>OX422211.1:204013945-205319362 GCA_949130495.1 Sambucus nigra | reverse complement strand
TATTTCTTAACTTTATTCTTAATCACATTTCTGATTTTAGAAAATCTATTGTCAATAAGGTGATGATAATGCGGGTTTTACATAGTATATCCAGTTTTACAGACCTCTCTGTCATTCTCAATGTTTTTTAGACATTTTCCTCCTATATTTTGTTTTAATCTCATTCTACGTCGTTGGTAGGGTTGTCGAGGAGATTGGGTTGAAAGCAATGGAGCATTCTTCAATCCTAATGCCAGTGCTATTGACATCATTAAAAGATAATGATTATATTGTTGCTAGAAAATCCATTATTACTGGCAGAAATATCTTTTGCCGTGTGTTAGAGGAGTTATCGTCGCAGGTCTCTCCCTTCTCTCTCTCTCTCTCTCTCTATATATATATATATATATATATATATATATATATATATATATACTGTATTGAAGTAGTATCATTGTGTTTTTCTTTTAATAGCTTGACAATTTATGTGCCATGTAGTTTGCAATTAAAACATTACTGTTATTGACCATCCGTCTCATCGTACATATTAAGGCCATGATATATATGAAGTCTAAGATTCTTGTTAGCTTACATTTTATGCAGTCGAGAGTTACAGATTGAATTGAAAAAGTTTTGAGGTTGATGATCACACGACTCTATAAAACTTCTACTTGTGATAGAAAGTTTTAGTTCACTTCAGTAGTGGCATGGACAAAACTATATCACAGATTTCTTTTGGTAATCTTGCTATTTAGATGCTACATCAACATAGGGGGTAGCGTGGAGGTTCCGAGTTATATGTTTTGGCTTATTGCCTCATTAGTAATCTATGAAGAAATCGCCACTGGGACTATGAATGCATGTATTTTATAAATATAAATTTATGTATTTTATAAATATAAATTTTCTACGCGCATCACGTTGAAGCTGTCTTTATTTGTTATTTATTCATTTTAACTCCCTGCTTTTCTTGCATTTGTAACAAATTTTGATTTCTAGTTTCCTTTACACGTGTGAAATTTTCAACTGTATTTTGAAAAAATATAGTTTCACCGGCGTGGTATAGTTGAGAGGTGGCTTGAAGAGCTTTGGACGTGGATGTTCAAGTTCAAGGATGCTGTTTTTGGCATTTTGTTGGAGGTATTTGTATGACTTTTCACATGTTCACTGCTTTGCCATAGATTTTAGAACTTTTTCTGGATCAAGTGAAGAAATTTGTACATTCGATTTTGTTACATTTCTCCTTCAATAAAAGTCGTAGTTTCATTTTATTAGTGGTCGTGTACTAGGGGGCATTATATTAGAGTGTAACACATGCAATCTTGTCAACATCTAAAATTTTATGTAGAACTTGATTTTAATGATTTGCATGTTTGAAAGAGGATTGTCAATGGTTTATGTATTCGTATAAAACTCATTTCCTGTTTTTTTTTTGTCATATATTGTTCTTGTTAAAAGAGCAGAATTCTGTGATGAAAACTGTTGGTTTCCGTAATGGTAGACTACCAAAGAAACTGCACATCAGTTTTGCATTATACTCAAGTTTTCGCTATACAAGGTTTTAATTAGTCTCACGTTAGATATTGAAAAGCCTTGGAACGTCTCTAGATGTTTGTTGTAAAATCTACTTCACGTCATCCTTTTATGTTCTACATTTGCCACTCTTATTCTGCACTAATTTGCAAAAATAGTGCATCTCCCGACAAATTAGAATGTCAATTATGCTAATGGCTAGTCACTTGTAGAGCGTGTAAGTCTAGTGAAGTATTGCACATTTTGTTTTGGAATGAGAAAACACCCAAGTCTAACTAAAGACGACAATGTGCATAAATTAGAGATTCGTAAAGCATGCAGAATGAGAATTTTACATTGCACCTAGTGATGGTCCCTAGGCTATGAAGCACGGATACTCTCGGGAGGTCGTGAATTTTTTTTGGACACGTATGGGATACGGGATACGCTAGGTTACGCAAATCCTAGAGTATCCTATTTTTTTTAAATTTTTTTTTAAATGGCTTGGATACGCTGGGATATGTTTTTGGATATGCTGGGATACGCTAGGATACGTTTTTTTTTTTAATTCTGTGCTCTCCTTTTTTGTCCGAGTGATCCCTCACTCAGAAATGACATTTCTTAAGTTATGCCTTCTTTATATTTCTCCCTCACTCAGAAAAGTTCAAATCAACTGTTTTATGAAATGGCATTTCATTCTACTGTTTTCTGAAATGACATTAAATAAAATAAAATAATAAATATTCAAGTTTATCATTAATATATATAAAATTAAATAATAAATATTTAACGTATCCTAGGGTATCCATATCCTACATTTTGGAAAAATCCCGTATCCCGAATTGAGTTGTATCCCGTATTACGTGTTGAATCCGTGCTTCTTAGTTCCTCGGTAATGAACAAAGATCCTGAATAAATTGTCGAGTCCCGAATTGAATTGTATCCCGTATTAATTGTCCCGAATTGAGTTGTATCCCGTATTAATTGCCGAGTCTGTGCTTCTTAGTCCCTCGGTATTGAACAAAGATCCTTCCTCAAAATCTGTGAGAAAGATTGTACTGTGTAATTCAAGGATGTTGTTTGCTGGTTCTCTCAGGAATGACTTCTGTGAAGAGATTAATGAAAAATACTAGAACATAGCCTGCTCTTTTGTTAAGTGGTGAACTGGTTTTGGTGCTAGTTCGTATTCTTATTATGTGGGGTATGTTAATTTGGCTTTACTTTTTTCCCCATTGAAAATACTTCTTTTTACGCATTTTTTTTCTTACTTTTGTGTTGTTGGATTGCAAATATATTCTTTAGGAGCAATATTTTTAGAAGTGACATGTTTCCTCAATATTTACAAAAACTTTTCTTACACACCTCTCCCAAAATTGGATTCCAACGAAAACATTTCACCAAATCTCATCTATTTTGCCTCTATATTTTAAGATATCATAAAAATGAAACGTTTTATCAAATGCACCTATAGTGAAAAAAAGGGAAAAGAACAAAGAAAGAAAAGAAAAGCAAGACAAAGGAGAGGGGTGGGGGTGTAAATTCGGAGCTTTTGCATATTAGTTCCATTTGAAAGAATCTTCATCACACAAATCCTGTAGTCAACGATTAAATAAGTCTTATTAGCCTAAATTAAAAAAATATGTCCTAAATACCTCTAGCAACTTAAAACAATCAAACCTTAAAATACCTACCATGTATGCCGCCGCCGCCATTACCACCACCACCGCACCTGTAGCCGCCGCCACTACCACCGCATGCTGCCCCCATTGTAACCTGTTGCCACCACTACCATCACCACGATATTGCGCCACCACTATTGGCATGGTCGCAACCACAATTAATATTTACTAAGAATTTTTTAAAAAAAGACAAAAAAGTAAATAGAACTTGAACTAAATATTTATTGCCGAGTGTAAATATTTACTATCACGACAAATAGTAAAACAAAAAAAGAAGTGAAACAATACTAGAAGAAGAATGTAAAGGAGAAGAATGATACAACAGTCAATGTAAATATTCACCAACATAAGAAAAATTAACTAAAAGTAAGTATTAATGTAAATATTACTATCTCCAGAAACTAACACTAACTACATAATCTGAAATGTTCTTATTCTCTATTTTGTTCATGTTCTATTCCAAGTATTTATCTACCTGGAGTGTAAATATTTACCTTCGAGTTCATAGGTAAATATCCACTCTTAATTAAATATTTACCTAGGGCATATCAATCTTAGAAAACAACTATCATCTGGTTTCTTCTTTCTCTTCTGCTAACACACGTACAAACACGCATAATCACACACACACACACACACACACACGTGCAAATACAAACACAAACACACACACACTCGCACACATGTTACACGTGCACACGCACTCGCACATATTCCCAAATACACACACACAAACACACAAATATACACATATTCACACACTCGCACACAAATATACACATACACTCGTACACAAATATTTGCATATATACAATCGCACACATATACACGCGCTCGTACACATATACACGCACACATATGCTCACCAAACCGAATCTGGTGATTGAGGGAGAGATCAAGTGAGCCAAAGAAAGAGTGAGAGAATGATGATGGCGGTGGTGCTTAAATGGAGGTAGATCATGTAAATGGGGAGTTAGGGTTTTGTATGGGTAGTTTAGACATTCTAAATTAAGATAATTGAAAAATAGCACGGACAAGGTCAAATAAAAGCCAATAGGACTTAAATAAGGATTGGCCAAAAAATAGGACTTAAATAAGCATTGACAAAAAAATAGGACTAATATACAATAAACCATAAATAATGGAGTCACGCGTTCTTACTGAATTGTTCCATTGGTCACTGCAGTTGTCAGATAACTCTGTATGCTTTTTTCCTATGATAACTGGAAGTTGTGACGAGAAAAAACAATCATATATTATTACGTGATTTCACAAATCTTTTATGTGGTATTGGAGGTTCAGGTGTTGGGTTATTTTGTGAATCGTGATTTATGCTATTTATCATGCCTTTTATTTCGTTTAATTTTAGGATCCCTAGTATGCTGTCTGGCTATAAAAATATATAATCTTGCCAACTCAGAGAGCTGCCCTTTTTTTCTGTTGAGGTTTGGAGTACATGGCTAACATAAAGTTTTTCTTGCTTAATGTTGTAGGC
Organism: Sambucus nigra; assembly: GCA_949130495.1. Classification (NCBI taxonomy): domain Eukaryota; kingdom Viridiplantae; phylum Streptophyta; class Magnoliopsida; order Dipsacales; family Adoxaceae; genus Sambucus; species Sambucus nigra. Next base: position 205,314,697 of record OX422211.1, on the reverse strand, counting down.
TGGTTCCTCTGGTACAAAGTTGCTGGCTGTGAAATTTTTGGAAAATTGTGTCTTACTTTTTACTTCTGATACCAATGATTCTGAAAAATCTGTTTCAGAAGGTATTTATTTTTTTAATCATTAATCATCAAGGGTTTAAAGGTTACGGTTGTTTGCTTAATTTTTATTGATTTTCTCTGGCCTTTGATTGTTAACCTTTATATCTCTGAATATGTTTTGGATATAGCTACAACAAGAAATGGACGGGCGTTTAATGTTTCCTGGCTGGCTGGTGGTCACCCCGTTTTGGATCCAGGTGCACTCGTGTCAGACGCAAATAGATCTTTTAGCATTCTACTGGATTTGTTGAGATCATCAAGTAGTCTTCCTGGTTCTTTGGCAATTTCTGTTATTAATTGGTGAGTTTTCACTACATTTTTAACTTGTCTTATATAAAAGAACATCGTCTTGCAGTAATGAGTTTGGTTCCTTCTTAAGGAAAGGAAAGTTTGATAGTGACTAAAAGTCAGTTGACAGCCAATATAGTTAGTGCAAATAAAGACTGAATGCCAAAGGACAGTAAACTAGGAAATTAGCAGGATCACTTAAAAAAGTCTTTAGTATTACAAATATATAGATTGAAGAAATGTGGTTGAGGATACGATCCAAGTCAGAGGTGCCAAAAGGGGAATAATGAATATAAAGGTCAAATAGAGCATAGTTTCAGTTTATGAGAAAAACATGCTGCAGAGTGCTAGTTTAGTTTATTAATTTTATCTTCTCGTAGGCTCGACTGCTTCCTGCTGAGGGATATAATGAAAAATGTACCGCCTGTTAAGTTTATGTTATGCAATCAGTTCTGAAAGAAAATTGAATGGTCTGAAAAATTAAAAATTAAGCTTTGAAGTGTTTTTCTATGAAAATAAGCCACCAAAATAAAACTTTGAAGAAGGCTGTTCTCAACGGTTGAGAGTATAGTTTGTTCATGTGTATGGATCGCGTCATGCCACAGGTGAGGAAGCGTGTTGAGAATATAAAGTCCCACATTGGGAAACTAAAGCTTTGCGTCATAATATATAAGATCCTTCGGCTTCTCGACCTACGGAGAATTGGTTTTGGGCCGGATGCCCACTTAAACCTACCAGTTTAAAAGTTGGTCATCATTTATTTTTGGTCGTTAATTTTATGTTTCAACTAATTCCAGCGTTTTGGCCCGTTATCTCACTTACTGATGTAGGAGTCAAAATCCTAGTTATGCCTCATGGTTGTTGAATCTTAAAAGCCAAATTATTTGTTGCTCGAGGGGATTAACTTGTACTTGGCTATTAATCGGGAACATTACATGCCTCTTATGCATTTTTCCTTTATATTTTTTTAACACAACACACAATAGGCATCGGACTCGACCGGGAATGATATGACGAGATCTCAAATACGTAAACATATATGTTTTAATTATGTGCCATTTAACATGCAAAAGGCATTCGACTTGGAGAGAGAACGGAATGGCGTAAAGATTTAAGTTATATAAGTAAATAAGGAAGAGCATGGATTAATATATATATTTTCTGAAAGGGATATTTTTTTTGAAAAGCTAGCAAAGCACTGCTAGGTATATAGAGGTGATGCTAGGTTTTTATGACTATGGAGAATGAGAGATGGAAAGTTTATGTGGAAGTCTAGTGTGTTTGTCAATATTGGAAGTGTCTGGTGGTGAGAGGTGTAGGTAGGTATAGCTTGCGGTCTTTGTTAGCTGCCATCAATGTTTTAAAAGGCGTTGGCACGCCTCGAGGCGAGGCGGGCAAAAAATGCCTCGAGGCTTAAGCCTCAGGGTTGAATTTGAGGCTTACGCCTCAATGCGCCTCGAGGCTTACGCCTCAATGCGCCTCATGCCTAATTGCGCCTCACGCCTTTTTGCTGAGGCGTGAAAAAAGAAAAAAAAAAACCCGTTTTCTTTTTTTGTTTTAAAATTGCACTTCAACTTATACTATTTACTATCGTAACTTGAGAGAAATTTTTAAAAGATAACCAATATGTTAATGAAACTTAAAAAACTGATTTTGTCAATTTGATTTTGTTTGAAATAAATGTACTAAATTAACTTCAATTTGATTTTTTTTAAAAGGCTTCTGTTTTTTTAATAGGTTTCTATTTTTTGTTTTCAACTTAGATTAATATGTTTTCTTTAACTAAACTGAATATATTTTAAGAAACTAATATATTTTAAAGGCTGCTGTTTTTTTAATAAACTTAGGTTGATATGTTTTATTATTTTTTTTTAATAAAATTGCTGTTTTTTTAATCTTAGCTTGAAAATCAATGTTTTTTTAATAAATTTGCTTGTTAAGTTGTATTGATTAATTTATTGTCATATTATAAAATAACCAATATGTGAATGAAGCTAAAAAAATGATTTTGCCAATATGATTTTGCATTGATTAATTTATTGTTATATTGTAAAATAACCAATATGTTAAAATGATTTTCTCAAATTACTTTTTTTTTAAAAAAGTTATCTCGCGGGAACAAAAAAATGTCAAACTATGTGAGAAAGTATTCAATGATGTTTTTTTCGTAGTTTTATTTTATATTTCTTTGTTATTTTATTTTGATTGTTTTATTAGTATATTTTTAATATTATTTTGCTTTTTTTTTCCCTTTTCGGTGAGGCTTACGCCTCGCCTTTTTAAACATTGGCTGCCATGTAGTCGAGCCTCGTTGACAGCCTTTTCTCATGTCATCCTTCTACGGGGATCTTTTAGGAGTTTTTTTAGTGCACTTCGAGAGATGTTAGTTGGCCTTGGTGCTGCGGGGGTTGATTACTCTGCGTAACCTCTTGTACTGCGGAGGCCCTTTGTCCCGCTGAATATCATTTGTTTAACTTACAACTATTAACTACACAACAACAACAACAACAATAACAACAAATAAATTAAACAAGTGAAATAGGTTTCTTTCTCTCTCTATTCTCAATTCTCAAAATTCAAGGTGTGTATACAAATGAGGGCCAATAGCCCCTATAGGAGAGGTTAGCTTGCTAATCTAGCTAATACTCAAAAAGACCAAAAATGACAACTAATAACTTAAAATGACTCATTAGTCCCAAACATGCTTGAAGACTAATAAAAGACTAAAAATAAAAGAAAATGACAATATGTCCTTAATTAAAAATAGAAAATAAAAGATAGTCTTCTCTTGGGAGCACAACCACGCGCCAGTTGTCTTTATATATCCCATACGCATCATTCTCCCCGTCTTTAAAAAAGTTCGTCCTCGAACTTGGAGGGTGGATCATCAATGCCACATGATATGAACCTAGAAAAAACTTTGGACCTCAATCAAAATCAACAAAAAATGTGCAACCCGTCTGAAATTAGTCCTGTGCGCATGAACCTCATAAAAATGGGTCTGATAAACTCAAATCCCGACGCGATGTCCCTCTACGAAATCCGAGCAATCAAAAAGTGACGACTATACACACTTCCGGCGAGTACATGGTTGCAACTTGGAGTGGTGGATCCTTGAATCTGATCAGACGGGAACTCCGGCGACCGCGTCTTTGTGAGTACAATGGTGAAACAAGTAGATTGAAGGCGGCGATATTTCGGAAAGCCGGACCCAAAATAGCAAATAGTCGAAAAATGAATCCCAAGTGGGACGCATTTTCCAAGGAAGTCATATGTTGTGTCACAAAGAGATTTGGTCACCAATTTTGACCGGATTTGAGGTCAAATAGAGGGTGGGGGATTGGATCGTAGTAAGGAAGCACATTTTTGTTGGAGTTGATTGTGGTTGGGTATTAATGAATGGGGGAAAAGGGGGAAAAAGGGGAGGAGCCGTTTTGGGTTAAATAAAAGGGGCTAGGGTTTGGTATTTGGGGTTTGAGGTCAAAATAGGGGTTTCCGGTGTAGCAGGGCTTGATCGACAGCCACTGGGGGCTGGCCGACCCCTGTGGAGGAGGGACGAGGTGGTTGTTGGGCTAGAGGGTGGTTCGGAAAAGGTCCAGAAGAGGTCGAAATGGAGCGGGTTGGGTCTGGGTTAGATCAGGTGACAGGGAGGGGGAAAATGGAGCCGGAAAAGGGTAGGGGAGTCAGAGGGGGGCCAAACAGGGGTGGGGAAGGGGAATGTGGCTTAGGGTTTGTGGGGGGGGGGGGGGGGGGCGCCGCTCGGAGGGAAACAGGTTTGGGGGGTGGGGATCGACGGCTGGGGAAGTGGCCGAGGGGATAGGGTTAGGTCGGCAGGGGCTAAAGGTGTGTTGGGTTCGTCGGCGATGCCTTTTTAAGGCAGAGGATAGGGTGGGGCTAATTAGGGTTTGTAGGTTCTTGGGTTCTGAGGATTAGGTTTAGGGTTTCAATTTGGGGTTGTGGGTTTCTTGGGTTTGGGTTAGGGTTAGGGTTTGGGTGAAATAGAAGACGGAAATTCATGTAAACGGGGTGGTGGTTGTGTAACGGTAGGAGGTGGAGGTGGAGGAGGGTGGTAGTAGAGATGGAGGGTGGAGGAGGCTAAAAGGGTTGGTATCCCCCCTTTTAGCGGTGATGGAATTTAGGGTTTTCATCCACTCGATTCCCATTTGGACATTTATCAATCTACCTATTGAAGGGTTGTCGGAGTTGGAATCACAACTCGTTACCCGCTTCACGCACCACGATGAACACCAAAAACAAACGCAACTCTGATACCAATTTGATGTAAATCTACAAATGCAGAAGCGTTACGCTATACAATTATTAACTACACAACAACTAAATTAAACTAGTGAAATGAGTTTCTTTCTCTCTATTCTCAATTCTCAAAATTCAAGGTGTATTTACAAATGAGGGCCAAGGGCCTATTTATAGTAGGGTTAGCTTGCTAATCAAGCTAATACCCAAAGAGACCGAAAATGGCAACTAATAACTAAAAATGATTCATTACCCCCAAACATGCTTGGGAGACTAATAAAAGACAAAAACTAAAATGATGTATATTGGAATTTCCGGGAGAAGACTATCTTTTTTCTATTTTTAGTTTAGGGTATTATTGTCATTTTCTTTTATTTTTAGTGTTTAATTAGTTTCCAAATGTGATTGGGGCTAATTAGTCAACTTTAGTTATTAGTTGCCCTTTTCGGTCTTTTTGGATCTTAGCTTGGTTAGCAAGCTAATCTCTCCTATAAATAGGCCCTTGACCTTCATTTTGTAATTAGACTTGAATATTGAAAATCAGAATATATAGAGAGAGACTTTTTTTTAGTTTTATTTAGTGTATTTAGTTGGTGTGTAGTGTAATAGTAACGCTTCCGCATTCTTGATTCACATCAATTGGTATCAGAGCTGCGTTTGTTCTTGGTGGTGACCTGCGTTTGTTCTTGGCGTTCGTCGCGGTGCGTGAAGTGGGTATCGAGTTTTGATTCCAGCTCGGGCAACCCTTCAATCAAGTGGATTGATAAATGTCCAAATGGGAATCGGGTGGATGAAAACCCTAAATTCCATCACCGCTAAAAGGGGGGATATCAACCTTTTTAGCCTCCTCCACCCCCACCCTCCACCATCATCTTCCTCCACCTTCATCTCCTATCGCCACACAAACACCACCATGTCTACATGAATCTCCCGCTTCAATTTTTTTTTCCCAAACCCTAACCCTACCCCGCTGCCCTGCTATACCAAAAACCCATATTTGCTTACAAAACCAAACCCTAGCCTCCTTCTTTTTAACCCAAAACAACCCCACCCATTTTACCCCATTTTCCTCTCATTAATGCCCAACCACAATCAAAATCGATAAAAATGTGTTTCCCTACTCCAATCCAATCCCCTACCCCCTATTTGACCTCAAATCCGGTCAAAATTGGTCTTAGGGCCTATTTGTGACACAACATATGACTTCCATGAAAAAAATGCGTCCCACGTGGGGATCCATTTTTCCGATTATTTGTCATTTTGGGTCCGGCTTTCCGGAATGTCGCTGTCTTCGTTCCACTTGTTTCGCCATCGTACTTGCAAAGGTGCGGTCGCCAGAGTTACCGTCCGGTCAGATTCAAGGGTCCACCACACCAAGTAGCAACCATGTGCTTGTGGTGTCGAGAAGGCGGATATGGTCGTCAGTTTCTGGTTGCTCGGATTTCGTAGAGGGCCATCCCCGGGATTTGGGTTTTTAGACCCATTATTGATGAGGTTCATGCACATGGGACTAATTCCCGTTGGGCTGCCCGCTTTTGGTTGATTTTGATTGAGGTCCAAAGCTTTTCTTGGTTCATATCACGTGGCATTGATGAGTCATCCTACATGCTCGAGGACGAGCTTTTTCGAAGACGGGGAGAATGATGTATATTGGTGACACGTTGCGTGTGGTTGTGCTCCCGGGAGAAGACTATCTTTTTTCTATTTTTAGTTTTGGGTATTATTGTCATTTTATTTTTATATTTAGTGTTTAATTAGTTTCCAAATGTGATTGGGGCTAATTAGTCAATTTTAGTTATTAGTTGCCCTTTTTAGTCTTTTTGGATCTTAGCTTGGTTAGCAAGCTAATCTCTCTTATAAATAGGCCCTTGACCTTCATTTTGTAATTAAACTTGAATATTGAAAATCAGAATATAGAGAGAGAAACACTTTTTAGTTTTATTTGGTGTATTTATTTGGTGTGTAGTGTAATAGTAACGCTTCCGCATTCTTGATTCACATCATAAAAGAAAATGACAATAAATCCAAACTAAAAATAGAAAATAAAAGATAATCTTCTCCCGGGAGCACAACCACCTGGCGCTATATATCCCATACACATTATGAACCATCATATGACATTGGCCTCTTAGCTTGTGACACGTCACTATACCCTTGGAACATATACTATGCCTATATGTGCCCTTTTTAATAAATATACATTTTCCTCATTCACAACATAGACATATTGAGGCTACATATCTGAGAATCTCTATACGACTTAACAGACTTCCACTCTCGCTCCATACTCACTTTGTCTCCATCTTCTGATTGAACTCTACATGTCTTCCCCTCTCAAGGGGCCTTCTCTTCGCTTTATAAAACCCACCTTGTTGGTTCTTTTTTTTAGTGAGATGTATGCGAATTTTAAAGTCAACACCTACTCTGACATGCTCTCCACGTATTACTCTACTATAAGAGGAATGCTTGAGTTATCCAAAATCAATATCTCGCAGGGGAGTTCTGAAACTCTTCATACACATATTTTTTGTAAGTGAAAATCAATTCACACTTGGATATTTCTATGTTGTTATAGGACTCGTCATTTTTAAATATTTTGACATGTCACATGAGTGAGATACTATTAATTAATTTCAGTTTCCAAGGGTTTACCATTTGAAGTAGTTGGTTCTGCTTCTTTGTTCTTTCTCCAATGAGCATTGGCTGACCTGGTGTAATTGGATATGAAAGAGTTGTCAGCGGCAATTTTCATGAGATGCAGAGTTTATTTGTTTGAATGTGAATCTCTTTAACACAATTGTATCATAAAAGTGTTTTATCAGGAAAGATTTGCACATTTTGTTAATCAACAATAGTTTGATGTATGCGTATGTGTATTGCTAGGTTGATTTTGGATCATGTACATGTATACGATACAGTTTATTTTGTTATAATACCCCCTTATATCATTGATGGCAGATAGATGCCATTGTTGCCTTACACATTCGTATATATGCCAAGAATCCCAATATGTCTTTTACATATGAATTGGAGGGTTATATGTGATCCTTTCACATATCATGCTCTGAGTCTGAATCTGCAATATCAATGCGAATATATTAAATCTCTGCGTCCAAAATGTACATCCTTTTATTGGATTTGGAAGTATCATAGATGTTATTTTGCTTGCACCCTTGCTTGCTAGAAAGAAACCCATCATTAGTGACCTACATTTCTATTCTTCATGAATATGCAATAATGATGATTTGTCTTTATTTGGTGTTGATTGTAAATTATAGCACGAGTTTAGGGCTCAATTTCAATGTCTCGATACATCTTTCAATTGTTGCAATGTCAACCCTTAAGTTCCTTGTGTTGCCAGCTAAACCCTAGCTTTAACTCTGTTTCAAATGAAGACGGAAAGCTGTTGTGATCTGAACATTAGGGGTAAAATATATTTTTTTTTCGACTTCCGGGTTTAAAATGCAAAAAACTGAGGAGCCACGCCAGCTTTCCGTCTTTGATTTTAATGGAGTTAGACCCAAGGTTTAAATTGAATTAGTAACGTAACATGAAGGTTTAAATTGAAATATGGAGGGAAATATTGAAAATAACCCCTACCTTCAAGGTCAACTTTTTATTTTACCTTTTATTGTGACTATGGATGTTGAATTGCATTCTCTCTTCAGTTTTACTATTTTTGAAAGTTTGGAGGGGTGACCAAAGCTTGGTAACTGGTTGTGGTACAAGTTCAACTGCTTGTTTGTGGAATTATTGCAGCATGATGTGCAGTTCTTTATGCTGAGTTAAATGGCAGCGGATATATACTTGGCACTTCTAAATTGGTGGTTCAGATAATGGGCGATAAGAGTTACCCGATGTCAACACCACATGTCATCAATGCATGGGTTGAATGGTCATCTTATTTGCTGAAACACTATCGCAGCCAAGCAATACAGTTTCTGCCTTGCGAACTGTTCTAGAGATCGTTTACTTTAATGTTGTTTTGGATCTCTCACTGTATGTGTATACAGCTGTAGCGTTTGTGTACATTTTAAAAATGTATTATTGATTCTATAACTATTGGTACACAATTAACATTATAATAATCAGAATCTCTTTCTGTGATGCCTTTATGTAGTACATTTTTATCATTTAAGATGATCAACTTGCTTCATGTGTATGGATATTTTGTTTTTGAGTTGTGTTTCTAAACAGAGTTTGTAGATAACATGCAGATGTAAACGCATTTGTTGTATATGTTTTATTATTGAAAGAGGTATTATAGCTTGAAAAATGGGAGGAGAAATGATAAATTGATACATTATTCTTGACATTTGAAACATTGATTAATCTTGGTATCTGATTTCATCGAGTGAGGTGGATCATGTTGTTTCTGTTCATTGTCTGCAACTGCCAGCCTATCTCACAGCAGGAATTGAGAACTCACTGGGCTGGGGTTATCTTCTACTTGGTTTTTACATATGTATATGGTGGCTGGTTGGTAAAAGTTAATGAATCTACAGATATTACATGGCTGCACCTAATAAATAAATACCTAAATTATTGCATGGAAAAGAAGGATAATTATGGGATCAAAGATTTATGAAATTCTATTGTTTGAGACAATCAGTAGCCTGAAAAATGCATATATTGTGGAAATATTGAAGTCAGCGAGACAGGAAATTGTAGCACTATTTAGCTATGAAGCACCGACACTCTCCCGGAAGCCACGAGTCAGCTTTGACACGAGTCCGACATGCGACACGCTCCGACACGTTGGGACACGTTGCCGACACGCTGGGACACGTAAAAGGACACTTTTTTTTTTATAATTTTTTTTCTTATGTGATTATGATTCTGCCTTATTTATGATTTTTAATGTTAAAGTGTGTTTGAATTTTATTTTATATGATCCATTTTCATAATTTCATGTTAAGAATGCTCAAATAATGTATTTTATGGAAAAAAATCTGTTTTATTTCATTAATATATATATTTAAATATGTAGTATATATTTTAACATATATTATACGTATCCTAGCGTGTCGTATCCTAGTTTTTGGAAAAATCAGATGTCGCATGTCGTGTCGAAACACGTATTACGTGTCGAGTCCGTGCTTCATAGCTATTTAGTGTACTAGAGGAACTCCAAAATACAACAGGCATTTTTTTTTATCAGGAGAGCTCATCACCACAAGCGTCGACCAAGTCACAAGAAGTTTAGTTAGCTAAAAGTATTATTGGGAAGTGTTTGAAACTGTACGTGTGAAATTTTGATATTAACATAAAATCTCTTATATTAAAAAAAATATTTGAAATAATTTGGGCTATTATTGGTAGCAATGCCGTTGTTGATAGCATGTGAATTGGATAAAATTGGTGGTGTTGTAGTTCTGTTACTGCAATATCATCTTAAAATAGTGCAGTGTTGCTTTGCATTGATTAATGTTCACGATGAATTGTCAGTGTGATATATGCATTGTCAAAATGATATATTGCGAATGTTACACATTTCGAAGACCATATAAATTTCATATGGCACTTGTAAACTAGGCGTGGTAGCATGAATGGAGAAATTCTTTTGACGAGATTATTGCACCTTAAGTATGATTGGTTGTGTGAGAATTTAGGTTACTTACCTTTTTAATAAAATGCATTTTTTCTTCCAAATAAATAATATAAGGTAATTTTAATCCAGGATGAGAATGCAGAAATGCACTTAAAGATTAAAGAAAGTGAGCTTCAATTATTATATACATTTGCATGACCATGGGTTGATGTTACTTTGCGCATGGAGTAGTTGTCATTATGTGTAGAAGGTGGACTCTGTTAGTTATAGTATAGCATACAATAATGAATCAAGGAGAATTCTTCAGAGACCTAAGTCAAAAGAAGAAGTAATAATAAAATTACGATAAAAGAGAGGTTGTTAATATAGTTTTAAAAAGACAGAAATGGAGAGGGTAATATGCCTTTCTGGCTATTGGATTCTTTGAACCACTTAGTTTTGCTCAGTGTAGGGGTGTCCTAACGATTGGACTTACCTTTCTCTGTTCAGCAATCTGGTTTCATGTAAATATAGTGAATTAGGGTTTATTTTTTATCAAAATAAATCGAGAGAGATAAATAAATGAATAGATTAGAATTTTTTTTCCTACTCCATTTATTGCTTCTGTTTTTGTTTTGTTTTTGGATAAGTTCACTTTTTTGCCTTCCTGTTTAGACTGCTGTTTATGATTCACTACATAACTGTGTAGTTATGTAGTACTACACTCGATTCCTAAGTACCTTATTTTTTGCACATATAATATTCGTAAATTTTATTTTTTATATTTTTCTTCAATATTGACTGCATTTCTCCTCTCATCATGCATTTGTTGTTATTTGTATTCTTGACTTGTTGAAACTCCGCTGTGCAGCATAATTTTCAGTTCCTGCCTTAAACTTCTTTAAATAATTGAGATATTTTGCTTTTACTCTAGTAACTCTGAAACATTCCAAGTCACAAGCATTTGCAACGCCTCAAAGTTTTATGCATTTTTTTTCAATGTTCTACTTATTTCTTATTTGCTTTTAGAAATTTCCTTGTATCTTTCTTCGGATTTTGTAATTGTTGATTATACGATTTCACCTTACGAATTTCTTTTATTTGTTGGTTGTTGTCTCTTGAATTCTCAAAATTCTCGCGTACTCTTTGTACCCTCAGTAGCTTCATCATGCTTCTTATTTCCAGCCTTATGTATAATTTGTAATCTTTTTTTTTCTTCTTATTTGGTTTCCTTTTTTTTTTCTTGTTAATTTCCCTGTTGGTCTGTTCTTATAAGCTACTTTTCTGTTAGCATTTAATAATTTTTATTGGGCTGCGCACAATCTACTCTTGCCTCGACAATATTTGTTTTGGGCAAAAGCCATCAATTCTTTTGCAATAGCTTCAACCGTCTTTATTTTGTTCTAATTGTTTCTGTTCTTTATAGTTTGCTCCATCTAGTTCTTGCATTTCTTTTATTCTACACTTTTTATTCATTGCTTTCTCTGATATTTAGTTTTGTGGGACCCTAGAGTGTGTGTGTATATATATATTAAATTTCTCTTTCTAGTTGAGTGTAGTTGATTTTTTTATTGGATGCCATTGTTTTATTACTGAATTTTGCGCATTATAATATTCGGAACTATGTTTAAGTTAAAAAAATTCCAAGTATAATTGGAGACAAAGTAAGTTCTATTAAAAATCTCATCATTATTTGATTGTCAGAACCTGATCAGGTTCTTGAATCTGTGTACACGTGGTTGTGTTACTACTTTATGTTTTATTTATGGGTGAATATGGCTTTTGCTCCCTCAGATATTTTTTTGTGTGTTTTAGGACATGATGAAAAGATTCAAAAATAAAGTCCACTGGTACTATGTTGCTTTTCAATGCAGCATTGCATGATTTTTTCTGTAATATATTCATGAATTTTTGTAATGTATATGTGAATTTTGTAATGTATACGTGAAGTTTTCTAATGTATACATGATAAGTTTGTGTATATTATAAGATAAAAGTATATACTAAGGGTGAGGAACGTTAGTGCCGAAAAAAATGTTAGTGGGCTAGAGTGGGAAAATCTTATTGGCTATGGACTGATTGTGAAGCTTCCTTTATTTATTTATCTTGGCTGTTTCGTTTAAACCTTTCTTTCTTTTTGTTAGACACATTTTATGTTGCCATATCGCCCTTCTTAAATTAACGTTATTCTGTATGTACTTTAGTTCAACCTCTCGTCTTTATGTGATGTCAATCTAACACTTCGAATCATTATATTACAGTCTTGCAGCCATCGCTAGGAAGAGGCCGATCTATTATAGTTCTGTTCTTTCTGCGTTACTTGATTTTAATCCGATCTCTGAGGTGGCAAAAGGAGTTCATATTCCTAGCATTCAGTATTCTATAAGAACAGCCTTTTTAGGGTTCTTAAGGTGTACATGTCCAGCTATTGTAGAGGTAATTTCTCAGATTCACATATTCAAAAGTCCTTGAATTTTTTTAACTTTAGATTAGCTGAAACACTGTCTCTTTACGTGGTGTCTAGTATTGATATATTATTTATTAATAATTCGTATAAAAAATTATTTAGGACTTGTATAATCAGATGGCCTTAAATACCAAAATACAATGAACCTTTAGATGGATCTTGTTGTTTTTCTAATATTCCATGTCAGTTAAATTTTATAAACTAGTGATACCATTTTCCCGTCACTAATTATACTAAAATGACGATCCTATAAGATTCCTTTCATGACTTAATCCACTTCAATTTTCTTTTTTTAGCTCCTCAAAACCCTAAAATAAGTCCTAGAGGGCGAAGACATTTCCAGGGGCTCTAAATGAGAAAATAATATAGTACCAAGAAGTCAGAGAAAGTATTTGATCTTCTCTAGGTTTAACATATCCTCACATTTGAAGGTTGAAGTTATTTTCATTTTGTGTTCAGTCAAGAGATCGGTTGCTCAAGGCTTTGCGAGCAATGAATGCCGGTGATGCGGCTGATCAAGTTATGCGACAAGTTGATAAAATGTTGAAAAACAACGACCGTGCTTCTCGTGATGCTCGGTTGACCAAGGTAATTTACTTTGGAAGCAGAGTCAATTTTAGCTTTTTTCATATTCTTTCTTTTATTGTAAACCAATCACTTGTTTGATCCTCTGTATAGTGAGTAATTTTAGAGAGAACAAAATCTGACCAAAATAATGCGTTTGTCAGGATGAGCAGCCATCAGGTCATATGCTAGTCTCGGGGGATGTGATAAAAAAAAGGTCAATGCCTGTGGATAATGAAGAGCTACCTTCCAAAAGGGTTCGTTATGGGGCTGACATGTGTCCAGCTCCGCCGGTTCAAATAAGTGATTCCGTACAGGATTATCAGTCTGTTAATGGTGTATCATCCCCTAAGGTTCCTCCATTGGATAGTGATTTGACACCTGTTGAGCAAATGATTGCCATGATGGGCGCGTTAGTTGCAGAAGGGGACAGAGGTGCCGAATCCCTTGAGCTTCTTATATCTAACATCCACCCTGATTTGTTGGCTGATATTGTCATAACAAATATGAAGCACTTGCCTAAAACCCCCCCACCATTAACAAGACTCAATAGCCTGTCGAGTTCTTCGAGTGGTCCATCTCAGGTTGTGGCACCAAGTGGTTCTTCAGTTTCTACGCAGCCCCCAGTTGTCATTGCACAAGTACCTCTCTCTTCGTCAAATGCAATCATCAGCACATCTTTTTCTGAAGCACCCACTTCCATTAACACACCTGTAGATTCCAAACGTGATCCACGAAGGGTAAGCTTAACCAGATTCTAGTTTCTAATTCTGTTTTTCCATTTTTATTTAATCCCCGTAAGGTTCGAGGCAAAACATTTTTCACCTAGGTGAAAAGTAAAATGGTAGGAAGTGTTTTCATCAATTTGAAGTTTAATTTTGTGCGACAATTTTTTTAGGGTTATTTGGCTTTTGACACCCAGAAGTTTTGCTCGTTTGGGGATTGACACTCCAAAAAACTAATCTATGATTGCCCCCAAGTTTTACTGACGCCGTTAGCTGACTTAGTTTGACCGTTATCCTTGTGGTAAGTTACCAAAATACGCTTGATTAAAAAAAAACAAAAAACTAGAGGGAGGGAGGGAGGGAGGGGGAGAGAGAATTAAGGTTTATCAATATGTTTCTCTTATAAAGGGTATTTTGGTGACTTCCAACTAAATATAAAGGATATTTTGCAAGTTTTCACAAATTTAAAAATCAAAATCGTGTAACTAACAGATCTGTCATAAATTGGTGGCCATTCACAAATTATCATTATCTTTTTGGGGATTAATCTCCAAACCGGCAAAACATTTTGGTACCAAAACCCAAATAACCTTTCTTTTTAATTTTAAACTTCGAACAGGTGAAATACTTTTCATGCGGGTGAAGAATATTTGATCCAAACCAAATAGGGCCTTTGTTTGTGCTTCTCTAATTAAGTTTGAGTATTCATTTAGTCTGCTGTTGATTGAATTAAACAACCAGTAACTTTTCCAGGATCCCCGTCGCCTGGACCCACGGCGTGTGGTAGTGCCTGCTGGAGTGCTACCAGTGCCTGTAATGGAGGATAATACAAATGCTATGCAAGCTGGTGCTACTGAACCTGAGCCAGATTCTTCTATTTCTTTGAATATGCCACTTTCTTTGCCGGTGGTGAAAAGTGCTGAAATTACTTCACTACCCTTGACGCCCAAAACCGAAACTGCCTTGGACGTCTTAGAAAATCCGGTGGTTTTTTCTCGAGCTGGCGAATCAGCTCCAAAAGAGGATGTTTTGAATGAAGAAGCTGATGAAGTCGTCCCTGATATTCCAAAAGAGGACAATGTTGCTTCAGATATTCCACTTTCTCCTATTCGCGAAGTTGGCCAGATCTCTGTAGTACCAAAGCCATCTGATATTGCAATGACAGATGACACGTATTCACCATATTTGCTAGAAATCAATCAGCTTTCTCCACCTGTCCCTGAAGAGGCCTGTCCTGAGTTACCTGTGCTTCCATTATATATTGAACTGATAGAAGAACAGCAAAGAAATGTGAGAAAAATGGCTGTTGAACGGATTATTGACTCCCACAAGCATTTACGAGGGACAGACTATAAGCAGACACGTATGATGTTGCTTGCGCGATTGGTTGCTCAGGTGGGGTCGACTTCTTTCTTGATCGGTCAACTCTTTGTTGAGTTCCTTCTTTTGGGAACATTTGTTAATGTTTCTGCATAAACATTATGTTGGCTATTAATATTTATCTGTGTTGCTACTTTGTAAATGACTTGAAGAGTTGATAATGTATAAGTGTTAATTGCCAACTATGAAGTCATTTTTGTTGCCGTATCTTTACTATGTTAGCTATGAACTAGTGCACACTGAATGTTGTTACTTCTTTCTAAATTTTCCATGCCTCTTTTGGTTTAATCGCAAGTGGCTTACACGGAATGAGGGAGGAGATTGTATGTCCTCATGATGATTGTTTATGTTCCTTTGTTCAAACAGGGTTTCTTCATTTTGATGAGTTTATAGAAGGCATAATCCAATGTGAATAAATTTGTTTCAACAGCAGCAAAAAGATACAAAATATGCTATAACTTAGGTCAATAAAGATGTGAGTGAATTACTCATTTATCTTCTTTGCGGTTTGCATCTTAGGCTAGATAATTGTTACCTTCATAGTTGCTAAGAGTCATTTATATTTGAATATATGAAAAATAATATACATTGAATGTTTCTAAAATAATTTGAAGGAGTTTATCATTCAAACAAAATTGCAATCTGATATGATTAACAAGAATGCAAAGGAGTTTAACAATAGAAAGACCTTCGGTTAGGTTTGTGCTTGCTCTTTTCAGGGAGTTTGTCCTATGAAAACAAAATTATATCAATGAAAAGGTAAGATGGTACCAATAAAATACAAAGAAATATTTTTATGATGCAGAATTTCTAATGCATGCTTGGATTGGAAACTATTTACATAAAATTATATTATGAATAAAGGAGAAATTTGAGACGGATAATAAAGTTTGAAATTATTCTGCTTCGTTTTTGATAAGTTGGGAGCAGAGTGCCCTTAATTTACAGTATCTTTCATTTCTATGACTTTGGAATACCAGCTCTGTTAGCGAACATTGGATGCTTATCTGTGGTTCCTTAGTGGTATTGAAGATGCGATTAAGATAAATTGAAGAAGTAGAAGATAAATGAAAATGAATTTGTGCATTAGAGTTTTGTCGGTGGGATGTTCTAGAGTCCATAGATTTCTGTTTTATTTGGACATTTTCTTATCATTTGGATTCGAGTGGGTTGAAACGCGGCCCAATGCCTTTTAGGTTTGAAACCGTGTCATTGGAACATAAAGACGTTTGAGGAAATTGTCAAAATTTTGTGGAATAATTGTCAAGTCCGAGGTTGGGAAGGTTTCAAATTCATGAAAAACTAATAGAAATGAAAGTTAATCTAAAGAACTGGAATAAAGAGTCTTTTGGGATGCCAGGCTTGAAAAAAGTGCAATTTTGGAAAAGATGAAAGAAATTGATAAAAAAGAGGAAAACTGACCAATACGAAGAGACAATAAGAGATGAAAGAAGTGAACTTAAAAATTAATTTGAAAGAGTGATTCAAAAGGAAGAAAGATTGTGGCATCAAAAAGCTAAAACAAAAGGGTAAAGGGGTGGAAAAATAATTTGAAACTTCTTCATAGGATTCTTAATGCTAGAAGACATAATAATTTGATTAACAAGATTGAAAAGGAAAACAGTGATGTAATTGTGGATATGATTTTGCCCTTTTTTGAAATTTTCGATCCGAAGAGGAACACGGTTGAGGTGGAGATGGAGATGGAAGGGCTAGAGTGAAGCCCCTTAACGGCGTCAATACACAAATGACTCGAAAGGTCACTTAAGGAGATAAAATAAAGAGGGCTGCTTTTGAGTGTTGTGGGATAAGTTCCCAGGTCCCTAAGGCTTCACTCTAGCCATGTTTAAAGAATGTTGGGACCTCTTGAAAATGACTCGTTGAATTATTTCAAAGCTTTTTTGTGAATGGGGTGGTTGGATGAGAAACATATTTGTCTTGTTCTGGAGAAAGCGAAGTCGGTGAATGTAAGTCACTTTAGACCAATTAGAATGGTTACTAGCCTTTCAAGTGTCGGCAAAAGTCTTACCAATCAGGTCAAGGGATGTGTTGGGTGACACCATTGCGTCTTCTTAAGGAGCCTTTGTGAAGGGCAAGAAAATTTTAGATCTAGTGTTGACTCCTAATGGGATGAATATAGTCTGAAAAAAGAAAAGGGGGATGGTATTCAAGGTGGACTTTGGGAGAACATGTGACCATGTAGATTGGTGTTTTCTTGAATATATAATGGGAAAGAAAGGGTTATTTGGAAAATGGACAAAGTAGATTAGGGTTTGCAGTAGTTTGGTTAAGCCCTTGGTGATTACCAATGAAAAACCAAGAGGAAAATCCAAAGGGGAAGGGGTATAAGACAATGGGACAAGTGTTTTTCTATTTTTATTGTTCGCGGATGTTTTAAGCCGCATAATGGATAAGGCAATAGGGTGTGCGGTGGTGAAAGGTTTCGGTGATAAGCAATGGAAAACTAAGAGGAAACTTTTCTATTTTGGTAGCGGATGTTTTAAGCTGTATAATGTATAAGATGAGTGTGTGGGATTGTGGAAGGTTTAAGGTTGAGAGGGACTTCATTGAGGTCTCACACTTGCAATTTGCAGATAATTCTATTTTTCTTTTTCTGTTGGGGTAGCATTAAATTTAACAACTCATCTCCAATTCTCGTATTTTGTTAGTTATTGACCTTGAGGTGAATTTGAACAAAAGTAAAGTAGCAGGGATAAATTTGGAACAGGTGGAAGTGGGAGCATTAGCTAATATAGTTTGTTGTGGGGTAGTGGCTTGGCCTTTCTCGTATTTGGGATTTTTGTGAGGGGGAAACCAATTGATTTTAACTTTTGGAGTCTGGTCTTGGACAAGACTAATAAAAGGTTTGTTGGTTGGTTGGAGAAATTTTTGCTGTCTAGAAGGGGAATATTGACCTTGATAGCTTCGTTTTTGCATGGCACTCTGATCTATTTTTAAACTTCTGGTGCAAATTACAAAACTAATGGAGAAAAGAACGAATTTTTTTGGCGAAGGTTGGGGGGGAAGGGAAACTAGATCATTTATTGATTGAAAAGTGGTAATTGATAAAAAAAGAAAGGGGGTTTATGGACTGGAATACATTTAAAAAAAAGGCCAGTTATTGAGATTCTATTTGGTGTAATATCATTATTTAATAATTTAGGTTGAATTTAAATGAGTGGGATTTCAAGAGAGCTGAAATTGACTCCTTTCTTAGGTGTTCTAGTTGGAAGTTGGAGATGGGAAGTCCATTCGATTTTGCGAGGATTTTTTTATAATTTTTTTTAATATTATTATTTTATTTTTTGGGGTTGGGGGGTGGGAGACTTCTTTCAAGTTTATCTTCCTTGTTATACAATTTATTGTTGAATAAATTTTTTTCCATCGCTTCCTTTGCTTCTTTGGGTCCTAATTCATCGGCCTCTTGAAAAAATTCTGTCCGAAGAAACCTTGATGATATTGCGGAGGAGTTCATGTCCTTATCGGGAATGGTTGAGGGAGTCTCTATTCACGAGAAAATAGGGATGCAAGGAAATGGGTTCTGGACAATCAAATGTTCTCTAGTAATTCTTACTTCCATCATATTTCCGATAATCCATCTCATCCTATTTTTGCCCATTCTAAATTGATACGAGCAGCTGGGATTCCTTCCAAATTTATTTTGCATGGCTAACACTCGTGATTATTTGTAAACAAGGTCTAATGCTTGCCTATCCCCATATTGGTGCGGTTTATGCAAAGAAATGAGGAAAATCTGCTGCACATTCTTAATTATTCCTTTGCTAGATACATGGGGAAGAAAGTGTTCGAGGAATTATCATTCGTGGGGGCCCTTCCTTGTAATCCAGTGAATATTTTACTGTAGGATATGAAAGGATTAGGGGAGGGAGCCATGGCCACTTGGTTGGAAATGTTTTGTTTTGGCGGTATTTGGTATACTTGTCTTGAAAGGAATAAGAGAATCTTTGTAATCCAAGCTTGGTTGTGGAGATACACAGGGAAGAAAGTTTTTAAGGAATTGTCATTGTGGGAGCCCTTCCTTGTAATCCAATGAATATTATACTTTGGGATATGAAAGGATTAGGGGAGAGAGCCAAGGCCGCTTGGTTGTGGAGATGTATTGTTTTGGCGGTATTTGGTATACTTGTCTTGAAAGGAAAAATAGAATCTTTGATGGGAAAGAAGAAAGTAAAAAATGAGCGTGGGAGAAAATAAAGTTCTTAGCACTCTTGTGAGTATTGATGTTAACTTAGAAGATACATACATTCTTGAATTTGATTTGCTTGAGCTGGAGATATGTATTTTTGCGGGGAATGACGTAATCATAAGTTTGGATTGCTTCATGAATTATCCTGATGGAATTATCTTTGCGTTTCTTTGGCCAGCTATAAATATTAAGTGGACCCTAACAGGTTCTGGACCACGTATGAATATATTTCATGCCCTCTAGCTTGGATTGTGCGGGGCAATATTTATCAATTCTTACTCAAATTAGCATTTAGAGTGTCTATTAGCCAGCAATGTGTGTTATTTCAATTTAAACTCTACTCACTTTACCTGGGTTTACTTAAAGAACAAAAGAAAATAAAAATTATATTTGGTTTGTGAAAGATCATTGTTGTAAAATTTGTTCATTCCAAAGTTATATTATGATTGGTTTTGATGTATCTGACAATTGACTAAAGCACTGCCAATATACATCTTGGACAAGGCTGGCTAAAATCCAATTCTATTATGTCATTTTTTTTTTGATATTTGAACACTTATTCCAAACTGTAATGTATCATGAACATGTCGTCAAGCATGTTCTATGTATTATCGTAGTCTTTAAGCATATAATAATACTTTTATGTGTTGGCGGAGGAAAATGCATTGTCATTCTTATATGAATTTCTTTTTTCTTGCAGATTGATGCTGATGAGGATGTGGTTGTGATGATGCAAAAGCATATTATCTCAGACTACCAACACCAGAAGGTATTTTCTCGAACCTTTCATGTGCATATCAATGACTATCCTCCTCTCTCTCCCTCTTGATGGGGAAAAGGTCTGTTAGGATGGACGTATGTAGGGCTGTACAAATTTGGTTGTGACAATGATGGTGGGCCGCATGTGGTTCCCAGAAATGGTGCTATTATGTTGGTTAAGATTAATATCTGCAGGCAGGGGCTCGACATTTTGTATATGACAGTTTATTAAACTTTTCTCCATATTTATATGTAGTCCAGGTCAGCGGGCGCTATGGTGGGGCGTGATACAAACCCAATCCCATTCCACTTTTGATGTCCCATGATTCTGCTAGTTTATAAATTAAGAACAAGGAGAAATAATTGCAAACATATTGGTCTGATGGAGGAAGAAGTTCTATTTATCTTTACATGTGTTACTCTTATTCTATATGAAATTAACTTACTTTCTATATGTTGACTGCAAAATAAAATTACGAAGTTTGCAACTGATGTATACCGGTTTATTTCATGGTTTTAGGTTCTGCATAATGTTCAGTTTTACTGATGTACATGTGACGGGACGTTTGAGGGTAGTTTACAGATCAAAGGGTCCAAGCTCATAGATATATTTTAGAAAAAGAATTATGATTGGATGATTAGGAGAATATCTTATTTTGACATCTAAAAATCTTAGTTGTTTAACGGTTTCGGATGAAGTTTGAGGATCTGATTGGCTATGCATCAGTATTTTCTATGTTTTATGAATAAAATCTATTTTAGAGGTTACAGTCTGCTCTTAATGCTTCATTTGAACTGTAATTTATTTCTTGATTTCATTATTATGGTCCTACGTTCTTCCTAATGGGAATATTACCTCTATACATCCACAATTATATGTGAGTTTTGGTTTTTGTTTTCCTGATTTTTTTCTCATGGCTCGTAATTTCTTTATATCTCAATCCCTACCTTTGAATTTGAGTTCGCAGGCCAGATTATGTTCTAGAGTTAATTTCATTGTTATTATTTGAAATCAATATAACTAAGCACTCAAGCTTTAGATTCATTTATTCAATATTAATTTAGTTAAGCTTCTGCATTTTTAATGTTAAATTTTGGTATCTTTATCAGGGGCACGAGCTGGTAATGCATGTCCTGTACCACCTGCATTCTCAAATCATATCAGATACAGTTGCACACTCTTCATTTGCTGCTGCTACATACGAGAAATTCCTCCTTGGAGTGGTAGGGAACTTTCTTGAGGGGGGTTGTTTTGGATAATTAGTGGGGTATTGGTTCAAATGTTTAAACTGTTTTGTTCCTATTCTCAAAAGCTTGGAATTGGATCCCAAACACACGCTGACTGATTAATTAGTTTTGTTAATTATATGCTCATATTCTTGTGTTGCAGGCAAAATCTTTACTGGATGCTTTCCCCGCAACCGACAAATCTTTTAGTAGACTTCTCGGTGAAGTTCCTTTTTTGCCCAATTCCCTGTTGAAACTGCTGGATGATATATGCTGCTCTGATGATCACTGTGGGAAAGACTTTCGAGATGGGGATCGTGTCACTCAGGGTCTTGGTGCCGTTTGGAGCTTAATTTTGGGACGTCCACTTAACCGTCAAGCCTGTTTGGATATTGCTTTAAAGGTATATTAGGCAAGGTTCTAAAAGGCGCGAGGCGTGGTCGAGGCGTAGAGGCCAAGCCTCAAGCCTTAGGAGCCTAGGCGCGCCTAGGTGAAGCCTAGGCGTGAAAAGGCTTTTTTCCTTTTTTTATTATTTTAATTATTCCAAGGCCAGTAATATTATAAAATAGTACATACCTTGAATTTTGAAAATCTATCCATATGTTTGGTAGCCATCTTTCTCATATTCATGTTCCATAATCAATATTTGTCAACTAATCCTTTCTTTTTTAAAACAAAAGTGTGCCTTAAGCCTTTTAGCAAGAATAAGGCGTAATAAGGCGTAGGCGATGCATTTCTCTCAAGCCTCAAGCCTAGGCGGGCCTTTTAGAACAGAGATATTAGGGATGAAATATTCATTGTAGGTGCAATTAGCATTACAATGTATAAGTGCATAAAGTTGAGTCAATTTGACATAAACTACACATCAAAAGGCTCATAAAAATATCTAACCCACTTTTGGGGAGAGAGAGTCTTTTCTATTCAAAATTCAAGTCTACCTCAAATGAGGCTTACATGGGGTTATTTAAAGGAGAGAGGTAGCTTAGGCTCTAAGCTATAGACCTATCACGGATCTTGGTTCGCGCTTTATGGCATTTCCACTATAAAAAAAATCCATTCCCACAAAGGATTGTTCATGGAACTACTACTATCGAGATTCTTCGGACCATATTTCCTAGTTTCATCCCGATGTTCAATGCTATACCATCATTTGCCCTGTTATACTCAATGGACGTGGTAGTAGTAGATCCGACCATTACAAGTATACCCCTAAGAGCCTTTGCTACCCTTTACTTTAAAATCAAAGAAACAAAAATACAAGGCCAAAACAAAAATAAAAGAAAAATAACAAAAGAAAATAAAAATACTAATATGCCCAAAATGACAAATATGCCTTTTTCCACGTCATTCACCCCCCCTTAAATTGAGTTTGTCCTCAAACTCAAAGGGGAAGATCCACTGAGTCACCCTCCAGAACTGTAATCAAAGCATGTTGGAGAAGCTCCTCGGACGCATCAAGGTACTCAGGTGGATGCTCCATCGCCAAAAGGGCATAACACTGCTAGAGAGAGCACTCGGAAGCTCGGTGACCAACATTGTCACAATTGTAGCATCGATATGTAGGAGGACCCGGAAGGGACTAGATCTGCCACTGGAGGAGGAGCTGGAGTAGAAACTGGTGTAGGTGGAGCTCGCTAGGCCGTAAGAGCTGCAGGTGTTGTGTGGTAGGCTTCAACCTTGGTCGCATACTCGACCGTCTTCAGAAAGGTCCGTATCTCCCTCAAGCCAAGATCATGCTGAATGTACGACTGCAGTCTTAAAATATAGCAGCTGATCCACTGATCCTCCGTCTCAGGGAGGCGACCCCGGGTGCAAAGGAGCTGAAATTGCTCAGTATACTCAACCACCGTAGATGTGTCCTGCTTGAGGGTCTGAATGCGAGCAAAAATGTCGCGCTCATAGGTTGGTGGGATGAATGAGGTCTATGAGGCGACCTTCAGCTTAGGCCATGTATGAATAGGTGGCAATCTCGTCGCTGTCCGGCGGTAGTAGGTATTGTTCCACCAAATCCGGACGAATCCCTGAAATTTAGTGGCAGCAAGGAGAACACAAGAGCGGCCCTGAACCTGGGAAGAACTGCTCGTCAAACATGAAAATGTCAATGCGTATTTCCCCATGGAGGCTCCGGTAAAGAAACTGAAGCGCCATAGAAAGTGGGTCTCAATCCTGATGAGCATCAAGGCCCATCACGCTACCCGACACAGGTGGAACATTATTAGCGGGAGATGGCGGTATCCGTGCAGGTGGTGGATGAAGAGGGTAGATGTACTGGGCCACACGTGGTGCTGGGACCGCGAGGTTAATGGGGGCACGTATTAATCAAGTGGCCATGCTCATCATAATAAAAGCAGTGGCAGTCCCGTAGTAGCGCAAAGTGGTGGGCATCGGGTGGGGCAAGATGTATCCACTCTAAAACGCTGTGGATGCTATCCCCGGCATCGGAGGAGGAGAATTCAAAATGTAGTAGGGAGAGGGCATGGTGGGAAGGTGTATGATGCGAGGGCGGGGGGAGTAGGTCAGGATGATGACCAGCAATCCCAATATGATGGTGGAGGGCTCCGGGAGAGTGGGAAAACCCGTAGAGGCAGAAAATGTTATTTGACCGCGGAGGTGGTGCAAAACCGGGGTGGGTAGATGATTCGGGTTGCTCAAGAAGGTTGGAATAGAGTGGGTGGGGCAAAAAAAATGTTCGGGTCTAGTGTGGTGTGGCCCATGGGTAGGTTGAAGAGTAGGGTAAGGTCAAACGGGTCGAACATGGGGTGTTTTTAGGCTAGGGTTTGGTCGGCGAGTGGGGCGGGTGGCACAAAGGAGGGTCGGGGGTTTGGTCAGAGGAGGCCCGAGGGGTGGGTGGGTTTGGGCTGTAGGCTGGTTGGCCAGCCTTGGAGGGGCCCCTGGAGGCTGCCCCGGGTCAGACTGCCCATGGTGGTCTTCTTTGGCAGTGGTGGCTAGGGTTTTGGGATTGGGGCAGGGGGTAGGTTCGGGGCAGAGGTGAGGGTAGGGCAGGGGTAGGTTCGGGCAGCGGGGTGGTCGAAAGGGTGGCGAATGGTAGTGGGAGGTTGCTTTGTAGAGAAGAGTTGAGAGAGGGCTTCAAACTTTTGATTGAATTCTTGGGTTAGAATTAGGGTTTGCTATTTTTGTTGTAGTGCCATTTCTTTCATTTGTTGCTTCAACTCTTGAATCTTTTTCAATGGTTGTTTGGATTTTTTGGGAGCCATGGATAGTAGCGTACGATTTTGGATAAAAACACACCGATACACCAAACACCAATGTTGGAGCGACACCCGCTCTGATATCAATTTGACGTAAACTACACGTTAAAAGGCTTCCAAAAATATCTAACACACACTTTTAGAGAGAGAGACACTTTTATAGAGAGAGAGAGAGAGATACTCTTTTCAATTCAAAATTCAAGTCTACCCAAATGAGGCTTACATGGGTGTATTTAAAGGAGAGATGTAGATTAGGCTCTAAGCTATAGGCCTAATTACAAGTATATCCCTAAGAACCTTTGCCACCCTTTCCTCTAAATACTAAAGCAAAAAAAGAAATACAATGCCAAAACAAAAATAAAAGAAAAATAACAAAAGAAAATAAAGATACTAATATGCCCAATCTGTTGATGTAAAAAACTAGATCACTCTAATTCTTCAATCACAGATAAATAAATAAGACAAAGATTTTTAAAGTGGTTCGGCTAGGAATAAAGCCTACGTCCACTGTTATGTTATTGCTGAGTGTTTGTGGAATTCTTGATTACAAGTTCTCTCAAGAAATTCCCCTCCCCTTGAATGAGGGTGATACAAGGTATTTATAGCCTTGAGGCTGTACATGAAAGGGTCGATACATTAAATGATATACATATGAAAGGGTAATACATTTAATGCCCTTAGACTTGTGCGTCAAGGATAATCATTTGATGAACCAGTTGGACTGTTCGTCTGATAATTGATGACACGGCCGAGGTGCAGTTCGGACCGCCTTAGTTGCTCGTCGATCAAGAGTTCCTCGGAGTACTTAGAGTATCTCGGGATGAAAGAGTTCCTCGGATGGAGTTCCTCGGCATGATAGAGTTCCTCGGTGTTTTCTCGTTGCTCGGTACCAACCATGGTTGTTCAGTAAATGATCTTCCTCGCTGTTATTGTGCCACGTAGATTGACACGTGTCTTCATACTATTCGTCCACATCAGCATATTAATTTTGGTATCAACAGAAGCCCCCAATGTTTCATATTTTGAACTTTGAAAAGTATGGAACATTCTTTCTTGGTATGTGGCAATATTAAATGTACTTCCCGGGTTTTAGGAACATTGTATTCAAATTTTCTTTCTTATTTCGCAGTTTCCGCCTTTTTGATAAGCGCTTTGATATTCGTGCAAATTTTGTCCTTTTAGCCGCCGGAAGTTTAATAATTTCTTTTTGGTAATCATTTCTTTCGCCGCTTCCCAATGCAAAGTATTTAAACTTCTTTGGTAACCATACCGTTGTCTACGTTTTTCATTCTCTGCATTCAAGCTTTCTCTTCTCTTCTTCTCTTGTGCGTTCATCTTTGTTTCCGTTCGCTGTCAACACATCTCCTTTCTTTCTGTAAGATCTTCTTCTTTTCTTCTGCATCTCTTTTATTCAATATGGTTTATATTGTTGAATCTGCTGAGAAATTTCGTTCTGACTTTTCCATTCCTTCTTGGGTAACTCTAGAGGTTCTTTCTGAGCCTTTAGATTACTTTCGATTGGCTGAGGGACATTGGTTCCCCAGTCTTTTCATTGCTGAATGTGGTTTCTCTTTTCCCCCAAATCGATTATGTCTTGAGTTTTGTCAATATTTTGATCTTGTTCCTGCAAAAATAGCCCCCAATTCATGGAGAATAATTAACGGGGTGCACAAGTTAAATCTAACTCATGGGACTCGTATAGGGATCCCAGAAATCATGTACTGCTATAAATGGGCCACTTTAGATAATATTTATTATTTAAAAACTAGGTTTTTAAATAGAGCCCTTGTAGTTAACCTCCCTGATTCAAATAGAGATTATTTTGAGCATGGGTTGGTCATAAAAAATTGGCAACACGCGCCTTTATCTGGGAATGAAGTATACAACGGTCCCAGATGCCCCCCATACGGCAATGGGATAGGTTTATTTTTCATTTTTATTTTACTTATAAAATTGCGTATTCATCATGTTTGACAAAATGTATGACTGAGATTTATGTATTTATTTGCAGTTGATAGTAAAAGAAAAACTCCAAAAGAGTCGGAAGTGAATATCAAGCATTTAAAACTTATCTGGAATTTGCATAAGACGATTGCAGACGAGCATATTAGATCTGCATCATATTTGCTGCAGTATAAGAGCTACACAACCTCTTATACTGCTCGCCCTGTTGAACCAGCTTCAACACCAGAAAGTTCATCTTCAGATTCTCATATCCCCCTATCTCAGAGAATGGGCAAGAAAAGAGCTCCTCCTGCTCTATTTGGTGACACTTCCTCTGCTGTTGGAGCCCAGAAAGGCAAAATTGATGTCCCAGAGGGGACTAAAAAAGTAGATGCTGGTTCCTCCAAAATTGCCGAGAAGCCCCCAGCGGCCCCGAGCAAGAAAAATGCTCCTGCTGATGTAATTGCCATCTCTCCGACCAAGACTTCTTCCTTGGTTGATGCTGCTGACCGTCCTTTGAAGAGATTGAGGAAATCATCCTCAGTTAATCTTGCTGGGACTGCATCTTCTCTACCAGCTGGTGGTAGTAGTGTTTCAAAAATCATTCTTCCGAGCTCTTCAACGAGCTCAGTTATACCCGAGGTTCTCGGGGTTGATGAAAAGATTCCTAGGGATACACTGACATCCCTAGCTGCTCGCCATCTTTCTTCAGTAAATTTCTCATACCTTTGGTCTTTCTTTTCTTTTTCCTGAACTCTTATATTTGTGTTGACTCTATTGTTTTTCTTATCTTTTAGCTGGTGAACTGTTTCAATACCATCGTGAAGAAAGATCAAGCTATTAAAGCTTCTAGTTCCTCGTCCGATGTTGACGATGCCCTCTTGGGTTTAACCCAATCTGTGAAAGAATCTCGCCAGCAGTACGTCGAGGAGAAAGCTGCCTGGGAGAAAAAATTGGCTGCAGCTGAGGCTGATAAGATGAAGATGGCTGAAACCTCCAAGAATTTGGAGGAGAAGGTGAAAAGCCTAGAGGTCAATCAGCAAAGGTGCGATGACCAACTGAAGAAGGCAAAAGAAGAACTGTCTACCCTGCGAGACATCAAAATCCAGAAAGAACAATTGGATGTCAAACTCTCCTCGGAGAAGTTGAAAAGAAAAGCTGTAGTTAAGAAACATTTCAGTGCTGGTTGGGAGAAAGGATGGGAGAGAGGGATAGCTGCAATGACGTCCCAGGTCCAATATGGGGAGTTGAAATACTTCTATGATGGTTGGGTAGCTGCTCTGCAAGAGCTAAAAGTCCAAGATGATTCTGAGCTATTCCAACGGCATCTCCCTGGTCCTCCTCCACCAATTGTGGAAGAAGAAGAAGATGAACCTGCATCAGATGAATCTTCCATAGCTGTGGATGTCCCAATCTCTGCTTCTCAACCCTCTGTCATTGAGGACATTTCTTCTATGCCTCCTCCTGCCGAGAAGATTTCTGCCGACCAAGCTGTTGTTATCACCGAGCAACCGAGCTCCTCGTCCTAGCCTCCCGAGAAAGTCTTGGGAGACAAGGAAAAGGTGTGAAGTTGTTCGGTATCATTCTTATCTTTTATTATTTGTAATCGAACACTGTACTCCTTTTATGATCTAATAAAATACTTCTTTACTCATCGCTGTTATTGATGATTCTTTGTTGATTGTTGTCTTTTTCTTGTCTTTAGTTTGTTGCTAGAATGGAATTAATCTCTTCTCATGATACCGAACTGATGCAGCAATGTCACCAATACTATAGGGCTGGTCATACAGACCTTAGTTCTTCTGAAATTGCTGACATTCTTGGTCATGATGCTTCAGAACAGGCGACTGAGGCTTATAGGTATTTGAAAAGTTTACTCGACCGAGCTGTAGCTAACAATGTTGCTTACTATGAGTTGATTGAAGAGCTTAATGGTTCCTTAAAGGATCTTCAAAATCAACATAACGAATCAATGGCTTTGTTGCATGAAGATTATGAAAATAGATACCAGCAGCTCTCTTCAGAAACAGGCCACAAGAAAATCATTGCTGGGTATGACGTCAGGGAGAGGACTCTAAAAGGTGAAATTGAAGCCTGCAGACAAATCGCTGAGATCCTGGAGCAAGAAAATAACAATTTGCAGAAAAAATTAGCACAGTATGAATCTGCTGCTTCATCCTCTACTGCATTAATACCAGTCACTGATGAAGGTTTCTCATTCTTAGAAGTCGAAAACGCCAAACTGAGGCAAGAGCTGGAGGATTTAAGAAGATCTTCCATTTCTGGAACTGCTCGGGGACGAGGAAGGAGTTCTCGGGGACGAGGAAGAATCGTCGAGGAGCAAAATTCTCCAATTGCTTCTCGGAGCCGATCAAGAGTTCTTAGCCGTAGTGTTGAAGAATCTCGCACCCAATCTACTCTGGAAACTCAAGCATTCCAACTAAATGTTAAGGATCGTGCTCTGTCTGATTTGTGTAAGAAAAATTTATCTTTAGAGGATCAATTGGCTGCGATGAAGTCTGATCTGAATAATAAAGATGCTCTTATCAAGAACTTTCTCGAGCAAGTAGATAGATTAACTTTCCAATTCCATAAACAGCCTCGGGAGTTCTGGAATGCAGGCTATAATGAAGCTCTTTATCATTTGGATGACCGCCTTGAAAATGCTAACAACGAAGGTTATAAGCAGGGATGGTTGAACGCCCTGGGTGTATTAAAATTGGAACAAGGTCATTATTTATGGGATTATCATGCTCCTGGATTGCTAGACTTGCCTGTTCCTCCCTATAAATTGGATATGGCATGGATTCCTGCTCGCTCCATTCCTCGGAGTTTGATCTCTAAATATCTTGGTGATTATAACCTTCATTCTCAAGTTGAAGTATCTCGTCCTGAGCACCAGTTGGATACTCCTACAATAATGAATGTCAGAATGCTGAAGGACATGAACTTTATTAATTCTCCTCTGTGTCTAGAGGATCCTCCTGCTGGCGAGGAACCTGTCTCAAAGGACAAAGGAAAGAAACCAATAGAGTAGGAATCTTTAATGTAATAGTTAGCACATTCATGTAACATGTAATACATTTTTATCTTAATGAAAGAGTTTCATTTTCTGTTTTGCCAATAGCTATTTTTCTGTTTGCAAATTATATGGTTCATCAACCAAATTAGAATTTATAATAAGCATAAATTGTTCAAAATTGTTTCCAACCAACCAAGGTGGATAAATAATGTTTGTCGACCAACCATAGTTGATGGGTTTCTATCCCTGACCAACCATACTTGGTTCAATTTTCAAATATAAACATGTGTCCGACCAACTAAGGTCAATACTTTTATCCTCGTCGACCAACTACAATTAGTGGGTTTTTATCCCCGACCAACCATACTTGGTACAGTTTTCAATATTTTGTTCTTTAAAGAACTTTTTGTAATAATGTTACCTCCCGACAAACATAAGTTGTAATGCGAGAGTATATAAAGTCTTACCAACCGTAGTTGATCATGCTGGTCTACACCTCCTAATCAAAGGAGTAGTAGGGTTCTTTCGAACTTTTTGGCTCCTCGGAGCATATCCTCCTAACCAAAGGAGGTTGGCTACTTATAGCACTTTTGCTCCGTAGAGCGCTCCGGAGAGCTTATCCTCCTAACCAAAGGAGGTTGGCTACTTATAGCACTTTTGCTCCGTAGAGCGCTCCGGAGAGCTTATCCTCCTAACCAAAGGAGGTTGGCTACTTATAGCACTTTTGCTCCGTAGAGCGCTCCGGAGAGCTTATCCTCCTAACCAAAGGAGGTTGGCTACTTATAGCACTTTTGCTCCGTAGAGCGCTCCGGAGAGCTTGACTCCGTAGAGCATGACTCCGTAGAGCATGACTCCGTAGAGCAGTCTTCTTCTTGTCCAGCAGTGTAGTGTTCAACACTAATATTCCCCGAAAAACTTTCAACAGAAAGAAAATGGTGAACCATCCTCGTTTTATTCATAATGAAGGAAATACTTTACATTTTTCATTACTGATAATACTTTCGCAGGTGTTCAGCATTCCATGCATTCTGAAATTCTTCTCCTTCTAGAGTTGCTATTCTATAGGTTCCAGGTCGAACAACCTCTGTAACTCGGTAAGGTCCATGCCAGTTTGCTTCCAGTTTATTCTGTTTCTGAATGACTTTCTTCAGCACATAATCACCCTCCTTCAAATCGCATTTCTTCACCCTTTTGTTGTAGAACAGAGCTGTTCGTTGTTGATAAGCAGCATTCCTAATGGCTGCCTCTTCTCTTACTTCTTCGAGCATGTCCAAATCCATTCTTCTCATCAAATCACTGATCGGAGAGTTGAAATTCAGCACTCTATGCGTTGGGAGACCCAACTCGGCCGGTATCACAGCCTCACTTCCAAATGCTAGCATATATGGTGATTCTCCAGTTGCTGCTCGGGGAGTTGTTCGGTAGGCCCATAATACTGATTGGAGCTCATTAATCCAATTTGCTTTAGCTTCACTTAGCCTCTTTTTCAACCCATTCAGTAATGTTCTGTTCGTCACTTCAGTCTGTCCATTGCTTTGGGGATGGCCTGGTGCTGAATGAAATTTCAAAACGTTCGACTGATGACAATAGGCAGCAAATTCTTCATTATCAAATTGTGTTCCATGATCTGTGATGAAAGCATGAGGGAGACCATATCGACAAATGATATTCTTCCATACAAACTGGTATACTTTCTCGTACGTCATAGTGATAAGAGGCTCAGCTTCCACCCACTTAGTAAAATAGTCCACTGCAACTACGAGATACTTGAATCTTCCTCGGGTGATCGGCAGTGGTCCAACCAAATCAATTCCCCACATGGCAAATGGCCAAGGGGAAGTTATTGGTGTTAGCAATGCTTGTGGAGTTCGTCGGATGGAAGAAAAACGTTGGCACTTGTCACATTTCTTGGCATAGGCTATACAATCAGCCCTCATTGTTGGCCAGTAATATCCCTGTGTCATCACTCTTTGTAAAAGTGTTCGACCTGCTACATGAGCTCCACAAGATCCTTCATGGATTTCTTCAATCAATTCTTTCACCTCGGTAGGATGTACACATCTCTGCAAACCTGCCATAATTCCTCGTCTATACAAAATACCATTAGTTAATACGTACCGAGCAGCTTTATACTTCAGTTTCTTGGCAGCGAGTTTGTCCTCCGGCAATTCGCCCTCTTCAACATATTTCCTGATTGGATCCATCCAAGATGGTCCTAAATCAAGAGTAATCACATTCGTTGTCAGATCTTCATCTATGCTCCGACCTTCTAATACTTCAATCGGTATGGTTCTTCGCATCTCGGTACGAGTAGCTGATGCTAGTCGGGCCAGTGCATCTGCTTGTACATTCTCCATCCTCGGTATTCTCACCAATTGAATGGCATCAAATTCTGTCAACAATTTCATCACCTTTGCATGATATTTGATCATTAAGTCTCCTTTAACCGCATATATTCCCATCATCTGATTCACAATTAATTGAGAATCACTGAATACCATCACCTGTTGTGCTTCCATAGTCTTTGCTAGATTAAGACCTGCTATCATGGCCTCATACTCCGCTTCATTGTTAGAAGCTTTGAATTGGAATCGCAAAGCATATTCCATGTCAATCTCGTCTGGGGTGATCAAAACAATTCCTGCTCCACAACCAGCTGTGCAGGATGATCCATCTACATATAATTTCCATGTAGGTATTTCGTCTTCAAATTTCTTATCTGTCAGAGTTCCTCGATAAAATATCTGCTGTTTTCTTCCATCATCCCCCGGTATCTTTCGCTCCTCGTCAGTCATCTGCTCGTACTCTTTTACCAACCGTGGCTGGTCTGAATTTGAATATAATGATTTCTCTACATCCACAAGTCCTTTTACCAACCTTGGTTGGTTTGGACCTATTTCTGCTGATCCTGTATCGTCCACAGGTAGGTCAGCAAATGTTTCTGTTGATCCTGTATCGTCCACAGGTAACTCAGCAGGCATCTTTTGCTCCTCGGGGGTATCAGGGTATGTGAACTCTGCTATAAAATCTGCTACAGCCTGCCCCTTCAATGATGATCTGGGCTCATACACAATATCATATTCACCAAGTTCTACTGCCCAGTACATCAGTCTCCCTGATTTTTCTGGCTTATGGAGGGCTTGTCTCAATGGCATATCAGTATAAACAATGATGGTATGGGCTTGGAAATATGGCCTCATTCTTCTGCTTGCTTCAATTAGTGCCAATGCCAATTTTTCTAGCTTTGGGTACCTGATTTCTGCACCTCGGAAAGCCTTACTTGTGTAATAAATTGGCTTCTGGACTCCATTCTCCAATCTGATCAACGCTGAACTGACTGCGTTCTCTGATACTGCCAAATACAAATACAACTTTTCTCCTGTTATTGGTCTGGACAACAGTGGAGGTGTTCCCAAATATTTCTTCAAGTCTTGAAAAGCTTTTTCACATTCCTCATTCCATTCAAAGGTTTTTCGAAGTGTTTTGAAGAATGGTATGCATTTATCAGTTGCTCGAGATACAAATCTGTTGAGCGCTGCAACTCGTCCGGTAAGACTCTGCACTTCTTTCTTCGTCGTCGGAGATCGCAGCCCTAGAAGAGCTTTGATCTTATCTGGATTTGCCTCAATACCTCGCTGATTGACGATGTATCCGAGGAACATTCCTTCTCGTACTCCAAAGGTGCACTTCGTTGGGTTAAGCTTCATTTGGTATTTATCCAATTGATCAAAAGTTTGACTCAAGTCAACCAAATGATCAGTAGCTTTCTTGCTTTTAGTGAGCATGTCATCGACATAGACCTCCATGTTGCGGCTGATTTGTTCAGTAAAAACCTTGTTCATCAACCGCTGATATGTTGCACCTGCATTTTTTAAACCAAAAGGCATAACATTATAACAATAAGTTCCCCTAGGGGTAATAAAAGAAGTACTTTCCCTGTCTTCAGGTTTCATTTTGATCTGGTTGTAGCCAGAGTAAGCATCCATGAAGCTGAGTAGCTCGTGTCCCGAGGTGGCATCCACTAGTTGATCAATTCTGGGCAATGGAAAATGATCCTTGGGGCATGCCTTATTGAGATCGGTGAAATCGACACACATTCTCCATTTGTTGTTTTTCTTCTTTACCATCACCACATTAGCCAACCAATCTGGATATTTTACATCTTCAATGAATTGGGCTTTCTGGAGTTTCTCGACTTCCTCCTGTATGGCCTGATTCTTCTTGGGACTAAACACCCTTCTTCTCTGCTTTACAGGTTTAATCTCCTTATTCACATTGAGTTCATGACATAAGAAGTTTGGATCTATTCCTGGCATGTCTTCATGACTCCAAGCAAAAGTATTTTTCCTATTCTTCAAGAAAGCTATCAACTCCTCTTTTATCGACATATCCAACGATGAACCTATCTGGGTTATTCGTTCAGGATGTTCGTCGTCCAAAATAACGTTTTCTGTAGATTCCATCACCTGTCCTTTTACAAGTTGAGATTCATCCCTGGGATCAAGAGTTTCAATTTCTGTACCTTCCTCCACCTGGTAAGTAATAGTCTTTTTCATCGATCCTTCTAGTTCTTCTTGCTCGGCCGACGAATAATAGCATTCCCGAGCTACTTTTTGATCACCTTTCACCACTCCAACTCCAAAATTTGTTGGGAATTTCAAACATTGATGTACTGTAGAAGGAACGGCTTCGAACTTCTTCAATCCAACTCTTCCCATGATGATGTTGTAGGCTGACTGCACATTCTTATCCATCACAAAGAATCGTATTCTTTCTGTTCGACAAACAGGCCAGGTTCCAATGAATATATCCAACTTGATCGTCCCAAGTGGAAAAACTTTCTCGCCAGCAAAACCCAGAAGGGGTCTGTGATAAGGTTCTAATTGGGATAATTTCAAATTCAAGCTATCAAAGCATGAATAGTACATGATGTCTGCCGAACTACCATTATCTACCAACACCCTTGAAATGATCACGTCCTTCATTCTCATTTTGATCACCAAAGGATCATCATGAGGGTAAAGAACACCTGCCAGGTCATTTTTTGAAAAACCAATTACTAGCTTCTCTTTGTTTACCTTCCTCGGACGATCATCCTCGGCCAGGTTTATTCGCTGAATATATGAGCAAGCTTGAGCCTCTCCGAGATAAGCTTTTCTTTCTGCAGTAAGGTCTCCTCCTCCTGCATCTCCCCCTGTAATAACGTTACAATGAAATGATCCAAAACGTATGGAAAATACCTCTCGTTCAGGTTTTCTTGGCTTCTTGGGAAGATCGGGGTCATCATCTGGATCCTCTTCATGGTCCCTCCTCTTTTTCTCCTCTGCACGACGAGGAGATCTAGATCTCTTTCTAATTCTGTCCTCATTTGTCCTCTCACCTCTGCGATCTACATACTTTGATAATTTTCCTCTTCGAATGAGTGTTTCAATCTCGTTCTGAAGGGCTATACAATTTTTGGTCATATGGCCATGATCTTTGTGAAATTCGCAATATTTGTTCTTATTTCTCATGTCTGGATCTGACTTCAGTTTCTCTGGCCATTTGATTTCCTCGTTATTCCTGATTTCTTCTAAAACATGATTAATACCCATTTTCAATGGAGTATAATTATCATACTTCTTTAGGGCTTCCAACTTTATCCTGTTATTCCTAGAATATTTGTCACCACCATTATCTTTCTGATCTTTCTTTTTAGAGTTGTCGACCTCCGCTTTAACTTCTTTATCCATATTCTTCTTCGCAGTCATAGCCTCCTCGGCATTCATGATTTTGGCCGCTTTTGCCATCAATTCCGACATATTTTTAGGCGGATCTTTGGCCAGAGTATAGTATAGCTTGTTAGGCAACAAACCACTCATCAAAGCAGTGATTGCTGTCTTTTCTTCATAATCTATGACTTCCAACTTCTCGTTATTGAAACGAGTTATGTAATCTCTAGTACTTTCTCCTGATTTTTGTCTAACACTTAATAAGTGCGCTACTCGCTTTACTGGTTTTGCTCCAAAACAAAAATTACCAATAAACAGCTCGGCTAACTGAACAAAAGTTGAAATCTTACCCCGAGGAAGATTATTGTACCATATCTGTGCAGATCCGGTAAGAGTTCCCGAGAATGCTCTACATCTCATCTCGTCGGGGACAGCATAGATATCTGCAGCAGCTTGGTACTGTTCTATATGAAGTACGGGATCTGTCTTTCCATCGTACTTGGGGGTCACTACAGGTGCTTTGAATTTCGACGGTGTGGGGAAATCCACAATGGCCTGCACAAAAGGTGTCCCTTGAACAAAAGTTCTCTGTAAGGGGTTCCTCGCCTTAGCCATTTCTCCCAGTCTATCCTCCAATCGTTGAATGGAACCTTTCCATGCTTCATTCCCTTCCTCGGGCCGTTTAGTCCGAGCAACTGAATGCTCTGACGTAGCTTCCTGAGATTTATCTCGACGAGTAATTGGTCGTGATTGTGCAGATCTTTCTCTCGAACCTGGTGGTGGTCGAAAACTTCCTGATGGAGCCCTAGGTGGACTCATGTTCCTCCTTGGTCCTAACCGACTGAAAGGAGACACCCTGCTTAATCTTTCTAAAGCGCTAGTTCTCTCAGGAGAAAGAGAGATATGTTGATCTGTATCCGTAGCCCGTATTGATGAAGTTCGCCCAGGTTGATAAGAAGAATCATTGGATTCCCCATTGCGATATGATCCAATACGTCTGGATCGTGATTGCCCATGATCAGTCCTTTGCCCTGAATAAGTTGGTACACCGCCTTGAAGAGTTTGAAGGAGTTGCCTCATAGATTCTTGCATGGCGGTTTGTCCTTGAGCCAGATTCGTCATAATTCCGGCCAGATCTGGAGATGCAGATGGATTTGGAAGATTTCCAGTATTTCCAGCATTTCGATTATTGGATTCTGGATTATCTGCCATTGGTGACAAATGATTTTTATGAAAAACGATAACAACAGTCGTTCCCACAGACGGCGCCAATCTGTTGATGTAAAAAACTAGATCACTCTAATTCTTCAATCACAGATAAATAAATAAGACAAAGATTTTTAAAGTGGTTCGGCTAGGAATAAAGCCTACGTCCACTGTTATGTTATTGCTGAGTGTTTGTGGAATTCTTGATTACAAGTTCTCTCAAGAAATTCCCCTCCCCTTGAATGAGGGTGATACAAGGTATTTATAGCCTTGAGGCTGTACATGAAAGGGTCGATACATTAAATGATATACATATGAAAGGGTAATACATTTAATGCCCTTAGACTTGTGCGTCAAGGATAATCATTTGATGAACCAGTTGGACTGTTCGTCTGATAATTGATGACACGGCCGAGGTGCAGTTCGGACCGCCTTAGTTGCTCGTCGATCAAGAGTTCCTCGGAGTACTTAGAGTATCTCGGGATGAAAGAGTTCCTCGGATGGAGTTCCTCGGCATGATAGAGTTCCTCGGTGTTTTCTCGTTGCTCGGTACCAACCATGGTTGTTCAGTAAATGATCTTCCTCGCTGTTATTGTGCCACGTAGATTGACACGTGTCTTCATACTATTCGTCCACATCAGCATATTAATTTTGGTATCAACACCCAAAATGACAGATATGCCCTTGTTCCACATCACAATTATAGATGAAAATGTTTTCAAAGTTCTCTCTATCACATTATAGAAGGGCGTTTGTTAGGTTTATAATATAGATTGTGCATTTGGGTTAAATTGTTGACAGTATGGATCTGTGCTTGTGTCAGCAAAGTTTGCCTTTTAACTATTGTCCAATAGAAATATAAAGTTGAAAACAATTTATTTGGAAGAGTTGTTCAAGATGAATGCTACCATAAAATGTTTCAACGCGTGCATCATACATCTAATAGATATCGGAGAGAAAAAAAATTTGTAATGGAATTTGTTTAAGCAGTTTTTAAAATTTTAAACCCTTTTGTCAACTGTGTTTTTTTTCTTTTGTTATTTGTATCCAACTTTCACTTTCATGCAGTAATTTGTGGTAGCTTATCTAGTGAGTCATTACTTTATCATGTTATTTTGTGACCAATTGATTTCAATTTTGGGTTGTCATATCTTTCCTATCCTTTTATTCACATTATTGTAATTATGTCTATCATAGCATTTTCACAAATATTGCTCTAGTTGTGGGTGTAACGATATCTCGAAGCTGAACTTAAAATTATTGCAATGCTTTGGTCCATAGTGTACTGGGAAGAGGCAAAGGCCATTAACAAAAGGATGAAGTGCTGTCTCATTGCATATATGTATAAATTTTACTTGTATGTTATCTGTTTTTGATTATTTTTTTATTAAATGGCAGTGTGCTATCCATTCACAAGATGACATTCGTGCGAAGGCTATCCGTTTGGTAAGGGGCTTGCAATTTATTAGAATTTATTCATTACTAGTAACCGGCACACACATGATGCGTGTTCAATAAATATTAAAGTGATTTGTAATTATTTCATATAACTTTCAATAATATGTGAAATTATTTAATTAAAATTAATAATTTTAAAGATTATTTAAGTAGTTTAATTTATATGTCAAAAGGTTAAAAAAATCTACTTTGAGTTTAAATAAATTGAGTAATAAGGAATTGTTTAATAGTGTATAGGTATTTGAGTCAAACTAAAGGCAAACCGGAAAAACGGTTCAACTCCTCCATTAATCTTTAGTATAGATCGAAGGTTTTTTTGAAGATAGTTGATTAAATCGCCAGTTGAAGGAAATAATAAATTTCTAAATTGACAAATATCGATTTTGCGTAAAATTTGTGTGTTTTTATTTTTTTTCTTTCTTCTACTTGTTTTTCTGTGTTGGACAGGTGGCAAACAAGCTCTATGTGATCAACTATATTTCAGAAAGCATTGAGAAATTTGCAACAAATATGTTATTATCAGCAGTTAATCAGTTTGGAGCCACTGAACAAAGAACAGAAGGGGAGGTGTGATACTTTCATATCTTGCATTATTATCATCTCTTGCATTATTTTTATCATTATTATCATTATAATAGTAAGATTTATTTATTATTCTTTTTAAATATCTTCTTTCATAAACCTCAAGAATGTAAAAGGTGATTTATGTTAAACAGTTTCATCATGGTAGTGTGCCATGTCTGAAGAAGTTTGTTGAATTAAGGGTTCAACAATGTTCTTTTTACTGATTAAAGCTTCTTTTATTATTATTATTATTATTATTATTATTATTATTATTATTATTATTATTATTATTATTATTATTATTTTTTTTTTTTTTTTTTTAATATTTTTTTTAATATTTTTTTTTATTTTTATTTTTATTTTTAATTTTAATTTTAGGTATGTTGCAGACTTTTAAGGTGGGTTGCTCCTTCAAATCTGTTTTATCCAGTAAAATAATTCTGAAAATTAAGATTTCTTACTAAGTCATCAGGTTTGTGTGTACAATTTTCACTCACTCTAGGGCTTAGCCACTAGTATTCAATGGTGAGAATGATATCATGGTCGTAGTTTTTTTTTTTTTTTTGACCAATATTAAAAAGACACTCTAGAGGATGGGACGGTATTAATAATTCCTATTAATTTCCAAAATGTTGCAAACCAGATGGAAACAGCAATTCTTTATTTTTTTGCTAGGGGCCACTTGGTATTGTAACAAACAAATGAGTTCTAGTTACTGTAGTTATCTGATACACTTCAAAAAAAGGTTGGATTTACTATAGTTATCCCATTCCAACCGGATAAAATAATACTGATGTGAATTGTTTTTTAAGCATTTTCCTTGTTTTTAATATTGTAATTTTCCTTTTTAGCTGTAGAGGGATTAATTCCTACCATTAATGGAATATTCTAGCATCCATGTGATGTCATGGGTGACATCACTCACTATGCTGATTTAACTGTATTTTGCAGGGCAAAACCCTCTTACATAGAAGATGGAATTTGTCATAAACTGTGTCAATGGCACATAAACATTGACACAGTTTATGACAAATTCCATCTTCTAGGTTAGAGGGTTTTACCCTGCAAAATACAGTTAAATCAGCATAGCGGGGATTAATTTTCCCACCTTGTATCTCATCCCGACTAATATTAAACACGGGATAGGATGAAATTGGTATATTCAGCTCACTTATCCTGGGCATCAAATGGGGTCTTATTATACTAAATTTCCGAAACTTCCATCTTCATTTATTAATCCCCCACCCCTCCTCTCTAATATTCTTTTGTTTTTTACAGATGGGAAGCCAAGAAACATCCATTAGTGGTTCTCAAATTTCAGAACCAGGGACTTCTGATTCCCAAAGTGATTCCTCAGTGTCATTTGCTCATGCTCAGCGTCACATTTCTTTATATTTTGCTTTATGTACGAAGGTTTGTAGCATCTGCTTCATTACTGATAACTTACCTAACAAATTTGCTTTTCTTTGTTATTTTCCCTGGCTGAACGTGATGTTCTTTTTTTTTTTTAATTTTTTTCTCTATTTTCCCATGTATTTCTTGCAGAAACCTCATCTTCTTCAACTTGTATTTGATAATTATGCACGTGCTCCTAAGGCTGTTAAACAGGTATATTTGTGTTAGTTGTATTTCATAATTACAATAATTGTTTTACATATGACAAGTAACCTTTTTCATCAAATCTTAACTTCATTTCAACCCTGGGAAGTTGTGTCTTCTCGCTTGATTTAAAGAAGAAAAAAAATCTATAGCTGTAGTCTATACTGGAAAAAATAAACATGTAAGAATGTTTAAAGGTTCAAAAACTTCTTGTTTGGATGGACCACATGATTTCTCACACAAAAAAGGAGATAAGTCTCTTTATGAGGAAAAAACTTCATTGGGCTATTATATTTTCTATATTTATTTATTTAATATCCTTTTACTTTCTGAGTTGATGCAGGCTATCCATCGCCATATCCCTATTCTTATAAGGGCCCTGGGGTCATCATATTCTGAATTGCTTCACATAATATCTGATCCACCACAAGGAAGTGAAAATCTTCTAACGCAGGTATGTTATTTATTAGACTTCTATGGTTAAAATTGTTTGAACATTTGAAAAACTTCTTCCTCTTATCAATCTTTCTGTTCCTTATTTATATCTACTTCTTCAAGGTGCTTCATATATTGTCTGAAGGAACAATACCATCCGCTGATCTGGTTGCCACCGTTAAGCGTTTATATGAAACTAAACTTAAGGTTTTCGTATTAACCCATTTTTATGATCAGTCTCTCTCTTGATAATCAGGTCTTTCTGCCTTTTGGTACTTATGTTGAATATTTTATTCTTGCAGGATGCTACAATTCTTATTCCCATGCTGTCTTCATTTTCCAAAAATGAGGTGTTTATAATTCCTTCTCCTTTTGTTTAATATTTTTTTAATTAATTTTTGTTGTCTTTTTTAGAGTTTAGATGCATAATTTTAGGGCGAAATAATCCTTTAATTATTATTATTATTTTTATCAAGTATAATTTAAATTTTAGAGATTATATTTCTTAAAAATTTAAAATGTTTTGAAGATGACTTTTTATATGTATATTATCATAGTTCTACTAGATTTGGAATGTAGAAGTTCTTCATGCCCAATATGACATATCTGGTGTCAATGGCACTCAAAGAAAACACACTCGAGCATTGAGACACTCTAAAAATACTCTATTATATTGATTACATATTTTCCACCACTAAAGGAATGTTCAAACATCCATGTGATGTAATGGATGACATCACTAAAGATAATCACCTCCATGATATCACGTGGTTAGGATTTTTCTTATTACTTAGAGTACTAAAAATGTCCCTCATTGAACCCACTAACGACAACAAAAATGAAAAATAATAAAAAAGAAAATTACAATAAAAAATAAGAAAATGCTGAAAATCTGGAAATGCATTTTGCATCATAATGTAACCTTGAATATGTATTGGGGTACGTTGCTTAAGCCAGAACATGGTTCGGTGGGGGGTAGGGTTTAGTTGGTTCACTACTTTGGATTATGGAGCACTTTAAAACTCTTGTTGGGGGTTCTTTTGTACAACAAATATTTTGTCAAGGATACATATTGACGCAACCGGATATTTATTAGATATAAATATTATTATTATTATTTAAGATATTGTTTAGATAATAAATAGGATTTATCTTTTAATTAGTTACCTATTTTAATTAGGTTAACTTCTGTCTTTTAGTTTCCTTTTTAATCAGGAGACTTGCCCCCCAAGTTTAGGATTATCTATAAATAATGCCTTTGTCCATCTTTTGTAATCAACTTATTATTATTATTATTGATTTATCAATTGAGAGAAATATGATTCGATTATTATTGTTATTCGTGTGTCATATGTGTGTAAATTCCGCTGTGTTTCACATCAAAGTGGTATCAAAGTCAGGTTCGCTCTTGATTTTTCCACACAAGTGTGTTTCAATCGTGTGTGTATCGAGGTCACGAGTTATGGCAAGCGCTCAGAACAACCTATTGTACGACGTGTATTGGGCGGCAATCAATGCTCCAAAATCGGCCTTCACAGCCGCACCACCACCAACGGTGGCTGGATTTGATTTTGCGACTCAGTATAAAGAATTAAATAAAAAGATAGTTTTTGAAGGCAAAGCGGTGCCGGGATTTTATCCGACGAGTTCAACGCGAGGTGGAGTTTTGGCTATCCGCGAGTCGGGTAAGACTTGGAAAACCACCCAAGGCTTAATAGTCTTTTCCCGCCCTGACCACCCATCCAGAAACTTTCGACTAACTCTAACCTGTTTTCGATCTGTTCTGGATTTGGGTCCCAAACAATAGCCCCAACCTCCTACCGAAATCTTGGCCAAAGCCCGGCCATCGAAACCCATCGTCGAGCAGTAGCGAAACCCCCCAGTCAACTTTTCGGCACGACGTTGAGGTCGCCGGACCAGATGAGCCCTTGTCGGAACACTGCGCGCCCAGTTGAAACCTTGGCGGTGCAAAACGACCGGCCCTTGGTGGCTCCACAACAGCAGCAGGCACTTGAAAGACCCTTCCATTGGGCCGTGACTTGCCTACAAGACAGCCGACCAACGTTGCCGACCTCCGGTGATGGTTTCTGACAACAAAAGGTGGTCGGTCGAATTTCGACAGATTCTAAGGTGGTTGGATGGAGGGGCAACTGAGTTGGAAATTGAGGCTAGTAGGGTTTATGAAAATAAAGAGGGTGCTATAGTTTTGAATGGGTTTGTGGATGATGGGAGTGATGGGTTAAGAGTATTAAGAGGTTTGGGCCTGTTGGGTTGAATGAAATTGTGTTGGTTTTAAAAGGTGTGGGCTGCCAACTTAAAAATTTGGGCCTAAATACAAATGTTGATCA
This sequence comes from Sambucus nigra, assembly GCA_949130495.1. Taxonomy (NCBI): domain Eukaryota; kingdom Viridiplantae; phylum Streptophyta; class Magnoliopsida; order Dipsacales; family Adoxaceae; genus Sambucus; species Sambucus nigra. The sequence goes on along the minus strand of OX422211.1, from coordinate 205,271,702 downwards.
TTTGGGCCTAAACCGGTTTGATTTTGTCCCAAATTTTCAAGAGATGTGAATTATATTGTTTGGGCCTCGAAATTTTGAAGAAAAATATTTTGGGTGCCAAATTAAAAGCCCAATTTGATTCCAAATATTTGTTTACTTGGTATGGGCGGATTCAGATTGTATTAACGGTTCGAAAGGTTCGTTGGACTGAGATGATGACTTGGACATGTTCAATTCAACTCCATAGCGCTCGGGTTGAGTTTTTTCTAAGAGGGGGAGTGACACATCCGGATATTTATTAAATATTGTTATTATTATTATTTTAAATATTGTTTACATAATAAATATGATTTATCTTTTTATTAGTTACCTATATTAATTAGGTGACATTTTATCTTTTAGTTTCCTTTTTAATTAGGAGACTTGCTCTCCAAATTTAGGATTATCTATAAATAAGGCCTTTGGCCATCTCTTGTAATCAATGTTTTAAAAATCACTCGAGGCGTATGCCTCGAGATGAATCATTAAAAAATCACCTTGAGGCTTAAGCCTCGGGGGTGAATTTGAGGCTTACACCTCAATGCGCCTCGAGAGTTACACCTCATGCCTCGCCTCACGACCAGTGGTGCGAAAAAAAATGTTCTTCCATCAAGAACTCTTTTTTTTTTGTTATTTTAATATATGTTGACAATTGATACACACACACACACACACACACACACACACACACACACACACACACACACACACTTTGAAGATAGTGCAACAATTTTGTTTTAATTCTACTAAATTACAAACACTGCTTTTTTCTTTTCAAAGGATAAATGATCTATGTATTTTTTTCTTTTCAAATTCACAATTTTTTTTAAGGGTTAACTTCTTCATTTTTCTAAAATTGCACTTAACTTAAAAAAAATATTTTTTTAATCTATTAACTCTTATTCTTTTTTTCCTTTTCTTGTTTTGAAATTGCACTTAACTTATATAATTTTAACTTAAAAGAAATTTTAAAAAGATAACCTATATTTCATATTATAAAATAACCACTGTTCTAAAAAACCCGCCTAGGCTCCGCCTAGGCACGCCTAGGCTTGAGGCTTGGGAGAAACGCCTCGCCTTAAGTTTTTCACGCCTTATTCTTGGTAAAACCCTTAAGGCGCATTTTTTTTCTAAAAAGAACAATGCTTTAGTGAAATAATATCGCCTTTTAAAGAATTTTTTTACAAACCAGACCATTATCTCATCCAAAATAATCAAATAGGTCTTTAATTTGTAAATATTCAGACATATTTTTATGATATGTACAATTTTAGTTTTTTAATAGCCTTGTTATGGTTAAAAAATATTAAAATATATTAAGAAGGCCTAAACGCCTTTTGACGCCTTTTTACGCCAAGGCCCGCCTAGGCTTCTAAGGCTTAAGGCTTGGCCTCCACGCCTCGATCACGCCCCGCGTTTTTTAGAACCTTGAAAATAACCAATATGTGAATGAAACTAAAAAATATAATTTTTTCAATTTGATTTTGCCTTGATTAATTTATTGTCACATTGTAAAATAACCAATATGTTAAAATTGATTTATCAAATTATGTTTTAAGAAAATGTCATCTCGGGGGAACAAAATTAAATGTTAAACTATGTGAGAAAGTCCTCAAAGATGCCTTTTTTGCAGTTTTATTTTACATTTCTTTGGTACTTTATTTTTTATTGTTTTATTAGTATTTTTTTATTATTATTTTGCTCTCTTTTTTTGGTGAGATTTACACCTCAATACGTCTCGAGGCTCACGCCTCACCTCGCCGGAGCCAAAACGCATCGCCTCGCCTCGCGCCTTTTTAAACATTGTTTGTAATCAACTTATTATTATTGATTTATGAATTGAGAGATGATTTGAAAGAAAATATGATTTGATTATTATTGTTATTCGTGTGTGAGTTAATGTGTGTAAATTCCGTTGCGTTTCACATCACATATACTCCGCCGATATAAAGAGTTCATTTAGAATGTATGTTGTGAATAATCTGTATATAATATAGTAATAAGAAACGGGGACGGTATTGGAATGACACAATTCCTCGCTAACCTTGCCAGAAGAGGACAGGTGCACTGCTTAAAACATTCTCTAGTGGGCCTCCTAGATATAGACAATTGTACGGACAAAAGATAGGTGGAGTTGATTATCAGTGGCAATGTTAAATTGAAATGACTTGCCATCCCCAACTTCCAACGATGGGATAGATGGAAAAAAAGAGAGAGAGAGAGAGGGTGGGGGGAGATAGAAAGAGTGAGTTGATTTTAGATACACGTCATTATAATGGCACGACTGTTTATATGGCCCCATATTTCCATTTTACCTCGGAAGTTGACATGAACTGCCATTGTATCATTTAATAACGTCGCTCCTCGCCTAAAGGTGGCCTTGTGAAAATAGAGTTCGAAGGAGCCATTCAACTTCCAAGATTGCATGTACACCTCTTACGCACATTAGAGTCACCTACCCAGCTGACAAACTGTACATATGACCATGTTTCTTAGGCACAATGACTGTGAAAGCGTCATTATGCCACGTCATGACCTTTTCAACGGATGCAAATATATATCTATTTTACATTTTACTCTCTTACCTTGGTTTATACTATGTGCTCAAAGGAAGTTAAGGGGATATGCATGTGAATATATTATGTAACCGGGTGTGCTCTACACTTAAAAGGTGAGATATTCTTCACTTGGTGTACTTGAGGACAGGGGCGGATCTGGGGGGGTGCCAGGAGGGGCGGAGGCCCCCCCCGAGATAAAAAAAAAAAAAATTTTTAGGTATGTAAAATGTGTAATTTTTTTTTTAGGGGTGCAATTTTTAAGGGAGCCCCTCCTGAGATCTTGCCTACACTGTTTTTTAATCAAAAATTTGTATAAAACTTGTATTAACCCCAAAAAAATTTGCCTCGGGGGCTCCCGCCCCCGAACCCCCGGCACCACTCGAGACTTTCGCCCCTCCTAACCAAAAATCCTGGATCCGCCACTGCTTGAGGAGCTAGTGTAAGTATTACATTAGTGAACCCTTGTGATGCAAGCAAGGACAAATTAATGGGGCTGATTGTTCTAGCTGCTCTGTTCCCCTTCAGAAGGAATTTTTAGAACACGGGGGGGAAATGGACATTAGTGTAGAATGCGGCAAGGCTAAGTTTTGAATTATCCCATGGATGAATATATAAAAAGGTTCCTTTCAAATTGGAAATAGCTCCAAAACAAGTGCATTACCCTGTTTAATCTGGAACAAGTCCTTATTTGCTGATAAATACGAATTTCATTGAAAACGCCGAGGCAGAACCTGTAACATGAAGTACACAAAAAGAAGGGGGTGAATGGCCTAAGGGCAAAGGCGTCCGAAAACAAGAAAAAGAAGGGACACCAAAAATACTTGCCCCCCTAATCATAAATCATCTAAAAAATCTGCACGACAAAAAAACCAGGGTAATTAAAAGGGCAAAACCAGTGCACGAGGCTCCCGCCACTGCGGGGTACTGGGGGGGCTGGATGTACGCAGCCTTACCTCTGCTTGCGCAGAGAGGCTGTTCCCGTGAATCGAACCCGTGACCTCAGGTCACAGCGGGGATAACATACCGAGTCACGAGCACCGAAAACTCCTTATCATTAAAGCAAAGCCTTTGTTATTTCGGTCTTTCCCCACCGCCCACATAAGAAAAAGGGGCCATGTTCCAAGCGAAACACTTGGATTCCGGTGACCGCTCCCCATGACTTCAACATATTTTTCAATCGAGCTCGACACCATCCACTTCACACCAAAAAGGGCAAGAAACACTTCCCACAACCTTGGGAAAAGCGCAATGAAGTAAACTGTGATCCATTGACTCGCCATCACATCTTGCACCAATGACGATAATTAATTATCACCTTTCTCCCACTCCTCAGATTGTCAACGGTTAGGATGACTCTTTTAGCAGCAATCCAAGTGAAAAAGTCTTACTTTCAATGGAGTCCTCGTGCGCAGCTCCTTTAATGGGAAAACTCTCGCCTCCTCCTAATTAGTAAGGCATAAAACGACCTCCTATCCCCTTCCTTTACAACTCATCCCTCTTTCTCCAGCAATATCATAAACTCCTCTACCTAGAATGAGGACTTTACATTTGTCTTCCTCCACTCCATGTTACATAATCCACCACCAATGCCCCTTGTCTATGTCCACTGCTAGCCGGTATAAACATGGGAACCTGTGCATCAATTAAACTTCCCCACCAAGAATTTTGCCAGTGCTCGCCCATCTACCATTTACTACCCTAAACAACACATGTTGAAGTCGTTTCATCCACCTGCTTCCATGCTACCGCACTCCAGCCCCGTGGCTTGTTTTCCATCCTTACCCCTTTCCTCGAATTTAGCTACAACCACCCTCCCCCACAACCTCGAGTGCAAGACGCCACGACCACTTGCCCTGGTTGAAGCAATAGAGTTCTTTCATCCCTGACCCTGGATGCTAATGGTTTGCTCAAATCCCTCCATCCTAGCTATACTTCCAACTCCTTGCTGCAAGCCGCCTCTCCAGAGAAAATCCATCGTGAACTTTTCTAACCGCTTTCGTACAACAACTAGGAGCAGAAAGATCGAAAGGAAGTAAGTAGCCAAACTAGCCAAAGTACTTGGAATTAACGTTAACCTCCCCCATTCGAGACATGCGCCCCGTTCCACCCTGACAACCCAACTAGTTTTAGCCCTATTGGTCGCGCTGAAAAGTAACTATAAATAGGTGAAATGCAACTTCCCAACGTTACAAGCCAACACCCCTGTCAACCCCTCTGCCTCTACCGCATTCCCTATCGGGATGATCTCGCTTGTCCTTCCTCACATCTATCTTAATCCCTGATACTGCTTCAAAACACATGAGAACTAACCTTAGCGTTCTGATACGTCCTTCCTCTGCCTCACATCTCCCCACAAAATGAGAGTGCGTCGTTAACAAATAACATATAGGAAACCGCAATCTCAACACCTCCTTCTTCTTTATTACATAACCTTTCATCACACCTCCCTCCACCGCCCTAGCAAGCAATTTGCTGAGGCCTCCATCAACAAAATAAATATAATCAAGGATAAAGGGGTCTCCATTAGGAAGACCTCTGAAGCTACTGAAGAACTCCTATCCCTTTGGAAAGCCATTCATCAACACCGAGAATCTGGGCGGAGAAATTCAAATGCATATCTAATATGCCCACCCCATCCTCTATAATACATAAAGTAAGAATTCCCAATTCTTATGCTCATACGCCTTCTCTATACCCAACTCTAGGAAGATCGTACCTTTGTCTAACCTCCACGCACTCATTTGCCACCAACACCGCATTTAAAATCTCTCTGCCCCGAGCAAAAGCATTTTGGGAATTTGACACCACAGAATTAATCACCCTCCTTAACCTCGTGTAGTGATATTTTTTTGGTTAGATCTAACGAAAAACATCTGTTGATAAAACCATTGCAAAGCTAATGCTGATTAACTTTATGATTCTATTCTTCACAATTACTATGTACTCTTCTTTCATCGACTAGTAATTTATATCATAACTATGAGTCCACATTTCTTCATGATATTGAGATGTTGCTGTTTTACCTTCATTTTGTTTTGAGCTTTTTACACAAATGTCTTTTTGTGGTATGGGGGGTCTAATCATTCTATGATATTAGGTTTTACCTATATTTCCTCGTCTGGTTGATCTTCCATTGGATAAGTTTCAGACAGCACTTGCTCACATACTGCAGGTACGGTTGATCTTCCGTTAGGTTAATTGTTGTTTGTCATAGTATTTATATGCTTTCAGCAGAAAATTGATACGCAATTCTTAGTTATTGCTGCTTGGAGTATAAAAACTGCCGATTTTGTATTTTTTATTGGCAGGGTTCAGCTCATACAGGTCCAGCATTGACACCAGCAGAAGTTTTGGTTGCAATCCATGACATTAACCCTGAGAAAGATGGGCTTGCGCTTAAAAAGGCATGTTTTCTGTTTACTCGTAACACTTGGTCTACAGTTATACCTGAAAGAGGTTTCAATCTATACATAAACACATCTCCTTGATAGATTTCTTATGCGACCAAACTGAGTTCACTGTACCAGTAGTTTTACCTAGCTTATGTTGAACTTGGGTGATATTATTTGTTTTAGGTTATATCTTGTTTAGTAGGTTTTATCTTGGCTAATGTAGCTATTTTTTGAGAATAACGAATTAAACTTTCTTGTGAAAGTGTGTGGAGAGGTCCCAACGTCTTATATATTGTGGCGCAAGGCTTTAATTTCTTCTTATGGGATTTATATTCTCAACATCTGTTTGTGATTTTCTAGTCATGAATTGTCGGTACAAATATTAGTGTTCTGTCCAGGCAAAAATTAAGCAATAATATATAGTATATTTATACTATTTTTTAGGGCCTTTGCCAAATAGACCCCTCAAGAAGAACATCAAACCAATTATATCCACTTTTATATTACCTATGAAGCACGGTCACAGGTACGGGTGTCGTTTCCGAAATGACACGGACACATTGACATGACAAATCTAAAAAAACTAGAACACGACATGGCAGAGACAACAACAAATAGATATATTTTTAAAATTATACATACATACATACCGCCCGGTGCCCGTTTGCCGACCAGCAGGAGGGGCCTTCGGGCTCCCAAAGGCACGTATCGTTGGACAGGGACAGTGGGAATCTCGTTAATCCATTCATGCGCGTCACCGGTTAGATGATGAGGCATTTGGCTACTTTAAGAGAGTCATAGTTACTCCTACCAGGGCACTGGGTAGGCCTTCCCAACAATATATTATGACTTCCCATGGACGCCCTCGAACTTTGGCAAAGGGAAAACTCGAGTTCACATCTTATTGCAGTTGATGTCTACTGCCATTACTTTGGAAATTTCGTGAGGGGAATTTTTAATGGTACATTTTAAAGTATGCTCTTTGATTGGTTTTGTATTTAAAAAAAAACCTTGGTTGTCGAACTAATTTATCAATATTAACATGGTTAAATATTTCATAATAACAGTTAAACCGTAAATCAAAAGTATGCATTGAAATTAAATCATAGACTAACTTCATTCATTTGAAATTTTCTTCTTATTGTGCATGAACTCTGAAAAGACTTATTTTTTACATGATTGACAATAAGATTAGATGAAGTTTATTAGTTTTTGGCTCCCAACCGTGTCCGCGGGGAGTCTTAGCTGTTTATGTCAAGTGTCCGCCTTTTTTAAAATGTCAAATAAGTTCGACACGCTACATGGAGTGTCGGACACGTGTTCGTGAAGTGTCTTTCATGTGTCGAAATGTCCGACATGGATGCATCACCTCAGGTTAAGTGTCTGTGCTTCCTACTATATTATTATTAATGCATCACCTCAGGTTAAGTGTCCGTGTTTCCTACTATATTATTATTAAAAAAAGCCCCTTACCTCATGTTATCCTTTTCATTACGTCCCTTATCAATAAATATATTCTTTCATTATATATTTTGATCAATTAATTAGATACTTTGATGAATTGACAGATACTTTAGCTAAATTAACAGATACTTTGACCATTTCACATATACTTTGTCTAAATTATAGATATTTTTAAATAAATTATAGATACTTTTGATAAAATATATATTTTTTTATAATCTTATAGAGTAAATTATAATTTATTAATAGGTACTTTAGCAAACTTTATATATTTGACTAAATTATAATTACTTTTGAATTTTTTTTATCAAATTACAAATAGTTTAGGGCTAAAACAAAATTTTTAAAGTTGAGGGAAGATAATGAGTATGTATCTTACCAATACACAAAACCAAATACAACTCAACAAAGCTTTTTTCCAAATATATGGGATTGCCTACATGAATCCTATTTTTCCATTTCGCTCTGTTCAGCGCAATATCTTCAGTTAAGTCACATGATATCATGTTTAGTTTTAAAATATCCTACCAAGTCAATTTAGGCCCCCCTTTAGCCCTTGCATTACTATCAATACTAATTAAATCACTCTTCTTTATGGGGGCATCCATTGGTCTACGCATTACGTGCCCAAACCATCTAAGTCTTTTCTCTCTCAGCTTATCTTCTATAGGAGCTATTTTTACCGTTTCACGAATTTTTTCATTTCTAATTTTATCTTTTTGAGTTTTACCACAAATTCATTTTAGCATTCGCATCTCTTCCACTCATTTTCTGCACATTTTATTTTTTGGTTGCCCAACACTCTGTGCCATATAATATGGCGGGTCTAATGGTCGTAGGTGTTCCAAAATGACCAGTTTTTTCTAGCACAACTCAAAAGTGTGCCAGATTTGACCAAACAGGAACACTTTAAAACTGTGCCAGAATTTGATATTTCTGGCACACTTTATAACTGTGTCAGATCGAGTACATTTTGATTCTCTTTTGGCACGGTTAAAAACCGTGCCAAAAATTGATACACTTTTGGCACGGTTTTGAACTGTGCCAAATTTTTTGGATCAAAGAAAAAAAATTAATTATTTGAAAACAAGAAAATTCACAAATTGCGAATCTCAAAAGTTGTTAATAAACTAATGTACATACAAACTTCAAAATATTACAAGTAATAATAGTTCACAGACCAAACAAATTAGGCAGAATTTCCTTTATTTTCTGAACATTCTAAAACCTGCTAATATAATACCTGCGTAATGTAAAGCCCGCACCGCTATAAAATCTAACAATAAAATTACAAAAGCCTGCACGGCCATAAAAGTTAACAATAAAACTACAAAAGCCCACACGGCCATAACACAAAAAAAGTAGAATCCTGAATATCAACGACATTAAGTAAATAATCCCCTTGTTGTAGACCATTGACTTCATGTGTTCCACGTGGATAAAAGGTAACGATAAAATATTATCTTGCAAAAAAATAAGATACAAAAGGAGATGATATTAGTAACCGCGTAATTTAAAAAAAAAAAAAATCTTATTCAAGCTGAAAATTTGCAGATACGAATTAAAATTATTATTGTATTCACAAATCGAAATTCTTGTGACTATGCGGTCAGTTCCTACAATCGGATTATTTATAAGGCTAAGCCATATATTTTCAAATTATTCCCTTCAACGGATTATTTCTATGCCTAAGCCATATATTTTCAAATTACTGTCATATTCTCAAACCGAGAGGCCCGTGACTATGCGGTCAGTTCCTACGAATTACATTGATCCGACGGGAGGTGTCAGTGCCTCTTACGGGACCGCTTGGGGGCCGGTTTGGGTTTCCACCCTTCAACGGCTTGTTTCTAAGCCTAATCAATATATTTTCAAATTATCGTCATATTCTCAAATCGAGAGGCCCGTGTGACTACGCGGTCAGTTCCTACGAGTTACATTGGTCCCGTACGAGGTGTTAGTGCCTCTTACGGGGTCGTTTGGACGCTGGTTTGGGTTTTCACCCTTTAACGGCTAGTTTTTAAGCATATCATTTAGCTAAACGTTTTTCATTATCAAACAGTTCCATTACAAAAGTGATGTGAAATCCAAGGCCTTGTATATTAAGTGGATCGATATATATGTCTGATGTGACAAACGCCCAAAGAAGAAGGGAGTTGAAAGAAAAGAAGAGAAAGGAAAATATATGTTTATGTGACTACCTGTCAAGTAGGAAATTTTCATTGCAATGACTATGAATTGGAACCTTCTCTTCTCTCCCATTTGAAGGTGATTTTGGTTTTCCGTCTCTAGAAATCCATCTCTTTTCTTCATACCTAATAAATTAGAATTAATTAGTCAACAATACTCTTAAGCTTAAAACCAAGGAAGATATTGAAGGGTAAATAATGTTATTAAAAAAGGTATTTCAATTAACGAACTCATACTTTACTCGAATGAAATGCTCATCCCAACTCTGTCATAGTTATGAGTTAGCTCAACTTCCTAGTAGTTATTTGATTTCTCATTTCCCATGGTTGAAAGCAAACACCAATCAAACAGACTTTTAATCAACAAGTTCTTCGCTCATAAAACCATGTCTAACATGAATTACTGAAAGCAAGAAACTAAAGTGTGATGCTCACATTGAATAAATGCAACCTGATCTGGAAGCCAAGTGTCCAGCGTAGCATATCTAACCTGCACCAATAACAATACAAAGTAACAAAGTTACACTAAATATTCTACTCAAATCTAATGAAAATAAATTAAAAGCCTCCAATAAGGTTACGTGCTTGCTAATATGTGAGATTCTTCCTCTCACAGAACCAATGGTTTTCTTTTTATGGTTGTAGCCATCAACTTTCTTCCTACGGTTGGTTCCCTTTTACTTTTACCTCCGACATGATCAATTCAAACGAAGATGGAAAGCATTAGATAATAAGAAGATTGAAAATAAGGTAATAATGTAATAATGTGACATGAGTTCACATTTCCTTACTTTTGTATTCAAGAAAATATTGGCATTAGTTCTGTAGATACCTAGTCTGTGAATAACACAACCTATGATTTATATAGAGTATAGAGATTTATACAAATATAAATGGTGTATAACACATGTATAAAAAACTACAAACATGCCCAATTTTATTTTTGTTCATGCTAGATAGTTGGGGATTAAGTAGTTATTAGAACTTGAGTGAAATAGAATGTGAGACTAATCCCAAACTATGTCTATTCAATAAGGTTTTTCTATCATCTAGAATGTATAAACTTATTTATACAAAATGGAAAAGTTAGAAACTTAGCATTCAGTTATCTACAAAACTTCAATCCTCTAAAACTGTGAAACAAAGTTCCAATGAAAAGGAAGAAGTTCACGCATACTTATCTTTCCCACCACATCGAAAAGAAACGTCGTCTTTCAAACCAACTAATATTAATAACTTAATTTAGTTAATATATTAACTAGATTTATATTGAAATCTACGAATAAAAATGTGAATTCCAGAGCTTATGAGACACTATATCAAATTTAAACTATAAAAACCGAAGATAATTAAGTACTTCAACATTGAAAGATAAGTGATTTGCTACATCCTTATAATCACCTCATATTTTATCAAGAGAGGATTGTAATGCATCTCTTCTCTCACCGTAGTTACCTGAAAATCGATGGTGTAGAGCTCTCGAACATTTTCTGATTCAAAGCGTTTTGAATCAGCAGCATACAAATACTTAGCCATATAATATCAATTATTATAGAATAGGTTACCGAACAACCTCTTGATATGATAAGACTCAATTTATAGACATAATCAAATAATAAGTAAGAAAGAGAGCAGAGAAAGACAACTCAAGTATATATATATAGGGAAAGGATCAAGTGAGGTTCCAGTTTGAAGACCCTGAATGAGGTCCTTTTTTTAAAATAGTACAAAAAATATTTTTGGGCCGATTTTTTTTTAATGGGTTTTAAACATTTCAGTAGGAACATAAAAAAATAATCAGCTCAAAATGATTTTTTTTGCTACTTTAAAGAAATCGGTCAAACTGTGTCAGTTTTTAAGTTATTTTTAAGCCGATAAAAATTGACAAAGTTCGATCGATTTTTTTAAAATAGTAAAAAAAATCATTTTGGGTTGATTATTTTTTTATGGTCTTACTTAAATGTTTAAAAACCATAGGAAAAAAATCAGCTCCAAAATATTTTTTTTACTATTTTAAAAAAATGTACCTCATTCAGGGTCCTCAAACTGGGGGACCTCTCTCTCTCTCTCTCTTTCTCTCTAATCTCACACACACTTACAAAATTAAACAAAACCCACAACTAATCAACACTGAAAACACACAAATCATTACAATCCTAAAAATTACGGATTCAGCTAAAGTATATATATATATATAATCTCACACACACTTACAAAATTAAACAAAACCCATAACTAATCAACACTAAACACACACAACATGCACCTATATAGAGAGAGAAAATAAGACCTTCCAACCAGGTGCCGCCAGTTCCAAAGAGACAACATCTTCCATTGAGCTCGCCATTTCACCTACTCAATTTCAAAACCCTAGAAGTCACAAACATATACATACATACAAACATATCATGGAAGATGTTAATCGTTAATGATGAAACCCTAAAAAAAATGTTAATCAAAACCATAAAAAAATCTCACTATTAAAAACCCCCAAAAAATGTTAATCGAAACCAATAAAAAATGTTAATGAGGAAACCTAGTATAGAGAGAATATGAAGTGTTACCTTGAGGGTTTCGGGACTGAAATTGTGAGCGAGAGAGAGAAAAGTGATTTTGGGACTGAAATGGGACTCCATAACTGTCGGCGTTTCCTACCCCCCAACTCCCCTGACCAACCTCTGTAACCGGAACCCAGACCCGAACAACAAGCTCAAACCGGTTCGAACCCATAGTCAAATAGCAATCTAGAGGGAGAGAGAGGGGTTGATGCCGGAGCAGATAGAGCGAGGGGGTCGGAGCCGGTGAGCGGTTTTGGTCGAGAGGAAGAGAGGGGGAACGGGAGATTGAAGATGAGAGAGGAGAGAGAAGAGGGAAACTAAACATAGAAAAAAGTTAAAAAGTATAATTATTTTTGTAGGGTATTTTATATTTTAGTCAAGTGTACTAGATTTTGGCACACTTTAAAGCAGTGCCAGATTTCGGCACTGTTTTAAAGTGTGTCAGATTGTCATTAAACCGTGCCAAAATTTGGCACAGATTTAAACTGTGCCAGATTAGATTGTCATTAAACCGTGCCAAAATTTGGCACAGATTTAAACTGTGCCAGATTTTAAATATCAGGGAGTGCCAAATTGCTGTTTTTGGTGTAGTGATATTCTATTTTAGTCATGCTTATTTTAAATCCTCTTGTTTCTAGAGTTTCTCGCCACAATTCCAATCTAGTATTAATCCCCGTCTGAGTCTGATCCACTAAAACAATATCATTTGCAAATAACATGCACCACGACACATCATCTTGTATTTATCTAGTCAATTCATCCATAACAAGAGCATATAGATAAGGACTTATTGCTGAACCTTGGTGCAGATCTAAAGTAATTGAGAATTCATTATTTTCTATTCTTACTATAGTCATGGCTCCATCATACATATCCTTGATCACATCAATATATCTATAAGTCACCCCTTTTTTATGTAAAACCCACCATATTATATCTCTTGGTATCTTATCATACGCCTTCTCCAAATCTATAAAACAATGTGAAGGTCCTTTTTCTCTCTATACCTTTTCATTAATCTCCTAAATAAATAAATAAGTTCCATTGTTGACCTGTTATGTATAAATCCAATGGTATGTATAAATCCAAACTGATTCTCAGATACCGTTGTTTTCTATCTCAATTTATATTCAATCTCTCTCTCCCAAAGTTCGATTGTATGACTCATTAACTTAATACGATGATAATTTGAACAACTTTGTATGTCTCCTTTATTTTTATATATAGGTACTAAAACACTCTTTCTTTCTTTATTTGGCCTCCTATTAGTTTGTATAATTCTATTAAATAATTTTGTAAGCTAAGTCACTCCTTCCTCCACTAAGCACTTCCAAATCTCAATAGGGATACCATCTGATCCTAAAATCCTCCTTGTTTTCGTATTTTTTATAGCAATCCTATCCTTTGTTGCCCTAATTCTGCAAAAAAATATATTTTCTCTAGTCTCCCCAAGTTTCTCTATATCTAACTTACTCCAATTATCGTCATTTTATAACCTCTCGAAGTAGTTTTTTCATCTTTTCATAATCTCATCCTCCTTGACTAGGACTCTCGAATCATCAATTTTAATACACTCAACGTTATTAAAATATTTTGTTTTTCTGTGCCCAAGTTTAACAAGCTTATAAATACTTTTTCTCCTTGTGTTCCTAGTTTTGTATGAAGATTGTCATACGCCTTTAACTTAGCATCTCTTACCATTTTTTTAACTTCTTTCTTAGTCTGTTTATATTTCTCAAAATTTTCTTTGTTTCTAGTTATTTGCCATGTTTTAAAGCACTCCGTTTTGATTTTTACTCTATTTTGTACCTCTTCAATCCGTCACCAAGTTTCTTTAGATTGTGGCCCACTACCTTTTTATTGTTCAAGAATTTCTTTCAATATTCTCCTAATGCATGTGGCTATCTTATCCCACATTATGTTAGTCTCATCTTTGGTATTCTATGGCGCTTCATTTAATATTTTATCTTTAAATAATTCTAATTTCTCTCCTTTTAAGTTCCACCACCTAGTTCGTGGGTTAATCTTCTCTTTTCACACTCATGATTGTTTTTTAATATTTATATCCAACACCATTATCTTATGTTGTGAGGTTAAGATCTCTCCCGGGATAATTTTACAGTCTGTACATGTTAATCGACCTCCTCTCTTAATAATGAAAAGTCTATTTGGCTCTTATTCGTTCCACTTATACAAGTTATCAAGTGTTGAAGCCTCTTTTTAAAACATGTACAAAATTATAAGCCATCACAAAATCTAAGATAGACTCTTCACTGTCGTTCCCATCTCCAAATTCATATCCTCCATGCACCATCTCATATCTTACACGATCTTCCATGCACCATCTCATATCTTACGCGATCTTCTCCTAGCGGGCCATTACCCTCTATATAGATTTTCTCACCTACGGGTATTTCTTGAATTAGTTCATCCATTTGGTCCCAAATTTGTACTTTAGTATGCTTATCTAATGCTACTCGGGGTGCATAAACGCTAACAATATTAATTATATTCTCACATAATACAAGTTTTACAAGTACCAAGTCTATCACCCTTCCAAATAACAGTTGTTACTATATCATCCTTAAGGTTCTTATTTTCTATTATTCCGACTCCGTTTCTATTTTTATGTTTTCTTTTATAATATAATTTAAACCCTGTATATTCTATTTCTCTAGCATTCTCACGGACCCATTTAGTTTCTTATAAACAAGCTATGCTGACTTTTCTTCTTATAGTATCCACTAGCTCCATCCCTTTCCTTGTCATAATCCCTATGTTCCAAGTCGCTAATCTAAGTCTATTATCCTGAAATAGCTTCTTTACCCGCACACGTCTAGATTGTTGTAACAACCCTTGTCCATTTCTTATCGCAGTCGGGAGCCGATGTCACACCTCTTGCCTATTTTTCGAGACACCCGGTGGCAGGCGCAACGCATCGTTTAAGGGGAATGCCCTAGTATTAGTGCGTATATTCATAATATTCATGTTTATTAGGATCTAACAAAGTTTTACGCTGGCTGTCAACTACCTAATGCAACCATCCTTTATCCGGGCTAGGGACCGACAGTGACCGAAAAAAAAATATAAGAAGTTATGCACGACATCGACTTAAAAGAAAAATGACTTCAAACATAGAACCGACCTGCTAGGGCTCTCCAAGCATCCGGCAAGAATCGCCAAGACTCCGGAGACTAGTCACTACATGTCAGTGAGCGGAGATCGAGGCGGGTTGAGGGGAGATGATGTCGGCGAGCGATGATGGAAGTCGGAGGATGTGGGGCGGTATGGGAGGAGATCAAAACATCATCAGGTCAATGGGGATCTCTGACCTCTGTTGAGGACTCGCCGGAAGTGGTTGGCTTTATAGGGATTGTTGCTGGAGGTGGCTGGGTTTTTGGGTTTGGATCTAGGCTGGCGATGACAAGGGTTTGTTGATTGGGAAAGTATTTGTTAAGGTGAGGTTTTTTTTTGGAGAGTATGTAAAGGGGTTGTTTTCATTATAAATCTTTTGTGAAGGGGTTGTAGTACCAATACAATCATACAATACTTTTTTTATATCTTTCGGATAAACCCACCGCGCACCAAGCAGCCAGTTTTGTTCTTAATATGAAGTCACTTTTTTCATCCTTTAGATGACTGTTATAGGCTCCCAAGTGGGTAAACCGAAATTTTCGATGCTTTACATCCTTTGTATTTCTACTTACGCTGCTATTTTTTTTTCTCAGGTAACAGATTCTTGTTCAGCTTGCTTTGAGCAACGCACAGTCTTTACGCAGCAGGTCCTGGCAAAGGCTTTGAACCAGATGGTAAAAAAATTTCTCTATATGCAAATTGAGCTACTGGACTTTATATCAAGATTTGTGCAGTGATGTAATTATTTTTGTTTCTTAGGTTGAGCAAACTCCTCTCCCCCTCCTCTTTATGAGAACAGTAATCCAAGCCATCGATGCTTTTCCTACGCTGGTAACTGTGGTTCTTAGTGTTTTCTAGTCATGCTTGGATTTCCATGAATAGAAAACACGGATCGTTCTATTCATGTGGTTATAACTTTGTGTCGTTAAATCATATGATACGGCAAGGATCCGGTAGTGTTTATAACTTCCACCTTTGCTTTGTGCCCAGGTTGATTTTGTAATGGAGTTACTCTCCAAGCTTGTTAATAAACAGGTGAGTTGACCTAAAATTGAAATTGGGCTTCTTTTTTGTTTGCAAATTATGAAACACATCTTATTTTATATTTTATATATTGGCTGCAGGTTTGGAGAATGCCCAAGTTATGGGTTGGTTTCATGAAATGTGTCTCTCAGACACAGCCTCATTCTTTTCGCGTATTGTTGCAGGTATTTATGGTCTTTTCTTAGTCGAATTTTTTTGTTTACTTCGTTAATTTTATTTTTCATTTTTAACCTTGCAGTTACCAACACCACAGCTTGAAGGTGCTCTGAACAAATATGGTAACCTGCGGGGTCCGCTTGCTAATTATGCCAACCAACCTAGTATAAAAACTTCACTACCTAGGTACAGTTTTCTTATGCCTGATCGAACATTTCTCTCGCACATTATATTTTATTAGTAGTTTGTAACCTATGGGGACTTTTTATACCGTATTTTCATTGGCAAAAAGATATTAAATTGAAATTTTTGCTAATTATATTCAATAATAGAGAATCGGCGAAGTCTCTTTCCAATTCTTACTTGCGCAAAGCCGTTATTGAACCCTATTTGGATACAGCTGAAAGATGCAGGAAGATAAAACTACAAAGATAATAAACGATTCGTTTATTCCCTTTCTTTTGGGCGGGGTTGGGCGTTGAAATCCGAGATTACTTATATTGCAGAGAATAAACTTCATTGAAATTATACTAAAAAAAATCATCGAAATCTTAGCTAGAATTTTTTTAGCCTTTCAAACAAAACGCAGGCGAGGAAATGGCTGTTTTTGTGTTTACTGAAAAAGGCTTTACTTCCATCTTAATTTAGAAAATGATGAATAATTATATTTGTGCATCTGCAGAGCACTCACTTAATCCTTCACAACATGTAAGGAGAGAGAGAGAGGCTTGATGAGAGAAGAGGCTGGTTTAAAAAAAGACTAGTTATCAGGTTTCCATAGTTTTATTCATATACTACCTATTAACCTGTTCCTCAGCCCATTTCCAGCCAGAATTGTAAAAGGTTACAGTCCAAGATCAGCATGGAATGGGCAAAAGTGGGCTTCCGCTTCAAATGGGCTACATGCATAACACGAATTTAGTGATGACGAGTTTTGTCCATCTGTATTGCAATGGTTTACCCATGATGATAGTAAACTTCGTTTAATTTCTCGACAATAGTGTGGGGAATGCTTATATTATAACACTTGCTATTTGTTTAAATATATAGAAATGAACTGCAGACTCCTTAAGATATCATTCTAATTGTCATGGGGGGTGCCGATGAAAATGCAACACATTTTTAATTGTGAAAAGAAAAATGAATCTTTGGCTCAACATTTTATGGCTTTCTCGTTGAAAATTGTAGCAGGCATACGAAGATAAGCGTATTCATTCTCACCCTGGTTCACACCATTCGTTTTACTCTATATCTCCATTTGATAGGAAGAATGGAAAAAAGTAAGAGAGATGGACTTTCCACCGTAAGAGAAAGAAGGCCTTTTTGCCTTCTTTTTAGGTAGAAGGAATGAAAAATAGAATTTCTTTTGTTTGGAATGCATTTTTGAGAAATTAAAGGAAAAATGACCAAAGCATGTTTTTTAAAACATTGGGACTAATTTGACATGCAAATACAATGGTACAAGAATAATTAAACAATATTGAACGCCCATGCCCCTAATTGTGTATCCTCATATTTTTTTCCCCATTGTGGTTGGATACATTTTTTCGCTAGCTATGCACAATAAAGTTTTTTTTACTTCACTTCCCGTCCAACCGAAAATAACCCAAGAAACCAATCAGTTTGGTTTAACTAGGATAATGAGGATACTGACGTTATTGGGATCCTTGTTTCTCATCTACGTGCATACAACTTTGCCAACAACCAAACATGATCAACTGCATATAATTGGAATTGATTTTGTCTAAATTATATACATCTTGTGCTTTGGCAGATCGACTCTGGTACTTCTTGGCCTTGCAAATGAATCTCATGTACATCAACCACATATCTCATCATCTTTACATAATTCGGGAAAAAGTTCATCAGTTCGTGGAGCGACCCTTACTTGATACCTAGAGGTTGACAATCGAGAAATTAAACGGGAAAAAAACACATTTCGTCCATCGCGCCACGGTTCCAACTCTCTAAATAGGAGATTCGTATTTCGGCTGATCCGTGGGAACCCGGCGAATTAAACTGGGGCATGAGAATGAGGCGAAGAATCTGTCGGGGGAATCTTCATCCAAAGTTGCCCCCACTTACAGCTGCCGGCGGAATGTACCATAGCTGTATTTTCTTCAATTTGTTGCCTGAATTTTGATAATTTTTTATTTTATTTTATTTAAGGCGTTCACTTCCAGATAAGCCTTGGCATGTTTTTATAGAAATGTGTAATGTTAGGCATAGTTGAAATTAATTGCACGTTGGTTGTCTTCTTCACATGCCAAGGATTCATGTGGGCGTCATTGAATGAATGAATGGGCATAACATTTATTCAACATCTATGAACTCTCTTCAACCCCTTGAACGCGTTTCATAAGGCCGAACTCAAGTGTTTATCCCTAATTTACACAACGGTAAAGTTGTGTTGTGTAACAAAGGTAGGTCGGTGGCTATTCTAAGGAGATCAGTGATATTTTGCATAATACATGGGTACCGCGTAGATTTTAATTAAAGTCTACGAGGGGTGGCAGAGCGGATTACTTAGGTTCGTTTGGCAACCCAATTCCAAGCCATGGAAATGGAATTGGAATTGGAAGGTCAATTTTAATTCCATGGAATTGAAAATGGTCTTTCAATTTCAATTTCAAGCCTTGGAATTGGATTGCCAAACGGACCCTTAGGGTAATCTTGAATCCATCCACCAATTCTATAAATACATTCACAATTTAATTTTAACTATTCTGAACTATTTACTTGTATGTTACTAAAACGTTCTTTTGAAATTTTGAAGTTAATCCACCAGCACTCTCTCAAACTTTAATTAACTAATCGAACAAAATAAAAATAGAATAAAATAAGTATTCAGGAAGTGTACAACACTCTCAACTAGTAAACCCAAGTCTTCTTTTGGAGCATTCCCCCAATTGTCTGTTAAGATAATGGGCTGTGGGAGGAACAATTATGCAAAATATCGATAGCAATTCTGCATATCTATGGTTGAAAGCGTCCTTGAATCTAGTTTACACGTCAATTGAAAAAGATATCCGATCTATCCATTTGGAGGAATATAATTTACTCTTAGGGGTTCGTTTGGTTCATGTTAAAATATCTATCACCGTGTTAAAATAAAAAAGTTGAATGATTGGCTAGGTAATTTTGTTTTCACCATTTCTGTTTGGATGGATCACTTTTCATTAGGTGAAAATTTTAACATTTTCATCATTTGTTGTTTGGATGGTTAAGAGCAATACAGTGAAAAAATAAAATGATCATATTACTCTTATATTTCAAATGGATACAAAAATATTTATATTTAACTATTTGATTTTCATCGCGCAAGTGTCATGGCCATTAAAAAATATTCATTTACCTCAAACTCAAATTTGACACAATTTCCCCCCTCTTTCCCTCCCTCCCCCCCCCCCTCCCCCGCGCGCGCGAACTGGTCATATTTGGCTATGCAAGACAAAATAAGGATAAAAAGTTAAAAAAATATAGTCCCAACTAAAAAAAAAAATAGTTATGATTAAAATAAAAAAATCCTAATTAAAAAAGAAAATAGTCTCAATTAAAAAAAGAATAAAACTAAACGGACCCACAAACCATACCCAACATATAAGACAAAAAATAAAGGGTTCCACCTATATTTTCAAACAAAGGGTTCACTAAATTTAAAAGGATAAACTAAACAAAAAAAATATTCCAAACAAACCGTGAAAATATTATTTTTGTCAAAAAACATTAATATTTTTATTTTTGAAAATTAAGCACTCAAAATGTTATTAATTGAAAAAAACACTGAATTTTTTGGCACACAAACACTACAAAATATTATTTTTGGCAAAAAAATACTGAATTTTTTTATTTTTTGCAATCAAACAAGAAAAATATTATTTTTAGCAAAAAAAAACATTAGTACCTTTATTTTTGGCAAACAAACACTAAAGATATTATTTTTGATAAAAAAAATATTGAATTTTTAGCGCATTTAGTCTCTCAAACACCCATTTACCTAATATTTTTTTATTTTTAAAGGTTCGCGCCAGCGGCATTCCTTATTTTTAAACTCATTTTTTAAATATTTTTATTTAACCCATACAAACCGTGAAAATATTATTTTTGTCAAAAAACATTACATATTTTTATTTTTGAAAATTACGCACTCAAACACCGAATTTTTGTATTAATTGAATATTGTATTAAATATTGTTATTAATTGAAAATTACGCACTCAAACACCGAATATTACGCACTCAAACACCGAATTTTTTTTTGGCACACAAACACTACAAAATATTATTTTTAGCAAAAAAAAAATACTGAATTTTTTTATTTTTGGTAAACAAACTATGAAAATATTATTTTTAGAAAACATAAACTTAATACTTTTCTTTTCTACAAACAAACACTAAAGATATTGTTTTTGATAAAATAAAAATATTGAATTTTTAGCGCATTTAGTCCTCCAAACACCTATTTACCTACTATAATTTTATTTTTAAAGGTCCGCGCCAGCGCCACACCTTATTTTTAAACTCATTTTTTTTAAACATTTTTATTTAACCCATACAAGCCGTGAAAATATTATTTTTGTCAAAAAACATTAAATGTTTTTATTTTTGAAAATTAAGTACTAAAAATGTTATTAATTGAAAAAAAACGCAGAATTTTTTTTGGCACACAAACACTACAAAATACTATTTTTAGCAAAAAATACCATTTTTTTTTGTTTTGGCAAACAAACAGGGAAAATATTATTTTTAGCAAAATAAACACTTAATACTTTTCTTTTTGACAAACAAACACTAAAGATACTGTTTTTGATAAAATAAAAATACTGAATTTTGAACTCATTTTGTCCCTGTTACCCAATATTTCTTATTTTTAAAAGTACGCGCCAACGCCACGCCTTATTTTTAAACTCAATTTTTTAAATATTTTTATTTAACCCATACAAACCGTGAAAATATTATTTTTGCCAAAAAACATTAAATGTTTTTATTTTTGAAAATTAAGCACTCAAAATGTTTTTAATTGAAAAAAAAAACACAGTTTTTTTTTTGGCACACAAACACTAGAAAATATTATTTTTAGCAAAAAAATACTATTTTTTTGGCAAACAAACAGGAAAAATATTATTTTTAGCAAAACAAACACTTAAATATTTTCTTTTTGACAAACAAACACTAAAGATATTATTTTTGATAAAATAAAAATACTGAATGTTTAACTCATTTAGTCCCTCAAACACTAATTTACCAAATATTATCTTATTTTTAAAAGCACGCGTTAACACCACGCCTTATTTTTTAACTCATTTTTAAAAAAAAAATCTTTAATAAAAAATTATTTGGGTACATTTGAGAGGTTTTAACCTTTATTTTTCAAAAAACAATTCTTTAATTTTGGAAAAAAAGCATTTTCAAAATTAAAACAAAAAAACATAAACCCAAGTTAACAAAACAAAAAAAAATTCTGCCTCTAACCTTTTTTTTCCTATCCGGCGGTATAATTGTGGGTATTAATGTGTGTCTGTGTAGTGCCGCTCTTAAAAAAAAGAGTCCCAATTATAAAAACAGTAGTCCACAATTAAAAAAATAGTTCTTAATAATGAAAAAACAGTCCCAATTAAAAAAAAGAGCCCCAACATTTCCCAATTAAAATAAAACAGTTTTCAACATTAAAAAAATAGCCTCATTATAAAAAAAACAATCCCAATTAAAAAAAAGAGTCCCAACTATTAAAAAAAAGTGTCACAATTAGAAGAATTTAAAAAAAAAAAGTCTCAACTATGAAAAAAACAATTCCCAACTATGAAACCGTTCCAATTAATATAAAAAATTCCGAACACATTACCTTACCCTAAACAAATATTCATTTATTTTTATTTATTAATTTTTTTTGAAGTTAATTATTTTTTAATTTTTATTTATTTATTTTTAAATATTTATTTTTAAAATTTATAAAAAAATGAATATTTAATGATCGTGTTAATTGAGAGGGAGAAATGAATCTATATTATACCTCTAACTAGTTTTTAGCGCCGCGTGATGCGCGGGCACATTGTAAAAACTCTTACCATAACTTATTAACATATCAATATATTTTGCCAATCTAAAATCACTTGGTTAATAAAAGTGGCATCTTTTACAACAATAATGAATGATGTAATGCCTATAGTCCTTCTATATGATTATATAAACATATTTTCTAGGAATACATATGATGAAAAATCGCCTCCATTTTCAAACAAATTCCACACTTATTCTCTCTTTCTTCAAAAAAATCACCAAACAACCAGACAATCAACTACATATGTTTGAAACCCAGCCTCTCTTCTACCATTGGTAAGAGAAGCAAACACAAATATGTGGGAGCATCAAATGTTTTTTTATTTAGGGGCATTTACGTTTAGATCCTATTAGACGTTTTTATATACATTCTAGTCCCATCAAGTTTTTCTCTTACATATAAGTCTTATTCCTAATTTTTTGGAACTTTTTTTCCAATTTTACCCTTTTAAAACCAACAATCCGTAACTTCCTTGAGGAAGTTACATAAGTGGTTGAACTTTTTTTTTTAATCTTCAAATGATCATAACTTTTGATTCACAAATCCGTTTTTCACAAAATTACTATTTTTGAAATCTGCTCGACGAGATCTATCAAACAAGATCCATGAAGGCTATAAAATTCCAAAAAAAAAAATTTACACAAACAGTAAACTTTACTGTATGTACTAGAATATGAAATAGTTTTATATATTTGACATTTTCACAAATAGACAGTAACATTTACTGTGCTAATACTACACAGTATATATATATATATATATATATATATATATATATATATATATATATATATATATATATATACGGTGGATCCAAACCCTTTTTTTCAAAATTACCTTATATTTGAAGGTTCGCGCTAGCGGTATCCAATCCTTACCACCATTATTGGAGCTCCAACGACCTTCGTCAGAGCTCCGATTTGGGGTGGGTAAGGGTGGCATGTGGTGCCGCTGGCGCGGACCTTTGAAAATAAGAGACTTTTGAATAAATGGGCTTTGGATCCATCGAAGTATCATGGGGGTCGCTGGCGCGGACCTTTGAAAATAAGATTTCATAAATGGGATCGGGATCATCTAGAGCGCCAATTTGGGGTGAATAGGGGTGACAAAACTTTAAAAATAGGAGCATATTGGATATATATATATATATTAACTCAGCAAATGTTACTGTTTGTGAAAATGTTATATATATTGTGTAATATTAACTCAGTAAATGTTACTGTTTGTGAAAATGTTATATATATAAAACTATTTCATAAATATATTATCACAGTAAATGTTATTGTTTGTGAAAATGTCAGAAATATAAAACGATTTCATTTTATGGTGTATACAATATAGTTTGTAAAAATGTCATAGATATTAAACTTTATTGTATACACCATAAAATGAAATCGTTTTATATTTCTGACATTTTCACAAACAATAACATTTACTGTGATAATATATTTATGAAATAGTTATATATATATAACATTTTCACAAACAGTAACATTTACTGAGTTAATATTACACAATATATATAACATTTTCACAAACATGTAACATTTGCTGAGTTAATATATATATATATATATATATATATATATATATATATATATATATATATATATATATATATATATATATATATATATATACACGGTAGATCCAAACCTCTTTTTTTTTAAATTACCATATTTTTAAAGGTTTACGCTAGCGACATTCAATCCCCACCACTACCCACCCCAATTGTCGAAGCTTCAACGACTGTCATTAGAGCTATGATTTAGGTGGGTAGTAGTGGCATAGGGTGCCGCTGACGCGGACCTCTGAAATTAAAAGAATATTAGATAAATGGAGTTTGGATCCACTGGCGCTCCGATTTGGGGTGACAGTGGGTTAGGTTTATATCTATAACATTTTTACAAACGTTAACATTTACTGTGTTATAACACAGTGTATATATATATATATACGGTGGATCCAAACCTCTGTTTTCTGATATTGTCTTATTTTTAACGGCTCGCGCTAGCGGTATCTGATCCTGACCACCACCAACCCCAATTGTCGGAGCTCCAACAACCTTCATCAGAGTTCTGATTTGGGGTGACATGGAGTGCCGCTGACGCGGACCTTAGGAAATAAGGGAATATTGGATAAATGGGGTTTGGATACACCGGCGCTCCAGTTTGAGGTGGGTAGGGGTAGCATTGGATTAGGTTTATATCTGTAATATTTTCACAAATAATATTGTGAAAATGTTACATCGGCATCCCATGCCACCTCAAATCAGAGCTCTGATGAAGGTTGTTGTAGCTCCGATAAAGGGGGTGGGGATTGGATGCCGCTGGCGCGGACAGTTAAAAATAAGTTAATATCAGAAAAAAGAGGTTTGAATATATATATATATATATACATATATATATACTGTGTTATATGAACACATTAAATGTTAATGCTTGTGAAAATGTTATAGATATAAACTTAACTCAATGCCACCCCTACTCACCCCAAATTTGAGCTTAGGTGGATCCAAACCCCATTTATCTAATATTCTCTTAATTTCAGAGGTCCGCACCAGCGGCACCCTATGCCACTACTACCAACCCAAATTATAGCTCTGATGAAAGTCGTTGAAGCTCCGACAATGGGAGTGGGTAGTAGTGGGGATTGAATGTCGCTAGTGTAAACATTTAAAAATATGGTAATTTTGAAAAAAAAAATAGTGGTTTGGATCTACCGTCTCTCTCTCTCTCTCTCTCTCTCTCTCTATATATATATATATATATATATATATATATATATATATATATATATATAATGTAATATTAACTCTGTAAATGTTACTGTTTGTGAAAATGTTATATATATAAAACTATTTCATAAATATATTATCACAGTAAATGTTATTGTTTGTGAAAATGTCACAAATATAAAACTATTTCATTTTCTGGTGTATACAATAAAGTTTAATATCTATGACATTTTTACAAATTATATATATATATATATATATCCAATATGCTCCTATTTTTAAAGTTTTGTGCCACCCCTATTCACCCCAAATTGGCGCTACAAATGATCTCGATCCCATTTATCCAATCTTATTTTCAAAGCTCCGCGCCAGCGGCACCCCATGATACTCCGGTGGATCCAAAGCCCATTTATTCAAAAGTCTCTTATTTTCAAAGGTCCGCGCCAGCGGCACCACATGCCACCCTTACCCACCCCAAATCGGAGCTCTGACGAAGGTCATTGAAGCTCCAACAATGGTGGTAAGGATTAGATGCCGTTAGCGCAAACCTTTAAATATAAGGTATTTTTGAAAAAAGAGGGTTTGGATCCACCGGATGTGTGTATATATATATATATATATATATATATATACTGTGTATTATTACCACAGTAAATGTTACTGTCTGTTTGTGAAATGTCACATATATAAAACTATTTCATATTCTAGTGCATACAGTAAAGTTTACTGTTTGTGTAAAAAAATTTCTTTGGAATTTTATAGTCTTCATGGATCTTGTTTGATAGATCTCGTCGAGCAGATTTCAAAAATAGTAATTTTGCGAAAAACGGATTTGTGAATCAAAAGTTATGATCATTTAAAGATTAAAAAAAAAAGTCCAACCACTTATGTAACTTCCTCGAGGAAGTTACGGATGGTTGGTTTTAAAAGGATAAAATTGTGAAAAAATTTCCTAAAAAGTTGGAATAGGACCTATGGGATTATTAAAAAGTCAATAGGAATTATAAGCTTGTTGACCCAATAAATGGGACCTAGATATAATTTGCCCTTTTATTTATCAAGGAGATATTAATAAAATCCAACAATTTTATCAACATTTATACACTCTTTCTTAAGAACTTACAACATCATATCAATTGGGAAAAGTACAGATCAATAACAAAGCAGGGTAAAGATCAATCACCTCCAGCATAAACTCATAATTATTAATCTCTCAAGGTGCATAGCCTCAGAATTTGAGGCTATGAGATCTTCCAGATTGTAACCTAAGGTAATAAGAGTTATTTAAAGCTAAAATTAAACAACTTAGACCCCTTTTATATACAATATACATATATTTTAAAAATAAAATATTCTTTAAAAAATAACTATAATTTAAAACCTAGAATTGCTAGTTTAAAATGTATTTTCTTCTACGATTTCTTCGTATAAGTCTATAACAAAAGGCCTAAAAATCATATATTTTCAACTCAGATTAAGAGAAAAACACCCTTCCAAAATTACATTTTAAACCATAGAACATCTAAACTCAAACTTCGTTGAAGTCTTAAGATCTCATTTAAAAAATTCGAGATCATAAAATGATCAACTATCAACAACATGAAAAGAAAATGACATTTGCAAAAGATGAAAAATCAACATACAAAACAATCAAATTTTCCTTAGCGAGTGGATCCAACTGTAAAACCAAATAAATGAGCATATATGCTCATTTCAAATATATACAAAGATAACACAAATTTTCACCAAAAATAACTAAAGACATGTAAGAGGGCTTAAAATCGATATAGAATATAAAACAAAATCAAACATGTTTTTGCACTAATAGCTTTCTTTTTGTAAGAAATCCAATATTAAACGCATTAGGATTTATGTCAATAAGATGAGTAGATATGTAGATATCTAAACATTATTGCACACTAAACGTACAAATTATAGTGAGAAGTGGTTACGTTAGGAACTTTGTTGAGAAAGGAATCATGGCTGATGAGGTTGTCGGTTACACAATTTGTCAAAAATCTGGATAGGAAGCATGGCTGATAAGGTTCTTGTTTGGGCAATTTATCAAATACCTAGATGCCGGAAAACATAAAGAATCAATAAAAATGTATGTATATAACCACAAAAAACTAATTCAAACATCGATATTTTCAAATCTAACAACTCAATAAATAACAAAAACGATATTACTAAACAACAGAACAAAAATCATAAAGCTTAGATCTTAGATTAAAATTATATATATATATATAGTCACACTCCAACATACATCAAACATACCTATGAACATACATATTTTTTTAAATAGTAAAAAACAATAATTTTGATTTGATAATTTTTATATGGGTTCATGATACTTTAATATGCCCCTATAAAAATATTTTGCTCAAAATAATGTGTTTTTTTATTTGTAAAAAATAGGTAAAAAAAACTAACAATTTTAAAGGGTAAGAACCATTAGGTTTTGGACCTATTTTTTAAAAATAACAAAAAATATTATTTTCAGTTGATTTTTTTATAGGGATACATTGAAAATATCATGAGCCCACATAAAAAATTCTCCAAATGATTTTTGTATTATTTAAAAAATAAATATGTTCATAAATATATTGTTAGGCCATCCACAATGGGTCCTCTAAACCCATTGTGGATCCTTCACTTTGACGAATATGTGTTTACAGTGGGTGGCATCTTCGCCAAATTTTGAAGCGGGTTCGTTTAAAGCCCCATAGTTGGAAAGAGGGGGGGGGGGGGGGGAATAGAGGATTCAGTTGAGCATCAGAAACCGACAACATTTGTCCGCGCCATATCAGGCAGACAACACTTTTTCGTCCTAGCCCACGCACCCAATATTTTTCCGCCTAATACCAAGGGCTCTCCAACGGCTATTTATCGTTATTTACCTATAAATATTTCAATTCTACCCCATATAATTTCAGACAAAATCTTCCTAAAATTTCTATTCTTATTTACTCCAAAAAATTAAAAAATATAGGTTCTCCCTCTCAAACATCGAGGCTTCCCAATTTGATCTCGTTTGATGAAGTTGTATTATGTCATGCATATTGTAAATATTCCATCGACGGAAAGACCGACACTAACCAATGCGGTGGAACGATGTGGGAGAAGATTCAAACGGAATTCAATAATACCGAAGGCGTGCTATATCACCGATCGATAAAAGTCTTGCAAGACAAGTGGACGACCATTAATCGAGATTGTATGTTGTATTCCGCAAAAATGACCCTTTCGTTTGGCGCGACCCGTGGTAGCGGTACATCACGGGCTGAGTGGGTACGTCCAGAAAATAATTTTATACATATTTATAATTTATCATTTAGACTTGTCATCCTTTATATTATGAATTAATTATTTCCCATGATTTTATTTTTGACAGATTAAGCGTGCAATCGACGATTTTAGAAATGAAATCGGAAGAAATTTTGCATATGATAACTGTTTTGACATTTTAAAGGATGTGCAAAAGTATAATTTTGAAAATATTTCTACTCAATTCATGGAGGGTGAGGACGTTGAGTTGGGTGAGGACATTGAAGCCACCCACACCCCACTGGAACGCCCAATCGGGCGTAAGGCCGAAAAATAGAAATCCAAACGCAAGGCAGTTTCTAGCAGTTTACAAGCTCACACCGTGCTGATAGAGAATTCAGAGAGTTTTACTGATTCGTACAAGGAATTTTCCGTAGCAGCACAACGCACTCAAGAGGAGCTCAATTCGAAGTTGGACGAGCTGATAGTTTTACGAAAACAGGAGATCGAGAATTCTATAATTTTCATGGATACCTCGCGTTTATCTCCAGTTCAATTGCAACTTCATGAATTGCAAACAAACGAGATACTGCAGCGTAGGCTCGCACAAACTAGAGAAAACTCACCATCGGGGGGAAATTAAATGTTTATTTTTATTTGAATTTTCTTATTATAATTGTCTTTTATTATTTTTAATTTCCTATTAATGTGATAATTGATTTCGACACTGAGTAGCATTTATGATTAAATTAACGAACCATATCGAAATATCTATCATTGCATTCAATTTAAATACACAGGAATTAAAGAACCATAAATTTCAATTGCAACTTCAAGTTTCAGTCGTCCACTACAGACTCTGCATGTAGATTCCATATATGTTATATAAGGTCATCCCTAAGCTGATTGTGTTTTTCCTTATTGTACAACATTGCCTCACGCACTCGGTACTCATACGCATTCCCCAGAGTGTCTCGGCTAATTGGCGGCATTTGAGTAGGATCAAACTCAATACGCCAATTAGGATCCCGGCGTTCGTCCTCTAGTATCATGTTATGCAATATTATACATGATTTCATAATAACTTTCAAGTCATTGTGTTTCCACAATCTAACCGAATTTTTTACAAAATGGAATTTTTGTTGCAATATTCCAAATGCTCGCTCAACATCTTTGCGTGCTGCCTCTTGATATCTGGCGAACACACTTTGTTTTCTAGTTGTTGGTCTTTTGAAACTCTTAACGATTATAGCGTATGGTGGGTATATACCATCTGCCGGTTAATAACCCATGTTGTAAGAGTTTCCATTTATTTCGTACTCTATAGGAGTCGTGTTGTCCTCAAGTAGCTCGTTAAACACCTTAGATTTGGCTAAGACATTCAAGTCATTACACGAACCCGGTAGCCCGAAGAAAAAATGCCAATTCCACATATCATATGAAGCTACAACCTCTAGGATTATAGTTGCACCTCCTACATGGCCACTATATTGTCCCTTCCACGCGTGAGGACAATTGTGCCATTCCCAGTGCATACAGTCAATGCTTCCTATCATTTCGGGAAATCCCCGTCTTACATTCTCAGCTTGCATTCTTGAAACATCTTCAGCAGTAGGGGAACGACAATATTTATTTTTAAAGCTCCGCACTACAACATGTGCAAATCTGTTCACACACTCTATGGCAGTTGTTTCCCCAATGCCTATATATTCGTCCGTCATGTCAGCAGCACACCCATATGCTAACATGTGCATTGCAACGACACATTTTTGTAGAGATGATAGGCCCTTTCTCCCCAGGGCATCACTTTTTTGAACAAAATAATCGTCTTTTTGTTCTACTGCTTCCATTACTCGCGTAAATAGCGGGTATCGCATTCTGAATCGACGTCGGAATTGTTCGGGACTATAAATCGCATTTTCATCAAAGTAGTCATCCATTAAACGGTTATGGCCAGCTTCCCTATCCCACATCGACTGTAATACCTGCAAAATATAATTATAATTAATATTTTAAATATAATAATAAATACAACAATATAATGAATATAGTTATAATATAAATTAAGACAATATAATAAAAGGAGAAAATATAAATGAAGTAAATAATTCGTACCGGTTAAATGAACGAAATCATAAGGGGTAATTCCGATCTTAACGAACGACAAATGAATGGTGTGAGTTTCTGTCGACCAACGCGATGCTAACGCCTCGACTATTTTGTTGTCCGAGTTTGGAAATCCTTCCGAAAATATATTTTAGAACCCAAACATATTGATATATGCTGTCACGTTTTTGTCCCCCAATAGTTCGAAATAAACCTCCCAAGCTAAATGGACACTACCACACATCGTAATAAATTCATCATCGGGAGAAGCGGTTTGTTCGATAATAGAATCGGTAACATTCGATGCGCCTACTTCATATAGACGATGACGACCTTGATAGACTTCATCTCGGTGGGGAGCTTGAGGTTGATTAACGTCACTAATTGGTTCCGCTTTTTTACGCGCAAAATAACGTTTCAATCAAATATTCACCTCCATATTTTTTAAATAGAGGAAAAATACAGAATACAATAAAATAATTATTTTTAATTTATAATTATGAAATTATAAATTTAGAATTAATGAGAGAAGAGTGGTGAAGAATTTGAAGAAATTGTCAGGAATAATGAATAAGAAGTGGAGTATTTATAGTTAAATGAGAGGGTTGAAACTACAAATATAAAAATTATGTTATCAACGGCTTAAAAACCAACGGTAATAAAACGGCTAGTTGGTGCATCATCCGGGCGGACAAAAGAATTGCGCCCCACTCAGCGGACAACACTTTCCCCTCCCACCCCCCACTGGCGGTCGCCCATTGCTAAAACAACCATTGGTCTCCTCCCGTAAACCCATAGGTTTATGGGAGCCCATTGTGGATGGCCTTAAGAGGTATGTTGGAGACTCTCTCTCGAGAAAGAGACGAAATAAAGAGAAATGATAAATCGTACAAAGAAGTGAACGAAAAGATGCGTGACAAATAAAAAAGAGATGAGCAAAGGTGGAAGATGGGTACCACAAATTTTATTATTTATATGTATACTTTTCGACCACAGTCCGTGGACAGAAATAAAAGTGATGTTTTTGTAAGTGGTGGATTTACGAATTGAAAAAATAGTGGAAGACTCCTAGATCATGTTGGACCCCATACTAGTTCTCATAATGTTACTTATATGAAGAGTCGAGATTTATTGAAGTAAAATCAACATATTCAGACCCTAATCGATAACAAATCGAAGGAGCATCGAATTGAGTATCGTATCCGGTTAAATGCAACCATTGATGTGATTCGATTTCTTCTACGACAAGGGCTATCTTTTCGAGCCAATGATGAATCGGAAGGGTCATTGAATAAAGGTAATTTTATTGAAATTTTACAATGGTTTGCGAATAGAAATGATATTGTTAATAATGTTGTGCTTAAAAATGCTCCTGAAAACCACTCATTGACTTCTCCGAAAATTCAAAAAGATGTTGTAAATGTTATTTTTGGTGAGATAACTAAAGAAATTTTAAAACATCTCACTGAAGAACCATTTGCGGTTTTAATTGATGAAGCTCGTGATGCATCAATTAAAGAGCAAATGGCCATTGTTTTGCGGTATGTGGATGATCGTGGTTTTGTGATGGAAAGATTTTTAGGCATGGTACACGTTCGTGACACTACGACAATTTCACTTAAAACATCACTTGATGCTTTCTTTAACAAGCATAAGTTGAGTATGACAAACTTGCATGGCAAGGTTATGATGGGGTGAGTAACATGCAAGGAAAGCATAATGGCCTAAAATCATTGATTCTTAATGAGAACAAGTCGGCGTTTTATGTGCACTGTTTTGCACACCAACTTCAATTGACACTTGTTCACGTTGCAAAAGATCTTGACCACGTTGCTGAATTCTTCTTCTTAGTTAATAGTATAGTGAATATTATTGGGGGAATCATGTAAGCGTAGAGACTTTCTTCGAGAAAAGGAAGCCGAACGTGTGTTTAAGAAACTAGAATGTGGTGAATTATCAAGCGATCGAGGGTTAAATCAAGAGACTAGTCTCAAGTGACCTGGTGATACACGATGGGGATCGCACTATGGTACATTGATAAATTTGATGATTATATTTGGATCTGTACTTGATGTTCTTGTGGATTTAGTAGAGGATTCTCCGGATAGAAAAGATGAGGCATTAAATTTGATAAGAATAATGCAAACTTTTGATTTCATCTTCACTATGCATTTGATGAAGAATGTACTTGGATTCACTAGTGATCTTTCAAAAGCATTGCAACGAAAAGATCAAGATATTGTGAATGCTATCACTTTGGTTAGACTTTCGAAGCTACGTTTGCAGAAAATGAGAGAGTGTGGATGGGATAAGCTATTGATGGAAGTTTCCTCTTTTTGTACAAAACATGGTATCCCCATTCCTAATATGGAGGATAACTATATTCTTTTAGGAAGATCGAGAAGAGGGCCTTTGATAACAAATATACATCATTATCGAGTTGACATGTTCTACCTTTGTGTGGATAAGCAACTTGTTGAGCTTAACAACCGTTCTGATGAGGTGAATTCAGAATTGCTCATGTGTATGGCATGCTTAAACCCAAGAAATTCATTTGCCTCTTTTAATATCACCAAATTGGTTCGTCTCTCTGAATTCTATCCCGTTGATTTCACAAAACAACAGCGTATTGTCCTTGAGAATGAACTAGAGACGTATGAATTTGATATGAAATCTAATGATGACTTTCTAGAGTTGGAAGGGATCGGTGATTTGGGTAAGAAGATGGTTGAGACAAGAAAGCACATTTTGTATGGATTGGTTTATAAGCTTATAAAGTTATCATTAATTCATCCTGTTTCCACTGCTACAGTTGAGAGGGCATTTTCAGCTATGAAAATAGTTAAATCTGACCTCCTAAACAGCATGGGGGGGGAGGGGGGTGAATGGTTAAGTGATAGTTGTGTGACATACATTGAAAAGGATGTTTTTGATTCCATCTCCAATGAATCAATCATGGATCGCTTTCAGAAGATGAAAACACGTCGACGGATATTATAGAATATTTGTACTCTATTGTGGTGTATTTCAACTCTACTTTTGTATGAAAAGATGTAAATCCTCTTTTCTTTTTGGGTAATGAAATGTGTTTATTTAATTTTTAACAATCTTGCAATATTATGTGAATATTTATATTTATTTAGATATTTGAATAACACTTGCAAAAAAAAATTTCGGCCCCCGAACCCCCGTCATTTTTATTTGTCTGCCCCCACCCTGTGACAAATCCTGGCTCCCCCACTGAAGAGAGTTGCATACCTTTTCAAGCTCTCCTCTCTCTCTTCAACACAGATTATCAAGCTCTCTTCCGCACTCATCAAACATTTCGACATTTTCGGGTGACCTTCCATTGGTTGGAAATCCATCACCAGATTTTACGGCAGAGGCTGTATATGATGAGGAATTCGTCAAGGCAGATACACCATCACATTCACTTAACCCATCAAAAACACTGAAACTTTTGTATCCAATGGCACCCATTTCAAGAAGTTTTGAAGCCCTGCTAATACCACGAATCGTTACCTTGGTGCCTTGTTCAACGTCGCCCCAACAACACCGGTATGGGTAGCTAACAGAGACAGACATCTGAATGATTCTAATGGGACGTCGATAATCACCCGTGACGGCAATCCTGTAGTCTTGGATGGGCGTGAACGAATTATTTAGTCAACGAATGCATCAAATTCTAACGCAAATGCAACTGCTCAACTTTTGGAAAATGGGATCCTGGATTAATAAATAAAACTACCATTATAGGATTAAAAATACTCACCAAAAACTTTCTTTATAGGTGATTGTTCTCTTGGAACCAAAAATTGATTCACATAGAAGGCCAAATCTATGTAGTGGATTAAGGTTTCATTTTCGTTTATCAAATTTGTATTTTCAATAGAAACATTTTTTTAAATCTCTTTTAAAAAAAATATTTTTAACTCTTTATAACTGTTTTAAAAAACAAAAAATATTTCACTTTTTTTTAAAAAATGACGTGAGGCCGTGCCACCGGCACTAACCAATCGCGATGATGATGTGGGTCCACGCCAACGGCACTAATCAAACGCGATGATGATATGGGTCCGCGCCAGCAGCACTAACCAGACTCAATGATGGTGTGAGTCCGCGCCACCGACACTAACCAATCGCGATGGTGATGTGGGTCTGCACTTGCGACACTAATCAAACGCGATGATGATATGGATCCGCGCCAGCGACACAAACCAATCGCGATGATGGGGTGGGTTCGCGCCAGTGTTTAAAAACTAATTTTTTATAGTTTTATTAAAAAAAGATTTTTTTTGAGTCATTTACTATTTGGGTACGTTTATTTACATATTAGTTCGTTGGGTCCAAACTAACGGAAACCGTTAGTTGACACAGTTGACCGTTAGCTACATCATCAACAGTTTTCTCTCAAATGATAAAAGACATCTTTGCCCTTTAAATTAAAGCATAAAAATTGTTTTTTAATATTAATAAAAATATTTTTAATAGATAATATATATATATATATTGTAAGGTTAAATAATTAGAAAAAAGAGTTAAAAGTAGTTAAAAATAGTTTCCGAAAATTGTGAAAAATTCTTAAAAATAAACTCCGAAAAAAATATTTTCCATCAATTAAAACATATATATATATAAACGGATTTCCACGAATTAAAAACTATTTTCCACCTCAAAAAATAATTTCCGTAAATAAAAAAGGATTTTCAGTTAAAAAATATTATCCAGCATAAAAATTTTTTCCAGAAAATTGTTTAAAATACTAAAACTATTTAAAAACAGTTTTTTAAGAATAAAATACTAAACTATTTAAAAATAATTGATTAAAAAAATTTGTTTAAATATTTAGTTTCAACAAAAAAAAAACTTTTTCTTAAAAAAAATAAAATAAAATAAAAAAACCTCCAGAAAATCCAGTATACAAATTTATAAAACAGTAAAAAAATATAAATAAAATTATTCAAAACAGTTTAAAATATTAAAAAACTGTTAAAAATATAAAAATAATTTACCTAAACAAAAAAAGAAAACTGTTTGGAATGTTTAAAAAAGATTTTCAATAAAAACATTTTTAATGAATTATTTAGAACTAATTATTTCGAACATTTTTAAAAAGAATATAAAAAAAAGTTAAACCGTGTTTTTTAATTAAAACATTTAAAAACTGTTTTAAAATTTTAAATGTTTTAAAATTATTAAAAAACTGTTTTAGAATATTTCCTAAAATATTTAGAAAAAAAATTAAACAGTATAAAAATTTAGTTTCACCAAATAAAAAAAAATATCCACCCAAAAAAATTATTTCTAGAAAATAAAAACGTTTTCCAGCAAAAAAAAAAATGATTTCAGTTAAAAATTATATATTTGCCGAATAAAAAAAGTATATTCAACTAAATAAAAAATATTTTCCACCCAAAAAAATAATTTTTGTAAATAGAAATAAATAAATTCTAGCATAAAAAAAAACTGATTTTAGTTAAAAAAAAAAATTATTTCCAGGAAAAAAATGAAATCCAGCAATTTTTTATAAAATGATTTCTAACAATTGTTTAAAAATAAAACTGAGCTTTTAAAAACTGGATTTTCAGTTAAAAAAATTGTTTATAAAATAATTTTAAAAAAATTGTTTAAAAGGGATTTTCAGTTAAAAATATTATTTCAAAAAAAAAAAACACCGGCTATCGAACCCAATTGAACTATTACTATTATCGCCTGCCAAACTCCAAGCTCCGGCCTAACCCAAACTCCACCCAAACCTCTGGCAAAAAAAATGAACAAACGTGAAAAAAAAATCCAACAAAATAATTCTCCAGCTATAAAAATTTATAGCTCCGGCCAATCTGTAAAAGGATTTTACAAAAAATCCAATCTGTAAAATGATTTTACTAAAGCTTAATGATTCTTCCATGGCAGCAAGGAGAAAAAAAAGAAATAAAAAGAAGAAGAAGAAGATGGAGTAGGGATTTGTGTTTTGAGAAAAAGAAAAAAGGTTGGCTGATAGATTTGGGGTTTTTCTCATAGGGAGAGAGAGTGATTTGTGGGTTTTGAAAAAAAGGTCCGAGTTTGGCTGAAAAAGGGGTGAAAGAGATTCTTTAATGAAAAATGATAGGGCGACTTGGGTTTTTGACATAAAACCTACCATTTGTAACACCCCGCCCGCCCGGGAAAAGCGAACGGAGCGCTAATGCGATAAAATAAATCCAAATCCACAAGTGACAAGGTATAGAGCATCTAAATAAACCCACAATCATATAAATCCACTAATCTCAATTCTTCAAATACAACAAGTCTCTCGAATAAATACAACATCTAACTCGAATAAAAATACAAATCTCCAAAGCTCTATACATCAAAATAATACAAATCTTTCCCAAACAATCCTCGCTAAAATCAATCTCCATAGCGCCCCAAAATCCGCGCTAACCTGCCACTAAAAGAAAATATGGGGAAGTACACAATACGACAGGAATTATGCTCAACAAATATGGATTAGGAACGAATAAAACGTAGCAACACGAGTACGAATATTCAAATCAAAATGCAAATCTCAAAGCATTTATCAATATAATTTCTCAACAACACTTTAACCGGGTCACCAGGCCTCACCACATCCGTATATGCTTTATCAAGCCATAGCCCGGGAAACTGGAATTTTGGCGGGTGCCCAACATCCGTGCCATATTAAAATCTCATGACAACGTGCTCAATAACAACATGAATAATTCCACATGAATCAAAATAATTCCATGATGATGTGGAGGTGCCACATCATCCCAACCTTTTCTTTGACAGCAAACCCACGAGCATCATTTACCCCCAAAATCCATTTACCCCCAAACTCATTTATTACTCTCAAAACCTTCCATTCGTGCACCGACCAGCAAAACTCCAGCACCAACGGGCAGAACTCCGGCAGCACTCCGGCAGCACTCCGGCACCGACCAGCAAAACTCCGCCACGGGCCATATTTAGGTTTTTTTTCTCCTTTGTATTTTTTTATTTTAAATACATTTGTATTTACAGCAATAATATATTTTTATTTTAAGCAATAATATTGTTTATCAAGTTCCACTCAAATAATATTTGTTTTAAGTGAAAAAATGTTTGAATGCTAAGCTTATTGGGTTGTTTTATTGGATTGTTGAATTTGATTTTTATTTTTTGTTAATCAATTACAATAAAATTGTTTTGTTTCACTTGTTTTTTTGTTACTCTGTGTTTAAATCTTATTTTGATCCCAAGATTGTAATAATTTTTTTTTAAGTGAAAAAATGTTTGAATGCTAAGCTTATTGGGTTGTTTTATTGGATTGTTGAATTTAACTTTTTTTTTGTTAATCAATTACAATAAAATTGTTTTGTTTCACTTATTTTTCTGTTACTCTGTGTTTAAATCTTATTACAAGATTGTAATAATATTTTTTTTTATTCTTGTAGGGTTGTAAAATGGCTTCTAGTAGTGAGGCAAATAGATTTTTTGATTTAAATGATGATGTGGGGGATTTAGAAGGGGATAATGAGTATATGCAAAATGAAACGGAAAAAATAATAGATCCCAAGATAGGAATGGAGTTTACTAATGTTGAAGAGTTGTTTGATTACTATAAAAAATATGGTAATGAGAAGGGATTTCCTGTCAAAAAGAGATCATCCGAAAGGGATGTTGGCGGGGAGGTAAAATATGTTGTATATTCATGCTCTCATTCTGGAAAAGAGGAAAGCAAATCAAAAAATGTGTTCAAAAAACGTCCGATTTCTAAAACGGATTGCAAATCACGAATTAGGGCTATCTTGTGCCCCGATGGAAAGTGGCGGATGTCAACATTAAACCTTGATCATAATCATAAGGTTAGTCCTGGAAAATCAAGATATTATAAGAGTAATCGGATCATAAGGCCTTTTGTTAAAAGAAAACTTGAATTGAATGATAGGGCCGGTATCCGACCATGTAAAAATTTCACCTCTTTGTTAGTTGAGGCGGGTGGGCATGAAAATGTGCCATTTTTGGAGAAGGATTGTTATAACTTTCTTAGTAAAGTGAGGCGTTTAAGACTTGGTGATGGGGATGCTATAGCCATTCAAAAATACTTTTTGAAAATGCAATCCAATAATGAAAAGTTTTTTTATATGATGGATTTTGATGATGATTGTAGATTGAAAAATGTTTTTTGGGCGGATGCAAGAAATAGGGCTGCGTATGAAGAGTTTGGAGATGCTATTACGTTCGATACCACTTATTTAACCAACAAATATGATATACCATTTGCTCCTTTTGTTGGGATTAAACACCATGGTCATTCAATTTTATTGGGTTGCGGATTGATATCGGGTGAGGACATTGACACATTCACATGGCTTTTTCATTCTTGGCTTGCATGCATGAATAATCGTGCTCCTTCTGCAATCATTACCGATCAAGACAAAGCAATGAAAAAAGCCATTGAGATTGTATTTCCCACTACACGACATAGGTGGTGTATATGGCACATCATGAAAAGTTGCCCGAAAAGTTTAGGGGTTGTAGCGAGTACGAAGCCATCAAATATGCAATACAACATGCCGTTTACGATTCATTGAACACCGAAGAATTTGAGGCACGTTGGAATAGTTTCATTGATAGATTTCAACTACATAATAATGGTTGGTTAGTTGGTTTGTATGACGAGAGGGATCGTTGGGTCCCCTCGTTTGTAAAAAATACTTTTTGGGCAGGAATGTCATCAACCCAAAGAAGTGAGAGCATGAATGCTTTTTTTGATGGATATGTGAACTCGAGGACGACTCTAAAATAATTTGTCGAACAATATGAAAATGCCTTGCGTAGCAAAGTGCAAAAAGAGGACCAAGAAGACTTCAACTCCTTTAACTCCTTCATCCCATGTGTTACTCTATATGCCATTGAAAAATAATTTCAAGAGGCATACACCAATGCAAAATTTAAGGAGTTTCAAAAGGAATTAACGGGCAAGCTTTATTGTGAGGTGAATACTATTAACGTGGAATGCGACTATGTTGTGTATGATATTTTAGAAGATATGATTGGAGAGATAAATCGTCAAGCCCATTTTGTAGTTTTCTTTAAAGAGGGTGAT
This sequence comes from Sambucus nigra, assembly GCA_949130495.1. NCBI lineage: Eukaryota > Viridiplantae > Streptophyta > Magnoliopsida > Dipsacales > Adoxaceae > Sambucus > Sambucus nigra. The sequence goes on along the minus strand of OX422211.1, from coordinate 205,231,927 downwards.
GGTAATATTAAATGTAGTTGTCGATTATTTGAGTTCAGGGGTATCCTATGTCGACATGCTATTACGGTCTTGATTAAAAAAAATATTCAGTTAGTGCCCGATAAATACCTTCTTCGTAGATGGAGAAAAGATGTGAAGAGGTGTCATACAAAGGTTAAAATTATGTACTCAAATTGGATGATCAATCCGGAAAATGAACGTTTTGATAGGATGTGTAATGTCTTTTATCAAGCAGCAGACTTAGCGACGACCAGTGAAGATAAGGCCAAATTCGTTATGCGTTGTACTAATAGGTTAATTAAGGAATTGAAAAAAGGCGATGGCTCATATGGGAGTAGTGAGCCAAATATTCACTTTCACTCATCGCCACTTAGTGACAACATTGATCCCGCAACAAAATAAAATGACGGTGTTCGTAGTCCAGTGGTCGTGCGTGGGAAAGGTCGACCACCTGTTAAAAGGAAGAAATCTAGACTAGAGCAATTTGTTAGAAAGAAAAAGGAAAAGATGAAGAAAAAAGAGAAGAAGAAGTCTGATAATATTGACAATGTCATTTCTTTTGAAGAGGTTAGTCACTTCTTTATTTTCTTTTAAAATATTACTAGTTGCTAAAAAATTACAAATTGTTAAAAATTACATGTTTTGTAGGCTTCTCAAGTGAAAGGAGGTCAACCTATTTTGGAGACTAATTTCTTCACACAAAGCACACAACAAGAATTTTTACAAGAGTATGGACTACAGGTATATATTTCTGAATTTTTTATATGGATTGCATTTTTTTTAATTTTTTCAACTTGTATGTTGCTAATGGACTGATTTTTTTCAATTATACAGGGTCATTTTAATCCATTTTGGAATGATATGTATGAGCTCAACACAGCTGGACATGATACTCAAAGGATTGAACCTTAATGAAGATGTAGAAGATGAATGCTTTGCACTTTAATTATGTTTATGTAATTGCCTTTTTTTTTTGGGGGGGGGGGGGGGGGAATATAACAAATTTGTTGTTTGTAATTTTTTGGGGGAAAAATTGTAATAGGCTTTTTTCCAAATTTTTTGTGCCTACTGCCTCTGTTTTTTTTTGTTTGGTGCTGTAAAGATATAGATATATCTACTGTTTTTTTTAATGCTGTAAATATATCTACTGCCTCTTTTTAATTATGTTTATGTAATTGCCTTTATTTTGTGCAATAGAACGACTCTTGCTGTTAAAATGCAAAGCCTCAAATTTAATGCCATGTGAATGTGTCTAATGCCTTTATAATTCTGTTGACCCTTGCTGTTAAAATGATATGGAGTTTTGTTTGTGAGAAATTTTAAGTGTACTAATGATGTGGAGCTTTGTTTGTGGTATACTAATGATGTGGCAAGTCCACATCATTAAGTATAAAATTTATGTCAAGAATGGAAGCCGCTGTAGTGCTGCTCTTCTTTAATAACAAGAGTATATTGGGTAGTTAACAAAAAAAAAATACCGTTGTTTAACGGATGTTAGCCTAAATCGTTAAAATAACACCCATTCAACAATAATTAAAATTAGCGTACCCCAAGAACAAAATACTGATAACAAATGTACTCCAAACAGTAAATGACCATTTTTTGTAAAAGCTGTTTTTATTGAAAATGCAATTTTTTTGTTTTTATTTTTTAAAAAAACAAGTTTTACTTTTTTTTTTTGGTTTAAATGGCACTTTATTTAAAAAAAACAAAAATTTCATACTTTATTTAAAAGACTAATTTTTTTGGTTTTACTTTATTTAAAAAAACCAAAATTTTCAGACTTTTACTATTTTTTGGTTTAAAAGAAAAAAACATATTTTTTTTGGTTTACTTTTGGTTTAAAAAAAATATTTTTTAAATTTTAATAAAAAACTGTTTACTTTCAATAAAAAAGTCTGTCTTTATATTAATAGGAAAATGTTTTTTTAATATAAAAAGTTGTTTTTATATTCATCGTCAAAAACAAAAATATAAAAACCTTAAAAAAAGAAGAAGAAGAAGGAAGCTATGCGGCCACCTAACTCTGTACATCCTCGGTACAATTTTTCTGTGCAAATAGAAAAGCTCTTGGAGAAGAGGTAGTTGTATTAGAGGTTGTATTTAATGAGTAAATCATTAAATGGGAACACGTGGAAAAATCAAGTTTGGAGACTCCTTTTTTAAATAGTTATATTAGATACGATAGTATTAAAGATATAAATAGAATTTAATGTATTCAACTTTAACTTTTAAAATAAGCATAATTAAATTATTAATTTTCTCTCAATAATATTAGAGACTTGAGTAATCAATTTTCAAGCTTAGGGTCCGTTTGGTTGTTAGTGGGCAAAAGCGTGGGCATGGCTACCTAGGCAAATTCAGATGACGCTATCAAACAACATTAGGCGAAATTAAAGTCAATCCAATTAATTTATTTAAAAACAATTTTTATATTATATTCAAAATGTTAAAAATAGTTTTTGCAATATTTTTATATTACAGTTTTTATATTATATTCAAAAATGTTAAAAAATTTGTAAAACATTCTCTTAACAATTTTTTATAATATCAAAAACAGTTTTTAAAATATTACAAAACAAATTTTAAACATTCACAACAGTTTTTTTAAACTCTTTAAAACAGTTTTAAAAAGTGTTTTTTAAAACTTTAAAACAGTTTTTATAATATATCCAAAACAGTTTTTAAAAATGTTAAAAACTGTTTTACAATATTTTTATATTACGGTTTTTCAAAAAATTTGTAAAACATTCTCTTAACAATTTTTATAATATTAAAAGCAGTTTTCAAAACATTACAAAACAGTTTTTAAACATTCACAACAGTTTTTTTAAACTCTTTAAAACAGTTTTAAAAAATATTTTTTAAAACTTTAAAACAGTTTTTATAATATATCCAAAACAGTTTTTAAAAATGTTAAAAACTGTTTTACAATATTTTTATATTCCGATTTTTCAAAAAATTTGTAAAACATTCTCTTAACAAATTTTTATAATATTAAAAGCAGTTTTCAAAACATTACAAAACAGTTTTTAAATATTTATAACAGTTTTTTTAAATATTTAAAACACTCTTTAAAATTATTTTTTAAAACTTTAATACTGTTTTTATAACATATTCACAACAGCTTTTAAAAATGTTAAAAACAGTTTTTATAATATTTTGTTAATACGGTTTTTTAAAAACAGTTTTTTTTTACAATATTTTGTTAATACGGTTTTTTAAAAAAATTGTAAACATTTTCTTAACATTTTTTTATAATATTAAAAACAGTTTTTGAAACATTACAAAACAATTTTTAAATATTCATAACAGTTTTTTAATTATTTAAAACAGTTTTTAAATTATTTTTTAAAACATTAAAATCGTTTAAGAAGTTGACAAATTTGTGGACAAATATTTCCCACTCAAATAGGTAAGCAAAATTTGCCCACAGATTGTGCATAGGAGGTGTTGTACATTGGCAAATAATGTTTAGGCAAATTATGCAACCAAACAGTCAAAATGTGGACAAATTTTCATATATGTCAACTTTTTGGCATTTGCCTAGACAAATTATGCCAACCAAACGGAACCTTACATCTTTTCGTTTTCTCTCCCAATCCTTTGATTTTCTCTCTCAATAAATATGATATTTCTTGGAAATCAAAAGCCATTCCGTTTCTCTCTCACTTCCGCATAACACTCATTCTTTCGTACGAGTGCACGAAATTGATTCCCGATTCAACAACAATGTGATTTTCTCAAATCTCAATCAACATTGTTGAATAAAAAGATCACGTTGAATATGATATTTCTTCAACAACGTGAAGACCCGGAACGTCCAAATCAACAGCAACTTGATTTTCTGTCTCAATAAACATGATATTTCTTCAAAAGAGGAGACCTGGTACAGTTATTTAATTGATATGCGTCTCCCTCCCTATAAACCAATCTAACCCATTAACCTTCATCAGTGTTCTGTAATTTTTTTACTTTGTTCTTTGTTACCAAAATGGCTCTGTTATTTTTTTTTGTTCACCTGACTCACCCCTAAGAGCCTCTACCATGCCACCCACTGCCGAACTAAAGTTATTTCATTAATATGTATTTATTTTTGGTTTGATTAGTTTGTGGGACATATTTTTTGTTATTATGTTGTTCAAGTGTTTGTTGTGTTTTGGTGGGATGTTGTGTTTATATTTGTTGTTGGAGTTTTATTATGGAAAGAACGAAATATAATAATTAATTTCTGCAAGGCACGTTCTTGGAACGCTTTCTTTTAGGCAAAATTTCTCCCAATCCGGTTGAGACAGAACCAGAACCGCGAGTACACAATGGGTTTTGTAGAACCTGCCTTCAGGATACAATGCAGTGTATGAACAGTTGCTTGATTCAAACTATGTACTGTTTGATCAAACCCGAGAACACTCTGAATTTGTAACTTGATAATGCCAAAGTATAGAGGACGGAGAGAGGAGAAACTAGCAATTTTCGGTGTCCAAAACAGAGGTCTGGAACTCTTTTTATAGCCATTTCTGTGACTGTTCTTCAACAGTCACAGCTCTTCATGGGGTGACTCAGCAACCGTTGGATCGTGCCTGTTTGGAACAGCTACGATCTAACGGTTCAGATTAGGCGTCCCATCGTAAGCGAATGGACATCCCCTACACGAAACGCTACGAGTTCATCTAACGGTTTAGATCAAGCCGTTTCGGATGTTAAACCCTTTGATCGGATCGTTTAATCACAACCGTTGATCTGTTTTACCTCGTCAAAACTTTAGGCTCCCACGCTCCAAGCGACGATGCGAAGTGCCAAGTGCGCGTCAAAGCGCGCAATGCGCCCTAAGTCGCCCAATCGCCCTTTCGCGCGCCGCGTGTCGCGCTTACGCGCTTACGCGTGTCGTGATTGGTGGTGCTTAAGCACCACCGCGATGCGTAGGATCATAGCCTCTTATTTGACTTGTCAACTAAGAATCTTAGTTGTCCTTTAGTTGATATACCACTACCTTTTGTAGTATTCTTCCAATGTGGGACAATATGGGATTTTGAGCACTCCCCATATCTTTCACACCCATTTGCTCATGTTTCTACTTTCTAAATTAAAACCCAAACTATGTTTAAAATAAAACACAAATAATATAATAAAATATTAACAACTAAAAAATAAAATCAATAAATATTGGAATTAATCCAACATTTGTGGGGATCATTGAAAAAAAAAATCTCTGGCTTGCTTGCCTTTTTTTAAAATTTTAAACGCTATGACAGGTTTCAATGACCCAGTTTTTGATAGGGAGATAGACAAGAAAGGTACAAGCTGTACATGAGTAACTTTCTAGAAGTTATTCGGGATCTTTTATTTATGTTAACTCTCTCACTATTTCTGTTGTAGCAGCAATTTAAATAATTAAATGCAGAATTAAAAACAGGAACGAAATTACTCAATTTTTGAAGCTAATAAATCTGGACAGAAAAGTATAAGAATTTCGAAACTGGACAGTCAAGAACACGGCTGAGTCGCGGACTAGGTCGCTCTCTTTAAGGTGTTTCGCGGCTCTGCCTCCAATTGTGCCGACAGTGTACAGCCCCGTCACCCCCAGGATAAAACAGTCTCCAAAATTAAATTACGGATTGACAGCACAAGAATCAATCCGGTCTGTATACACCCATTCTGTATTAATTGCTCGATTCTAAATATAATTAATCTGTATAACGAACGAGATTAATTATTCTGGGGAAGAAAATATTCTGGGAGAAAGGAAGAAGTTATTCTGGGAGAAGAAATTTTTTTCTTTTCAATCAGAACTGTGTTAAAAAAAACTGTGTTGAAAACGGAGGTCTCAACCTCTTTTTATGCAAAAAGAAATTACCGTTAGTGGGCTAAAACGTGGAGAGAAATCTGGAAACGTGGGTGGAACAATTCAATCAGTTAAAGGCCCACGTTTTTTCGGAATTAATTACCGCTAAAATTAATTTTTTAAAGCCCAAAAAACGTTAATTTATTTGTCCAAAAAATTAATTCTTAATGAGCCCAAGCCCAAGACCCAGGACCCGGACCCGGGCACGGGCCGGGCCGGACGGACGGCAGCGGCGCGCGCGCGCGTGTGTGACTTGGCCCATTGGGTCTGCCCCACATACCCACAAAAACTTGAATGCCCAAAGGGTTGAACCTTTGTTCCCAAAAAATTGTATATTAACACACCCCATTTTAAGTCTCCCACCGATGTGGGACACGGAGAGAACCAAGCAAACTTGAAACTTTAGTTTTGCAACTTTAAAACTAACAGCTGTCTTAGACAGCTGTTTCCAACAATCCCCCACTTGCAAAACTTGAAAACATTTTATCGGGCAATAATCTATAGAATTGTGCATAAGCAAAGGTGTCTTTCGACTTAAACCTTTACGTAGTAAAGATGATTCAGAATATACTAGAGTAACCGTAGTTTTGAACTCTATCTCTGACAACATCCCACACACAACCCTACTTGGGTGTAATTCTAATAGCTAGCACGTTACGGCCATGTGCTTCTATCCCAGTATAGTGAACGCTTTAGGAATTTGCCCAAAATATCCATAGGAAGCGGCCACACTTCCACATTCACATAGGTGAGTCTATCAAGAATACTCCTGTAGCTAAGTACCCCACTCAAAATAAAGCTATACATCTCATTAAGAGTTATAATAACTCATCCTCAACTCGCTTCAGGATATCATGCTCCATAGGGATGGACTCGGAGTAAAACCCCGTTCTATATTAATTAATAATCGCATGATTCAACCCATATCACTTGTGACTTGTTATTACCCTTTGAACATATTTCTTGGGATCTCCAGTCTATATGTTGGGTTACCATCACAAATGACTCATTTATCCAAGGGCTTTAGTCCCATCCCTTTCGTGGTGTTCCACACCTTCTCCCTAGCTAGTCCTTTCGTCAAAGGATCAGCTAAGTTCTGTTCAGACCGTATATGATCCACCCTCACAGCACCCGTAGAGATAAATTCTCTAACAGTACTGTGCTTACGACGTATTTGTCGTTTCTTACCGTTATAATAACGGTTCTCAACTTTTGCAATAGTCGCGGTACTATCACAATGAATCAAAACGGCAGGTATCAGTCTTTCCCATAATGGGATATCTGACAGGAGGTTTCTTAACCAACCTGCCTCTTCACTAGCAGCAGCTAGCGCTATCATCTCAGACTCCATAGTGGATTGAGCCAAAATAGTTTGTTTCTTGGATTTCCAAGAAACTGCACCACCAGCGATGCTAAATATATATCCACTAGTAGCCTTAGAATCATCAGATAGGGTGTTCCAATCTGCATCACTAAATCCTTCAAGGACAGCGGGATGCTTATTATAGTGTAATCCGAGGTTCATCGTCCTTTTAAGGTACCGCATGACCCTCTCAATAGCATGCCAATGCTCCATACTAGGTCTACTAGTAAATCTACATAGTACTCCCACATCATAAGCTATGTCAGGTCTAGTGCAATCTGTAGCATAACGTAAGCTACCAATAATGCTTGCATAAGCATTTTGGTTTACACCGTCGCCAGTGTTCTTAAATAACTTTACACTAGGGTCAAATGGAGTACTAGCAGGTTTACAGTCAAAGTAATTATATTTCTTTAGAACTTTCTCAATGTAATGAGATTGATCCAAAGAAAGTCCCTTTTCTGACCTAGTAATATTAATTCCTAATATTACACTAGCTTCACCCAAATCCTTCATATCAAAGTTGGCACATAATAATGATTTAACATTTTCTACGGCATGAATATTAGAACCAAATATAAGCAAGTCATCAACATAAAGACATATGATAGTGCAAATGTTCTCAACATATTTATAATAAATGCATTTGTCACTTTCATTAGTTTTAAACCCATTAGAGATGACTTGGCTATCAAATTTATCATGCCATTGTTTAGGTGCCTGTTTGAGTCCATAAAGAGATTTATCTAATTTACATACTTTATTTTCTTGACCGTGTACAATAAAACCTTCAGGTTGATCCATATAAATCTCTTCTTCTAATTCTCCATTTAAAAATGCAGTTTTAACATCCATTTGGTGTACAATTAAATCATTTAAGGCAGCTATAGCAAATAGTACACGTATAGACGTTATTCTAGTCACGGGTGAAAATGTGTCAAAAAAATCTACATTTTCTCTTTGTCTAAAACCTTTAGCAACAAGACGTGCCTTATATTTTTCAATAGTGCCATCAGGTTTTAATTTCTTTTTAAGAATCCATTTACACCCAATTGTTTTACATCCAGGAGGAAGGTCCACTAAATGCCAAGTTTTATTTGTTTCCAAAGAATCCATTTCATCATTAATAGCCTATTGCCATAAATCGGCATCTAAAGAAGATAAGGCTTCTTGAATAGTGTTAGGATCCTCCTCTAAGGTGTAAGCATAAAAGTCGGGACCAAAATCTTTTTCTACACGAGCCCTTTTACTTTTTCGAATTTCTAAAATGGATTCATTATTTTCTTTATTTTTATTTAAAGAAATATTAGTGGATGACTCGCCCCCACTATTCCTCAATTTAAAAGGAAATTTATCTTCATAAAAATCGGCGTCATTTGATTCAATAATTACTTGATTTTTCAAGTCATAAAATCGGTATGCTTTGCTATTAATAGCATAGCCTATAAAAACGCACTCATATGCTCTACTTGCCAATTTAGACCTTTTAGGGTCGGGTATACGTACATAGGCTAAGCACCCCCACGTTCTAAAGTATGACACGTTGGGCTTAATATTTTTCCAAATTTCATAAGGGGATATTTTCATTTTAGTCTTAGGAATTCTATTAAGCACGTGACACACAGTCAAAATAATTTCACCCCACCAATGTGAGGTAGCCCCTGAATTTAATAAAATAGCAACAACTAATTCAGTTAATGTCCTATTTTTTCTTTCGGCTTTACCGTTCATTTCGGGTGAATAAGGGGCAGTTTTTTCGTGAATAATACCGCGGGTTTTATAAAATTCAATAAATGGTCCAGAATCATATTCGGTGCCTCTATCACTACGTAACCTTTTTATTTTCCGATTAAATTGATTTTCAATTTCATTTAGGAAAATTTTAAACATGTCAAACGCTTCACTTTTATTTTTCATTAAATACACAAATGAATAATCGGAACAATCATCAATAAAAGTTATAAAATAACGTTTGTCATTTCTAGTTGTGACACCATCCAATTCACAAATATCCGAATGAATTAAATCAAGTGGTTCAGATTCTCTAAAAACAGATTTATGTGGTGTCTTAGTGATTTTTGCTTGACTACACCATTCACATTTTTCAAAATCATTTAATGATAATTCGGGAATTAATCCTAAAGTGCTCATATTTTTAACAAGTCGTTTATTAACATGACAAAGCCTAGCATGCCAAATATTAAATGAACAAGCAATATAAGCAGAAGGAGAAATTTTATTCATTGCATCAACATTCAATTTAAACATCCCATCAGTGGCATAACCCTTGCCTACAAAAATTCCATTTTTGGTCAAAGTAAATAAATCAGCACCAATAGTTTGAGTAAAGCCAGCTTTGTTGAGAAGATAGCCCGAAACCAAATTTTTCCTTATCTCGGGAGTGTGAAGAACATCTTTGAGGATAACAGTCTTTCCCGAAGTAAATTTCAATTCCACATTTCCAGTACCAGCAACCTCAGTGGAGTGAGAATCACCCAACAACACCTTCTTATCTGCAGTCTCAGAATAAGTCTTAAACAGACTACGGTCATAACAGATATGGCGGGAAGCACCAGTATCCAACCACCACCCTTCGGCACCGCTAACCATGTTGATTTCTGAAATCATAGCACATAGGTCCTCTTCGGTCAAATTCGCTTGTGCTTGTGGCACATTGCGACATTTGCGAGCCATATGGCCATGCTTGCCACAATTGAAACAGAGAAACTGTCCCGAGTTGCTAGACTGTCCATTTCCAAGGTTCTTATACTTATTCTGAGTCTGAGTCTGATTTTTAAAATTCTGGTTGTGGCTCTTTTTCTGATTTTTCATATTTTTTCCGTTTGCTTTTAAAACAACTGGAGTGTGGTTCTTTTTCTGATTTTTGTTGTTAGACACAACAAGAATTTCATCTTTATAGTCCTGTTTTCGGGATTCCTCCTCAATTCTCAATTTAGTAATTAATGACTCTAGTGAAAATTCTTTAGACTTATGCCTCAAAATATTTTTAAACTCTTTGAACAGTGGAGGCAATTTATCAATAATTACTGCCACCTGAAATTGCTCATCTAAAGCCATGCCCTCGGAAATAATTTCATGGGCAATCATTTGCAAATCATGGGTTTGAGCAACAACAGATTTGTCATCCGTCATTTGAAATTTCAAATAACGGCTGACGACATATTTTTTAGCACCCGCCTCCTCCGTGTCATATTTTTTAAAGAGTGCAACCCAAACATCTTTCGCAGTTTTATAATTGGCATAATAGTCATAAAGTTCGTCACTTAGAGCATTCAGAATGTAGTTCTTGCACAAAAAATCATTTTCCTCCCAAGTTCTAATTGTTTTGCTTTCCTCAACAGTAGGTGGATTATTTACTACGGGTTTGTCAAATTGAACACATGATGCGACTTTTTTCGTAGTTAAATAAAATAGCAATTTTTTGCTCCAACGTTTAAAATGAGTGCCTTCATATTTGAAAGGCTTATTTAGGTTACTGGAGTTAATTTCGTCCATGGCAGAATAAGAACACCTTAAAATTGTTGTAGCAGCAATTTAAATAATTAAATGCAGAATTAAAAACAGGAACGAAATTACCCAATTTTTGGAGCTAATAAATCTGGGCAGAAAAGTATAGGAATTCCGGAACTGGACAGTCAAGAACACGGCTGAGTCGCGGACTAGGTCGCTCTCTTTAAGGTGTTTCGCGGCTCTGCCTCCAATTGTGCCGACAGTGTACAGCCCCGTCACCCCCAGGATAAAACAGCCTCTAAAATTAAATTACGGATTGACAGCACAAGAATCAATCCGGTCTGTATACACTCATTCTGTATTAATTGCTCGATTCTAAATATAATTAATCTGTATAACGAACGAGGTTAATTATTCTGGGGAAGAAAATATTCTGGGAGAAAGGAAGAAGTTATTCTGGGAGAAGAAATTTTTTTCTTTTCAATCAGAACTGTGTTTAAAAAAACTGTGTTGAAAACGGAGGTCTCAACCTCTTTTTATGCAAAAAGAAATTACCGTTAGTGGGATAAAACGTGGAGAGAAATCTGGAAACGTGGGTGGAACAATTCAATCAGTTAAAGGCCCACGTTTTTTCGGAATTAATTACCGTTAAAATTAATTTTTTAAAGCCCAAAAAACGTTAATTTATTTGTCCAAAAAATTAATTCTTAATGAGCCCAAGCCCAAGCCCAAGACCCAGGACCCGGACACGGGCCGGGCCGGCCGGACGGCGGCGGCGCGCGCGCGCGTGTGTGACTTGGCCCATTGGGTCTGCCCCACATACCCACAAAAACTTGAATGCCCAAAGGGCTGAACCTTTGTTCCCAAAAAATTGTATATTAACACACCCCATTTTAAGTCTCCCACCGATGTGGGACACGGAGAGAACCAAGCAAACTTGAAACTTTAGTTTTGCAACTTTAAAACTAACAGCTGTCTTAGACAGCTGTTTCCAACAATTTCAGTTTATAAATTAACAATATTTAATCCTGTTTTGATTTGCTTTGTCTTGATCACGATGAATCCTTTATACTAATCTTATGATCTCATATTGTTTTCTAAAGGGATGTTAGGAAAATATTGGTTTGGGTATGATAAAAATACTTCTGCTTTTGATTGGTAAGGAATTTCAGTCGATATTGTGTTTTAACATTGAAAGTTCCAAATTTGGATTGAGACTTTAATTTTATATTTTATTTGGAATTGGCATGAACATTGGATGTAGTTAAGCATATGAAGTATATTGTGTGTATTGCTATTTTAATTTGATTTCTTAGAAACCTGGAAAATGTTTGGCACCCTGATTATTTTTTTCATTTTTACTAGCACTATCACTTGTTTTCTTTTTAGTTGTCTAATTACCCTTTTGATTTTTGCAGTTTTTTTTACATACGGTGAGTGTTGATGCAATTTCAACTTATTCCATTTAGAAAAATTTAATGGGTTTTTCCATTTGATTACCAACGATTCTTGAGTTGTACAATTTCAATATATATGTGTTTTTCATTTTGGTATTTTTTTTTTGCGTTTTCCAATCCATTCAATATGCAAGTGGTTGTGGAGGTTGACGTGCTGGTTGCAGTGTACAGATGGTGTCGATGATGAAGAACAACATAACGAGGTGGGGTTAATTGGAATTAATGCAATGGTAATTTGGGTATTTACCTCGATTGTTCAAGGTAATGTGTTTGGGTGGTTGTTGGAGTGATTTTGGGTGTGATGAGTGTGGTGGTTGTGTTAAAATGTTTTGTTTATGAGCAATTTACGATTTGTTGTTTGACATTTATAAATTTGGTGTGTGAAGTGAATTAGGCAACTTTTTTGTAGAATGGTATGATTTATCATTTATTTATACATTAGTTGTTGCTTTAAAAGAAGGCAAATTTTTTATATTGTAATTTCATATTTCTTTAATGGATTATTTTTTGTTGGTATGGACTCTTATATGAATTATATAAGTTTATCAAAGACACCCTAAAGTCATAATTTTTCACATAATATGTTTTTAAATAATCGGGTTATATACTGGGATCTAGCACTGGCAAAATTATGGGTGGGCCTAATTTGGGCGGGTCAAATGTCGGTTGGGCTAAATGTGGATTGGGTCAAATATGGGTTGGGTTAAATGTGGGCCGGGGCAAATATGGGCGGACCAAATATGGATTGGGCCAACCCATTATTTATCACTTGCTCTATTTGGTTATTTATGCATATATAATCTATTTACATTTTAAACTATACTATTGTAATGGTTTGGATTGTTTACTATGGGTTTAAAGTTTATAATTTACCCACCCCAACAAATATCTTAATATGTCATGTAAATTTTATAGTTAGTTTTTTTATTTTAGTATTTTAATTTTTTTTGTTATATTTTTAGCAAATATTGTACTACGCCCGCGCATCGCACGGGTTACATGCTAGTGTCTAATGATTATGTGATAGTTGTAAGTGGAAATAAAAAATGTTAGTATGGTAATAAGATAAATTTAATTGTTTTTACCTGTTAAATTATTCACTTTACTCATGGTTTAAAATGGTTAAAGTTTCAACTCACTTTTCACCATATTAATTTGATTTCACTATGTTAAATGTCCAACCAAACACATATTTTATCTAGGTGAATTATTTTTTAACACCGTAAAAAATATTTCACCACGAACCAAACGGACCCTAGGGGGTGTTCGATTTACATGGAAATTTTTTCTATGAAAATAGTCAGAGTGATTCTAGGGAGACCTTCAAATTGTACACAAAATAAAAATCCGGTGATGTGTTAAATATGTATTGGTTAATGCCGCTGGCGTAGACCCACGAACACAAAACACCAAACAATATCCGTACGACACATCATCTAGTGTTAGTTTTGTATACAATTTGGAGGGTCTCCTTAGAATTATTCAAATAGTTGTTTGAACTCGTGTTTTATCGTTGTAGTACCTTGATTGTAAATACTTTAAATAAGAACAATACATTTTAACGTAACAAGCGCTCTATTTCAAACTTCATTTTTATTGGAAACTATTTCTTATCCACCCACTAGAGAATTTGTTTTCATGAAAAATAAAAAAATAAGACAAAAAATTCATATTTTTTTCACTCATTTTTTAATTTACCATCCAAATAAATTATTTTTTACGAATTTTTTATATTTGTAATCAAACAAAGGCTTAGTGCATATGACAAGTACATCTTACAAATATAAGCACCCGTGTGCTTGTCTCAATAGGTCCTCACATTGAGTAAACGTTCCCATCCGCAACAGTTTTGAGGGAATATAAGTGTGATTTATAAATTTCAAGTGATGATTAAGTTGATTCCAATCTGGAAGACTTAACAAAAAAATTACAGAGAACAATGAGTAATTATTATTCATCCGAGGTATTCGAAGAAACATTGTGTACCAAAAATAGAAAACTTGCTAGATTTTTAGGATAATTATTTAAAAAAATAATAATGAGCACGTGTTAAAAAAATTATGCAATCAATTTTGGAAATTGGTAAGCACATCCCATAAAGTGGATATGCTACAAATACATGTTTCATTTTAGCCTATTAATTTATTAATTTCCTTTAAGTGGATGAACTTATAATATTTACGGATGGATTCAAGATTACCCGGCTACTTATATCTATATAAACATATACAAGGATGGTTCAACTTACATCGATGTAAATTAAGAGAAGTTTTACTCCATTAGCTAATTTTTTATCGGAAGTAATTCAATAAAACGACAATTAGATTTGAGAAACCCACTGCTTATAATGTCTGCACAAAATCAACATTTGATATATTTAATTATGTATCTTTATTAGAGGTTATTAAAGGGTTTTAATTCTTAGTTTATGATGGCTTGAAAAAGGGATTTTTTTTAACTAATTAATATTTTTTATCAACATGTCTTATGAAAAGAGATTTTTGGTTTAACAGGTTCTATTTGTAAACAAGTAATAAAACTTCACTACATGTATAAATATGACATTGAGAAAATTTTGTTTTGATAGAACCCATTACAAAATGTGTTATGTAAATAAGACTTTCGTTTGGCTATGTATTCAGAAAACTCGATTTAAAAAATTATTTTTAAATCCAGTTTTCTGTGTTTATAAATATTGGTGTGCGTTTGGTAAATTTGTTTTTAAATTAAGGGTGTGTTTGATTGACATGAATTTTTTTTCATGGAAAATAGTTGTTTGGACTCATATTTTATGCTTGTAGTACTTTGACTACAAATATTTTATAAGAGCAATACTCATTCACGTAACAAGTGCTCTATCTCAAACCTCATTTTTATTGAAAAATATTTCTTATCTACCCATCAAAGAATGGGTTTCCATGAAAAATAGAAAAAAATATGAGTTAAAACTCGCATATGTTTTCACTCATTTTCCAACTTCTCATAAAAATGAATTATATTTCATGTTTGCAATCAGACACACGCTCAATTTTTTCAAAAATCAAAATAAAAACACACAATCGATAAACATGTGTATACTATGGAGATCATACCCAAGAAGTTTAATAAAAAGAATCAATTCTTTCTCATTTTAAAAAAATGGTATGTACTTGAGCATGTAAATAAGATGTATGCACACAAAGCTCCCAGATTACACACACACACACACACACACACACACACACACACACACACACACACACACACATGATACATAAATGTACACATTCATATGTAACACCCTGAATTTTTGAATAATTATGAATTTAATTATTTCTGGTATTTTAAATTACATGTGTGAAGTAATTTAATTAAAATGAAATACTGTGAATTTAATATATATTATTTTATGGGAATACGATTAATATTTATGTGATAAATTTACTAAGTATGGATAGTAAATAAGATACGATGAATTGTTAATGCGTCGTAATGAGTGAGAACGACGAGATTTTTGATGATATCTCAATCGGGACTTGTGAGTAGATTATTTTAAGGCTGCGATAGAAAATTTATGTATAATGACTCATATGACAATTTCGAGTGCACGGTTGGTTCCGAATAGGTCGAAATAATAAAGAATAAGTACCCGGGATAGTAATTGAGTTCTGAGGGCTTTTCAGACTAGCCCAGACTCATGTAGGGGGATTTGGATCATTTTGATGTATTGTAATAACTTAATTTCAATATTTGTGTTTTAAACCATAAGGTTAGGTGGGTGAGGCAACCATATCATTATTTATGAATCCTAAGAGAGAAGGACGCAGGGAGAAAGAAAAGAAATCAAGGGAAAAAACTAGAGGAGGCCAATTCAGGAAGGGATTCTGGAAAAATCTATGAATAATCCATCACACAAGAAGTAGATCATACTTTACAAACATACCAAGACAAGTAACTGACTTGCTTTAATTGAATAATAGTAGATTTTATTAATATTATAATATGTGATGTGAAAAACTGTTTTGGGTGGGGGTTGTCACATATAAAAAAAGGTTTTTTGCGAAATTGATCCCATGTATTTTAGTAAATGGTTAATGAACGTTGTTATATGAATTATATTTGATGGAATTAGGAATTTCTTAAAGATTCATAGGTTGATCAATGATCAATTGGGGGGTTCGAATCAAATTTAGGGTTATATTGAGATGTTCTTCATGTAGACCCATTTTAATGGATTAATTAGATGATGTTAGTGTAACACCCCGCTTAATTAAATACCGGGTGATCAGTTCTTTATTAAATTAAAATCAAGGTGAACGGTTGGTTCATTCTCAGCATCACTGTCGCAAAATAAACATTTCCAATTTAAACACCATAAATAATTAAGCTAAGTGTCAAAATAATTTAAAGTCTTATTTTTATTTTAATAATTTCCATTACGAAAACCTTTTTACTAACCACCAGTTTAAGAATCACATAAATGTTAAGGATGGCAATTAACACACAAGAATGAAACCATCTAGATAATTCAAACCAAGTTTAAGAACCATAAATGAAATCATCCTGACAATAATTAACTCCCAAGGAGTACTGAATACTGGAAATATAAATGAATATAAATCTCTGACAAATCCAAACAGAATAGGAAATCGGGCGACACATACCCTAACTAAGCAGAACTAAAGTAAGAACATAATCAATGATGAGGTCGTCTAAAGCAAAGGCCTGCAACTCCCACATAAGCTGCAGCACGTCAAATCCAAAGAACCTATGCATGACTTGGGCACTTGTAATACATACATATATATTCAAGAGAAAGAGAAATAACAGAAAACGGGTCAGAGCCCGAGTGTAAAACAGTTTAAAATAGTTTAGCAAGTATTTAAAATGCTTACCGGCTAATGTGACAACCATGTTAGTATGCGACACTCTCTTGAGAATTCTCACCTCTCATCTAGTGTGCACGCCTACCGTACTACTGATCTCATAAGTCTATCTAGCTTATTCCCATGAAGTTTTATCTCGAGAAATACTAAGGCCCTGATATTTAGTTTTAGAAAATTAGTCTCTTCCATTTTCTTACGTTATGTAGAACCACTCAATACCGTTACAAAATTCACGAACACTTGTTATCAAGCTGGAGCATTTATTCATTACTTAACTACTTATACACACATTAGAAAGTTTCCATATATATATATATTAGTCACTCATATAATATATATATACTATTATCACCCCACATAAAATCTATGGTGCTGGCATACTCTGCTATCAAGTCCCCGTATCACTCGTACTAAGGGAAATACTAGTTTGGAATCACTCTCAAACTGTATTAACACAATACACATACAAATGGAGGCGAAGCATAGTTACAAGTCCTAAGAGGTCAGCACATACCCTCACGTCCCTTAGAACCATCTGACTATCATTTTCAGATAGCCTGTATCGTGGATACTATCTTTTAGGGTACGAGTCAATATCCCCCATAAAGATCCAATCGGGATAATATTGTCCCGGCGAAAACCTTCGTGATAGCAAGTAGTCCGAGTATGATTTTACATAAATACATAATACTTAAATATATGCACAGTCACACAGTTATATATATAGATATTCACATTTTCCAAATTAGGTGCGCTCACGATCCATAATTATAATCATCCGTTCTTAGCACAAATTACTCAACTATCTTGCATTATGGATCTGTCTCTTTTATTCTCATTTATAATTTATTTCATACTTACTTCCCATCTCTCGAAGTATTCTATCTCACTAAGTGTAATTTCAGTAGGTATACCCTCACTTACCTTCTGGTCTAAATCTTTCACGAGTCTCAATTCTTTAGTGAACACACGCACAATTCCTAATGTGTGACGAAACTCCCCGTTAACCCATAATTTCATCCCATATTAAATTTCACTCAACGGAGTCTACTTAGACCCTACTGGTCCTCTTCATAATAATAATCAAGGGTTCCTACGTAATTTAACTGGATTAAACAAAAAGGGAAAAAATATGCAGTTTTTCAGGGGGGATCGATCGATTGAGGAATGGGGTCGATCGATACTCATGGTCGATCGATCGATCAAGCAGTTCTTGCCCAGAATCTGCAAAATCCATCCTACAAATTTCATCAAAAACTTTTCTCCAAAACACCATTAATGATCCCCAAACTTCCAAACAAGATTGCTAACAGTCGTATATACCTATATACATGATTTCCTACGTGAAACACGTCCAAATTAATCAAAGGTATTGAATTAATGGGGTAAATTAACATAATTATCAAGAACCCTAATTTTTCATGAAACTTTCATTCTTCTAATTCTTTTCCAGATTTCTTGCTTCTAAATGCATACAAATTCGTGGGTAATCCTCTACATATGATTGAGGTGTCCAGAATATAAGTATTTCCTCTAAAACATATGATTCAAATTCTCTAAGTTATTAAATTCGTCCATGAAATATGCTTTTATCAATCCTAATCTAACATGGGTGAAACATTAACTAAAAACAAAGTAAGATAGATAATTGCTTAGAATTCAAGGGTCTGATTTGTTGAAGAAAAAAAAATGGCCATGCTCCTCATCGTGCAATCTACGTTTTGGTGGTGGTGGCGTTGCGATTGCGTGAGTTCTAGGCATTGGATTGCTTGGAAAACTCTCCACCTTCTTATCTAATGGATGTTCGTAGGTTTTGTGATTGATAACCCTAGAAGACAACTCCTAATGGATGATATATATTGGGAAATTTCGCGGGTTTAATTACCCAAAAATGCAAAATGTCCATAATACCCTCCCGGGATGTCAATTAGGCCTTAAAACGTCCCGAGACCCAAACTAAACCCCCGGGTACACTTTTCTGACTATATCGACCCTTACGGATACTTTTGCGCACTCAAAATGACCATACCGGTGATTTATAATTTATTCACTTTTATAATAATAATTTAGTTCCGACACGACACGCGCGTGTCCCGACATAAATTTTTATAATTGCCATTTAATTCACTCATGACAATTGTAATAAAATCAATCTTATATATTACTTTACTCATCTAGTAATATTTAACAAATTTCCAATAATTACTAACTCTCCTCACGCTAGTAAATTAATATCTCAAATTAAATTTATTAAAACCTCAAATTTAAAGCCATAAAAATACGGGATATTACAATTAGTTAATCTTTTAAATTACGATGATCGTTTGAGGTTAGAGCCATCTAAAAACATTTGCCTTAGGCTCTACATGTTGTGGGGATTGTATAATGGGATAATTATATTTAGGTCCCATTTGTCGGGTCAACATTCTTATAAGTCCTATTGACTTTTCAACAATCCTATAGGTCCTATTCCAACTTTTTAGGGAATTTTTTTCACAATTTTACCCTTTTATAACTAATCATCCGTAACTTCCATTAGGAAGTTACATAAGTGGTTGGACTTTTTTTTAATCTTTAAATGATCATAACTTTTGATTCACAAATCAGTTTTTCGCAAAATTACTATTTTTGAAATCTGCTCGACGAGATCTATCAAACAAGATCCATGAATGCTATAAAATTCCAAAGAAAAAAATTTACACAAACAATAACTTTACTGTATGCACTAGAATATGAAATAGTTTTATATATGTGACATTTTCACAAACAGACAGTAACATTTACTGTGGTAATACTACACAGTATATATATATATCCGGTGGATCCAAACCCTCTTTTTTCAAAAATACCTTATATTTAAATGTTCGCGCTAACGGTATCCAATTCGTACCACCATTGTTGGAGCTTCAACAACCTTTGTCAGAGCTCCGATTTGGGGTGGGTAAGGGTGGCATGTGGTGCCGCTGGCGCGGACCTTTGAAAATAAGAGACTTTTGAATAAATGGGTTTTGGATCGATCGGAGTGTCATGGGGTACCGCTGGCGCGGACCGTTGAAAATAAGATTGGATAAATGGGATCTGGATACTCTTGAGCACCGGTTTGGGGTGAGTAGGGGTGGCATTAGGTACCGGTGGCGCAGAGCTTTAAAAATAAAAGCATATTGAATATATATATATGTAATGTGATAACACAGTAAATGCTATTGTTTGTAAAAATGTCATAGTTATTAAACTTTTTTGTATACACCAGAAAATGAAATAGTTTTATATCTGTGACATTTTCACAAACAATAACATTTACTGTGTTAATATATTTATGAAATAGTTTTATATATATAACATTTTCACAAACAGTAACATTTACGGAGTTAATATTACACAATATATATATAATATTTTCACAAACAGTAACATTTACTGAGTTAATATTACATAATATACACACACACACACACACACGGTAGATCCAAACCACTTTTTTTTTTTCAAAATTACCATATTTTTAAAGGTTTACGCTAGCGACATTCAATCCCCACCACTACCTACCCCCATTGTCGGAGCTTCAAAGACTTTCATCAGAGCTATGATTTGGGTTGGTAGTAGTGGCATAGGGTGCCGCTGGCGCGGACCTCTGAAATTAAGATAATATTAGATAAATGGGATTTGGATCAACCGGAGCTCCGATTTGGGGTGAGTAGGGGTGGCATTGAGTTAGGTTTATATCTATAATATTTTCACAAACATTAACATTTACTGTGTTCATATAACACAGTATATATATATATATATATATATATCCAAACCTCTTTTTTCTGATATTATCTTGTTTTTAACGGTCCGCGCCAGCGACATCCAATCCCCACCACCACCCACCCCCTTTATCGGAGCTCCAACAACCTTCATCAGAGCTCTGATTTGAGGTGGCATGGGATGCCGATGTAACACTTTCACAAACAGTAACATTTATTATTTGTGAAAATATTACAGATATAAACCTAATCCAATGCTACCCATACTCACCTCAAACTGGAGCTCCGGTGTATCTAAACGCCATTTATCCAATATTCTCTTATTTTCTAAGGTCCGCGCCAGCGGCACTCCATGTCACCCCAAATCAGAACTCTGATGAAGGTTGTTGGAGCTCCGACAATTGGGGTTGGTGGTGGTCGGGATTAAATACCACTAGCGCGGGCCGTTAAAAATAAGACAATATCAGTAAAAAGAGGTTTGAATCCACCGTATATATATATATATATATATATATATATATATATATATATATATATAGAGTTAGGCTCTCCAACATACCTCATTAAACATACCTACGAACATACCTATTTTTTTAAAATAGTAAAACAAATAATTTTGAGTTAATATTTTTTATATGGGTTCATGATAGTGCAATGTGCTCCTGTAAAAAAAATCATAAAAAAATAATGTGTTTTGATATTTTTAAAAAATAATTAAAAAAACTGACAGTTTTAATGGGTAAAAACTGACAGTTTTTTTAACTATTTTTTAAAAATATCAAAACACATTATTTTGTTCTGATTTTTTTCATAGGGGCACATTTAAATATCATGAACCCATATAAAAAATATCAACTCAAAATTATTTTTTTTACTATTTTAAAAAAAAGGTATGTTCGTAGGTATGTTGCTAGGAGGTATGTTGGAGAGCCTGACTCTATATATATATATATATATATATATATATATATATATATATATATATATATATATATATATATATATATATATATATATATACTGTGTTATAACACAGTAAATGTTAACATTTGTAAAAATGTTATAGATATAAACCTAACCCAATGTCACCCCTACTCACCCCAAATCGGAGCTCCAGTGGATCCAAACTCCATTTATATAATATTCTCTTAATTTCAGAGGTCCGCGCCTGCGACACCCTATGCCACTACTACCCACCTAAATCATAGCTCTGATGAAAGTCGTTGAAGCTTCGACAATCGGGGTGGGTAGTGGTGGGGATTGAATGTCACTAGCGTAAACCTTTAAGAATATGGTAATTTAAAAAAAAAAGAGGTTTGGATCTACCGTGTATATATATATATATATATATATATATATATATATATATATATATTATGTAATATTAACTCAGTAAATGTTACTGTTTGTGAAAATGTTATATATATTGTGTAATATTAACTCAGTAAATGTTACTTTTTGTGAAAATGTTATATATATAAAACTATTTCATAAATATATTAACACAGTATATGTTATTGTTCGTGAAAATGTCACAAATCTGAAACTATTTCATTTTCTGGTGTATACAATAAAGTTTAATATCTATGATATTTTTACAAACTATATATATATATATATATATATATATATATATATGCTCCTATTTTTAAAGTTCTGTGCCACCCCTACTCACCCCAAATCGGTGCTCCAGATGATCCCGATCCCATTTATCCAATCTTATTTTCAAAGGTCCGCGCCAGCGGTACCCCATGATACTCCGGTGGATCCAAAACCCATTTATTCAAAAGTCTCTTATTTTTAAAGGTCCGCGCCAGCGGCACCACATGCCACCCTTACCCACCCCAAATCGGAGCTCTGACGAAGGTCGTTGAAGCTCCAACAATGGTGGTAAGGATTGGATACCGCTAGCGCGAACCTTTAAATATAAGGTAATTTTGAAAAAAAAGTGTTTGGATCCACCGGATATATATATATATATATATATATATATATATATATATATATATATATCTTGTGTAATATTACCACAATAAATGTTACCGTCTGTTTGTAAAAATGACACATATATAAAACTATTTCATATTCTAGTGCATACAGTAAAGTTTACTGTTTGTGTAAATTTTTTTCTTTGGAATTTTGTAGCCTTCATGGATCTTGTTTGATAGATCTCATCGAGCAGATTTCAAAAATAGTAATTTTGCAAAAAATGGATTTGTGAATTAAAAGTTGTGATCATTTAAAGATTAAAAAAAAAGTCCAACCACTTATGTAACTTCCTCAAGGAAGTTACGGATGGTTGGTTTTAAAAGGGTAAAATTGTGAAAAAATTCCCGAAAAAGTTGGAATAGGACCTATAGGATTGTTAGAAAGTTAATAGGACTTATAAGAATGTTGACCCGACAAATGGGACCTAAATATAATTATCCCTTGTATAATATCATGTAGAGGGTGTTTGGGATGAAATTAAAGAAGGAAAATATGGGCTGAATTTGCTGAACAGGTCCAACAATCAGGTTCGCCCCTTAGTTGAATTGGTTTAGTTCCCCTGCTTAGTTAGTTCATGGATTTGTATAACATTTCTTTACGACCGCGTGATTGTCAGTTTCGTATTTTTCTGATTTTTTTAATTTAGTTATGAATTTTATACAAAAGGGTGTACGAGACCAAAATCTTTAGTTGGTAATCTGGGGATGGATTTTATCTTAGGCACGATTATGTTTTGGATGATTACAAAACCTTGTGGATATATTCCCTTAGTTAATATGAATTCATAGTTGATGATTTTAAGGTTAATTTACTAATTTTTAATAATACTACAGATTATATTCAGCAAGGGAAATTTCGGGTAGACGAGAGTTAACTCGATATACTTGTACGTAGGGTATTTATGAAATAATAATACTCGGGGCATAGGAGATCGAATGGATAGAGTGATTTCTGATTTATGCATTTAGGACTAGTTGGGAGAGTCTGGTAGAGTTCATTAAAGAGAAACATGTTATATTATTTAATTAGGAGGAGAATTTAATTAATTAAGAGTTGGGGAATAGACTTGGGGTAAGTGGGCTAGTGCTTCGGGTGATCGGCACGGATTAGCCAGATTTTTTTAATATATATAGGCATAGTGATAATATATATATGGATATGAATAATATATGTGTGTATGATATTTATGTTAAACATACCTTTCTAGTACGCTATCAGCGGAGGTTGCACGATGTGGGCGATCTTCCCTGGCGAAACACAGTAGACTAAGTATCGACCTCAAGTCATAGTGTCGTGTGTATACCTTATGTGATGGTCATTCGAAGTGAGACGATTAGGGTATGGTTGTGACTCACTATCGAAGGACTCTGACCGCCTCCAATACATTTGCGATTTTAACAAGTCGGTGTTAGAGTCTGCGACATCCTGCCTAATTAAATACCGTGTGATCAGTCCTTTATTGAATTAAAATAGGATTTCCATTTGGTTCACTCTTAGCAACACTGTCGAAATCATTAATTACTAATCATCAATTAGTTAATTAATCCAGTGTTAATTTGTTATCTTTTCATTTACCAAATAACAATATATGAAAAACTAGATTAAACCATTCACACATCAATAGAATCTAAACTATCACAAAACATAAATAAATGAATAATGTCTTGCCGAATAAACCATCGACTACAAACCCCAAATCTGAATAATAAATTTAACAGATAATAAATAGATCTCAATACCAGTCTGAATTGATTAAACTGAATAAAGTGTTGTAGGGGCAACATGCCCAGAAATGAAATACTGAGGAAATCCTAATCTAGAAATGGACAACTGAGGCGTCTAGTTCGAATCCTGCATCCATCCACATATGCTGTAGCTGCGCATTCCTAGAATAGATAATCAAGTTTGGCGTCCCTATGGCTGGACACCTAAAAGGTTTTGAAAATATTTTTGGTAAGGGTTAGAACCCAAAACATTTGAAAAATATTTGCAAGTGATTAAGTTTGTAGTAATTAAAATGCATGAATACTTTTCATATTTAAGCTAGTGTCGCACTCCATTGAGATAATCCTCACCCCTCAACTATTGTGCACACCTACTGCTTTCTTCATAACCCACCTAGTTGTACTACCCTGTCTAACTAGCCTTGTTATGAACCTTTCCTTATCCACTACTCTAGCCCGAGTAATATTACTATTGATTATTAAGTTATTTCACCCAGTAACTCTTTTAATCAAATCAAGTAAAATCATATAAATTTTTAACTAGTTATATAAATTATACAATTTCACTTGATGTATTTTACCCGTATATAAATATTCACACTATTATATACGTATAATACTACTACAACATTCACACACATGCCGTATATAATATCCATCCTTCCATGTAATAACTCATGGGATGCTTTATCAAAAATGCTATCACCCCAGGTATGCTCAATCCAACTGGGATACCACGAGACAGTTAACTCACACCAAATCAGGCAATAAATAATAAGCGTAGTGGAGGCGGTCAGAGTTCCCCGAGTGTGAGACCGAATCATACCCACGACGTCTCACCCCGAAAAGAATCATAACATAATATACCAGACGCTATAACCTCAGGATTATACTCTCCCTGCTTTCACGAGCCAGGGGATTCACCCACATCGCGCAACCTCCTATGATAGCACTAAAGGGGTATGCATTCTTATAAATATCATTCAGACCGATATCTATAATATAAGAACACACGCGCACACACACACACACACACACATATATACACGCACACACGCACACACACACAGACACACATATATATAATTAAAGTTAATTAAGTTTGGCTAATCCATGACAAACTCTCCTGGCACTAGCCTATAATAACTGAGTCTATCTACCGACTCTAACTTTCTTTATCATACTAGATCACAAATTAGGTTTACTTACTCTACCCCAAATCCCATCCCGATATCCGAAATTCTATTGATTTCATAATATGTGCATAAAGGTCCTAGCCTTAGATTTCTTCCAATTTGGCTAACTAACTTCCCTACTATAGCCTACTGAAATTAAATATGCCCCTCTTTATATTTTAATAACAACACAAAAATTTCCTCGATAATTAATCCTGAAATTAGGGCATAAACAAAAAAATTTCCCTGAATCTGGGCAGCCGAATCGATTCAGTCTTATTCCGAATCAATTTGCCTTGCCGAATTGATTCGGCTTAGGAACTGAATCGGTTCACTGCGAACAGGTCATCTTTTTTGCCTACTCTGTTACGAATTCCACCATCATTAACTTTTAAAGCTTGTTGTTTTAATTCAATTCTCAACCAAAACTTTAATAACGACTAATATATGTTCTCAACCATTGCTAATCATCAAAATCATCATTTAACATTAATGATTCTCACATTTGCTCGATAATTCACGAATTGGGGTTTCCTCCCGTTTGTCCACTTCTCTTCCTATATTCGATCACAACCACCAAATCAGTGCATGTAATTGTGGATTTTGAATAAGAATTAAATTTCAACAGTACTATATGATATCTCATCACCAATTTCATATTTAATCTAATAATTTTCAATCAAATGATAAAAACCCATTTTCATACGATCACCCACCCAAAAATGGATTTTAGTTTACACCCACTTTGATATGAACCAAAATACTGCATATTTGATTGAGAGTAAGTTAACCACTTGCCTGATTAGATTCATAGAGTTTGATTCCTTTGATGAAGATGATGAATTTAACACAAGCACCTCAATCACTCTTCAAATTGGCTCCCCAAAGCTCCTCACTCTCTCCCTATTTTCTTCTCTCAAGTCCTTAGGGTTAGAATGTGATTAACCGCAGTTCACCCTTTTAGATTCAGATTAAATAAATGCTAAACTCGAAATTAGGCTTATGGGTCCATCCCAAATGATCCGAACACCCCTGTGTGGGCCCAGTTATGCCTAAAAATGTACGAGACCCAATTACTACCCCGGGTACTCTATTCTGACTATCTCAACCCATTCGGAATCAACTGTGCACTCAAAATCATCATCCGAGTCACTTTACTAAAAGTCTCCATCTCGACCTCAATATAGTCTACACTCGACTCCTGGTTGAGATACAATAAAATCCTACCGTTTAACTCGCTACAACGCATAATAATAGTCACGTATTATTTAATACACACTCAGCATATTTTATTCCGTTTATATTAGTCATTATCTCTCCTGATTAATATTTAAATACACACATAATAATTAATTTATTTAAATTACGACACACTTGTAATTTAAATTTAGCCGAATGAATTAAATATTTAATGCTCAGAAATATGGGGTGTTACATACTTCCCCCCCTTAAAAAGAAATTTCGTTCCTGAAATTAGTTCATACCTGTGGCGAATAACCCTGGATAATGGTTTCGCATGTCATCCTCCTGCTCCCATGTTGGCTCATCAACACTGCGGTGTCCCCACTGAACTGTGACTAATGGTACCACCTTAGACCGCAACTTATGCTCACTACGATCTACAATAACCACGAGTCTCTCCTCATATGATACGTCTAGTTATAAATCGATCTACTCGAGTGGAACGTGCCAAAAATCTCTTTCGCTCCTCCGATACTTCTTTAGCGAAGCCACGTGGAACACATCATGTATCCACTGCCAATGCTCTGGTAAACCCAGTCCATATGCTATTGGTCCCACTCTCTCAATAATAGGGAAGGGTCCTACATACCTCGACGCTAGTTTCCCTTTCTTATCATACCTCATGACCCCCTTTAGGGGAGACACCCGTACCAACACCTGATCGCTAACCTCTAGCTCAATGTGTTTCCGATATGTATCGGCATAACTCTTCTGCCTGTCTAGAGATATTTGAATATTCCCCCAAATCAACTCGATATTGGCAGTAGTATTCTGTATCATCTCTGGCCCTAACAACTTGTTGTCCCTCGCCTCTAACCAGTAAGCGGGCGAACGACAAGGCCTCCCATAAAGTTCCTCCCACTGAGCTGATCGAGTAAGACTCTGCACCCTCAGCTAATAACTGGTGTACCCTATCCTGGTAGAACTGATCCTCCACTTATGCTTTCACTACCCGCATAAAAATCTCAAGAGTGACAACTAGAACTGACATTCATGCTCTATCTATCTCATCGTTCTGTCGAATATCCCTCCACTTCACCTTCCAGACCTTCTCTAACTCCCACATTGGTCATCGGCTCAACGCGTCTGCCACCACATTAGCCTTACTAGGATGACACTAAATGTCAAACTTACCGTCTTTCACGTGCTCGAGCCACATCCTCTATCTCATATTCATATGCTTCTGGGTAAAGAGATACTGAAGTGATTTATGGTCCATGAATAGCGTAAACTTCTCCCCCAGGAGATAGTGCGTCCATATCCTTAAAGAAAACACAACCGCTACCAACTCAAGGTCGCGTGTGGAGTAATTCTTCTCATGGGGCTTAAGCTTGTGAGACGCATAATATATAACCTTCTCCTCCTACTGAAACACACCCCCAAGTCCATATAAGGATACATCTATGTAAACTCGGTACTCCACCCCTCCCCTAAGCAATGCGAGTACATGTGCTTATGTCAATTTGTCCTTTGCCTAATAAAAAGCCAATTAATAGTGATCACTCCACACAAACGGTACCCCTTTATGAGTCAGATTCTTCAATGGATCCGCAATCTTTGAGAACCCCTTAATGAAATGACGATAATAATCATCCAACCCTAAAAAGCTATGAATCTCTATCAGTGTTGTGGGTTGTCCCCACTCCGTCACCGCCAATTCCTTGCTCGGATCAATAGCAATGCCCCCATCGAATATGATATGGCCTTAAAATTGTACCTATCATAGCCAAAATCCACACTTCTTAAATTTAACATACAACTAGTGGTCAGGTAGTGTTTACAAAATCATACGCAGATGCTCTGCGTGCTACTCCTCAGTGCGAGAAATGTAGTCTATGAATATGATCACGAAATGGTCCAAAAACTCCCTGAATACCCTATTCATGAGATCCATGAACATTGCTGGTGCATTGGTGAGCCCAAACGACATCACCCTGAACTCGTATGACCCGTACCATGATAGAATAACAATCTTACGAACTTTCTCCTCTCGGATGTGCAGCTGGTGATATCCCAACCTCAAATTAATCTTGGAGAAGTACGTAGCTCCTCTCAACTAGTCAAATAGGTCATCGATCCTCGACAATAGATACTTATTTCGTATCGTGACCTTGTTCATCTCCCTATAGTTTAGACACAAGCGAAGTTAGCCATCCATCTTCTTCACGAATAACAACGGTTCACCCCATGATGATGTACTCCGCTGAATAAAATCCTGTCCTAATAGCTGTTGAATCCGATCCTTCAACTTACGCATCTATAAAGGGGCCATGCGATACGATTCTCGGGCAATTGGTATCATACCCGATGATAAGTCGATAATATAATTAGTCTCCTGACTCGCTCAAAGCCTTAGTATCTCCTGCAATACATCCTCAAAATCTTTCACAACTGGAATCGAGTCTAACGGGATAACTACCTCCTATGAGGTCTCCTCCTCAATATAGTATAAGTGTGTGCATGACCCTCCATCAGGAAGAGGCATCACCACTAAAAACATCTCCTGCTCGTGATTGGATAACACTAGGGTCCTCTCGTAACAGTCTATTGTCGCTCTGTAACTCGCCAACCAATCTATGCCCAGAATGACATCATACCCCTACATATCTAACATAAGAAGATCTGATGCTAAGATTAGTCTCCCAATAATGATATCTACCCCTCTACATATCAAGTGTATAAGTGACCCACTACCCAACGATAACTCTACACACATAAGGCGAGTGTTGGCTGTCTCTAAAAGACCGATTGCTCGTGCAAATCTAGTGGTAATAAAAGAATGTGATGCCCCCGTATATAGAAGAATCCTAACCTCATGCCTATGAATGAGAAATGTACCCTCAACTACTGGAGGTGCCTGAGGTGCTGGTGGTATGGGTACGTCCTGGATGTTATACACATGCCCTTAATGCATCTGCCCCTGCGACTGTAAGGCTAGTGGAGCTAGTGCTGCTGCCCCTACTGGGCACCCTGTTATTGACCCCTAACTCTATATGGACACTCTTTCTTTATATGGTCTTCCTGGACACAAATGAAGCAACTCCCCTGCAAGTCTCCTTGTCTCTGGACCTACTGAGGTTGTCCCTGATACTAGCCCCGGTGAACCCTACCCTGTTGGACTCCTCCATTATTCCCTTGGCCCTGAAAGCCTTGGGTATCCTTCTGCTACTTGTTAGGACCTGACTGGACCTATCTAAAACCCTGACCTTCCGATCGATATCCTCCTGACCTGAACGTCTTGGCCTAATCCCCCTGTCGAGAATCCTGCCGTTGCTGTCTCACCACTTACTGCTGAGGTGCCCCATTGGCACTGCTCCATCCAGTCCTACCTGACTGGCTTATCTCACCCGCTCTCTTGCTTCCCTTCAGGTGTAAGCGATGGTCTTAGAAGTGTAAAAGTGTGGCATTAACAACTTTTGTATACGTCTATAATGCTGGGTTACCGAGTAAAGGTTGCCCGATCCTGTAGGCCAGCCATTCCATGAACTTAAGCTTCTTAGTCTCTTCAGTGTTCATCTCGTCTGGCACAAAGTTAGCCAAACGAGGTAACTCCTCCTCATATTCATCCATTGATCGGTCACCTTGCGTAACGTCATTAAATTTCCTCCTCATCTCCGTCTGAACGGTTGGCGAAAAGTACTTGCGCTTGAACCACTCAAAGAACTCTGCTATCGGCATCGTATCCCTCTCCTCTGAGGTGGTAATAGACTCCCACCACTGCAGTGCTGCTCCCACTAGTCTGAATATGGCAAGCATCTATTTCTGAGTGTCACGACACTCAATCATATGTAGTTGACGCTATAGGTCATTCTTTCACTGATATGCTACTATAACATACGAGATCCCCCAAAACTCTAGTGGGTGGCTTTTATGAGAAGCCTCCCTAAATATCTACGAAGACAATGGGCCCAGTTGGGCCTGAATCACTAGTGCCACTGATGGCTGTGGCTGGGTCTGTGGAAAATGGATGACCGTGGTAGTCATAGTTGTGTTGACTGCTTGGCCTTTCTCGACCACCTGTGCAATTGTCACTAACCTCGGTGGTGGATGCGACTGCTCTACCTTCGGCTCTTGATGAGACTCTCTCATATCATCTCTCGCAGCTGCTCTAGCCTGTCTACCTCTTTTAGTCGACATCTGAAACCTAAAACGAGTTGTATGAGTTCACAGTCAATACAAAATTTAATAACAGAAGCACGATATATCAAACACGTAAAGATAAAATCAACAATCCTAATAATAGGGATCTATAGCAAAAGAACTCTAGACTGAAATCGTAGTAAGCCATACAAATTCTATGGACACTAGAACCTGATGCTCTGATACCATCTGTGATGCCCCGCCTAAATAAATATCGGGTGATCAATCCTTTATTAAATTAAAACAAGATTCCCATTTGGTTCACTCTTCGCATCACTGTCGAAAATCATTAATTACTAATCACCTATTAGTTAATTAAAGTAGTGTTAAATTTTTATATTTTCATTTACCAAATGACAATATATGAAAAACTACATTAAACCATTCACAAAATAATAGAGTCTAAACCAACATAGAATATAAATAACTTAACAATGTCTTGCCGAATGAACCATTGGCTACAGATCCGAAATCCGAATAATAAATCCAACAGATAATAAATAAATCTCAATGCCAGTCTGAATTGATTAAACTGAATAAAGTGTTGTAGGGACAACATGCCCAAAAATGAAATACTGAGGAAATCCTAATCTAGAAATCAACAACTGAGGCATCTAGTCCAAATCCTGCATCCATCCACATATACTGCAGCTGTGCATCCCTCGAATAGATAATCAAGTCTGGCGTCCCTGTGGCTGGACACCTAAAAGGTTTTGAAAATATTTTTGGCAAGGGTTAGAACCCAAACATTTGAAAAATATTTGGAAGTGATTAAGTTTACAGTAATTAAAATGCATGAATACATTTCATATTTAAGCTAGTGTCGCACTCCCTTGAGATAATCCTCACCCCTTAACTATTGTGCACTCCTACTGCTTTCTTCATAAGCCACCTAGTTATACTACCCCGTATAACTAGCCTTGTTATGAACCCTTCCTTATCCACTACTCTATCCCGAGTAATATTATAATTGATTATTAAGTTATTTCACCCCGTAACTCTTTTAATCAAGTCAAGTAAATTCATATAAACTTTTCACTACAATTTCACTTCATGTATTTTATCCATATATAAATATTCACACTATTATATACTTATAATTATACTACAACATTCACACACATGCCGTATATAATATCCATCCTTCCGAGTAATAACTCACCGGATGTTTTCTCTGAAATGCTATCACCCCAGGTGTACTCTATCCAACCCGAATACGACGAGACGATTAACTCACTCCGAATTAGGCAATAAATAATAAACGTAGTGTAGGAAGTCATAGTTCACCGAGTGTGAGACCGAATCATACCCAAGACGTCTCAGAAAAGAATCACAACATAATATACCGAACGATATGACCTGAGAATTATGCTCTCACTGCTTTCATGAGCCAGGGGATTCATCCACATCGTGCAACCTCCTATAATAGCATTAGAGGGGTATGTATTCTTATAAATATCATTCACATCGATATTTATAATATAAGCACACAAATAGACACACACACACACACACACACACACACACACACACACACACACACACACACACACACATATATATATATATATATATATATATATATATATATATAATTAAATTTAATTAAGTCTGGCTAACCCGTGCCTAACTCTCCTGGCACTATCCTATAATAACCGAGTCTATATACCTGACTCTAACTTTCTTTATCATACTGGTTCACAAATTGGGTTTACTCACTCTACCTAAAGTCCCATCCCGATATCCGAAATGCTCTTCATTTCATAATATGTGCATAAAGGTCCTAGCCTTGGATAGATTCCAAGTTGGATAAATAACTCCCATATTATAGCCTACTGAAATTAAACATGTCCCTTCTTATATTTTAAAAATGGCAGAAAAGTATCTTCGACAATTAATCGTGTTTTTAGGGCATAAACAGAAAAATTTCCCCGATTCTGGGCAACCGAATCGATTCACCGCCAACAGGTCATCTTTTTTGCCTACACTGTTACGAATTCCACCATTGTTAACTTTTAAAGCTTGATGTTTGGATTGAATGCTTAGAAAAAACTTCACTAACGATTAATATATGTTCTCAAGTATTAATAATCATCAAATTCATCATTTAACATTAATTATTCTCACATTCATCCGATAATTCACAAATTTGTTTTTTCTCCCGTTTATCCAATTATCTTCCTAAATTCGATTTCACAACCACCAAATCAACATATCCAATTATGGATTTCGAATAAGAATTCAATTTTAATAGTACTATATGATATATCATCACCAATTTCATGTTTAATCTACTAATTTGCATACAAATCATAAAAACCCATTTCATATGATCACCCACCCAAAAACGGATTTTAGTTTACATCCACTTTGATATGAACCAAAATACTAAAAATTATATTGAAATCAAGTTAACCACTGTACTGATTAGATTCGTAGAGTCTGATTCCTTTCAAGAAGTGGATGAATTTGACACAAACACCTCAATCCCTCTTCAAATTGGCTCCCCAAAGCTCTTCACTTTCTCCCTCTTTTCTTCTCTCAAGTTCCTAGGTTTTGAATGTGACTAACTGTCGTCAACCCTTTTAGATTTAGATTAAATAAATTCTAAACCCGAAATTAGAGTTATGGGCCCAACCCAAATGACTCGAACACCCCCTTGTGGGCCAAGTTATGCCTAAAAATGTCTTGAGACCCAATTATTACCCCCAGGTACTCTATTCTGACTATCTCGACCTATTCGAAATCAACCATGAACTTAGAGTCGTCATTCAAATCACTTCACTAAAAGTCTCCATTTTGACCTTAATATAGTATACACTTGACTCGTGGTTGAGATACAATAAAATTTTGTCGTTTAACTCGCTACGATGGATAATAATAGTCACGTATTATTTACTACATATTTAGTAAATTTTATTCCAATTATATTAATCATTATATCTCCCGATTAATATTTAAGTACACACATAATAATTAATTTAATTAAATTACGACACACTTGTAATTTAAATTTAGCCGAATTAATTAAATATTTAATGCTCAGAAATACGAGGTGTTACAAAGTTCGAGCACCGATAATCAGGATGAAGTGAGTATGCCCTGGATGATGATAGCATTGTATTGAAAGACATCCGATGAGTTAGTACTCGGGAGATGGTATCCAATGAGTTAGTACTCGGGGGAAGGCATCTATTGAGTTAAGACTCGGGGGAGGGTGTCCAATGAGTTATTACTCGAGGGATGATGATTATACGCGACATATGTGTGTTTGTTGCAGTATAACTATACATTTATATATTAGTTTGGTAAGTATATACGGGTTTAGTACTTTAAGATTGAATGATATAAATAATAGGGATAAGGTTATGAGAATGATAAATGATGAAATGATTAATTAAGTTGATGAGAGAAATATCCAAGAAGTGAACAATTAACAATACATGGGGTAAAGTGGTGTATTAGTGAGATTTGAAACATGACTATTTAGGCAGGGTAGTGTAGCTAGACAGATTAAGATGTATGCGCTAGGTGTGCACTATAGTTGAGAGGTGAGAGGTATCTCATGGGAGTGCGGCACCGGCTTAAATATGGAAAGTTTTTATTGCGTATTTATTTACTGCATCTTAATTACTTGAAAATATTTTTAAAAGGTTTTGGACTCCGACCCTTATCAAATCTATTTTTTCAAAAAGTTTTAGTTGTCCAGCCACAGAGACATCAATAATGAATATTCTTTTCAGGGACACGAAGTTGCAACTGATGTGGAGGCTTGCAGGTTGCTGAGTAGTCGCTTCACTTATTGCATTCTAGATTGGGTTCTCTATTCCGGTATTGGTAGGGCGTGTTTCCCCTTTTAATTCAAACCTATGTATTTCAGAGTATTTTAGTCAGATGTGTTGGATGTATTGGATTTTTACCCGTTGGTTTATTCGGGGACTTTATCTATTTATCTTTACTTTACACTTTACATCATGGTTTCATTTATATTGATTACTATGTATGGGATTATTGTGATTTGTTTAATATTGTTGTAGGTTAATGAAATATAAAATTTGGTACCGGCTTATTTTATAAGTAAGTGGTTGGTAATTTAAAAAAAATGTTTCTGACAGTGATGCTAAGAATAAATCGGATGAGACTCTTGTTTTATTTTAGTAAAGGATTGATCACCCGTGATTAAAATAGGAGGGGTGACGCAAATGGTATCAGAGCATCAGATTTTAGTGTCCTTAGGATATGTACGGACTTACTACGTTTTCACTGTTGCTTTTCTTTGATATAGAGCCCTATGCTTTGGACTGTTGATTCATAATGTGACTTACGTTCTCCTACTATTGAGTATAGTTGATGAAAATCATATACGAGTTTAGTTGGGCTTCATATACCGAACCATATAGGATGACCAACAAGGGACATTAGAAGGACTACAGGAGGATAGGCTCAGCCGGAGCTACAGAGTATTCTGGTAATGGTGACCAAGTTAGATGTCACCACTAATATTATTCAGGTAGTTGACGCTGTGATAACCACTGGGGCACAGTATTCTCTAAGTACTACCATTGCAGATGATGGCGCAAATTCAAACTCACCGAGTATAGTCGGTAAGGGTGAGAGTTGAAGGGGATTTTCAGAAGGGCCATCCGTAAGACTTTGGGGAAAGTACAAAAGTGTGATGTGCCCATGGAAGGAGAATATCCAAAGGCAATTGCGTATGGTGGAGTGCAGTGACACTAAGGATTTAAATTTGGGGCGAAGTTTTTAGCTCATAGGAGCAGCGTTGTATTGAAAATACTAGTGAAAGTGAAAATCCGAATCTAAATGATACGAATAAAAACATTATAGTTGGAGTGATCGTGACAATTCTAGTTAAGCTAATATTGATCATTTATTCGGCGTCAAGGACATTCAAAATTTCATCTTTGATGACACTTTTTTACTTAGGGATAGTAATGGGGATAATTATTCCATATATTTTGATATCGAAAGTGATGGGAGTCAGTCACCACATCTAAGGAGAGATACCATGAATATCGAGGATTTTGGGGTGAAGTTTGACCAAAAATCCTTTCATGACCCGTTTAAAATGAAATGCGAAGGAAATTTTAGTACTTATTGTAGAAGGGCCAAACAGTGGCCGAACATGTGGGAGAATTTACTTGTTTAGCAAACTTCGTACCTGATGAGGTGGATGCGAATAATAAAAAGGGTCTTTGAGTTGATGATGGACTCATGGGTAGAATATACCAGGATTGATGGGGAAATTCAACTTGGACGACTGATGGTGATGTCGTTAATGTCATACTTTTACAATATCAATATAAATGCTTCCATATGAAGGGAGCTAAGACATTGGAGAGTCTATTAAGCAGAGCAAGAATGAATGTAATTGGTGCTAGTGAGGCACTATAGGGGAATACACAACAGGAGATCTATTTAAATGATTCAGATAAATGGAATTCGTACCAAGTGATGGTGGATTTAGTCAGGGCCGGTAGGGCCAATAGATCTAAAGGAACAACGGGGGTACCAATCGGGGCCAAGGCTACCAGGATCGAGAGAAGGACAACCCTGATA
Source organism: Sambucus nigra (assembly GCA_949130495.1). Taxonomy (NCBI): domain Eukaryota; kingdom Viridiplantae; phylum Streptophyta; class Magnoliopsida; order Dipsacales; family Adoxaceae; genus Sambucus; species Sambucus nigra. The sequence continues at coordinate 205,195,333 of OX422211.1, read as the reverse complement.
TGGCCAGTGGGGTCAAAGACACGGGAATGGCACATAGAGCAGTTTTATTTATGGAGAGTAGATCCACATGTGTTGATCCTATCCGCAGAGAGTTAGGAGACATGAGCGGGATGCCCAGTAGGGGCAATAGTTACAAAAGTTTTTAGTTCGATTTGGATGAGAGTATTATGTCCAGGAACCATTTGAACCACTAATGCTATTGGAGATTGAAGAAATGAGTTTTATCCATGGGTGAATGGGATAATGTTTATGTGATACGGGTGAGTCACAGTATTTTGTTAGCTCTAGATTCGCGTGTGAGACAGGTTTAGTGGATGTATTATTAGTGTTACTATTATGTGTATATACTTACCGTTGGTTAACGGGGCTCTCTTTGGCTCCATCTGCAGGGGAGCGGGTGTGATCACTGAGAGGATATGTTTTAGTAGATTTACTAGTTTTAGAGATATGATGTGCATGTATGATGTTATCCAGGGTATGGACTGGTTAGCAATGGTTTGAGTGATGGTGGGATGTTACAACAAGGCTATCGTGTTCGCTATTCCAGAATAGGATGTGTGGTTTTTCTATGTCTCACCTGAAAGAGGGTCGAACTCACGTTTATATTATATTGTGGAGGAGACTTCAGAGAGTATAGTTATCTCATTATATTTGATCCTAGTATATAGGACTTTACTAATGTGATTCAGGGTATATCGGGTTTTCTATCATGGGATGAGATTTAACTAGTTATTGATTTAGCGCTGGGGACTTAGTGATAGTGCGAGAGCAGTGTTATATGACTCCTTTAGAGATGTGGGAGTTTTTGATTAGACTTATATGATAGGGGACATAATTTTGAGTGTCTCGGTTATATGTATTGGGTCTATATGACTCAATGACCGATAATTCTAGGTGATAATGTATTGGGGGAGTTCATTATTTGAGTTTTGTTAGTGGGATGTTCGATGGATGAACCGTAATAAACGTCGGGAGTGGGGAGACGTTGTTGGATGTTAGGGAAGAAATTTTGAATGTTAGTCATTGAACGTGTAGAGAAAACACTTTGCGCTGAGAGCTCTTATACTATATACGGCCAGTGGAGCCCTTAATGTTATGTAAAAAACATGGGGGAAATTTCGCACCACTAGTTCGTAGGTGGGGAAGTCTCTAGGAGAAATAAGTCATGATTAATAGGAAAACCGAGTATAACCTTACTTTAGAGACACGCCGAGAATGCGACGCCGAGCTTGAGATAAGTATGTTACGTACGAGACATTAGTGATGATTGTGCAGGTTTGTATGTGATACAGGTTGTATGGGCGCCCTGATTAGTTTAATTTTCAGAATCGTCCATGATAAGTGGGTGTGAAAAAAAAAGTATTGAATGTATGCTTGTGGGGCAGTTATAAACATAAATGGAATCGTATGATGGACTTAACTTCGTTTGAGGGAAGGAGAGAGTTCGATTTTGTGTATATCAAGGAGGACTATCACAACCGAGGTGGGTTGAAAGACTATGGAGACACATGAAAATATATCTCTTAATAAGAGAGGATCCAATGGTTTTGAGGGAATAGAGTGGAGTCTTACTTAGTCGAATGCTGAGGGTGGCTTGCGTATAAATAAAATGTTGATTTCTACCGAACAAAAAGAACCCAAGAAGTGCACAATTTTGGGAGCAAAAAAGGGCCCATAGTTTTGGGAGACCCCAGAAAGGGGGGGGGGGGGGGGGTAAGAGGTGTCACGTTATGTGAAATGTTGAGCATAAAGGTACCTATATAGAGCAATCCTAGGGTTTGTTTTTTATGCTGTAGCTACATAGACCTTCGTCTAGCTGGACTTAAATTTTGACAAGATTTGGTTTGTAATTATGTGTGGCTAGCTACCTTGCCAAGTTCTCTACTCAAGCCTACATCAAATCAGAACCCAGCCATACGAAAAATAAAGGTAGTCTCTCACACATTTACTGGCTCATAGTATTATTTGTTCCCATCACATAGGTCTCCACATGACGCTGCATTCCATTTTATCATATATCATGTTTGTGTGTGGGTTTTATTAAAAAGAATTTTTAAAAACTGTTTAAAAATTTAATTTGAAATTTACTAATACGATTAAGCATTTTTTTAATAAATTTTAGAATTAGTTTGAAGCTTAAATATTTTTTCCACATGAATAAGTATATATTTGCATGTATACTATTTTATTTATATAGTATATTATATTTATATGTATGTTTACATATGCCTGCGATGTATAATTTTTTTAATCTTGTATTTGGTTGCTTTCAGGTCTTTGACCTGGCCGATTTAAGTCAGTATACCTGCATGCGATTTGACCCAAGGCTGACCTCTTTTAGTAGACCTTATCTGATTTGTTTGTTTCCATATTAAATGTTGTTGGGTCCAACCTAGGGATGTGTTTCGACCGGATCGGATCGGAATAGGGGTGTTGGGAAGATTTTCCAAAATTTTCGGAATTTTAAAATCCTTTCCAAAATCGAAAAAATAAATTTCGAAAAATAATTTTTTTTTCCAAGTTGGCTGATTTGGAATATTCTGAATTCTCAGAAATTTTGGAATTTTCATTATTCAGAAAAATCCCGAAAAAGTTGGAATTATCAGTTTTATATATTTTGAAAAATATCGAAACTATCATTTTTGAAACATATCTGTGTAACTAGGTTTATACACACTGTAAAAAAAACAGAGGGTATTAATATGACTCTAGTCTTTGCAACATCTTTCGAGTTCATATTGATACCATTCATCTCATTATATAATCCAACGAAAGACCCCAAAAAATGGGTACACAACAAATTAATTGGTTACACAGAAAATTACTATTAAGATGACTGATTTGATTGTTCATTCACGTAGGACCTCTAGTTTTATGACTGGTTTGATTCCTTATACATAAGTGCATCCTTTGAGCAGGTTAAATGCTTTCATTAATAAGTTATTCATTCCTCATACTTATTTTTTATTAGGGGTGTGTTATATACTTAGTTTTTATTGGATTTACCTATAACCACTCATGTTTGGACCAAGTTCAAATTGATAAGGATTCACCTTAAACTATTTGGGTGAACCCATTTTTAAAATATGACATAGAATAAATCCAGCAACCCAAACAACATTTTTTGAAAATAAATTAAAAAAAGTGGTAAATCCTTACATGTTGGGACCGATAGGAGCAACAAGAGAAGAGGAGTAAGATACGACTCGAGTTAGATAGGAGCAGTTGAGAGTTTCAGGCGATTGTTACCGTGTGAGTGAGCGATGTATGAGAGTTTAGATTTTAGAGAGGAACGGCTGAGAGTTGGAGTTAGAGAGGAGAGGAGCAGCTAAGGGTGTCTTTTTAGGTTAGTTGTGTGTTGTGTTTGTTAGGGTTAGGGTGTAGTATATATATGGTATATAAATGGAGGGTTGAGATTATTTTAAATGAAGGGTCCTGATTACACTACTAACAAATAAATTTTTAATGTAAAAGTGTTAGTAAAAATGCTAACTAAAAAACTATTAAAATAAATATTAATATTACGATTTCGGAATACATTTTGGATAATTCGGATCGACGTGTTATCGGAATTTTTGGATAGAAAATTTGGAAATTTGAAAAATTAAATATGGTTTACAATTCCATTCCAATTTATTTCGAAAGATTCGAAAATCAGAAATTAGAAAATCAAAAATTTAAAAATGATGCCAAAATCAAAAAATTACGGATCGAAAATTGGAAAAATCAAAAGTTCAGAAATAATTAACACCCCTAGTCCAACCTTTTGTAAAATGACATCGCTGATTTGCAATGGTAACATTGCTGTATGTATAACAACTGGCATATCTAGACCGCCCACAGTTTTAATCTTAAAACCACTATTGGTTTTACTCTTCTCTAAATGACGTAGCTTTATCCCAATGGTAACATTGAAAATCATTAGTTTCGCCCATGGTTTTTGACTTAATTGATAATGGTTTATCCTAAACGACGTAGTTTTATATTTCCAACGGTTATATTTGAACGTGTTTTTGATTAACCCCTTAGTTGGATCCAACTGGCACCCACTTCTGTTAGACGACATCGTTTCATTTATAAATAACCTTCATTTATTAAATTAGTTGTTGATAGCTTGCATACCACGTGCCTAATTTTTCAAAGGGATTGTTTGTGTTTCTTTGTATTCCCTTTGATTAGATTTAATCTACTGTTTTTATCTATTTGGCACAATCCTTTTCCATCTCATTTCCACCAATCAGCACACACCTTATTTGGCTATAAATACAAGCCTTTGGGTCTTCACTTTTAATCATCTGAGAAAATCACTTTTACCCCAAAACTATGCCAAATTTGAGAGAGATAGAGATAGAGAGAGAGATAGAGATAAAGAAAGAGTGTGTTCAAGCACACCTTGTACTTCATAAGAATTAATCTTCACTATAGATTAATTCAGGATACATGAACATATACACTCCCGATAAATGTTTGCTTGGTGTGCTCGTGGTGTTTACTTCTGGTTGTTGAAATCAAACCGAAGGTTCACTTGTGTTTTCAAAACAGAATTTCTTGTAAGTAAAATACCTCTCATGTCTCATTTTTTTGACCTTGTTGAGATCGTGTAGAAACTGAATGTTTTAAAACTTATGCCGTGTAGTCTAGGCCTGTCAACGGGTCGGAGACGGGTCGGGTTTAGGGAGATCCAGATCCGTGTAATCGGATCTTCATCGGGTTTGGGTTCGGGTTCGGGTCTTCATTCGGTCTACAATATTGGATCCAGACCCAGATCCATTCGGGTCTCAGGTTCGGGTTCGTGTTCGGGTCCGTGTCTGACCAAATATATACATTTATTTTATATTATCCCCCTTCTTTATTTTTTAATCTTAAATTAAAATATGTTGTAATGTATTATAACATATTATTAGTATAAATAAAACATATATTATTTATATTTATTATATACATAAATATATATTTTTATATTTATTACTTACATGTTATATTGATAAGATATATTTATAAATATATTTAAATTTATAGTATATGTATATATATTTAAAATATAATAATGTACAATCCGGGTCGGGTCTACGGGTCCGGGTCTTGTATAAGATCTATACCCTACCCGTTTAATAAACGGGTATTCGGGTCTTTGGGTCTCGGGTCCAAAAAAATATGCTCAAACTCTGTTATACGGATCGGGTTCGAATCGGGTCCGGGTCCAGACCCAACCCATTAACAGGCCTAATGTAGTCTAATACATGAACAACACACACACTCACATGTTTTGATTGATTGCTGAGATTTTCGATTTTGTGAGTTTGATATATTGTGGTATTTGTTTATGATGTTTAGATACACTACACACTGATTTACAACTATCTTGTGTTCATCTTTGATATTTCATGCTAGAACTAGCTGTTTAGATCTTGAAAAAATTATAGGTTGATAGAGATTTCAGTTTACATCTTAACACACAGGAAACACTTTGTTTTGTGTTATTGTTGTCAAGACTTGTTGATAAAACTATTGCATGCTAAATCTGACCTAGATCTTGTTTTTACGAACACTAATTAACACACAAATCTGTTTTATGTATTCTGGTTGTCTTGATTGGTTCTAAGTCTTTGTTTCTTTAAAACGTTTTGTTTTAAATAGAAGCTAAGAAAATTTTGTTCATTATATTCACATATGTTAGGTTCAAAGAGTTAAACCCGTTGAGGACTTATTTGTATAAACTTAAAATCTTGACTGTCCTTATTCTATTGAACCATATACTTGACTTGTTCTATTTGTGAACTTAGATTTGATTTTGGACTAAACCTAGAACATTGAATTATTGAATTGTTGGACTCCTTAAACCTGATTAATAGGTGGTTAGATTAAATTTGACTTAATCTAAACTTACTTTTTAAAACAATATGTGTATATTTGACTTTGTGATTTTATTGTATATATCTTTGAAGTCATATTGTTTTATTGTGTATTATTAAATTGTATATGATTACTTGATATTAAGTGATTTTTCAGGATCTCTGATACATCATTTGCATATCACTTCTAGATCACCCACTATACACCACTATTCACATAGGCACTAAATATTGTGTACATATTAGATCAAATTTGAGTGTTCTGATTTTGAAAAAGAATGTTTGCTGAAAATAGTTTTAAATCAAGATAGCTTGATATAATAAAGAAAGAAAGAACTGTGACACCCCGCTTATTAAAATAAGAGGCGGCCAGTCCGATACTCCAATAAATACAGGAATCATAGATGGTCCATTCTTAGCATCACAGTCGTGAAAAATAATAGTACGAGATAACCACCAATAATTTTAGAAAACGGCTGTCAAATTAATTTGTATGTTTAAATTAGACCATTTAGACAATCCAATTTGAAAAGAAGGTGGATATAAATAAAGATAGATAACAGTTTAACAATCATTCACAACATAATAACCGAATAAGCTGTCGGTTAACAGACTGGTACAAAACAGGTTACACCGAGTATTATAGTTAAATACAAACAATATATACAATTACAAAACTTAGACAACACGTCCGAATGTACCGACTGATCATAACTAGATTATACAGAAGAGTGATACGTCTATCACAAAAGTCTTACAACATCCGCAAAAATGCTATAGCCCTGGACACTAGGAAGGAAGGATCAACACGGGTGTCCTTGCAACGGAGCACCTGGGCGTAAAAGAGAACTACACAAGACAAAGAAATATAGACGGGCCAGGGCCCGATTTGATATGATAATCATGTGAACAAAATGCATAATAGTTATGAATGCTAAACCTCATAAGCAATTCCAGTTCGCTCTCACATACAAGAATTATCCTCACCTCTCATCTAAGTGCACATCCTAGCGCAATATCATTTATTGTGTTAACTATTCATTTACACAAGAGAGATAACTAAATTCCAATTCAAAAATCTTACAATACAGTTTTGTACAATATGACTTCACTAGTCCATTCATAAAATGCCACATTCATGAGATTAGTTACAATCACAATATAACGATTCTAAGACCATGGATGTGCCCCTAAATAGCTATCATCTTCCAGGGACTATAACCAAAATTACTTGGTCACCCTAAATCACATCGTGTGGGAAACGGCCATATACCTTCTACAGTGAGTCATAACCATACCTGAAATTACCTCACTTCGAATAAAACAACAACACAATGTAACCACCGGTCCTATGGCCGAGGACTATATTCACCCTGCATGCACTAGCTAGGGAACTTCACCTCATTCGCGTAACTTCGCTTATAATAGCATTTAGAGAGGTATGTATATGCAAGTCATAATTCACAAGATATGCCAATTAAAAGTACATTTTATTACATCTGGAACCATGTGTGTCTAACGACATAAGTTACCAAGTTTAATTTGCCCCCATACTAACCTCCGAGAATTTATAACAACACTAAGGGCTACCAAGTGTAATTTTCCTCATTTTAGTCTCTAGGAGTCCCAAAACAATAACACCTAACTTTCCTTTAGTCCTAGGCTAGCTTCCTAGAAGAAAAACTACACTACTCTTATTAAATGACCCCTAAAATAAGCCTAATTACCACCATTATATTCCAAGTTATTCATCACCCTAATATGAGACTCTAGTACTCTATTTTACTTCATAAGAGAAGGTTCATAAGTCTTAAACCTAAAAGAAAATGGGTAAAAACTGAGTTAGAAAAATATCCTAAAATAGTAAGATTTCCGAATTGATTCACCTAGGGCCGAATCGATTCGCCCCTGATAACAAATCGATTCGCCCTAAAAGCGAATCGATTCGACTGAGAACACCAACTTTCTATCTCATGCCGAATAGATTCGTCCTTAACCCGAATCAATTCGACTCCCTAGACCCATAGCCACCTTTTTTAGCGAATCGATTTGCTAGGGAGGGTGAATCGATTCGCCCCTATCAATTTGACCAGTTGGGGGCTACGTGTTATATGAACCCTAATTACCCAAATCCCATTTCTCTTTCTTATAGCCAACCTCATCAATCAATAATACCATAAAATCAATCCTATACAACCATTAACTAATGTAACCAACACAATTCATATCTAAATCAATGTTAAAGGGTTTAAACTCCAAAAATCATTAAAACCCATAAATGGAAAATCTCAAGAACACAACTAAAATACAAATTATCCACACTAAATCATACATTTGAAAGTTAGAAACTTGCCTTAGGATCGTAGTCTCGTATTATCTTCCGGTAACAACAACTCCAAGCTCCAATCTTCAATTCTCTCTTTCTCTCCTCTTTCTCCCAAGCTCCCTCTTCTCTTTAGCTCTCTCTAAGTTTAGGAACACATAAATGAGAAATAAATGTTCTTGGAAGACTTAAATGCCCAAATACACTAAGTCCAACTTTAGATGCTACTACATAATTAAAATGACTCGTAACAACATAATTAAGTCATAACCGATCAAAAATACCCGGAACCCAAAAATACAACTTGCTACTTATTTTGACTATCTTAACCATTTTCGGACTAACTGCACCCTCTAAATTGGCATCCGGGATAACATAAACTATTTCAGGTTCCAACATCATTTAATTTATCAATAATGATTCAATTGTAATATAAGCCATACCCATCGCTTAAAGCACAATGACGCAATAAAAACATAATATGATGCTATTTACATTCACTTAACAGTAAATATGCAAAACTCAGTAAATTTTATCTCTTAAATCACTTGAAGTAATATTTACTCCAAATTCCTTTATTTTATATAATTAACCCGCATGCAAAATTAATATACAAATAATTACTCATAAATAAGGGGTATTACATATTTCCACCCTTACAAGGGAATGTTGCCCTCAAAATTCAGGCGTACCTTGTAAAAAGTGGTGTGGATACTTCTCTCGAATATCGTCCTCACGCTCCCATGTCGATTATTCGACATTTTGATGTCCCCATTGGACACGAACTAAGGGCACCACCTTCGACCTTAGCCTACGCTCTCCATGATCTAAGATTGCAAATGGTTGTTCCTCGTATGAAATATCGGGTTGCAATTCGATATCATCCAAAGGAATGTGCCAGTGAGATCCATCACACCTTTTATACTTATTCAAGGATGAAACATGAAACACGTCATGAATCTATTGTAGGCATTCCGGGAAAGCGAGTTGATATGCTACGAGACCTACCTTTGCAATAATGGGAAAAGGGCCTACATAGCGAGGTGCAAGCTTGCCTTTCTTTCCAAATCGTGTTATACCCGTCATTGGTGACACCCATACCAAAACTTGGTCCCCTACATCCAATTCTACATGCCTTCTATTCACATCGGCAAAACTCTTCTGACGGTCTTGGGCGATTCGGATGCGGTTTCGAATAAGCTCAATCTTTGAAGAGGTATCTTGGAACATTTCTGGTCCAAGGAGCTTATTATCTCCTACTTCCAACCAACAAGTAGGTGATCTACACGACTGGCCATATAATGCTTCATAAGGTGCCATACCCATTGTGAATTGGTACGAATTATTATAAGCAAATTCGACCAAGGGAAGGTATTACTCCCATCCTCCTTTAAAGTCAACTACGCACATTCTAAGCATGTCCTCCCACATTTGGTTGACTCTTTCCGTCTGTCCATCTGTTTGCGGGTGGTAGGAGGTACTCAACTTCAATTCGATCCCCATTTCTTCTTCGAAACTTCGTCAAAAATAGGACACAAAAATCTTATCGCGATCGGAGACTATATTGATGGGCACCCCATGGAGTCTCATAATCTCCTCAATAAAGAGCCAAGCGTAACGAGCCGTATTGTATTCTGTACGTACCGGTAAGATATGTCATTGCACTACTAGCATAGATGCTTGGGATACTTTAGTAATATCACACGGGGGCGACGCTAGGGTTAATGAATGTAAAACGCAAATGCTAGTTCAATAATATAATACGTTAGTAATGATATATGACGAACCATTTGATGACTTTTATATGCGTTTGACTGATATAATTACCTAGATACATGCGAGTGGTATAGAAAATACTAATAAAGAAGTTTGTGCTAAAATTTTAAGGTCTTTTGCCCATATATTTGGCCATAAATGTTACATCACAGAAAAAATAAACGATCCATCTCTCCCACATCATAATTGCTAAGCTCAAAATTGAGAACTATGGAAATTAAATCAACCTTTAGGAAGACTCTTACATCTTATGCTAAGAATGAGTTAACCAATTCTTCTAAAGTTGCTTTTAAAACTGTTTGTCCTAATAAAAATAAGCATAAGGTAATTAAACAACAATTTGAGTCGGACAATGACTCTGTTGTGGATTCAGATGAAATTGACAAGATCGACAATCAACTCGCTCTTATGCCTTCCCAATTTAAGAAACTTTTGAAGCACATAATTGCTATTTCTAAAATGCATATGGAAGAAAATAATCAATCTAGTCAGTCCACCCGACCCCATAACCGAAGTTCAAAATAAAATCTTAATTATGATAGTAGATTTAGTAAGACTGAAAAATCTAAAATGGCTTGTCACAATTGTGGGAAAATTTGTCACTTCATTGCTGAGTGTAGGTCTAAGCCACAATCCAAGCATTCTAAGAAACACAAAGCTCACATAACTAAAACTTGGGATGAATCTTCTGATTCTGAATCAGAAGATGACCAAAGAGATTCTGAATCAAATTGCCTTGCATTTTTAGGTGAAGTTTATGACTGTTGCGTAGACGTGTACTTAGCAGGAATGATTGATTCGAAGATAAATGTGAATCTAATGAAGTACTTGATTTGATTAATTCTGCTAAATCTTTGTTAGCTAGTCAACCTTTTATGCTTGAATTGACTGCTCCGTTTAATGCAACACGTGATGTGTGTGTATATGATACTAAGTATGATGATAGCAACACTTCTCATACAAACACTAAGATTAATGAAAATTTTGTTGGCTATGATTATTACTCGGAATTATTTGTCAGAACTTTGCAAAAATAGACAAGAATTATCTAATTTAGTTGAACTGCTTAGTGAGTCCTTAGAAAATTAATATAAGATTGTTTAACAAAATTTCATTAAAATGAGCAATGTCAAAATAGATTTTGAAAAACAGTCACTTGAATTTAAATATCAGATTATGGCTTTAAATGAAAATTTGATTTCTTTAGAAGAAAAATACAGTGCTGCACTTTTACAAGTTGAAAAATCTATAGAAGTTTGTGAAACTGCCTTCAAAATGTGTCGTAGTCGTGATATAACGTTTTTTAGCCTTGACAAACTACTTGCTGTCCAACGTTATAAATGTGATACTCAAGGATTGGGATATGAGAAAACCCTTGAAAAAGATGGTTCCAATAGACCAACTGTCTTTGTGAAAGCCCAAGAAGAAATGGATCTTTAGTTGGATAGTAGGTTGTCTGAAAAGGCTAAAGCAAAACAAGTTTTAATTGAAAGTGATTTTGAAAGTGACATTAGTAGTATCATTGGGAATTATGTGGAACCGTCTTGGTCTAAATATTCCCCCCTACCAAGAGACCTTATAGACCTCCTAAGACAAGTATTCATGGCACATCTGTTACGTGTTTAGATAGAAAACACCATCATTCATACCTACCCATTTCTAGTAATTTCTATACTAAGTGTGATGTTTTTGGACACCAAAACTGTGAGTGCCAGAGGTTTTATAATAAAAATGCTCATTTTTTACTTTAACTCAAAAGTTAGGAGATTTGCTAATAAAATTGTGAATCGTATTGGATCATTTCATTCATTTTATAAGCCTAGATGCAAGACTAATGACAAATCAAAACCAATAGGCATATCGTTTTTACGATCTCAAATTAAGGCATAATTTTTTTTAAACAAAGCCTACTTGGATTCAAATTGATAATTTAAGGCCCCCGCTAAACCGTTTTAATCTAAAATATTTTATGGTCTTGACAGCCCTACGCTGTGAGATGCAAACAGCTAGTTGGTACTTAGATAGCGACTGCTCGTGCCATATGACGGGTGATGTTACCAAACTAAAGGATATTGTCCGTTATAAAGGTGGCCAAGTTACCTTTGGTGATGGTAAGACCTCCTAAATCATTGGTTAATGATATGCCCATATGAGACCTTGTCTCGGATCAATAAAGACTCTACTCAAGCTGACTTCTCCCACTGCATCGTTGGGCCATCCTATAATGATCACCCCAGCCTCATTTAAGACTAGGCCGAGACCATATTCTACATCGACAAGCCTAGTGCCTCGCCTCGCCATGTTAGGAAGTCAAGACTGTCAGCTATTGTCATCTCTAGTCTCGGCCTAGTACAAGTCAGCCGAGATTACATTGCACAATTAACAACTTGCAATCCAAATAATATATCCATGGTCTCATACTTGGCCAAGCCGACACCTCAATCCGACTAGAGGCACTTGTCACATTACATGGCGTATGGAATGAAGCACATGTGGTACAATGCGCTTGGGTTGTAAACCCCACGTGGACCAAACCGTTATAACAACATCACTCAAACATGTGGGGAATATCTCATAATCATTGCTTGCATGCATCAGGGATAGATGGCACCACTTTGTTGGACAGTTGGAGATGTGCATACCTCACGCATGACTGGGGTGCATATGACACCACCCTAGCCATATGAATAGTTATCTGTTACCCCATTGTAAATGATTGCTTATTTTAAACCCTAGCAAAAACTCTGTCAAAATACTAAGAAGAGAGAGAAAAGCTTGAGTGTTGTATTTCCAGGCCACTAGTGCCATTATTATAGTGAAAAGCACCATTCACGCTGCACAATGGACATAGGCTCCAATCGAACGACTTATATCTGGTGTCATCTTACCCTTTGCCTCATCTCTTTCCATATTTTTATATCTATTCTTACACCATTGTTGTGATGGTTTGAGCTCACATATCACACTGACTTGGTGGTACCAATTTTGGTATCATCAATCTGGCACCGTCTGTGGGAACGAGATAGCCATATTCTTCCCTTCATTTATTGTAACTCCACCGGATTCTCTGGTGGTGGTCCAATCTCATCCTTGGTTGAGATTGAACCACCATTGAAAGAGATGTGGTTTGAGTTTCAACTCACTTTCATCTCATCCATCTCAGTTTCATCTCATTTCTTATTTTTTTCGATCACCAAAAGTCTTCTATGGCATCAGATCCTCCAACTATAGGTGGACCCAGTACCAGCCAAGCCACACCTCAGTCAGAAATGGCTTAGGTGGTGGTGACTCTATGCTCCTTAGTGGACAGTCATCGACAGATGCAGGCAACTCAACTGCATTTAGGTAGAACATGGTGGCTAGACCTTCTGGTGCTGAAGAGGAGATGATAACTTCGGCCGCTAGAGAAGGTGTCCCAAATCCAACGACCAGGGGACCAACCCAGGCCCCACTCAAAGATCATTCTCCTCAGCAAAGGCGCAGAGATGTGGATGTATGCCTTAGGAGACTGGGTGAGGAATGCCCAGAAGATGAGGATAACCAGTATGATGATGAGGATGATAGGGAATGTTGGGATCCTCATGAAATATCTAGAGGCACTGTGTGACCAATTTAGTCCAGTCGAGGCCGCAGTGTGTGACACCCCGCTTAATTAAATACCGGGTGATCAGTCCTTTATTAAATTAAAATCAATGTGGACGGTTGGTTCATTCTTAGCATCACTGTCACAAAATAAAAATTTTCAATTTAAAACATCCTAATTAATTAAGCTAAGTGTCAAAACAATTTTAAACCTTACTTCTATTTTGTTTAATTCCATTAAGAAAATATTTTCAATAATTAACAGTTAAGAATTGTATAAATGTTAAAGATGGCAATTAACACACAAGAATTTAACCATTCAGATAAATAAATACCAAGTTTAAAAACTACAATTAAAATCATCCTGACGTGAATTACATCCCAAAGAGTACCAAATACTGAAATTAAATGAACATCAATCTCTGACAAATCCAATTGTATAGGGAAATGGGTGACACATGCCCTAACTAATCAGAACTTAAAATGAGAATATAGTCAACAACGAGGTCGTCTAAGCAATGGCCTGCAACTCTCACATAAGCTGCAGCGCGTCCGTTCCAAGGAATCTATGCATGACGCCCCTGTGGCTGGGCACCTATAATATATATATATATATATATATATATATATATATATATATATATATATATATATATATATATATATATATATATATACAAGAGAAAAGAAATAACAGGAAACGGGTCAGAGCCCGAGTGTAAAATAGTTTAAAAAAAAGTTTAGCAAGTATTTAAAATTCTTACTAGCTAATGTAACAACCATGTTAGTATGCGTCACTCTCTTGAGAAATTATCACCTCTCATCTAGTGTGCACGCCTACAATACTATTTACCTCAAAAGTTTATTTTAACTTAACTTTCCCATAAAGTTTCATACCGCTAACTACGATGGACAAAATAATTAATTTTTGAAAATTATGCCCTCTCATATATCTTATATTATATTAAAATAACCTAGTGATATCACAAAATTCCCAATCAGTTATAATAAAGTTCCCATACTTATATCCCATTATACTCTAACAATAACAATAAAGGGTTCTTATGCATTTTAACCGGATTAAACCAACGGACGAGAAATATGAAGTTTTCCAGGAGGGGTCGATCGATCATCGATCGATCGATGTTCTTGGGTCGATCGATCGATCAAGCAGTTCTTGCCCAAAAACTGCCATTAAAACCTACGGGTTTCATCTTCCAATTTTCTCCAAAATGTCACTAACAACTCTCAAACTTTCAAATAACATTAGTACAAGTTCTATATACATATATGAAAGATTTCCTACGTGAAACATGTACAAATTCAACAATAGAATTGGATTAAAGGGCCAATTGATTATAATTATCAATAACCCTAACTTTCCACTAAACTTCCATTATTCTATTTCTTTTTCCAGATTTCTCACTTCTAAATTAATCAAATTTCATGCGTAATCCTCTACATATGATTGGGATTTCCAAAGTTTATTTATTTTCTCTACAACATGTGATTGGGTTCTCTAAATCCTTGAATTCTTCCATGAAACATAGGTTCAATCATCCTAATCTAACATGGTGTGAAATTTAACTAAAAGAGAAGCAAGATAGATACTTGCCTGGATTGAGTTTCTGATTTGTGGATGAAAGAGGTATGGTTGTGTTCCTCGTTGCACGATCTATGCTTTGGTGGTGGTGGCGGTGTAAACGGTTGAGTCTTTGACCTTGAGTTGCTTGAAAAGGTCTCCAACTCCTTCTCTAATGGCCGTTCTTTGATTTTTTGTTTGTTAACCCTAGAAGGCAACTCCCAAAGGCTAATTTATCCCTAGGAAATTCGTGGGTTTAATTATCCAAAAAATGTCAAATGTCTATAATACCCTCCCGGGATGCCAATTAGGCCTAAAAACGCCCCGAGACCCAAACTAAACCCCCGGGTACATTATTTTGACTATCTCGACCCTTTCGGACACATTGGCACACTCAAAATGACCATATGGGTGACTTATAATTTATTCACTTTTAATAATAAGAATTTAATCTCGACACGACACACGCGCGTCCTGATTTAATTTCCACAATTATCAAATTATACACTCATGATAATTTTAATAAATTATTTTATACATATTACTTTACCCCTTAAGTAATATTCAAAAATTTCCCAATAATTACTAACTCTCGTCACGCTAGTAAATATTTAAATTAATTTCTGAATTAATATTAAATTAATAACTCAATTTAAATTTAATAAATCCCCAAATTTTAAAAGCCATAAAAATACGGGGTATTTCACAATGGCAGGTCGAGCCGAGAATGCAGACCCATGGCTTCAGTTTTGGATATATTGAGGAAGGGGTTGGCCTTCGATAGGCTTGGTCCAGTAGTTGACGACCTGAGAAACTGACTCTCCAGATCTAGAAGTGTCGCTGGCTCCCTCAGAAATGATAGAGGTGCTGACGATCGGCCTCAGTGAGGTCGAGGCGAGGAACAATAAGAAATGAATAGCCGATAGAGAATAGTGGCTAAGGAGCCTTCAGTTCATTCGACCGAGAGAGAGGGGGCCAGAGATAATGTTACTAAAGCCGAGGCTATAGCTGCGGCCAAGAGACCTTGGAATGATTCTATTCAAAGGCTGAAAGATAAGATAGGGGAAATTCTTAAGAGCCGAGACCCCTTGCAAAGGGGATACAATGAAGGCTCCCCTTTTGTAACTAAAATCGTGAGTTATCCAACCCCGGTTAAATTTAAGCCGCTGGTCATCATACCCAAGTAGGACGGTAGTACCAACCCCGTCCACCATGTTGAGATGTACCAATCATCTGCTGATATTTACTTAGTCTCAGAGGAAATGAGATGTCGTGCCTTTTTAATCACACTCACTAGAGCTGCCCATATATGGTTTACCTCTCTCCCAAAAAATTTGATTGAGAATTTCAAATAGCTTGCAGAAAGGTTTATACACAATTTCTGCTTTGGGGTGAGGCCCCAGAAGAAGACGACCCACCCGCTGTATGTGAAGCATGGGAAGAATGAAAGTCTGAGAGAGTATATAGAGAAGTTCAATAAGGAGAAATTAGAGTTTGAGGATTATGAAAAGAGTATTTCCATGACCGCCCTGATTGGAGATTTGCAGAAAGGAAAGCTACTTTGGAAGCTTGCAAAAGATCCTCAAAAGTCTATGTCCGAACTCTTGGCTACGGCCCGGAAGGACATGAATGCGGAGGAAGCAATGGTTGCTAAAGGTGAATACGAGAAGGGGATAAGAAGTGGGGGTAAGTTCCATAAGAAGAACAAGAATGGAAAGAAGAGGTTGATGGATGACAAGTTCACAGACTACACCCCTTTAACTGTCATTTGTGAACACATTTTAAATGAGTTCAGAATGATAGGTCTCCGAAGTGGCTTGAGAAGTTGAAGGCTCCTCTTTACAAGAGGAATAGAAACATGTGGTGTGAATTTCACCAAGACCATGTCCATATGACCAACAAGCATTTTGCTCTCAAGGAAGAGATTAAGAGAATGCTGAAAGATGGCAAGATGAGAAATTATATTGATAAGGGAAGTTTTAAGGATGGTCGAGATGACACCTAAAATAGGAGGAATGGCAAGAGCAAGCCTGATGCTCCAGCAATTCGAGATGATGATGACTTGAATGATGATGATGAAGCAGACCCAGACTTGCCTCCCCCAATTACTGATCCTAAAGGTCGAATTCATACGATTTATCTTGGGGTTAAGATGATCTATGGAGGACTAGCTGGAGGAGGAAAAGAGGTTACCAACAGAATAGCTCATGTAGTAGAGGCCAAGGCTCTCCCTCCAAAACCCAAGGAAGTGCATTCAGCAACAATAAAGCCAAATAAGGTACAAAGAACTAAAATTGATATGAATACTTTGATTGTGGATTTTTCTAGACTAGATTTGAAAGGGTTCTAGCCCCGCATGATGACCCATTTATTATCACCACTCTGGTGCACAGTTATGAGGTTTCGAAGATTCTGGTGGATGGCAACAATTCGACCGATGTTATATTTTGGGACTATTACAAAGTCTTAGGTCTGAGCAAGAAGATGCTAGTATCGTATCATCAACCTCTCATAGGGTTTAACAGAGAGAAAGTAAACCCAATGGGGATTTATGAAATGGAAGTCAGAATTGGAAATTGCTGGCTGAAGTGCCTCACAAAGAAGATTAGTTTTTCGTCATGGATGAAAATATTTACTCGGCCTACAACATAATTCTGGGAAGAGTAACCCTCAAGGAATTTGAGGCCGTGCCTTCAATAGTTCACCAAATGATTAAATTCTCGACTCCATATGGGGTAGGGGAAGTATAGGGTGACCAGGTTGAGGCACGTGAATGCTACTTCAACTCAGCCAAGGAGAGAGAGGCATATAAAAAGGATACTATAACGTAAAACATTGATACCCTTAATCCCAGAGATGAGACTAAATTAAAGAAGGGTAAGTCCACTAAGGACGTAGAATCCATCATCCTAAATGAGGACGAATTGGAAAAAACTGTCCAAATTGACAAAGCTCCAAAGAAGAAAATCAAAGAGGAGTTTATCAAGCTATTGAGGAAGAGGCAGAGCATTTTTTCCAGGAGTCATGAAGATATGCCTGACATAGATCTGAAGGTCCTCTGATATAAGCTTAATGCCATCAAAGAAGAAAATATGGTAAGATAGAGAAGAAGAGTCTACTCACGAGAGAAATATGATGTCATCCGAGAAGAGGTGAAGAAGTTAAAAAACGCTGACTTCATTAGGGAGGTTATCTACCCTGATTGGTTGGCCAATACTGTCATCGTCCCTAAGGCCAAAGACAAATGGAGTATGTGTGTTGATTTTATAGATCTGAACAAAGTCTGTCCTAAAAATAACTTCCCTTTACCGAGGATAGATCATATGGTGGATGCTACTGCTGGCCATGAACTTATGAGCTTTATGGATTCCTACTAAGGGTATAATCAAATTTTCATAGACCCGACTAATGAGGAGAAGACATTTTCTATAACTAACAAGGGGACCTATTATTATAAGGTCATGCCCTTTGGTTTGAAGAATGCCAGGGCAACATACTAAAGGTTGGTCAGTAAGATGTTTGAGGATCAGATAGGGAAGACAATGGAAGTTTATGTTGACAATATGTTTGAGAGGACTTTTGATACTATGGACGAGTTCAGGATGAAAATCAACCCCGCCAAGTGTGTCTTCGACGTGGGAGCATGCAAGTTTTTGGGCTTTATTGTGAACTAGAGGGGCATTGAAGCAAACCTCAAGAAGATCAAATCTTTATTGGAGATGGAGACTCCGACGACAATCAAAGATGTGTAGAGGTTAACCAGGTGAGTGGCAGCATTAAATAGGTTTGTGTTTAGAGCTACTAACAAGTGACTTCCTTTTTTAAAGTACTTAGAAAGGCTTTTGAGTGGAATGAGGAGTGAGATAGGGCATTTCATAAGTTAAAGGCCCACCTCGGCTCCCCACTCTTACTATCAATACCAATCTAAGGAGAGAAGTTGTACTTATATCTGGCTATGTCGGAGTCGGCCATAAGTGCTGTTACAGTCAGAGATGAAGATGGAGTACATAAACTAATGTATTTTAATAACAAGGCCCTCCAAGGGTCCGAGCAAAGATATCCCAAAATGGAGAAGTTAGCCTATGCTCTAATTTATGCCTCAAGGAAGATGAAGTCGTACTTCCAAGTACATACCATGGCCATCCTCACTGACTCTCCCCTCAGACAGGTCATCCATAAACCTAAGAAATCGGGTAGGTTAATGGCCTGGGAAATTGAGCTGGGGGAGCTCGATATCATCTACCAGCCAAGAATGACCATTAAGGGGCAGGCCCTACTAGACTTTGTAGTCGAGTTTACATGGGATGAGGCTGATACAGAAAAAATCCAGGTTCCATCTTATGAGCCAGTATGTCTTCCCCCGGCTGAGGTCGAGCCGAGTTCAACTAGAAGTAAGGTGCCTAAGAACGAGGAAGAGAGATACCTATTTAAGAATGGGACCCTGGAAGAGGGTAATTTTTCAGGGGGTGGTACAGTATGGAACTTATATGCGTATTTAGAATTTAATTAATTCAGGTAATTAAATAGGAAATACATTTTAATTTAAATTACGTGAGTAGAGTAATTTAATATGATTTAATGATAATTATAATTATTAAGTGAATAAATAATAATTGTGATTATTAAATATTTATCGAGAGATAGAAACTGATTAATATTATGATTCAAATTTACTAGTGTAAATAGTAAATATTGGTAGTTAATTTGTACGACATAGCGAGTGATATGGAGTTACTTGATTTTTATCTCAACCGGGTGTCGCGTGCAGACTGAATTGAGTCACTAAAAATATATTTCCTATCTCATCCTCAATTTCAAGGAGTTCTTGCACCACAAGTGATTGAGGAAGGAAGATTGGAAGAGAAAGCAACCCAACACCTTCTGCAAACTCGAAATTAGATCATCATCTAATCAAAGCAAGTGGTTATTTGCAAATTATTCTGAGTTATAATATCCATGCGTAGGATTTGTGAATAAATTGATTTTTGATGAATATTCTTAGAGAAAAAGAATTGATTAGTTGAATGTTTAGGTAGAAATAACATGTTGTCATATTTATATCTGTAGAGGATTGAAAATCAGAGGAATCATAGTTGTTAGTACGAATTTAAATCTGGGTTGATTGATGATACGAGAAATCAGCCATAAGGCGTTCTCATACCAGCAAGTCAAGAGTAAAGTGTGTAATAAGTGAATAAAGCGAGTAAATAGAGAGAAGACAAGGAATAGAGTGGTTCAACCTCTAAAATAGGTCTACGTCCACTTTGGTGCACTACTCTCATTAGATGCGTCACATTGTACAGTATTATCAAGCCGTATAAGGCATACCAGTATAAGAATAAAAGAGAATACATGACAGTTGCAGTTCCGAGCGTGCTGGAGATCTAGCCACGATGTAGATGAGTAACCCCCAAGCTATATGTTGAGGTTATATAGGGAGAGAGTGTGGCAATGTTTTGCTAAGTGTTATAGAAACTGTTCTGAGAGAGGGGAATCGATCACTTATTTCGAGGTGTGGTCCTCTATTTATGGGAGATCTGCTCACGTGCTCTGGGCACATGATGTATATAAAATCAGGAGTTGCTATAATGGAGAGGGATGCTGCCTGTAAGGCAAGCAATATGGGTGCTATTCCCTGCCAAAGGCTACAACCAATAGATGCTGCACCCTGTATGGGGTAGTGCCGCAGCGTAATATTGATGGGCGGGTGGTATGTGCCGTGCCCTGTATTTTATAGGGCCGCACCCTGTGTTGAGCAGGGCCGCGGTATGTAAGCATGTGCAGTGCATAACACCATTCGCAAAAGGGTGCTATATTTGTACTATCAATAAGCCTCCAAGTTGTAGTGCCAAGAGATTGCAATTAGGGCTGCGGCTTAGTTTAGTCTTCTTAGGTGCCGCGATATTTCCAAGGCGACGATTCATCTTTCGCGCTTTCTTATATAAATAGTTCAGGCCGTGGACTTCATTACGTTTTCCAAATCCTTGAGAGCATATCGATAGTGAGTTCCTGCGCGTCTGTCTTCTTGCATTTTTCGGCGATCTTCCAAGGCTGTGTGTGGTGGTGCTAAGGTGGTTTGAGGCTGATCATCACCGATCTTCTTCATTTCTAGGTAATTTTTCAACCAATCATTTTTAAATAGCTTTTGCAATTCAGAATTCTTCTTTAAATAGACGAACACATGAATTTCTGTATTTCTGATCTTCGTGTTGATTTTTCTGGATTGCGTCCGTGCATGATAAATAATTGTAATTGTTACTAGAATTCCTTGAATCAACCTTCACAATACGAAACGCACCCTTAATCTTCCACTGTTTAGACCATATAAATTGCGTTTGTGTCGATTCATATTAAAATCACACAATTGTTCTTGAATAAACTCTTCATATTCTAGGTCTTTGATCTTTAAACGAATAAACATTAGATACTTAGTTGTTTGAGTGAATGGCCGCGGCATGAAAAAGTAACCATTTAGTAATCTAGGGCTGCACTTAATCCTTCAAATATTGGTTTATTTGATCCTTATCCGCGGCTTATGTGAGCGATGGCTGCGGCCCCTTAGGTTCTTAGATTTAGACTCCGCGACTCTTTATCCCATAGCTGTCGTTGAGTGAGTAGCCGCGGCACTATAAAACCAATCCAATCAATGTGCCGCGATGATGTTTGTATTTTGGGGATCAAAGCCCACACTTGCCCATTTGGTCTCAATATTTCTTATTCATCTTGATATTCCAATGATCCTGCCGTGACTTCTAAGAGGCCTCTATACCATACTGGCTGCGGCACCTAACTGCCGCTTGTGATTTTTAGGTACTGCTGCAACCATATGAGCTTTGACCCAGACGAGTTTTTGAGAGGCTTTTGGTCAAAGCGTTTTGGAGCCTCTCTTCCTGAACTCCCTTCCGTGCCTCCTCTGAAATCAATAGGGCCTTGTCAACTGAGGAATTTCCCTAACTGCATAGTATTAGACTCAGACTCTGTGGAATCTATTTCTAGGAAGGATTTTAAGACCACACGAATGGAAGAAGAAGACAACTCTAGTAACCGACCAATGGCTGTGGCAGATGATGCCGTGGCAAGGGGTGCTGCTGATGTTAGGGACGAATCAGCTGGTCCATCTGGGAGGGTTGAGAGACCCCTAGCTGCACTTGATATCCGCAACATCATCACCCAAGACTGTGTTAACCAGGTAGCTGAGGCCTTCGAGTTTTCATAAAACTTGATGTGCTCAGCACCTGCTGCGAACCAAAGACCGTGCACGGCACTTACTGATGATGGGGTATGTTTTCCACTTCATGCCTTTATTTATGGGTTGTGGCTTCCAGTTCCTATTCTAATCAGACGAATTTTTCAAACCATGAAACTAGCACCAGCACAGTTTGATCCCAATGGCTAGAGGGCCATCCTTGTCTCGGTCGTGCTTTGGGAGAATAAATTAAAATAAGACATTACTCCCACGGAATTTTTTCACTTCTACCGCCTGACGGAAAATTCTGTGAAGTTTTCTGGGTACTACTACTTCTCCATTCATGGCAAGGATGAGACCCTTTACTCTGGGAGGCTGACCAGTGTAAAGAACTGGAATGGGAAGTATTTCTATATCTCTGGAGAAGGGTGGGAGATTCACCCATAGGAGAACGAGAGGGAGAAGTTGTTTTGAATGCCGCGACAATGGGGTTGTCCCTCCAAACTAGGTAATTGGATCATAGCCGTGTCCCTTCTTTATAAATGCACATTCTCTCTACTGAAATGTTTTCTGTAGTTCTCAACAACTTGCAATTGAGTAAGCAACAAGGGAAAAAAGTTGCTGAGGCCGCGGTTGTTCCTGCCGAGTATAAAAAATTCAGCACACTTGTTACTTCGGCCTCTGTATTTGAAGCAGGCTACTTTCCAAATAAATCTATACCCAAGGATATGGTCACAGAAGGTAATAACTCAATCACCATTCTTACTCCGCGGTAACTTATATTTAAAAATTCAAATATTTACTGTTGCTTTTCCTATTTCAGGTAAGGAGGTTGACAGGGAACTCTTGGCTGCCCAACTCATAGAAATGGATGGGGATACAACTGTTCTCAATAACACTGCAAGGCACAGGAAAAGGAAGAGGCTCGGGACCCAAACTCCAGTCGCGGTCCCTTCTAGCGACCCAAATCCTCCTAGCATGACCCAAAATTAGGCCGCAAAATAAACTACCAATGCTGACCCCCAACCACAAGCTGAGTTTGATGACGATATAGGGGCCCGTTTGGTCATGGCAGTTCTGATGTCAACGTCAGATGTCCCTATGCATTCAGCTTCTCTGTTGCTGCCACCTGTTTTTACGGTTAATGCAAACTTGGCACCTCCTCAGTGCCATATCAGAACTGGTCCTGATGGTCGATCGCGGCCACAGTTAAGATAGCCTGACCCAGAGTCCTCATGGGATACTACTGTGAAGGCTGCACGAAGGATGAAAAGGGCCCTTGACGTCGCGGATCTTGATAGGTTGGTGGAAGAAAGGACTGCGGCCTCTATAGTCTTTTTGAGGGTAAGTGCAAGTGCTCGCTTAGTTTTAATTTTGCATTCGTTAGCCTGCTTCTAACTTTTTCCTTTTCAAGCAGTGAACATCATGGTAGCCCAAAAGAGGAACTATAAGGCCCTCTACAAACTAAAGGAGGTAGCGAAGAGGGTACACGCCACTAACTTGGAGGCTGCACGAAATTCCTCTTTTTGAAGCTGGGAAGCAGTTTACAATCGCGGCTCTTCAGGTAGCCTAGATGAACTTGGGAGCTGTAATAAAAGCCAAAGAGGAAGCAGAGGAAAAATTTAAACAGACCACGGAATACCTCAAGGTCTCCCAGTCTCAGACCGCGGAAGCTGCTTAGGCCGCAAAAACTTTCAGTAATAATCTCAAGCTTTTTCAAAAGAAGTATGAGGAGCTGGAGGCCAAGTCTAACCAATATGACCTAGCCCATGCTGCGACAATAAAGAAAATGTAGTGGGACCATGTCGAAGTCCTTCAACTTGCCATTGACAGTACTGTGGAGTCATTCAAGGGCTCTAAGGACTTTTACCTCATCAATAACAGGGCTTACCTCCGCGGCTACTAAGAACTTAGGCATAGGGTCATAAAAAACTGTCCTGGTTCTAAGGAGACCATCCTTGCCTGGGGACTTGGTGATGCTGAGCATCAAGAATGCATAGCTGAGCTCAAGGCCATGGTTGAAGAGAAAGCCAGGTTGAGGGTAGAGGCTGAGGCAGCAGCTAAGGATGAAGAAACTGAGACAGCCGTGGATGGTGATGAAGGAGATGATCATGATGATGCAGCTTCCTGAACTTGTGTTATTTTTTGAATTGAATACAGGTCTGTGTCCCTCCTATTATTTAACTCCTTGTAGTAGCTGCGGCCTCTTTGTTTGTACGATAATATTAATTAAGGCTGCGGTAACCTTTTCTGGATTATTTTTCCTTTATTTTATTGTAGCTTCTTGTTTTTCTACTTTGCTTGCTTTGATACTTAAATGAATGTTTTGCTTCCTTGAGTTATGCATTTTCTTCTTGCAAACGTATGGGTCATGGGCTGTGGCCCTATTTAGAAACCAAAATGGAATATAACTTAAGGCCGCGGCACTCTGATGTGGATTGGCTGCTTGAACCATATAGTTGTTTTTTGCCATCCCATAACCAATATGGAATATAAAGAATGGCCAAGGCTGCATCTTGTAATTTTAATTAAGGCTGCGGCCCTGTATCGTAGATTACCACGTGCACTTTACATAGGCCTTGGCACCTTACGACTGGATCATTATAATAGTGCTTCTTGATAATGGCCGCGACAGGTCAACTGCACTGCTTGCTTCATCGCACAATGGATTCATTTAATAGCCGCAGCCGTATATTTAGCCTTTAGGAGATTTTGTAGCTTTTGCATGCTTTTTTAATTACAGCAAAATAGCAACTGCCTCTCATGGCTTTCTTCTAATCGGTTCAATTAAATCTAAATCCAAGTTATTACCACATCAACTTAGTCGCTTTAATGGCACTGCAACTATATTGACAGGGCTACTTCACTCTTTTAACCCTTCCATCTGAACATGAGACTTTATAGATATACGGGATACCCATAGCTAACATAGAGGATACTTTCAAGCCTCCCCAGACTGGGTTATGTTTTTAATCCACCCACAACTATCATACAGGATACTTTCAAGCCTCCCGAGGCTGGGTTATGTTATGAAGCCACCCACAGCTAACATACATGATACTTTCAAGCATGCCTAGGCTGGGTTATGTTGTTAAGCCACCCACAGCTATCATACAAGATACTTTCAAGCCTCCCCGGTCTGGGTTATGTTATTAAGCCACCCACAACTATCATACAGGATACTTTCAAGCCTCCCGGGGCTAGGTTATGTTATTAAGCCACCCACAGCTATGGATATATACAAATCCATCCCTGGCTAGATATTATGAGTCTCCCGACTTAATGATGCATCCCGAAAGCTAAGAATGGGCATTAGAGGCCCTTATGAGTGATGTTGCAGTCCAATTTGGATAACTGCTTTCAGTATTTGGTTTCTCCATTTTCAATTATCATTTCCTTTCGGATAATCAGGCGTATTGTCAGGCGTTTGTGGGCCCATTTAGATATTATCATTTCTGATATAACAGATCATCGCCGATCGAGATATGTATGTATGTCTGTTTAAGACAAAATAGTCATTTGTAAGATAGCATTTCATGGAAATGAAAATCAAAACATGACACTATAAGAGTGAACTTGATTTCATATATTTATACTTATATATTCATGACTTTGTGGTGACAACACAAAGTTTAATTAAATATAGCATACGAAGAGTTGTCACTGTAAAGTAGAGACTGATGGAATATAAGACATAAGCATGAAAAATGGGCATGCGATCTGTGAAGCTAGACTTTATCCCCTAAACATCTTTGAGGAACCTCCGCAGCATCCCTTGCCCAATCAGCCTTTCAATTTCATCCTTTAGTTCATAGCACTGCTCAATGTCATGGCCATGGTCCAGATGGAACTTGCACCAAGTAGCTTTGTTCCTCTTGTGGGGTGGAGCTCTCAGCTTTTTTGGCCACCTCAACAGCTTGTCTTTTTTGATAAACTCAAAGATCTCTTCAATCGGGAAGGCCAACGGAGTGTAGGCCTCAGATTTCTCCTCCTCCTTCTCCATTGTCCTTTTTAGGACCTTGGTCGCGGCCTTGCATTCTGCGTCCAGTGCTTTTAGCTCGTGCACTTCCTCGGGTTGAAATTCTGGGGCCGCGGTAGCACCGATTCTAGGTGCCGCACCCACATTGGGTGAGGCTGCGGACTCTAGCATTAGGACCCTCTGAACCAAATAGTTGACCTGGGTCTGGAGTGAGGCATGACTGTCGTAGAGGTGCTTGAGGTGATTGTACAACGGCACAATCTCATCTTTGACTTCTGTGCTTTTGCTGGATTCTCCTTCCATTTTTGCTTTTTTTAGTCTTTACAAAGTATATATAATCTGAGACAAAACTAACAGAAGTGAGTAATCTCAGGGATATTGGAGTAACCAAGTAGTAAATGGGGATGTAATGTTTGAACTACTGCATGGCATTCTGTTGAGGCCGTGACAAGTAAAGCACACAGGTGTACTACCGTGGCCTTTGTATGATATTCACCAAGGTTGGGTTGGAGACCATGTGAGTCCGTTCCTTGATGTTTTCAAGGTTCTGCAATGCAACTGCACCAGTAGAGGCCGCGGCATGTAAGGTAGTTGAACTACCACGCCGCATCCCTACCTAGGTAATGAAGGGACAATCCCAAAATTGAAACCCAGAAACTGAGTTTTTCTCCCGAAAATCATGGAGAGCATACCTACTAGGGTCTATCCATTGAGAGAATAAGCTCTCGATGCACAAAATAGCACAATTCTAATGATAAACCCTAGATCTAGGCAAAGAACAGTAAAAAAGGAGTAAACACAATTCTTCCCTAATCATTCACCTTTTCGGGGCTAAAACCCATCATGCTTTTCAGCATTATCTAGATGGAATGATATCACAGGGGTATGTAGAACAGATCTAAGGTCATGAGATGAAGTCCCAAAAGCAGATCTTAATATACAAAATACCCATTCAAGGGTGTAAATGTAAAACTGAGTTCAATAACCAAAATTTACTCATGGGATGATGATCCAGAGGATCCTCATGAATAGAATAAGGTGTTTAAAAACTCAAAACATAGAGAAACAAGATTGAAATATCTCCTTTCCCACAAACGGTGCCAAATTGATGATACGAGAAATTGGCCATAAGGCGTTCTCATACTAGCAAGTCAAGAGTAAAGTGTGTAATAAGTGAATAAAGCGAGTAAATAGAGAGAAGACAAGTTATAGAGTGATTCAACCTCTAAAATAGGCCTACGTCCACTTTGGTGCACTACTCTCATTAGATGCGTTACATTGTATAGTATTATCAAGCCGTATAAGGCGTACAAGTATAAGAATAAAAGAGAATACATGGCAGTTGCGGTTCCAGGCATGCCGAAGATATGGCCACGATGTAGATGAGTAACACTGAGCTATATGTTGAGGTTTTATAGAGAGAGAGTGTGGAAATATTTTGCTAAGTGTTGTAGAAACTTTTCTGAGGGAGGGTAATCGATCACTTATTTCGAGGTGTGGTCCTCTATTTATGGTAGATCTACTCACGTGCTCTGGGCACGTGAAGTATATAAAATCTAGAATTGCTATAATGGAGAGGGATGCGGCCTGTAAGGCAAGAAATGTGTGTGTTGCGCCCTTCCAAAGGCTACAACCATTAGGTGCCGCACCCTGTGTGGGGTAGTGCCACAGCGTAATCTTGATGGGCGGGTGGTATGTGCCGTGCCCTGTATTTTGTTGGGCCGCACCTCGTGTTGAGCAGGGTCGCACCCTATGCTGAGAAGGGCCGCGGTATGTAAGCATGTGTAGTGCAGAACACTATCCGTGGCGGGGTACTATATTTTTACTATCATTGATGATGGAAAATATGGGAAGAACATGTCATATTAGGGTTCTGTAATAATTAGAAGATTTGAATTATTCTGTGCTAAATTGGAAGGATTTATAATGTTTAATTCATTGGAAATCATCCTAGCATATGTAGAAATGGTTAGGTATTGTTAGTTATAAGTCTAGTGGATTATCATGTGATTTAGATAATTGAATATGGTGAAAAATGCATGAAGAAGAAGAAGGACTGCGTCTGTCACTACTCGATCGATCGATGCTCATGGTCAATCAATCGACCCAGGCTGATTTTGGGTTCTTTTATTTGTTGAGTCCTATTCGATTGCCGATGCTTGAGGGGAAACTTAGTGATGATAGTATACCTATGTAGGGACTTATAGAGTACCAATAGGTGTATGGTGGGGGTACGTTATAATCATTTAGTGCAAGATTTGGACCGACGAGGATAAATCGATCGAGTAGTGCATTGGGAATTTGGGTTCTGAGTTACGGAGAGAGTATACGTCATTCTAAGAAGTATGCCAGTAGATTAGAGATAGCTTAACTACTGAAATCAATGGAGGGGTAACTTGGACCCTTAAAGTTGTGTGAATACTCATTAAAACGCGATAGTGAGATAAATCGTAAATTAATAAGTACGGTGAATATTAAAGAGAAAATATTACGTATGAGAATAATTATTAGGTTGCGTGTATACCTACTGAATTATATAGATACTTAGGTGGAGAGAATACCTAAAGTATAACTGTCTGTATAAGGGTCGAGGTAGGATTCCGAACTAATATATGGAAATAGTAAGTTGGGGTCGTGACGAAAGAGTTCCGAACCAATCTATGTATAATATTTTATTAGTGGGGTCGAGGTGATTTTTTGAACCACTACATGAAATGAACTTGGGGTCGAGGTGACATTCCTAACCAATCCTTTTAGTTGGTGTCGATGGACCATTTCGAACCAAGAGTCCTTGATGTGTGATAAGAGGACATATTAGTAATGAATAAATTTATAAGTATATATTGTGTGTAAAATGTATACTGTATTAATAATCTACTTATGCGAGCTAGTAGATAATGAGATGCCGTGAATATATCTAAAAGCAAATTAAATAAGGGAAACTTAATTATGGATTGGTTAAAGATAGCCAAGCGTGAACAATTATCTAAGTATATAAATCATGAGACATGGTTACTATTACATAAGAAGTGGGCGGTATGGGAACTTAGTCGTGTAGATGAGTTCAGTTGAATACTATAGTTGAATTAGCTTGGGTATTACAACTAAGTGGGATAAGTATGGGACGTTAGGCGTGCACTATATATTAGGGGTGAGGTAACTTAAGTGAGTGTACGCAAATCTTAACTTGTGTAATCAATAACTCCTCTTACTATGATAATCACTTGCTAAATATTTTCAAAACGTTTTGAGTACTAACTCTTGCTATCAAAATATTTTCAAAACCCTTTTAGGTGTCCATCCACAGGGATGCCAGACTTGAGGATTCAGTCCAGGGACTCGTAGTTGCTGCATTGTGGAGGCTGGTAGGACTTTGCATAGATGATTAAATTATTCAGATCTAGTATAGGATCTCATTTTAGTACTCTTTATTCGGACATGTTGTCCATTGTGACTATTTCAGATATTTAGTTTTGGATTATGTTGGTTTTATTTAGCAGTTTTGGATTTTAGCCGAATGTTGACTCGACAAGGCTTTATTATTTATATATCGTGTGGTGGTTTGAATTATAGCATATTGTGATTTTTTAATT
The DNA here is from genome assembly GCA_949130495.1 of Sambucus nigra. NCBI lineage: Eukaryota > Viridiplantae > Streptophyta > Magnoliopsida > Dipsacales > Adoxaceae > Sambucus > Sambucus nigra. The sequence continues at coordinate 205,165,460 of OX422211.1, read as the reverse complement.
GTTATTTTCGCATGAGAAAATTTCTTGGGTTAATGAAAGATAAAATTTGGTACCGGTCTAATTTCACTTAGATGATTAGTAATTAAAAAGTTTTTGACAATGATGCCAAGAATGAACCGACTAAGAAACCTGCTTTAATTTAATTTAGGACTGATCACCTGATATTTAATTAGGTGGGGTGTCACACGATGTCTCCTCATGTGAGGCATGGAGCGGAGAAAGGTTAATTGTGTCCCCCCAAACAGGATTGATATTGAATATGCACTAAGGTTCATCTTTAATGCCTCCAATAATGAGTCAGAGTATAAAGCCATCTTAACAGGTATCTTGCTTTCCCGGGTAATGAATGTTGGCCATCTACTAGTCCATAGTGATTCCAAGTTAGTTGTGGATCAAATTTTGGGGGTATCTGAGGCCAAGGATGACTTAATGGCCTAATACCTAAAAAGATTGAAGGTAACGGTGAATAATTTCGAAGAAGTGAAGATAAAGAGGATACCTCATATGGACAATAGCCAAGCCAATGCTTTGGTAAGGTTAACCTTCACTACAAGAATAGAAATCAGAAGGTTGGTGCCGATAGAGATCTTACATCGACCGACCATTGAAGAGAAATATAGCACAACAGAATTTTGTTTGAACTTGAATTTGGGAACCTCTTGGATGGATCCCATGGTTCGGTACATAAGGGATGGAGAGTTACCCAATTCCAAAGCCGAGAAGAAAAAGCTAAGGTACGAAGCGTCTAAGTTCTTCATCATATGATACATTTTGTATAAGAAAGGTTTCCTACTCTCTCTACTCAGATGTATTCACCCGTTTGAGGTAGAGTATATTTTGAAAGATGTGGATGAGGGATCTTGTTCCAGCCATATCGAAGGGAGGTCATTAGCAAAGAGGATCATTACTCAGGGATATTGGTGGCCGACGTTGACCAAATATGAAACTGCATGTGTGAAAAAATGTGACAAATGCCAAAGGTTTACCACCATTCCCCATCAACCTCATCAACCCCTTACCTCTACCACATACCCATGGTTATTTGTGGTCCGAAGGATCGATCTTGTAGGACCCCTGTGAAGGGCTGTGAACAAATACCGCTATGTAATCGTAGCTATTGACTATTTCTTAAAGTGGGTAGAGGCCGAGGCGATGATCACGATTACAGAGAGGAAAGCCTTTTAGTTTATATGGAACAACATCATTTTTAGATACAACCTGGCAAAAACTTTGATTTATAATAATGGGAAGTAGCTTAAAAACATCTCCCATGAGAAGTACTGTGAGCGGGTTGGCATCAAATAGTTCTTTTCAACTCCAGATCGACCCCAGGCCAACGGGTAGATAGAGGTTACGAATAGAACATTTCTTGATGGAATCAAGAAGAAGTTGGAAAATTCCATAGGGATACGAGTTGAGGAGCTGCATGCCGTTTTATGGGCATACAGGATGATAGAGAGGACACCAAAGGGGGTAACTCCATTCGTGCTAGCCTATGGCTCAGAAGCTGTGGTGTTGATAGAGATAGGTCTCCCAACCCACTGGGACCAGACATATGACCCAAGGAAAAATGTTAAAAAATGAAGGCTAGACCTAGCTCTTATAGAGCAACAAAGAGAAGATGCCGAGGTGAGGGAAACTGCCTATTAGCAAAGAATAATAAAGTTTTATAATAAGAGAGTGAAGTCTCGGCCACTAGCAGTAGGAGACCTCTTTCTGAAGAATACTTGGAAAAAGCCTAACAAGCTCTATCCTAACTCGTACGATCCTTATAGGGAGGTTGAAGAGGTGGTCCCAGGAACATATCAGCTGGGAAATTTAGATGGAGAGCTATTTTCCAACCCATGGAACGTCGACCATCTCAAGAAGTACTACCAGTCAGAGTTGTGTTTTGGCTTCATTTGTTTCTTAAAAATTTCAGTGTAGTGTCATTTGTCCATATGCATGTAATATGTAAATCGAATTATGAATGAAAAATTTCAAAGTGTTCTCTCCTATTTTATTATTCGAATTATTTTAGATCGCATGTACCGATTATTTATCCTCAACTACAAAACATCATTCGTGGTGAAGTATTTCTTACTTACTCTCAGTGACATGATAGTCCAGACGGGGTCAACCTCATCCATGGACTCTCGATAACACCGAGAGGGGATGTAAACACCATAATTTGATGGATTCAAATTAGAAATCACTTAAATGTGGTTCATTTCACACATCATTAATTTGGTGGATGAAACTTCTCGGTCGAGACGATAGTGCATGGACGAGATGACTCTCATCCATACACTCTCAAAGCGACGAGAGGGGACTTGTGATACAACACCATAATTTGGCGTATTCAAATTAGAAATCACTTAAATGTGGTTCATTTCAAACATCATTAATTTGATGGATGAAACCTCTTGGTCGAGACGATAATGCATGGACGAGACGATGCTCATTCGTACACTCTCAAAATGACGAGAGGGTCTTGATAAAAATTAAAAGTCACTTAAATGTGGTTCATTACAAACATCATTAATTTAGTGGATGAAGGCTCTCGGTCGAGACGATAGTGCATGGACGAGATGACGCTCATCCATACACTCTCAAAACGACGATAGGGGACTTATGATATAACACCATAATTTGGACTTGTGATGGAGAATTCAAATTTAAAAACCACCATTGATTTAGTCATGCAAGCTTCAGTTAACAGAGACGACGCTCCAAAGAGATGGAACGATTGGTGAAAGCCAGTTTCAAACCATTCAAGTATGCATTAACAATGTCACAAATAAGAAGATGACATAAATAAGAAATGTCTAGAGATAAGAATCAGGCATTCATAGATATTCACTGATAAAGCATCAGTTCCAAAATAAGCAAAATTAACTAAGTGTTTGCAATAAAGAGTTTGAATCACATCAGAGGGCATGAAAGGGCACATGCGACCGCCCAATTAAAAAAGCTTTATAGTTTTCTACACATCGGACTGGTCCAAGAGATTGGTGGCATCATCGGCTTGTTGCTGGGCGTCGGGTTTCATCTGAGCATTAACCTGGGCTGAGTGTCAGCTCCGTCATCGTTTGCACCATTCCTGACCACCTCATCGGTATTCTCGGTGAACTCAGTGGGGTTAACTTCAGTAGTCTGGGCCAACTCCTCAACCTCGACTAGAGAAGTCTCAAGAAGAGGGTCACTTAATGTACCCTTCTTTAATGTACCTTTAAAGTCCTTTGGGGTACATTAAAGATCCTTTCCCTAAGGTTTGGGAATTAGTCATCTAGCTCATACAGTTTTCTTAACATTCAGGAAGACGAACCTCAAATTATAATATCCTAAAAGGGTAAAATAACCTAAAACTACTTTGGGTGGTTGACCAAAACATCAAATGGGGAAGACTAATCGATTTGCTGCTTCAGCTCAAGAATAACTAAGAACGTTCAATGAATGTTATCTAAGAAGATGATCGCAGTTGAATCGAAAAATTCCCCAGTGGATGAAATAACCAGGAAAAAGGTGGAAGATCCTAGAAACTACATCTATTCTACGAAAACAACCACAAATAGTGCTAAAAAAAAGGCTAAAATCCACCAACGGAGGCCGCCAAAAATTTAAACAGTCACTAGAAAAACCAAATTAAAGACGAGCTAGCCAGAAGCAATGGAAACGATGAACAAATGGAGGAAAAATGGGTTGCTTGGGGATTCTATTGCTGAAAACCCTTGGGAAGATTCAAAAGCACCTTTGATTGTAGGAAGGAAGTGGTTTCTGTAAATCCTTGGTTTTTAGAGAGAGAAAAATATGGCTCGTAGATTGAAGAAGATGGAAAATGTGGGTTTGAAATGTTTTTAAACCCTTTAATGATTAAGCACAATTTGCCAAGCCCTATCATTAGGAACAACTCACGATTGACGCATTTTTTCGCCTCTTCTAGGATATCGTGTTGAGCCACAACTCGGATGACAAGTGTCACCTTATCAATTCCATCCCAGGGACATCGTATCAACATCATAAATCAAATATTTATACATTAGCCTCCTCTCAACACAGAAGACTAAGGGCTAGGGGCTGATTGATATGTTGATACGAGACCTCGTCTCGGCTAAAGATGACTTCTCCTAATGCATCATTGGGACATCCCATAACGATCACCCCAACCTCGTTTAAGACTAGGCCAAGACCATATTTAACATCGGCGGGTCTAGTGCCTCGCCTCGCCATGTTAGGAAGTCAAGACTATCAGCTGTTCTCATCTCTAGTCTTGGCCTAGTATAAGTCAACCGAGACTACACTTCACAATTAACAACTTACAATCTAGATAATATATCTGTGGTCTCATACTCGGACAGGCTAACACCTCAATTCGGTTGGAGGCAGTTGTCACATTACAGGGTGCGTGGAATGAAGCACATGTGGAACAATGCGCGTGGGTTGTAAACCCCACGTGGACCAAAACGTTACAACAACATCACTCACACGTGTAGGGAATATCTCATAATCATTTCTTGCATGCACGAGGGACAAATGGTATCATCTTGTTGGACAGTTAGAGATGTGCATACCTCATGCATGACTGGGGTGCGTATGACACCACCCTAGCCATATGAATAGTTGTCTTCTACCTCATTGTAAATGATCGCTTATTGTAAACCCTAGAAAAAATTATGTCAAAATACTCAGAAGAGAGAGAAATGCTTGAGTGTTGTATTTTTAGCCACTAGTGCCCTTATTATAGTGAGAACCACCATTTACGCTACACAGTGGACGTAGGTTCCGACTGAACCACTTATATCTGGTGTCATCTTCCCCTTTGCCTCATCCCTTTCTATATTTTTATATCTATTCTTACACCATTGTTGTGCTGGTGTGAGCTCACTTATCACACTGACTTGGTGATACCAATTCTGGTATCATCAGTAAAGACATCCTTAATGAAAGGGGTTTACTTAATGTTAATGACGTGTTGTTAGTTAAAGGTATGAGAGTAAATTTGCTTTCTAGCGTCAGTTTTATGATAGCGCTGCCAAGTAAAATTTACAAAAACCTCTTGTTACATTTTGACTAAAATGAAAGGGGATTATATAAAAGATAATCGTATCGCAGACAACTGCTATAAAGCATCTGGTGCTCTGTCTAATGTGACTCTTTTGGATGATTCTAACCTACGGCATAATCGGTTGGGAAACATCAATTTTGATACTTTAAAATGTTTGGCATCACAAGACCTTGAGAGAGGCTTACCTAAAATAAAGAAATTCTGCACTTCAGTTTGCGGTCCATGTCAGGTAGGTAAAATTACCAAATCGCCTCACAAGAAAGTTAGAGATATTAAAACCACTGCTCCTCTAGAACTTCTCCACGTGGATTTATTGGGTCCAACAAGGACTATCAGATTAAATGGAAATTCATATATTTTAGTCACTGTGGATGATTTTCTCATTTACATGGGTTTCTTTCACGAAAACCAAGTCAGAAATTTTTAATCAATTTCTGGAAATTTTGACTAACCTAGAAAATGAGAAAGACACCCAAGTGACACGGATTTGAAGTGATAAATGTGGTGAGTTTAAATAAATCAGAGTAGTTGAATATTGTGATGCCCAAGGCTACTATCCTCAGTTTCATGCTCCAAAAACTCCTCAACAAAATGGGGTAGTAGAACGATAATATAGGGTTATTTAGGAAATGGCTAGAGTCCTTATTCATGCTAAAAATTTACCACTATATTTTTGGGAAGGATCACACATTACTCCCGTTCCCTCAGAAAGAATACCAAAATGACCCCTTATGAGTTTTTATTCACAAAATAGCCCAATGTAAAATATTTTTGAACCTTTGGCTCAATTTTTTATGTTTGCAATGATCACGAAAACCTTTCTAAATTTGAAGCCAAAAGGGATAAACCAATTTTTCTTGGCTATTCTCAGAATAGTAAGGCATATAGAGTTTTCAACCTAAGAACCAAATCCATTGTTGAGTCCATTAATGTTGTAGTAATTAACAGCACGGTAGAGCCTGCTACTAAAGATCCACATATTGAAACTGAGTTGGACAGAAACATTTTAAATGATCGAATCTTGACAGAAGATGAATCTTTACAAACACCAACCCCTGCCCTACCTAACTAGGTTTCAAAATATCTTCTCTCCATGAAAATTGTCGGAGATATCTCTGGGCCTGTGCGGACTAGGAAGCAATTACGTAAAGTAGCTCATATGACTTCTTTTGTATCCCTCGTGGAACCAAAATCAGTAGATGAGGTCCTTCGTGATTCTTATTGGGTTGAGGAGATACAAGAGGATCTAGATCAATTTAAGGATCATGACGCATGGTAGCTAGTTCTGAGGCCCAAGGATATTAAAGTTATCGGTACGAAATGGATTTTAAACAATAAGACCGATAAAAAAGGGATAGTCATTTGAAATATGGCTATACTAGTTGCACAGAGTTACTCTCAAATAGGAGGAATAGGCTGTGATGAGACGTTTCCCCGATGTCCAAAGGATTTCAAGATCCGAAACACCCTGATCATGTTTACAGACTTAAGGACTTATATGGTTTAAAACAAGCTCCTTGAGCTTGGTACGAACACTTAACTACTTTTTTTTTATCTTCACATGTCTTTATTAGAGGAGGAGTAGACCAAACTTTGTTTGTTAAGAAGTCTAATAAAAATGTTGTTTTAATTGCTCAGATTTATGTAGATGACATTGTTTTTAGGTCAACCTCTCAAAACGAAGTTAATAAGTATTCAAAAGACATGAGCATTGAATTTAAAATGTCACTTATGGGGGAGTTACAATATTTCATAGGACTCCAAATCAAACAACATAGTGATGGTTTGATTATATCCCAGTCTAAATATGCTAAGGATTTAATTGTTAAATTTGGACTTGAACATGCTAAAACATCATCTACACCTATGACTGTAAAGACCGAGTTATCAAAATCCGATAGTGTCCCTGATGTAGAGCCTACATTATACTGTAGTATTATCGATAGTTTGTTATACTTAACTTATTCTAGGCTTGATATTTAATATGTTATCGGTATTTGTGAGCGGTTTCAATCCAGTCCAAAGGAGTCTCATCTTATTTGTGCTAAAATTATTTTAAAATACGTTAAAAGAACTATTGATTATGGACTCTGGTAGAGCAATGACTCATCATGTGAGATAGTTGGGCTCTCTAATGCAGATTGGGGCTATAACACAGATGATTGTTGTTCCACCTTGGGTGGTTGTTACTATTTAGGAAAGAATATTGTAGGATGGACTAGTAAAAAGCAGACGAGTGTTACTTTATCAACTGCTAAATCTGAATATGTCGCTGCTGGTGCCTGTTGTACTCAACTAATATGGATAAAATAAATGTTAACTGATTATGGTGTAATTGAGTCCAAAGTTCACCTATATTGTGATAATGAGAGTGCTATTTGCATAGCAAAAAGTTCGGTACAACATAGTAGGACTAAGCACATTAATATATGGCATCACTTTAACAGAGAGTTGGTAGAATCGAAAGAGCTTATAATAGAACATATTTCAACCGATAAGTAACTCGCTGATCTCTTTAGAAAGCCGTTAGTTAAACCTATATTTAAAAGATTGAGATATATGATAGGAATGACCGTACTCGATAACTAGATTGTGTTTATTCTTCATCCTGATTACTAGATCTCTGAGGTTTTAGGATAAAGATATCTACTAATAACGGTATCTCTTAAAACCATGTTTAATGCAGTTTATAAATATTTATTATGTTAATCTCTTACCATTGTCCAATTTAGTCAAAATAGGGGAGAGTTGAGTACATATTCCTGTTTCGTATTTTGATATTCTTTCATGCATATTATCTTGTCTTATTTTTTCCTGCACATTTATTTTTGTCTTTTAATAATTGGGTAGAGAATATGCTACTAACTTGATTTCTCCACAAAAAGGTATTTGTTTATTTTGTAGGTTTTCTCTTCGATCTCCAGGGTTCGTCTTTTCTTTTCTAGGATGGGTGGGTAATTAGAAACATTTTTTATAGGACATTTTAGGAATTTTTACATTAGTATATCACTTGATGTACTCAAGGGTTTTGTCAAATTTAGTCCAATGGGGGAGTTTGAAGGTACCCATATAAAGCACTCCAAGATTTTTTTTGTGTTGTAGCTATATAGACCTTCAGGTAGTTGGACTTAAATTTTGACAAGATTTTGTTTGTAATTATGTGTGTTTAGTTACCTTGCCAAGTTCTCCACTCAATCCTACATCAAATCATAATCCAGCCATACGAAAAATAAAGATAGTCTCTCACATCTATTTACTGGCTCATAGGATTATTTTTTCTCATCACATAGGACTCCACATGACACTGCATTCCCTTTTATCATATATCATGTTTGTGTGTGGGTTTTATTAAAAAGAATTTTTAAAAACTGTTTAAAAATTTAATATGAAATTTATTAATATGATTAAGCCCTTTTTTTTTTTTATAAATGTCAGAATTAGTTGAAGCTTAAATATTTTTTTCTAAATGAATAAGCATATATTTTTATGTGTACTATTTTATTTATATAGTGTATTATATTGATATGTATGTTTACATATGCGTGCGATGTATAATTTTTTTAATCTTGTATTTGGTTGCTTTTAAGTCTTTAAGCTGACCGATTTAAGTCAGTAGACCTGCATGCGATTTGACCCAAGGCTGACCTCTTTTAGTAGACCTTATCTGATTGGTTGGTTTCCGTATTAAATGTTGTTGGGTCCAGCCTTTTGTAAAACGATGTCGCCGATTTGCAACGGTAACATTGTTGTTTGTATAACCGCTGGCATATCTTTTATTAGGCGATGTTGTGTTACTTTTGGATATCCCCTTGTTTTTGACCGCCCACGATTTTAATCTTAAAATTGCTATTGGTTTTTACTATTCTTTAAACGACGTAGCTTTGTCCCAACGGTAACATTGAAAATCATTAGTTTCGTCCATGGTTTTTGACTTAATTGATAATGGTTTATCCTAAACAGCGTAGTTTAATTTTTTCGACGGTAATATTTGGACGTGTTTTTGATAAAATCCTTAGTTGGATCTAGCTGGCACCCACTTCTGCCAGACGACATCATTTCATTTATAAACAACCTTCGTTTATTTAATTAGTTGTTGACAACTTGCATACCACATGTCTAATTTTTTAAAGGGATTGTTTGTGTTTCTTTATAGTCCCTTAGATTAAATTTAATCTACGATATGTATTTGTTTAGCACAATCCTTGTTCATCTGATTTCCACCAATTATCACACACCTCATTTGGCTATAAATACAAGACTTTCGGTCTTCATTTTTAATTATCCGAGAAAATCACTTTTACCCCAAAACTCTGCCAAATTTGAGAGAGAGAGAGAGAGAGAGAGAGATTGTTCACATACACCTTGTTCTTCATAAGAATTAATCTTCACGATAGATTAATTCAGAATACAAGGACATCTACATTCACGATAAATCTTTGCTTGGTGTGCTCGTGGTGCCTGCTTCCGATTGTTGAAATCAAACCGAAGGTTCATTTCTGTTTTCAAAACATAATTTCTTATAAGTAAAATACCTCTCATCTCTCATCTCTCATTTCGTAATTTTGTTTAGATCGTGTAGAAACCGAATGTGTTCAAACTTATGCCGTGTAGTCTAATACTCGAACAACACACTCACTAACCCGTTTTAATTGATTGGTGAGATTTTTGGTTTTGTGAGTTTGATATATTATGGTATTTGTTTATAGTATTTAGATACACTACGCACACCGATTTACAATTATATTATGTTCATCTTTGATATTTTATGTTAGATCTAGCTATTTAAATCTTGAAAAAATTCAAAGTTGATAGAGATTTTTGTTAACATCTTAACACAGATGAAACACTTTGTTTTGTGTTATTTCTGGCAAGACTTATTGATAAAACTGTTACATGCTAAATATATCCTAGATATTATTTTTACGAACACTAATTAACACACAAATCTATTTTGTGTATTCTGGTTGTCTTGATTGGTTCTAAGTCCGTGTTTATTTAAAACGTTTTGTTTTAAATACAAGCTAAGAAAATTTGGTTCATTATATTCACGTATGTTAGGTTTAAGGAGTTAAACCTATAGAGGACTTATTTGTATAAACTTAAAATCTTGATTGTACTTATTCTATTGAATCATATACTTGAATTGTTCTATTTGTGAACTTAAATTTGATTTTGGACTAAACCTAGAACATTGAACTACTAAATTGTTGGACTGTAAAAACCTGATTTAATAGGTTGTTAGATTAAATTTGACTTAATCTAAACTTTCTTTTAAAACAGTCTATGTATATTTGACTTTGTGCCTTTATTGTATATATCTTTAAAGTCATATTATTTTTGTGTGTATTATAAAACCGTATATGATTACTTGATCTTAAGTGATTTTTCAGGATCTGTAATACATAATCTGCATATCACTTTTAGATCACTCACTCTACACCACTATTCATATAGGCATTGAATATTGTGTACATATTAGATCAAATTCGAGTGTTCTGATTTTGAAAAAGAAAGTTTGCTGAAAATAGTTTTAATTCAAGATAACTTAATTTAAATAAGAAACAAAGAACATAAGATTTGCCGCTGATATTTAGGATATCAAAAACTTATTTCATAATCATTCAGGTTGTAATATTAAGGGTGAGTGTGTCATATAGAACATGGCACATCATAAATCATTGCACGTCTACACATCAATATTAGATATAGGCACATAGCTGACCTATGCCGAGGAAGCTAGAGGGAAGGTTGAGAGGTGAAGAAGGCAATATACAAAAGACAAGTTGAAGCTGAGATTCTGAAAAAGCAACCACTGTAAAAGTCTTAGTAAGGTAATAACTGTTTTCTATCTGGTTCAATTTGTGTATTGTTATGTGATTGTAAATCATTTTGTATTGATTTGTTTTAGTGGACTTGGTAGATTAGGTGACCGTAGTGGGTCCGTCATTTTTCTCGGGAAAGGGTTTTTGCGCCGTAAAATAAACACCGCATGCTTCAAATTCTGCATTAATCACTTAATTGACTTAAGTCTAGAAACTCGCCAAAATAAACTGAATTAATTATTATCTTCTTAATCACTTAGTTTAATCAAAGATAATAATTAGGACTTTAATTAACTTGCCAAACCGAAATCAGTTTGTGGTATAGGTATCAATTTAAATAAAGTTTAAATTGGTACCCTCTTGATAATCTGTAAAACTGGTAGGTAATTTGGGTTTATTCAACACTAGTTTACTTCTGCACATTAGTCTATTGTGCCTTAGTCGCCCGCTCAGAGCATGTGGATCGGTGTTGAGTGATACATGGTGAATTGTCTTCATATGCACCACACGTAGACGAAAAAGGTTGGTCCGAGATTATCAACCAGAAGTTTGTAATAGATTGATGATTCCAGTGACAGAATGGCTACACGAACTGATAAATTTCATTATTATGTTATCAAAATCGTAGGGCTCTACATAAAAGAACACTAAGATGAAAACACAGTAAACCGTACAGACCCTAAAGGACACTAGAACCTGATGCTCTGCTACCACCTGTAACACCCCGCCTAATTAAATACTGGGTGGCCAGTCCCGTACCAAATTAAAACATAATATACAGTTGGCTCATTCTTATCATCACTGTCGAAAACATTAACTAATCACCCAATACCCAATTAAGATGATGTTAAAAACTTCCAAATTTCAATTCAACAAAATTCATTTTAAGTTTACGAATAACACTACACATATAATTCTACAACACTAATAACCGAAGATATAACACAAAAGAATATAAATGTAACTGGAATAAATATTCCCATATAATAATCCAATACAGTAATCCCAACAATAATAAATGTATTAAAATGACACGAGTACAAGAGTATTTGACTCAGATAGAAAAGAAGATAACTGAATCCTTTGGGCGACATGCCCTAAATAAAAGGACACTACAGAATGTGAATCAAATGAATATAGGCGTCTAAGAAATACTCCATAGCTCCATAGCTCCATAGCTCATCATAATCCTCTAAGCTTGGCGTCCCTGCTGCTGGACACCTGATATAGAAGATACAATAGAAAAGAGAATATGCAAGGAAACGGGTCAGACCCCGATGTGAAAATGAATATGCAAGGAAACTATACCCAATCTTACCTATACGATCCTCGTGACAAGGTTTGGGAAAAAATGATCCTCACTTATTAAACAAATAAATCCTGAAGTCATAACCTCTATGTTCCGTAATCTAAAAATACTTACTGTTTCACAATTATGAAAACTACTACAATTCAACCATCCAGGGCGCCCATACACCCTATCGTACAACTTCCATTATAAAATGGATATGGTTACCCGCATAATACTCAGATTTATCGTAAAGGTTATAAACTCATATCCTAAAGACCTAACTTATTTCGACTCCCAACGTTTACTAGTTTCATGCGTGGGGCGTCTCGTAAGCGAAATCCAAACTAGGAACCCCCTCGATACACTATTACCTAAAGTAGTCCGTCATCGAAACTCCTCAGGTCCTTAGTCAATAGTATATAACTTCTCTACAGGTTTTATCGATTTCAAATAAAAGTCGACTCATCTACCCTCTTATTAAAGACAAGATGCTGGCTAGTAGTAGTACATACGCTCTCATATACCACAAGTTAATGCACGTCGCTAGTCACATCATGTTCGGACATGCCTAAAGTAAGTAATTCCACGATAAAAATCAAACCCACGTGATGAAATGAAAATATAGGTGTCCCACACCCCTCGGTGAGTCTACGTAATAACAGTGCTATAGGCTAAGTTTAGTAACCCTTTTGCCCATACAATATTAATTGCTACAAAAATCAATATGAGCCTCATAACTCCTTAGATAGAAAGCGTACCCTCATTTGCGAGTGGTGGTTATTGAATCGCTGCCTGATGGATGTTATATACACACCCATACTGACCCTGTTGCATGGGAGATGCTGGAATGGGAGGTAGTGCTAGCACCGGAGCTGGAAGAGCAGCTGGTGGAAACACTGGTATCTGTGGCTCCTGTCCAGCATTTTATTGCTGAGTGAGTTTGTCTTTATCAGGACAATCTTCTCGTTTATGGCCATACTTACCGCACACAAAACATTTTCCAGCAAACCTTCCACCATTTTGTCCCTGACCCTGTTAGCCATTAACTCATTTCCCTTGTCCCTGATGAGCTTGCCTATGGCCCTGCTATCCTTGCCCATTACCTCTATCCTCAAATTGATAATCTCCATATCGTAAACACTTAGCATAATCCCCTGTTTGGGAACCATGCTCACTCTGAAGCTGATGACTCTGTCTTGGCTGAGTCCCACTAGAACTGCTCCCAATAGTCTTGCCTTGCAGGCTTGACCCAAACTCCCGCTTGACACCCTGAGCATGTAAGCGGTTATCCTGGCAGTGAAGCATTGCAGCATTAAGAACATCTGCATAAGTACGTAGTGAAATGTTTCCCAGTAAATGCTGGTGAATCTTATAGTTCAACCCATCAGTGAACATTAGAATTCTCCTCTCCTCAGTGGGTACCTCTGTTGGTACCAAATTAGTTAGTCGCGTAAATTCTTCCTCGTATTCTGCCACCATTTTCTCTCCCTATTTTAAATCAAGTAATTTTTGCCTTATCTCTATCAGGATGGCGGAAGGAAAGTACTTCCGAACAAACCGTATCCAAAAGTCTTGGATAGTCATTGCGTCTCTCTCTTCGATAGTGGTCGTAGCCATCCACCATTGCAAAGCTGCCCCTACTAGCTTGAATATGGCTAGTATTTGACTTTGAACCTCAGTACATTAGAGCATTCTCAAGTGCCTTTGGATATCTTTCTTCCATTGGCTAGCAGTCACGACATCTGACCCACCTTGAAACTCAGGTGGGTGTGCCTTCTGAAAGGCATCCCTCGCTCGTTCCCATGTAGTAGGAAACACTTGCCCTTGCACGGGTGGAAAACTGGTGCCTGTACTGGAGCCTGCTAAATAGTGTCTAGAGCTGCATTGACTGCCTGAACAATAATTGCATCAACTTCGACCGCAAACATCATACCCTGAGCTGGGGCGGACTGAGGTGCACGTCGAGAAGGCATCTGAAATGAGAGTATACTATCAATATTTAATATAACAGAATAGTTGAAGAACGTAGGCATAAATAGAAAAACAATAATCCTACTCATAGGGCTATACATCAAAGAACACTAAGTTGAAAACACAGTAAACCGTACAAACCCTAAATGACACTAGAACCTGATGCTCTGATACCACCTGTAACACCCCACCTAATTAAATACCGGGTGGAAAGTCCCGTACCAAATTAAAACAGAATATATAGTTGGCTCATTCTTATCATCACTGTCGAAAATATTAACTAATCACCCAATACCCAATTAAGTTGATGTTAAAAACTTCCAAATTTTAATTCAATAAAATTCATTTTAAGTTTACGAATAACACTACACATATAATTCTACAACGCTAATAACCGAACATTAACACAAAAGAATTTAAATGTAACTGGAATAAACATTCCCATATAATAATCCAATACAGTAATCCCAATAATAATAAATGTATTAAAATGACACGAGTACAAGAGTATTTGACTCAGATAGAAAAGAAGATAACTGAATCCTTTGGGCGACATGCCCTAAATAAAAGGACACTACAGAATGTGAATCAAATGAAGATAGGCATCTAAGCAATACTCCATAGCTCTTCATAATCCTCTAAGGTTGGCGTCCCTGTTGCTGGACACCTGATATAGAAGATACAATAGAAAAGAGAATATGCAAGGAAACGGGTCAGACCCCGATGTGAAAATGATTTTGAAAATAACAAGTATTAAACAAGTGCAATAAAGCATTTATTATGTACATGTTAGTAACCATACTCTCACTTGATATTCTCACCTCTCAGCTAGAGTGCACATTTAACGTTTCCTATTAACCTCCTAGTTAAAGGTTCCTCCTCACTAGTTTTCAAAATATGATTCTATCCCATATCATAACCCCGTATGTCCCATACCATACGTAGTATAATCATTCTTATACGTTTCTCATTAATATGAATTAAGCTTTTCAAATATATAAGAATAAATATTCATTAACTTAATTCAATTATTTTTCTCTATTCACCGTTATCTACAATTATCACGCAGTATATTGATTTAACCACAATATACACATACATTTAATTAATTATATATATATATATATATATATATACATATACATATATAATACGACACCCCAAGACACAACTGCGGTGCATGCATTACTCTGCTATCACGTCCCAGTATCGCTGGTCGCCGAATAGGGGACTAAAGGTTCGGTAAGGATTCCTCGAACCATAAACATCAACACAAAAATTAGAGGCGTTCTCATACCCACGGGACACACACATACCTAAGTTCCCATAGTCAGCGGACTTATCAACTCATCGATAAGTCTTTCATAGACCTATGTTCTCGAGCGACAAATCAAAATCCCATGGATTCATCAGGATATGACTGCCCTCACGCGCAAACCTCCCATCGATAACAAGTAAGCTAGGTATGTCATACACATAAATCATCAATTAATCAAATAGGCATTATCATCTACCTATAATATAATATCAACAAGGTAATCACACTACCCTAAGATACTTCCCATACGTAGCATTATATCTCTTTAAATCCTACGTATTAAAATATTATGGCTTCACTTCTTAAATTAATTATTCCATAGTCTCACTCATTACTCAAGGTTCAAATAGGTTTTCCATAATATATATTCAGTAAGAAATCAATAATATCCTACTGGTCCGTATTATCTTATCTCCCGAATTACTACGAATTAAACTCCCCTTTAATTAGGGTTGTAACCGATAATTTCTAATCTCTTATAAACACCTCTTCTATCACTTAGGATTGAACCCTCATGTAAACCTAAGGCTGCCCAGGTGATTTATTAAATTACCCCTACTGGACCTATCCTTAATCCTCATGCATACAAATTAGAATCCAACACATGAATCTAGCAACCGAAATTTCTTTTAATTTAATTATCATAATTCTAATCAATTAAATCCCAATCACATTAATTCGATTCTTATCAAGGGCTTACTGATCTTCTCTAAGTCCCATTATATCCAATTAATAATTCCCAAAGATTTACAAAAGGTTTGGGATAAGAAAAAGCATTAAAAAGAAACAACTTCATGAATTCTTGGGAGGTCGATCGATCGAAGGTAGGGGGTCGATCGATCGATCGCCCAGATAACAACCCAGTTTTCTGCATTTCTTCTACTACGGGTTTCATCACTTTTGATCATTCAAACCTTCATATTAACAACCCAAATTCCTTATAATCCTTACTGCATGATATATCAACATATGTAAATAATTCCTATTGCTCTAAACATCCTAGAATTATCAAGAGTTTGAATTAAAAGCATATCTTTATCCTATTTTTCCAGAAAATTATAAACATGATATCTTCAAGAACACACCAATGATTCTCAGAATTTCTTCAACAAATTTATGATTATTTCGTGGATTACTATCTACCTACAACATGAGTTTGATTCCTATATATTTTCATTTTCATAAATCAATCAACAACTCTATCTTTATCTTCCAAACATGCAAAATCTCATCTTTTTGTAACTATCCTAACATGGACAATCCTCTAATGAAGATATGATCCTTTGGCGTTGTATACCACAAGTGGCTCTCCCCTTCTCCGGTCACTTTCGGTGGTGGTGACCTTTGGTCCTTAGTTCTCCTCCTTTCTAAGCAAGCTTCTCTTGTCCCAAGCAACCTTTCACTCTCTCTCACAAGGTGACCTTTCAATTTTGTGTAGAATAGATGAATGAACCCACGTACAACTAATCTCCAAATATTTATAATAAGACAAAATCTGAAATCACTATTCATCCCCTTGTGAAAATGACCAAAATGCCCTTTTGGATTGTCTTTTCATTTCCAAATGACCCGAGACCCAAAACCAACATCCAAATAGACTTTTTCTGACTATTTCAACCCTTCCGGATGCAACTATGCACTCAAAATGACTATAAGGTTGATAGAAAATAAGTTTTCTTTTTAATTTAATAAATTAGTCCCGACACGTCCGACTAAAAATTCAAGTTACTGAATTAATATCGCACAACCATATCAATAATATCACATTCATATATTACCTAAATAACTTTAAGTAATATTCAGAATCATTCATTTTAATATCAACAATTTGGATAAAACCCAATTGAATTTATTTAAAAAAAATCCAATTAATCCATTATTTTAAAATATAACGCATTTTAAAAGTCATTAAAATCACGGGGTATTACAAATCCACAATAAAATATATACTTGCATGAATTGATAATATTATTATATTATTACATACATGTATACAACTATATATACATATCATGTATGTATTGATAATACCATTTAACATATAGATCCTAGTTTGCAATAAAATTTAATGATACGCGCATATACAAAATTTTGTGTACATGTAAATATATAGTTTTTATTTATTTTAATTACACACATAATAATGTATTGTATATATTAAGGTATAAATTCATAAAAATATAAGAATGAACGATTCTAATTTGAACAAAGGAAAATAGTATATTAAAAACAACCTTTTGCTATTTTCTAAAACATGATTATAACACATAAAATAATATAATTCAGTATTTAAAAACAAGTGTGCCCAACGCAAATTCTTGCCAGAATTGTATTTAAACATAAAAAACAAAATTATAATTCATAACCAACCAATGGGTTATTTGGGATCAAATAATGGGTTATAATTCATAACCAAACTTTTTTTTACTATTAAAAAAATAGGTTATTTGGGATTTGCCCCCATTAATTATTTATAATTGAGTTTGACCCCTGAAATTTTCATTTCTTGGGGTTTGACTCCGAATTGACTTTTAACTACATAAAAGAGTGTCATAAAAAGTTTTTCAAAGTATTATCTGTGACACATTTTTCGTCGCTAAAAGTTATTTTGGGGGTCATAGTTCAAAAGTGGAAAGGTTGGGGGCCAAAGTCAATATCAAATAAATAATGGGGGCTAAACCACAAATCACCCAAAAAAAATTGGTATATATATATATAATTTAGGCTCTCTAATATATCTCATTAAATATATGTAAAGAACATACTATTTTTTAAAAATATTAAAAAATTAAAATTTTCAACTTAGATGATCCACATGATAAGGAGATCATCTACAAAAAATAATCACAAAATAATTCAGCCTGAAATTGGGTGAGATGATGATAAAAAGTTTGGATTGTAAAAAATGCACATATGTAACTTATTTTTATTTCACCCACCTCTAATTAATTTTTTTTCATGATTTTTTTGAATGTTCTACTTGTCATGTAGATCATCTTTACCAAGTTTGGCTGAAAAATTTAATTTTTTTTACTATTTTTAAAAATTGGTATGCTCTTTAGGTATGTTTAATGAAGTATGTTGGAGAGATATCTAGTTTTTTGAAAATAGTAAAACAACATATTTTTCAATCAAATTTGGTATACATGATGTCCATAATGAGGAGATCATCTACAATATATTTCATCCAAAAATAAAACTTGAAAGTGGGTGATCTTAAAATTGGATAAATATGTGTATTTTTTACCGTTGAAACTTTGGTAATCATCATCTCACCATCTTTCAAGTTGTATCTTTGATTGAAATTTTTATCGATGATCTTTTCATTATGGAGACCATGTATTCAAATTTGGCAGAAAAATACATTTCTTTTACTATTTTTAAAAATGGATATGTTCATAAGTATGTTGTTAAAAGTTATATTGGAGAGCATCACTATATATATATATGTGTGTGTGTGTGTGTTTGTGTGTGTGTGAATTCAATTTTATGTGTAAATTAATCTTTCATTAGGCATAGTTTATTTAAATATAAAATTCAAAAACATTTTAAGAAGTATTAAATTAATAAATTGACATAATAATTAAGTTTTATTTATTATTATCATCATTATTATTTTTTTATTTAATACCTTGATTTGAGTTAAATTCCTTTTATTAATTGACTTTGAGATTGTTACCTCTTTCGTTATACAATTATGTGCAACATATATGACTTATTAATTAGTACATTAATTAAAAAGTTAAAAAATCAAAAAATGAAAAAAAAACCTGAAAATATAAAATAATGTGAAAAAAATAATAATTGAGAAAATAAATATAATATAACAAAAGAAAAAATTAAAATTAAACCACCCCACAATCTTCCCCATGGGAGATAACACCTCCCCCCCCCCCCCCAAAAAAAAAAAAAAAAACAAAACAAAGAAAACAACCCAATCCCCCATCCAACCTTTACCATCAACCACCAACCCCACGTCCCGAGCCCCTTTAGATACTTTACTGGTAGCTTGGCACCACTACCGTATCTCTCTCTTTCTCTCTCCACAACCACCTTGAAATCGAATGAAATTTACTTTCAAATCTGGCTTCAAAAACCAAATCTAAAATATGAAGTTTTGTGTGTGTGTGTGGAGGCAACGACACGTGGTGGGGGCTGGAGTGGGGAAGGGTGCTGGCGAGGGGAGGGGGTGGGATGCTGGTGGGATGGAAGTGGTGGTGTTGGGGACGATGATGGGTCGTGTTATTCTTTTTTTTTTTTTACTTTTGTTATATTTGATTTTTTTCTTCAGTTTTATGATTTTTATAACTTGTAATCACTTTTATTAATTAATTAGCCATGAACTAATAATCAATTAATAAAAAGTACTAAACTCACAGATGGATAATTATATGGGTACTAAAGTAAAAAACGCAATAAAATAAAATATTTAATTTGACATATCAACCTCGTGTTATATATCAATTTCAAAAACATTTAACATACTTGTTAAATTTTAAACTGTAGCCAATCATTACCGAAAAGTTCAACATATTTTAATAAAGAATTAAAAACTATAAAGACAAATTCTTAATAATATTTATTTTTAAAAAGTGAAAATTAATGCTTAGTACTAATGAAAGAAACACATTTTTCATTTTTTGTGTGCTCTGAAAAAGTTCTTACGTTTTATGATATTTTTTGGGGGAGGGGATGGGGTAGAGTCGGACCACCACCGAAGAAACTTGCTGTTGCCAACAACCATCGAGGACAACTGTGAGTTTTTGGTTGGTAAGTCCGTGGAGTCTGCTAGAAAGTCATAAATCCTTGTAAATCCTTAAATAAGCTTTGTCAAAGCTCGTTGGTGGCCATCAAAGACTAGTTGTAGGTTCTCAGAGTCTCGTGGAGGTTTTCGGAGCACCATGAGATGTCTCGAGAGTATTAGCAGTAAAAAGTGACTTAAAATTGGGAAAACATGACTTTAAGTAATGAAACAATTGGGTAGAAAGGTACTTGTACTGGGGTATATGAATAAGGATTAAAGGAGAGGATATTGTACTGAAAAAGAATAGCTAAATAATAGTACATACCAACCAGTAACTTTTGAGACTAATGATTCTTTAAGAGAGAAACTAAGCACATCAATAATTATGAGAGAGAAGCAAAATGATAATATTCTTGTTCTAGTGAGATTTTTCAAGACAACTCTTGGTTACACGATGGAATTTAGTGTTCATGTGAAGTCTTATTTATGGGCAAATCCTAGGGCTTACGTGTCCTCACGCGCACCCAAAATTCTTTGTACAATATTTGGTGTAGTAAATTCCTGGTGACACTTTGTCCCCCACATTTGTCTGTAATGGTCAGACCACTCTTGACTTTGAGTGGTGAGACATCTGGTGTAGTTTTAACAAAAATGGTATCTTATCGACAAGTGACATGAAAAGTTCCTTTTAAACCTTATACTTTGGTATTGTGTAAATACTGCGTACAAATATCAAGGTTGATATAAAACTTTTTGTGCAAGTATGAAATCTTGCGAGTGACTAGGTAGTCGGTCGCTACAATAAACTCGTGTAAGTAGGAATTTACGAATAACTCTGTTAGTTACTCGTTACTTTATTATGCCAGTGACTGTGTTTATGTGAGTAGCTCTTGATGATGGTTATTAGTAATTGATTTGGTTTTGAACGTGGATATCACAAGAAAAAGGTGAACAAAGGGTTTCGCAATATAAGAAAGTGTGGGAAAAAGATTTCCAAGTGGTGGACGAGCGCAAGTCTCTAGTAGTTCGAATACAATACACCAAAATATGCTAGTTGTCACAGTTAGAGACCTTAACAAGTCGAAATTGTCACCGTCAAAGACCGTGACGGGAATGAGGGTCACAACTAGTTTTATTAAAGACTTGTCACGCTCAAAGTATGAGACAAGTTTTATATTTGTCATGGACATGTCACAGTCAAAGTTCGTGACAAGTTTTTCTTTGTCATGAACTTTGACCATGACAATTCATTGACAAAGAAAAACTTATCACGGACTTTTATAGTGACAAGTCCTTGACAAGGACTTCGTTAAGAACTTATCACGGTCAAAGTCCATGACAAAACTGGGTAGCAGAATAAAAAAAATTATTGGATATTATGGACATTGGACATTGCCACTACCCAACAATATATTGTTTAAGATCTATACTTATAATAACTAATAACAATCAACACCAATAATAATAATAATCAATCACTAACCAAATATAAATAAAGAACACTATATATTAACCCGAATTTGAATGTTAAATACAAATTATTACGTAAAAAGTACCTCAATATACTGCACACCACATTGTTCATTCAATTACAAGAATTCATTTTCTTTCCCCACCACAACGTTAGTGACATGGACCCGAGCCTCATAAGGCTACAGTCGACGATTATGCACCACGAAACCTGGGTGTATAGTTAGGTCCCTCAACCTTCTGGTAATTATATCACCTCCCCACAAGTCTAGTAAATAGACTTTCTCCCAACAAAATGTAAGTGGAGTCTAGACAATTGGGACGGGGAGGGGGTGGGAGAGGCGAATAAGTCATACGGAGATGAGGGGTCTACCGATGAGGGTGAGAAAGACGGAGTAGTGGTCTCCTCATCTACTAATTTCTCCTTGCCCTTCCCTGAGATGCTCCCGACTCAACCTTGAATAGCATGCTTAACCATCAAAATCATTTTATCCAATGTTTTTTCGATGTTGTCAAACTTTTGGTCCGAGTTGGTCTTCAACTCCTCGACCTTATGTCACAATCCACTTTTGCTCGATGAAATCCTGATGAGCTTCGAATTTCCCACCCGAGAGATAACTGTGACAACCCGCCATCCAAAATAGGGGGTGGTGTAATAACCCGACCTTTTGGAGATGATTAAATTCCATAATTAAGTATAATTTGGAATTTGGAGAATTTCTCGAAATAGTGATTTTTGGGATTTTCGAGGATTGAATGATTTTCGATGGGTATTGTAATTACTTTTGGGACCATATAGGTCGAAATATTTTATTTGTATGTCGCCGTGGAGTATAGCGACAAAAGATGTAAGATTTGGTGTTGAAAACCCGCATTTAATTATTTTGGGTTAGAATAGTGATTTGCGGTCAAGTACCTCGGATGGAAATTTCGACTGCGCCAGGAGTCTCGGAATGTCCGAGATAGTCGAAAAGAGTGTCCGATTGTCGAAATTGAGTTCCGGGTAATTTTGGAGTTAAATAGACTCGTAATTGGGTAAACGAGTCGTTTTTGGGTTTTAAGGGTTTAAACCCTTTTTCCTTTCTATATAAAGAGAGAGAGTGGGAGAAAAAGAGAAAGAAGGAAAGAAAAGAAAGAGAAGAGAGAGAGGAGGAGAGAAAAGAGGAGAAAGTGGGGAAACTCCGGCCAAACTCCGCCGGATTCGACTCGAGGTCGTCGGATTTCATCCCCCAGGCAAGTGTTTACTTGCTTTATTTACTTTTGTGCATTAATCTCATATCACATTTGGTATAAATATGATTTTAGGGTTAGAACCCTTAAAATAAATTGGGTAAAAGTTGATTATAAGTTTACATATTGATGTAGTGTAAACTCTTAATGATATTTAGTGTTAAAACCATGTTAATGGAGTATAAAAATGGGTTGAAATGTTAAGTTGGGGTTTTTATGGTTTTAGGGTTTAAAACTAAGAGAAATGATTTAATACTCCAAAATAATTGATGTGTTAGTTGTAAAACATAGATTAGATGTTTGTTGAGTTGTTGGATAAGGTTAGAAACAACAAAAATGG
The DNA here is from genome assembly GCA_949130495.1 of Sambucus nigra. Lineage (NCBI taxonomy): Eukaryota > Viridiplantae > Streptophyta > Magnoliopsida > Dipsacales > Adoxaceae > Sambucus > Sambucus nigra. Next base: position 205,142,230 of record OX422211.1, on the reverse strand, counting down.
AGAAAAATGGAGTTTGGGAGTTTGGGGAAGATAATGAATAGTGAACCCGTAACCTTTGGGGTCATTTTCGGCCAAGAAGATAATTGATTTAGCTTTCGGCCAAAACACGAAAGTTGTAGATATTTTCGATACGGTCGCGTGGGCGTCGACCGCGTATTTTTCTAAATTTTCTACGATTTGATATGATTTTTACAAGATGACAGCTCCGGGTTAAAAGTACCAACTCGGAAATCAAATCGGGAATTGGAAAAATACAAGCTAGGATTAGTCGTGTAGATGTTTTGGATAATTTTTGGGGTAGTTTAGAAACCCCGATAATGAAATTGGGTTGTTGGATGGAAGATTTGGAGGATTTAGTTTTGAGGACCTGGTGTGACCGGTTGACCGCGCCCCTAAGGCCGGTCGACCGCGTCAAGAAGAAATGGCCTACTGCTTTGTTTCGTAGGCTTAATTGCAACCCGCGGTCGACCGGGGGTCCTGTACCGGTCGACCGGTACTCTGTTTTCAGCTCAAGATTTGGAGATTATTATTATTTCTCCTCTTTGAGTTTAAAGTTTAAGGGCCTTCTAAATTAAAGTATATTAGAGGGTTATGTCCTAAGGGACTTATGGATTTGATATGTATATTCACTTAGAGTGAATTATTATATTTGGAGATATCCAATAAATCTTTAAGGGTTGATTAAGGTAATTATTATTTGTCGAAGTATGAAATACTTTGGATTTAGAATCATGCTAATATAAATGCATGATTATGATTTCTGGAGGAAATCTTTGGGGTTATGGTCATCGCTAGATGCTATAGGCCACTATGGCCGTATATATATATTCTAGGAAGAATATATAAATAGGATATGTATATACTATGTGATTTAGGTATATATATATATATTATGATGGAAATGATTTTGAAAATATAAAAATGAATATTTTCAAAATGGAAAGAGAAATGTTTTTCATAATTAATAAAATATGGATTACACACCTCTCTAAATCGCTATCATAAGGGAAGTTGCGTTCGTATGGTGAAGCCCCCTGGCTATTGATGCAGGGTGGATATAGTCCTATAGGCCATGTGAGCGTTTGTTGTTATATTTTTCTGCGCTGGTTAGGAGATTCCGGGTGTGGTCTTGACTATCCCGCAGGCACATGGTCGCTTCCCGACGTCTTTCGATGTAGGATCCCAGGTTGTCTTATGATAGGCCCTGGAAGATGATAGCCATTTAGGGGCGCGCACAGTGGAGAAATCCGGACGGGCGGTCTTAGAACGCGTGTATATTAAAGCAGTTCATAATAATGGATTTGCTTTAATTACATTTCCTGGATATAGGAAGGGAAATGGGTTATATATAAATTGGCTTCGGTAACACTTCCCGGATGGAAGAAGGGATGTGGAAGCATATGTTATGATCAAAGCATTTTTATGATAATGAAAATGTCTTTGAATACATTTCCTGAGTATAAAAAGGGAAATGGGATAATTGAAAAAGGAAAAGCATTTTTATGATAATAAAATTGGCTTTTAAAAAGGTATATGATTTGTTAAAGCAATTCATGCTAATGAATTGGTTTTAAATACATTTCCTGGATATGAGAAGGGAAATGGAAGTTTTGAAATGAAAAGGATAAGTATTGGTAAATACTTTGTGTATAGAATACACCTCAGTCCGGGAGATAGATCCGGATGTGTATTATAAAAATACAATTGATTTGGTAATCCTCAGTCCGGGAGATATTATCCGGACACACATTATAGATGTATGTATATGTATAAATCGAGTGCCGAGGGTCTAATGGATCTCGATGATCGACCTTGCTGCATAGTAGTGTATCAGGGGGGTTCCTTGTTTGGATTTCTCTTTGCGAGACACCCCACGCACGAATATGGCACTGTGTTGAGACTGGGGAAAAGTTTAATCCTTAAGTGCTCTAATATTATAAATATGGTATATATATATTATATATATATCCTGTACTGAGGGACTGGCGGAACTCGATGATCGACCTTGCCGCATAGTAGTGTATCGGGGGGGTTCCTTGTTTGGATTTCGCTATGCGAGACACCCCACGCACGAACATGGCATAGTGCTGAGATTGGAGTGAAGTTTAGCCCTTAGTACATCTTTTGAACTATCTAGGTTAGATAGTGGTTGGGTATTAGACTAGTTTAGCAGGGTAGCTTGACTAGGATGTTTAAAGGGATGCGCTAGGAGTGCACAGTTAGAGGAGAGGTGAGGGGTATCTCATGGGAGTGCGGTACCAATTTAAATATGAGATAAAACTATTTTTCTAAAAATAAAGCATTTATGCACTTGCAAAATATTTTCAAAACATTCGGGCTCTGACCCGTTTGTCTACTCTCCTTTCTTTCTCTATACTATATATGTATAGGTGTCCAGACACAGGGACGCCTGGATGGAAATTCTTTCGAGTCAGACATCTGCTGCAGCAGCTGTGGATGTTTTAATTTATTCGTTAAAAAGAGTAGTTAAGTAAAAGTTTTTAACGGCCACCTAATGGGATATTAGTAAATAAAATGGATTTTCGGAAGTGATGCTAAGGATGATCCATATGTGACTCCTGTTTTAATTTAATATTGGAGTGATCGCCCGGTATCTTATTAGGAGGGTTGTTACAGGTGGCCAGCCCGATACTCCAAAATAACGGAATCATGGATGGAATCATTCTCAGCATCACAACAAAATAAGAAGTATACATGATAACCACTCCTTAATTCAGAAAAACGGGTTGCCAAAAAAATTTTAGTTTTAAAGTTAAAGAAAAGAATTTACACAACCCAAGTTAAAAAGAAAGTGGAAACCTAAGAATATATAATATTACATACACCTCGAATAAACAATAAGGGACCGAATATGCTGTCGGTCACAGACTCATACAATAAAATTAGACAAGTTCATTAAATTACATAATACATTACATTAATCAATTACAAAAGCTTGGGCCTCTCGCCCGAGTAAAAAGAACCCAATCCTGACTAGAGTGCAAGAATGACGGCGTCTATTTCAAAATGTCCTGTAATACCCGCAAAGCATCACGGCTCGCTAAAGACACCGGGATAGGAAGCCAGATCAGGCATCCTTGTGGCGGAGTACCTGAGCGGATACAAGATGCAAGCACAACAAGAAATATGAACGGGTCAGGGCCCGGTTCTATATGATTACCAGATGAATAAAGAGTATGACAGTTATGAATGATAAATCATGAAGAAGAGAAATAAGAATTTACGTACACAATTTAAAACATAAACTAAGTAGGAAAATAAAATGAGTAACATTAATCTAAAACTTTCTTCATATGACCCAATTATCTCATATATCTTTTCCTTAACAGGAAATATATATATATAGTCACAATCTTATGCTCTATATCTCATTTTCATCTCACTTTTACATTTTGTAAAAATCCTTTCCTTATCAGGAAAATAGTCATTTTCAAATGCTCTTTATGGCATTTCAATGTGCTCTTTGCGGCACTTCACTATGCTCTCTATGGCATATCTCATACATCAAGTCCCACTTGATTATGAATAGTTATATTTATATACATATAACGATTCTAAGATCGCCCGTACAGGTTTCCCCACTATGCGCGCCCCTAAATGACCATCATCTTCCAGGGCCTGTAATCAAGACAACCTGGGCACCTATAATGCAAGATGTCGGGAAGCGTCCATGTGCCTGCTGGGTAGTCATAACCACACCCGGAATTACCTACCCATCACAGAAAATATACAACAACAAACGCTCACATGGCCTAGGACTATATCCACCCTGCATTCATTAGCCAGGAGGCTTCACCTCACGCACGAACTTCCCTAATGATGTCATTTAGAGAGGGTGTGTTTAAACCATTTTATTTACCATTTTCAAAAATCAAGTAAATTATCATTTACCATATTCATGATTAAGTAAATTATCATTTTCCATCATCATTACCATTTCCATTTATACATGTATGTTTCGTTTTATTTGAAACCATACTCATTTACATTATTGTAAACAATTCACCTTATTATCCGGAGCCATACGATAAATTATATCATTACCACAACCTTAAAGGAGTAAATAAACTCTTAATTATCTCCAAACATTTTGGGATATTACTTTAAAACCCCAATACTATCATACCTCAAATGGATAAATAAACTTCCAATTTATTCTCCCAACATTCGTTTGTGAAGTTATTATAAACCATCAAGACTAACATAGCTCAAAGGAGCCTCTAAATTCTCCCGAACATAACACTACGACTCCTAGTTTAATAATAATCAACTAGAAGAAATATTTCCCTAACATCAATTGGCATATCCCCGAAAAAACCCCCACATAACCCATTTTTAGTGTAGGGAAAATCAACTAACTCATCTAGAACTCTAGGACTCTAAGTTTACTTCATTCAAGAAGGTTCCTAGGCCCTAAACTTAAAGAAAATGAATTGAAATTGAGTTATAAAATTAACTCAAAAACAGCAGGAAACGAATCGATTCGCCCAAGTGCCGAATCGATTCGCCCAAGAAGCGAATCGGTTAGGACATAAAGACCTGGGATTCTGTAAACTGCCGAATCGATTCGGCTTGGACCCGAATCAATTCGGTCCAAGCAGACCTAGAAATTGACCCTTAGCGAATCGATTCGCCCTAGGGGCCGAATCGATTCGCCCCTGCAGAAGGGCCAAGAAGGGGTTACGGGTTATAAACCCTAATTTTTCCCAAAATCGAATTTTACTCCATTTTTACCCACATTCATCAACACTAATCTACCCCAAATCATTCTACATGATTATTAACCACTAATATCCACAATTTCATCATCCAAAAACCAAGATTTGGGTTTAAACACCATAAATTCCATTTTTGCTCCATAAATACAAATACATAAATATCACACAATTTATTCATCTTAAATCACATATTAGCTAGTAGAAAACTTGCCTTAGAGTTGAAATCTCAGATTTCTTTTGGATAGAAGAAATCCCAATCTTCAATCTCTAGTTCTCTCATCTTTCTCCATTTTTCTCTTCCTCTCTCTCTCTCTCTCCTTTTCTCTCTATGTTTAAGGAACACAAATGAGAAATGAAAATAAGGGGCAAGACTTAAAAATCGTGTCTTAAGTCTAAAGTCTCCAACTTAAGTGGTTAATACCACATTAAAATGATTCCCAAATACGCGTTTAAGTTAAAACCAGGTAAAAGTGCTCGAATCCCAAAAATACAATATGGCACTTATTTTGACTATCTCGGACATTCCGAGACTAACTACACCCTCTATACTAGCATCCGACAATTTTATAAACTATTTCCAGTTCCAAATTTATTTAAACCATAATGTCATTAAAATACATGACACTATAAAACATACAACATGAGGATATTTACCTACACATACGGTAAATATGCAACATTCCAGTAAATATTAACTTCTAACTCATTTAATTAATATTTACTCCAGTTCTAACATTTTATATAATTACCTTATGCGATAAATTAATATAAAAATTAGCCTCCTAAAAGCGAGGGTTGTTACATACTCCCCCCCTTATGAGGGAATTTTACCCTCAAAATTCGGGCATACCCTATACGCATAAAGGGTATACTATCTTAAACTATCATTCTATCGCTTTCCACAACCCCTCAATATTGTGGTATCCCAAATGGACTTGGACTAAGGTCGTCACTATCGATCTCAGTCTACATTTTTTGTGCTCTGTCATAGCACAAAGCGTTCCTCAAAAACTATCAACTCTAACTTCCTACGGCGGAAGATGATAACCACGCGACTCGACGTAAATTGTCTTACATCTTGAATTGCGTTATATCACACCTCAGGGGTACTCACACCAACACTAAATGGCTTAACCCCAACATTACTCAGCTTCTCCCTGCATAGGCGCAGCCCTTCAAGGCATATGGCTCAAAAACCCAATCCTTAAAGAAATGTTCCGGGACCGTTCCAAGTCAAAGGAACATATTGTTCGATGGTCTCCTCCAACGAGTATGTGAATTACTCACCCGGCTACACAAGGCCACTCATGGTGCCCTAGCTTAGGAAATGATTCATAAGGCCACTCAAAAAGCCTAATTATTGTACGGGAAATTTCCATTCCATACAACTACTACTCCCATCCATCCAGTTAGCCTAAGGCGTCCCTTAACGGTATGCCTTTCGACCATAAGTTAATTTCCCCCCATTCATCCATCCACTTTAGGGTGGTACAATATACTCCATCTCCATACGGTTCCCATTCCTTCATGGAAACTTTACCAAACCTTGACATGAATTATCTAGTCTCGGTCCACCACTATTGTTAGGCACTTCACACGGTTTTACCACCCCTCCATAAAAAACGGGGCGTACTCTCCTACATATCGTCCGCCCGCAATCTCCAAAAAAGCAATGATTTTATCTAACGATCAGCAATTTCCTTAAATAGGATCATGACCAGTTTGATGCCGGCAATTCAATGCGAACGTCTATGAATATACCCTTCTTCGTTCCACCACTACTCTCCTTCATGCGAGTAGGTGAAATGGTCAATCATATAGTGGAATACTATTGCTACAAGGTCTTCCTAGTCATGCTCGTTTCACTTGGCTTTCTATGCCATCACCAATATCTCCGATGGGTTTCTTACTTGACGCATCTACTACCCCAATTGCATTCCCTTAGCGAATGAAAAAAATCTAATCAATAGTCCGTTATGAACTTCATACACCAACTCGATTTCTCCCACGACATACTGCAACAACTTGTTGCTCGCGAGAAATACTACATTTCCTGCCCAGGAAGTAGTGCCTCCAACACTTTAAGGCGATTGCAACCGCAATGAATTCTAAATCAAGCGTGGAATAATACTTCCCACAAAGTTTAAGCTTGTGAGATGCATAGACAACGGGTTCATGCTGCAGTATTATTACTCCCCATCCTGGCAGAGACTTGTTCCTTAAATTCACCCCCGAACTTAACCACATGAACTCGGGAGTGAAAGTCAACTCATCCTTTTAACTCCCCCGAAAGTTAGGTTACCAATGTAACCTTCTATCTAAGAGAGGCCTCATCTCCTTTTGCCTAACCTTTCGGATCACTCAAGATTCGATACTTCTCGTTTCTAGGGACCTACTCCCCCTAAGGGTTAACCTACAACATATTTGTGGTTAACTCCCTATAGCCTTCCTAAACCAACATCACATGCCCTAATGGAATTACGTCCTAATAAATCTAAGGTTGATCTATATATATATCCTATCTAAGTCATAGACTTATAATACTAAGTGTATCCCTAGTGTCCAAGACCTATCTTAACTTCTGACATTCACTCGGTTTCATGCGTGGGACGTCTCGCCGAAGCGAAATCCAAACAAGGAACCCTCCCGTTACACTAAATCCTCGCATCATCGGTCATATTAATGTGACGGTCTAAAACACATGATCGGGATCAGGGAAAGTCTAACTCGCAACCCTATTAACAAGATTCTACTTCTATGTATTACCATTCAGATTTATTTAGGATTTCAACAAATCAGACATTTACTTTCAGTAAAGTCTTAAAAATACTTATCCAATACATAATTACATCATTTTAAATATCCTTCTTATCAAGGCATAACCCGAAGTCTCAATTCGACTTCGTATCTCAATCTCCCTCACATCGATTAGAGGAGAGAACTATATACAATGCTTCTATCTCGCACTTTAATACCCCTTAATCACTCTTCTACGTGATTCTCGGCTAAACCTTTCAACCCAACTCTTAACCAATAAAATAAAATAAAATGGAATGAACTAAAAGAAGAAATAATAGCATCTCTCCACTTCCAACGTTGTTGAGGTTCACGCGTGGAGCGTCCCGCAAAAGCGGAATCCAAACAAGGAACCCCTCCTATGCATTACTACTCAACCTTGTTGGTCGTGGAGATAAGGCATAACAATCACATACAATGCAACCAAGCAACCAAACACACACTCAAGATAACACAACAAGGAATAAAAATCTCCTACATACCTCAATCACCCCTATAAAGTCTCGACCTGTATCCAGGAGAGATATTATAGGATAACTAGTTCCTTCCTGAAACTAGAAATAGGATAGCCTCGCAATCTATTTGCTTGCTATCACCCCAATCAAACCAATATATCTTTACTTGTATAGTACACATCATACAAGTAGTACATAACGTACATAGTACTTAAAAAGAAAATATATCATCACTCCCTTTATAACGAGTGAAGGAAAATATAAAACTTCCCTACCATGGAAGTCATATAATTACTCTATTTAGTAGCGTCGATACAACCACAACCTCAATATACACACCCGAATTTATAGTAGATACAATACTACTAAATCTTATCCTAAGGAATACACCACCCACTAATAAGGTGGAATTCCCGCCAACATTTTATGCCCATCACTCCGGATCAATACTAATGGTTCTCAGACTCCGTACTCGAGTCTTATCCGAACCAACAATACTTCCGTCAACTTCCCAGCTAGGCACTTTATCTTTGCCCTTGATCTCCAATCAACATAATCAAAATGTGTGGTTCTTCCACGTCATAACCATTGTTCCACCCCTAGCTGCCAAACAATTATCCACGTAGCCCCTCTTACTTTCTCAGTAAAAGAGAACACGCCACCGGCCTCCTCTTCCTCACCTCAGTTCAATGAAACCTCCCCAGGAAGATGTCCACCAATGGGGTTTCATGATCACTGCTCCATCAGAAGTGTTAACGACACTTATTCTGGAGCCTATCATTTCATCAAAGGGCTCTCCTTTATACCTACCTTTCTTTAGTGTACGATCTCCCTAATTGCACAACTCTTTATTCACATGTCGGCCTTTGACCGAGCCTCGCGTGAACATTTGAGGATCTACCTTCTCCTCCTTCCATTTATCCCGGAGAAACTTACTATTGAAAGTATCCACCGGGCTTCTTCATGGACCAAAACTTCCAGCACCCACAAATAAGGTGACTACGTTCCCACCATTTCCACACTACTCCTACGGGTGAAGGATTTTCCTCCATCCTTTTTATCTGGGAAATTCTCCACTTCAATATAACGTCGCTAGAAATCTCAAGCTTAGTACCACCCTCTACTCTAGCGGTACATGGAAAACTGTGTCTAATATAATCAGTGGTCACAGTAGCACGACAAGAAAGTGCTACAAAGGGAGCGACCTCTAAAGCGGTCCTCATCCCCGACCACCACTTACAGTTCCTAATAATTCCATCTAATGATGCCTTCACCACGACCTCATTGGTGCCCTTCTTCAATCGACCTACTAATCTCACACGAACGCGCAACAGATTCTATGAGTTCTACCTCATGGCAGAAGAACGAAATCTCACATGAGGAATCAACGATCTTAATCCTAAGGCTTTATGTCCAATCAAAAGCAACGCTGAAAGCGTAAAGCGTTCACACAGATTCCTAAGGACTCTAGAACCTGATGCTCTGATATCATCTGTGACAACCCGCCATCCAAAATAGGGGATGGCCAGCCCGATACTCCAAAATAACGGAATCATGGATGGAATCATTCTCCAAAATAACAGAATCATGGATGGAATCATTCTCAGCATCATAACAAAATAAGAAGTATACAGGATAACCACTCCTTATTTCAGAAAAACGGGTTGCCAAATTTTTTTTAGTTTTAAAGTTAAAGAAAATAATTTACACAACCCAACTTAAAAAGAAAGTGGAAATCCAAGAATATATAATATTACATACACCTCGAATAAACAATAAGGGACCGAATATGCTGTCGGCCACAGACTCATACAATAAAATTAGACAAGTTCATTAAATTACATAATACATTACATTAATCAATTACAAAAGCTTGGGCCTCTCGCCCGAGTAAAAAGAACCTAATCCAGACTAGAGTGCAAGAATGACGTCGTCTATTTCAAAATGTCCCGTAATACCCGCAAAGCATCACGGCTCACCAAAGACACCGGGATAGGAAGTCAGATCATGCATCCTTGCGGCGGAGTACCTGAGCGGATACAAGATGCAAGCACAACAAGAAATATGAATGGGTCAGGGCCCGGTTCTATATGATTACCAGATGAATAAAGAGTATGACAGTTATGAATGATAAATCATGAAGAAGAGAAATAAGAATTTACCTACACAATTTAAAACATAAACTAAGCAGGAAAATAAAATGAGTAACATTAATCTAAAACTTTCGTCATATGCCCCAATTATCTCATATATCTTTTCCTTAATAGGAAATATATATATATATATATATATATATATAGTCACAATCTTATGCTCTATATGGCATTTTCATCTCACTTTTACATTTTGTAAAAATTCTTGCCTTATCAGGAAAATAGTCATTTTCAAATGCTCTTTATGGCATTTCCTTGTGCTCTTTGTGGCACTTCACTATGCTCTTTATGGCATATCTCATACATCAAGTCCCACTTGATTATGAATAGTTATATATATATATACATATAACGATTCTAAGACCGCCCTTCTGGGTTTCCCCACTGTGCGCACCCCTAAATGACCATCATCTTCCAGGGCCTATAATCAAGACAACCTGGGCACCTATAACGCAAGACATCGGGAAGCGGCCATGTGCCTGCGGGGTAGTCATAACCACACCCGGAATTACCTACCCATCGCAGAAAATATACAACAACAAATGCTCACATGGCCTAGGACTATATCCACCCTGCATTCATTAGCCAGGGGGTTTCACCTCACGCGCGAAATTCCCTTATTATGTCATTTAGAGAGGGTGTGTTTAAACCATTTTATTTACCATTTTCAAAAATCAAGTAAATTATCATTTACCATATTCATGATTAAGTAAATTATCATTTTCCATCATCATTACCATTTCCATTTATACATGTATGTTTCGTTTTATTTGAAACCATACTCATTTACATTATTGTAAACAATTCACCTTATTATCCGGAGCCATACGATAAATTATATCGTTACCACAACCTCAAAGGAGTAAATAAACTCTTAATTATCTCCAAACATTTTGGGGTATTACTTTAAAACCCTACTATCATACCTCAAATGGATAAATAAACTTCCAATTTATTCTCCTAACATTCGTTTGTGAAGTTATTATAAACCATCAAGACTAACATAGCTCAAAGGAGCCTCTAAATTCTCCCGAACATAACACTACGACTCCTAGTTTAATAATAATCAACTAGAAGAAATAATGCCCTAACATTAATTGGCATATCCCCGAAAAAACCCCCACATAACCCATTTTTAGTGTAGGGAAAATCAACTAACTCATCTAGAACTCTAGGACTCTAAGTTTACTTCATTCAAGAAGGTTCCTAGGCCCTAAACTTAAAGAAAATGAATTGAAATTGAGTTATAAAATTAACTCAAAAACAGCAAGAAACAAATCGATTCGCCCAAGAAGCGAATCGGTTTGGACATAAAGACCTGGGATTCTGTAAACTGCCGAATCGATTCGGCTTGGACCCGAATCGATTCTCCCTAGAGGCCGAATCAATTCTCCCCTGCAGAAGGTCCAAGAAGGGGTTACGGGTTATAAACCATCGTTTTTCCCAAAACCGAATTCTACTCCATTTTTACCCACATTCATCAACACTAATCTACCCCAAATCATTCAACTTGATTATTAACCACTAATATCCACAATTTCATCATCCAAAAACCAAGATTAGGGTTTAAACACCATAAATTCCATTTTTGCTCCATAAATACAAATACATAAATATCACACAATTTATTCATCTTAAATCACATATTAACAAGTAGAAAACTTGCCTTAGAGTTGAAATCTCATATTTCTTTTGGGTAGAAGCAATCCCAATCTTCAATCTCCAATTCTCTCATCTTTCTCCATTTTTCTCTTCCTCTCTCTCTCCTTTTCTCTCTATGTTTAAGACACACAAATGAGAAATGAAAATAAGGGGCAAGACTTAAAAATCGTGGCTTAAGTCTAAAGTCTCCAACTTAAGTGGTTAATACCACATTAAAATGACTCCCAAATACGCGTTTAAGTTAAAACCAGGTAAAAGTGCCCTAAACCCAAAAATACAATATGGCACTTATTTTGACTGTCTCGAACATTCCGAGACTAACTACACCCTCTAAACTGGCATCCAGTAATTTTATAAATTATTTCTAGTTCCAGATTTATTTAAACCATAATGTCATTAAAATACATGACACTATAAAACATACAACATGAGGATATTTACCTACACATACGGTAAATATGCAACATTCCAGTAAATATTAACTTCTAACTCATTTAATTAATATTTACTCCAGTTCCAACATTTTATATAATTACCTTATGCGGTAAATTAATATAAAAATTAGCCTCCAAAAAGCGAGGGTTGTTACACTAACATCCCGAGTACTACCTTTATGATCCCACCCGAAAACTTGGCTAAGTGCATCCATACTCAGAGATGCCTTATCGACATGACTCTACGAGTTGTGGACCTCTTTAATTTTTTCCTGAAATAACAAAAAAGTAGGCGATTATATGAAATAACAAAAAAGTAAATGATTATAAATAATGAATTAATAACATAAATAAAATTATAAATTGCAATAGTGGTGCCCATGGCTAGATTGACCTCCTTGTCCTTCCCGTTCTTCGTTCGAACTTCCACATAGGCATCGAGCCTATATGGCTTATCTTTAGGACCATTCCCCATCTCTTGAATAAAATAATGCAAAATTAGTAAATTGGTATATAATTACCACCAAATAGAATACAATAAAAGTAAAATGAAATAACATTCAAAACTTACCATTCTATGCTCCACCTTAACGTAAGATGTACGCCCAGAGTAGTGCACGTCAACCTTTTTGGCTCAATTTTGCCCTCTTCGATTCACGAGAGGAAAACTGCCTCTTTGATATCTCGTTATCGATAACTATTGCCAGTTTGTCAATGAGATTGGTTCCTTCTCGAGGACCGCATCCCTACACCATACTATGGACTCCCTGTTCTTGCTAAAATATCGTGCTCACATGTTTTTCTTCCACGTTTTCCATTGCTCCCTTAGCTGTTCCGACGTGGCGTTACGTGATTCTGGGGGCAAGTCGAATTGTTTTTGTCCAAGAAATACAAAAATATAATATAGTAAGTGATTTAGTTGTATTTAAAATATAAAATAAAATTCAATTATGATTGAATCAAGCATATTCCTATAATGTCCCCCAAACCCCCATCTTAAGCTCAATGGGCACCCTCCTACAATGAGTGTACTCGGGACCAGTAATCGTTTTGCCAATTTCAAGGCACTATCTTGGAAAGCCATTTTTTGTTCTCCACTATGATCCTAACTTGCCCCACTTTAGGGGCTTAGAGCTAGACATGCCTTCTTCATCATCGCTTCCCTGATGATGCTTTGATGAAGACATATCCTGCAAAAATTGTTAGAGTAGAAGCATATATATATATATATATATATAAGAAGATGATTTAGAAAATATAAATAATGAATTTTTGACATTGTTATATAATATGTGTGATAAATTAACAACGACATTTGAAGAATACAAATCCATATCATTAACCAGACTAAAAATTGGTTCAAATAATTCTTAAATTGATTAAAATCCAAATTACTATATTTACTAACTAACCAACAAAGATTGATTCAAATCCCAAAAAACTGATCAATTCCAAATGAACAAATCATTAAACTATCATCCAAAAATAATATATCCAACAAAAAATTAAACTATGATAAATCAATGACATTAGAAGAATACAAATTAACAACAACATTAGAAGAATACAAATCCATATCATCAACTAAACTAGGAATTGTTTAAGCTAATTGGAATCCTTATTACAAATATAAGAATTGTTTTAAATTCGGGTTATCTTCAAAAAATGATTGATTTTCGAAAGAAGCAATTAAATGATCCATGCTACTTGTCAAACGCTTTATTGCGTGTAAGACGGTTCTCCAACACATAAGTTTCTTCAACTGTAGTTACTTTTGCAGCCATGATGTGCTTTAAATTGACTACTTTTTCACATAAATGTGTGAATAGGATGCTAGTTTGCATAATGTCCCTCTATAAAGCCTTATTCTTAGAGAAACAATGCTTAAACTACAAAGGAACCAATTGAATGATCACATGCCAATCGTGAGACTTACACTTATGTAAATCACGAGTGACATAATTTATAATCCTTTACAAGTTGGATGCAAAAAAATGTAACTTTCAAATTATATATCGCGTCTAAAAGAACCTTTATTTCCTTACTCGTCAAAGTAAATTCACTAGGGGGAATTATTTTCCTTTCGCTACTATCTTCTTTCAACCATAAATGTGGCTTAAGTTTCAACAATTTAAGGTCATGTCATGCATTTTCTCTATCCTTCGAATGACTCCCTTTAAGGCATGTACCCACAATATGTTCTTCTTTGCATGCATTACATCTAATACATGACGCATCGGGTTACTCTTCCAATAAGAAGAGGCAAATAAAATTGACCTCTTAGACCATGGTTTTCTTTTCTCAATTTCTTTCTCAATTGGGGTCTTCTTATGCTTAGCATTCTTCAATTTTGAATTCTTACCTGGCATATTAGGTCCACAATTAGATGTTTTACTCTAAATTTATGAACCTTGGAAGTGCCTAATATGTGTGCTTTTTAAACAAAACCAATTTTCTTCGAAAATTATCCAACTTTTAATTATGCACCAAACCAAGTTGAAAAAAACCCAATTCTTACTTTAAACCAATTTTATCTCGATTAATCCTAAACATGCATCTAGTGATTAAAGCAAGTAAAATAAAGTAAAGAATACTCACAACACCGGATGTACAAGGAAAAAAACCCAAAATGGGAAAACAACCTCGGACGGCCCAAGCCAGACAATCACTATGAACAATGGTTTTACAAAGACAAATTAGCCTTACTCAATGACTCGATCACCACGGGTCTTGACGCTCCTTTTGATATTCAACCGTTCTTTAATAGTGCCCACGCATAAATTCAGTCTTCCATGATACCTGTCCATAACACTTGACTCCAGGAATGTCTCGGTGTCCACCGATTGGCTTTGATTGGTCTACGATGTCGAACAACAAGTCCTTATCTTTTCTTCACTGCAAAACCCTTATGTTCAATGGCAGAACAAACTTCTTGGTGCCGCAAGATCACTTAAACATATGAGAATCATAACTCGGATCTTTGCAAACTCTAAGGATGTGTTTATGCTTTGTAAACCTTAGAAAACATGTGCAAACAAGTTTCTGGTTCGAATACTATTTTTTAGAATGCACACTTATGAAACTCTGATGAAACCATGCTTTAATAAGAATAAAATGCCGCCTCAAAAAACGTGTCGTTCGAACGACTATGCCACATCGTTCGTGCGACATAGGCATCTCGTTCGAATGAGATTCTTATGTCGTTTGAACGAGCTGATGTGGTTTGACTTTTTTGACTTTATGTTCAAAATGTCTCTTGCACAAGAGATCCAAATTAGTCAAACTCTATTTCGAGTATATCAGAATAAAACGTAGTGTAAACCTTTAAAACACTCTTAAAAATATTCTAAAACATTTTTCTTTATAAAAATACATCCTTATCTTTTATAAAAATAATTCCAAGCACCATTAATTATACGCATTCATACCAGAGTGATCTCGAATGCAATTAACTTTGAAGACGATTAAACTGGCACCAATTAAACATCGGCATGATTAATTCTTTGAAGCTTTGCCCCAACATCTTCAATTTCTTCAATACTTCATAGACCAAGTGGGATCATGAGAAAATAAAAATCTCCCTATAACATATTACAAACACAGTTTTGTTCACGAAATTAAGTCAAAATAATACAGGGACTCAATTGAAAATTTATGTCCTTACAAACCTTAAAGTTTTCTCGGTGGTAGCCTATGTTCGACCCCGGACAGTAAAAAATTGGAACCTCTCTCAAATATAAAACTATGATCCGGGGATGGTAGTGGTTAAAAATGTCCTATGGGAATGGTATATAATTTTTCCACTAGACTCGAGATGTTGAGATTCGATCTCCTCTCCACAAATAGGTTAATCCAAATAACCAAGTAATGTCCTTCGCTATCCATGGTACTATAAAAAATCGCTTCAAATGAGGCATAACGGGAAAATATTTCAATACTTTTTGAGGCACTTTTGAAAGTGTGCCTTCCTTTCCAGTTGATTAGACAGGTTTCCCACATTTCGAACACCGATCGAGATTTTCATACTCCTTCCATTATAGTATTCCGTCATACCTACAAGCATGAATTGATTCATACTTGTAAGGACACAAGTTTCCAATTGAGTCCTTTGTAGTTTTGGCTCAATTTCGGACAAAAACGTTTGAGTCATAGGATAGAGTATATTGATCATCCTTCAAGCCTATGACGTGTTTGTTTAAAGACGTAGCAACCAAGTGTATAAATCTTCATGAAAATGCCGAGTTTAAGTGCCTCGTTTCTACGTCATCAACATTGGTTCCATGCTCCCAAGGTATGAATGCATTACACACACACACACGCACACACACACACACACACACACACACACATATATATATATATATATATATATATATATATATATATATATATAGGAGCTTGGAAAGTTTTTATATTGGGTGTAGGTTTAATTAAAACTTTTGTTTATTTTCAGAAAGATTTAATTAAAACCTTAAATAAAGTTTATAAAGTTTCTGGGCTACAAATAGAAATGTTCAAATTTTCTGGAAGTTCGTTCGAAATGTCGTTCGAACGAGTTTGTCGTTCGAACCACATTGTCGTTCGAACGAGTTTTCCAACGAGTTCCCATATTCACCACTGAAACTTTGTTCGAAATGTCGTTCGAACGAGATTGCTGTTCGAACGAGATTTCTAACGAGTTCACACTGGAACTTCGTTAGAAGCCTCGTACGAATGAGATTTTGTTCGAACTAAAATGTCGTTCGAACGAGTTTTGACGGGAACAGTTAAATGGCAGTTTTGAGAAGTTTTGACCCACCTTCCCACTAACTTTTTGGCAGATTCAATAAGTAGAGAAATGAACATTTCTGACTTAACTTTTTATTCCATTCTAACTTCTAGAGAGAGTTTTTGAGAGCAAATTCTTCCAAGAAAAGTTCATGGTTTTGAGTGTTCATCTTTCAAAGAAAAATTCATTTGACACTCTAGTTTACACCCAATTGTTTGTTTAATCCAAGTTCCATATATATATATATACGTTGCTTAGAGTTTTGGCACCGGTTTTTCATCTCTACCGTTTTGAAGAGACGTTTGGGTTTGCTTCCAAATGCCACAAAGAAGAAGATGTTTCCGTTGATTTATCCACTTGGAGAAAGGCTCCTTGTTCGGATGACGGTGACCATATAAAGTCCGATCAGTGGATTCCGAGACCACGGTGGAGCTCCGTGGTTATTCTCTAGGTGGAGGTGTCTATAAGAAGGAGCGTCGGGGCTTGATAGGGATCGAGTCGAGTGTTGTAAGTCTACTGTCTTGTATTTGTAAATTTCGTACTTAGTGGATTTAAGGCTAGGGCCGTTTCTCGTTGTGGGTTTTTCCTCGTACATCGCGGCGTAGTGATTTCATTATTTTATTTTATCTTACTATACTTATCTAGAACGCATGCTTAGGTAATTTAAGATAAAGTTTGGCTTTAATCACTACATGTTTAATTTGGTATGAAATTAAATATTGGGTAATGTTTATGTTAATTTAATTCAAGTCATTTAATTTAATTGATAAAATTGGTTTGGCCTAACTTGATAAAATTGCAAAATATGACTTAGGCAAATTTTCTAGGACTTGGGTTGAATTACGTTGGTTTAAGTGAAATTCAATTTGTGTGTGTTTTGTCATATTTCACTTTTTTTAATTTTAATCTGAATAGAAATTAAAATTTGTAATTTGTTTATTTGAACCATCATCTAACGCTTCTGCATCTAAAAGGAAATTATCTTTTTGAAGAATAAAAATAAAAAAAATAAAAAATATTAATTTTTGATTTCAAAAAGGGGGTCTACGCCGTTTCAAATTGCTATCAGAGCCAAAACGATAAATTATTTCTTTAAGATCCTTTAACTATTTCTGGCTATAATGGAATTTTCCCCATTTTCAAAATTTCCTATTTTTGATGGTTCTAATTAGGCGTATTGAAAAGCATGTATGAAATCGACACTTAAATCTATTGACGAGAGGGTTTGGTTATCTGTAGTTAACAGGTGGTCTCCACCAACTCATTTAGTAGATAATGAATATGTTCCCAAACCGTCCGATAGATGGAGTGAGAATGAGTTTTACCTTTCAAAATTTAATTCCCGTGGTTTAAATGCCTTGTTTAGCGCTGTCACACCGGATGAATTCGGACGCATTATGACGTGTGAGACCGCTAAAGAAGCGTGGGATATTTTACAACTCACTCATGAAGGTACAAGCGTCGTTAAAGCTTCGAAACTCCAAAACCTCACCACTCAATTTGAAACCATCAAAATGAACGAAAAAGAAATTTTTGATTAATTCTATGCTAGACTTTCAGATATTGTTAATTCATCTTTTAACTTGGGAGAGAAAATACTCGACGACCGAGTAGTAAAGAAAATATTAAGGTCCCTACCCGATAGATTTATTCCGAAAGTGACCGTTTTAAATTCTTTACCAACTTTAGCCTCTAAGAAATTAGAAGAGCTTGCAGGTGATTTATAAATCTATGAACTGGACATGTTTCCCTCTAAAACTGAAAAGAAAATAGAAAAGGGCATTGCTTTAAAATCTCGAGAAGAGGAAAAATAAGTATTAGAGTGTGAAAGTGATAGTGACTCGGAAGACATGGCTATGTTTGCTAGAAAATTTCAAAAATTTCTTAAATTGAACAAAGACAAATTTAAAAATGATTTTTAGAAATTTGAAAAACCTAGGCATGATAAAGCCGAGAAGATCCCTAAAACTTCTAATGAAAATAAAAATAGGGACGAGTCGAAAAAATGTTTTGGTTATGAAGAGTATGGCCATAGGGCTTTTGAGTGCCCCATTAAACTAAGGAGAGAGGGGAAGAAACCAATTGCTTTTAATGCAACCCTTAGTGATAGTGATAATGAAGAGGGACCCGATTCCCGCACCAAGCCCAATTTTGTGGCTTTTATGGCTAGTTATGTGAGTGATAGTGAGAACTCATCTATAGATGGAAATTTATCACATGACATTTCCAAGGTTATAGTTTATGATTCCCTTGTTTTTGAAGATAGTGAGAGTGGAGAAGAAAGACAGAGTAAAAATGAAGAAGAGGTTAATGTGAGTGAACTTCAAAATACTTTTCAAGAATTATATGAAGAATCAATTAAATTAAAAAGAGCTAATTTGAAGTTAGAAGCTAGTTTGAGAGAACGTGTCAAGGTCGTTGTTAATAGTGTGTTGGTTGAAGACCTTAGGACGCGAGAGAGATCTCTTCGAGAGAAGCTAGAATATGTAGAAGGCGAGAGAGATAGCCTTAGAGGTTTAATGGAATCCTTGAAAAATGATCTTCTCAAGTTTGGAGAGAGAAATGTGTTATTAGAGTCTAACATTCTAGAATTAGAAAATAAATTAAAAGACTCTAGTAATGTCAAATTTGATTTGGAGTGTCGTTCGAAAAAATTAGATAAAATATTAGGAATGGTCCAAATTAAAAATGACACTTGTGGTTTAGGCTTCGATACTTGTAATGAATCAACTTACAAAGCCAAAACCAACTTTTTAAGAGAATCGCCTAGGAAAGCCTTTTGAGATCACTCCTTAGGTAGATTTTTTTGACATGTTTTTACTTGTGCACATTGTGGTCGAAAATGTCGTCTTAAGAAATATTGTTTTGATCTTAAAAGATTTTCTAGAAAATCCTAATGTAAGTCAACCAAGGTAGCCAAGATTACTACACCCCGATAGTCACTCATCATTAGTTTGGGTTAGGAGATCCAACTTGGTAGCTTTACAAGATAGGGTATTTGATTCTCATTTACTTTCACATGCTTCATCCCTTGCAAAATCTAAAGGTTGAATGTGTTAGTTTTATTTGCATACTTTAGCTTTTGTGCTTCATGCTATATTCTCATGATAAATGTATGCTTGTCTAATCATTCTCTAGTCTATTCTCCATGCTTAATCACATGCTAGAATTATGATTCTTGTTTATCTTTTGTATTATATTTCTTTCTTTTTTGTTTGCATTAAATGAAAAATACAAAAAGATTTTTGTTTCTCATTTGGGTTTTTTTCTCTTGGTAATTTAAGCTTAATGTAAAACTTCAAATGATTTTTGTTTGTCTTTTGAGTATATATTTTTATTTTTGGTTAAAAAAATTTCAAAAACTCAATTTTTTTTTGGTGTGTATTTTAGTTTGACACACTTTATGTGGCATACACTTGTGTTAGAATCCCATCTTTTACGCTCCCATGTGGCTAGAACTTTTGGTTAAGATTGTCAATCCTTATAATGTTGTTTACCATGCTTACATGGAGTAGTTGGATTTTGTGTTGATTAAATGGATTCTATTTTTATATGCCTCTACTCACACATGCACGAGCTCATTTGAAATTTTAACTTTATATGTATATTTGAGATTTGTGAGATGGTCTCCTGCCAATCTTATCATCTACATATTTGTGGCCTAGGAGGACTTGTGCATGTTAAAATCCGTTGCACGTGAGATTTGTGAGATATAAAAATTGATAAATATAAATGTGCACGAGGAAGGGCTCCGAAAGGATTTATTGTCCTTTGCAAATAGTAAGCCACCGTTTGTTTGGACCTAAAAGAAATACGTGGTCCAAAGGCCTAAAGAAAATATGCCATTAAAAAAAAAATATTTGCCAAGGCCTATGTTTGATTGATATATTCATTCAAAATTAATATAAATGCTTATTGAGGGAGATTGGATGGTATATCAACGGTTTGCACAATGTCCGTTTATCCTAGTTGCATTTTCAATGTCATGACTCTATTGGTTTGTAGAATCATCAACACGCTAGGCTTGTATGCATTGTGTATGTTTGTTCATTGAGTTCAATATATATTGTCACATGAGGTTATATTCAAATGTGATGAAGTTTGCAATCAATTGAGAACTACGTGAACATATTTTAAGTGATTGGGTCTAAATTTAATTGTTGCTAGTTCACACCCCAACACTTCCGTTTCCATATGACACATTTTTGCCTCACGAGTGTGGAAAGCTTATCTTATTTTGTGTCATTTGTGTTTTTATATCTATATATGTGTACTTGAGTCTATTAGGTATATATTATGTATACATATATTTGATATTTTTGTTTAGTCTTTGCCTTGATTTCTAGTCCATATATGCTTTAATTCATAATTGGTATCCATCTTATTGCATTCCTTGTTGATATCACATGCTTAATACTTATGTATCATATTGGTATTTGTTTCTTGCATCTTAGTTGGTATCCATTATTATTTGTTGGATTAGTTATGATTTTGTTGCCCATGTACTTTAATATTCTCATCACTTTATGCGCATTTGCATTTTTAGCTTGTTATCCCATTCTATTTATCCCTTGTTTAGTTTAAGGGTAATATGCTTTACTTGGGGGAGAAAAGTTAATGTTTTAGTTCTTTAGCCTTTGTCTATTCCTAAACAAAAAGGGGGAGAATGATATCTTAGGGGAGACGTCTTTCTAAGTAGGTAGGTCATTTATTTGACAAAGGGGTTGAATTAATTTAGGGGGAGTAATTATTCTATTGCATGTAATATTTTGATATTCCCTATGCGTTTAATGCGTTTGCTTAAGTGTGCAGGAATTATATTCTAAGCGGCAACTTTCACTGGCAAAGATTTTAATCCATTGGGTTGTTTAAGTCAAGCATTGTATTTTTATTTTGGGTGGGACTTTTTATTAGTCTAGTAGAGCTTGACGGACCTTTAGGATTTTTGTTTGGTTTTTGTCCCAGAATAGCCAAAGGGGGAGATTTGTAAGGACACAAGTTTCCAATTGAGTCCTTTGTAGCTTTGGCTCAATTCTGGACAAAAACATTTGAGTCATAGGATAGAGTATATTGATCATCCTTCAAGCCTATGACGTGCTTGTTTGAAGACGTAGCGGCCAAGTGTATAAATCTTCATCAAAATGCCGAGTTAAGTGCCTCATTTCTATGTCATCAACAGTGGTTCCATGCTCCCAAGGTATGAATGCATTACACACACACACACACACACACACATATATATATATATATAGGAGCTTGGAACGTTTTTATATTGGGTGTACGTTTAATTAAAATTGTTGTTTATTTTCAGAAAGATTTAATTAAAACTTTAAATAAAGTTTATAAAATTTCTGGGCTACAAATAGAAATGTTCAAATTTTCTGGAAGTTCGTTCGAAATGTCATTCGAACGAGTTTGTCGTTCGAACCAAATTGTCATTCGAACGTGATTGCTGTTCGAACGAGATTTCCAACGATATTTCTAACGAGTTCACACTGGAATTTTGTTAGAAGCCTTGTTCGAACGAAAATGTCGTTCGAACAAGTTTTGGCGGGAATAGTTAAATGGCAGTTTTGAGCAGTTTTGACCCACCTCCTTACTTGTTTTTCCCACTAACTTTTTGGCAGATTCAATAAGCGCGGAAATGAACTTTTCTGACTTAACTTTTTATTCCATTCTAACTTCTAGAGAGAGTTTTTGAGAGAAAATTCTTCCAAGAAAATTTCATGGTTTTAAGTGTTCATCTTTCAAAGAAAAATTCATTTGACACTCTAGTTTACACCTAATTGTTTGTTTAATCCAAGTTCCATATATATATATATATATATATATATATATATATATATATATATATATATATATATATATATATATATATATATATATATATATATATATATATATATATATACTTTGCTTGGAGTTTTGGCACCGATTTTTCATCTCTACCATTTTGAATAGACGTTTGGATTTTCTTCTAAATCCCACAAAGAAGAAGATGTTTGCGTTGATTTACCCACTTGGAGAAAGGTTCCTTCTTCGGGTGACAGTGACCATATAAAGTCCGATTGGTGGATTTCGAGACTGCGGTGGAGCTCCGTGGTTATTCGCTAGGTGGAGGTGTCTACAAGAAGGAGCGTCGGTGCTTGATAGGGATCAAGTCGAGTGTTGTAAGTCTATTGTCTTATATTTGTAAATTCCGTACTTAGTGGATTTGAGGCTAGGGTCGTCCGAGGTTTTTTCCCGTTGTGGTTTTTTCCTCGTACATCGCGGCGTAGTGATTTCATTATTTTATTTTATCTTGCTATACTCATCTAGAACGCATGCTTAGGTAATTCAAGATAAAATTTGTTTTAATCACTACATGTTTAATTTGGTGCGAAATTAAATATTGGGTAATGTTTATGTTAATTTAATTCAAGTCATTTAATTTAATTGATAAAATTGGTTTGGCCTAACTTGATAAAATTGCAAAATATGACTTAGGCAAATTTTCTAGGACTTGGGTCGAATTAAGTTGGTTTAAGTGAAATTCAATTTGTGTGTGTTTCATCATATTTCACTTTGTTTAATTTTAATTTGAATAGAAATTAAAATTTGTAATTTATTTATTTGAACCATCATCTAACGCTTCTGCATCTAAAAGGAAATTATCCTTTTGAAGAATAATAATTTTTTTTTAATTAATTTTTGATTTCAAAAAGGGGGCCTACGTCGTTTCAATACTTTATTCCTAAGCCTTTCAAACTATTCTTATACTAGGATAGTTATTTGGAAGCGTATTCTGGTTGGGCCTCAAGCCCTTCACCTAATTTAGAATTCTTGTTATGCTATTGTTAGAGAAACCATATCGGGTCTTCAAACTATGAAAACAAACCATGGCATGAAATGTTGTTTGATCTTTTCCATAGCCGGGGTAAAACAGTTGGGTCACCTTAAATTTCAAACTTAGATAGTCATAGTCATGGTTTATCCCAATACCATAATGAGCACCAAAACCTTTTATATTGTTAGTGACATCATTTTCTTCCACTTCATGAACTCCATAAACATTATCAACTAAATCCTCTAACATATTATGATCTACATTATCCTCCTGACCCTGTACATCTATCTTACTTGATGATTGAAGGTTGCTTGGGGACAAAAACAATATGCATTTACCCTTTAAAAGCTCACGATCAATCATTATCTTGCATAACCCAACTAAGAAGATGTAGTTCAACTAATTTCCACTCAAACACCTTACCATTGCTACAATGTGCACATGGACACGGGAACTCTTCATCATTAAGTCATCTCGTTATCAATTTTACAAACTTGTTTTCACCTCTACGATACTCACTCCCTAGTTTATTTGTCTCACCCATCCACTCTTTATATAGAGGATATCCCATCACAGCGACTGCGAACACACAAATACACATGGATTAATATAGTGGACTGTGGCTAAGAAGCATATATTCATGGATTGAAAATGACCCATCAACATACCAATTTCCAACATACAATCATACATATACAAACAAATATCCTTTAAAACATCGAGTACAAATTTGAAAATGACACAAAACATCAGTGTTAATTTTGCACTTTACCCTATTTCTTACTTTCTTATAAATCAATATTAGCACTCAACTTACAAGTAAACCTACTGAACCTAAACCTGCTTCAATAGAGTTTACTATTAAAGTATCCTCGAATAATTAGTTTAGTTACAATTCAAAAGATGTAAAACAAGTTTTCTATGGTTCTATATATGTTGTTTAAATGACCTAAAAACAATTTTAGTATTTGGTATTGATCAATTATGTCGTCATATTGATACACATGATATGTTCTAGTCATACAGCACTGGCGAACCGAAGAGACGAGTAGTCCTAATAAGGTTACCACCTTGCTATGGATATATCTAGTAGACATATATATGAAACTATACGATTCACGTTATAGTAATAAACACGAATAGAGATTTGGTTTCACCTTGATTGCATAGAAAAATTCAAAGGCAAGAATTACACACAATATTCAACTGATATATCATATCATACACAAACTAATGCAATATATCATTAACAAAGTGATTCAAAAAATGTTCAGATTATGTGAGCTTGTAGATTTAAAAATCATTTCATAATCATAAGGGAAAAACACATTCAACATATGAACATTACAAACAAAAAAAACACCAGGAGATAAAAAATAAATATACATCCACGTTCACTTATCAATATCAAACCAAATGTGCTTGAACATTCAATACATTTATAATAATATAAGTAGGTCCTTTATTTATTTTCCATAAACCATAACTTTTAATAAAACCCACTTTAAAGATTGAAATCTTCACACATTAAAAGACCAAGCATAATGACAACAACAATACAAATCGAAACTTTAGGAACAAATCCATTCGCGAACATGCATTAGAAAATAAAGAATGATATGGAAAAAACTTAAAGATTCATACAAAAAAGTATATAATAACAATTATGAATAATAACAGTATATAATAACGTATATAATATTTGAAAAATAGAGTTG
Organism: Sambucus nigra; assembly: GCA_949130495.1. Lineage (NCBI taxonomy): Eukaryota > Viridiplantae > Streptophyta > Magnoliopsida > Dipsacales > Adoxaceae > Sambucus > Sambucus nigra. The sequence goes on along the minus strand of OX422211.1, from coordinate 205,116,679 downwards.
GAGAGAGAGAATACCGATGAGAGAGAGAGAATGATGTGGTGGAAAATCGAAGAGGCTTGTGGTGGATGAGGTGGAAATCTCGGTGTCAGTGGTGGTGGAAAATGGTGTTGTGGTGGATTTGACATTTGTGGTGGCTGTCAATGATGGGAAAAAGAGGAGAAACAATAATTTTTTGTGGTCTAGGTGGAGAGAGAGTAGAATGGTTTGTGTGGACCGAAAAAAGGGACAAGGGTTTAATTCATCTAAGAATTATTATCACGATCTTTGACCCTGACACACTCGTGATATTAAAAAGTGGAGGTGTTGTCATGACCTTTGACCTTGACAAGTCCTTGCGAGTGAAAGGTGAAAAAAATCCTTTTTTGATGTAGTGATATCCTGCTTTCATTAATTGAAAGCTAACAATGATCAGTTGAATGACCATTGAATAGTTTGAACTCATAACACTTTGTCAACATGCCATTTCTTCAAATGTATATCACGTTCCCTATTAAGGTGATTGAGACTCCCAATGAAAAGGATACATGGAAATGTGTGAATCTACCAAGGACGAACGTGTGTATCTCTCAATTCAAATTCCTTCAACTTGCATGTTACAAAATAGGAATAACGTCGTAAAGGCTCAGTATATAAATCCTCATGTAGTGCAAAGTAGGGATGGATGTTAGTAAACATAAACACTCTCTGTAATCCTCTATAATTCCTCAAAGTAATAAAAAGATATTCTCCAAATTTTTACCCCATGGACTTAGGTTGAGCCTATCTGAACCACATATATCTCATGTCTAACTTTCTTTCTATATTCATTCATTGCTCAACATTGTAATCTATTAATTTATCTTTATTGTGTTGTGTGTGAAAGACTTATTTTTACCTCAACATAATTGGCATCGTATGTGGGAACAATAATTTTCAAATACATAAACAAAAATTAAATGACACAAGCCATCAATGGCCTCATGGAGCAACAACAGGCCTTCCAAGACCAGCTTGCCAAAATTCTGAGCCACCTACCACCTAACCCACTGCCAAAATCAGAGAAATAGGGGGACCAAACCTCACCTATATAACATAATTTGGAAAATAAGTCTCCCCTTATGCCTCCACCTTCCTCGACATTATCCTCCACTGTCCACTGAGCATCACTGGCTAGGCAACCGGACCTCCTACCAGCCATTATCAATGGTGAAAATGCTATGCACGCATCTTTGTGAAAATAATGGACTGTCCAATGCCATCCAGTTTTTATCTCCCGAGGATGGATTCATTTGATAGGACAATGGAATCTAAAGACCACCTATATCACTATGAATCCCACATAGAATTCCTTGCAAACCTATATCAGACCAGGTGTTGAGAATTCGCTAAAACGCTAAAAGGATTGATGAAGATTTAATTAAATCATCTGCTGCCCAATTCCATCCCGTGTTTCAGAGAGCTCTCAGAACGGTTCTTCTAAAACTTAATTGGAAGTAAAGTCCACATAAAGACTATATACTATATGTTGAGTGTCCTCCAGACTAAGGCTGAGGACCTCAAAAAGTATGTGAAGAGGTTTAATGATGAACTCCTCCATATCAACGATTCGTAGAGGATAGTGTACACCTTGGCCTTCTTGCACCGGTTATAAAGTATTAGCACCATTTATTCCTTATAAAAAAACTTGCCTACCAACATGGAGGAATTGATAAAGAAAGTGGAGAATCACATCCATGTAGAGGACACCATTAGTAGCCTATAATCCACTCATCGGGTGGGAGACTTGGGGGATAATATAACAAAGGAAGACTAGAGAACGATGAGATTTGTTTTGAGGGGGAATCAATGGGTGAATCAATCCCTAACTGAACATTACACTCCAATGAATATGATCATGGAATGGGCATTAAATGTCACGATCGACCTGAAGATGTTAAGGTGGATGAAAATATCAAAGAACATACCACTCGAGGCAATATCCAACCTTTACTGCCCATTCCATCGAGATAATGACCATAATACTAACTATTGCCTCTATCTGAAGATTGAAATCGAGGAGCTAGTAAAAGGGGGCATTTACTAGAGTTTGTTCAGACAAGATACGATATGAAGTAAGAGTGGGATAACAGGCAAACACATGATCGACGTAGAAGAAAATCAAAAGACAAAGAATAGAGAAGGGAGAAACCAAAATAGGTGGCAATAACTGAGAAAGGGAGGAGGATTAACATGGTCTCTGGAGGTTTTGTAGTTAGAGGAAAATAGACATTGGCTCATAGAGCGTACAAGAGACAAAAAGGGAGCTAATGGTGGGTAAAAATGGTGAAACCTATTGAAGATTAGGAGGATGTCACCTTCTCATCGAATGACTCATGGGATTTGATTACTCCTCCTGACGGTCTTTACTGATCAAAGCATTGATATCAAATTAGACAGTCAAAAGAATCAAAATAGACACGGGAGTTTGGCAAAAATTATTTATTATGACTTCTTCAAATAGATGAAGCTTGATGGATCTTGGTTAAAGCCAATAAAAGGTCCATTCTTGAGCTTCTGAGGGGAGAAAGTGTACCCAACTGGGATAATTGATCTACTTATCATGATAGGAAGGGACCCTAACACAACCACACTGTATATATAGTTCCTGTAGTCAGGATGCATTCGACTTACAACATACTGATCGGATGAACGACCCTGAGTAGAATTGACACAGTTTTGTTAATCAAATCCCTCACCCTTTGATTCCCCACACCTAACGGAATGGGAACAGTTCACGGGAGCCAATTTCATACCAAGATTTGCTATTTTTTTTATCATTGAAGATGAATATGGATACATTTAACATAGATGGGTTAGATCCTAGAGAGGAACCTCCCATGGGGTACATAGTTGAAAACATTATCGCAATCCCACTATACAATAACCGTCTGAAGAGGGTAGTGTACGTGTGGTCATAACTGATAGAGAAGAGGAGGGAGAAATTAGTTTCATTTCTAAGAAGGAACCACATGATGTTTGCATGGATCCATGAATACCGATCATTCATGCCGTAGTAATGACCTATCAACTGAAGGTATATGCATCAAGCCAATCAATTAGGGGAAAAAAAGAGGGCGTTTTCCCCCGAGAGAAATCACGTGGCACATGTTGAAGTGGGGAAGTTATTTGATGTAAATTTTCTTCATGACGTTAGATACCTCGACCTGGTCTCGAACGTTATTATGGTCTGAAAGACGAACAATAAATTATGACTTTATGTGGACTACTCCAATCTAAACAAGGCTTTCTTGAAGGATTCGTGCTAGTTGCTAAGGATTGATGCACTAGTAGATGCCACGACAGGGAACGAATGCACTCGTTAGATGAAGAGGAGACCTTTGTGACATATCAACGGACTTACTATTACTGAGTGATGCCATTCATATTGAAGAATTTTAGGTCACTTATCATAGACTCATTAACTAAATGTTTAAGGAACATATAAGGAAAATAATGAAAGCGTAAGTGGATGGTATCTTAGTGAAAAGTATAAATGAAGAGGACCATGTACTTGACTTCATGGGGTCTTTTGAAATCCTTAATCAATACCGAATGAAGATGAACCCAAAGAAGTTTGCCTTTGGTGTGGCATCAAGAATTTTTTGGATTTCGTGGTGACATATAGGAGGAATATAGGCTAACCACGAAAATATCCAAGTAGTATTAGATATGAAAAGTCTAAAGAATGTAAAAGAGGTATAATATTTGATAGGGAGGGTAACAACACTGAGTAGGTTAGTGTACAAGGTAATCGATAGGTGCATACCATTCTTCAGAACACAGAAGAAGGCATTCTTTAGACAAACGAGCGTGAACAGGTTTTCTAATACTTTAAGACTTCTTTGGAGGAGGTCCTTCTCTTCTCAAAGTTAGCTCTAAGAGAAGAACTGTATCTTTGTCTATCCGTCCCTTTGACGACGATCTGTTCAGTCCTGATTAGAGATGATGTAGGGGTTCAGTGAACGGTTTACTAAATCAACGAAATATTCAGGGGAACAAAGTCTAGATAGCCGATGCAGGAGAAATTGGCCTTCATGCTTGTCATTTTAACCCCAAATCTGAGGCTATATTTTTAATTGCATATAATTGTCATTATATCCGATTACGTGCTCATAGAGGTCCTTCACAAGATAGAGGTTTCTGGGCGATCTCTAAAATGGTCAGTGGACCTCTAGGAGTTTGATCTAGACTAAAAATTAAGAATAGTTGTCAAGTGATAGGTGACGCGACCACAAATGTGTCTAGTGTGCATTATTTATAGGCTCAAGTATTAATTCGATAAGTCGGGTATCGATCCTCAGGGAAACAAGACGAATAAATTCGTAACGATGTTGGAAAGATGGAGAAATCTAGATTTGACTCTAAAAAGAAAGAAAAAGGTGATTTTGGGCAACGGATCACTACAACTAGATGCAAAATTAGAGAATACTTAACTAATGAGATTACGACTAAATGAAATGCAACTACTCTAATTAAACGGAAAGTTGATGACAATTTGACTAAAACTTTAACTATGAAATGAGAAAATAGGTCGGATTAAAATTCCCCCACACCTTAGCAATTCACTTCGTCCGATACTAGATTCAAAATTAGGACCTTAAATGAACCCGGTCTTTAGTACTCCTAAGTATTACATATATGAGGGATCGTAGCCCGCACAGTATGTAAGAAAAGGAGGAGTAAAGCAGTGTTGTATTAACTAATACTCGCTTTGCACTCTTAAGCATCCCGGTTACCTAGGGCAAACGAGATCAAAAGTCCTACGATGGTTGTACCAGTTATACGACACGATTAATCTAAGATTTTAATTTCAAACAACTATTTCCACTATCGTGAATTACATCGAGTGGGGCTTATGCACCCCAACCCTTAAAAACTTAGCCGGGCATATTAAAACAAGAAGAAAACATGATCTTAATAAAAGAAAACATTTTAACTAACGACTTAAGATTAAGAAGAATGAACTTACTAACTAATGAGTTAACTATAGCAATAATGAAAGCAAGAATTGGAACACATTTACTTGAATTGCACAACCAGAATCAAAGCTACATAAAAACTAGGGTTTCTTGTTATTCTCTCGTCCAAACTAATTACAATGCCTCTCTAAACGAAATAAAAGCCCCCTAATGTCTAGGAGGAGCAAGAAATTTATACACTACAAAAAATACAAGAGTTGAAGTCATGCAAGACTCTATCTTGAAGAAGATAACTCCAAAATCTCGAACCCCGGATCGATCCGGTTAGGATATTTCGGATTGGTCTGGGTGATAACTGGATCGATCCGTTTTTCATTTCATCCAGATTGGTCCGCTAAACGGGATTTATGCAGAGATCTTTGTGGGCTGAATCGATCCTTTTTTATGAGGACTGGATCAATTCAGTAGACGCAACTTTATTCAGTGAATTCTAGTACCCGGATCAATTCGTTTTTTCTGCCATCCGGATTGGTCCGAATTTTCTTCTCAATTTCTCTTAATTATCTCTTCAAAATTTCATGATTATCTCACATCTTCGGGTCTTCATAACTTCTATTCCAGAACTCGGATTGGAACGCCGTTTCTTCCTACGCGTTCGTAAACTCGAGATCTTCGACTTTTATTTTGAGTCCTCAACCGGATTCCTGGTAAAAATTATGTTTTTGCCCTTTTGATTCATCTTCTTTATTCTCTCTTGCTTTTTCTGGTTTCTTTCTTTCTTTCATGTATTAAATACTTGCAAAATCAATAAGAAATGCACAAAACTCGGGACACTTATTAGACGAAACCGTTAATAATGATATGAGATAAATCAACGCAATTTACGTTGTTCGGAGTAATAAAAGCCTCTAAATTAAGGGGTAAATTTTGAAGAATTTATGCCTTATCAACCCCCTCAACTTAGATCTTTGATCGTCCCGAGCAATGTAAAAGAATCAAAACATGATCCAACTCTAGAATGGGATAGAATACCTCTGTCGTGGGCGAGTGATTACATTTAGCATATGAAACAAGCCTTTAAACCCCTAGGTTGCCCTAGTTGGACGAGTGGTGTCTCATGAGGGTTTGCAATGAATATACCCATAAAATTTGACTAAAAGAAAACTCAAAATATGCAAAAATTGTATAAATCAAACTTTTCCAGAAAATAGTCATCATCAATTCATGTTCAAGGGTCTAAAATTACAGTGCGTGTGTGCGAAGCCAGAAATTTAACCTCGAATTTCCACCGGTAGACCATTACGTTACGAATCCGAAAATTCATTTTGATTTCAAAATCTCACAGGATGCTCACATAACGAATCTCTAAAAAATGTGGCTATTTCTATTGGTGTGCGTGATATAAAGAGTAAATATATTGGAACTAAGTTCACGCACACAAATAGAAAGATGGAATTTTATGGTAAATGGATCTCGTCATCGGATTACGATTATAGGGAAATGGGAACATCGCCTCTAATTCACACCTTTAATCTCTTTTATTATCTTTTTGTGTTTTTGATCTCCACGCGGTAACCAATTTTGCACTTTGGACTCGGGTAGGACTTTATTGGGTCATAAGGTGTATTTGGTAAAATGGGAGTGATTGGGAATTTCGAAATTGGAAAGTTTTATTATGATGTCAATTAGTGCTTTTCCGAGTTTTTGCTCATTTTCTCTTCTTTTTCTATTTTTTTCGCATTTTTCTTTCACTTACTCTTTTTTTTGAGCATTGCTATTCTTTTGCCCCTTTCTGCTGCACTTTTCGGACTCAAATTTCTAGGATTATTAACTTTCCCAATTCCGGGCCAATTGGGGTTTTTCGGATGGTAAAACGAAAGGGAAAACTTATTCTGCTCAAATTGGGTTACAAAAGGGGTAATTTTTCATGACTTTTTCTGGCCCATATTTTTGGGTGACAAATGAGGGCCTACTTCATTGTCCAAAATACTAATTGCGTTATCATATGCATCTCGAGATTAGTTTAATTTAGAGATTTTTAGCCCATTTTTCAAGGCAACATTCCATTTCCCATAACCGATCAAAGTGAAAGAATTGAAATCCTCGATGACTTATTAAAACGCCGAAAAGACTTTGAGTTAACAATTAACTCGGATTGATTTATAAACTCACAAAAATGATAGGCTCAAAATCTCACCGGGTTCGTTAATCTCCACATTTATTCGTTAAGTCGTCTATGTTCGCTTAATTTCCATCTGTGGTCAATTTTGGCTTTGTGTACTATGTTTTTACAATTTGAGAATTTAAACCGAATTTTATTAATATTTTTGAAAATTTTGAATTCCAATTTTTATTCATTTTGAAGAAAAATATTTTTGGTTTTTTCGAAGTTTTTCGATTTTTTTTATTTCTGGGCATTTTTGAAAATTTGTGAAGTTGTAGAAAGACGCACTTGTCAACCCCCCTAACTTAGACTTTTGCATTGCCCTCAAGCAAAAAGGACTAAAATCTAACTCAAAGCGATTTAATAAAATGATTAAATATGCAAAATGAAGAATTTTATATAGATAGACCAACATGCATTACAAATGGAAAGGAAAACAAACAACCATGTGATAATAACCAACAGCTACACAACTAATTTTCAGAAAGAGCATCATTGGGACAGGGGATTAGAGCTACCGGGCGCGTTTAGATCATATGGGTCATAGAAATAGGATGATGGTGGTGCACCCATAGTCATCCTATACATCTCCTCTTGGAGACAGTGCATCATGCTGGTATCGCACTAGTAGGCATTTAGGTCGGCTGCCTGGTCAGTGTTGTATTGGTTGAGGAACCCATCAATTCGTGATTTGACCACCGAAAGATGTTGATTAATTTCTGCATTGGCTGGCGAAAAATCAGAATCTGCATCACTATCATAATCGGCGTCACCCTCTCCCATCACAATGTCCTCCTCATATCCGTTGCTGCTCTCTTCCTCTTCGCCTGCTTCCTCTTCATTGTCACTATCCTCCAGGGCTAAACGGGCTTGGATGTGTGCCTGTTGTCTTTCACATTTAGTCTGGGTGATTTCCCCAAAAGGAGTTGGGAGGCGCAGGAAATCATGTGGGGGTGAAATACCGACGTCGGCTGATATGGACGTGATGAGTCGAGCATAGGGGAGAGGGGTGATGCCCTTTTTATCCATGGTGGAGAAGAATATGTCCTTATAAATTTAGACAACCAGGATGAAGGGGTTGTTGTGGTCGAAGAGGTGATATACAAGGGTGGCTTGCCACGGGCACATCGTCGAGTTATTTCCCGTTGGGAGAAGGTTTGCGCACACGATTTTGAAAGTGAGGTTCACTTTCTCGCTTAATTGGCCCACCGGGTATATTTCGGTGATCCAATGAGCATTGGGGTCTATGAGGGACATGCATACGTCTTTTTTAAGTGGGGAAAGAGGGTTTGGATAAATGTATTGATGTGGGGTTGGGACATCTTTGGCAGCTAACTTCTGGGTCAGAAGTTCCAAAGAGAATGGGACACGGATGCCGCTAATGTAAGCTTCAGCCACGTGGTGCTTGATGCGAACAAGTGAGCCATAGAAGGAGGGAACTGCGTTGGGCCATACCACATTATGAGGTTCATTGAGGAAGCGACACCAATCTCGGGCCATAAAAAGAGTAGTGACGAGATTAGGCATGTCATTCCAAATAACTTGGCGCTCTATTTAGAGTTTGCGAGGTTGGCCGAAGAAATGTTCACACCACCTTTGCTCTTTAAGGGAGAGGTAGCCGGAGGATTCATTGCCGAGAATTTTGACAGAATCATATTTTTTGAGAAGTGGTTGGTTGTCAATGGTAGCAGAAGGGAGGAGAACTTTTGGATAGAAATTTAGGAGGAGAGGAAGGGAGTGAGTAGTTGTGGGAAGAGTGTGGATTTTATAGGTGGGGTGGGGAAAGGATAGGGTAGAATTTGGAGGGAAAAGGGGGAGGTATTTAGGAGGGAAAAGGGTGTTGGTAAGGGCTGGGGACGAAATGGGAGGGAAGGAGAGGGATTGGGGAAAGAAGGGGTGAACCTAGGGAATTTAAAAAATTGCAAAAATTGGATCGATCCGGGTTCCTAGGATCGAATCGATTCGAACCCTTTATTTTTTATTTTGATTTTTTCCAAACCAGACCGATTCGGGTTCTCGGTGCCCAGATCAGTTCTAGATCACCTATTGGATGGTGTACTCCTCTCTTATAACTTTTGGCTGCTCCCACTGATGATTCGACACCTTTTTGACATCGCTAGCCTCTCACCTCGATGCTGGAGTTCTAGATGCTCGCCTCGTAAAGCATGCTGGTGCTCGAATTCCTCTCCTTTTGTGATGTGATCGTACGGACTCCACTATTCTAACCTATGTGTAGCTACTATACACAAGAATTCACCCCATACACATCGGGGGTGCGATGACCTCTCAGTTCGAGCTAACTCTACCCCATGAGGTTCGACAACCACTTGGTGTCGATTTCTTCCACGCACACCTCAATATATGGCTTTAGGATCTGTCCATTGACTTTGAACGTGTTCTCCCTTTTGGATCTTCTAATTCTACTGCTTCGCGGGGGAACACGCTTTTCACAACGAATAGACCAGTCCATCGAGACCATAATTTACCCGAAAATAGATGAAGTCGAGAGTTATAGAGGAGTACCTTTTGTCCCGGTTGAAACTCTTTCCATAGAATAATCTTATCATGTTCAAGTTTCATCCGGGCTTTTGAAATCTTGGCATTCTCATAAGCATCATTGCGTATCTGCTCTAACTCATTTAGTTGATGCTTGCGGGCTTCACCAGCTTTGTCCATATCGTAATTTACACTCTGAATTTCCCAATACGCCTTGTGCTCCAACTCAGCGGGAAGATGGCAAGATTTTCCATACACAAAGTGGAATGGGGACATTTCTAGTGGGTTCTTATATGCGAAACGGTAAGCCCATGGCGAATCGTTCAATTGAAGGGGCCAATCTTTTTGGTCAGGATTGACGATCTTCTCTAGTATGTGTTTAATTTCACGATTTGCCAACTCGACCTGCCCATTCGTTTGTGGATGATAGCTCGTTCCAACCTTGTGAATGACACCATACTTTTTCATAAGTTTTACGAATGTCTTGTTGCAAAAGTGCATACTGTTATCACTGATTACCACTTTAGGTGCACCGAAGAGAGAAAGTATGTGTTCGTGAAGGAACTTTATCACCACTTAATTGTCATTAGTAGCTATAGCTTCCACCCATTTAAAAACATAGTCTACCGCGACTAGGATGTATAGGTATCCAAAGGACGGGGGAAAAGGTCCCATGAAGTCAATACCCCAGCAATCGAAAACCTCAATGATGAGAACCGGGGTTAATGACATCATGTCTACTCAGGTAATCGCCCCCATTCGTTGGCACTTTTTGTAAGATTTGCAACAATTTTTGACATCCCGAAACATTATGGGACAGTACAAACCGCTTTGGAGAATTTTAGTGGCTGTCTTTTTCACGAAAAAGTGGCCTCCACATGCTTTCGAATGACAGAACTGGATGACTTTTTGAATTTCGTTATCTGGTACGCATCGTCGAATGATTTGGTCGGTACAATATTTAAAAAGGAATGGATCATCATAGAAAAACATGTGCGACCAAGTGATGAACCTTTTCTTATCTTGCGGTGTCCAATCGGGAGGGACGGCTCCCGTGACAAGATAGTTCACTATATTCGCAAACCAGGGCAGAGAAGATGTAGCAAAGAGTTGCTCATCCAAAAAATACTCGTCTATAGGTGTATGATCACTAGGTATGTCGAATGAAATCCATGATAAGTGATCGGTGACGACATTTTCTACTCCCTTTTTATCTTTAATGGAGAGATTAAACTCTTGTAGGAGTAGGATCACCTTATGAGGCACGGTTTTGCATCTTTCTTTGCAAGTAGATATTTTAAATCCGCGTGGTCAGTGAAATAAGTTATGGGGGAACCGATAAGATAGGACCGAAACTTGTCAAGAGCGAAGACTACCGCTAGCAATTCCTTCTCCGTAGCGAAGTAGTTGAGTTGTGGTCCGGTAAGAGTCCGATTAGCGTAGTAGATGACATGAGCCTTCTTATATTTTCTTTTGCCCAAAATAGCCCCTATCGCATAATCGCTAGCGTCACACATAAGTTCGAATGGTAAAGACCAATCTGGAGATTGCATGATTGGAGCGGACACAAGCATGTTTTTCAATTTTTTAAAAGCACTTTGTCATGCTTTCGTCCACTCGAATGGGGTATCCTTCATAACAAGGTTTCTCAAGGGTTTAGCGATGGCTGTAAAGTCCTTAATGAACCTTCTATAAAACCCAGCGTGCCCCAAGAAGGAACGCACGTCTTTTAGCGATTTAGGCGGGGGTAGGTCAGCTATGACATCTATTTTTGCTCTATCAACCTCGATCCCTTTGGATGACATGATGTGGCCAAGAACTATACCCTCAGTTACCATGAAATATCATTTCTCCCAATTGAGCATTAAGTTCTTTTCCACACATCGAGCTAATACTTTGTCAAGATTGGCTAGACATAGGTCGAAAGAGGTGCCAAAAACACTAAAGTCGTACATAAACAACTCTAACCCTCTCTCAACCACGTCACTGAATAAGCTCAACATGCACCTTTGAAAGGTTGCCGAATCATTTCATAAGACAAATGGCATACGTTTGTAGGCAAACGTTCCAAAGGGGAAAGTGAAGGCTGTCTTATCTTGATCAAGTACATCTACTTCAATTTGGTTATATCCAGAATAACCATCTTGGAAGCAATAATAAGGGTGGCCCGCTACTCTTTCAAGCATTTGATCGATAAATGGTAAGGGGAAATGGTCTTTCTTAGTTCCCGCATTGAGTTTTCGGTAATCAATGCAAATGAGCCCCCCAGTGGTTGCACGTTGGGGAACTAACTCCCCTTTGGAGTTTTTGATCATAGTCATACCCGACTTCTTCGGGACGACTTGAATGGGGCTCACCCACTTGCTATCCGAGATTGGGTAGATAATCCCGACATGCATTAAATTTATAATTTCAGTCCTCACCATATCTTTCATTGTGGGGTTTGGCCTTCGTTGCATTTCTCTCGAGGGCTTAACATCCTCCTCAAGGTGAATCTTATGGGTGCAAATTAGAGGGCTTATCCCCTTTAGATCAGCTATACACCAACCAAAATCACTTTGATGCTTCCTCAAAATTTTTAAAAGCTTACCCTCCTACTCTTCATCTAATCTAGAGGAGATAATAACACGGAATGTCTCACCCTCTCCTAGGAAAGAATATTTAACATTGGAGGGTAGTTTCTTCAACTCGAGAGTAGGGAATGTGTCGCTAGAGGGCACCATGCATGCCTCCCTTGGCGGTAACTCTTCTAATCGAGAAACGCAATTAACATCTCTCGCGTCCTCGTCCGACGCTCACTCATCGAGTAAGCCTCTCAACTCCTCTATCTCCCTCTCAAACTCGGTGTAAGCTCCCTCACTCTCGTTACTAGACACCAGGCAAGATTTTAAGGCGTCTCCACAATAATTTTCCTTGAAGTGATCTTCAACGATCTCATCAATTAAGCTCATCGCGTGAAGATCATCTTTTTAATGACCCCACTTTTATATATATAGTTTGTTTTTACACTCTTGTGTTACTTATTATCTTATAAATTTTGTATCATTAGATATGTAGTATTATTGGCTATCAATATAACAAACCCCATTTTTAATTACGAAGAATCAACTGTAAATTGGATCAAATCGAAGTCTTATGACATATCTTAAGGTAAATAATAAGTTTTGGGGTAGAAAATATAAGTTTATGAAGCTTTAAGGGCTAAAATAAAAATATAAATGGGCCATTTTGTATATAAAATATTTTTAAGGACCTCTACGAAATATTCAAAATATATAGTGTGAAATTACCAAAATACCCTTCAAGTGTAAAATAACACTTATACCCTTATCACCTTTCCACCACGTGCAAATCACTTCCACCTTACACATGTCGTCTTTAGAGAGAAAGCTAAAATACTTGTCATCATTTGGTGATATTAACACTGCAAGACCATTCCGAATCGTGACACCTCGATGTTGAATCACCACTCCAAAAAGCCTAGTCATTAGACACGTGTCAACACCGTAATACTTTTGGAAACCTATAAATAGGGCCTTAGGGTTCATTTGAAACTCACACCAATTCCTTGAGAATTATAGTAAGAAAGAGTGATAGAAAGCCTAGGAAATATCTTAAGAAGGAGTTCTAAAAATTTGATGAAAGAATTCATTTTGTAGGTATGATTTTATTTAAATATTGTAATGCATTTTTATAGTTTTAATTTCGTGTTTTATAGCTTTATCTTAAGACGGAGTTCTATAATTTCGAAGAAAGAATTCATTTCGTAGGTATAATTTTATTTGAATGTTATAATGTATTTTTTATAGTTTTAATTTTGTGTTTTATAGCTTTACTTAGTAGTTATGCTGGTAAAATACACTAAGGACTTCACTAATCAAAACTTAAAATTTGGAAACAATCTAAATTGATTTTATTTTCAAAATATGCCAACTTGTTTGAAAATATATATACGCTTTTTAAAATGATTTTTTTGTAAGTAATTGCTCGTTATTATGGAATCTCATTTAAGTAATTCCAAATTCACTCCCGGTGAAATTCTATCTAGTTCAGATGGTATTTAAGTGGTGCCCCTGTGACCCTCCATCTCTACTGGGAATGAATCTGGCTGTCTAGAGGAGATGGTATTTAAGCGGTGCCCCTGTGACCCTCCATCTCTACTGGGAACCGACTGATTAGGAAGAACTATGAATTGAACAATTTAATTACGATCCATGAGTTTTAAAAGTTAAGAAAATGGTTTTTAGTAATCATTTGAAACAAGTTATTATTAAAATACAATATGTATACTGAACCTTGTTTAGAACGTATACTTAAACCTTTATCATATTTGTTAGATTAACGTACGATCGAAGACTCATTATCTATAATTTCAACCTCTATTTTAGGTGAGTACTCTATGCAATTTCTTGTGCATTTTGATTATATTATATTATGCAAACTGTGTATATTTTGTGAAATGCTTTTATTCTCAAAATTCATCTGATACCGATGATTTCGTCGTTTGTTATATGTTTATATCTCTCCATATAAACATCTGATTTGAATTATGAAATTATTGATTCGGCCTATGGAAACTCTCTTACTATGTTGGCCTTGACTACCGGGTGGAAATATTTGGGTGGTACCTTCCCAACTGGTTTATCGTTGGTGTGCCCTAAATAAGGCGTTGTTTCAGATATCATGATTATCTGTCTGTGATGTTACCGGGTGGAAATATTTGGTAACACTATCTGTCTGGGTATTAGAGCATACATGGCCACTAAAACTAAATAATTGATGTATGCTCAATTATTTTATCAGCTCCGTTCTGAACTCTTTATTCTGAATATATATATATATATATTGCCATTTACTTTATATATATTACTTGAAATTCCTATCTCTATGTATATACCTTATGTTCTAACTTGAATAGGTATCAATTTTCTGAAAAACCCTGGAATGTCTAGAGATTGAATCTCATTCGGCTTTTAGCTGACGTTATATAAATAACCATTTTTTAGGAAATAATTATGCTCGTGGATGGAACGTAAAAGGGCTATGTTGAAGATTTTGGTTTTTAGAGCTCCTTTTGTTAAAATAAGTAGGAGTTTATTTTATTAGATAGAGCATGTTTGGCTCTTTAATTAAAAGGTTTTAAATTTTGTGTCAAGTTGTAACTCTTGGATATTTTAATAGAAATGAAGTTTCCTTTAGAAAGCTCTGATGATGTAATTCCTTCACTTTTAGTATTTTACGATTCATAATCATGTGATTTTATTTCAGCTACATATATTTTAAGAGAAATCTTTTAAGGCTAAAATATTGAATGCCTTGGTGGCATGTCAAGACACTTGCTCCCTACTATTTTTGGGTCGGTGTCATGACAGAGGTGGTATCAGAGCATTGGTTATGAACCCGTAGACTACTGAACATAGGTTTTGAACGATATAGATTTCATGTTTCCATCCTTAGGAGATAGTATTAAATATCTGATTTATGTGATAACCCTCTCAATGTGTTATATTATTTATAATTGGTCTTTTAGTTTTCAATATTGATATAGTATAGTAGATCTTATGTTTGGGCATGACTGTAGAAAATGACCAAGAGAAGATCATCTATGGGAATTAGTGATTTGAGTATAGAAGGAGTGGAAGGTGCATACATGGCGATCAAAAGTCTAGCAAAGATTATGGAGCAGCAGGTGAACAATGGAGTACCAAAGAATCTTGACCTAAGTAGATGTACTATTGAACAGTTCAAGAAGTTGAATCCTCAATATTTTAAAGGTACCCCTAACCCCACCAAAGCTGAAAGTTGGGTGATACAGATGGAAAAGATACTCGATGTTCTTAAGTGTACCGATGAACAAAGGGTGTCATTTGCAACATTTATGTTAGAAGGGGCGGCCGAACATTGATGGAGAATGACTAAGAGAATACACGAGGAAAGGAATACTTACATAGGTTGGAATGGTTTCTTAACAATCTTTTATGAGAAATATTTTCCTGAAATGGTGAAAGACGAAATGGCAGCTGACTTCATGAGTCTAATGCAAGGGAATATGACAGTTAATCAATATGAGGCAAAGTTTACTGAGTTATCCCGTTTTTCACGTCGACGAGTAACTTTTCGACGTCATAGTTCGCTATCCTGAGAGTAATGATTAAAGCATCATGATGTGGGGTTCTCACTCCCACCAGATCTTCATCTGTAAATATGATATGCTTACTATAGTCAACGTCATCTACTCGCTGACGCTTTTCTTCCTGTGTCTTCGCTGGATCGATCTGAAAAGCTTTCATCACCGATGTAAGCTTTTATACCTCCATTCGAGCTGAATTTTCTTGAATCTGTTTCACGTCAGATGCACCGTGAATTACTGCGAATTTGTGACCGACATCATCTTCGAGTACGTTGTCAGGCCTTACTTCTCTATGGGAAGCAACTTTCTCTGCCTTTTTTTCCACGAATTCATTCAGATGCTCGGATTGGGCCAGCTCTTCGAGGTGGGACTTAAGAGCTTTGCAATGCTCAGTCTTATGTCCTCCCTCTTTGTGAAAAGTGCATGTCAGCGCGTTGTTTCTCTTCGAGGGATCTCCTCCCATCTTCTTGGGCCACTTAATAAATGGCTCGTTTTTGATTTTTGCGAGAATTTTGTAAATTAGTTCCCTGAAGACGGTGTTTACTGCTTGAAATACTTTTGACACATCATTGTTGCCTCCTTTCTTGGAGCCATTCTTGCCCCCATTCTTTCCTCCTTTCTTCTGGTTCTCAGTTTTGTCATAGCCCTTGGCAGCGAGCTTAGTTCGGTCATTTTCCCCTATGCTTAGGCGGGTCACATCTTCCACCTTGGCATATTTGTCGATGCGGGCCATTAGGTAGTTGATGGTCATGGCTTCTTTCTTTATCAGGAACTGGTACAGAAGGGAAGAGCTGGGTAGCCCAATTTCGAAAGAGGCCACTGCCACTTGCTCCAATCAGTCCTCGACCACGTTGAATAAATCCCAGTACCTCTTCGCGTAGTCTCTAAGGGTCTTTTGAGGTGTCTTTTTCATTGTTAGCAAAGCATCCATCCTTTTGGGATGGGAGCTACTAGTAATGAATCGAGCCATAAAGAGCTCGGCCAGGGACTTGAAACTCCTGATGGATCGGTGGGGGAGCCTTTTAAACCATTTCTGCGCCACGTCATGTAGGCTCGAGGGAAAAATTTAGCACATTAGTGCATCTCGATGGTTCTAGAGGGTCATGGCCTGCCGATACTGCCTAACGTGATCAATGGGATCAGTCTTACCATCATAAATTTTGAACCTTAGAATAGCAAACTTCTTGGGGGCTTCCTCTTTTTCTATTTCCCTCGAGAAAGGTGATTTCATCTGAGTTTGGAGAGCTCGCCTGGCGAGTTCTCGGGCCGATCTGGTACCGTGATGTGCAGGGGTTGGTCCATCTCCCTTCGGACCGTACTTCGTATGTTCTCGTTGCTGTGATCTGGGATCCTGTGATTACGAGCTAGTTGCAGTTGCTTGAGTAGGTCATCCTCTGACTCGTTTCCCTCAGCTTTCTGGGATCCGCGCCTGGGGCGCCTTCCTCGGCTGCTAGACTTGCTCGCCTGAGGGATAGGAGTGCGGTATGGACGTCTCTTGGTACCACGATAGAGTTCTCTCTCCATTCTTTCTAATATTCTTTTGAGGCGAGCATTCTCGACTTAGTTCTTGCGAGAAGACTTCCTCTGCTCGTGGAGCCTCGCCTCATATGCATCAATCAGCCTGGATATCTGTGTGGACCTCGTTGGTCCCTGCATTTTTTCTGAGGCTGGCCTTTCTAAGCGAGCCCTCTGATCTGAACGTCGAACTTCAGATCTAATCCTGCGAGGAGCAGGTGGTTCTTGGATATCTCCTTCCTGGGGAGCATTACTACAGTGACCAGACATTTCAAACTCCTTTATTGGTGTGGCCTTTCTCAGGGAAGATAAACGCGTCCCACAGACGGCGCCAATTGTGTTGACAATTATTATTCAACACAAAGAGATAAGAGAAGCACAATCACCAAGTAGAATAAGGAATACAAAATGCCAATCACACAACAAGAGATGTACGTGGTTCAGCAAGAATGCCTACATTCACGGTGGTGCAGTCAGTATTATTTCGATATACTCCGAAGAGCGATTACAGAGAATACAGTGCGTGTCCCATGCCCCAGACCTAGGGTTTTTTTATATACATGTCCATTTTCAGGAAGTGGGGGTGTTGGGAGAAGACTAAATCATAACCGATTAAGATATGAAGGGTTTGGACTTTGGGCCGCTTCAATTGGGCTACTCGTCCAGGCCCGTCATTCTAATTTCGGGTACCCATAATTGGTAATTTGTTGAATATTAGTATATGAGTAAAGTAATACATTAGATTTATTTTATTAACATTGTCACGAGTGAATAAAATGGCAATTATGAAAATTTAAGTCAGGACGCGCTTGTGTCGTGTAAGGACTAAATTATTATTATAAAAGTGAATATATTATAAGCAACCCGCATGGTCATTTCGAGTGCGCCAAAGTATCCGAAAGGGTGGATATAGTCAGAAAAGTGTACCCGGGGGTTTAGTTTGGGTCTCGGGGTGTTTTTAGGCCTAATTGACATCTCGGGAGGGTATTATAGACATTTTGTATTTTTGGGTAATTAAACCCACGAATTTTCTTAGTATATATTATCCACTTGGAGTTGTCTCTTAGGGTTAATAAACAAAAAACCTAAGCCCATCCATTAGAGAAGAAGGTGAAGAGATTAGAGAAGAAGGTGAAGAGTTTCCAAGAAATCCAAGGCCTAGAACTCACTCGATTGCACCGCCACCACCACCAAAGCGTAGATCGCACGATAAGGAACGCAACCATATCTTTTTCATCAACAAATCAGACCCTTGAATCTCAGGCAAGTATCTATCTTGCCAATTTCTAGTTGGTATTCCTTCCATGTTAGTCTAGGAATGAAAATCATAGGTTTTAATTGAAGAATTATATGTTTTGGAAGAGAATTTATATGTGTTGTAGGGAGAATCCATATAGTCTGAAATCGTGATCATATGTAGAGGATTACCCAAGAATTTATTATGATATTTGGGATGAAAATCGGGATTAAAATAGAGGTTTGTGATTATTCAAGCAAAATTTGGTTCTATAAATAAATCTGAGATTAAACCCCTTTTTGATTGATTAGTTGAGGATTTATTGATGTTGTTACATTAGAACTTGTTTATATACATTGCTTATATATTTGGATAAATTTGTTGGGAGTTTGGGATGAAACTATAGAGGTTTGGAGGGCTTAGAATGGTTGAACCCGTAGGTTGAAAATTCCAGAAAACTGGCAAGAACTGCTTGATCGATCGATCGACCTAGAGCATCGATCGATCGATTCCTCCTGAAAAACTGCATGTTTTTTCCCTTTTTGTTTAATTCGGATAAAATACGTGGGAACCCTTTAATATCTTTTAAATAGTATAATGGGTTATGAAGAGGACCAGTAGGGTCTAAGTAGACTCCGTTGAGTGAAATTAATATGGGATGAAATTGTGGGTTAACGGGGTGATATTCATACATTAGAAATTGTGCATACGTTTACTAAAAGATTGAGACTCGTGAAAGATTTAGACTAGAAGGTAAGTGAGGGTATACCTACTGAAATTATACTTAGTGAGAGATAATACTTCGAGATATGAGAAGTAAGTAGGAAATATATTATAAATGAGAATAGAAGAGACAAATTCATTATGAGAGATAATTGAGTAATTAGTGCTAAGTACAGATAATTATAATTATGGGTCGTGGGCGCACCTAATTTGGAAAATGTGAATATTTATATATATGACTGTGTGACTGTGCATAAATTATGTATCTGTGTAAAAATCATACACGAGCTACATGCTATCACAGAGGTTTCCGCACCGGGAAATCTTATCTCGATTGGACCTTTATGGGGGGATATTGACTTGTACCCTAGAAGATGGTATTCCAGATACAGGCTATCTTAAAATGAAAGTTAGATGTTCTAAAAGACGCGAGGGTATGTGATGACCTCTTAGGATTCGGAACTATTCTTCGCCTCCATTTGTAGGTGTATTGTGTTAATACAGTTCGAGAGTGATTCTGAACTAGTATTTCCCTTAGTATGAGGGAAACGGGGGACTTGATAGCAGAGTATGCCAGAACCATAGATTTGTGTGGGGTGCCGATAGTATATATATATGTATATATGGAAAGTTTATACTGTGTGTATAAGTAGTTAAGTAATGAATAAATGCTTCAGCTTTATAACAAGTGTTCGTGAATTTTGTAACGGTACTAAGTGGTTCTGAGTAACGTAAGAATATGTAAGAGAATGATTTTCTCAAACTAAATATTATGGCCTTAGTACTTCTCGGGATAGAACATTATCGGAGGATAAGTTAGATAGACTTATGTGATCAGTACTACGGTAGGCGTGCACACTAGATGAGAGGTAAGAATTCTCCGGAGAGTGTCGCGCACTAACATGGTGGTTATATTAGCTAGTAAGCATTATAAATACTTGCTAAACTATTTTTAAAACGGTTTTACACTCGGGCTCTCACCTGTTTCATGTTATTTCTCTTTCCCTTGTATATATACGTATGTATTACAGGTGCCTAGCCATACGGGTGTCATGCTTAGATTCTTTGGACTGGATGAGCTGCAGCTTATGTGGGAGTTGCAGGCCTTTACTTTAGACGACCTCGTCATTGATTATGTTCTTACTTTAGATCTACTTAGTTGGGCATGTGTCGCCCGATTTCCTATTCCGTTTGGATTTTGGCAGAGATTTATATTCATTTATATTTTCGTTACTCGGTACTCCTTGGGAGTTAATTATTGCCAGGATGATTTCATTTATCGTTCTTAAACTTGGTTTGGATTATCGAGATGGTCTAATTCCTGTGTGTTAATTGCCATCCTTAGTATTTATGTGATTCTTAAACTGTTGGTTATTAATAAAGGTTTTCATATTAGAATTTAATAAAATGAAAATACGACTTTAAATTGTTTTGACACTTAGCTTAATTATTTAAGGTGTTCAA
This sequence comes from Sambucus nigra, assembly GCA_949130495.1. Taxonomy (NCBI): domain Eukaryota; kingdom Viridiplantae; phylum Streptophyta; class Magnoliopsida; order Dipsacales; family Adoxaceae; genus Sambucus; species Sambucus nigra. The sequence goes on along the minus strand of OX422211.1, from coordinate 205,096,013 downwards.
ATTGGAAATATTATTTCATGACAGTGATGCTGAGAATGAACCAACCGTTCACCTTTTTTTAATTTTTTAGGATCTGTGCGGCTTATTATGCTTCCAGCGTAGCTTTCTTTGATATGGAGCCCTATGTTTAGGATTGTTGATTTCATTGGTGAGATTTCGTTCTCCTGCTATCGCGTATATATCAGTGAATCTTATTTACGTTCGGGCGTGTTCGAACAATGAAGTAAGGGAGATGAGGGTCGTTGGGCGAGTATCGGGAGGCAGGGCTTAGTGAGGTCATGAAGTATGTTCGAGGATGATGACCGTAGTCAAGGTCACCCCTATTATGGTACAAGAGGCCAGGACTATAAAGACATCTAGGACATAGACTATGAATTCCAAGTGCTGCTATAGTTGAAAGAGAAGCCAAATCAGACTCACCCAATGTAGTACGGTTGGGAGAGGGTCAAATGGCAAATTGAGGAGAGTCGTCAGCAAAAATTCTAGAAATGCGAGAATTATGTGTGTTACCCAATGAAGGTAATACATTCAAAGGCTTGGGCACATAGGGGAGGGTGGTTAACTGGAAGTGAAAAATTCAGAATAAAATTTTTCTTGGCTCATCAGAGCAAAGTTATAATAGTGGGAGTCAACCACCACATTTAATAGTGAAATGTTACGTAAATGGAAGGACCTTAAGTACAGTTTAATCGCACGTTCCTTCTTTAATTGTCCAGAATAAGATGTGAACATTGTTTTGAGCCCATCACGGAAGGTCCAGAGAGGGGTCCATTTGTAAATGAATTGAAACTTTTAGAAACTCTTGTATCGGAGGAAGTGGATACCAATGGTAGAGAAGATTTCAAATGGGACATCCACTCGTGAGGAAAGTTGACAACACTTTAAGAGAATTTTATTGGACAGTCGATCCATATGGTGAAAATGTCACATATTGTCCGTAGAGATGTTAACGCTTTTATGTGAAGGGAGATAAAGTAATCGAAAGATTTATTGGAGAGTGAGACTAGATGAAACGCAGTTAGCAACGCACCGTAAGAGGGAGAACCATCGGGGGGCTCATTTAAATGATTCGAATAACTGAATTCTTACCAAGCGATGGTGAATTCAGTAAGGGTTGTTGAAGCCAGTAGCACATTCCTTAGGGATAACAAAGCTAAGGGAACAAATGGGGGTAGCCATCATGATTGAGACTATTTAATTCTGAGAGAAGGACAACCCCAATAGGGTCAGTATGACAGGAGATAAGTGCGTTATGTGCTGAGGTATTTTGTGGAGAGTAAAACCACACGAGTTAACATTTTTCGAAGGGAGAAAAAGGACAAGCGTATGGTGCTTGAAAGGGAAATGGTTAATATAATTTTCGATTTGGTTCAAACAGATGCGTTATGTCCGGGAGACCATTAAGTAGCCAAGGTGATTGGAAAAGTATAAGTATGAGTTTTATCCTCGAGGATGAAGCGTGTTTTATGTGACACGAGAAAGTCATTACATTGTTTTATTGCTAGAGTCGCATGTGAAAAGAATTTAGTGCATATATCTATAGAGTTATAATTATGTGTATGTTTTCCCTCGTATAGCGGGGTTGTGTTCAGTGATATCCGCGGAGGATAAATGGGTGCATTGTTTGTGCTATATAATTTATTGAGATTACTCATTTTAGTGATGTGATATGCGAGTATATTATTGTACGATTATGGTTTTATAAAAATAGTTAAAACATTACTAAGTAGTGATTGTAAGGCTATCAGGGTTGCTGCCTTAGTGCAGTATGTTCTATTCTGACAAAACCTCACTTGCGAGAGGGTTGGGCTCGCACTCATATTTTATGTATAGAGACTTCGAAGGGTATAATGGTACAAAAAAATTTAATCCTAGGGTGTTTAGGGATTTTGTTATTATGATTCAGCGTGTATTGGGTTTACTGTTAAGCGGAAAGATGTCACTCATTATTATATGTAACACTCGGGACTTAGTGGTAGGAGGATCGCATTATTATATTTATCCTTTTGGAATGTGACAGTCAAGAGTTATATTCACATATTTGGGAATGGTCTTTCGAGAGTCCCGATTGTATATGTACAAGGTTTATGGAAGGTGATTACCACCAATACTAGTGCAATTAGTGAAAAGTTCTTTGTTTAAAAAAAAATGCGAAAGGAGATGTAGATTTTCTATTAAAAGACGAAATAGAGAGGTACAGGTTATGGACAGTGGACCCAATGAATTTCGATAATCGACATTGCTAGGTATTAGTGTATCGGGGGGTTCCTTATTTGGATTTCTCTTTGCGAGGCATCCCACGCATGAAACTTAGCGTAAGGTTGGAAGTAGAGAGATGTTTGGTCAATAGTCCATGATTCTAGTACCTCGGTTGTCATAGGAGCCGGTAATATTTATTGTAAGTTAAAGTTAAGAGACGATTTAAGCCTAGTGGAGCCAATTGAGTGGTAAGGAAACATTGGAAGCTTTGCTTTACCACCCAATCGAAGGGTGGAATGATGATAAGGAGTTTTGAGAGTACCCAAGTGGTGTAACCACGTTGTGTCACAATGGAAACAGAGAATTGGGTGTTATGTGTGAAGCGTATGTGATGCTTACACCAGTATGAACGATTTATTGGGTGTGTGGGCATCTTGGTTAGCTGCTGCTTGAATCGTTCGAGTTGAAGAGACGTGGGGATAGACACGTGGAATATATGTTTGTTTGAACGACGTATCAAAGTGGAACTGGTAGAGTGGATTAAGTGTGGTGCAAAGGACGATAATCCATATATACATGTACGATCAGAGTAGCAAACAGAAATTTAGTTAGAAGGCTATGGGAATCCATTTAAGGGTATTACTTGAGAAGGATAAAATTTAACTATTATGTAAAACACTCGGAGTGGAGTTTTACCTAATCAAGGGTTGAAAGTGACTTGCGCGTTGGTTGAATGATGATGTTAGTAAGGTATACAGGTTCACCATTGCACATCGTAGAGAAAAGTGTATGGGTCAAAACTTTCAATATACGCTAAGAAAAAAGGGGAGTGGTAAGTGTCAGCTAATGTGAATCATTACAAGTAGATGTCGATGTTGGGCGGGACAAAGTGAGTTGTCTCCGCGAGCACCACTCATAGATAGAAATCGGTTGGAATGAGATGATCAATCATAGAATTTTGTAAGAAACATATGATTCCAAAAAAAATAGAAGAGAGCAATTGTGTGAAATTTCTTGGATGGGATGCCAACTTCAAGGTAAGGTCACGAGTTCCTTAGAATGTGTGGAACAAGTTGACCTAAAATAAAGTGATTATTATTCTTTTGGATGGTATACACTAGTAGACAGTGTGCCCCAACCTTTCTTTGAAAAGAAGAATCGCGCCAGTAAGAGGTTTTTCCCGGTATTATTCTGAACTAGAATGGGATCATATCGAACCAGGATCTCAGAAAGCAGTGGGTATAACGTTTTGTTTTGAGTAGGTTGTATCACCCTTAGCCGGGGAGTAGGAGAGGTGATTAAATATTAGTGGAACCACGTGAAAGTAATTTTGAATTCATGGTGATCATATCATTTCCACAACGGATGTATATAGCAAGTGACGTTTAGTAGAGTAGAGTTCCATGGAACCACTAGTACCTGTTTATTGTTGACAAACTGTTTATTGAAATTTTCTGTGGAAAAAAAAACTTAACTATTCTCCCTCCGGTTGTTTAAAGGTGAGTGGATAATCATGATTTTTGATCGGCCGAGTTAGAGTCTAATGACTGTGGTGGAATTATCACGGCAATTTTAGGTGACTTTTGAATGTCTTAAGAGTTACATTGCCGAGAATCGAGATTCGAAGAACTGACAAGAGTGGTCAAATGTTTGCATGGTTTCTCTCAAAAAGGGAGTTTTTTGTTTTAAAAAAATACGAGTAATAGTTACGTAGTGAGGTGCGGCCTCCCCATAATATTGAGACAATGGGGGACAATGATGTGTAGGCTCGTCTTATGCGAATAACAATGGATTGGAGCACAATGTGAAGTGTCATTATTAAGGTGTGACTCTATAACTGGTGGTATTGAGAGTGTTTCATAAGCTTATTGTGAGGCAGGGGACTATAGAAATTTGCCTTACCCAAAAGTCCCTTTTGAGTATTTATAAAGTATCTAGATCTATTTTTACCAGGTATACCTTAGTTTTCGAATTTCGGGAAGAAATTTCGTTATTAGTGGGGAAGTATGTAATACCCCGTATTTTTATGGCTTTTAAAATTGGGGATTTATTAAATTTAATTTGAGATATTAATTTAATATTAATCCGAAAATTTATTTTTAATATTTACTAGCATGACGTGAGTTTGTAATTATTGGGAATTTTCTTAATATTACTAGATGAGTAAAATTAATGCATTAGATATATTTTATTAACATTATCACGAGTGAATAAAATGGCAATTATGAAAATTTAAGTCAGGACGCGCCTGTGTCGTGTCAGGACTAAATTATTATTATAAAAGTGAATATATTATAAGTCGCCCGTATGGTTATTTCGAGTGCACCAAAGTGTACGGAAGGGTGGAGATAGTCAGAAAAGTGTACCCGGGGTTTTAGTTTGGGTCTCGGGACGTTTTTAGGCCTAATTAACATCCCGGGAGGGTATTATAGACATTTTGTATTTTTGGGTAATTAAACCCACGAATTTTATTATTATATATTAGGCATGTGGAGTTGTCTCTTAGGGTTAACAAACACAAAACCTAAGCCCAACCATTAGAGAAGAAGGTGAAGAGTTTCCAAGAAATCCAAGGCGTAGAACTCACCCGATTGCACCGCCACCACCACCAAAGCGTAGATCGCACAACGAGGAACGTAACCATATCTTTTTCATCAATAAATAAGACCCTTTAATCCCAAGCAAGTATCTATCTTGCTTATTTCTATTTGGTATTCCTTCCATGTTAGTCTAGGAATGAAAATCATATGTTTTAATTGGAGAATTACATGTTTTGGAAGAGAATTTATATGTGTTGTAGGGAGAATCCATATAGTCTGAAATCGTGATCATATGTAGAGGATTACCCACAAATTTATTATGATATTTGGGAAGAAAATCTTTATTAAAATAGAGGTTTGTGATTATTCATGCAAAATTTGGTTTTATAAATAAATCTGAGATTAAACCCCTTTTTGATTGATTAGTTGAGGATTTATTGATGTTGTTACTTAAAACTTGTTTATATACATTGCTTATACATTTAGATAATTTGGTTGGGATTTTGGAATGAAATTATAGAGGTTTGGAGGGGTTAGAACGGTTGAACCCGTAGGTTGAAAATTGCAGAAAACTAGAAAGAACTGCTTGATTGATCGATTGACTAAGAGCATCAATCGATTGATGATCGATCGATCGACCCCATTCCTCGATCGATCGACCCCTCCTGGAAAAATTCATGTTTTTTCCCTTTTTGTTTAATTCGGATAAAATACATGGGAACCCTTGAATATCTTTTAAATAGTATAATGGGTTATGAAGAGGACCAGTAGGGTCTAAGTAAACTCCGTTGAGTAAAATTAATATGGGATGAAATTGTGGGTTAATGGGGAGTTATTCATACATTGAACATTGTGCGTACGTTTTCTAAAAGATTGAGACTCGTGAAAGATTTAGACTAGAAGGTAAGTGAGGGTATACCTGCTGAAATTATACTTAGTGTGAGAGAATACTTCGAGAGATGAGAAGTAAGTAGGAAATATATTATAAATGAGAATAAAAGAGAAAAATTCGTTATGCGAGATAATTGAGTAATTTGTGCTAAGAATGGATAATTATAATTATGGGTCGTGGGCGCACCTAATTTGGAAAATGTGAATATTTATATATATGACTGTGTGACTGTGCATATATTATGTATCTGTGTAAACATCATCCTAGGGATACTTGCTATCATAGAGGTTTTCGTATCGGGACAGACTTATCTCTATTGGACCTATATAGGAGATATTGACTCGTACCCTAGAAGATAGTATTCCAGATACAGGCTATCTGAAAATGATAGTCAGATGTTCTAATAGATGTGAGGGTATGTGCTGACCTCTTAGGATTCAGAACTATGATTCGCCTCCATTCGTATGTGTATTATGTTAATACAGTTTGAGAGTGATTCCGAACTAGTATTTTCCATAGTATGAGTGAAGCAGGGACTTGATAGCAGAGTATGCCAGCACCATAGATTTATGTGGGTTGCCGATAGTATATATATATATATATATATATGTGTGTGTGTGTGTGTGTGTGTGTGTGTGTGTGTGTGTGTGTGTGTGTGTGTGTGTTCTTATATATGGAAACTTTATACTTTGTGTAAAAGTAGTTAAGTAATGAATAAATGCTTCAACTTTATAACAAGTGTTCGTGAATTTTGTAACGGTACTAAGTGGTTCTAAGTAACGTAAGAATATCGAAGAGAATGATTTTCTCAAACTAAATAATATGGCCTTAGTACTTCTCGGGATAGAACTTAATAGGATGATAAGTTAGATAGACTTATGTGATCAGTAGTATGGTAGACGTGCACACTAGATGAGAGGTGAGAATTCTCAAGAGAGTGTCACGCACTAACTTGGTGGTTATATTAGCTAGTAAGCATTTTAAATACTTGTTAAACTATTTTTAAAACTGTTTTGCACTCGGGCTCTGACCAGTTTCCTGTTATTTCTCTTTCTCTTGTATATATATGTATGTATTACAGGTGCCCATCCATAAGGGCATCATGCTTAGATTCTTTGGACTGGACGAGCTGCAGCTTATGTGGGAGTTGTAGGCCTTTGCTTTAGACGACCTCGTCATTGATTATGTTCTCACTTTATATCTTCTTAGTTAGGGCATGTGTCGCCCGATTTCCTATTCCGTTTGGATTTTGTCAGAGATTTATGTTCATTTATATTTTCGGTATTAGTACTCCTTAGGAGTTAACTATTATCAGGATGATTTCATTTATGGTTCTTAAACTTGGTTTGGATTATCGAGATGGTTTAATTCCTGTGTGTTAATTTCCATCCTTAGTATTTATGTGATTCTTAAACTGTTGCCTATTAATAAAGGTTGTCATATTGGAATTTAATAAAATGAAAATAAGACTTTAAATTGTTTTTACACTTAGCTTAATTATTTAGGGTGTTCAAATTGGAAATATTATTTCATGACAGTGATGCTGAGAATGAACAAACCGTTCACCTTGATTTTAATTTAATAAAGGACTGATCACCCGATATTTAATTAGGCGGGGTGTTGTTGTAATGACCCCACTTTTATGTGCTCATATGTATATAGTTTGTTTTTACACTCATGTGTTACTTACTATATTATAAGTGTTGTATTATTAGATATGTGATGTTATTGGCAATCAGTATAACAAACTCCATTTTTACATATGAAGAATCAATCGTAAATAGGATGAAATCGAAGTCTTATGACATATCTTAAGGTATATAATAAGTTTTGTGGTAGAACATATAATTTTATGAAACTTTAGGGACTAAAATAAAAATACAAACAGGGCCATTTTGTAAATAAAATATTTTCTAGGATCTCAAAGAAATATTTAAAATATATAGTGTGAAATTACCAAAATACCCTTCATGTGTGAAATGACCCTTATACCCTTATCACCTTTCCACCACGTGCTGGTCACCTCCACCTTACACATGTCATCTTCAGAGAGAAAGATAAAACACTTGTCATCATTTGGTGATGTTAGACTGCAAGACCACCCCGGAATGCGACACCCAAACGATGACTTTCCACCGTAATGCTTGATCACCTAGACACATGTCAACACCGTAAGACTTTTGGAAACCTATAAATAGGGCCTTAGGGTTCATTTGAAACTCACACCAATTCCTTGAGAATTATAATAAGAAAGAGTGATAGAAAGCTTGGGAAATATCTTAAGAAGGAGTTCTATAATTTCGAAGAAAGAATTCATTTCGTACATATGATTTTATTTAAATGTTATAATTAATTTTTGTAGTTTTAATTTCGTATTTTATAGCTTTACTTAGTAGTTATGCTGGTAAAATACACTAAAGACTTTACTAATCAAAACTTAAAATTTGGAAACAATCTAAATTGATTTTATTTTCAAAATATGTCAACTTGTTTGAAAAATATATATATACTCTTTTTAAAATGATTTTTGTAAGCAATTGCTCATATTATGGAATCTCATTTAAGTAATTCCAAAGTCAGTCCCGGTGAAATTCTGTCTAGTTGAGATGGTATTTAAGTGGTGCCCCTGTGACCCTCCATCTCTACTGGGAATAAATCCGGAAATGTTCTGTCTAGATGAGATGGTATTTAAGTGGTGCCCCTGTGACCCTCCATCTCTACTGGGAACCGACTGATTAGGAAGAACTATGAATTGAAATTCTTTAAATGCGATGAATGTATATTAAAAGTCGAGAAAATGGTTTTAGTAACCTTTTTCAGCAAGATATTTTAGGATTAAAACACAATATTTAGAATTGGGCTTTATTTAGAATACATAATTAAACCTTTATTGTATTTATTAGATTAACGTGTGATCCAAGACTCAATATCTATATTTTCGAGCCTCTATTTTAGGTGAGTACTCTGACATTCCTTGTGTATTTTGATTATATGATATTATGCAAACTATATATATTTTGTGAACTCCTTTTATTCTCAAAATTCATGTGATACCGATGACTGATTCAATTGTGACATGTTTATATTTGTCCATATAAACATACCGATTAAAATGATTATTGAAAAGGATATTGAATATTGAAATTATGATTCGGCCTAAGGGACCTCTTTACTGACTGACCTTCCCAGCTGGGTTATCGCTGGTGTGCCCTAAATAAGGCGTTGTGACGAACTAGTTCGATTGACCCTCAACTATCGGGGTATAATACGGTAGAAGAATACGGTATTAGAGTGTACTTGGCCATTAAAATGATATGATTGAAAGAAAAAGATATCACATTTGAATTATTGCATTCTTCTTATTCTGAGCTATCCAATTGTGATATATATACTATCATTTCAAAATATATATCTATATACTGCAAGTTCCTATCCATATATGTATATGCCTTCTCTTTTGACTTGAATAGGTATCTATATTCTGAAAACCTTGGAATGTCGGGAGATTAAATCTTATTCAGCTTTTAGATGACGTTGTATAAATAACGATTTTTCAGGAAATAATTAGACGGGAGGATGGAGTGTAGAAGGACTATGTTGAAGATCTAGCTTGAGGAGCTCTTTTGTTATAATTTTAAATATAACGTTTGTTTTTAGGAGATAGAGCATGTTTGGCTCTTTAGTAATAAGTTTTTAATTTTGGCATAGGTTGTAATCCGTTCATACTTTAATATATACGAAGTTCCCTTTTAGAAAGCTCTGATGACGTAATTCCATTTTTTCAATAGTTTACGATTCATGACCATGTGAATGTATTTCCGTAGCATTTATTTTAAGAAATATTTTAAGTCCATAACATTGAATGCCTTGGTGGCATGTCAAGACACTCATTCCATATTACTATTGGGTTGGGGTCGTGACAGAGGTGGTATCAGAGAATAGGTTATGAACCCGTAGACTACTGAACATAGGTTTCGAACGTTATAGATTTCGTGTTTCAATCCTTAGGAGATAGTATTAAATATTTGATTTATGTGATAACCTTCCCTATGTGCTATATTATTTATAACTGGTATTTTAGTTTTCAATCTTGATATAGTATAGTAGATCTTACGTTTTGCCATGACTGTAGAAAATGACCAAGAGAAGATCATCTATGGGAACTAGTGATTCGAGTATTGAAGGACTGGAAGGTGCATACAAGGCGATCGAAAGTCTAGCAAAGATTGTGGAGCATCAAGTAAATAATAGAGTACCAAGGAATCCTGAACTAAGTAAATGTACTATTGAATAGTTCAAGAAGTTGATTCCTCCATCTTTTAAAGGTACTCCTAACCCCACTGAAGCAGAAAGTTGGGTGATGCAAATAGAAAAGATACTCGATGTTCTTAAGTGTACTGATGAACAAAGAGTATCATTTGGAACGTTTATGTTAGAAGGTGAAGCCGAACATTGGTGGAGAATGACTAAGAGAATATACGAGGAAAGGAATAATCCCATAGGTTGGAATGATTTCCTAATGATATTCTACGAGAAATACTTTCCTGAAATGGTACAAGACCAAAAAGCAGCCGACTTCATGAGTTTATTTCAAGGAAATATGATGGTTAGTCAATACGAGCCAAAGTTTACCGAGTTATCCCGTTTTGCACCTCATGTTGTGATAACTGATACTTTAAAGGCCAAGAAATTTGAACGTGGGTTAAGGTTGAACATTCGTAGTCGAATTTCCATCCTGAAGTTGACATCATATACTGATGTGGTGACTAGAGCAACGATAGCTGAGAAGGACAGTGAAGAATATAATCAGATTAGAGAAGGGAAGAGGAAGTTTAGGGAACAAAGAGGAAGGAACCCCAATAATAAAACCTTTAGGACTATACCTAATATAGGGCGACCTTTTGTGAATAAACCCTTTAATGTTGATAGATGCCAACGATGTGGTAATATTCATAGAGGGCAACCATGTTACCTGGAAATAGGAAATTGCTTTGGGTGTGGCCAAAAAGGACATAAAATGAGAGATTTCCCTAACAAAGGGAAGGCGCCAACGAAGACTTTTAATGACAATAAAGATCATGGCAGACAAGGTAGAATTTCTAATCTTTCTGATGCAAGGGCTTTTAATGCAGTAGTGTCAGGTATACTTTCTATATGTGCACAGCCTTTTCAAGTTTTAATGGATCCTGGTTCTACCCATTCATTTGTGTCTTTACGTTTCGTTAATCGCTTTCCTAATATTCCCGAACCCTTGAATCATAACATACACGTTTCTACTCCTTCTGGTGATTTATTGACGGGTACATTAGTGTATAAATCTTGCCCTATAGATGTTAGTAGTCATAAACTATATGTCGATTTGATAGTTTTAGACATAAGAGATTTTGAAGTCATTTTGGGGATGGATTGGTTAGCATCATATCATGCTAATGTAGATTGTTTTGAGAAGAGAGTTACTTTCCAAATTCCTAACCAACCAAAATTCAGTTTTGAAGGAACTGGCATCCTATCTCCCATGTGTATTGTCTCTACAATGCAAGCCTATAGTTTTCTTAAGAAAGGATGTCAAGGATTTCTTGCAAGTGTTATTGATTTGCAATTGAAGGATCCTAGTTTAGAAGAGATCCCTATAGCAAAACATTTTCCAGATGTTTTTTCGGATGATTTACCCAGTCTTCCTCCTAGTAGAGAAATAGAGTTTACGATTGACCTTCTTCCTGGATCCATACCAATCTCAAAATCACCTTATCGCATGGCACCTTTAGAATTAAGGGAATTAAAAGTTCAATTACAAGATCTATTAGACAAGGGTTTTATTAGACCAAGTATATCCCCTTGGGGTGCTCCGGTGTTATTTGTTAAAAAGAAGGATGGGACGATGAGGTTATGTATAGATTATCGTGAACTGAACAAGGTAACCATAAAAAATAAATACCCCTTACCTCGTATAGATGATTTATTTGACCAACTACAAGGTGCGCAAGTATTTTCTAAGATTGACCTTAGGTCAGGATATCACCAATTGAAGATTAAGGAAGATGATATTTCGAAATCAGCTTTTCGTACTAGATATGGTCACTATGAATTTCTTGTGATGCCATTTGGACTTACTAATGCACTAGCCATTTTTATGGATATGATGAATAGAGTGTTTAGGAAATATTTGGATCAATGTGTGGTTGTTTTCATTAATGACATCCTTATTTATTCCAAGAGTATTGAAGAACACGAGAAGCATTTAGAGATAGTATTACAAATCCTTAGGAAGGAGAAATTATATGCAAAATTAAAGAAGTGTGAGTTTTGGTTGCCTAGCGTTTCTTTTCTAGGACATGTCATTTCCAAAGAGGGACTGTCGGTTGACCCTCAAAAGATCGAGGCTATACTAGATTGGCCTAGACCAACTAATGTAACAGAGATTCGTAGTTTCCTTAGATTAGCAGGTTATTATCGAAGATTTGTTGAAGGATTTTCTAGCATTGCCAAACCTCTATCCAGGTTAACACAAAAGAAGGTAAAATATGAATGGTTTGAGGAAGTTGAGAATAGTTTCCAACAACTTAAGAATCGATTAGTAACTGCCCCAATTTTGACTATTCCTTCAGGGACAGGAGGATTGGTGATTTACAGTGATGCTTCAAAAAATGGTTTGGGATGTGTGCTAATGCAAAATGGGAAAGTAGTAGCTTATGCCTCGAGACAATTAAAACCACATGAACAGAATTATCCAACCCATGACTTAGAATTAGCTGCTATAATTTTTGCTCTTAAGATTTGGAGACACTATTTATATGGTGAGACTTGTGAGATTTATACCGATCATAAGAGTTTGAAATATATATTTACTCAGAAAGAATTGAACATGAGACAAAGGAGGTGGTTAGAATTGATGAAGGATTATGATTTAAATATTCATTATCACCCAGGGAAAGCAAATGTAGTAGCTGATGCTTTAAGTAGTAAGTCTATAACAAATTTAGCATGTCTCATTACAAATCAGGAACCTTTGTTAGCGGATTTGAGAAGTATGGAAATAGATGTACGTATTTATAGCAAAGGAGGAATAATCGCAACCTTACAAGTACAACCCACGTTGATGGAAAGGATCAAAATTGCACAAGTAAATGACCTACAACTGAAGAAGATCAGAGAAGAGGTTATTGAAGGGAAGAGATTTGAATTTGCGATATGGGATGATATATTGAGGTTTGGAAATAGAGTGTGTGTTCCACGTGATGCCCAACTAAAGAGAGAAATTTTGGAGGAAACTCATTGCTCGAGATTTACATTTCATCCTGGAAATACCAAGATGTATAGAGATCTTCGAGAAGTGTTTTGGTGGAATAATATGAAAATGGAGATAGCAGAATTTGTATCTCACTGTTTGGTTTGTCAACAAGTAAAAGCTGAACATCAGAAACCATCAGGATTATTACAACCTCTACCTATCCCTGAATGGAAATGGGAACATATTACCATGGATTTTGTGACAGGTTTACCAAGGAGTTCAAATGGTAATGATTCTATTTGGGTAATTATTGATAGGTTAACTAAATCTGCTCATTTTCTTGCCATTAAAATTACCTATTCATTAGAAAAGTTAGCCAAGTTATATGTGCGGGAAATTATTAGGCTTCATGGAACCCCAATTTCAATTATTTCTGATCGTGACCCTAGATTTGTTTCTCGCTTTTGGAAAAGCCTACAAGCAGCCATGGGAACAAAATTGAATTTCAGCACCGCTTTTCATCCTCAAACAGATGGACAATCTGAGAGAACCATTCAAACCTTAGAGGATATGCTTAGGGCCTGTGTACTTGATTTGAAGGGGAATTGGGATGATAATTTACCATTAGTGGAGTTTGCCTATAATAATAGTCATCAAGCAACTATTCAAATGGCTCCATATGAAGCACTATACAGTAGAAGGTGTCGTTCTCCTGCATGTTGGGTAGAAGTTGGAGAAAGAAAACTGTTGGGACCAGAATTGATTCAGATCACAACAGAGAAAGTGAAATTAATACAAGACCGACTTCGAATTGCTCAAAGCCGTCAAAAGAGTTATTTTGACAATCGACATCGACAGTTAGAATTTCAAAAAGGAGATTATGTGTTCTTACGAGTATCGCCTTCAAAGGGAGTAATACGATTCGGGAAGAAAGGGAAGTTGAGCCCAAGATACATAGGACCTTTTGAAATCCTTGAAAAGATAGGAGCTGTTGCGTATAGAATAGCCTTACCACCTGAACTCTCTAGTGTACATAATGTGTTTCACGTATCAATGGTAAAGAAATATATCCCAGATCCAACACATATCTTAAGTCATAAACCTCTTCAAGTTAGAGAGGACTTGTCATACATTGAGCATCCGGTAGAAATTTTGGACCATAAAGATCAAATATTACGGACCAAGATAATTCCACTGGTCAAAGTATTATGGCGAAATCATTTAGTTGAAGAAGCAATGTGGGAGAGGGAAGATGAAATAAATGAGAGATATCCATACTTGTTTGTAAATTAATATGAGTTAAGTTTGGGGACCAAACTTTTCATAAGGAGGGTAGGATGTAATGACCCCACTTTTATGTGCTCATATGTATATAGTTTGTTTTTACACTCATGTGTTACTTACTATCTTATAAGTGTTGTATTATTAGATATGTGATGTTATTGGCTATCAATATAACAAACTCCATTTTTAAATATGAAGAATCAATTGTAAATAGGATGAAATCGAAGTCTTATGACATATCTTAAGGTATATAATAAGTTTTGTGGTAGAAAATATAATTTTATGAAACTTTAGGGACTAAAATAAAAATACAAAAAAGGGCCATTTTGTAAATAAAATATTTTCAAGGACCTCTAAGAAATATTTAAAATATATAGTGTGAAATTACCAAAATATCCTTCATGTGTGAAATGACCCTTCATGTGTGAAATGACCCTTATACCCTTATCACCTTTCCACCACGTGCTGGTCACCTCCACCTTACACATGTCATCTTCAGAGAGAAAGCTAAAACACTTGTCATCATTTGGTGATGTTAGACTGCAAGACCACCCCGGAATGCGACACCCAAACGATGACTTGCCACCGTAATGCTTGATCACCTAGACACATGTCAACACCGTAAGACTTTTGGAAACTTATAAATAGGGCCTTTGGGTTCATTTGAAACTCACACCAATTCCTTGAGAATTATAGTAAGAAAGAGTGATAGAAAGCTTGGGAAATATCTTAAGAAGGAGTTCTATAATTTCGAAGAAAGAATTCATTTCGTAGGTATGATTTTATTTAAATGTTATAATTAATTTTTGTAGTTTTAATTTCGTATTTTATAGCTTTACTTAGTAGTTATGCTAGTAAAATACACTAAAGACTTTACTAATCAAAACTTAAAATTTGGAAACAATCTAAATTGATTTTATTTTCAAAATATGTCAACTTGTTTGAAAAATATATATATACTCTTTTTAAAATGATTTTTGTAAGCAATTGCTCGTATTATGGAATCTCATTTAAGTAATTTCAAAGTCAGTCCGGTGAAATTCTGTCTAGCTGAGATGGTATTTAAGTGGTGCCCCTGTGACCCTCCATCTCTACTGGGAATAAATCCGGAAATGTTCTGTCTAGATGAGATGGTATTTAAGTGGTGCCCCTGTGACCCTCCATCTCTACTAGGAACCGACTGATTAGGAAGAACTATGAATTGAAATTCTTTAAATGCGATGAATGAATATTAAAAGTCGAGAAAATGATTTTAGTAACCTTTTTCAGCAAGATATTTTAGGATTAAAACACAATATTTAGAATTGGGCTTTATTTAGAATACATAATTAAACCTTTATTGTATTTATTAGATTAACGTGTGATCCAAGACTCAATATCTATATTTTCGAGCCTCTATTTTAGGTGAGTACTCTGACATTCCTTGTGTATTTTGATTATATGATATTATGCAAACTATATATATTTTGTGAACTGCTTTTATTCTCAAAATTCATGTGATACCGATGACTGATTCAATTGTGACATGTTTATATTTGTCCATATAAACATACCGATTAAAATGATTATTGAAAAGGATATTGGATATTGAAATTATGATTCGGCCTAAGGGACCTCTTTACCGACTAACCTTCCCAGCTGGGTTATCGCCGGTGTGACCTAAATAAGGCGTTGTGACGAACTAGTTCGATTGACCCTCAACTACCGGGGTATAATACGGTAGAAGAATACGGTATTAGAGTGTACTTGGCCATTAAAATGATATGATTGAAAGAAAAATATATCACATTTGAATTATTGCATTCTTCTTATTCTGAGCTATCCAATTGTGATATATATACTATCATTTCAAAATATATATCTATATACTGCAAGTTCTTATCCATATATGTATATGCCTTCTCTTTTGACTTGAATAGGTATCTATATTCTGAAAACCTTGGAATGTCGGGAGATTAAATCTTATTCAGCTTTTAGCTGACGTTGTATAAATAACGATTTTTCAGGAAATAATTAGACGGGAGGATGGAGTGTAGAAGGACTATGTTGAAGATCTAGCTTGAGGAGCTCTTTTGTTATAATTTTAAATATAACGTTTGTTTTTAGGAGATAGAGCATGTTTGGCTCTTTAGTAATAAGTTTTTAATTTTGGCATAAGTTGTAATCCGTTCATACTTTAATATATACTAAGTTCCCTTTTAGAAAGCTCTGATGACGTAATTCCATTTTTTCAATAGTTTACGATTCATGACCATGTGAATGTATTTCCGTTGCATTTATTTTAAGAAATATTTTAAGTCCATAACATTGAATGCCTTGGTGGCATGTCAAGACACTCATTCCCTACTACTATTGGGTTGGGGTCGTGAGAGTTGTAGTTCATATCATTGTGCCAATTTTTGTGCCTTATTTTCCTCTTTATGTTTCAAGGATCTCTTGATTATAAATGCATAAATATTTTGATCCTTGGATATTTTGGAGCTAGTTTTTATAATATGTTTTTCAATTTTTTTTTAAAAAAGTTTCCAAGTCTATCGAACGACTTTATTGCGTTTGTTCAAACGAGATATTGCACCTCATCAGAACCTCATCCAACGAACTTCGAACAAGGAAAAATTGTCCTTATCTGGTTTCTCATTTGAAATGTCATTAGAAGATTGTTCAAATGAGAAATATGTATTCATTCGAATGAGTTTTGACACTTCGTTCAAACGAAGCAATGCATTTTTCAAAAATTAGGTTTTCTTTAGGTTTTATCCTTAGCTCATTTTTTTAAAAACCTAGAATAAAAGTGCGGGGGAGTAACAATTTTTGTAGAGTCTTTTTTATAATATTAGATAGATAAAACTCTTCCAAAAAGTTCTCCTAGGGTTTATATCTTCTATGATCAAGTTTTTCAAACCAAAACCTTATTTTATACCCATATTATTTAAGATTCAAGTTTTGATTCAGATATGCTTTGAGATCTTTCTTTGGGCACCAAAGTTTAGTTTCTCTTCATCTTGTTGAGAACTTGTTTCATGTGGTAGAATTCATACTTAATGTCGTTTACACATGATGGACTATGTGAGGTGGTATTATGGTGAAGAAGCGGTAGATTCCATGTTCTAATCCATAGACGATTATATCCCTTATCGGTAGACACTGAGGCGTGTGTGAAGTCATAAGTTGTGGCAGTTGCACGGGTGGTCTCTTATGTGTCGTTATTGAGAGGTTAAAGGAACGAAGAGCATCAAGGCTTATAACGACATCGATTATGGGTTGTAAATATATTGTCCTGTACTTTGTAATTACATACATATTGAATTTGCATGATTGGGTAGTTCGATGTTTTTTCCATTATGGATTTTCCTCATGCATTGGCATGTTGTGGTTGTTGCTTTATTATATATTTCTTATCACCTAGATTCATATTTTATGATTAAGATAAAATTTGGTAATTATTTTAACACGACACTTGGTTTAATTGGTGCTAAATTTATATTTGGGTTAACTTCTTTAATTGAACTTAAAATTGAGAAAATTTTAAAAATAGTAGTTTTCTTGGTTTTGCACCCTTTTCCATATATTAGAACCCTATTTTGTATAGGATTTTCAAGTAGTAAAAAGAGGGAACAGTCTTGGTTCCTAATGGTTTTTATACGAAGTGTCAGTCACTTTATAGGCTACCGATGTTTCATGGGTCAAGTTACACGTACTAAAAAGCATGTATGAAATCAGAAATTAAGTCAATTGATGAACGGGTATGGTAAGCGATCATTACGGGGTGGTCCCCACCTGTGACTTTAGTAAGTGAACTTCATTTCCCTGAACCCATCAAAAGTTTGAGTGAGGATAAAAATTAAATTGGTTAATTATAATTCACGTGGATTTAATGCCTTCTTTTGTGCGGGCGAACTAGAGGAGTACCATCGTATAATGATGTTTGAGACATCCAAAGAAGCTTGGGATATAGTCCAACTAACCCATGATGGAAATATTTTTGTTACGACTTCCAAACTCAAAAACTTCACGACTCAGTTTGAAACCATAATGATGGAGAATAGTGAATCATTTATGAGTTCTACACTAGATAGTATTATATTGTGAACTCGTCGTTGAAATTGGGAGAGAGAATAACCAAAACCCAAGTATTTAAGAAAATCTTAGTCCTTACTTAAAAGATTTAATTAAAAAAGTAACAGTTTTGAATTCCTTGAGTACTTTGGAATCTACGAAACTTGAAAAAATTGTAGGTGATATTCAAACTTATGATCTCGACATGTTTTCCTCAAAAAATATGAAGAAAGATAAGCACATTACTTTGAAATCCTGGAAGGAGGATTTTTTTTTTTAAATGATGACTCTGATATCAATTTTGATGATATGGCCATGTTACAAAGAAGTTTAAAAAATTTCTCAAGTTTGAATAACAATAAAAATATGAAAAGAAGTTTGAGAAAAGCAAGTATAACAAGGCTATAAAATTACCTAAAATCATAATGATAATTTTAAGAGGGATGAGTCAGATAGATGTTTTGGGTATGAGGATTATGTTGATCATGTGCGTGAAAGGTGTGCTTGTGTAAGGGTACAATCATTATTTTCGTTTCACCGCGATAATACAAAAAAACCTAAGTTACAAGCACACTCGCGATACAAGTATAGCGGTAAGTCGGGTATCAAAAATCCACAGAGACGAGTTGATAGAATTTATATGATTTAATACTTATCAATAAAAGGGAAAAAGGTGATTACAAACTAAAAAGGAAAAAGATGCATAAAAGGAAAATATTAATCTATGCGAGTGTATTGAAACTAGATTAAGAAAGCGAGTAAAACTATAGGTTGCGTCGAATATCCCTCACCCGAGTTAATTAGTATAAAATGGTCACATGGGTTGACGAGTTATTACAAATGCGTCTCGTTTTGACAATTAATTAAACCAAGGGTTGTCACGCTCCTAAATTCGTATAAAAGCCTAATAAGATTTTGGCGTCAACAAATACCCCGAAAATTACGCACATAAGGTCGTAAGCACGGAACATATATGATATGCCCTGTCAAATCTCCTAGGCGTAATAACTAGGACAATGCACCCGAAATAGACCCGTAAACACCATCACCAAACCAAAGCAACACGTCAACCCGAGTGAGTTCCATTCAAACACAACCTAAACTAAATTAGTTAGAAAGCATATAAAAACGCGGTAAAGAAACGCAGTAAATAAACGCGGTAAATCAACAATAGAATGCAATTAAATCAAAGCATGTAAATAAAGCATGTAAACCTAATTAACAAAGAATTTAAATTAACTACAAAGATATAATAAATGAAATACAAACAATATAAATGGAGATGGAAGATGAAAGCACAAATTACAAGTCCAAAAGGGTGTCAATCCAAGAAGAAATGAAGAAATGAGCTCTCAAACCTCCAAAAACCTAACCTATACTATTTAAAATCAATTATATCTATTATTTACAACAAAATGGGTTATATAGTAAGTGGGAAATAAAATAGAAAAGAAAAGGAAAAAGAAAATAAAAGCCAAAATAACTGCAGAAAACAGGGGATCGATCAATCGATCCTAAATGATCGATCGATCGATGGTGAAAATTCAAGCCCACTGTCTCCCCACGATTTCCAAACAATGAAGGATCGATCGATCGAGCATTTTGATCGATCGATCGATGGCTAGAGGTCTGCATAAGTTTCCCCTGCTTTGGTTTCAATGGTTTTCTCCTTCGCTAAAATCGTCGTAACTTCTTCGTTCTGAATCGGAATCGCGCACCGTTTGCGGCCATGCGAAGCTTGAGAGAAGGGATACAACTTCCATGTAGATGTTGGGCCAGGTACCCAAGCTATGGAAAGACTAAAATGCCCTTGAACGTGCGATCATGTACGAAAATCGAGCGGAATGCATCTGAACTTCGCACTTAGAATCCAAATACCTATAAAAGCTCAATTAACCCCTGCAAAGCATGTTAACATATAAATCCGAGGTTGTCTGGTTAACGAGCATAAATATAGGGAATAAGGTACCCGAGGGGGCTAAAATGCGTCGATTTGGAGGATGAAATACGCAATATTTGCGTATTATCACACCCCCTAACTTACACATTGCTAGTCCCTAGCAATGAAATAGGATGCAACAACAACTACAAGCAAACCAAAAGGAGGAGATAGTACAAAAGTATGGTATAAAAGGATAAGGCCACTTTCGCAGGCGATTCGATTGCATTTAGCGTATTCAATAAGCCGTTAAATCCCTAGGTTACCCTAGTGGACGAGTGTCGTCTCGTGAGGATTTTCAGGGATGATACCCACAAACATCAAATGATTTCCTCAAAATAAGCACAAACCAACATGCGACGAGCCCAACAATAACGAACAAGATTTCATACGCATTATTAGCACATTGAACGGATTCAAACAAAAGTCTGAATCATTAACATTATATAATGCACCTCATAGAATTGAAACCTTAAAATGTGGGAGGGGAGCGAGCACATGCGGAGTGTGATTTGGCAAAAACTTATATAAACCGGATACTAAATAAAGAACGCATATATCCAATCCTCACGGGCATTACACTCATCAAGTGAATTCACTCGAAACGCGGAGTTAACACACGGAACATTCGGGCATAAAGAGTAACTGTAAATGGAAACTAGGCCGCACACATGTCACTAATGAAGAACGCTATATATGAAATTAAAAACTGTAATCTCAATGAAAGATACCGTTCATTAAAGGAGGCGAAATGTATTTTCACAGATTATCAAAACTATTATGAATTTTGAATTAAATACACTAAAGATCACATAGGACTTTAATAGGTTTATAATGTAGTCTAGGCTAGGGTAAGAAATGAAAGAATGTATGTACGGATTCAAAGTGTTCGGGATGAAAACTCGGGATAATGGGAAAATGCGGGCAATATCAAAATTGGAAGACAAGTTCCAAAAAGGCATTAAATATATCATCGGGGAGAGTAATCAAAGCTTATTAAACTATATACACAACATATACAACTTTCTCTTTCTTTTCTTTTCTTCTTTTTCTCATTTTTTCTTTTATTTTCTTTTGCTTTTTTCTTTCTCTTTTTCTTCACTTTTTCTCTTCTTCTTTTCTTTTCTTTTCTTTTCTCACTCTCATATGTCGAAATTGCAACCGCAACACAACAAACATCATTCAATCCCAATAAACATTCCAAACAAAGGTATGGAAAGTGTATATATGGGCTAAAACTCCAATTTGGAGTTGGTTATGGGAATTAGGTTATGAAACGAAAGGCTATACTTAGGCTCAAAGGGGTTAAAGAGGGTAAATGTTTAAGGTGAGGTCAAGGTCAATATGGGTGATATAATAAAGATGGCATATGATCATTTCACAAAGTTTACACAATTCTCGAGTCAAAACATTATATGAAAATCATGATCAAGTAACACATTTCAAGTATGAACTCAATTAATGAACGATCAAATGAAAGAATAGAGAGATTACCAACGAATTCAACATTTTCAAAGAGGAAAGAATAGTGTATACACTCACAAATGACGAAAGGTACAAATCTTACTCGGTGTAAGTATATACAATGCAACAAAAGATTATCGAGTTATAAAAATATTAAACCAAATCAATAGAATGATAAAAGTGCAAGTTCTTATGAGATTAAAGTTTAATTCATGAAGTTATTCATAATATCAATAATCGAGGACTAACGTCTAAAAACTTCTAAAATCGTGAACATGCATCATTGGGTTGTCTATTGGATAGGGCAATTATTGAAATTTATCATTGGAAACAAAGGAAAAATGCCCAACAAAGGAGAAAAAAGAAAGAAAATATTTTTGAAATTTTCAATTTTTCTAAGAAAAGCATACTAAGTAACTAACATGTGAAAAAAAATAAAGATTAAAATAAAGAAATGGATAGAATATCCCACACCCCCTAACTTAAAACTTGGCGTTGTCCTCAATGTGAATTAAGAACCAAGTTAAGAGAGGAAAAGAGCGATATTACCCAAAACTGGAGAGATCCCCATATGAACAAGTCCAAAGAATCTACAAAACAAGTTAGTAACTAGCATAGCAAAAATAAATAACGAAAAGTTAACTAATTACACTAGACTAAATTAAAAAAGGAGTAAAATAAAAAGAAAGAAAGAATAAAAACCTAACTATATACAACCTACTATTTAGGTTTCACACTAACTGTACACTAGAAGTCTAAATAGTTGAGGGTTCACCGCAAAAACGATTTGACTTTGGAGGATAACCAGTGTACCCTCACATACAAGCATGCCCTCTGAAAAATATGAATTTCATTTGAACAACGGAAGGCATGTGTAAGCCGTAAGAAATGAACCATCGTCAATTAATATTTTTGGAGGGAAGATGGGGGGTTTGGATTGAACGGGTGACAAAACATGTGGGGACCGAGAAAAGCTGAATATCCTCCCAAAAATTTTGAAATTGAAATGGGAGGTAGCGCACACAAAGGCAAATATGCGATTGTGGAAGGCGACTCGAGCAAGTACTCCTCATCGGCGAAAAGGTTTAAAACATTAAAGTGTGAAACCGAATCATCGGGTACTTGTGACAGTGTGATAACAGAGAATGAAAATGGGATGAAAGAAATTCAAACACATGAGATGAATCATTGTCGCATGAAGATTGTGTTTCGAGGGAAATAATATCACTTTCAATGAAATGTTCTTCTTTGGGGCCCAAAGAAGAAATCATTTCATTGCAAATAGATATTACATCATTTTCATCCTCACTTTCAATATCTATTATGCAATGGGCAAAGTGAAGAATGGTTTGTTCCAAAGTAGGCATAAAATCCTCATTTGGTTCAAAACATTCCTCGACTTCAAAAGTCTCGGAAGCAAAATCGTTGTCGGATTCAAATAATAAATCCAATTCATGTTCCCACAAACGATTTTCTTCCCGATAACGATTTTCAATTTTCTCATTTTCAAGCATACGCAAGCCCTCACTGAATGTCATAGGTCAAGGTGCGGATCCTTGAAAATGGGAACTTTAAAAATTACCATCGGACTTAAACAAAAACTCATTATTATAGGAATTTTGAAAACTATTGCAATTCGTTTCAAAATTCCTATTATAAGGAGGTGAAGGCCCAAAATCATTATAATCATCATCAAAATTCCAATAACCCAAGTTTTGACTTTCGTAATACTCACCCAAAGTCATATTTTAATTTTTAATTTTTTGGGACTCTAAGTATTGACTGAAAGTCTTAGAATTACGAGCATTTTGAGAATTACAACAATCATTACCGAAAGAATTGGAATAAGGCATGCTTACCCCAAAAATGGATCGAAATGGCGAATTCCACAAAGATATGCGCGCACGAGAAATTCAAGAGTTTCTAAGTGCTCAAATGTGGAAGTCCTACAAAAAGGTTAGCAAATTATACAAATAGAAAGACAATACTACGAAATACTAAATCAAATAATTTCTACAACAAACTCATCCCCGGTAATGGCTCCATTTTGATCACGCGCGTGAAAGGTGTGCTCGTGTAAGGGCACAGTCGTTATTTTCATTTCACCGCGATAATACAAAAAAACCTAAGTTACAACTACACTTGCGATACAAGTATAGCGGTAAGTCGGGTATCGAAAATCCACAGAGACGAGTTGCTAGAATTTATATGATTTAATACTTCTCAATAAAAGGGAAAAAGGTGATTACAAACTAAAAAGGAAAAAGATGCATAAAAGGGTAATATTAATCTAGGCGAGTGTATTGAAACTAGATTAAGAAAGCGAGTAAAACTATAGGTTGCGTCGAATATCCCTCAGCCGAGTTAATTAGTATAAAATTGTCACATGGGTCGACGAGTTATTAAAAATGCGTCTCGTTTCGATAGTCAATTAAACCAAGGGTTGTCATGCCCCTAAATTGGCATAAAAGCCTAATAAGATTTTGGCGTCAACAAATACCCCGGAAATTACGCACGCAAGGTCGTAAGCACGGAACATACATGATGTGCCCCGTCAAATCTCTTAGGCGTAATAACTAGGACAACGCACCTGAAATAGACCCATAAAAACTATCACTAAAAAAAGTGACACGTCAACCCGAGTGAGTTCCATTCAAA
This sequence comes from Sambucus nigra, assembly GCA_949130495.1. Lineage (NCBI taxonomy): Eukaryota > Viridiplantae > Streptophyta > Magnoliopsida > Dipsacales > Adoxaceae > Sambucus > Sambucus nigra. Next base: position 205,071,753 of record OX422211.1, on the reverse strand, counting down.
CAAAACCTAGACTAAATTAGTTAGAAAGCATATTAAAAACACGGTAAAGAAACGCGATAAATCTACACTAGAAAGCAATTAAATCAAAGCAGGTAAATAAAGCATGTAAACCTATTAACAAAGCATGTAAATTAACTACAAATCAAGAATAAATGAAATACAAACTATATTAATGGATATGGAAGATGAAAGCACAAATTACAAGCCCAAAAGAGTGTCAATCCAAGAAGAAATGAAGAAATGAGCTCTCAAACCTCCAAAACCCTAACCTAAACTATCTAAAATCGATTATATCTATTATTTACAACAAAATGGGTTATATAGTAAGTGGGAAATAAAATAGAAAAGAAAAGGAAAAAGAAAATAAAAGCCAAAATATTTGTAAAAAATAGGGGATCGATCGATCGATCCCAAATGATCGATCGATCGATGGTGAAAATTCAAGCCCACTATCTCCCCACGATTTCCAAACAATGAAGGATCGATCGATTGATTATTTTGATCGATCGATCGATGGCTACAGGTCTGTACAAGTTTCCCCTGCTTTGGTTTGAATGGTTTTCTCCTCCGCTAAAATCATCGTAACTTCTTCGTTCTGAATCGGAATCGCGCACCGTTCATGGACACACGAAGCTTGCGAGGAGGGATAAAACTTCCGTGTAGATGTTGGGACAGGTGCCCAAGCTGTGAAAAGACTAAAATGCCCTTGAATGTGCGATCGCGTACGGAAATCGAGCGAAATGCATCCAAACTTCACACTTAGCATCTAAATACCTATAAAAGCTCAATTAACCCTTACGAAGCATGTTAACATAGAAATCCGAGGTTGTCTCGTTAACGATCATAAATATAGGGAATAAGATATGCGAGAGGGCTAAAATGCGTCGGTTCGAAGGATGAAATATGCAATATTTGCATATTAACATATGTCCATAGGGAAGATGAGTGTCCCAATAAGCTAAGTAAGGAGGGAAAGAAATATATTTCATACAATGCCACCCGTAATGATAATGATCCAAAAGTGGAACACGATTCCCCATTGAGCTCAATTATACCGAGTTCATGGCTAGTCATGTGAGCCTTTATAAAAAATCTTCCGATGAAGATAATTCTAATCATGACAATTCTTAGGACATTGGTTGTTATTCCCAAGTGGGTGGTGGTGAAAAGAATGGATAAGAAAAGGATAATGAAGTGTAGGAAGATAGTGAACTTGAAGTTTCCTTTCGAGAGTTGTATGCAGAAATGATGAAGTTGAAAAAGGCTAACTTGAAGTTGGAATATAAATTGAAAAAATGTACCATGGGTAATGATGAGAGTGTATTCATTGAAGATCTTAGGGCACATGATAAGACTTTTAGGGAGAAGCTCACATTTATTGAAGGAGAACGAGATAACCTTCGGGGATTAATGGAGATTTTGAAGAAGGATTCCCTTATTTTTATGATTATCGTCATTTTTTCGAGGTTAGGACTGTGGAGTCGAAAGAGAGATTGATAAACTCAAGTAATGTCAAATTTGATTTGGAGTCTACATCAAAAAATGTGGATTAAATGTTAGGCACCGTTCGAATTAAATACAAAAATTATGGGATTGGCTTTAATGATCCAAATTCTTCTGCTACTAAAGTCAAGACCATGCTTTTAAGAGAGTCAACCTTTTCTAGAAATGTTAGAAAAGGTCAACTCAAGGGTAACATTCCTCGTGTTTACACATGCACACATTATAACAGAAAAGGTCACCTTAGGCTTTTTTTTGTTTGATATTAAAAATGTTCCTAGGAAGTTTAATCTAGAGTCACCTAGGTTCCCAAAACCCAAGAGTGTCATATCACACCTACGTGAGTTTGGAAATCATATGTGGAGGCTTTATATATTAGACTTGTTGTTTCTTGAATGCTTGTACATGATACTTCGCATGCTAAATGTAAATGTTGATTGTGTTAACATTTTTTCATACATTAGATTTTGCACTTGATGTTATTTATGTATGCTAGTTGTATGTGTTTTGAGTCTTTTGTATTTTGATTTTTATTCATTGGGTCTTATTGAAAAATACAAAAAGATTTTTCTTATCTTTTGAGTTTTGTTCTCATGTGGTGTCTTAGAAAAATTCTTTAAAAACTCAAAAATATTTTTATTAATGTGTAGTTTAGTTTCACATATTTTTGTGGCATATCGATGTGGTTGAATCCACTTCATTACATGTATCCATATGGTTACGGCATTTGATTATAATTTCAATGCTTAGATTGTACTTAATCATACTTGCATAGAGTAGTTCAAAAATGACTTGCTTAGTGGATTCACTTTGCATATGTCTACACACACAGGCACGAGCTCGTTTCAGATTTTAACTTCATATTTTGCATGAGCTAAGTAAGGTGTCATCCTAACAATCTTATCATTATATATAAATATTTTATTGGGTGATTTTTTTATATAAGAACAATTTCCCATGAGTTTTTTATTTTATTGAAAAATATGAGTGTGCACGACAATGGACTATGGAGGAAGAATTATTCCTTGTGTGAAAGGCCACCATTGACAAGAGCCAAAAACATTAAGAGGCATAAGAAAAGAAAATATTACCAAGGTCAATTTTGTTTCATTGATTCTTCAATAGTATGATATCTTCAAAAGAAAATGAGAGTGAAAAATAATTTATCTATAATTTTGAGGGTGTTATGAGTTAATGTATGCCCTATGTTATGTTTCATGCTATTGGTTTGAAAATCATAAATATTTGACCCTATTGAATTGATAATTATAAATAATTTCTAGTTAATTCATATTTGACACTATTGATTTGAGAATCCTAAATATTTTTTAGGCTAGTGTGCGATATGCATATTTATCCATTATGAGTTTGGCTTATATGTCACTATGAGGCTAAATATTTGTTTGATAAAGTTAATGCAATCAAATTGAACACTTTGGACATTTTTGAGCGAATGGGTCATAACTCATTTGTTTTTAGTTCATGCCTTTTCCCTCCGTTTTCTAGGTTTTTTTAGAATTATCGATACTATACTTGTCTGGAAATTTTATAATGCTTTGTGTCTTGTTCATGGTGTTTATACATACATACAGTGTCATTGTTATATTTTTCATATTTATATATATGGTATTGTTATGTTTTGAGTCTTTGCATTTATATTTAATCCATGTATGCCATATGTTATGATTTAGTTTTAAGTGGTTTAGATTATGTGTTGTTGTGTTTCCATGTGTGTTTGTTGTTGTTTGTTACACTTCACATCATTAAATGATATGCTTATTTTTTTTCCTTTATACCTACCCATGTTTCATTTAGGGGGATTTTTTTTTATATTGGGGAAAATAATTTTATTATGCATCTTTATCTTTGTCTAATCCTGAATAAAAGGGGGGGAGAAATGGTTTCCCAATATTTATAGTTTGAGGGAGAATCTTGCCTTAGGGTGAGACATCCTAACATAGGGTAGAGATTTTTAAACAAAGGGAGAGGGTTTATTCTTATTCACTTTATATTATTATATATTCAATATGCATTTGAAGGTGTGTTTAAATGTGCAGGTTTTCAATGATGCGATGAAGCTTACACAAGATCAAAGCTACTCAATGTAAGTCTGTTAAGTGTCTATATTATTTTCTTTCAGGATTGGTACTTACAACTTTCAAATGAGATTTATGGCCCATAGGTTTTTATTTTGTGTTTTGTCCCTAAATAGCTAAAGGGGGGAGTTTGTAAGGATAAATTTTCGATAGAGTCAATTTGTATGTATTTTATAGTTGGACAAAACCTTGAGTCATAGGTTAGAACTTGTATATGTTTAACCTCGTGTCTGATTGAAGACTTATCAGCCAAGATAACATGTTCACATAATTGTGCCGAGTTTCATGCCTTCTTTTCATCTTCATGTTCTGAGGATCTCTCAAGTATGAATGCATAAATATCTTTATCCTTGGATAATTTATTTGGGTGCTGGTTTTTCTAAAATATATTTAAAATTTTTTTAGTAAATTTTCCAATTCATATGAATGACTTCATTATGTTTGTTCAAACTAGATATTGTGCCTCGTTAAAACCTAATTAGACGAACTTCTAACGAGACAAAATTGGTCTGCACTGGTTTCTCATTTTAAATATCATTAGAAGTTGGTTCGAACGAGAATTTTTCCTTCATTCATATGAGTTTGGACACCTCGTTAGAATAAACCAGTGAATTTTTAAAAAATTAGGATTTCTTCAGGTGTTTCACCCTTAACTCTTTTTTAAGAAAACCTAGTATAAACATACGGCAGAGCAGCAGTTTTCTAGAGTCTTTTTCATAATCTTAGAGAGATAAAAATCTTACAATAAGATCTCTAAAGGATTTTGATCTTCTATGATCAACTTTTTTAAACCAAAACATTAGTTTATACCCATATTGTTTAAGATCCAAGATTCAATTTACATATGCTTTGATATATTTGTTTAGGCACCATAATTTAGTTTCTCTTGATCATGTTGAGAACTTATTTTGTGTAGTTAAATTGGTACTTCTTGTTGTTTACACATGGTGGACTCTGTAGTGTGGTGTTGCGATGAATACGTGGTGGATTCTTTGTTCCTATCCGCAGATGGTTGTTAAAGTATTATTGGTGGATATTGAAACTTGTGTAGAGTCACACATTGTGGTAGTTATATGGGTAGACTCTTGCATGTCATTGTGTGGAGGTTGAGGCTTATAAGGGCATCAAGTCTGTGTTGTAAGTTTACTTTTGTGTCCTTTGTAATTCCATACATAGTGAATATGCGTGGCTGGGTTGTCCAAGGTGTTTCCTGTTATGGGTCTTCCTAATACATCAGTGTGTTTTGGTTGTTGATTTATTTTACCTTGGTAATAACCAAGATGCATGTTTTAGGATTAAGATAAAATTTGGTAAATCATTTAACACGACAATTGGTTTAATTAAGGCAAAAATTTTATTTGGGTTAACTTCTTTGATTGAACTTAAAATTGAGAAAATTTTAATAATTGTTGTTTGATCGGGTTTTCACCTTTTCCCATATATTATAACCTTTATGGAATAAGAATTTCATATGGACTTTACATATCTTAACAGAGCTTGCCCCAAAGATGAATTTTCTCCACCTACAATTGACAGTATGATCGATTCAACATCTAGTCATGAGATGTATAACTTTATGGATGGTTGTGGGGGTTATAACCAAATAAAGATGGATCCAGCTATTACAGAGAAGATAGCTTTTATGACTTATTTGGGTAACTTCATATAAAATGTTATGCCTTTTGGTCTAAAACATGTGGGATAAACTTATTAAAGAACAACGATGGTCATTTTTCATGGTCTCTTTCATGACATTTTGGAATTTTATGTAAGTGATTTAGTTATCAAGTCGAAGAAACATGATTAGCACATGGTTGATCTGAGAAAACTTTTCAGCAGGTTTAGGAAATAAAAATTAAAGATGCACCCACTCAAGTGTTCTTTTGGTGTAACGAGTGGGAAATTCTTAGGTCTTTTAGATGATCGACAAGGGTTTAGATGGACCAAGATAAGCAGAAAGAAATCCTTGACATGCCTTATCTAAAGACGTAGAGGGAGAAGAAGTGTTTCCTTGAAAAGATGTCCTAGTCGAGAAAATTTATTCCAAGTCTATTCCAGATCACTTATTCATTAATGAAGCTATTATGAAAGATCATGAAGTTCAAATGGGAGGAACCACACCAGGAAGCTTTTGACAAGATTAAGAGATTTCTTACTTCTCCCCAAAATATGGTTCCACCTAAAGAGGGACTACATTTATTGCTCTATCTTACCTCACTATGAGGTCCATCAGTGAATTGTTGGCACAAGAAGTTGATGGATAAGAGAGACCATTCTACTATATGAGTAGAATTATGCATGGCCCAAAGGCAAGGTATACTAGAATTGAGAGACATTGCTTAGATTTAATTTTTTTCTCAAAAAATTTAACATTGTGTGTTATCTTTCACTATTCACAGAGTGATAAAATGTGATCCAATTTATTTCCACTATTATAATAAATTTTGATTGGGAGAGAAATAAGGTGGTTCCTCATACTTTTTGGGTATTATATGAAATGTGTGATCCCTTGCATAATTAAGAGCCAAGCCTGTGCAAATCTTTTGGCCATTCTCCCTTAGTATTGTTCCATCCACCTCACAATGATATTCCAAGTGATTATTTACAAGCCAGTCTTTATGAGGCATATTTGGAGTAATGGTCTATGGAGTTTTATGGTTCATCTGACAAAAGCAAAAGAGGAGTTGGAGTCATATTAACTAAAGGAAAGGAAGAGATCACTATGTCCTTTAGGTTAGACATCAATTTCTCCAATAATGTGGCAGAGTATAAAGAACTCATTTTGGTCTTGCTTGAAACTTTATGAAGAAGCATCAGTTCACTTTGCATCAAAGGATATTCCAACCCGGTGGTGAAAAATGAATGGTGAATACACGTTAAAACATCTCAACATAGCACCATATAGAACGATCATTCAAAGGTTATTAGATCAACTTTATGTAGTTAAAGTGTAAATGTACCCAAGAACGATGAACCATCATGCTGACACTTATGCCACAATAGCACAAAAGGTGATCATGGATTATGAATCTACAATCGGGGTGATACATTGAAGAATAACCCCATCATCAGCGCTCCAACTCTTTCCTAGCAAAAATGATTCAAATTAGGGAGGAAATATAAGGAGGAGGTTAGATAACAGAGATGGCATGATCGAATGTATAGGGTTAGCACAATATTTCCTTCTCCAAGGAGGTTTGTATTATAAAAATATAGGGGTCATGTTGTCTAGATGCACTAGTTGAAAAAAGCACAAATAAGGTTGAAGAAAACTCACGATGTGCATTGTGAGACCCCCGAGATTCCTCTTCATAGAATATATAAGGAATTTTTTTTGATAGAGTCAATTTGTATGTATTTTTTATTTATTCCATGTTTGGACAAAAGTCTTTGAGTCATTAGTTATGACTTGATTGTGTTGACCTTTTAATCCTATGACATAATTTCTTGAAGATGTAGCAATTTAGAAGATCTATGTCATCATGCCGTGTTTCGTGCTCATTTTCATCTTCATGTATTAAGGATCTCTCGAGTATGGATGGGTACATATTTTGATCCATGGAGATTTTATATTTGGGTGTTAGGATTTTATAAAATTATTTGATAAAATTATTTTTAAAATGATTTTATATTTTTTAATATTCTTTTAAAAAAATATTTTTTTGAGAGGTCCTTACAATAAAACTGAGTATGTCGTTCGAACATGATATGGTACCTAGTTAGAACGGGTTCCAATGAACTTTGAACGAACCAACTTTAGCCTTCGCTGGAATCTCATTGGATACATGTTTAAATGAGATGTTATACTTTGTTCGAATGAGGTTTAAAGTTGTACGAATGAGCCTGTGAATTTACATAGCTGAGTTGTCTAAGGTTTTTTCCATTTGGGTTTTCCTCGTACATCGGACATTGTGGTTGATTTACTTATCTTATCCTACACCCACCCAGATGCATGTTGAGATTAAGATAAAAGTTGTTTATTGGTTTAATCATAACTTGTTTAAAACTAGTGATAAGTTTGATTTGGGTAGATTGTTTAATTAAACTTAATATTAATTTTTTTTTAAATAGTTGGTTTATCTGTTTTGACCCCTTTGTCGTATTTAAAACCCTACGACCTCTAAAACAACACGCTTTCTCAAATTGGTATCAGAGAAGGAACACTAAGTTGTCAAGTAGATATGTCTTTCCGTGTTGCTTTATGCTTATTTGGGTGCTTCTCTCTCTCTCTCTCTCTCTCTCTCTCTCTCTCTCTCGCTCGCTCGCTCGCACTATCTTGTGTTTGTTTATTTGTCTCAATGGGTAATCATTTTATTGACTTTGATATTCCCAATGAGTTTAATGAGTATCATAACTGTGAACTCATTTGAATTTGAGGTTTGTAAAAATAATTAAGGTTATTGAAAAAGAAAATTTGTGTTTTAAAGTTAAAATTAAATTTTTTCGAACTATTCAAACTCAAAGAGATACTCTTCGTGAGAAGATTGTGAATATCAATTGTGATTTTGAAATTTTAGAAGTGTACAAGAAAGAGAGTGATGATAGAGTTTGTTCTTTAGATAATGAATTAGAGGACTCTTAAATTTCGGGGGTAGTGTGCGTATCATTGAGGTTAATGATAAATCGATAAATATTTTTAAGGCATGTGAGAAGACTCTTAGGATAAATTTGGGAGAGTGAGATATCCTTCTAAGTTTTATTGAAAATTTAAATAAGGAGTCCATATTATTTGAGGAGTCTAAATTTTTTCTTGAGTCTAGTGTCTTGAAGTTGAAAAATGATCTTAGAGACTAAAGCAGTTTTGGGACTAACTTCTATAATTCAAATTCTTTTGCTATTAAAGCTAAGACCACCGTTTGTTATAGAGGGTCAACCACAATCCAGGGTGTTAGAAAAGTTCAATCTAAATGTCTTGTTCCTTATCGCATCTACACGTTCCTACACTGTGGTAGGAAAGGTCATCTTTGTAATTTTTTTCTATGATCTTAAAAAGGACCCTAGGAAGTTGAAGTCTAGTGTCACCATGGATACCAAAACCTGATATGTTAGTGAGAAGAGTGCGCGTGCATTCAAATAGAGATATTATTTAATTAAACTCGGTTTTTATCAATTAAGTCCTAAACATGCATCTATATGTGACTGAATAAGATGATAAAACATGCAAGAACATTCAAGCACATACATATGAGGAAAAATCCCCCAAAGGGGTAAAACCTTTTATTTTTACTATAATATTGTAAGGAACGGTTACACGGATTACAGTAAAAATACAGTGACACAAAAATACCCGCGGGTGTCGGTTCTGTAGTCGGCGGCTGGAACTATCCCTTTCTAGTAGGGCAGCAATGAAGAAGAAGGACGACCTTCTCCACAAGAGTATGAACAAACACAAAGTTGTGTTCTTGGGTTGCAAAATGGATTCACAAAGGATTGAATAGTTGTGTGAATAAAAACATGAGTCTTGGGACTCAAAAAAGTGAAGACTTAGAGTATTTTGGACTCTTAAAATCGTCTATGAAAGTCTTAGAAAATAACTCCCCGAGGTTGGTTTAAATAAGGAAACCTGAGCCTGAAAAATCTCAAGCAAATCTGATTGATTTTATCACAAGCGGATCGGTCCGGCTTGGAGGCGGATCGGTCCGACCTCGGATCGGTTCTTTTTTCAAAAGGGCTTCTTCAATTTGCATTCGATTCAGGTTTCACTTGTTTGAATCAATAGCGGATCGGTCTGACTTGAGGCGGACTGATCCGAAGGCAGATCGGTTAATTTTTAAAAGGGGCGGACCGGTCCGATTATACAGAGACCAAATTCCAAAGGAATTTGTTTTTGATATTCGGAACCGTTGATGTAGATACGATCTTGAATTTCTTCAACAGTGTAATGGCGTACGACATACAAATAGATAATGGACAAAAATGTCCTTACAAATCTCCCCTTATGTCTATACCGGTACATACATAAAAAATCAGAATTATCCACTAACAAATTTGCCTATAAAAATCTACCCTTCCATGAACCCAAAACAAAAAAGGTACAAATGAATAAGTCTTCATCGTTTGCTCTTCAAGTCTTCAAAAATAATCAAAACTTTTCTCATCAGGGTGTGCAATCAATTGATCTTTAATATTCGTACCTACACACATGAGATAAGGAAAAATACCAAGTGACGTATCGAGTTTGAAATGTGATAAACATATATACCAATTTATAAAAACACTCAAAATTTCAAAACTTCAAAACTCCCCCATAGTATGATAATTCTATCTTCCCCTTTTTATGATGTCCCCAAGTAGACAATTGAGAAGAATAAATCAAACAAGAAAAGTCAGGGTGTCACAAGGAAATAAACTTCTATTTTTGAGTTTTTCAAAAAAATTACGCGAAATATAAGAGATCACGCCATGAATGAACACAAAACAACCAAGTCGATGATAGCGTAAATGAAGGGGTGTGAACAAATTCGATAGGTAAATTAATGCATACAAACAAGACATATGTGCACGATGAATATCGGATACTCCTAACGAATGAACTCAAAATATTCCTTTGGTGTAAAGAGTTGGAAATATAAGACATTGACTTAATCAAATCAATAAATCAAAGCTCAAAGTTATTTCCACACCAATAACGTGCAAAACTTATTTCATGCTTTTTCAAGACTTTCAAGGAGGTGCAAACCCGTTTATATTCTCCAACCAAACTCCCTCAGATATATATATTTTGAATAGAGGCGATCTAAATTCTCAAACTTTGGAGAATTGAAGGTGAAACCTAATGGCCCATATTTGGCATATATTGCTTTTTATTGCCTGTAATTTTTTCGGGCTCTTTTAACCTCTTTGGACCCCGAATAATAAAATTCCTTCATTTTTAGGTCCTTTTTAACGGTGGCTTAGAATCGCAAAGGCTAAATGAACCTTTCGCAGCCCCTCCCCATTTTCAAATAAACACATAGTCTCACCAAAATGGTTTTTACATGCATTCCAATCTTGCCTAGTTTTATCGCATATTGTTAGTTGTATAGACAGAATTGAGATGGAAACACTCAAGCCAATATGTGATAGACAAGTGCAATAATCAAATAAAGCCGTGCATGTGTGCAATAAAGGAGATAGGAGTCAAACATGTAGAAATATATCACTAATCACATCTCAAAGACTCCAAAACAATGTAAAGCACATTGATGAAATGATGTAGCGTCTCAAATCTCTATCAAACAGTCACATGGATAAATGAAATGAAATTATGACTTGGCTATCTTAAATGCTCATCCATAAACGGTGAAAAAAAAATATAAAAATCTTTTTGTGTTTTTCTAAAAGTTTATAAAAGAAAATCTTTTTGGATTTTTCAAAAAAATAAATATCTGTACAACAAAGCAATAATACATATAAAACAAACTAGCAATATGAAGCATATGGTATGAACATGAAAAAGCATCCTATCCTAGACACAGACCAACCCCTCAGTCAATTGTGCAAATCCCCAAAGACTTCCTAAGACTCTCAAATCTAAGGGCATCTAAAGGTTTCGTGAAAATATCGTCTAACTGACGGTTGGTGGGTACGAAACTCAGGGATACGACTTTCTCCTCAACTTACTGACGTATAAAGTGCTCGCGTATCCTGATGTGCTTTATGCACGAATGTTGGATTGGATTGCGGGATATGTGTATCGCACTCGTGTTGTCATAGGAAATAATCATGGTGTCCTGCTAAATCCCATAATACACCAACATTTGATTCATCCACAAGAGTTGCGTGCAACAACTCCCGGCGGCGATGTACTCAGCCTCCGCAGTGGACAAAGAGATGGAATTTTGCTTCTTGCTCAGCCAAGAGATAAGAGCAGAACCAAAATAGAAATACCCACCAGAAGTTCTCCTACAACCATCTACATCCCCGGCCCAATCGGCATCGGAATAGGCGGACAAACGGTCATCGGTATCAAAGGAATACCAAATACCATATGAGAGAGTCCCACTCACGTATTTGATAATACGTTTTAGAGCGAGTAAGTGTGACTGTTTCGGGGATGCCTGATATCGTGCATAGACTCTAACACTAAAGGCTATGTCGAGACGACTGGAAGTCAAGTAGAGAAGACTACCTATCATACTCTGATATAAGGTTTGCTCTACGTCCTTGTCTGAAGTGTCCTTACTAAGCTTGGTAGAGGTACTCATAGGTGTACGTGCATGCTTAGTGGAGTCTAACCCAGATTTCTTCACTAGGTCTCTAGCATACTTAGATTGGGAGATGAACATCCCATCCTCTAGCTGATGAACCTGAAGACCAAGGAAAAAATAATCTCACCAACCATGCTCATCTCAAACTCACTTTTCATCTCCTCCTCAAAGTGATGAGCATGTTGGGAGCACGTGGATCCCGAGACTATGTCGTCCACATAGACCTGGGCAACCAAAATAGCATCGTCTTCTCTCCTGATGAATAACTTCATATCAACTCCCCCTTTCTTGAAGCCACGGGCTAAGAGATATTAAGTAAGCCTCTCGTACCAAGCACGGGGTGCTTGCTTCAAACCATACAAGGCTTTCCTCAGATAGTAGACGTGCTCCGGGTGCTTAGGGTCTTCAAACCCTTTTGGTTGTTCCACATAAACCCCCTCCTGTAGAATGCCATTTAGAAAAGCACTCTTGACATCCATCTGATATAACTTGAAGTGCAGATGACATGCGATGGCTAGTAGTAAGCGGACGGAATCAAGCCTCGCAACAAGAGAAAATATCTCCCCAAAGTCTACACCCGCTATCTTTGTGTAGCCTTTATTGACCAACCTAGCCTTGGTTCTAATTATGGTATCATTTTCATCCATTTTATTCTTAAAAATCCACCTGGTACCTATCACATTAGTCTCACTAGGTCGGGGGAAAAGTTCCCAGACATTGTTCTTTTTAAAGTGAAGCAACTCATCTTGCATAGCAGATATCCAGTGTTCATCCTTGAGTGCTTCTTTATGATTCTTGGTCTCGACTTTGGATGTGTAGCAAAAATGGCTAACAACGTTCTCTATCTGAGCACGAGTCTTGACCCCTAGAGTGGGATAACCAATAATGGCAGAAGGGTCATGACTCTTGCTAACCCAAGCAGGTGTGTCCCCTAGCATAGGAGTAGGGTCCACAGAGTGTGGGTGAGGTACAAGTAAATTACTGTAAAAAACATCCTTATCCTCACACTGAAGGCTAGAATCAATAAATGCTAAAGGTTCGTCATCTTGTACGGTGACGTTTATTGACTACATAACCTTGGAGCTCTTCAGGTTAAAAACCCGGTACGCTCTACTATTTGATGAATAGCCTAGCAATATTCCCTCGTCGCTTTGGGAGTCAAACTTTCCTAATTGCTCTCTATCTCGTAGGATGTAGCATTTACTCCCCAAAACACGGAAATATGCCAGGTTGAGTTTCTTGCTAGTCCACAATTCATAAGGCGTCTTAAGTGTGAGTGGACGCAGGTAAACCCTATTCACCGTGTGGCATGAAGTAGACACTGCCTCTGCCTAAAATCTCCTCAAAACCTTACGACCTAGAAGCATACATCTAGCTATTTCCTGTATCGTCTTAATCTTTCTCTCAATAATCCCATTTTGCTGAGGAGTCTTCACAGCAGAAAACTCATATTTGATCCCAATGCTATCACAGTAAAGATCTACCTTTACTTCCTTAAATTCTGTGTCGTTGTCACTACGTTTCCTATTAATAGTGACTCCGTATTGATTTTGCAGGACACGGCACTTGATCGTTAAGAACTCCAAAGCATCGGATTTCTCCCTCAGAAAACCTACAATCGAGTATCTGGAGAAATCATCCACCATCACGAGTATATACCTCTTACCACCCAGACTCTCAGTACGAGTAGGACCCATAAGATCCATGTGAATAAGCTCAAGAACACGAGAGGTGGTAATGGAATGCAACTTCCTATGGGGGCTACGAATTTGTTTTCCCAACTGAGAGGGTCCACAAACCGTCGAAGTTGACTTTCCAAGTGATGGTAAGACATGTACTAGGTCTTTTTTAGCTAAATGAGTTAGATCTTTAACGTTCATATGACCTATATGTTGGTTCCACAGATCCATCGGAGTGATCGTGGTGCTGTTGCAGATAAGTGAGGATGTGGGCTCAGTCCCATAGCAATTATCCTTTGTCCTCATCCCTCGCACTAAAAGTTTACCGACTTGATTATAGACTTTACACGTGTCCCGGTCAAACTTTACGGCAAAGTCAGCGTCGCACAACTGGCTAATGCTGAGAAGATTTGCTCTTAAACCTTTAATGTACAAAACATTCTCTAGCTTAAGAAATCCTGGTAACTCTACAGTACCATGTCCTATAATGCTAGACTTGCTCCCATCTCCAAAGGTGACTCTACCATCCTGATAATCCTCAAGAGAAGTAAAAAATGAGGCATCACCAGTCATATGTCTGGAGCATCCACTATCAAAATACCACTGTGAGGTATTATGTGCTTTGAGAGTGACATGAACAACAAAGGCCTTTTTATCTTTCTTAGGTACCCAAGTAGTAGTGACCTTTTGTTTACCTTTATTGTTGTTGGTTTTAGCCGGAATGTGATAATCATTTGTTGACGGTAAAGACATCCGTCGAAATTCCTCCATCAAACTCTGGGATATGGCAGCTAAAAACTCAACTCGCTCTCTCAGACTGGTAAAGTCATCAGTATGTTGTGGTGGAGCAATAGTACAACGTGTACGACCCATACTATAGCAAAACTCCCTGAGGTGACCTTTTCTTTTGCAATATGTACAAAAGAACACAGTCAAAGGTGGACCTTGGTTTGCTTTTCTTGGTCAAACTCTCCTTCGAGGTTTTTGACATTGGCCAAAAGGAGTCGTAGTAAACTCAAGAACTGATCCAAGTGAAATTTGGGACATGGAGGCACCATCATAACCTATTCCTTGCCTATCACCAAAACCTAAAGCGGGGTCGAGGAGCATCTTTCCCATCTTCCTAGATCTGTCCTTGATTTGTACCTTGACTTCCTGTGCTCTCTCCAGATCATGAGTAAGATGGGCTACAAGGGATTCAAGTTTCTTCTGAGTCTCCATGGAGGAATGGATCTCACTCATAAGACTAGCCACTTGTTTAGTCAAGTCCCCTCTCTCTTTCTCAAAATAACTTTCTCTCTCTCTAAACAAACTCTCTTTCTCTTAAGGTAGTGCAAGTGGAGGACTCTCTCTCTCTCTTGATTTTCTTAAATCTTCCTCTAAGGCGGTGATCCTAAGAACTAACACTTTGTTACACTTTTTAGTTTTAAATGACTCAGAATAAAGCTCGGTGTAGGCGCATTGAAGATCACTCTCGCTCTCACTTGTGTCATCCTCCTCCTCACTCACATCGCTCTCACTGTCGAGGTGTCCCTGTGAAGAAGCATCCTCATCGTCGTGAGGAGCACTAGATGTACTCACATGACTAGCTATGAATGCGGTGAAGTTACACTCATGCAGTGACTCGTCTCCCGAGTCCACCGACTTGACCTCACTGTCATCGCTAAGGGTAGCATTTAGGACAGCTTTGCCCTTTTCTCTGTTCAGATGAGTGGCACACTCAAAGGCTCTATGACCCCTACCATCGCGCTTAAAATATCTCTCACTTTCTTTCTTACGAGGATCTTTAAAATATTTTTCATTTTTCTTTTCAAACTTATTTTTTTCAAACTTCTTTTTATCTTTAAAATTACCCTTTTCCTTGAATTTGAGAATTCTCTGGAAATTTTTGGCAAATAGGGCCAAATCATGTAAGTCAAAATCACACTCAGAATCAGACGTATCTGTCTCTCTTTTTCTAGATGACTCTCCCCTCTTTCTTGCCAACCCCTCACTCTTTCTCTCCTGGGCATTAAGTGCAATTCCGTTATCTTTAGACTTGACAGATTTAGGAAACATATCAATTTCATACATTTGCAAGTCTCCAACAAGTTCCTCCAATTTAAGCGTATTTAAATTACCTATAGAATTTAACACAGTGACTTTAGGGATAAAACGCTTAGGTAGTGATCTAAGAATCTTTTTAACAACTCTGGCATTAGGAATGTGTTCACTAAGACTAAAGCTAGTATTAACAATATCAGATAGTCTAGCATAAAATTCATCAAAACATTCAGATTCAAGCATGGCGATTGTTTCAAATTGAGTTGTTAAATTTTGCAGTTTAGATTCTTTCACAGCATTAGTACCTTCATGGGTAAGTTGCAAAACATCCCATGCCTCTTTTGACGTGGTGCACGTCATTATGCGTTTGAACTCATCAGGTGTGATAGACCCAGAAATAGCACTTAAACCCTTAGAATTAAAATATGACCATTTAAATTCTTCTTCAGTCCAAGTGGTGACAGGTTTTAAATTGGTCACATTTTCAACAGTGACGGAGGGAGGTGTCCACCCTCTTTCAACCAAAATCTAGACACGTTCATCAATGGCTTTTAGTGCAGATCGCATGCGGGCTTTCCAATATGCATAGTATGTCCCGTCAAAAACTGGCATTTTATTATATAACTTCTCCATTATGAACACACTCGTTTTCAAAAATTAATTTTTTAGAAAATTGATATCTAAGAAAATTTTGCGAAAAATTAGGAATACGCGATAGATTAGTGTAACCTGCTCTGATACCAATTTGAGAAGAGTGCACGTGCGTTCAAATAGAGATATTATTTAATTAAACTCAGTTTTTATCAATTAAGTCCTAAACATGCATCTATATGTGATTGAATAAGGTGATAAAACATGCAAGAACATTCAAACACATACATGTGAGGAAAAATCCCCCAAAGGGGCAAAACCTTCTATTTTTACTATAATATTGTAAGGAACGGTTACACGGATTACAGTAAAAATACAGTGACACAGATAATACCCGCGGGTGTCAGTTCTGTAGTCGGTGGCTGGAACTATCCCTTTTCAGTAGGGCAGCAATGAAGAAGAAGGACGACCTTCTCCACAAGAGAACAAACATAAAGTTGTGTTCTTGGGTTGCAAAATGGATTCACAAAGGATTGAACAGTTGTGTGAATCAAAACATGAGTCTTGGGACTCAAAAAGTGAAGACTTAGAGTATTTTGGACTCTTAAAATCGTCTATGAAAGTCTTAGAAAATAACTCCCCGAAGTTGGTTTAAATAAGGAAACCTGAGCCTAAAAAATCTCAAGCAAATCTGATTGATTTTATTCCAGGCGGATCGGTCCGTCTTGGAGGCGAACCGATCCGCCTGTGAGAGTGATTCTTAAATTCGTTTCGTTGATTCTTAAATTAAATTACTATATTCAAAATGTGAGAGTGAAAAAAATGATATATCTATAATTTTGAGGTTGTTATAAGTTGAAGATCGGTAGGTTTGTACAATGAGTCATATGGCTTTATATAGTAGTAAGACAATCAAGAATCCTATAATCTCAAAAATATTAGAAGTAGTTGTTGTAGTTGTACACATAGTCAATCACTAGGAGGATGACATTCCCCACATTCCTTATCCTTTTGGAAAGTGGACTCCCATATTGGTGAATGTTAGTTGAAAGTATAATGACCCAACTTTTTAGAGATCTTATTAGATGGGTGACTCTTTCTTAAGAAGATTGAGTATTCCCATTGTTCGCTTATTTTATGAAGGAGGACTATGTCGATCTATTTTTCTAAGAATCTGAGTCATCCATCAACGCATAGGAGATCAATGATCTGAGTGATGCGGTGATCATCTAGCCCATCCAGAATTACTCTAATAAGAAAGATGTATATAAAAAGAAAAAAGTTTTGTAAAAATAAAAGTTTCAATAAACAAAGAGGTGAAAGTGTAACAACCCCCATAATTTGTCATTGAATCTAATCAGGCCCAATATAAAATTTACAAATCATTAAAATTAAATAACATTCTTATAATGTGATAGAAAAATGAGACATTTAAAACTTTTTCCCCAAGATATAAATCAAGATAGTCCAACAAATATAAATCATTCACCGCAATAAATTACATCATCGTGTTAAAATTCAATAAATAAATCTTAACTCCAATTATACTAACTTAAATTAAATAATGTCAATTAAAAAAATCTCTCCAACTAAAAACCATAAAAAAAGTTGTGGAGTCAAGTGACCCTTGAAATCCATAACAACTGTTTAATCCTAAAAGCGAATGGAAAGGAAAATAAACTCCAACTGCAAGTCCGCTAATGTTCAAAACTATGCAACTGCACAACAACCTAACCTAAAATATCAGTCAACAGCAATGGGTCATAGTCCACCGTAAGAAAACCAACTACTCTCCCCTGATAAGAACCGCAAATCCATTCATAAGCATTATAAGAGGTAAATTTGACAATAGAGGATTTCATTTAATTAATTAATAATAAAAATTATGCGATTAATGTAAAACTATAACAACCACCCACATATAACAAACAATCTCATTACCCATGTCTAATTATGTTTATTTCAACATTGATTAAATCTCATGTAATTAACTTATTCAATTCAATTATCTTTCTCAATATTAATCATATTATCGATGCAACACTATTATATTCCGTTAACTTTTTTATTAGCCCTACACATGCGTATGGTGTGCCAAAACATCTCAACACATCCAACTCATATCCATTAATATAGCCCGTCAGTCCAATTTTCGTTAGCGCTCACATATCATGATGTTCCCCATACAAGACACGTCATTATAGCTAGATAGCCCAGGTTTTGCAATCATCGTAATGTCCATCCCACACTAAACATTGTGCATACTCGAGATGTCAGCATAAAATGTCAAAGTAAATAAGCTAGTATGGGTCCCATAATAATCATAATGGTTGTCCTACCCATACCCTCACATAGAGTGATGCATAATCAATCCGTCTCTAATACTCGTTTATTATCTTAAGTGTTAATTATATTTTATGTATCATGTGTTTATTATTAAAACTATTCCCCACCTATAAATTGGCCATCTAGCCATAATCAATCCACAGTGCCATGCCTAGAGATCACCAAACTATAAGTATCACTTGGTACCTCACTAGGAAGAATACCAAGAACATAAGCATCTCCTAGTCTCATGGATAGGACTACCTAGTCCTATACTTAGGAAATACCCAAACATAACAAGTGCACACTCTCTATTCTCATACTTAGAAAGCAAACACAAACATTAATGTACCTACTTTCTAGTCCCAAACCTAGAAAGTAGCATACTGTTTCAAGAGTGAGGATATAACTACCCATGTAAATTCCAACGAACCTACGGTGTCAATTTATTAATATAAATAATTTCTACATTCATTATATTTTTAATCCAATGTTATAATTTTTTATTTCACAATGATATAAATATGATTCCATATACATTAAACCAATTACATAATGTGTTAAATGGGTTCTACAAAATATCCCAACAAGTTGTTCAAATTCAATTTATCAAAATGAGTGATAATTAATCAAATTAAGTCACAAATAGGATTAAACATGAATATTAATACTTTTCAATGATAAATTAATACATTTAACATCATATAAATCGTGTATGTGATTTTAAATCAACATACATCATCGAATCACACACGTTAATTAACATGCGATTCATCCTAACAACCGAAAATAATAAGGTATAACAAACTAAACATGTGGTATTTTCAGTATTAAATTCAATTTCAGAAGTTAATAAAGGTAGATTTATAATTAGGTTATTACTTTCCCTAATGAAGTTACTAATATATTAAGAAAATATGCTTATTTAAGGTTTAGGCAACAATTAAATCAATAATACTTAAGGAGAACAATAGTAATATTCTTGCCTAAAAAATAAATATTTTGAAATTCTTAATACTCGGTTGCGTTCGTCTCACGAAAATAAGCAAGTTACTTTCTTTGGCATTCTTGGAAATATGTTCTTAAAGCCTCTCAAATTAAGGTTGAAGTTTTGTTTAATGGGGGTTTACGATTAAAGTAAGGGATGTTATAACTTTGTGTTTTGTTTTGTAAAAAGGTGAGAAGTTTGTACGCATGAATAAAAATAAAAGGTCCAAGATTCCTCTACTAAAAAATTCAAAAGAGTTCTAAATTACAACCAATATCCATCAACCATTCAACACACACACACACCCCTACTACCTATGTGTGAACCAATCCCAGCCAAAAATCAATTTCAACCCATATCCTCCTGAGACTTAACATATGTTACACCCTGTAATTTTTAATAATTAGGTTGATCAATTATATTCATTAAATTTTATTGTTTGTCAATTAAAGTTTCATATCATCCTTAGCCTGAGTGAAAACAAACGATAGAGATAATGAAACTTGAATACAATAAGAAAGATCCCAAAAGAAATAATGAAATAGGAATTACATCACCCAAAACTAATCATAAAAGAAAAAACATAATCCAAGGTCTGCAATAATATTCCAAATAAATCTCCTCAACTATATACCGCCATAATTTCATCCAATCAATCGACTATAATAGAGTACATGTTAAAATCATGAAGACAATTCACATATCTCTCAAAATTAAATGATTGGAAATAAACAAGACTGGAACTTACATCCTCAACTGGTGGTGAGACTGAGGCATACTTCGGGCTGGAGGAACAAGGGATGCTAAACATTATGTTCACAAACACGCGAATGGGGGGTACAACAGTGATGGCCAAGCTAGCGTAAGCTAACTTAGTTACACCACCCAACGACAGTTATGTAAGTAAACCATAAATCTAAAGTTTATAAATTATATCTCACATCGTATAATGTCACTCACATATATAACCAATTTAATTTTCATCTTTAAATAAAAGTTTATTTAAAATCGTGCATGTACCTAGCACTACATGCCCCTTGAAGGTAACTAGAGTCCCACCATGCATATGCAATAAAATAATAACAATATAAATAAATTTACATCATAAACAAATTCCACCCTCCATCGTACACACCGCAGAATATCGCAAATAATTTAACCTTCGCCATACACACCCTAAAACATCGACAATAAAATCATCATAATCGTTCCTCGCCCAGTCCCCAGTGGGGTAACCAAGCCCAACGAAACGGAATCCCACCTCCACCATAGACACCACAATCATCAACATAATAAAGAATAAAAACAATCATATATCCATGTGTATGTTCATACAAAGAAGAAGAATATAACTCCACTCTTGATACAAATAAACCTATTAGCCTCTCGCATCACTAATTATTTAACATCTTTTATATTTTTTATTCCTTAGTTCTTCGAACCACTTCACAATATTTATTCTTCTAATGGAATGGGGTGAGGCATGGATTCCATATACTAACTTCAAAAGGAAAAATTTCTGATGTCAAATGCGAATTATAATATTTCCACATATCTTTAAATTACAATTCATCTCAAGAATCCTATTATGGGGACATTATGAGTAAAATCATTAAATTTAATTTTCACAACTGGATTCAATTTCTAATTAATAAGGATGCGATATCAATTTCAACCAAATATAAAAATTTGTTTACACTCTTTCTATCAACATACATGTGGGGAGCATAAATCATACTTGGGCAATAGGCAAAGAACTAAGGGAACTTCCTAATAGCATACGGATGGATAAATTACCAAGTCTATATAATTATATCAACTATAAATTCAAGGTTGTCAAAAATGAATAGTAAATCAAGTTTCATGAATTAAACTAATAGTTAGAATTTAGGGGTTTACAAACTTAAGAATTGCATATAAAATAAATAAAAAATCAAAATTTACATATGAATTAGTCCAATTCCTAAATATCACAATTTATCAAATTCTAATTAAAATCCTAAATTTTAATAATTTAAAAATTAAACAAAACCATATTATTCAATTATAAAATTTCATGGAAGAAATTATATTCCATAATTGTCTCCAATTGATTTTAATCATTAAAATTAGGTTGAGATAGAAAATACTATTTAAATGCATATAAGGGGAGGAGTAGAATGTTAACTTGTCTTAGGAAGAAAATCCACAAAAGAAATACAAGGAGAATTATATAATAACTTTGTAGAAGAAGTTCCTTGAAAAAGTTGTCCAATTGCTCCCAAAACTTGTGTAAATGTTGGTCAAGAAAGTATTCCAGAAAAATATAATTGTCATTGAAAATTGTTGGATATATTTTTACAACTAGAATGGTGTAATTTGAGTGGGAAATGGATTAGATTTTTGGGTTAAATTGGTATTGTAGATGACAAAAGAAGTAGAGTTTTTATACAGCTTATTGAGGAAAAATGAAGAGAATGGATGAAGGCTTTTATTTACATCGCCACCTAATTTTATTTTATTTTCAGAAAAAATGTTCCCATTTTAATTTTAATTTTAATATTAATTTTTTTATATATTTTAATTGTCTACTTACTTGTTCATCTTCTTTAATTACACCTGAATTCATTTATCTTTCTTTCTTCAATAAACTTAACCCTAAATATTTCTTCAAGTGATTATCTTATTACCAAAGTACCCTCTCCATTTACTTTCTATAAATACAATTAAAGCTCACATTTTATTTATTTATAATGAAGCCCAAACATTTTGTTAATTCACCAAATAAGTTTATAATTCATAATAAATTCAATAAATCCTCAAATATAATTGCATAATTATAAAAATTTCCATAACTTTAATTTAATTGCATTTCACTCTCTAGTAGTTATATAGAACTTTGTTTTTATTACTTAAAATTATATCATATTCAATTTCCATTTAAATAATCAATTAGAATTTTTCAAAATTTAATATTTAAATATTAATAAATACCACTAAATTATGGGGTATTAACATATAAACCACCAAAGTCAAAGCATCTCCCTTTTATATTTTATTTTTTTAACAAACCAATATAACTAATATTTTTAAATACTTTAAAGTCCTATAAAATAAAAAGTATCAGTCCGAATTAATTTATTTCTTTGGAGTTCAAGTCAAAATAAAAAGACTCACATTCCCCTACAATTTTTTCAAAAATCATATTTCACGCGATAATTATATGAAATCTCAAAATATTCAATCAAATAGCAAAAATTCCCTAAGTTCAATTTTCAAATCCAAAAACACGGTATTAAAGAAATTATAAAATGACTATTTTAACCCTTGGTTAAAGCCAAATTAGAAACTTAACAAATTATTCAAATCCCGAAAAATAATATTTTAATTAGGTAATCCGTATTAAATAATTAATTCGGTTAATGATATTTTTAGTGTATTATAAAAAATATAAGAGAACTATTACAAAAACATTTGTTCAAGAAAAGAAGATTTTTTTAGTAAAATTAATCCTTGTAGAGATGGGAAAATGACTTGTAAATGTTTGACTTAAGAAGATATAGGACATTATGTAAATCAATGTAGAAATAAAAAGAATAATAAATTAATATAAGTTTTAGAAAGTCTACACTACATGGAATTAGAAGAAGAGGAAGCTCTTAGATAAGCATTATCCAATACAAAGGAATAATAATAATAATAATAATAATAATAATAATAATAATAATAATAATAATAATAATAATAATAATAATAATAATAATAATAATAATAATAATAATAATAATAATAATAATAATAATAATAATAATAATAATAATAGAAGAAGAAGAAGAAGAAGAAGAAGAAGAAGAAGAGGAGGAGAAGAAGAAGAAGAAGAGGAGGAGAAGAAGAAGAAGAAATTGATGATGTATACAGTGATGAATAATAAATTTTATGATGTAAAATGAAGTTAGTAAGAGGAATTAAGAGGTGATAAACTTGTAATGGAAAAAACACAGGATTGTAATGGAAGTTAGATATTTATTTTTCTTTAATATAAGTATATATTCTAGGAACAAATATCCAATAGAGTCAATTTGTTTGTAATTGGCTTCATTCCGGACAAAACAATTTGAGTCTAGGCTAGTTTTTTATCATTGATTCCTTAAAGCCTACGACATTGCAAGTTGAAGAATATGAGGTTAAAGCTTTGAAGATAATATTATGTCGAGTTTATTTATTCAGATAGTTCTAGATCACTCGGGTATGGATGCTCAGTGGCTTATGTCATTTAGAATCTTGTTTTAAATGATGGATGATTTAAATACAACACTTTGCCAAAACATTTTCAGAAGAACAATTTGCAATAATTCCCAAAGTTTTCCATCATCCAGATTTTATTCAAGATCGAATCCAACAAATCCAAAGCTTGTGATCTTGAAAGTGTTTACCGAAAGATAGTTCTTCATTCATTACACATCTGATGACTGTGGTCATTGGAGATGCCCGAGGGTGTGCCTTGCTGGAGACGATAGCTACGATTCTGGAAGGTTCTTGTGGGAGTTCTTTGTTGATTTAGGTTGTGGCCTATGTGGATTTGCTGCGGTATATTCTTTGAAGATCTATCGATGTATTTGTAAGTTGTGATTTACGGTTCATAATGAAATAAAGGTTTTTACCCGAAAGGTTTTTTTCCCTAAAACTATTTATTTTGCCTCCATGCTTTATTTGTTTAATGGTTTGAATCACTTAGATACATGTTTAGGGTTTAAGAAGATAAAATTGTGTTAACTAAAATTAGTTCTCATATTTAGTTCATAATTAAATTGAGAATTTTTTTGAAAAGTTGTCTTTACCTAAAGCACACACTAAAGGGGCCTTAAAGTATATTCTCAAATTATTATCAGAGCTTGTTGTACTATTTTATTGTGTTTGTGATCCGGTATCTTTAGGTATACCTTTCGGGGGTTTTAATGATTTTAGAACTCACATGTTTGAAGGGTCTAATTAGAAATCACGTATGAAGTCTACACTTAAAACCTTAGTTAAAAAGGATGACTCTGAGAGGAGTCTGTTCTGTGAGGGGTTTAATCATACGATAAATGTGTGCCCCACTAAACTAAGGAAAAATGTTAATAAATCGATAAATCATGTTTCTACCCTTAGTGAGCGTGACCCAGAAGAGGAAAACTATTATGCTAGTAAGTGAGACCTTCCCACCTTCATGGCTAATCATGTGAGTGATGACAACATATCTTCTCACGAAGATAATACTTTGTCTGATTCTTCCGTAGCCACAGGATTTTATGCCCAAGAAAGTGAGGGTGATGTGAGTGAGGATGAGAGTAAGGATAAGAGAGACTTTCAAGCTTCCTTCAATGAATTATATGAAGAAACTTTAAAGATAAAGAAGGCAAACTTTAAGTTAAAAGCCAAGTTAAAATAACGTGCAATAGAAAATAATAATACCAAGGCACTAATTGAGGATCTGAGGGTACGTGAGAAGACTCTTCGGGAGAAGCTAGAATATGTCGAGGGTGAGAGATATAGTCTTAGAGGGTTAATGGAGGCTATGAAAAAGAAGCTTATTGATTTTAAGGATTCTAGATATTTACTTGAGTCGAGGATTGGTGAGCTTGAGGAGAAATTGAGAGATTTGAGTAAGATTAGGTTTGATTTGGAAGCTAGGCCCGAAAAGTTAGATAAAATATTAGGCACCATCCAAATAAAAGATAATAAGTGTGGTATTAGCTTCGACAAACATGTTGCACCCATTCCCAAAGCCAAAACCATGCAAGCGAGAGAGCCGCCTAGAAACATTAGGAGAGAGAGACACTAAGGAACGTTAAGAATAATCGCCATGTAGGAAATGATCCCCGTCGTATCTACATTTGCACTCATTGCAGTAGGATAGGTCATCTTAGACATTTTTGCTATGATCTTAAGAACGCTCCTAGAAAGTCTAAGAATAAGGCCGTTTCGGATCCCAAAACCCCCACTCGTCGTTTCACACCTACTTGGGTTAGGAAATCGAACTTAGAGGCTCTAGGTATTAGGCTCGGTGATACGCGTGTCATTGCTCGTGGTTCTCCCCGTGTTACATCTTACAGTTGAGCATGTTTGTCAATTTGTCATACTCTAGTTATGTCATTTTGATATATCTTGTCTAGGGTTATGACGTGTATCTCTTTATATTATATTTTTCGTTTATTTGAGTCTTATTGAAAAATACAAAAAGATTTTGTTTTTGATAATATTTTTTTGAAAAATACAAAAAGCTTTTTTTTTTATAAAAAAAATAAAATACAAAAAGATTTTTGGTTTTAAATAATTTTAGAAAAACACAAAAAGATTTTCAGTTTTTGTGTCGTGAGCTTTTCATGATTGATATGGCATATTGGTGTGCTTGGACCCCCTTCATTTCATTATCCATGTGTCTAAGACATTTGGTTATAATTGTTGACACGTTAAATGATCTTAACCATTGTTTTAATGGGGTTATTTTGAAGTTGATATGCGTGTGGATTCAACTTTGTATATATGTCGTCCTTGCACACATCACAGGTTTATATGAATGTTTGACATCACGTGAATATTTAAGTTTGGCCAGACGTTCGTATCTCAATTTTTTCATCTATGTGTAATTAAACTAAGGAGGAGGTGTGAATGTAAGAACCATTTACTGTGAGGACTAATATTGCTTATATTAAAAAAAATAATGAGTGTTCACGGGTAAGGGCTGCGAGAGTACAATCAACTCTTCATAAAAGCCACGGTTTAAAAGTGCCCAAGCAAAAATTAAGGCAATAAAAAGAATCATATGCCAAAATAAGGCCAATAGGATTTCTCTAAGTTGAGAAAAAAATAGAAACCTCAAAAACCATTAAAAAGAATATATATATATATATATATATATATATATATATATATTAGCAAGTATGGTTGAGAAATTAAACAGGTTTGCGCCACGTATCCTTATGTTGAAAATCGCATCACGATGCTATGGTTTTTAGAATCATCAATATTCTGGATTTGTATAATTGTTGATTGTTTAGTTCATTTAGCTCAATATATTAATTGTCACATATGGCTAAAACTAAGTTTGATGACATCTTGATATCAATTAGAGCTTCGTGAATGTTTTATGTGTTGGAGTTATGATTCATTTGTTGGAGATCACGCCCATTCACTTCATATCCCTGTTTGAGCACATTGATACTATGTTAGCATGAAACTCACTTTTTTTTCCAGTTTTTTCTTCTTTTTTTTTGTTTGAGTCTGTTTTGCTATTTTTTGGTATTTCCAGTCTAAGTTTTCAGGATATTTCTTCATTGGGCAAAAATTTAATATTTTTAGAACTAGAATTGAGAAAGTTTGATGTCATTCAAATGACTTCTGGACTTCGTTCGAGTGATAAGTCCATGTCGCTTGAAGTTTGGATATCGCGAGGTTCGCACGACATGCTACTAGAATGAAGTTTTTGGGTCGCTTGATATATTTCATCGCGTGACGTGTGTTGTCGTTCAAACGACACTGTAAGCCTCTCAAACGATAACTCCAAACGAAGTTAGGGTTTCATTTAAACCTCATTCATCCGAAAAGTCCATTTTGTGTGTTATCATTTTCTCTCTCGTTCATCCTTCCTGCAAAAAACCCATTCGCCATTGACAATCTTGTTCAAATCTTGGACTAGCCTGTTTACTCACTGATTTCGTCCTTAAGTCATCTTCGTGCTCGCTTTTCACGTATTACAAGTATAGTCTCTAATTTTTTGCTGAACTTTTAGATTATGTTGGGTTTGTTGATTTGTGATTCCAAACCTTAATTCCAATGAATATACATATGGTTTCCACTTAATTGATACTGATTTCATGTACTATTCATTCTCATTTTTGTTTGGGATAAAAAATCACATTTGTGCTGATATTTGTTTGAAGTTTTGGATTAAAACACATAGCCACTACCTACATTGTTTTTTGTGTTAATTCTTTCAATTCAAATCAGTGTGTAGGGTGATTGTGTTGTTTTACCTCAAATTTTTAATAAATTTTGGTTGGGGGCTGCCAATAGTGTTGATTTAGGCTTTTTTTTTTACCCATGTGTGTATCTCAAAAAGGTAAAAAAAAATCTTTGAAATTTTTTATTGATATATATTTTTTCTTTGGGATACCCACACTTGTGTCAATTTTTGGGGGGGACATGTTGGATTTATTAGATTGTATATGATTGTTAGTGCTATTGTTTGTAGTTGGTGCTCATGGTGGTTCAATTGGATGATTGTATGGAGATAGGATTCTTAGTGTTATGTGTTAAGTTTAGTTGCACCAGTTTTCCTCACATACTACACTTTATCCATTTTCTATCCTTTTCGATATGCAACCCAGACATCGAGGTACTCCATCTGGACACATTGATGAGCAGACAACCTCTGCTCGAGGTCACCGATCTCGGGCCAATAGACCTCCATATTATGTAGTGAGGTGGGCCACTCTTGTAGAGTACAAGCATTACTGTTCGCTCGAACTACATAATAACCTGTAGTTAGGGAGATGGTTTTTTGATTTTCTGAGTTCGATCAATTTGGTATTCCACATTGGCTAACAGGTACGGGTTAGAAGCCCATGTTTGACACTTATGGTATTGTCTATCCCGACATAGTTCGTGAGTTCATTTTTCGTGCCACTCACAAGTGAGCAGGGATTTAAACCTTTATCCATAACGTCCCTATCATCATGAATGCTGGTCTTATAGTAGAGATGCTTCAGATCCCATGCATCCCTGGTGATGTTTTCCCCACTGTCTTTGATGATGGTCCCTCCTATGAGGATATTCTCCATCACTGCTTCTGGGAGATACCTCAGGTTGGGGCTACCATGTTTCATCGTCAGCTGTACCCTACCTTTCGTATCGTTAATAGGTTTGTGTCTTCTTCGATATACCCTAGGATTAATCATACCCATATTGGATTTGATATAGTTTACTTTTTTTTTTGTTTTATCCCTGAGGTGGAAGGTTGTTCTCCCCGTTGTTTTGCTTCAGGTGATGTTTTTTGTTTCCATCATCGGTCCCACCCCTGTCCTTTTTGCTCTTCCTTATCCGATTCTTATAAGTAGGATATGTATATCTACCAGTGTACCCATATTATAGTATGACTCCTTCATTTATGATGCCTCTGTCATCTATTCTATCACCTTGACTCGATCTGAGAGTCACCTGAGTGAGGAGGCTAGGGCTCGTGTCCCACCTACTGAGGGAGCATGTTCTGCTGCTGGATGCACATCCCAGCTAGCTGATCACCCTGAGAGCACTTCAGTCGATACTCAGCCATGTACCGACACTTTTGCACATTATACGATGGAGGATTTTTCTTACCTACAAGCCAAGGTGGCTACTGATGGCTAGATTTGAGGCAAAAGTTCCAGGCTTGTGCTATAAGAGACTCTCAGATGATCGCATATTTTGAGGAGATGCATCATTGTGAGCAGATCCACGGAGCCGAATCTTCTAGAGTTAGACATGATGCTGCTACTCTTACTGGTGATAATGATGATGATGCTAACGGAGATGACACTACAGCTGATTAGTGTTTTTAATCATTTTCTGCTATTTCATTGTATTTGAGATATTTATTTCATGATGTATCCATTTTTATTCTCAGTTATAATGTATTTATCACTCATGGATGAATTTTTTTTGGACTGTATATCAGCACATTTCTTATGTTTGACATGGATTTGCATTATCAGATTATGCAGTGTTATTTATTCAGATATGGCATTAGATGTATCATGTTTTACTCTCTTGCTCAAGCTATCCATTTACTGTTATCTTTGATATCCACTATCATGATCTTTCACTTTGATGATATTGAGACTATTTTTCTAGCCATTCTAATATTGTCATTATTCATTTATTATTTCTATATGTATTTATCTGTCCCACGATTTGTCTATTCCAGGAAAAAGGGGGAGAGATACGTGATGTAGGGGGATTATTATTTATTCATGCTTTATTAGTATATTTTTGTTCCTCCATACTTCACTTGGTTATTTATTTATTTATCTCATGTGTGTAGGTATTTTTAACGATTCAGATTTTTTTACTGCATCACATTCAGATAGATTCAGATTCATGCTCATCGGTCCTACAGTTTTCAGTCCGTGACCTGTATTTTTTATTTTCTCTATTTATAGGATGGGACATAGGTTTCAGCCTATTGGCCCGGCTTAACACATTTCATTTTTTTTGTTTTTTCCAAGGATTGCCAAAGAGGGAGATTTGTAGGAACAAATTTCCAATAGAGTCAATTTATTTGTAATTGGCTTAATTCCGAACAAAACAATTTGAGTCTAGGTTAGTTTTTTTATCACTGATCCCTTAAAGCCTACGATATTATAAGTTGACGTATATGCGGTTAAAGCTTTGAAGATAATATCATGCCGAGTTTAATTCTTCAAATTCAGATAGTTCTAGATCACTCAGGTATGGATGCTTAGTGGTTTATGTCATTTAGAATCTTGTTTTAAATGATGGATGATTTAAATTGGTTTTCAAATGTTTTAAATATTGAGAATTAAAATTTATAATTTGCAAATACATATTTTAAATATATCTGAGTCAAAATAATTTTAGAAATTTTGAGTAAAGTAAAATCAAGTTTCAACAGTCGTTCAAACGACATGGGGATGTCGCTCGATCGACCTGTTTCTCGAATTTTGTGTTTTAGTTCTTTTGGACTCTTTTCTACTCAGAAATAAATATAGCACTTTGCCCAAACGTTTTCAGAAGAACAGTTTGCAATAATTTCTAAAGTTTTTCCATCATCCGGAGTTTATTCAAGATTAAACCTCACAAATCCAAAGCTTTGACCTTGAATGGTAGATAGTTCTTCAATCATTACACATCTGATGGTTGTGGTCATTGGGAATGCTCGAGGGTGTGCCTTGCTGAATGAGAGAGTTGTGGTTCTAGAGGGTTCTTGCGAGAATACTTTGCTGATTTAAGTTGTGGCCTATGTGAATTTACTACAGTAGATTCATTGTAGATTTCTCTATGTATTTGTAAGTTGCGATTTACGGTTCATAGTGAAATAAAGGTTTTTACCCGAAAGGTTTTTTTTAGTGAAACTATTTATTTTACTTTCATGCTTTATTTGTTTAATGGATTAAATCACTTAGATGCATGTTTAGAGTTTAAGAAGATAAATTGGGTTAACTAAAATTGGTTCTCATATTTAGTGCATAATTAAATTGAGAAACATACTCAAGGGCCCTAAAGTACATTCTCATATATATATATATTGGAAGTATGCAATTATAGCTAACGCCCTTGTTTGATCAAAGTCAGGATGTAGAATGCATTTATATCTGATGTTAGGAAAATAAATTTTGGAAGATCAATACTTAGTGGATAATAATTAATTTATATTCAAAACTAGTAAAATATAATTGTAGACCATGATATCATGTTAGTTTAAAGGATGGATTTACAAATAGATTCTTAATATTAAATATAAAAATTATAGGAATAAATATGAATCATATAAATTTCCCTTTAAGAATATTTTGGAATATAATTTATATGATAATACTATAGATCCCAAAATGCAACATTGAAAAAATAAAGGCAAATAGATTTTAACCAGTAAATACATATAGATAAAATAAAGCCAAAAAGGATAAATCCAAGTAAAATTAAGTTCGCTAGTAGATGGGTTTAGAGTTTTAATAATCCAGGTAATATTAATACTAAAAACCAAAATGTAGTAAAAAAATAATAAAGAAGGGGAAATCAAGAAGAAGAAGAACAACAATGAGTATATCTCAAGAAGGTGAATCTTCTCGAAAAAATAATTCTGAAGAATGTAACTCTGCTCAGAAGAATGAAGAAATAGATTAAATAAGTCTAGCACCAAGTAGAATATCGATAAGTGGTAAAAAATAGTTAAATATAGAATCACTAGTGGGATGGACCAAAGAAAAAAAAGAGCATAGAAAGAATATAAAGAATTATCAACATATATTATGTAATACCCCACATATTTTTGGAATAAAATAAAATTTAGTAAGGATAAACTTAATTCGGGGAAATAAATATAATCATGGTTGTGAGTAATTAGACTCGTTAATAATTATAAATTTTACAGTCAGACTTTAATGATTTGCAATAAATCAAAAGGGATTTTATTTTAAATAAAAATTATTTACATGTCTCATGCCATAATTAAAATTATATTTTGGATAAAAAATATTCGAGCTTTCAGACCCTTAGGAATGGTCTCGGGGTATATACATATGAGTTGGATAATTATCAGGCTAATTAGATTAGGTATTTGGGCTCGTTTGGGGATCCAAATGTGACACCCCGCCAAATAAAATACCGGGTGATCACTCCTATATCAAATTATAACCGGAGTCTCATATGGATCATTCTTAGTATCGCTGTCGAAAACCAATTTAATTACTAATAACCTATTAGGCTGGCGTCAAAATTTTACTTAACTACTCTTTTTAAACAACTACTAAATTAAAACATCCACACAGTTTATATGAATGAAACTGAAATGAAATAAAATAACCGAACACTCGGTTCAAATATGATACAACCATATCGAATGCCACGCTAAAAGGCGATAAAAGAAAAAATAAATGCAGTTGGGCCATTGGCCCGAATGTTTATACAGTACCTCCTATCTAGAGTACAATGATAGAAGCGTCTATCGAGAACCTGCATGCATCCACAGCTGCTACAGCAGACGTCTGACTCTAAAGAAGTGTCATCCAGGCGTCCCTGTGTCTGGACACCTATACAATATATATATATATATATATATATATAGCAAGAGAGGGAAAAGTAGATAAACGGGTCAGAGCCCGAGTTTGAAAATATTTAGCAAGTTCATGAATGCCTTATTTTTAAAAAATTGGTTTTATCTCATATTTAAATTTGGTATCGCACTCCCATGAGATACCCCTCACCTCTCTTCTAATAGTGCACACCTAGCGCATACCTCTAAACATCCTAGTCAAGCTACACTGCCTAACTAAACCATCACCCATCTTCTAACCACCCTAGTGATTCCAAGTACTAAGGGCTAAACTTCTCCTCAGTCTCAACACTATGCCATATTCGTGAGTGGGGTGTCTCGCAAAGCGAAATCCAAACAAGGAACCCCCCCGATACACTACTACGCGGCAAGGTCGATCGTCGGGATCCATTAGACCCTCGGTACTCAATTTATACATACTCATATTTTATATATGTATCATGTTACACGTCCGGATATATCTCCCGAAATGAGAATTTATTTACAACATGTTTACCAATTTCATTTTTCATTTCAGAACTTTCCATTTCCTTTCTTCTATCTAGGAAATGTATTTAAAAGCCAATTTTACTATCATAAAATATTTTTTCATTTCATATGCTCCCATTTCCCTTCTTCCATCCAGGAAATGTATTTAAAGCCATTTTATTATCATAAAATGCTTTAACACCAATAATGTCCCACATTATTGGGAATAGTTATATTACATATCATATAACGTTTTCTAAGACCGCCCGTCCGGGTTTCCCCACTGTGCGCGCCCATAAATGGCTATCATCTTCCAGGGCCTATCACCAAGACAACCTGGGATCCTATCAAAATGTCGGGAAGCGGCCACATGCCGGCGGGAGAGTCATAACCACACCCAAAATTACCTCACCAACGTAGAAAACATACAATAATCGCTCATATGGCCTAGAACTATATTCACCCTGCATTCATTTGCCAGGGGACTTCACCTTAAGCGCGCAACTTCCCTTATGATAGCGATTTAGAGAGGTGTGTATACATAAATTATTATTTATGAAAATCATTTCTTTTTCCCATTTGAAAACATTCATATTTTACATTTTCAAAATTATATCCATACATTCACAACTCACGATACCATACTGGAAGTATTCCCTCACTTGATAAGGAATAAATACCTTATTTCCATCTAAGGATTTAGTGGATATCTCCAAATATACGAATATACATTAACTAAATATGTATATTCTCCAATTCATCCTAATAACCTCATAGGATTCCCTCAACCCTCATCAACATAATTATGTTATCCCGCACGTATAATCATATGGACCAAAATGGCCACTAAAACTATCCCAATTGATATTCGTCCCTGAATACCCTAAAATTTAATAGGTTGTGGATTCCTTTTCCACGAACCCAAGGACTACATTTCGCTCAAATAGTGATCTAGAGGTCCCCACTCTATATTTAGGAACCCCTAATATTTATCTCCAAACAATTTTAGCCTTAATTTTCCCAATATCGGGTTTGATTTCTAACTCACGATTTCGATCTCGGACAACCTTCCGTAGAAAAATCATTATAAATCCAAAAAAATCAGAAAAATATGCTGTCGACGCCCATACGGCCGTATCGAAAAGATCTACAATTTTTAGTTTTTGACTAAGAGCCGAATCGATTCGCCTCCAGGCCGAATTGATTCGGCAAGCACGCTGGCTACTGTTCATCGTCTTCTCCGAGACTGTTTCGGCCATTAAAGCTTCTCCCAAGCTTTTGTCTCGTCTTTCGATAGCCTACAACCTCAACCAACAACATATACACATATAAAAAGGATTCTAAACATCCTAGAACCCGAAACCAACAACTAATTTCGATTAAATCTTAAGTTCCTCGAATTGAAATATTATTGGGGTTTATTCGTTTTAACTCCCGAAAACTCGTTTTATCCACGAAAACCTAACCCAAAATATTTAGGGTTTGTTAATACCAAACTACGATATGAGATTTATGCTCAAAAGTAAATAAAGCAAGTAAACACTTTCCTCGTGGATAAAATCCGACGATCCCGAGTCGAGCCCGACGAAGTTTGGCCCGAAATCTCCCTTTTCTCTCCTTTTTCTTCCTTCCTCTCTCTCTTCTCTCTTTTCTTTCTATTCTCTCCCTCCCTCCATCCTTATATAGGGAGAAAAGAATTTATACCCCCTTAAAACCCAAAAATGACTCGTTTACTCAATTACGAGTCCTTTTAACTCTAAAATTCCCCGAAACTCAATTTTGACAATCGGACACTCTTTTCTGACTATCTCGGCCATCCCGAGACTCACGGCGCAGTCAAAATTTCCATCTGAGGTACTTGACCGCAATCCACTATTTTAACCCATTGCATTTCACCGCGGGTTTTCTATTTAAAACCTCCCCTTTTGTCGCTTTAATCAACGGAGACATATAACTAAAATACTTCGACCTATTTAATCCCAAAAGTAATTACAACACCCATCGAAAATCGTTTAATCCTCGAAAATCCCAAAAATCACTATTCTGGGAAATTTCCCAAATCTCCAATTCGTACCCAATTATGGAATTTAATTGTCCCCAAAAGGACGGGTTGTTACACCAAAGTTGGGGCCTAAAGCCTAACTCAGGAATTCAAGAATAACATTATTTAATTAGAGCTAATCCACTCATTTGGGAGTTATATCCAAGAGTTCTAGACATAACCGCCCAAGAAAAGGAGGAAGGACACCCAATGAGGAGGAAGAGAGGCTCCTCTACCAAATCTCAGGCAAGGATTCTCTTGCCATTCTTATTCAATATGTGTTAATCTGATATTAATGTTAAATCCATGCTTAGATTTAAGGTTGAATCATGTTTTGACACTGCATAATTTGAGATCTTTATATTAGTGCAGAATTTGATGATAATCACATGATCCATACGTAGATCCATAATCCTTTGTATTGAATCTGTATTCATCTGATTTAAATTGAAAAATTTTTAGAAAAACCATATTGTAGAAACCTTTCAACAAACTTAGAAATTAATGGGGTAGTGTAAGATAAAATCTGGAAATTTCATGTTCATAAGTTCTTGACATATTCTTGATAATCTAGGGTTGGATTTGCGGTTTAATCTTGTGTATAATGATCCTATGACATTTTATAGCCAATATCCATATATTTCTTTAACTTTTTGGATCATAAAAATGAAAGTTGATGAACGAGGTTTTGACGATAAAAATCCCATAATGCAATTTGTAGCACATTTAGGCTTCCGCCCAGGTCCGAATCGATTCGACTGAAAGGTGAATCGATTCGGTTTTGCCCATAATCCTAGTCTGGTCCATTTTTGGTGATTTAAGACTTGGACCTTGATCGGAATGAGGGGCGATGATTGTTAAATCATATAAGGGAAATTATGATGGACTTATAAACGTAATTAAACTGAGATGGGTTCGTGAAAATGTGGTGCATGCGTGGTGACTTAAATTACAAGAAAACTTTATAGATAAGATGATTTAAGAATAATTTTTGAATGAATTCATATGTGATTAATGTGTTACAGGGTAGGGATGTACCTAGACGAATTGGAAATTTTGGTAGGGGCACATAGAGGATAAGACCCTAAAAGATACGGTGGTGATATTGCAATTAATTCGAAGTGAATTAAAATAAAAGGAAATAATTACTTGAGATAAGTCAAATACGTGAGGTTGTAGTTAATGATTAATTTCCTCAAGTTATTACCGTGTAACGAGATTTAAGTTGTAATGTATCCTAAGCATAGTGGGCTAAGTCTAAAAGAGTTAACGTCTATTACGATAGTGGGTTGGGTGACACTACTTATCTATATTAGAGGATTTCTTATATATGTACATATAACCCTTTTTCACATTAGTTGACTCCTTATATATGTACATATAAACCTTATTGAAAATTTAATAAAAAGTGAATAATTATTGTTTATCTTGAATGATTTAAGTCTAAGTTAAGAGGACAACATGCTAAAAATCATTAAATAGTAGGGAAAGGGTAGTTCGGAATAACTATACCATAATTGTATTGACATGAATAGTTTGGGGATAACTATGCTTATAATTGTAGCGATAAAGTTAGTTTGGGAATATTTATACATTTAACGACTTTGGGAAGGTTAGTTTGGGATAGCTATACTTAGGCATTTATAGAGAAATAAATGATGAAACAAATATGATTGTTCAGCCTAGGAGGCAATATATGAGAAGTAATTTTAATTGGGAAGTAGCCGTAGGGTGACGACTTAATATGAGTTATGTAAAAACTTATTGAAACGCTATAATTAAGCTAAGAAGGCTATAATTATATGGATAGACATTTCTGGGATAAAAGTATCCATAGAGTAACTGCTTATAGATATTGGATGATAATATGTATCATATTATTTTGTGTGGAAATACCTGGGTTCGGAGACCATCCTATCTACTTAGGGGTTCGTGCGTTCGGACTGCATAGCACACGTTGGCACAGGTGGGCTTGACGATTGTGTAGGTAATATAGATACTACGTAGAGGTGCTATCTACAAGAGATAGTTGTTGATGCCGATAGCCTTTGCGGCCGCTGGGTATGGGCCGTGAACTGGCATCCTACGTAGGGACTGCCCCCAACTTATGTGTGTTTTGTGGTGTCCGATTTGATAAGAGATTCCTTCGGACTTGTTGATAGAGAACGAATGAGACACCAACTGTATTTGCCTTTGTGAGTCATACACACACACACACACACACACACACACACACACACACACACATATATATATATATATATACGAACATATATTTATTTATTTACACATTGTGGTGTGCCTTATATGGGAACGTGCCCTCTTTGTCTAAAGATGTAGATAATGCTTAATGATAATAAAGTCGGGTTAATAAAATGATATTGATAATTAAGGACGAAGATGAGTCCTAATGAATAATGTGGTAGACAATTATTAATGAGAATAATAATTGAGTAGTCTACGAAAGCAGATAATAATCAAAGAGAATGAATAATGAGGTAGCCAATTATTAATGAGAATAATAATTTGGTAATCTAAGAGAATGAAACTTATAGTCTAACGGGGTAGACGACAAGGAATATAAATTAAATCATTAAATGGTCTGAAGAGATAGACATGGGTTATGTAATATTATAATGTAAGAATATGCACCGAGTTTATGTAAATTATATAGTCAACATTATGAAATCCATTCGGGGATTGGGGTGTTAGACGTAAATAACCACTTTCAGTTAATGCATAGCTAGATGGCTTATTCTTTATATGACAGATTAAATAATGGAAGGCATAATTGGCATTATGATTGAGGATACGAGTAGTACAACTTTTAGATGACATGTGAGGTACTCGTTACATGTGAGCGTCGTTGGAGAGACGTAAAGTATGAGTTAGTAAGAATTTGCATATTTACTAGTGAAGAATACTTGCATCTCTAGGACTCTGACCCAAATTATAAATGTTTTCCCCTAGGTATTCTTAATGACAGAGATAGCAGGACTGATGATAGATCAGACTTGCAGTTACATTGGACGTAGTGGATTTCACTCCATAGATTCTAGTATAGGTTGTACTTCAGTATTTGGTCATTTTATTTCATATTGATATTTGTATGGGCATAAGCCCAAGTGTTTATGTATATCAGTTGTACTTAGTTCTACATTATGGACATTGTATTATGATTCAGTTTTTATTATTCATGTATTAAATCAGTTTTGTTCAGATGTCTTATTTATTGTGAATTTTGACATAGAATAAAAGAATTTCTTTATTCCTTCAATATTGAGAATGGTATAAAATGTTGATAAGCCCCATCTTCGGAGTATTGATTCTGGCTAGCCTTTACGTGAGAAAATGGGAGTTGTTACAGTTAGTATCATAACAGTTCTAGTGTCCTTGGGATCTGTGTTTGTGCTTATTACGTTCTGCATTGCATCCTTTGATATAGAGCCATATGATTAGGAATCATTGTATTCTTTGTGAATAGTTACTACCCGTTTGGGCAAAGGGCAAAGGGTTAGAATTATGTGCCTATTTAGATAGTGGATGTTCAGTTTTTTTTCTAGAAAAAGGTCACTATTTCCTCAATATTTATGGAAAAATAGGTTTGTTCAATTGTGGTTCGGACATCCAATAATGGGACTATAATTCATTAATAGGATATAAAAAAATTTAACAGTAGAAATCAATATTGAAAAATTTATCAATCCTTAGCTTTGGGCACTATAATTTCTTCCTTCATATTTATGATAGAAAATAAGGTAGTACAAGTCCTTAAAATAAAAACTGCAATAACATATTAAAAAATTGAATCTGTTTGCATCAAGTCTGGTCAGGAGATAATATCTCTCACAGATCGTGAAACTGCCTTTGAGCATTAAAGAAATATAATTACAAGAATAAATAAAAAGAATATTAAAAAAATGTAAATAATTGTATAATTAGTATCCATTAAAATTTTGAGACAAAGATATGAGTAAAACAAAAATAGAATTAATAGATCTTAGTAAAATAATCAGAGTAAAACAATGGTATGCACGTATGAAGACATAAAAGAATTTAAAGTACAAATTGAACATTTAAAAGAAAAGAAGCTAATTAGAGATAATCAGCATCCTCATAATAGTCCAACCTTTATCATTAGGAATCATTCAAAAAAATAAAGTGATAATTAATTATAAGAAATTAAATGATAATACTTAATTTGATGGTTATTTTATTCCAAATATGCAAATCATTTTTAACAAAATACAAGGTGCCCCTTGGTTCTATAAACGGACTATAAAAGTGGTTACTGGGAAATAAATATGAATGATAAAAGTATCCCATTAAAAACGTTCAGTATTCCTCAAGGACACTATGAAATGATAATAATGTCAATTGGTTTAAAAAAATATACCACGAATATTTCATAGAATAACGAATAATATATTTAAAAATCATAGTAATATTTTTCTAGTACATTTAGATGATATTCTTATATTTTATACGACATTAGAGCTGCATAAAATAGATACGGCGGAGTAACTAATAAATATATAGAACATAGTATTGTGTTAGGAGAAATGAAGTGCACTAATGCATAACAAGAGATTGAGTTTTTAGAATTAGAAGTAAAAGGGGGAACAATAATGCAAAAACATGTTTTAAAAAGAATTGAAAATTTTCCAAATAAAATAATAGATCAAAAACAATTAGAAACATTTTTATATTATTTAACTTACACATCAGATTATATGAAGGAAAATAAATAAAGATAAGAGTTCGACATGTAACTCTTCTAACTCTACATTGGTAAAACTATTAAAAGAAACTGTAAACATCTTCCAACATTAACATTACCAAATGAGGAATACGTACTTGTACAGGACACATATGGAAGTTGTAGACAATGGAGTGTAGTATTAAAAATAAAGGAAGAAAATTAATTATGTAGATACTACAGAGGAATTTCGATCAAATTGAATGTAATTATCACACCATGAAAAAATAATTATTGAAAATAATTAGAAGGATTGGAAGGTTTTTAATATTTTTAGTGCCAATACTATTATTAATAAGAACATACTAGAAAGGCCTACTAGATTTTATGAATAAAAACTTATCTAACATGTAGGCATAAGATAGACTCTTGCGATGGTAGCTCCAGTTAAAACAATTTACATTTACTATATAACATATAAATGAGAGAAAATTTCATTTAGTTGATGGTCTAACAAGAAAATTTCCAGATGAATAAGAATTAAAGACTCTCTCAACTAAAGAAGGAAACACTACTAGCATATCAAATGCTGAATCTGGTAACACAAAACATCAACGCCATTATAAGACGACTGTAATTTGATGGAAAAAGTCATTTCGGGGACAAGCTAATTAAGGCAACCCACGATATTGCACTAACATTATTAACATTTTAATTACTAAATTTTAGTTTTCAACTTCCAACCGATGTACGAGAAAGGATTAAAAATAAAAAAAAGTTAGTAATATATTTAGAAGATTGTATCAATTCATTGCTAATCACGAAACGAGGAGAACGACATATCCTTGGAAACCGAAAGCCTATAAAAAATTTATAGTAATTTTTAATAGGTTAGTTAAATCCACCATCAATTTCAACCTTGTTTTATATGAATGTCCAATAACATCGATGGGGAAAATGGGAATGGTTATAAGTTTTGATACTCCTCCTCCTCATCATCATCATCATCATCATCATCATCATCATCATCATCCTTGTCTTAATCATATCATATGGGGTCGACCACATGGATTCTCCTTTTCAAATATACTCTATTATATGCAATATTATCATTCAAGATTAATTCCTTAAGGTCTCTACTAATAATTTCTTCCCACAATAGATTAGGGTGACCTCTTTTTCTTTTACCCTCTATTTCTAACAATCTTCCTCTTGTTATAGGGGCATCTACTGGTCTACTCAATATATGTTCGTACCATCTAAGTCTACTTTCTCTTAATTTATCGTTATTGGGAGCTACTCCTAACTTTTCTCTCACGTATTGGTTTTTAATTTCATCATTTTTAGTAATTCCTATCATCCACTAGGGCATCCTCATCTCACTAACACGGAGACTTTGTTCATGCTCCTTCTTTAATGCTCAACACTCCGCTCTGTACAAGGTCGTTGACCTAACAACTGTTCTATAAAAAATTTCTTTTAGTTTATTAGTTATCCTTTTATCGTATAGCACTCCACTCGCTTGTCTCCATTTCATCCAACCAATCGATATTATACTCGTAACATCCTCATCAATATCCCAATTACTTTGTAACATCGAACCTAGATAACAAAATTTATTAGTTTGATTTATCACTTTTCTTCAATCTTTAACGTTATATTAATCGATGCCTCATTATTAAATTTACATTCCATAAATTTCATTTTATTTCTACTAATTTTTAGTAATTTAGAATTTAAGGCTTTTCTCCAAGTATCTACTCTCATCGTTAAGCTTTCTTTTGAAATGTCTATTAGAACTATATCATTCAAAAACAACATACACCATGGGACATCTTCTTGAAATATGATAAGTCTAATTAATTGCAATATGATAAGTCTAATTAGTTGTAATAATTAATTGCAATATGATAAGTCTAATTATAAGTGAGCAATTAATCAACAATAAATATTGATGAGAGAGAGAGAGAGAGAGAGAGAGAGAGAATAATGAAACTTTATAAATCGATATTTCAATATGGTTGGGCCTCTATCTACGTCCATGCTCGATACAGTACTCGAGAACTTCACTATCTTTGGTCTACTTATGGCGGAACCAAAACCTAAAAAATAACAATAACTTACAAACCACAACCAACAAAACACTAAAATTATCCTTTCCCAAGTGGTATCCACACAATATCTCAAGGACTCAAAATGCCTCTATTATCCATAACTACGGTAATACCGACTGAGGAGATACGACGAAGCTATTCACGAGTAACAGCAATAATATTCGTAATCGAAATATAAAGTCAATTAGATTTGCAAAAGGTAATTAAGTAATGTGTTTAATTTATCTCTCTACAAAGATAAGAAAATAAGTATCACAATTATGTAGCTCAAATAGTTTAGGGTATTATTTTAGCACAAATGGGTTGGGATTGTTACTTTGCTAAAGAGGGATTGGGTTTGGGAATTTAGGTTCAAGTGGGTTTTCTTGAATATATTGATTTAAGGAAATTTTTGGGTTTAAGACTCCTAAGCGGGTATTCTGATATCTCTCTAGAAACTCAAGGAAGGAATGACAGAAGCTAGGATGAATAAGTTATTCTTAAGGAGATTATGTTGTAAGCTTGGGTGATTTTGAAATGAAAGAGGGGGGGTTCTTATTTATAGTGTTAGTAGGTTTCCATAAGTATAATACCCCATATTTTTGTGGACTATATTAATTATTTACTAAGTATAAAATAAATTAATAAAAGGGACTAGTTATTACTTGTGTAGTTTGGTAATAATAATTTTACATAATCAAGATAATAATTAAATTTTGCATCTGATGTGATTTTTAGTAACGTATGTTTGGAATAATTAATTGGTTATATTAATTATATAATATTGGACTATGTGTATGTGTATAATAACACAACCTGTATTTTTATTATGCCGTGAGGTTGTACCATGTGTTGTGGATAATAATGTTTGAATTGGATTTTAGAGTATCCCGGAGGTCGGGTTATGTGTTTTTTTTGTCTTAAGATGGACTCGGTGAGTAATTATACCCTTAGGATAATTTTTTTGTTATTGCGGTGTGTATTTGGGCTTGTTTGGGGGCCCAAATAAAGGCCTTTGGTATAGGTGTGGAAATTAAAGTTATAAGTTGGATTAGTTTTCTTTAATGATTCATTTATCATTGGGAAAGAAAACCCCTTGTAGTCATTATACTTTGAGATAACTAGAGTAGGCTTAGAGAAGGGAAATATAAAGGATTCAACTATGAGTTCATCCTTTTTCAACGTAAAGCAAGAAATCTTTTGCAATATCACTAGATAATCTGTAATTAATAAAGAATTCATGTTTCCCTTTTGTTTTTAGGATTAGAACTCAGGTTTAGGTCTTAATTGGTTATACCTTAATCATTTTGATATTTTAAACTAATTAGGATTAGATATTTCTAAATCCTGCTTGAAAGTTTGTGCCTTTATAGAAGAAATATGAAATTGAAGATGCTTAATGTTGGGAAACCATGTTAGAACGCATTCTTTAGGATTTGATTATGGTTACCCATGTATTAATTTTTAGACTGAATTTGGAATTGACAGAGAATTAAAACTCATTCTTATTTTTGATAAAACTACAGTTTCAAAAGATTCACCCTTTAAATTGGTGTTTTAGATTGATTATAATTAAATTTGGATCTCGTAGTGACTGGTTATAGTTTTGGAGCCTTGTGCTTCATTAATGGAGGTTTTGGGAAAGGAATTTTTGTGATGAAAAATAGTGTTTGTGTACAGGGGTCATCAATCGATCAATCGATCGACACTGGTCGATCGATCGATGTCCCTGTTTTAGCTGAGGTCGAGATTAATTTGGCTATTAGGTTAGGTTTCTTAGCATAGTTTTGTTTGGAACCTTAAGATTTATAATGAGGTGGGAGACTTTATTTATATTGGTATTGAGATCATAGGTTTGTGAATGTGAAAACCTGAGTGCACTTAGAGCCCTCCAGTGTTGGGATTGGGTTAGATTGGTTAAACACGTGAGTGAGCAATAACCTATGGTCGTGTGTATGCTTTGAGCTTTGAGAGTGTATGGCTAAAGTGTTGGGGTGGTTAATTCTAGGCTTGAGGAATTATAGGCCATGCAATTAATTTAGTAATTAAATTAGAAGACTTATATATAGGTTACGAGAGTGTATCTATATATATAGACATGTACTCATAGTTTAGAGATGTAATAAACTAAGAGTTAGATTTAATAAGGTTGAGAGTCAATAAACCTAATAATATAACAAATGACCTAATGCTTAGGGATTTATATGATTTGGGGTATGCTTGAGTGTAAGC
Source organism: Sambucus nigra (assembly GCA_949130495.1). NCBI lineage: Eukaryota > Viridiplantae > Streptophyta > Magnoliopsida > Dipsacales > Adoxaceae > Sambucus > Sambucus nigra. The sequence continues at coordinate 205,028,022 of OX422211.1, read as the reverse complement.
AGTATCCTAATTGCTTGTATATGTCTGATATAGTTTTGAGAGTTAGTAAAACTAATTGAGATGACAATCCAACGTCGGGGGATTTGAATATTTTGGGTGTGCTTGAGAGTATGTGTTATCCTGTATTTATAAATATTGTGTGTGTGTGTGTATATAATATTATTTGATTATGTAGTCATACCAGTACTCGTTGGGAATCTATCAATTGGGGTTGCATTCGTTATTTGAACCACGTACCATGCACCTGGTTGATATGAGATGGACATAGTGGAGGCCATTATACTAGATCATACGGCAGGGGTGTTAGTGGTACACTTTATAGTGATTGCCTTATTATTTATTTGTGTGTTTTACCTAAGCCAATTAGGTGATGGATTCATACGGACTTATCGATAGAGGCATGAGATGGACACCGAAGGTAGTGGCCTTCATGTGGTGTAATAAATAATGAGAAGAATTTAATATTGTCTGGTATGGACAATTGATAATAAACCATATGTCATGTTAAATAGATTATGTGATTTACTTGCATTTCTTTATGGGTGACATTACGGGGGTTAGTACTTGGGTTGTTTTCTTACATGCAGAGTTGGTTACATCATATTACATGATAGATAGTTGTAGCTTATCCTTTATGATATTTCATAGATGAACTCTCTAAACTTGAAGATGTTAAAACAGAGAGGTGCTTACTTTTTAGACATTATGAATACCTTAATAAAAAAAATATATGCATGGACCTTGGGGCGTAATCCTACTTGGGTAGTTAGTAGCATTCTAGGATAGTGTTCGTTATGTGAGACTACTTATTAGTCTAGGGATCACGACTTTTGGTATAGTTATATATTGGGTTAGGACATGGGAGTAGTGCTGCATTTAGATGAGAGGTGAGGTTTTTATTGCATGTGAGAGCCGACGGATGGCAAGTATTGTAAATCAGTTGCATGATTATTTATTACGATACTATAGTTATTTCTTGTAACATTAGGGCTATTACCCAAAATTATAAATATTTTCCCCACATGGGTATTATTATTATTATAAATAAGTTTAACAAGGTTGGGAGGTTCGACTTTCAGTTTTGGAGATCCAGTTATCATTCTTAGAGTTGAATTCTTATTTTATTTGAGTTGTCATTGTATGTAGGAATTTGATTTAAAGATAGTTTCAGTTGTTTTTCTATTACTTCTTTCGATTAACCATTGCAACAAGAGTTTTTATATAGTGGATTGATTTGTTGGAGTTCGATTGTTGTAGTTCAGTTATTCTTCTTGTAATCTTTCATTGAGTTTTAGTTGGGGATGGTTTTTAGTTACTGTAGATTTTGTTTATCGTTATGTTAAGAATGATATAAATTATTTTAGCGCTCCATATATTTTGTGTCTGGTCTGATCAATCGAACATGGAAAATCGAGGGTTTTACAAGAAGTTGGTCAATTATTTGGTATTCAAGATGGAAGACATATGGTATTAGGATGAAATGTTGGAGGATTTTACGTAAAAAGTTTATACAAAATCTGACACTTTTAGTCGGCTAAAAGTCAGGGATAAGTCGACAAAAACTCCTTCTGTTTGAGTTTAACTGGTTGTCTCCAATGTTTAGTTAGGTGTAAAAAGTTTAGTTGAATTCAACTAAAATAAAGGTTTAGTCGACTAAACCTTCTATATTTTGGGTGAAATAAATTTAGGCTTAGGGCTATGCTTCTGTGAAGGTTTACGGTACTTTAGAGTGGGTTAGTTTGTGTAGTTTTTTAGCATAAACATGATAAAACATGTTACTTTACATTTGTACAGTGGATCGTAAAGTACAATAAAATAAAATCAACTCGTCTTTTGATCTTTCTTTGACTTACTTGAATCATTGAGTTTGGGCTTATAATATGATGTTTTTGTGCGATTGATTACTATAGGTGGTGGGATTTTCTTATTTGAATGGTTGGTGACTAAAATATGGTTGATGCTTGAGAACTAGGTGATGATGCTATGAAATCACCATTTAAATTTGTATGTGCAGCTCGATCTCAAAATGATATAAAAATGGAGATATGAATGAATGCATGGAAAAAAGAGAATTAGATTAGGTAATGAGGAAGACATAATGATGTAAGTGATTCAGCTTGATAGCCTACTCCGCTGTGCAAGGTGTTTTATCGGTGTTATATTAACTTCGGAGCTCTAATGGCCTAGAATTATAACTCTCAAGCTTTATCTCTCTCTATTGTAAATTGGGCAAAGTTTATCGAAGGTTTTCTATTCAATATACTTTGAGGAAGGAGATGGGACCTCTTTTTATACTCTTGAGAGTGCATAATGCACCCTTGAAGCATGCCAAAGATGTGCATGAGGTAATTGCTCTATTGAGGAGATGCCACCTGTCAAGTCTATGATGACTGAATATTCCCTCATATGAGGGGAGGATATTGTTATAACTGCATGTCCACATGGACTAACCATGCTTGAACCATGTCTCACATGTGGTATAGATAATATCCTCGGTGGTCTTGGCCGAGCTGAGATCGACAGATCTGACGCCTATGTGAGCAACTGCTGAGTTGAGTAGTCCAGTCTCGGCTTAGTAGAGTGGCATGGGGTCGAGATGAGACTGGTACGGATGAAGATCGAACCTCATTGGCTTCCTTTAATGTGATGGATACACAATATCGGAGGACTAGATCGTAATGGGGGTCTATGCAATGTCAGCTGATGGGCGAGCCCAGGTGATGAGTGTTAAGTAGTGTTAATCGGCCTATACTGAGTCCAACCAAATATGAGACCATACTTGTCTATATCAATCATCCCCCAGATTTTAGTTTTCAGCATGAGTGGAAGGATAAAGGGTACTATTGGCCAACCACATAGTGAGGATGAGACCCCCCCCCCAAATATTTGAGGGTTTATAAGACGTAAACCAATTTGGTTGAGGGTGAGAGCGTCCTTTCAAATCCCTATCTGAAGCGTCTTTCAAGTGTCTAAGGTTGACACTTGGCATTGGAAGTGTGTCTTGGCGTGTTGGCCAAGATAGGGTGGCTGTAGGCTTGCGTTGGGTAGAGTTACAAATGATGACTTTGTGGGAAGTTGTGTGCAATGATTAGGGGGTTTAAAACCCCAAAAAAAATCATTTTCTCTTTCTTCCTCAAACAATCATTTCTCCCGCCTTCCATAATCCCTGTAACTCCAAGATTTTCCCTCTCTCTGTTCCCCCTCAAAACTTGAGTTCTAGCATGCATTAGGGCTACCCTTTCTTACCAACTCACCGTCTTCACCTAGGTAACCTTTCCCTACCATTTTTCCCTTTTTCTATTTGTTATTTCTTTTATTTTTGCATTTTGGATTTTTTTTATGAGCGTTGAGCTTTTTGGTGGGTTGTGTAGGCTGCTCTAGGGCAGTTTTGCTAGCATTTCTGGTTGTTTTCAGTGTTAGGCCTTATGTATAGGAGATTTTGTGGGTCCATAGAGGTTTCCACCACTAGTTTTATTTTTCAGTCATCCACCGGTCATGTTATCCGGTGATATTCTTATCCATTGTTCTTGACAATTTCCTCTTGAATACGATAGAGTTAAGCCATTTAGATCCAAATGTCAACCATAGTCAATTCGAGGGTTGTTTTAATGTTTAAGCCTTTATACGAATTACTTGACTAATTTCCCCGTCTTAGTGCCCAAATCCTTAGGGAGATACGAAAGGGTGAAGCTAACGCCGAGGCTAAAACAAAATTTAGGATTGACCTTGCACGTCCCATTTAGCATGTTCCTTTAGCTGTCATCCCTCCTACTATAGTTAAGATAAGGGTTGACTCAATGAGTGAACACTCGTATCAAGGGTCTCAATCTTCCTTGTCTTCTCAGGGATATAGTCCTTTTGCGCCTCGTATCTCTAGGACATCTAACTCTTTTGAGGAATCCATGCAAGTCCCCTCTTCTCGTATGGAAGATTTTAGTATTGCTAGGTCTAGTGGACATGATCAATCTCCTAAGGTAATAATTTTTTAGACTGCTCCCCCACGGTCATTCCCTTATCGGCCAAAATCGAGGGTTAATTTCATGAGAGATTCCCAAGTTGAGTACCAGCTGTTGAGATCATCAATTATGATGATGAGGTAGAGGAAACACTAAACACTTCTTATCCTCAGACTTGAAGGAGCACCGTTAAGGAGATAGACTTTTTTTTCTGGAGCCACATGTATGGGATTAAGTTGACCATAAACATGAGAGTACCGCACAAGGATGAAAGGTCTTTCACTGGCTAAGAGGGAGAAATAGTTATCTATGAACAAATGTTCAAGGTTGGCTTTAGGCTTCCCATCCGTCCTACTATGTGAATGATCTTATCGAGTATGGGACTTGCCCCATCTCAACTTTCACCAAAACCCTAGAAGATTCTGCTCAGTTTTGTCTCCCTTTAGAAATAGGTACATAGAGACGATCTTTTAATTAGCATTTTTTTAGGAGTTCAATAACGTCTCATCCTCTAATATCCAGTCGGGCTACTATCATTGTTAACGTCCAATAGTGGAGACAACAAATAATCAAGAGAGATAATTTATGAGAAATAATAATTATGAAGAATGGGGATGAGAGACAGTGAAGACACAACAATTTTTACGTGGTTCGGATCTTGGGAGAAACCTACATCCACAGTGGTACTTCGTATTGCACTTGTTGACACAGTTACAACTTAGGGTTTTTCGATTCAATTTGAGGCTTGAGAAGGTATCAAAAAGTGTCCCCGTTTTGGTGGATTTGTATCCTATTTATAAGGGATTTACAGATATTTACAAAGGGAGAGATGTAATGCCCTTATGAGTCGGGCGATTACATCTTCATACATGTTTATCATAATAAATATGGACGCCTTAAAGTATGGAATAACTTTGGTGATGAGCGTCTAGATAATCACGAGATAACAAATTTTGCAATTTGAATACCACTTGCATAATAAGGGATATCTCATGTGTATGTGCTCACAGGAGTACATATATGACTAATCTTATAATAAATAGGTAGGACGAGAAGTCCAATACTGAGACAACCTCCTTTGGTGATTAAACCGAGCACATTTGTTAATTCCCTTCGATTATTTAGAACTCATTCTCTGTTGACATTATATAGGTATAACATAAATCCCCCAAGACCTCTTGTAAGAACTCCCTAATCTGAGGCTAAGTGGGAGGAAGAGGTGTTATGTGATAGTCATACTGGCTCATTTGTGATCAGCTAACCTTGGTCAGCCTGAATCAGAGTATATTTCCTTCAAGTTTTACTATGATATATCAAGGACATGTGTCAGGCAACTAAAAATTTTGTTGTGTAACGATGGCCACTGATCACCCACACTGATACACTTTACCATCGTTATAACTTTTATAGTTTTGTTGATGTTTGGTCTATTGTGTCTCTTCAATCTTTCATCAAAGAGTATAAATACATGCCACTTCTCTCATTTTCTTCACTTCAAAAAATTATACAGAGCTTAAGTGAGAGAAAGTCCCAAGCGTTGTTTTCATTTTCTATAAAAGATCAATTATTTTGCCCCAAAATACTTCAGTGCCTCCTTCTTCATTCTTCGTAGATGAATTTTCCATTGTCTTACTTTATCAGGTACGCCTTTCTTGCTTTAATTATGGATTCACCATTCTAGTTATTTGTTGGTTGGTTCTTGTTGTTATCTTGTGGTTGCATCGTTTAGATGGCCATTGAGTTGGTTGGATTAGGATTAGTTGAACCAAAAATTAGGAAAATACATGAATTTCCCCCCTAACGTCCAGAGAGTTTATGAATTCGTTCGAAGTTTAGAGCCATAGCATTCTGGAATCACGAAGAGGAGGTTTCCCCGTCCTCTACAAGTGATTAGACCAGAGGAGGAGCCGGTTCATCCTCTTCATACTCCTAACATTCCTTTTAGCTGTGGTTCCTCCATTGACCCAGGTATTCCCTACATTTCTTCCCCCATTTTATAAAATCCTTACTTTGTTCCTTATGCTGGTAAGGGTAAGTCGGTGAATACGGTCTCTATGGATCCCAAAATTCTTAATTCCTTTTTTAAGGAGCCTGTCATGGACTGGGCAGAAGACAACAGACCGAAAAGTCTGGGTCCCAATATTTCTGCTGAGGGGTCTTAAGCGAAGACTTCTAGTGAAAAGGAAGAAGAAGAGGACTCTGTTGGATTTTATAGTAATTACAATCCAGTTAAGATAGGATGTCCGTTGGTATTAATGTATTGTGACTAAGGAAGAGCTTGATACGATAAGAGAATGATAATCCCTCTTTATAGCTATTCACACCAGAATGCCTAGTGTTTCTGATGAATGTTATTCTGTATGAGACTCAGAGGAGATTTGACTCCCTTATGGTCCCTCCAAGTAGGATTAAGGCTTCCTCTTCATCCCACCATACACTCCATTCTTTGGGGTTACGGCATGACTTTAACTCTATTGCCTTCACATGCATATAGGACTATACTGGGGGCAATGCTCTTGTGTAAACTTAGGACTGGGATTGACTTGACGCGGGACATTTTTTTGTATGTGTACAGTTTGAAAGATAATGCTAAAGCCCTGGGTTATTACTATTTTCTGCTCAGAAACCTCAGTATAGAATTGTTACGGGGGTTCAGTCTAGTAATCAGAGCTGGAAGGGCTTGCTTGTTTTTATAAAAGAAGATTGGGAGTTTAACAAAAGTCACGCTTTTTTAATATTTCATCTTCTTGTTTTCTAATTTTGGCTACTTTATTGTGCTAATGTTGTTGTTATGATTTTGATATTTTAATGAAGCGAGCCCCCAAGCTACCCAAATCATTGCTTGATCTGGTAATCTCTTATACTGAAAAGAAACCTCCCACATTTGAGGAATCATTTACTGTGGAAAAACTCATTGTTGCTAGTTACCACACTCCACCTGGTGATAGGGTCCCATTGGCATTTGAAGTGCCCCAAGAAGGTTGTGTGGCAAGGGAGACCCATTTTGATACCGATGACCAGTTTGTTGGTAGGGTAGGTAACTTAGAAGCAAGTAGATTGCACTGCCAATTTGTTCATGTTTTACTTAGCTATCTTTTTTACTGTGGATTATTATTGTGATGTATGAGTTCACTATTTTTTCAGGTGTGGAAAAACATCCATCTGAAGAAACTTTGGGCATAGCTCCTCTCTTCATCAACCATAAAGCATTATCTGAAGCTCATCAAAAAAGAGAAGGGGTCGGCCAGTAGTAGGTAGAAGCAGAGCATGCTGCCATTTCTGGGGCAGTCGACCAGATCGCCCAATGTCAGGAAGCTATGGCGACTGCTAAAGCTAATGGGAAAGCCCCCATGGAGCCTTAAATAGGAGAAAAAAGTCCAAGGGGAGATGAGTAAGATAGGCAACCCCTGCGCAAAATTCTAAGGGTACTTGGTCGCATGTTAGAGCCCAAAGTTGAGTCAAGTCTTGGTCACACTTCTTGTTATGGGAAGTTTCTGAAATTTGACTTTAACCCCGAGCATAAGGTCACGTACTAAAACTTAAAATCTAATCTGAAATCTATTTTTTACCATGCTAATAATGCTTTAGATCTTCTCGGCTATTGGGGCCACGTGAAGGACATTGGATTTTTACGTTGTTTAAATACGGATTCCTTGCAGACCTTGCCTAACATCAATTGCATGTGGTTTGTATTTCTTATTGATCATTAGGATGTATTTTTTAAGTGTACTATTTTCATATTTTGACCATGCCTTACTATTTGTTGTTTAGTCATCCATAGCTTGAACTATCTTGTAAGAGAAATCATTGGTTAATCATGTAGCCTATAACTAACTTGTCGAGGAAAATAAGATGCTAAAGGCTGGTTACGATAAGGTTTCTAATGAGCTAAAGGAAAGGGATGGGTAGCGGATATCGAGGACTGAGGAGCTGAGTAAGATGGATGGAGAGAATGTGGCTCTAAAAGAGAAATCCGACACCAATGATGCCAAAATCTAGAGCTTAAATGATGCCCTTACAGCAGAAAGGGAGAGGTTTAAAAGAGAGAAGTCAACTCTTATTTCAGAGCTGCAGGTTACTCAGCACGCTTTAGATAATGTTGGTACTGCTGTTATTAAAGCCTTCAAGTCTTCGGATGATTTTTACACTGAATCCCTGGTCTACTTCTTGGATGGATATAAAGAGATTAAGAAGAGGGTGTCCACTCACTTTCCTAATATCGATGAAATAATGAACGCGTGGCAAGGGGACGATGAGAAGGATGTTTGAATTCGATAACTGATGCTTTGGAGGGTGATGGCCCGCTAACTGATGCTTGAATTCGATAAACTTCTCAGTATTTTTTGTTACTCCCATTTTTTCTTTAAAATATTTTTATAACTTTGGACATACTTTTTATGATATCATCCTTATTGTGTTTATGCTCTTTAAAATATATTGATTTGTTTATTTGCATCTTATTGCTTTGTTGGAGATAATATTTGCTAGCTTTGTTCGCAACCCGTGAGGTTGTACATAGATTTCAGGTAGTCACCTACGACGGTGAATTGATATAAGTATAATTGTTCGTGACTTATGAGGTCATACGGATATTAGCTGACCACATTGTGTATGACCTATGAGGTCATACAACGGACGTATCCAAGTACCTTGTTCTGACCTGTGAGGTCATACAAGGGTTTGGTAAAACTTAATGAGTCAAGTCATTTAACGATTCGCGCCCCATGAGGTCGTACAGTAATTTTAGCCGACCACGTTATTCACGACCTATGAGATCGTACATGAAGCCAACCACCTCGTTCATGACCTGTGGGGTTATATAAGGGTTTTTTAGACTTGTTGAAACAAGTTTGTTCAAGTTCGACTGTTTATGGCCTATGAGGTCATTCAGTTGACCCGACGTCTTTATTTTGACGCTATTATTTTTTGCGGCACCACTTTTATACATTTGTTGTATGCACAAAAAAATCAATGAAATAAGAGAATAAAACAGCATTTTATAAATCAAAATTGTGCTTGCTACATAAATAAAATAAACGACAGGTCCTAAGATGCTCCGAATTGTAGGGGTATTTTAATTGCTCACCCTTCAAAGTTTCAATCCGATAAGTCCACGGCCTTAGACACTGGTTACCCTACATGCCAGTTTGGTTCTAGCTTGTTGTTCTTTTGTATCACTTTTTTTAGGACATAGTCCCCCTCTTTAAAGATGCTCATCTTCACCCGACGGTTGTAGTAGCGTGTAACTCTTTGCTAATAGGTGGCCACGCGCAACGATGCATTCTCTCTAACTTCCTCTACCAGATCGAGGTCCAACCTTCTCGCCAAATCACTTATTGGGGAATTTGAATTGAGGGATCTATAACTAGGGAGCCTTATCTCTGTATGGATGACTGCTTATGTGCCGAAGGAGAGCATGTACAGCATTTTTCCAGTGGCTATCCATGGGGTGGTTCGGTATGCCCATAGCATATTATGGAGTTCATTTATCCAGTTCCCATGTTCATCATTAAGTCTCTTTTTGATCCCGTCTAAGATCATCCTATTGGTGACCTCGACTTGGCCATTGCACTGCGGGTGCCTGGGTGCAGAGTGTCTCTTCCAAATCATGGATCTAGCATAGTAGTCTAAGACATCTTGATTGTAAAACTGCGTGTCATGATCAGTGAAAAATGTGAAGGGCATGCCATAAAGGCATATAATCATTTTCTAGATAAATTAAAATATCTTTTCATAAGGCATCTCCACTAAGGGCTCAGCTTCTATCGACTTGGTAAAGTAGTCTACGACCACTATGAGGTACTTATATCATCTTTCGTTCTCCGTAACGGTCCGACCTGGTCTATCGCCCATATGGAGAATGGCCACGGTGACACAATCAGAGTTAATGGGGGCACTGGGCAACGGTGGATCTTTGCAAACCTTTGACACCTATCATGTCTTCTTGCATAATTTGTGCAATTAGACTTTATGGTCTGCCAGTAGTACCCTTGGGGCGCTATTCGCTTAATTAACGATCTTCGGGCCGAATGTGCTCCATAGCATCCCTCGTGTGCCTCCTTGATGTGCTTGTTGACTTCTGTTGGATGAACACATTTCAAACGTAAGATAGTTTACCCTCTCCTGTACATTTTTTCCCGCTTCCAAGATATATTGGGTTGTCTTATAACATAACTTTTTTCCTGCATTTAAGTCTACAAGAATCTTTCCATATTTAATGTATGCGCGTATGGGGTCCATCCGAGAAGGTACCAGGTTTACCTCCACTACTTTATGTGCTTCTTCCTCAATGCTCCTCTGCGTAAGCACTTCAATTGGTATGGTTCTTCTTAATGATATTCTGGTTTTCGAGGCTAACCTGGATAGGGTGTCTACTCATATATTTTCTAACCTGGGGATTCTTAAAACTTTTTCTTCCGTGAATCCATATAACCTTTATCGAACTATGGAAAGGTAACTTGCCATAGACTCCGCCCTAGCTTCATAAACTCCTAATATGTAGTTGACGACTAGTTGGGAGTCACTGTATGCTGGGATGTGCTTGGTGCCCATGGATGAGGCTAAATCGAGCCCAGCGATAAGGGTCTTGTATTCTGCCTCATTATTGGAAGCTTCAAATTGGAATCATAAGGTGTATTCCACGTCTATGTCGTCTGGTGTGACGAGTATGATGTCAGCACCATTTCCTATCGATTAAGATGATACATCAATGTATAATTTCTAGACTGGGAAATCTCAGGTGAAGTCTCCTTTTTCCATTTTATCAAACTTAAAAAAGTTCGCGATGGGGTTCGTCATGTTGTCCCTTATCTTCTTTGAGGGATATCTCTCCTTGAGGAGTCTTCTCGGTGTTGTCTAGGCCTGTGGCCTCTTCCGGGTGTTGCGGTTCGCTACTGAGGGTATAGGTATCTCCCAGAGAATAAGGTAAATTACGCAATAAAGTCTTCTAACACCTGCCCTCTTATTGCGATACTCGATTCGTACATAATAACGTACATGCCCAGTTCCCCCGCCCATGTTATGATGTAAGTCTGTATAGGTCACTATGGTGTGGGATTGGAAGTATGGCTTCATCCTTCGTAAGTCTTCCCTCAGAGCTAGCGCTAGCACTAAATGTTCCATTTGTGGTTATCGGACTTTTTCCCCCTGATAGGCTATGCTGGTATAATAAACGGGTTTTGAAGTCCTTTTTTTGCCTTACTAGTTCCGAATTAACGACCGATTCGGATACGGAAAGATACAAGTAATGTTTTTTCCTTACAACAGGCTGTGACAAGAGGGGCGGGGAGCCCATATAGCATTTTTATTTTACGAACGCATTTTTGCATTCCTCGTCCCATTCGAATGACTTTTGCAACACCTTGAAAACAAGCAATCAATTATTAGTGGCTCTGGAAACGAATATGTTTAGTGCTACCACTCGCCCGGTCAGTCTTTGTACTTCCTTCTTCGTCATCGAAGATTCATGTTTAGCAGAGCCTGGATCTTATCGGTATTAGATTTAATGCCCTTCTGGTTTACGCTAAAATCCAAGAACATTCCTTCCTTCACTTCAAAGACACACTTAGTGGGATTCAGCTTCATCTGGTACTTCTCCAATTTATCGAAGGTCTAGATAATGTGATCGGCAGCCACCTTGCTATTGATGAGCATGTTGTCCACGTAAACCTACATGTTGACCCCTATTTGGTCCTATAAAACATTGTTTACCAACCTCTGGTAGGTGGCGCAAACATTTTTAAGGACGAACGGCATGACATTATAATAGTAGGTACCTCGGTGGGTTATAAAGTAGGTTTTTTCTCTATCATAGGGCTTAATTCAGATCTGGTTATTACCGAAATATGTGTCCATGAAGCTGAGGAGTTCATGTCTTGTTATGACGTCAACAAGCTGGTCAATCCTCGACAACAAGAAATAACCTTTCGGGTAGGCTTTGTTTAGGTCTATGAAATCGACACACACCCTTCACTTGTCATTTCTCTTTCGCACCATGACCACATTAGCCATACATTATGGGTACATGACTTTGTCGATGAAGTTGTCTTTCTGCAGTTTGAGAACTTCTTCCTGAACATCTGTGACACCCCGCCTAATTAATCCCGGGTGATCAGTCCTAAATCAAGTTAGAACAGGTTTCTCATTTGGTCCATTCTTAGAATCACTGTCGTTTTATTAAATTACTAACCACCTAAGTGAGAAAAAAAAAGACTGGTGCCAATTTTTATCTTTCATAATTAAACTAAAACCCATGCGGAAAATAAAACAATAACAATCACAGATAATTGAATATCATCCACAAGTAAGAATATAATTGACCGAGTAAACCAACGGTCCAAATAATGAATCCCATAAAGATAAGAATAAAATTCCAACAAGTCTAAGAAATAAATAAATGGAAAGTGAGCGACATGCTCGAATAAATAATAATGAGTCTCTACATTATGAATGAAAGAAAGAGGCATCTATCAAAGGGCCCGCAACATCCACGTGTGCTGCAGCAACGGATTTCCTGGAATCGAGTCAAGTCTGGCGTCCCTGTGGCTGGACACCTAAAAGGTTTTTAAAAAGTTTTTATAGCAAGGGTTAGTACCCAAAATATTTGAAAACATTTAGCAAATGATTAACTTGCAGTAATAATAAATATGCATGCTCTTCATATTTTAGTTAGTGACGCACTCTCTTGAGAACTTCCTCGCCCCTCCTCTAATGTGCACCACTAACGCTTTAATTATCACCTAGTTATCTATCTCATGACTAGATAATTATTAAAGTCTCCTTGTACCCCTTCTACTCTAATCTAAGCAATATGTAATTTTGATTTTTTTTTTTAAGTCATTAGTAACATCAACTTAATTAATCATTTCCCTTTTTGATTCAGATAACTTCTCCACTCGTTATACATATACAACAACTCATGCTTGTATTTATTTAGCCCGTATATAATAATCACCTAATTATATACTTAGAATTTATTGCAGCATTCACTCACATACTGGAATACATAAAACACTAACATCCACCCGAGTAAAAGTACTCCCCGGATATAATTTCTCTAAAGTGCTAGTACACTAGGTATATTCACATATCCTAGTTATCCAAGTTAGAATCGCTCACTAACATGGTTTAGTATACGATTGAAGGCGGTCATATTCCTTCCCGGAAAGTGAGATGCCCCTCACCCCCTGTAACGGACGCTATGACCTGGGAATCTACTCGCCCTACTCCTCAAGCTAGGGGATTCATCCACTGCGCGTAACCTCCCCCTATAGCACTAGAGTATAATAATATCTAACCACTGATATTAAGGCATACACTATATATATATACTATCACACACCGTATATATATATACATATATAAAAATGTTCCAGCTACACCGTGTACTAAACCCGTGACACAAGCCTATTCCATTTTTATTATGAGGTTATTACCCAACTCGAATCATTAATTAATTTGCACATTAATAAATTCAGTTACTTTTGATGTTGCCCTCACCATTTAATTGGACTCAATCTCATAGCCCGAATTAACCTCACCCGAGTCTAAATCCCGACTCTAAATTACTTAGTCCATTACTAAATGAAATAATATACTTCGATGTCGCTCAACCAATTTTGACGTGACACCCAATTTCTACTCCCATCTTCTAATTAATTTCCCCACAATTAATCAGATTTAAATCATGCATTAATATTTCTCAATAATAAATCACATAACAACTTTTATATAAATCTCTCCCTATATAAACAAAACTGGGTGAACTGTCAGTTTCTGCCGACCGTCGATCGATCGACTTCATGGCGTCGATCGATCGATCGAACAGGTACTCGTCTTCTTCGCGAAGACAGACAGCCATGGGCGAAAATCTGCAAGCCCTAATTTCATTCTACACTAAAATTAAATCCCTTTTAGCATTTGTACATATTAGGAAACTCATTAGGGATTTCCAGAACAGTCATCAACATCAATAATTCGTCCATTAACTCAAATTTCTAAATTTGGAGAAAGTTTCATCATAAACCCTAAGCCATTTATACCCCAAATCTCATCATCAAATTCGTTCCCAAATATTCAGATATCATTCTACCAGATATGCATTAACTCACCATTATCAGATTTTATAAGAATCATCACCCAAATTTCGTAAATCAGAATTGTTATTTTCCAAAAATCCCGTGTTGATCCCATTAAAAACCAAAAACGAATTTCTACTTATTCACTACACATGAATATGAATCGAAAACAGATTTAATGCTATTGCAAGTTATCCACTTGCCTTAAGGTTCGTAGAGTCTGAATTGGAGCTAAATCCCAAGGTTGAAGATGATCTTTGTTGGCTCTCTTTTGGATCCCCAATTTGGCTTTGGCTGCTGATAGGGTTTCCTAACCCTTAATTTGCTTTTTTCTAATTAAGTTCAGCCACCCCCTTATTTCTTTTTATTAGGTTAATTAACTCAATCCCGTTTTTTGACTAATGGGCCAAGCCCAAGTGACCCAAATGCCCCCGAGTGGGCCCGGCTATGTCTAAAAACGTCCCGTGACCCGTTTACTACCCCCGGGTACACTTTTCCGACTATCTCGGCCCATCCAGACTCAACTGTACCCTCAGAATTTGCATCCGAATTAATTTATAAAAAGGCTTATCCCCCACCCAATATAGTCTATACCGATTTTTGGATGTGATAAGCATATACCTCGTCATTAGCACTCGAAATGACTTAAATAGATTATTACTATTCACTCAGTAATTTAATTTGCCTAAATATTAACCATTCACTCTTTGATTAATATTTAAAAATTATTTTTAACCATAATTAATTCATTAAATCACAACACACTAGTAATTTGAATTTCCGAATTAATTAGATTTTAAATGTACCAGAAATACGGGGTGTTACATACTTCCCCCCTTATAAAGGAATTTCATCCCCGAAATTAGATCGTACCTGCGTTGAAAAGTTCTGGATATTGTTCCCGCATATCCTCCTCTCGCTCCCAGGTAGACTCGTCAACATTGTGATGACCCCACTGTACTCTAACCAGAGGAACGACCTTGGATCGTAATTTCCGCTCGCTATGATCCAGAATTGCTACCGGCCTCTCCTCATACGAGATGTCTGGCTGTAAGTCGATCTCCTCGAGTGGAATATGCCAAAAGGCTCTCTCGCTCCTTCTATATTTCTTCAGCGATGCCACATGGAATACATCGTGTATCCGCTGAAGATGTTCTGGTAACCCAAGTTTGTACGCCACCGGTCCCACCCTCTCAATAATAGGGAAAGGTCCTACGTATCGCGGTGCTAACTTACCCTTCTTGCTGAACCTCATCACCCCTTTCATTGGGGATACCCGGATTAAAACTTGGTCCCCAACTTCTAGCTCCACATGTCTTCTAGAAGCATCAGCATAACTCTTTTGCCTGTCCTGAGCTATCCGAATTCTTCCTCGAATCAACTCTATCTTGGCAGATGTCTCCTGGACAATCTCCGGCCCCAAGAGCTTGTTGTCCCCCACTTCTAACCAACAAACGGGTGAACGACAAGGTCTCCCGTACAGTGCCTCAAACGGTGCCATGCCAATCGTGAATTGGTAAGAGTTGTTATATGCAAACTCTACCAAAGCAAGGTATTTCAACCATCCTCCTACGAAATCCAAAATGCACATTCTGAGCATGTCTTCCAGCATCTGATTAACTCGCTCAGTCTGTCCGTCAGTCTGTGGGTGATACGCTGTACTCAAGCGTAACTCCGTGCCCATTGCCTCCTGAAAGCTCTGCCAAAAGTGGGCGACAAAGATTTTGTCTCGGTCGGATACAATATTTATCGGCACTCCATGCAGCTTAACAATCTCTGCTATGAATAGCTGTGCATAACGCATCGTCTCGAAGTCTGTGCGTACCGGCAAAAAGTGGGCCACCTTAGTCAACCGATCCACAATAACCCATATGGAGTCGTGACCCCTCTGCGATATAGGTAACCCTGTGATGAAGTCCATGGAGATGTTCTCCCACTTCCACACGGGAATTTCTAACGGCTGTAGCATCCCTGATGGTCTCTGGTGGTCAACTTTCACAAGCTGACACGTGGCACATTTCGAAACAAACTCTGCTATGTCCCGTTTCATCCCTGCCCACCAATACTGCCTCCTCATATCTTGGTACATTTTATCCCCACCGGGATGTACCGTAAATTTCGAACCATGGGATTCTGTCATAACAGCGTGCCTCAAATCCTCATCCTCTGGCACCATTAACATCCCATTAAAGCGTAGGCCTCCTTCTGAGCTAATCGAGTAACCCTCTGCTCCCTCAGCTAACAACTGGCCCACCCTATCCCGGCAATTCTGATCCTCTGCCTGAGCCTTCACCACTCGCATAATGATTTCGAGCGTGATGGATAGAGCTGACATGTAAGCCTTGGCTACGTCATCCTCATATTGAAGCTCTTTCCACTTCGCTTTCCATATCTCTGATATATCCCCAGTCGGCCTTCGGCTCAATGCGTCTGCTACCACATTGGCCTTACCAGGATGATACTGAATATCAAACTGGTAGTCCTTCACGAATTCTAGCCACCGCCTCTGCCTCATATTCAGATCCTTCTGTGTGAAGAGATACTGAAGTGACTTGTGATCCGTAAATAGAGTAAACTGCTCTCCTAGAAGATAATGCCTCCATATCCTCAAAGCAAAAACGACCGCTGCCAACTCTAGGTCGTGAGTGGGGTAATTCCTCTCGTGGGGCTTTAGCTTCCTGGAAGCATAAGCTATAGCCCTTTCCTCCTGCTGGAGCACACCCCCAAGACCCCGTAAGGATGCGTCTGTGTAAACCCGATACTCTATCCCTCCCTTTGGCAATGCCAGCACGGGTGCAGATGTCAACTTGTCCTTTAGCTCGTCGAATGCTAATTGACAACCATCATCCCACTTGAAAGGTACCCCCTTCCGAGTCAGATTCGTCAGAGGTCCTGCAATTTTGGAGAATCCCTGAATGAATCGCCTGTAGTAACCGGCCAAACCTAGAAAACTGCGCACCTCGGTCGGTGTCGTGGGCTGTCCCCACTCTCTCACCGCTGACACCTTATCCGGATCCACTGCAATACCCTGATCTGACACAACGTGACCAAGGAACTGTACCTCCCGTAGCCAAAATCCACACTTCCCGAATTTGGCATAGAGCTGATGATCCCTCAATGTTTGTAAAACCATGCGCAGATGCTCTGCGTGTTCCTCCTCGGTACGCGAGTAGATTAGGATGTCATCAATGAACACGATGACAAACTGATCTAGGTACTCCCTGAAAACCCTGTTCATGAGGTCCATGAACACTGCTGGTGCATTGGTGAGCCCGAAGGGCATCACTCTGAACTCATACGATCCATACCGCGACAAGAAAGCGGTCTTAGGAACATCCTCCTCTCGGATACGCAGTTGATGATACCCTGACCTCAAGTCGACTTTGGAGAAGTAAGACGCCCCTCTCAATTGGTCAAATAAATCATCAATCCGAGGCAACGGATACTTATTCCGTATCGTCACCTTGTTCAGCTCCCTATAATCCACGCACAAGCAGAGTGAACCATCTCGCTTCTTCACAAACAACACCGACGCGCCCCACGGCGACGTACTCCCCCGAATAAAACCCTGACCTAGTAGTTGCTGAATCTGCTCCCTCAATTCCCGCATTTCTGAAGGGGCCATTCGGTAAGGTGCCCGAGAAATTGACCTCGTCCCCGGTGCCAAATCGATAACAAATTCGATTTCTCTGCTGGGTGGTAATCCTGGTATCTCCTGGAATACATCCTCAAAGTCCCTCACTACAGGAATAGAGTCTAAAGGAACTGCCACTTCCTGTGAGGTTTCTTCCTCAATGTAATATAGATGAGTGGTCGAGCCTCCCTCTGGGCGAGGCATCGTCACAACAAACATCTCCTGCCCTGGAATGGCAAAAATAAGGCTCCCACCGAAGCAATCAATCATGGCTCTATAGTCAGCGAGCCAATCCATACCGATGATCACGTCATGAACATGCATATCTAATACAAACATGTCCGCAGGTAATACTAAACCTCCAATCTCCACTCCTACTCTCCGACATATAAAGAATATAAGCGACCCATTCCCCAAAGGTGAGTCGACACACGTAACAGTGCTCTCTGCGGTGGCTAACAACCCTAAAGCCTTCGCGAAATGTGTAGCTATAAAACAATAAGTAGCCCCCGTATCAAACAATACCCGACCCATAGTGCCGTGGATGGAGAACGTACCCTCAATCGCGGGCGGCGCATGCTGTGCTGGAGGATTGGGAACATCCCGAACGTTATACACACGTCCGTAATGCATCTGCCCCTGCTGCTGTGGGGCGGGTGGGGCTGCTGCTGCTGGCGGCATCTGACCCTGTTGCCCCTGCTGGGCACCCTGCTGTTGGCCCCTGCCCCTCTGCGGGCACTCCCTCTTGAAGTGTCCTGGCTGGACACAGGAGAAACAACGTTTCTGTTCGTCACCCTGTCGTTGGCCCTGCTGGCCCTGACGTTGCTGGCCCGGTTGGCCTCCCCCGTTGTTCCCTTGGCCCTGACGGCCCTGAGGAACCTGCTGTTGCTGATTAGGGCCTGGCTGCCCCTGTCTGAACCCCTGTCCTCCCGGTCGGAACCCACCAGGCTTAAACTTCTTAGCCTGATTCCCTTGCTGAATGATGACCTGCTGCTGTGTGCCACTTGTCTCACTACTAGTGACCGCCTTGCCTTGCTGGCTCGGCTCACCTGCCTTCTTGTTCCCCTTAGCGTGGAAACGATGATCCTGGCAATGTATAAGTGCGGCATTAACGACATCTGTATAGGTCACTAATGCCGGGTTTCCAATCAAGTGCTGCCTGATTCTCCAAGCTAGACCATCCATGAACTTGGACTTCTTCCGCTCCTCATCGCTCACCTCGTTTGGCACAAAGTTTGCCAAACGGGTGAACTCCTCCTCATATTCTGCCACTGACCTGACACCCTGTACCAACTCGCTGAATTTCTTTCTCATCTCAGACTCTACTGCTGGAGGGAAGTACTTGCGGTCAAACCGCACCCAGAATTCAGAAATCGGCATCAAATCCCGCTCCTCAGCGGTGGTTACGGACTCCCACCACTGTAAGGCTGCCCCTGACAGACGAAAGGTAGCCAGCATCTGTTTCTGCACCTCTGTACCCTCTAACATGCGCAGATGGTGCTGAATGTTCTTCTTCCAGTCACAAGCCTCAACCACATTGGTGCTACCTCGAAACTCAGGTGGGTGACCCTTCTGAAAGGTCTCTCTCACTCGCTGCCAAGATGGTGGCCCCACTGGAGCCTGAACTGCTGGAGCCAATGGAGGCGGTGCCTGGGGCTGTGGAAAATGAGCTGCCATAGCTCGCATCGCTGTCTCGACCGCTTGGGCCACTATCACTGACACCTGAGTGGTAGAAATCAACTCGGGCGGGGGTGGTGGTGGCGGTACCTGTGGCTCCTGGTGAGCCTCCCTCACCTCATCTCTAGCCTCAGCCCTCTCCGCTCTATGTCTCTTTGGCGGCATCTGAAATAGATTGAATTGTATAAGTACACAATTTATACAAAAAAAACATTAATAGCAGGAATACGATATCTCACAAGAGGAAAATATAATCAACAGTCCTAATAATAGGGCTCTATAACAACCGAACGCTACGCTGAACCGTAGAAAGCCGCACAGATCCTAAGGACAACTAGAACCTGATGCTCTGATACCATCTGTGACACCCCGCCTAATTAATCCCGGGTGATCAGTCCTAAATCAAGTTAGAACAGGTTTCTCATTTGGTCCATTCTTAGCATCACTGTCGTTTTATTAAATTACTAACCACCTAAGTGAGAAAAAAAAAGACTGGTGCCAATTTTTATCTTTCATAATTAAACTAAAACCCATGCGGAAAATAAAACAATAACAATCACAGATAATTGAATATCATCCACAAGTAAGAATATAATTGACCGAGTAAACCAACGGTCCAAATAATGAATCCCATAAAGATAGGAATAAAATTCCAACAAGTCTAAGAAATAAATAAATGGAAAGTGAGCGACATGCTCGAATAAATAATAATGAGTCTCTACATTATGAATGAAAGAAAGAGGCGTCTATCAAAGGGCCCGCAACATCCACATGTGCTGCAGCAACGGATTTCCTGGAATCGAGTCAAGTCTGGCGTCCCTGTGGCTGGACACCTAAAAGGTTTTTAAAAAGTTTTTATAGCAAGGGTTAGTACCCAAAATATTTGAAAACATTTAGCAAATGATTAACTTGCAGTAATAATAAATATGCATGCTCTTCATATTTTAGTTAGTGACGCACTCTCTTGAGAACTTCCTCGCCCCTCCTCTAATGTGCACCACTAACGCTTTAATTATCACCTAGTTATCTATCTCATGACTAGATAATTATTAAAGTCTCCTTGTACCCCTTCTACTCTAATCTGAGCAATATGTAATTTTGATTTTTTTTTTTAAGTCATTAGTAACATCAACTTAATTAATCATTTCCCTTTTTGATTCAGATAACTTCTCCACTCGTTATACATATACAACAACTCATGCTTGTATTTATTTAGCCCGTATATAATAATCACCTAATTATATACTTAGAATTTATTGCAGCATTCACTCACATACTGGAATACATAAAACACTAACATCCACCCGAGTAAAAGTACTCCCCGGATATAATTTCTCTAAAGTGCTAGTACACTAGGTATATTCACATATCCTAGTTATCCAAGTTAGAATCGCTCACTAACTTGGTTTAGTATACGATTGAAGGCGGTCATATTCCTTCCCGGAAAGTGAGATGCCCCTCACCCCCTGTAACGGACGCTATGACCTGGGAATCTACTCGCCCTACTCCTCAAGCTAGGGGATTCATCCACTGCGCGTAACCTCCCCCTATAGCACTAGAGTATAATAATATCTAACCACTGATATTAAGGCATACACTATATATATATACTATCACACACCGTATATATATATATACATATATAAAAATGTTCCAGCTACACCGTGTACTAAACCCGTGACACAAGCCTATTCCATTTTTATTATGAGGTTATTACCCAACTCGAATCATTAATTAATTTGCACATTAATAAATTCAGTTACTTTTGATGTTGCCCTCACCATTTAATTGGACTCAATCTCATAGCCCGAATTAACCTCACCCGAGTCTAAATCCCGACTCTAAATTACTTAGTCCATTACTAAATGAAATAATATACTTCGATGTCGCTCAACCAATTTTGACGTGACACCCAATTTCTACTCCCATCTTCTAATTAATTTCCCCACAATTAATCAGATTTAAATCATGCATTAATATTTCTCAATAATAAATCACATAACAACTTTTATATAAATCTCTCCCTATATAAACAAAACTGGGTGAACTGTCAGTTTCTGCCGACCGTCGATCGATCGACTTCATGGCGTCGATCGATCGATCGAACAGGTACTCGTCTTCTTCGCGAAGACAGACAGCCATGGGCGAAAATCTGCAAGCCCTAATTTCCTTCTACACTAAAATTAAATCCCTTTTAGCATTTGTACATATTAGGAAACTCATTAGGGATTTCTAGAACAGTCATCAACATCAATAATTCGTCCATTAACTCAAATTTCTAAATTTGGAGAAAGTTTCATCATAAACCCTAAGCCATTTATACCCCAAATCTCATCATCAAATTCGTTCCCAAATATTCAGATATCATTCTACCAGATATGCATTAACTCACCATTATCAGATTTTACAAGAATCATCACCCAAATTTCGTAAATCAGAATTGTTATTTTCCAAAAATCCCGTGTTCATCCCATTAAAAATCAAAAACGAATTTCTACTTATTCACTACACATGAATATGAATCGAAAACAGATTTAATGCTATTGCAAGTTATCCACTTGCCTTAAGGTTCGTAGAGTCTGAATTGGAGCTAAATCCCAAGGTTGAAGATGATCTTTGTTGGCTCTCTTTTGGATCCCCAATTTGGCTTTGGCTGTTGATAGGGTTTCCTAACCCTTAATTTGCTTTTTTCTAATTAAGTTCAGCCACCCCCTTATTTCTTTTTATTAGGTTAATTAACTTAATCCCGTTTTTTGACTAATGGGCCAAGCCCAAGTGACCCAAATGCCCCCGAGTGGGCCCGGCTATGTCTAAAAACGTCCCGTGACCCGTTTACTACCCCCGGGTACACTTTTCCGACTATCTCGGCCCATCCGGACTCAACTGTACCCTCAGAATTTGCATCCGAATTAATTTATAAAAAGGCTTATCCCCCACCCAATATAGTCTATACCGATTTTTGGATGTGATAAGCATATACCTCGTCATTAGCACTCGAAATGACTTAAATAGATTATTACTATTCACTCAGTAATTTAATTTGCCTAAATATTAACCATTCACTCTTCGATTAATATTTAAAAATTATTTTTAACCATAATTAATTCATTAAATCACAACACACTAGTAATTTGAATTTCCGAATTAATTAGATTTTAAATGTACCAGAAATACGGGGTGTTACAACAACGAGGTCTTTATTGGCATTGAAAACCCTTTATTTTTGCTAGACTGACCTTGTGCCCTGTATTACATTTTAATTCATGGCACATGAAATCAGGATATATCCTCGGTATGTTCGCATGGCTCTAAGAGAACATTATTTTATGTTGTCACAGAAAGTTGATAATCTCTTTCCTTAGAAGAGGATCTAATGATGACCCGATCTATACCATCCTCTTTGGGTGGCTATCGTCAAGTGGGACTATCTCGATTTATTCAGCAGGTTGTCCCTTAACCAATTTTATCTCATCTATGGGATCGATGGTCTCGATATAATAGGTGGTCATTAGCTTCTTTCATTCTTCCTGGTCTACCGAAATGAAATAGCATTCACACACCTCCTTTTAATTTCCCTTGATGAGGCCTACTCCGAAGTGAGTTGGAAACTTCAAGCATTAGTGCACAGTAGATAGGGGGCTTCTAATTTTTTCAGGACGATCCTTTCAAATATAACATTTTAGGCTGAGAGCACATTATAATCAAGGATAAAGGACCGTATTTTATCTATTCGGCTGATCGACCGGGTGCCGACCACAACTTCCAGTTCTATCGTTCCTAGGGGTATATCCTTTATCCTAAAAATCCGATCAGATGATAATGATAGGGTGTGAGTTCCATGTCCTCAAACTTCAAATTCTTATAATAAATGTAGAACATTACGTTTGTAGAGCTTTTGTTATCCACCAGGATCCTTACTACTCGTCCTTCTTGGATGACCATAGTAACAACCAAAGGGTCATCGTGGTGTCATAATACCCTCGATAGGTCTTCCTTTGAGAAGTCGATGATTAACTTGTTTGTGTTCACCTTATGTGTCCAATTTTCTGAGCCCATCGTCAGGTTTACCTATGCTTGCTCACAAGTTTTTGCCTCGTTGAGATAGGATTTCCTTTTTACGGGGTCCTCTCCTCTGTTGGCTCCACCTCCGGTGATGAAATGACAATCTAAATATATCATGTCGACATCACGTATGGGCTTGTTGGGTTTTTTAGGAAGATCCGGATCGTCATTCGAGTCATCGTCCCTTACCCTTTTCTTGTCGGCCACCCTTCAGCTGGGCCATTCTAACCGTCTCCTGCCTTTGCCTTCTTTGAGATTTGATCGACCACCGTCATCCACATACTTGGATAGCTTTCCCCTCTTCATCAAACCTTCAACATCGTTCTTTAGATCTATACAATGGTCTATATTGTGGCCATGGTCCTTACAAAATTCACAATACTTGCTTATGTCTCCCTTATTCATTAGCATTTTCAGCTTTCCTGCCTATCTGAGATCTTTGGTTTCCTGGATTTCCTCTAGGATGTGGTGAACTCTAACCGTGAGGGGCGTGTACTCATCATACTTCCTCGACTTGTCGCTCTTTTGTCCTTTTGTTCCTTCTTCCCGCTGCTCTTGTTGGCCGAGGGCTTCGAGCCATCAGATTCTTTGAACACCATCTCCTATTCAGCATTCATGATTTTTCCCACTTTGGCTAGTAGTTCAGTCATGGTCTTAGGAAGCTCCTTGGCTAATGCCCCGAACATCTAGCCCCACTACAGCCCACTCATCACGTTGTGATGGCAGTTGGCTCGTTGTAATCTACTACTTCTATCTTTTTTGTGTTGAATCGGGTAATATAGTCTTAGGTTCTCTCATTTGCCCTTTGGAGGACGCTGAGAAGATGGGCAACTTACTTTCCTGGCTTGGCACCAAAGCAGAAATAGCAGACAAATAGGACGACAAGTTACTGAAAATTCTTAATCTGCCACCTAGGCAGACTGTTGTACCATATTTAGACAGAGCTGGTTATGGTGCTAGAGAATGCTCAACACCTCATTTCCTCCAAGATGGAGTAAATGTCGGCAATCGCTTGGTATTGTTCGGTATGCAAAATGGGATCTATCTTCCCATCAAACTTTGGACTAATACTGGTGGCTTGAACTTCGTCGGAGTGGGGTATGCCACGACAGAGGGTACAAAGGGGGATCCTTTTGTGAAATCACACTGGAGGGGGGTCACTTGATTGGGCCATTTTGCCAAAACGATATTCTAGGTACTAGATGGAGCCTTTCCATGGTAGATTATAGCCTTGGGTACCACCTTCGATCGGCTTTTCTGCTTATCCTCGACTTTTGGCTGAACTCTCTTCCTGAGAAGTCTGCTCGGCTTCAACCGACGCTCGAGTGAAGTGACGGGATATCCTAGTGGCAGACCTACATAATAAGCTTCTTCGAGGACAATCGCGTGAAGTCGCTGGTACTTGCCAGCGGTTATAACATGGGCCCAATCGATCAAGCGTTGACCCTCTACTTAATCTTTTGAACGCATTGGGTTGTTCCTCTGAATAAGATTGAACATAAAAGTGGTTGAGCGATCGGATATAGGCGGTAGCCCTGGGGTGGCACGTCTAGTAGCATTACCATCCCATTCATCAGGAGGAACTGACATTAGCGCAAGATCCCAAGTTCAATCTCCTGGGATTCTCCATTGCTCGCCTACGGTATTCGTGTTGCCTCTCCTTATGAGGCACTGGAGGAAGTCGCATGTCACCACTCCTAGAGGCCTCAGGTCCAGGAGTTAAGTTATCTGGGTTGATTGGCACTGTCCTGGTCTGGAGGGTATGGGTCAACTGCCTGACACTCTCCTGCATCACCTCTTACCCTTTGGTGAGACTTATTAGTATGTTGTGTAGGTCGCTTGCCCCAGTGGGGGTAGTTGGTTTCTGAACTTTCTCTATACAGCTGCTCCTAGGGTTATCCACCATTCGAAACTGTGTCCGTTTAGGATCTGAATGAGTGGTTTTAGGTAGGAATCGCATCGGTTAGTTACGATCGTTCCCACATACGGTGCCAATTTATTAACGTCTAAAAGTGGAGACAACAAAAAATCAAGAGAGATAATTTATTATAAATAAGAATTATGAAGAATGGGGATGAGAGACAGTGAAAACATAATGATTTTTAAGTGGTTTGGCCCTTGGGGGAAACCTACATCCATGGTGGTACTGCTGTGGTATTTCACTTGTTGACACAGTTACAATTTTGGGTTTTTCGATACAACTCGAGGCTTGAGAAGGTATCAAAAAGTGTCCCCCAGTTTCGTGAATTCGTATCCTATTTATATGTGAATTGTAAATATTTACAAAGGGATAAATGGAGTGATGTTATAATTCGGGCAATTACATCTTGATGCATGTTTATCATAATAAATATGGATGCCTTGAAATTACAAAACATCTTTGGTGATGAGCATAATCATGAGATAAAATATTTGGTAATTTTAATCCCACGTGGTTAATAAGGGATATCTTGTGTGTATGTCTTCATATGAGTACATATGTGTCCAATATTATAAGAAACAGGTAGACTGAGCAATTCAATACTAAGACAACCTCCTTTGGTGATGAAGCCGAGAACATATGTTAATTCCCTTGGATTATGTAGATTTCATTCTCTGCTGATATTATATAGGTATAACAACCATCTAGTGTCCAGGAAATATGATCAAAAAGTTATGCTCTAGAACCAAACATCAAACCATCATTGGAAGCACCGATACTTATTTGCGTCGAGTGCATAGGAATTCGATGCCGAAGCTCTCATCGTTTTTTAGAGTGTATGAACGAGTCTCGTCTCTCCATACACTCTCATCTCACCGAGAGAGTTTTGACTCTTATCTCACCACATAGTGATGTTTAGATAATCATAATAAAATTATTTCAATTTTTCTCACCAAATTAATGATGTTATGCTCACCAAATTAATGATGTTATAATACGTCCCCTCTCGTCGTTTCCAGAGTGTATGGACGAGTCTTGCCTCTTCATACAATCTCATCTCGCCGAGAGAGTTTTGACTCTTATCTCACCACATAGTGATGTTTAAATAATCACAACAAAATGATTTTAAATTTTGTTGATCAAATTAATGATGTTATGCTCACCAAATTAATGATGTTATGATACGAGTACCCTCTCGTCATTTTTTAGAGTGTATGGACGAGTCGAGTCTCTTAATAAACTCTCTAGCTCACCACATAGTGGTGTTTAAATAACCATAATGAAATGATTTTTAAGTTGTGTTTTCCACCACTTAAGTGATGTTCCTACACTCGTCCCCCCTCTCGGTGTTATTGAGAGTTCATGGATGGGACAAGTCTCTTCATGAACTCTCGTATCACTGAGATTGAGCTATAACTAATTCACTAGATAATAATGTTCTTTAGTTTAGCATCATCCAAACCATGCAAAAATTATTTAAAATACATATATGAGGCAACACTTGTATTTCTCATTCATCTTTCATTGTTATACAAATACATCGATTTTTTTCTAATAAGGAGGGCGACACTCATACAATATGCACTATAATATCCAGGTCTACTAATAGTATTTCTTCAAATGGTCTGCATTCCAGTGGTTGAAAAAAGGTTCACCCTCCAACTTTTCCAACTTGTAGGTCCCTCAGACAACTTCTTCTCTGACTCAATACGGCCCATGCTAATTTGGATGCATCTTGTTCAACTTCTACCAAGACTTTTTCAATACCAAGTTTCCCATGGCTATCAGCCTCACTTTTACCCTCTTATTATAGAATCTGGCAGTCCTTTGCTGGTAAGCATACTATCTAACCTCAGCGTCCTCTCGTCTTTCTTCAATTAAGTACAGGTCAAGCCTCCTCTCACCATTGTTGGCACCAGGGTCATAGGTTTTTACTCTACGACTAGGAAGTATGATTTCAGTGGGAATAATCTCTTCGGACCAAGAAGATAACATAAATGGGCTTTCACTCGTCGGTGTTCTCTCTATCGTCCTGTAGGCCCATAGGATCCCATGTAATAACTCAATACATATGCCATTAGTATCCTCCAATTTCTTTTTAATGACATCCAATATTCTCCTAATTAGGACTTTGGTCTAGCCATTTGATTGGGTTGGCCCAGTGCAGAATAGAACTATTTTATTCCTACTCTTTCATAATACGCTTCCAAGGATTTATTTTTGAACTTTTTCCCATTATCTGAGATGAGCGTGTTGGGTAGGCCATACCTATAGATGGTGTTTCTCCAAATGAACTTGAACGTCTTCACTTCAGTGATGGAGATCATATCCTCTACATCTACCCATTTAGAAAAATAATCAATGAACACAATCGGATACTGATATCCACAGGTTACCTTTGGAAGTGAACCAACAAGTTCAATTCTCTAAACTCCAAACGGCCATGGGGAAGTAATGGACGAGAGTGGTCAATCAGGTGGATGGGGAATGCGTATATACCTCTAACACTTATCACATTTTTTCACATGGTCGGTCACATCCTTTGCCAGGGTTGGCCACCAGTATCCTTGTGTCACAATTCTCTTTACGAGAGATATTCCTCCAATATGGCTTGATATGACCCCTCAAGGATGTCAGTCAAGACATAATCAACCTCTATAGGATGGACGTGTTTGAGGAGGGGAAATAGCAAACCTTTTTTGTAGAACATAACTCCTATAATAGTGAACTTTGTCACCCGGTATTGGAGTTTCTATCTCTCAGATTTAGTATCTGGGAGTTCCACATATATGATGTATTTGATAAAAGGATTCATCCATGAGTCTCCTAAATTCAATTTTAAGCAAAACTCCACCCCACTATCGTCCTCCTCATTATTAGGCCTATGTAGAATCTCCATTAGAATGGTCCACCTAATCTCTATTTTTGTGGCTGAGGCTAATCTCGACAATGCATTATTTTCTTAAAGTTGACCATTACCTTTTTTACTCAAGCCAAGTACTTGGTCCTTTTCTCATCTTTAGCCTCGTAGATTCCTAAGATTTGGTTCACCATTAGCTATGAGTCACTATGCACTATCATGTGTCGACGTTCAACATCTTGGCCAGTGAGAGGACATACATCAAGGCCTCGTATTAAGACTTATTATTCAAAGCATTAAAACTGAGTCTTAGAGCGTATTCAATATCAGTTTCGACAATATTGATTACGTTTGGGGCCAATAATATCAGTCCTACCCTATTAGCACCTTTGCAAGAGGATCCATACACAAACAAGCTCCATATTAGGCTTTCATCTAAGAAAGGACCCTCATCCAGTGCCCCATTTTTTAATAAAAAATATTTTTTTACAGCGTCAGCTCTCGCTTTATATGCCAGCGCAGGACTTGCTACTTCCTTTCAGACAATACTGTAATCTCATCGTCTCTAACATCAGCCTCAACCCAAGTGAATTTTGTCACAAAATCGGCCAATTCCTTCCCTTTGATCACATTCCTTGGTTTATAAATGATGTCAAACTCTCCTAACTCAGTTAACCAAGCCATCAGCCTACTTGATTTCTAAGGTTTATGGATGACTTGTCTCAAAGGAATGTTAGTGAGTACCACCATAGTATGATCTTGGAAATAGGGCTTCATTTTTTTGGAGTCATGGATCAGAGCATATGCCAACTTTTTCATCCTTGGGTATTTTATCTCAACCCCTTGAAGAGCCTTGTTGTTGAAGTATATATCCCCCCTCATCATCTCGAACGATAGTTGCACTTATGGATGATTCCGACACTGCTTGGTATAGGAATAATTTCTCCCTTAGAATGGGCCGAGATAAGAGCGTTGAGAATCCTAAATAAGCTTTGAGTTCCTTAAAATCTTTTTCACATTCCTCATCCTAGACAAATTGTTTTCTCAATATCTTATAGAAGGGAAAACATGTATCTATAGCTCTAGAAAAGAAACGATTGAGAGTTACCACTCTTCACGTCAGCCTCTACACATCCTTTGTGGTTTGGGGTCTCTGCATATCAATCAGTGTTTTGATAATTTTTGAATTGGCTTCAATCCCCCTCTGGTTTATAATGAATCTGAGAAACTTGAATGTGCCGACTCCGAACATAAACTTCGCAGGATTCAACTTCATATTATAAAGGTCCATGGTGTCAAGCATTTTTGCAAGGTCAGCCACATAATCCTCATCCCTGAGGCTCTTCATTAGAATGTCGTTGATATAAACCTTCATGGTCTTCTAACATCTTATTGGCAAACCTCTGGTAGGTTTCCCCTATAATTTTAAGGCCAAATGGCATAACCTTATAGTAGTAGTTTCCTTTATTTGTGATAAAGGAAGTCTTCTCGGCATCGGCCTCATCCAAGAAGATTTAGTTGTACCTAGAGTAAGCATCCATAAAGCTCATTAACTCAAGCCCAGCTGTGGCATCTACCATCTTATATATATACGGCAAAGGAAAGTTATCTTTGGGACAACCTTTGTTTAGATAAGTGAAATCAACACACATTCCCCATGATGTAGGACCAAAGCGATGGTTTACAAAATATTCCAAAATTCAAATTTCTTTTAAAAATGACAATTAAGATCCTCAAATTTTAATTTCTTCAAAATTAAAATAAAATTAAACTAAACAAATATTTAAAATTTTCTTTTAAACAAAATTAATTCAATTCAAGTTAGAAATTAGGCCAAATACACCAAACATAAATTTTGCTAATTTAAATTAAATTAAATTTGAATTAAATTAAACAAAAATTACCCATTATTACTTAAGCACCCAAAACACAAATTTATGTGGTAATACCAATTTTATCTTGTCATACCTAATAATGCATCTATGTGTGAATTTTCAAGATATAAAACACACAACCACAAGTCATCGATATATGAGGAAAACCCACAATGGGAAAAACCTCAGACGGCCTAGCCACAAGTCCACTAAGTATCGTTTTATAAGGACAGGACAGAAAGACTTACTTCAAGAACCTGACGCCCTCTCAAGCCTTGACGCTTCTTCATTCCTCCATATCTGCCTAGTCGAAAACTCTGAAATACACCTTCGTCTCGGAATCCACCGATGGGGCACGGCTACCATCAACACACAAAATCTTCCTTTGTATGTGTACCGCGAATCAACAAATTGAAATCCTCCATAGGAAACTTTCCCCTTTTAGGTAGATAATGAATGATAGCCGGTGCCAAACAAATGATATCAAAGCATAATATATGAAGAAACTTGGATCAAAAAAACTGTAGGGTGTAAATTTTTTGTTTCAGTGGGAATTAAACCATTAAAAATAAATACCACAAGTAGAACTTTTGGGCTACTATCGTTTCTCTCAAAGTATATCAAAATGGATCTCAAATGTCTATGCAAAAAGTCCCTTCCGGCACTTCTTAAAAGGTGGTTGAAAAGATAGTGGAAAATGTTAAAAACTGACGAAACTACTGGAAACAAACGTCGGTCGTTCGAACGACTTTTGAATCTCGTTCGAACGACATTGCAGTAATAATGTCATTCAAACAACTATATCGAACGAGATTACAAATGATATTGCAGAGAAAAACTTTGTTTGATATCTCGTTTGAACGAGTTGGGAATCTGGTTCGAACGAGGGTTAAATTTCGTTCGAACGATTTTTAAGGAAAAATTATGTTTCTTTAAAAAATAAAAAGTCATTTTAAACTTTGATTAATAATAAGAAGAAAATTACACCAAATAAAAATATAAATCCATGGTTGTATATATATCATATCCATTCATACCTTTAGAGACCATGGAAAAACTTGAAAGGTTGATGGCGTTACACATGCAACGAAAAATCGGCAATGGCGATATTTTCAATTTATACTTGGCCGCTACGTCTTCAACTCAAATGTCATAGGCCTGAAGGTCACAAACTTCTACCCGACGACTCAAATAGTTTTGTTCGGAATTAATCCAACACTTACAAATTGACTCAATTGGAAATTTGTCCTTACAAATCTCCCCCTTTTGCTATTCCGAGAAAAAAACCAAAATAAAAACATAATGGAATGTCAAGCTCATCTAAAAGACACAATCCCACCAAAAATAAAAAATAACAAACGCCTAACTGACACATGGGATGATAAGCTTTTCTTGCTTTAAAATATTGCCGCTAAGATGAAAACTGTAACACCCCGCGCAATTTGACAAGCGAGGTGTCCATCCGCCGCAGCCAAACTACGTCGGGAGCCACTAAATAAGTAATCATTCCTATCATGTGACAGATATGGGACATATAAAATTCATTCCACAAGATAATAATCAGATCAATCCAACTAGTAATAACCATTCATGCAATATTAAAATCCATCACCATGTTAATCTCCAAAATAAATCCAACTCCAAATAAATATAAACTAGAATAAAATGATCTAGTTGTAAATATTGGAATAAAACTGTAAACAACTGTGGAATCGATTGGCCCACCAAATCAGTAAATAAAGTCTGATAATAAATGTGACGGAATGGAAAATAAATCTAAACTACTAAGCCTTTGAAATAAAAACGTCTCCAGTTGCACCTCAAAATATATCCCCAATTACTCTTATACTGCTACTCCAGCACTATACCTGAAAAATATTAGTCAATGCAATGGGTCAGAGCCCAGTGCATGAATACCAAAATTAAATAGATTTCTAAAGTTTAGTTTTTTAAAAAAAATTAATTTTTCAAAGATTTTTATGGCTCAGAAATATCGGGATGTTACATACTTCCCCACTAGCATGGGAATTTCGTCCGCAAAATTAGACGAAGCGTAAATGTCAAACGTAAAGTTGTGCAAATAAAATAAGGCTTACATATGCCTACCCGTAGAATATCACAATTGGGCACCCATACACCCAGTCCTACCCGCACATAATCCCACGATCAAAATAATATATATATATATGTGTGTGTGTGTGTGTGTGTGTGTGTGTGTGTGTGTGTGTGTGTGTGTTGGGCACCCATACACCCAGTCCTACCCGCACGTAATCCCACGATCACAATAATATTAGATAGATATATATATATATATATATATATATATATATATATATAGATATATAGATATACATGTGTGTGTGTGTAACTATGAAAATAATGGCGCACCACACTCTAGTACTAATTACCGCTCGATTCTATCTTAAAAAGTCATTGTGATGCCTAAATGCTCAAATCAAATCACACCACTACATCAATAATAGATATAACCAAAATTTATACTAACGATCTACCAAATAAATATCGTTTCCAAAATAAACTCTAAGGATCCTCTCATCAAGATTACTACTTCTAACCTTAATGCCTACAATGTCCTTAACACAACTCCCTATCTCCAAGAAACACATCTAACACGTACGCTAGACCCATTATCTCTAGGAATAGGAATCAACAAAGGGGATCAAATATCAGTAACGCGAAAGATAAAGGGACTCACAACCTACGAAACCTAAGGCCATGCTCTAATACCATCTGTAACTCCCCGTGCAATCTGACAAGCGAGGTGTCCATCCACCTCCGCCAAACTACACCGAGAGTTACTAAATAAGAAATCATTCTTAGCATGTGACACATATGAGACATATAAA
This sequence comes from Sambucus nigra, assembly GCA_949130495.1. Taxonomy (NCBI): domain Eukaryota; kingdom Viridiplantae; phylum Streptophyta; class Magnoliopsida; order Dipsacales; family Adoxaceae; genus Sambucus; species Sambucus nigra. Next base: position 204,995,095 of record OX422211.1, on the reverse strand, counting down.
ATTCATTCACAAGATAATAATAAAATTGATCCAAATAATAATAACCATTCATGAAATATTAAAATCAATCACCATGTTAATCTCCAAAATAAATCCAACTCCAAATAAATATAAACTCGAATAAAATGATCCAATCTTAAATATTTGAATAAAACCGTAAATAACTGTGCAACCGATTGGCCCACCAAATTCGAAAATAAAGTTTCATAATAAATGCGATGGAATGAAAAATAAATCTAAACTACTAAGCCTCTATAATAAATACGTCTCCAACTGCACCTCAAAATATATATCCAATTACTCTTATGCAGCTACTCCAGCACTATACCTGAAAATATTAATCAACGCAATGGGTCAGAGCCCAGTGCATGAATACCAAAATTAAATAACACGCCATCAAATGCATAGGGAATATAACAATAAAAAGTACAGTATTAAATTCTCCCACTTTGTATAACATGATCTACCTAAGAAAGAAATCTCCCCATAAATGAGATCTCCCAAAATTAAAAGGTTTAGATACCATCCCCCCCCCCCCCTTTTTTTGTTCAGCAATAGACGAAGGTTAAAGTGCATAAAATTACACATTTCTCCCAAATTAAAAAAAAATATCCACCTAAATGTAACATGGGATACATATGATGGAAAAACAAGTTTATCATTCAATGGTGTATAGATTTACAAGTACAATAAAGCAACATGTCAACAAAAGAGAAACTAATCCAAAGATAGATACATATATCAACACGAAGAAAACATGGACTACATAGCAAGACAAAGACTCAAAAACAAATGTACCATATATACACATACGTAAACGATACCAATGACGTACAAGTGCATATATATATATATATATATATATATATATATAGGTATAAACACCACACAAGATACAAAATTCAATAAGCTTTCCACACTCATATGGCATAAATGTGTCTAAATAAACATGTGGTAAATGGAGTGAAGGGGTGTGAACTAGAGACTTAAAGAATTATGACTCAATCAATTAAAAATGTTCAAGTAGTTCTATTTGATTGCAAAAACTTTATCAAACATAGATTTAGCCTCATGTTACAAGATAAATTGAACTTAAAGAACAAACAAGCACAATGCCTATAAGCCTAGAATTTTGATGATTCTACAAACCAATAAAGTCATGATGAAATAAGCAAAACTCAGATACATTGTCATTGTGAAAACCCATTGATATTTCTATCCAAATGCCCTCATAAATAATACTTCTTTTATTTTATTTTGAATGAACATACCAAACTAAACTATATAGGCTTTGGCTACATTTTACAATGCCACACTTTTTATGCCCTTGCAAATGGTGGCTTTCACATAAAGGAAGTTTGCTCTTCTGTATCCCTTTTTGTGCACTCTCGTATAATTTTTTTATACAATCAAAACAAATCTCACATGAAACGGTTCTTACATGCACAAATCCTCCATAGTCATAGAGACATGTAGATGACAAAATTGATAGGAGAACATCTCACTTAGCTCAAATATATATATGTGAAGTTAAAATTCAAAAGATCTCGTGCATGTGTGTGAGAGGCATATAAAAATATAATCCATTAAGAAACTGAAAATCAAACTTCTCCATGCAAGCATGATAAAGAACATTTTAAGAATTGAAATTCATAACCAAAAATTCTAGCCACATGGAAGCGGGGGAACGATATAGGATTCAAACACAAGTATATGCCACATAAAATGTGTAAAACTAAAATACACAAAAAAAATCTTTTTGAGTTTTTCAAAATTTTTAAACAAAAAAAAATCATCTAAAAAGACAGACTAAATCTTTTTGTATTTTTCAAATAATACCAAAAAATTAAAAATTAAAATACAAAAGATAAACATGTCATATTCTAGCAAAATACATATGGTGAAGTGTAGACTAGAAAAGGACAAACAAACATACAACTAGTAAAAATCTATCATGAAGCATAAAAGCTAGTGTATGTATACAAAACTAACAGAATCAACCTTTAGATTTAGTAAGGGAGGAATCATGTGTAAGTAAATGAGAATCATAAGGCCTATCATGTAAAGCCTTCAAATCGGATCTCTTAACCCATACGAGTGAAACACGACGCTCTCGGGATTTGGTGACCTTGGTGACTCTACCCTTGGACTTCCTAAGACCAATTCTAAGTTCAAAACAAAACCTCCTAAGGTGACCCTTTCGACCACAATCTGTGCAAGTGAAAACAGGGTGTGAAGTGTTACCTAAGGATTGACCTTTTCTAGTTTCCTTAATGATTCTTTCAAAAATATGGTTTTGTCTTTATTAGCGGAAGCATTTTGAGTATCGAATCCAATACCACACATGTCATCTTTCATTTGGATGGTGCCTAAGATTTTATCTAATTTCTCTAACCTACACTCCAAATCAAATTTGACTCGGCTTGAGTCTCTCAATTTCTCTTCAAGATCCACTATTTTAGACTCAAGTAAAATCTTACTCTCTTCAAACTCAAGAAGATCTTTCTTCATAGCCTCCATTAAACTTCTATGGCTATCGTTTTCACCTTTAACGTACTCTAGCTTCTCTCGATGAGTTCTCTCACGTGCCTTAAGATCTTTAATTAAAAACTTTCATCATTTCCTATGGCACGTTCTCTCATTTTAGATTCTAACTTCAAGTTTGCCCTTCTTAAATTTAACGACTCCGCATACAACTCAAGAAAGTCTACTTGAAGTTCACTATCCTCCTCCTCTTATTTATCCTAACTTTCTTCTCCACTCTCTTTACCATCAAACTCATGGGATTCATAAACATTGGCCTCAGAAGTGTTTTGAAACCCCATCAAATTAAACCCTGGGTGATCAGTCCTAAATTAAATTAGAACATGTTTCTCAGTTGGTTCATTCTTAGCATCACTGTCGACTTTTTAATTACTAACCACCTAAGTGAAAAATTAGACAGGTGTCAAGTTTTATCTTTCATTAATTTAATGAAATACTCATGCGGAAACAAAATAATTTAAACAATCACAATTAACTGAATTCAATCATTCACATATAAATGATAATTCGACCGAATAAACCATCGGCTAAAATCCAACAAAAGTAAAGACAGATAATAACAATCGCAAAGTATCTGAAATGAATACTAAATAAAACTGTAAGCCGCATGCTCGAGTATCTGATGATAAACCCCTACTCTCAGAATAAAAGGGATAGAGGCCCCTATCAAAATATTGCAACATCCACATATGCTGCAGCAACGAATCCCAAGAACGAGTGAAGGTTGGCGTCCCTGTGGCTGGACATATAAAAGGTTTTTTAAAATATTTAAATCAAGAGTTAGAACCCAAAACATTTTGAAAACATTTAGCAAATGAGTAACTTGCAGTAATAAATATTCATGAATGCTCTTCATATTTTAGTTAGTGTCGCACTCCCTTGAGGACACCCTCACCCCTCCTCTAATGTGCACAACTAACGCCTTAATTAAATCCCCTAGTCGTTTATCCCATATCTAGATAACCGATATAACCCCTTGCAACATTTATGCTCTTACCGAGTATGCAATAATTATGATTTCTAAGTTATTATTAGCATTAACTTAATTAATCATTCCCCTTCTTAAATTGATATAACTTTCACACCCATTATACACATAATACAATCCACGGCCTGTATTAAATTACCCGTATATAATTATTTACCTCATTATATACATATAACCATATTACAACATTCACACCTATGTTGGAATAATAAACAATAATAACCATACTCCCGAGTAATAACACACCGGATGTATATTTTCTAAAGTGCTATCCCAGTAGGCGTATTCACATAACCCAGTTACCCCAAGTCAGAATCGCTCACTAACTTGGTTAAAATCATACATAATGGAGGCAGTCATATTCCTTCCTTGAAAGCGAGATGCCCTTACCCATATAACGGACTCTATGACCTGGGGATATACTCGCCCTACTCCTCAAGCTAGGAGATTCACCCACTACGCGTAACCTCCCCTGATAGCACTAGAGTATGTATATTAATAATACCTAATCATTGATATTTATGCACACACCAAATATATACTATCGCACACCGTATATATATACACACACACACACACACACACACACACACACACAGAGAGAGAGAGAGAGAGAGGGAGAGAGAAATAAATAAAATACCCCGGCTTTACCCTATACTAAGTCCGTAACACAAGCCTATACAAAATATCATGAGTTTATGGTCCAACCCCGATTATTAATTAATTTGCACATTAAGTAATTAAATTACTTTTGGTATCTCCTAACTAATATATTTAGATCTCGCTTTCATGGCCCGAGAATAAAATAATACCCGAGTCTAAATCCCCAACTCCGAATTAATTATCTTTCATTCTTAATTAATTTAATACCTTGGCATCGCTCAACCAATATACCCAGACTCGCCCACTCGATCCGTATTTAATTATTTTGGAATATTTTTCCCAAAATTAACCATAATGTGTCACACATAAATCCCTCCCAAACCCAATTATTTTCCCTTATAATTGTTTGGAATTTATGTTCATTATTTATTTCTCACTAAATAATGTATAGGAATTGAAATTTTAAATAATTTTCTCTTATATAAAGAAAACTAGCTGACCTGTCAAAAATACTGGACCATCGATCGATCGACCCTTTTCATCAATCGATCAATCGAACAGGTCTTCGTCTTGTCCAACATTGTTTCAGCCATTAATGAATTTCTCCCAATTACAACCTCTTCTATGGTTCACCCCAAATGTAGACAACATTTTTAATACATGGGAACATAATTAGGACCTCCCCTAAAACCACAAACATGACTTAATTCCCACAAATCTCTACTTATTCCAAAATTGGGAAATTTTCGGGCTTTCTTTGTTCGGTCCCAATTTCATCCATTTATTATCCCAATTTCGTTCTTCAATTTCTAATGGGTTTTTCACATCTACGTTAAATATCTACTCAGAACCATGTAACACAACAAATTCCTACGCCAATTCTCATTTTGGTGTTCCAATTACAAAACCCCATTTTTGTACCCGTTTATACCCAAACGAATTTTAGATTTCTGCATCGCACATATATGAATTGAAAACATAAATAAATGCTACAGCAATGGGACAACCCGCTATATCAAATTAAAATAGGAGTTGCATATGGATCATTCTCAGCATCACTGTCGAAAAACCAATTTAATTACTAATAACTAATTAGGTTGGCATCAAAATTTTACTTAACTACTCTTTTTAAACAACTACGCAATTGAAACATCCAAACAGTTTATATAAATGAAACTGGAAAGAGATAAACTAACCAAACATTCGGTTCAAATATGATACAACCAAATCGAATGACGCACTAAAAGGCAGTGAAAGAGTAAATAAATACAATTGAGCTTTCGGCCCGAAAGTAACTACAATGCTTCCTATCTAGATATCAAGGAGAGAAGCGTCTAAATCAAACATGCATGCATCCACAGCTGCTGCAGCAGACGTCTGACTCGAAATGGATCATCATCCAGGCGTCCCTGTGTCTGGACACCTATATATACACAATATATAGCAAGAGAGGAAAAATATAGAAACGGGTCAGAGCCCGAGTTGTGAAAATATTTAGCAAGTGCATAAATTCTTTATTTATTTATTTTAAAAATATGTTTTATATCATATTTAAATTGGTATCGCACTCCCATGAGATACCCCTCACCCCTCTTCTAATAATGAACGCCTAACTCACTCTTCTAAAATATCCTAGTTAAGCTACCCCGCCTAACTAATCTAATTCACCCGCCTTCTAGAAACCTCAACAACCTGAGTACTAAGTGCTAAACTTCTCTCCATTCTCAACACTGCGCTAAGTTCATGCGTGGGGTGTCTCGCGAAGCGAAATCCAAACAAGGAACCTCCCCCCCCCCCCCCCCGATACACTACTGCTTGGAGTGTCAATGGTCGAGATCCATTAGGCCCTTAGTACAAAACGAAAATATAAACATACTTATATAATAATATACATATTATATTCATTCTCATATACATCTTACAATATACATCCAGATAATATCTCCCGGACTGAGGTTTACTCTATATTCAATTTTATAATGCACATCCGGATAGAATCTCCCGGACTGAGAATTTATCCTTTTTTTATTTTTTATCTCTTTACTCTCATAGAGATATATATTACCTTGTTTTCATACACAAGTAATATACTATACACAAAAGTATAATAACCATCCTACCGAGCTATAACTCAAGGATGAGATCTCTCAATGCTATCATCTTCCAGTGCCTCACTCACGTAGCATCCTGGGGAGCACCGGTAGGACTAAATGACACCTACTTTGTGGTCAAAAATATCACAACGTCTGGGAAGCGGTCATAGTTCCTTCCTGGCAATGAGACGAAACATACCCACCACGTCTCACCCCTAAAAAAATCACATAATATAATAATGGACGCTATGACCTGGGCAATATCCACACCCTACTCCTCGAGCCAGGGTGCTCACCCTCATCGCACAACTTCCTAATGATAGCATTAGAGGGGGTATGCTTCACATATATATATATATATATATATATATATATATATATATATATATATATATATATATATATATATATATATATATATATATATATATACCATCCACATATATATATATATACACATATCCGTATCATATTGTATTTATAATTGAATCACATAGTATATATACTATATATTGCTCCTCGAATATATATATATAAATGGCCATAATTGCCAATCACACATAGCGATGACAAATAATCCCAAAGATTCTCTCAAATAATCATATTCATGCATTCACACACTCATGATACTATACTCAAAGTATTCCCTTTTAAGGGTTTATTGGATATCTCTAACTATACCAATTCACACTAAGTACATAAATATATTCCCAAATTTATCCTAGTAGTCTCGTAGGATTTACCCAACCATAATCGATATAATTATGTTTTCCTACACGCATACTGATATAGGCCTAAATGCCCACTGAAATTATCCCAAGGAATATTCGTCACCAAACACCCTTAACTTAAATAGGTCGTGGATTCCATTTCCACGAACTCAATGACTACATTTCGCTCAAATAATAATCTAGAGGTCCCCACTCTATATTTAGGAACCCCTAATATTTATCTCCAAACAATTCTAGCCTTAATTCTCCCAATATCAGGTTTGATTTCTAACTAACGATTTCGATCTCGGATAGCCTTCCATAGAAAAATCATTATAAATCCAAAAAAATTAGAAAAATATGCGGTCAGTACCCACGCGACCGTATCGAAAAGATCTACAATTTTCATTTTTTGACCAAGAGTTGAATCGATTCGCCTCTAGGCTGAATCGATTCGGCAATGACAATGGTTTTCTCCGAGACTGTTTCGGCCATTAACATACCTCCAAGCTTTTTGTTTCTTCTCCTAACCTCCTCCAACCTTAACCAATAACATATACACATATAAATAGGGGTTCTAAACATCCTAGAACCCATAATCCACAATTTAATTCAATAAATTCCTAAGTTTCTCGAATTGGAAATTATTGGGGGTTTTACTCGTTTAGCTTCTGAAAACACGTTTTAATTCACAAAACCCATCCCAAAAATCTTTGTGGTGCATCACTACCAACTACGATATGATATTTATGCTTAAAAATAAATAAATCAAGTAAACACTTACCTCGTGGATAAAATTCGACGATCCCGAGTCGAATCCCGCGGAGTTTGGCCCGAAAATCCTTTTTCTCTCTTCCTATCTTCCTTCCTCTCTCTCTTCTCTCTTTTTCTTTCTCTTTCTTTCCCCCCTCCCTCCTTATATAGGTAGAAATAAAGGTTTATCCCTTAAAACCCAAAAACGACTCGTTTCCTCAATTACAAGCTCTTTTTAACTCTAAAAATTCCTGAATCTCAATTTCGACCATCGGATACACTATTCTGACTATTTCGGCCATTTCGAGACCAACCGCACACTCTAAATCTCCATTCGAGGTACTTGACTGCAAGTCACTGATTTAATGCCACGCAACTTAATGCGGTATCCCCATTAAAATATTATCCTTTATCGTGTTACCCACTGCGACAAATAATTAAAATGACCCAACTCATTTACTTAGTCTCAAAAGTAAATGAAACACACCTCTGAAATCATCTAACCCTCATAAATTTCCAAAAATTATTATTCCGGAAAATTCCCCAAATTTCCAATTAACACCCATTTATGAAATTTAATTATCCCCAAAAGTACGGATTGTTACATACTTCCCCCCTTACAACATAATTTCGCCCTCGAAATTCGGATATAACCTACACCACCATCTTAGGATCGCTAATTTCACAGCGTCCTAGTACCCCCAAAATCAAAAGGTGCTAACAAGATGGTACCTTACCATATATCACCTATCTCAAGGTGTACTCAAACGTACTAGCTTCACCACAAGCTCATTTAAATTTCTACATGATAATGCACAACAACGACGCATTACTCCTATTGCTTCTCTAACTGCCAATAAGAGAAACGAGTCTATAACTACCGCCCTAACATCTCGCAAAGCTAATACTCTTGCTAACAAGCGTCCACTCGTCCACAGCAGGACAACGGATTTCCTTTAAAAAGGAAACTCTACTAAAACTTTACTATTCTCGTTAGTCTCGTCGCTTATCTTGGGCATGCTACTTCTTATTACCCCCTATATAATTGGAATATCGCGTACCTCTCACGACGTTCCTTTCTACCCATACTAATTCCACTTATACTGCATCACGGCATAATTTTCAACCTATATACTATACCTATTACATATCAGACGGTATATACCCAATTTACCAGCGAGCCCATACTCTTATAACTCTTGCCTATCAGCACAACCATTGAAAACGTTCGACACGTACACTCTCTTTAAATAATGGCCTCATTTCCTCGGTGTAATACTCACACATGGGTCCTCCCAACCCGCGAAATTCTATTCTCCTTAGGGTTAATCATCCAGTCTTCTTGTGATTTACTTCTCGAAATCTTCTTAAATCGGCACTACCAACTCTATTGAACTTACATCCTAATAATGCTACGGTCTATGAGTTGCACTACCTATGCGAAACGACTATAATCCTACGTATATCCCTAGTGCCCAAGGCCTCTCTCAACTTCCGACATTTTCTTGGTTTTATGTGTGGGATGTCTTGCAAAGAGAAATCCAGACAAGGAACCCCTCCAATACACTATTACTTAGCTTTGTCGGTCGTGGAGGTCCATTAACTTCAAATATGCCACTAGGATAAACCCATACCACCAATCAATAAAATGTGGTCGGGACTTCTATTTCCTTCCAGGAGCCAAACCACCAGGCGCTTGTATTAACACTAAGTCCTCAGCGCAAACAACAACGAAATTAATCTTACAGCTTAACAATAAATCCGGCACACCTTAAATCATATCTATAAGGTCGCCACTCACTCAAATCATAATAATGAAACCTCTGCTTACCAGAGTTCCACCTATCCATATTAGCAAAGGTGAACTCAACCTGTATCTAGGTGAGACATCGCAATAATAACATGTTCCACTCTGGAACCATGGACACGATAGTCTTTCAGTCATTAGCCTGCTATCGCTCCAAATAACAAAAAACATAATATACTCAGAAAAACACCATACTCGTATATCACACATAGAGCGAGTAATACAAACTAGATATATATATATATTAAAATTATAGCTAATGAAAGAAAATATAACTCCGCTACAGCGGAAAACACATAGATATGTACTATATTAATGTTATCGATACTGTCTCAAAGATCGAATTACACACACGAATCTAGGGTTAGAGAAATACCGTGAATTTATCTAGTCACACCAAATATACCTCCGCCATCTGAGGTAAAACTCATAATGATAACTTCGCCAATCTCTCTGGCTACTCCAAATGGTTCCCGAACTTAATACACTTGTCCTAACTGAACCTAAAAACTACTTTAATTGATGTCCTTTCTCGGCACTCCATTCTTGTCCTTCAACTCCTACCCGGCAAGGACTAATTGCGTGGTTCTACCCTCCACATTACAACATTCTCCATAAGGGTGAGAAACACTTTCTAATGGCTCAATCATTCTTTTGAATAACTCTCTCTTCATTATACTTACTTCACTTCGGTACAAGGTTCACTTCTCCATAACTATTTATTCACTGTCGGTATCTGACTGATCCTTATGTGAACAATCCAAAAACTTCATTCTCCTCCTTCTTAATCCATCAAAGGAATTTGCGATTAAAACCGTCCATGAGATTTCTCTAGGAGAAAAACATCCTGCTTTCCCCGAATATGGAGACCACTATTCCCACCATTTCAATAATTCTCCTACAAGTGAACAATTTTCCTCAAACCTTCACATATGGGTATTTCCATACCCCACGCTAAGCCAAAGCTTCTGAGCCTTCTACTCATACTAAGTGAAGCTACAATGGCTTCGTATAACTTAAACCTCCACGTATGGTCCTTATCTAATATCCTTCAAACTATACCCCAACTTAGCTTCACGGTGTAATACCACTTTAGTACCACACTCTACTACATCGATACTTAGATACTCTTGACTACTATACTCTAGAAGTCGCCACCAAAATCCTTAGCAAATGCCACAAAGGGAGTGACCTCTACCACGGTACTAGTCCTTGACTTACTAGATGTTCCAGCTAAGCCCCGCCTCTTGCTGCCTTCCTAGCCCCGCACACGAATCTCGAACGAGCGTGCAAAATATTTCCATAATCTAATACTATGGCAGGAGAACGAAATTTCACAAGAGAAATCAACAATCCTAATCCTGAGGCTCTATATCAAATCGAGAGCAACGCTGAAAGCGTAGAACGTTCGCACAAATTCTTAAGGACACTAGAACCTGATGCTCTGATACCATCTGTGACAACCCTCCTAATAAAATACCAGGCATTTACTCCTATATCAAATTAAAATAGGAGTCTCATATGGATCATTCTCAGCATCACTGTCGAAAAACCAATTTAATTACTAATAACCTATTAGGTTGACGTCAAAATTTTACTTAACTACTCTTTTTAAACAACTACACAATTAAAACATCCACACAGTTTATATAAATGAAACTGGAAAGCGATCAAATAACCGAACACTCGGTTCAAATAAGATACAACAAAATCGAATGCCGCACTAAAAGGCAGTGAAAGAGAAAATAAATACAATTGGGCTTTCGTCCCGAAAGTAACTACAATGCTTCCTATCTAGATCTCAAGGATAGAAGCATCTAAAACAAACCTTCATGCATCCACAGCTGTTGCAGTAAACGTTTGACTCGAAATGGATCATCATCCAGGAGTGTCTGTGTCTGGACAACGATATTATACAATATATAGCAAGAGAAGAAAAATGTACCGAGTTGTGAAAATATTTAGCAAGTGCACAAATGATTTATTTCTTTTTTTTAAATATGTTTTATCTCATATTTAAATTGGTATCACACTCCCATGAGATACCCCTCACCCCTCTTCTAATAGTGCACGCCTAACGCACTCGTCTAAAACATCCTAGTTAAGCTACCCCGCCTAACTAATCTAATTCACCCTTCTTCTAGAAACCTCAACAACCCGATTACTAAGGGCTAAACTTCTCTCCATTCCCAACACTGCGCTAAGTTCATGCGTGGGGTGTCTCACGAAGCGAAATTCAAACAAGGAACCCCCCCCCCCATACACTACTACTTAACAGCGTCAATGGTCGAGATCCATTAGGCCCTTAGTATAAAACGAATATTGAAACATACTTATATAATAATATACATATTATACTCATTCTCATATACATCTTACAATATACATCCGGATAATATCTCCCGGGCTGAGGTTTACTCTATATTCATTTTTTTAATGCACATCCGAATAGAATCTCCCGAACTGAGAAATTTTCCATTTTCTTTTTTATCTCTTTACTCTCATAGAGATATATATTACCTTGTTTTCATACACAAGTAATATACTATACACACAAGAATAATAACCATCCCACCGAGCTATAACTCGGGATGCGGTCTCTCAATGCTATTATCTTCCAGTACCTCACTCACGTAGCATCCTGGGGACCACCGGTAGGACTAAATGACACCTACTTCATGGTAAAAAAATATCACAACGTCTGGGAAGCGGTCATAGATCCTCCCCGACAATGAGACGAAACATACCCACCACGTCTCACCCCTAATAAAAATCACATAATATAATAATGGATGCTATGACTTGGGGAATATCCACACACCCCTCCTCGAGCCTGGGTGCTCACCCTCATCGCCCAACTTCCCAATGATAGCATTAGAGGGGGTATGCTTCACACACACACATATATATATATATATATATATATATATATATATATATATATATATATATATATATATATATATATATATACACATATCCGTATCATTTTTTATATATACTTTAATCACATAGTATATATACTATATATTGCTCCTCGAATATATATATAAACAGCCATAATTGCCAATCACACATAGCGATGACCAATAATCCCAAAGATTTTCTCAAATAATCATATTCATGCATTCACACACTCATGATACTATACCCAAAGTATTCCCTTTTTACAGTTTTATTGAATAGCTCTAAATATACCAATTCACACAAAGTACATAAATATATTCCCAAATTTATCCTAGTAGTCTCGTAGGATTTATCCAACCATAATCGATATAATTATGTTTTCCTACACACATACTTATATAGGCCTAAATGCCCACTAAAATTATCCCAGGGAATATTCGTCACCAAACACCCTTAACTTAAATAGGTCGTGGATTCCATTTCCACGAACCCAATGACTACATTTCGCTCAAATAATAATCTAGAGATCCCCACTCTATATTTAGAAACCCCTAATATTTATCTCCAAATAATTCTATCCCTAATTCTCCCAATATCAGGTTTGATTTCTAACTAACGATTTCAATCTCGAATAGCCTTCCATAGAAAAATCATTATAAATCCAAAAAAAATCAGAAAAATACGCGGTCGGTGCCCACGCGACCATATAAAAAAGATATACAATTTTCATTTTTTGACCAAGAGACAAATCGATTCGCCTCTAGGGTGAATCGATTTTGCAATGACACTGGTTACTGTTCATCATCTTCTTCGAGACTGTTTCGGCCATTAACATACCTCCAAGCTTTTTGTTTCTTCTCCTAACCTCCTCCAACCTCAACCAACAACATATACACATATAAATAGGGGTTCTAAACATCCTAGAACCCATAATCCACAATTTAATTCTATAAATTCCTAAGTTTCTCGAATTAGAAATTATAGGGTTTTTACTCGTTTAGCTTCCGAAAACCCGTTTTAATTCACAAAAGCCCATCCCAAAAATCTTTGTGGTGTATCACTACCAACTAAGATATAAGATTTATGCTTAAAAATAAATAAAGAAAGTAAACACTTGCCTCATGGATAAAATCCGACGATCCTGAGTCGAATCCCGCGGAGTTTGGCCCGGAAATCCTTTTTCTCTCTTCCTCTCTTCATTCCTCTCTCTCTTCTCTCTTTTTCTTTCTCTTCCTTTCCCCCTCCCTCCTTATATAGGGAGAAATAAGGGTTTATCCCTTTAAATCCAAAAATGACTCGTTTACTCAATTACGAGTTCCTTTTAACTCTAAAGATTCCTGAAACTCAATTTCGACCATCGAATACACTATTCTGACTATCTCGGCCATTCTGAGACTAAGCGTACACTCGAAATCTCCATTTGAGGTACTTAACCGCAAGTCACTGATTTAATCCCACACAACTTAATGCGGTATCCCCATTAAAATATTATCCTTTGTCGCGTTACCCACTGCGACAAATAATTAAAATGACCCAACTCATTTACTTAGTCTCAAAAGTAAATGAAACACACCTCTGAAATCATCTAACCCTCATAAATTTCTGAAAATTATTATTCCGGAAAATTCCCCAAATTTCCAATTAACACCCATTTATGAAATTTAATTATCCACAAAAGTACGGGTTGTTACAAGCAAGTTAACCACTTGCCTTATGGGTTCGTCGGGTCTGATCCGTTGATGTATAGGCAAGTTTGACGACGAATACACCCAATCTCGTTCCCAGTTTTGTCTCCAAAAGGATCCCCAAAGCACTCTAACTGCTCCCTATAGTTTTCTCTCAAAACTTAGGATTTAGATTTGTATTTTATGCCATTTCCCTTTTCTCCCAATTACGTATAAAAGTTGAATCCCGTTTTTAGCCTAATGGGCCAAGCTCGAGTGACCCAAATACCCCAGTGTGCGCCCGCCTATACTTAAAAATGCCCCGAGACCCATTTACTACCCCCGGGTACTCTTTTTCGACTACTTTGGCCCATCCGGGCTCAACTGTGTACTTAGAATTTGCATCTGAATTAATTTACACAATTTCTTGTCTCACACCTGACTTAGTCTATAACCGACACCACTATTACACTCTTGACGTAGATAATTATTACTATTTACTTAGTAATTTAATTTCCCATAATTATTAACCATTTATTCTCTTTATTAATATTTATATACAGATTCCCATAATTAATTCCATTAAATTATGACACGCCAGTATTTAAATTTTTACCCGAATTAATTAATTTTTAATTGCATAAAAATACGGGGTGTTACATACTCCCCCCCTTACAAAAGAATTTTGTCCCCAAAATTAGGTCGTACATGCGGTGAATAATACGAGATGTCGGGTTGTAAGTCATACGAGATGTCTGGCTGTAAGTCAATTTCCCCGAGTGGAACATGCCAGAAAGCCCTCTCACTCATTTGATATTTCTTCAGCGATGCCACATTGAACACGTCCTATATCCCATGAAGATGATTTAGCAAACCCAGTCGATAAGATACTGGTCCCACCCTCTCAATAATAGGGAAGGGTCCTACGTACCTCGGTGCTAACTTACCTATTTGTGACGACCCTCCTAATAAAATACCGGGTGATCAGTCTTAAATTAAATTAGAAAAGGTTTCTCAGTTGGTTCATTCTTAGCATCGCTGTCGACTTTTTAATTACTAAACACCGAAGTGAAAAATTAGACTGGTGTCAAGTTTTATCTTTCATTAATTCAATGAAATACTCATACGGAAACAAAATAATTTAAACAATCACAATTAACTGAATTCAACCATTCACATATAAATGATAATCTGACCGAATAAACCATCAGCTAAAATCCAACAAAAGTAAAGATAGATAATAACAATCGCAAAGTATCTGAAATGAATACTAAATAAAACTGTGACCCACGTGCTCGAGTATCAGATGATAAACCCCAACTCTAAGAATAAAAGGAATAGAGGCACCTATCCAAATACTGCAACATCCACATATGCTGCAGCAACGAATCCCTGGAATGAGTCAAGTCTGGCATCCCTGTGACTGGACACATAAAAGGTTTTTAAAAATATTTAAATCAAGGGCTAGAACCCAAAACATTTTGAAAAAATTTAGAAAATGATTAACTTGCAGTAATAAATATTCATAATACTCTTCATATTTTAGTTAGTGTTGCACTCCCTTGAGGACATCCTCACCCGTCCTCTAATGTGCACAACTAACGCCTTAATTAAATCCCCTAGTCGTTTATCCCATGTCTAGATAATCGATATAACCCATTACAACCATTCTTCTCCAATCGAGTATGCAATAATTATGATTTCTAGGTTATTATTAGCATTAACTTAACTAATCATTCCCCTTCTTCAATTCATATAACTTTCACACCCGTTATACACATAATACAATCCACGACATGTATTAAATTACCCGTACATAATTATTTATATCATTATATACATATAACCATATTACAACATTCACACCTATGTTGGAATGATAAATAATAATAACCATCCTCCCGAGTAATAACTCACCGGATGTATATTCTCTAAAGTGCTATCCCACTAGGTGTATTCACATAACCCAGTTACCCCAAGTCAGAATCGCTCACTAACTTGGTTAAAATCATACACAATGGAGGCGGTCATATTCCTTCCCTGAAAGTGAGATGCCCCTCACCCATATAACGGACGCTATGACAAGAGGATATACTCGCCCTACTCCTCAAGTTAGGGGATTCACCCACTACGTGCAACCTCCCCTAATAGCACTAGAGTATGAATATTAATAATACCTAATCACTGATATTTATGCACACACCATATATATATATACACTATCTCACACCGTATATATATATATAGAGAGAGAGAGAGAGAAATAAAATACCCGGGCTTGACCGTATACTAAGTCCGTAGCACAAGCCTGTACAAAATATCATGAGTTTACGGTCCAACCCTGATTATTAATTAATTTTCACATTAATAAATTAAATTACTTTTGGTGTCGCCCAACCAATATATTCAGATCTCGCTCTCATGGCCCGAGAATAAAATAATACCCGAGTCTAAATCCCCGAATCTGAATTGATTAGCTTTGATTCTTAATTAATTTAATACCTTGCCATCGCTCAACTAATATACTCGAACTCGCCCACTCGATCCGTATTTAATTATTTTGGAATATTTTTTCCCAAAATTAACCATAATGTGTCACACATAAATCCCTCCCAATCCCAATTATTTTCCCATATAATTGTTAGGAATTTATGTTCCATACTTATTTCTCACTAAATAATGTATGGCAAATGAAATTTTAAATAATTTTCTATTATATAAAGAAAACTGGCCGACCTGTCAAAAATACTGGACCATCGATCGATCGACCCTTTTCATTGATCGATCGATTGAACGGGTCTTCCTCTTCTCCAACACCGTTTCAGCCATTAACGAATTTCTCCCAATTCCAACCTCTTTAATGGTTCAACCTAAATGCAGAAAACATTTTTAATACATGGGAACATAATTAGGACCTCCCCTAAAACCTCAAATATGACTTAATTCCCACAAATCTCTACTTATTCAAAAATTGGAAAATTTTCGGGATTTCTTTGTTCAGTCCCAATTTCATCCATTTATCCCAATTTCGTTCTTCAATTTCCACTGGGTTTTTCACATCTACGTTAAATATCTACTCAGAATCATGTAACACAATAAATTCCTACACCAATTCTCATTTTTGTGTTCCAATTACAAAACCCCATTTTTGTACCCGTTCATACCCAAAATGAATTTTAGAATCCACATTGCACAAATATGAATTGAAAACATAAATAAATGCTACAGCAAGTTAACCACTTGCCTTATGGGTTCGCCGGTTCTGATCCGTTGATATAGAGACAAGTTTGACGACAAATACACCCAATCTCGTTCGTAGTTTTGTCACCAAAAGGATCCCCAATGCACTCTAACTACTCCCTATAGTTTTCTCTCAAAACTTGGGATTTAGATTTGTGTTTTTTGTCGTTTCTCTTTTCTCCCAATTAGGTATTAAAGCTAAATCCCGTTTTTGGTCTAATCAGCCAAGCCCGAGTGACCCAAATATCTCCGTGTGCGCCCGACTATGCCTAAAAATGGTCGGGACCCATTTCCTACCCCCGGGTACTCTTTTCCGACTATTTTGGCCCATTTGGACTCAATCGTGCACTCAGAATTTGCATCTGAATTAATTTACAAAAAAATTTATCTCGCACCTAACTTAGTTTATAACCGACACCCGACTGAGATAAGTGAATCCCACGTCACTATTACACTCTTGACATAAATAATTATTACTATTCTCTTAGTAATTTAATTTCCCATAAATATTAACCATTTATTCTCTCGATTAATATTTATATACAGATTCCCATAATTAATTCCATTAAATTACGACACGACAGTATTTAAATTTTTACCCTAATTAATTAATTTTTAATTGCATAAAAATACGGGGTGTTACAAGTGTCATGTATTAAGCTATCATCAACTGATGATTTTTCACTATCACTCACATGACTAGCCATGTACACGGTAAAATTACGCTCAATGGGGGAATCGGGTCCCGCTTTTAATTCACTATCACTAAGGGTGGCATTAAATGAAATAAGTCCTCCTAACTTAATTTAGTGGGACACAAAAATGCCCTATGGCCATAACCCTCACAACCGTAACATATATTTGACTAGTCCCTATTAAGGTGTTTATTACTATTTTTAGGGAATTTCTTGATTTTATTATGCTTAGACTTCTCAAACTTTTTATAATCATTTTTATGTTTCTCTTTATTAATATTGAGAAATTTTCTAAACTTCTTAGCAAACAAAGCCATATGATCCAAGTCAATTTCAAACTCATCATTCGAAACCTATGTTTCCCCCTTCTGGGCATTCAAAGCTATGCCCTTGTATTTCTTCTTCTCATCCTTGGAGGGAAACATGTCAAGTTCATAGGTTTGTAAGTCACCTACAAGATCTTCAAGTTTCATAGAGTTTAAAGTTCCTAAAGAGTCTAAAACGATTAGTTTTGGAATAAATCTATCGGGTAATGACCTCAAAATTTTCTTTATGACACGATTATCGGGTATCTTTTCTCTCAAATTAAAATATGAATTCACAATATCAGATAATCTGGCATAGAACTCATCAAAAGTATCACTTTCTAACATCTTAATGTTTTCAAATTGAGTGATGAGGTTTTGAAGTTTAGAAGATTTAACGACACTTGTACCTTTATGGGTGATTTGGAGTATATCCCATGCCTCCTTAGACGTTTCACACGTCATAATCCAGCGGAACTCGTCCGGTGTGACCGCACTAAAAAGAGCATTTAAACCTCGGGAATTAAATTTTACTAGCTTAAGCTCATTCCTACTCCATCTTTCTACGAGTTTACGTACACAAACCTCTCCTTCTAAACATGTGGTGGGGACCACCCTTTAACAATCGATTGCCAAACCCGCTCATCAAACGATTTAAGTGCCGACCTCATACGCACTTTCCAATACGCATAGTTGGAACCATCAAAAATAGGAAATTTTGAAAAAGTTGTATTCTCCATATTTAAACTCACAAATGATCTCAACATAATAATTTAGTTTTCCCACTCTGATACCACTTGTTGGGATGTAGGTTCCCGAAAAATACCATTTTTAAATATCCAAAGCGATGGTTCACATAATATTCCAAATTTTAAAATTCTTTTAAAAATAACAATTAAGATCCTAAAATTTTAATTTCTTCAAAATTAAAATAAAAAATTATTTAAAATTATCTTTTAAACAAAATTAATTCAATTCAAATTAGTAATTAGGTCAGATACACCAAACACAAATTTTACCAATTTAAATTAAATTCTACTTGAATTAAGTTAAACAAAAATTACCCACTATTACTTAAGCAACAAAAACACAAATTTTATGTGGTTAAACCAATTTTACCTTGTTATACCTAATAATGCATCTAGTTGGAATTTGTAAGATAAAAAACACACAACCAAAGTCATCGATGTACGATGAAAATCCACAATTGGAAAAATCTCAGACGACCCTTCCACAAGTCCACTAAGTATGGTTTCACAAGGACATGTACGAAAGACTTACTTCAACAACATAACACCCTCTCAAACCTTGACACTTCTTTGTTCCTCCACCTCCACCTACTCGACAACTCCAAAATCCACCTTCGTCTCGAAATTCACTGATGGGACGTCTATCGTCAACACACGAAGTTCGCCTCCGTATGTACACCACGAATAAACAAAATGGAATTCTCTATCGGAAACTTTCTACTTTCGGATAGATAATGATACATGGTGACAAACAAATGATCTCAAAGTATAATATATGAAGAAACTTTTGGGTGTAAATTTTGTGTTTTGGTGAAAATTAAACCATTAAAAATCAACACCGCAAATGGAACTTTTGGGCTAGAATCATTTCCCTCAAAGTGTAGAAAAATTTCTTTCAAAACTCTATGTAAAAATCCCTTCCCGCACTTCTTAAAGGTGTTTAAAAAAATGGGAAAATGTTAAAAATTGAAAAACTTACTAGAAAAAATCATCGGTCATTCAAACGACTTTTGAATCGCGTTTCGTTCGAACGACATTACAAATGAGATTGCAGAAAAAAACTCCATTTGATATCTCGTTCGAATGACCTGGGAATCTAGTTCAAACGAGGGTTAAATTTTGTTCGAATGACTTTTCAAGAAAAGTTATTTTTCTTTATAAAATAAAAAGTCATTTTAAACTTTAATTAATTATAATAATAAGATTATTACACCTAATAAAAATATAAATCCAAGGCTTTATATAAATCATATGCATTCATACCTTTAGATACCATGGAAAAACTTGAAAAGTTGATGATGTTACACATGGCATGAAAAACCGACAATGGTGATATCTTCAATTTATACTTGGTCGGTCGCTACGTCTTCAACTCAAATGTCATAGGTTTGAAGGTCAAAAACTTCTACCCTATGACTCAAATAGTTTTTTCTGGAATTAAGCCAACACTTATAAATTGACTCAATTAGAAATTTGTCCTCACATCCCCTTTCCAATAGCCTTTGGGATAATAACAACGTTGGATAACCAGTTCAGGTACTGCACCTCTCTGAGGAACTCGACTGTCAGCAGCTTTTTGACCTCTTTGTGGATGATGTCATACTTCTCTCTTGCATTGGTCCTTCTTTTCTGTTTCATAGGTTTTACCTTCTCGTAAATATTTATTTTATGGAAGATGACTTTTGGATATATTCCAGACATGTACACATGACTCCAAGAAAATATGCTCTGCCTCTTCCTCGGTAGCTTCACCAACTCCTCTTTCACTTTCTTCTTCAAAGATTTTCTAAATTAGATGATTTTTTTGACTCGTCCTCTTTGAGGA
Organism: Sambucus nigra; assembly: GCA_949130495.1. Classification (NCBI taxonomy): domain Eukaryota; kingdom Viridiplantae; phylum Streptophyta; class Magnoliopsida; order Dipsacales; family Adoxaceae; genus Sambucus; species Sambucus nigra. Next base: position 204,974,212 of record OX422211.1, on the reverse strand, counting down.
CGATGGACTCTACCTCCTCAGCGACTTTGCCTTTTTTCAATTTCTTCTCATCCCTTGGGTCGAGAGTATCTTCATTGTAGGAGGTGGTCAGCTTTTGTGGGCCTCTTTTTACTCAAATGAAATGAAATAACACTCCTGATCTTCCACTTGGTCCCTTTTAACTTCACCTACCCTATATGGAGTCAAAAAATTTATCATTTGGTGGATTGTGGATGGAACTTCCTTAAATTCCTTAAGAGACACCCTATTAAGAATGATGTTGTATGCCAAAAATAGGTTATTGTCCATGACGAAGAAGCTTACTTTTTTAGTGAAGCATCTCAGCTAAGTGCCCATACAGACGTCCATTTCAACTACCCCAAGAGGATGAACTTTCTCTCCACTGAAACCTATGAATGGTTGATGATAGAGTAAAACTTCTTCTTGTTGAGTTTTAGACCCTTAAAGCAATCCCAAAACATAACATCAGCTGAGCTTCCTCCCTCAACGAGTATGCGCGACACGTCATACCCATGGACCCTAGTGGTGATGACCAAAGGGTCATCATGGGCGGCCAGAATGCCTTTGAAATCCTTTTTCAAAAAACCCACTGTAACAACCCGTCCTTTTGGGGGATAATTAAATTCCATAATTGAGTATAAATTGGAATTTGAGAAATTTCTCGAAATAGTGATTTTTGGGATTTTCAAGGATTTGATGATTGTCGATGGGAGAAATATTTACTTTGGGGATTAAGTAAATATGTCAGAGTATTTTAATTATATGTCGTCGTTGAGTAAAGCGAAAAGAGGTAAAGTTTTAATTAGAAAACCCGCGGTGAGATGTATTGGGTTAAAATAGTGAGTTGCGGTTAAGTACCTTGGATAGAAATTTTGACTGTGTGGTGAGTCTCGGAATGGCCGAGATAGTCCGAAAAGAGTGTCCGATTATCAAAATTGAGTTTTGGGTAATTTTAGAGCTACAAGTAACTCGTAATTGAGTAAACGAGTCATTTTTGGGTTTTAAGGGGTATAAACCCTTTTCTTCCTATATAAAGAGGGAGAGGGGGAGAAAAGAGAAGGAAAAGTGAGAAGAGAGAGAGGAGGAGAGAAAAAGAGGAGAAAATGGGAGATTCCGGTCAAACTCCGCGGGATTCGACTCGGGATCGTTGCATTTTATCCACGAGGCAAGTGTTTACTTGCTTTATTTATTTTTGAGCATAAATCTCATATAATATTTTGGTATTAACAAACCCTAAAGATTTTGGGTTGGGTTTTTGTGGATAAAACGGGTTTTGGGGAGTTAAAACGAATAAACCCCAATAATTTTCTAATTGGAGAAATTTAGGATTTAATCGAAATAAATTGTTGGATTCGGGTTCTAGGATGTTTAGAACCCTTATTATATGTGTATTTATTGTTGGTTGAGGTTGTAGGACGTTGGGTGAGGAGACAAAATGTTGGGAGAAGCTTTAATGGCCGAAACAAATTCTCGGAGAAGAAGCTGCCAACCATGATCGATCGATCGAGCATGGGGGATCGATCGATCGAACCATCGATCGATCGAGGGCCATGGGTCGATCGATCAATCCCTTCTGAAAGTTAGGCAATTTTCCTAGGGTGAATTGGATGGGATGAATTCAAATTCTAATTAATTCGAGGTTAATTATGGGATAACATAAGGGACCTTTTAGGAGTATATAATCCTCCAATTGAGGAAATTTATGAGGGCTAAGTGAGGGCTTTAAGTGTGTAACCTTAAGATGTTATTTTTTCGAGAAAATTAGATAAGTTAAGGAATTAGAATGTTGGGGTCCCTAAAATAGGGTGGGGATCCCAAAATGATTAATTGGACGAGATGCAGTCCTTGGGTTCGTGGAAATGGAAACCACAACCTCCTTAATTTAAGAGTATTAGGGGAAGAATAATCCCCAGGATATTTCTGTGGGATTTTAGGCCTATATAATTTATGCGTATAGGAAAGCATAATTATATTGATATTGGTTAAGTAAATCCTATGAGGTTATTAGGATGGAAATTTGGAGATATCCATTAAATCCTAAGAGGGGAATAAGGTATTTATTAATTATTAAGTGAGGGAATACTTACGGTATAGTACTATGAGTTGTGAATGTATGAATATAATTTTGAAAATGTAAAATATGAATGTTTTCAAATTGAAAAAAGAAATGATTTTCATAAATTATAATTTATGTAAACACACCTCTCTAAATCGCTATCATAAGGGAAGTTGCGCGCATAAGGTGAAGTCCCCTAGCTAATGAATGCAGGGTGAATACAGTCCTAGGCCATATGAGCGATTATTATATGTTTTTCTACGCTAGTGAGGTAATTTTTGGTGTGGTTATGACTCTCCCGCGGGCATATGGCCGTTTCCCGATGTCCTGCGTTGTAGGATCCGAAGTCGTCTTGATTGATAGGCCCTGAAAGATGATAGCCATTTAGTGGCGCGCACAGTGGGGAAACTCGGACGGGCGATCTTAGAAACGTTATATGATATGTAATATAACTATTCTTAATAATGTGGGAGATTATTGATGTTAAAGTAATTTATGATAATAAATTGGCTTTAAATACATTTCCTGGATGGAAGAAGGGACATGGGATATATGAATTGGTTTTATATATATTTCCTGGATGGAAGAAGGGAAATAGGAGCATACAAGATGAAAAATCATTTTTATGATAATAAAATTGGCTTTTAAATACATTTCCTGGATAGAAGAAAGGAAATGGAAAGTTTTGAGATAAAAATTAAAATAAAGTAAACCTCAATCCGGGAGATATATCCGGATGTGCATTATAAAGATGAATATCGAGTAAATGAATTCTCATTCCGAGAGATATATCCAGAAGTGTAACCTGATATGTATCTAAAAGATAAGTATGATATGTATATTATTATCTAGTATGTATATACGTTGTGTACTGAGGGTCTAATGGATCTCGACGATCAGCCTTGCCACGTTGTAGTGTATCAGGGGGTTTCCTTATTTGGATTTCGCTCTACGAGACTCCCCACACACTAACATGGCATAGAGTTGAGACTGGGGATAAGTCTAGCCCTTAGTACTTGGAATAATTAGGGTTGTTAGCAGATTAGGTAACAGACTAGTTAGGCAGGGTAGCTTGACTAGGGTATTTTGTTAGGATGGGAAAGGAGTGCACTATTATAAGAGAGGTGAGGGGTATCTCATGGGAGTGCGATACCAAATTTAAATATGAGACAAATCTATTTTTTTCTAAAAATAAAGAATTTATGCACTTGCTAAATATTTTCACAACTCGGGCTCTGACCCATATCTATATTTTCCTTTCTTGCTATATATTATATATATAGGTGTCCAGACACAGGGACGCCTGGATGGCACTTCTTTCGAGTCAGACGTCAGCTGCGGCAGCTGTGGATGCATGCAGGTTCTCAATAGACTCTTCTATCATTGTACTCTAGATAGGAGGTATTGTGTACACATTCGGGTTAATAACCCAACAACATTTATTTATTCTTTTACCGCCTTTTTGTGCGGCATTCGATATGGTTGTATAATTTTGACCGAGTGTTCGGTAATTTTATTTCATTTCAGTTTCATTTACATAAACTGTGTGGATGTTTTTAATTGTAGTTGTTTAAAAAGACTAGTTAAGTAAAATTTTGATGCCAGCCTAATAGGTTATTAGTAATTAAAATGGATTTTTGATAGTGATGCTAAGAATGATCCATATGAGACTCCGATTTTAATTTAGTACAGGAGTGATCGCCCGGTATTTTATTAGGCGAGGTGTCACACCCACCATCAGGGTGTCCATGTCCACTTTCCTCAATATCCACAGCTTCGGCTCTGTCGTGACTGAATTAACATCTAACCTCTTAGGTGCCGACTTTGTTTCCACTACGTGGGCTTTAAGTTAAATCAATTATGTTCTTCCACCAAATAATTAGCCACATATCATTTTGACATCAAAATATATTATGTGCATCCGACCCTTTGCTTCTGGGATATTAGTTTGGATATCCGGCTGGGGTTTGTCATCTTCGCTTCTCGTCTTTTGCCCCACTATGTTTTTTTAAGTCATCCTTAGTGCCACTCCAATCCATATACTTTAGGAGCTTTCCTTTCTTTAACATCTTCTTAATCTCATCCTTCAGAGAAAAACATTTATTTTTAGAAATGCCCATGATCTTGATGGAACTCACACCACTTGATTTTGTCCCTCTTATGAGGAGGTGAATTTTGTTTCTTCGGTCAGTGTCGCATCCTATTGTCCTTAATTTCATTCAGGATCATATGTGGACTTAAAGTGAGGGGAGTACATTTTGCAAACCTGTCATCGGTCATTATTTTTTATCCTTCCTTATCCTTTTACTTGCTACCACCAATCTCCTTAGTGTCTCCTTTCTCAGCCGCCATGCCATTCTCCACGTTCTTAACTCTCCCAATCATAACTAGAAGTTCTATCATGGTTTTTGGAGAATCCTTTGAGAGTTTCTAGAAGAGTTTTCCTTGTTGTAGGCCACTGATGAGAGCCGCAATGGCTATGTCCTCCTTATAGTCCTCAATATTGGATTTTTCTTTATTAAATCAATAGATATAATCACTTAGATTTTCGTTCTTGACTTGCTTCACATGTAGTGGGTGGATCACCTTATTGGAGGTTTCATGCCAAAGCAAAAATTGTGGATAAACTTCTTGGCCAGTTGTTTGAAGTTTTTAATTAAATTTTTGGGTAAGGACGCTTGCCACACATGGGCAACACATGTGAGAGTGCTAAATAAAGACCCACATCCCCATATCATTTGGTGTGGAGTATATGTTGGCTGACAACTGGTGCATTTAAATGTGGTGCACTAGATTCTCACTTCCAACAAACTTTAGGTTCCCAATACGGGATTTAAATTTAACAGGAGTAGAAAGACTTACTATCTTGGATATGAAAGGAGAACCTTCTGTGTAACCCCGGTAGCCTAGATCTTATCTCTTTAGTAGCGTACCAATATCATCTTCCAACCTCTGGATGGGGCTATTCTAGGGTTTCTACTCGGCTACTGCCGGGATGACATTGTTTATCCCTCCTTCAAGGGGAAAAAGGGTTGGGATCTGATATCTGCCAATTGTCCTCTGTCGTCTATTGACTTCCATTTGATCATCAAGCTCTCTTTCTCGGCTCTGTCTAGGCCGATCCCCATTGCATCTAGCATTCTTTCTAGAGGTTACATTGTTGTGATAACGTGAGAGTCGATCACTTAAGTCTCCTATTGGGCCGAGACGATCAAAGGTTGACCCTCTGCTAAGTTTATTAAAGGCTGAAGTTCTGGGTCGGCCCTCTGATGTTGACTTGACATTTTTTCCCTTTTAGGTCGGATTCGGGTAAACTGCGTCGCCTAAAATCTCATAAGTTTCCCAGTAATCCTCCTTATTGTAAACTTCATCATCTGGTCAATCATGCACTTGCTTTCCTAAGCTAAGACTCATAGGGTCAGTTATATCCCTCCTACATTGGTGGCACTATTTATCCTTTTGTGGAGCTAAAGGGGTGCTCCCGTCATCGGATCCGCCACTTCTCTGGCGGTCGGAGTGATCATATCGATCACACCGCGGGTGGCCTTAGCCATTAAGTTTTGGATAAATTGAGGAATTCCTCTTCCATTTTTTGTTGGTTGGCCAATAGTGCTCGCAGCGACACTGCCACTTCTTCCAACTCCGAATGAGGTGGTGGCTTGTTATATCTAGGTCCAATCCCTGGAGGTAGGTCTAAAGCCATCACCTCCAATGAGAAGAAGTAATCAAATAAGATGAGCTGAAAATTAGAAAAGCTACCCAAGCTCTTTCAATGGTGACTCAAGTCCAACAGAGGTAGATTTGGATCACCACCAAAGGAAAAGAGTAGGTTCTCAAGCTAAAATAATGAGGAAGAATATGATGTATCTTCCCACATATGGTGCCAATATAATGATTCTATGAAACCACCATTTAAATTTGTATTTGCAACTCAAGCTCAAAATGATATAACAATGGACATATGAATGTAGGTATGAAAATAAGTGAAGAAGATGAGGTAAAGAGGAAGACACAATTATGTAAGTGGTTCAGCTTGATAGCTTACTCCACTACACAAGGAGTTCTTTGTGTTTATATTAACTTTGGAGCTCTAATGGCCCAGAATTATAACTCTCAATCTTTCTCTCTCGCTCTACTATAAGTTGGATAGAGTTTAGCTAGGGTTTTCTATTATGGATCCCTTGAGGAAGGAGATGGAGCTTCCTTTTATACTCTTGGGAGTGTACAATGTAACCCCAAGCGTGCTAAAGATATTCATGTGGTAAATGCTCCATTGAGGTGACACCACATGTTAAGTCTATGATGACTGAATATTCCCTTAAATGAGGGGAAGATCTTATTATAACTTCATGTCCATGTGGACTAACTGTTCTTGAACCTTGTGTCACATGAGGTATAGAAAATATCCCTACTGGTCTTAGCCGAGTCGAGACTAACAGATCTGATGCCCATGTGAGAAATCGCAGAGATGAGAAGTCCAATCTTGGCATGCCAGAGTGGCACCGGGCCTTGACAAGACCGCTGAGGCTGAAAAGCGAACCCCGTTGATTGTCTCTGATGTGATGGATGCATGATCTCAAAGGACGAGACAGTAATAGGGGGTTTGTGCAATGTCGGCTTATGGGCGGGCCCAACTGATGAGTGTTAAGTGGTGTCGGTCGGCCTATACTGAGTCCATCCAAATTCAAGACCATACTTGTGTCAGTAAGGTTTGATGCAAGCTTGAAGTTAAATTTTATATATTTTGTGATTTTCATTGTATTGGTTGAATGACTTCATTATATTTTCATGGAAACGGTTGCATGGTTGCTTGATGATGTGTTCCTAGTAATATATCTCATTATATAAAGTGATTGTTTCAATCTCAAGTACATTAGAGAGAAGATAATGAATTTGTGATCATATATAAATTGTGTTATCATCATAAAAAATATTTTTTATTTAAAACTTATGGTTTCACAATCTCCCCCTTTTTTATGATGATAATACATTTGATATAATTTTCAGAAAATGTTTTAAAGTCTCCCCCTGCTTTGGGACTTGGGTTTCATAAAAAAAATTATCTTACTTAGTTGTAGCATTTTTTTTGTAACATATTTCTCCCCCTTTGTCTTTATGAAAAAGAGTGGGGTGGTTCTTTTTAAAAAGTTTGTTTTTGATGTTACACGACTTTCATGGTAGCAAAAGTCTTGAATCCTTCTTTCCTTTCTTATCCGCCTAAGTGACTTAGTATAAAGTAGTAGAAAACAACTGTATAGGTTTGGAACAATGTTTAATTTGATTTTATAATGTTTAAAGAATCCTTAAAATGCTATGAGGATGTGTAAATTTGAGTTATGTTGATGATTATGTAATTACTGTGGTACGTGAGATTTATTGCGTGCGGCATCATTTTTTGGTGATATTTTTAAAAGTAACTTTTTCATGGATTGATTTGGATGAGATATGGAGAGATATTGTGAGTCAAAGCATCACACTCTTTCATTAATTAAGATGAAATACAAATAAAATTATCTCAAAATTATGTGAAATAGGGGTAGTTAGGGTAGTATGGGAAATGCTTTGAAAGAGGAAACACAGTTGTTCACCATCGATGGGTCGAAATTCTCCAGATTTGACAGCTTCTTTGACATTGCTCGTGAGGTCTTGTGGTTACCCAACATTCTCTATGGGTATGTCAAATATCCCATTGTTTTGTAATATTTGATCATAAGGATTTCGGGATCGGATGGGGCATTTTATCATCCAATAATTCCATTAAGTATTACTATGTTCCCAAAGGTTGTTTCGTAAGTTTATGTGTGTGAAAATTTGATTTTAGAGGTCTTCGATGGATAGGGATACTTCGGTGTGGAAAAATATTATAGAGGTTGTCCATACGAAGGTAAAGACTTTGAATAGTGTTGTCATTAGGGTTTGAGGTACTGGTTTGACTTTGGACGTCTGAAAAGACATTGGCTTAAAGATATTTGAGAGGGTCACTCTATTACTTTTCCTCATTTATTTCAAGAATTTAGTTTAGGGTGGTACGCATGGGATTCCAATTTCCTAATGTACGAAGAGTTTTAAAGAGACCAGTTATCGACCGTAAGTGTATGTCTCTGTCATATAGGAATCTATCGTTCGGGAAAAATTATCGAGATTTATAGAAAATATGTAATTCGTGTTATCATCATGGTATAGGGTACACAAATTATACTTCTTTGTTGGGTGGATTTCATATATTTGACTATGAGGAAGGAAAGTTCAACTTTTGATTCCTTTTTGGATACACCAATTCAGGAATACATCAATTTTTAGTATAGAGGGGTGTTGACCCAATCGGGGAAGGATGCGTTTAGTTACATTCATATGAATAATTCGAGAGGTTGTGAAAAATAGGTGTATTGAAGTTGGAAGCGAAAAGAGTCAGCAACATTATAATTCCCAAGAAGTTCATTTCCATGATTGGATTAAAGTTTTCGTTGTCAATTCAGTTATGCATGGCATAAAGAGCTAATCTACGAGAGGGAAATAATAAAATCTTATTGAGACAATTTTATGATATGATATTGGGATAAAGAAAAATGGATGAAGGTGCAACATTGTCTTCAATGAAAAAGTTGGAGTATAATTCCCGAGTGAGTTATAGGAAAATGGATTCCGACATTTCCAGGAACCTCATCCATCCTTGGGTAATAGACATCCTATGGGTCTGAGGTATTTTAGTTCTAAGGAAGAAAGAAGTGTGAATTCTTCCTTGTTCAATAGAACGGAGTCGGAAGAGTGTGTTGCAATATGGTTCTCCTTTATTGTTGGTGATGACATGGTTATTTAGGGAAAATGGTGCCGTAAGAATAATGTTGTTATAGGGGCCTACTAGTTCTATTTCTAGTTATGAATGTTTGGGTTTAGAAAGATAAATGTAAGAGGAAGAAAAGATGTCTAAATTTGGAAGATAAGAGTTAAGAAGTGGGTATTAGGTTGGTTACAAATAGGTGAAATACGTTTTTAGTGATAAGTATTTGTTTAGAGGTTTGAACAAGCATTTAGTATTAAGTTGTTCAGGTTTAGTCAACTAGAACTCCACTTTTAGTCGCCTAAAAGTGATAGATATTCTGTTTTCAAGTGACTGGTTTATTTCCAAAAGTATGGTCTCGTGAATCATGATGGGTATGATTTAAAGACTTATTTTAGTAAGAAATGGGAGTTAGTTTGTATGATATATATGGTAAGATTATTTAATAATTTATTTGGTATAATGTTGTCTTTGAAAAATGGAGACAAAAATGCTAGTAAGTGGATTTCATTTTTGTATTGGTGTTAAATGGGGCTTTGTTGGAAAGAGGGAATATTTTTTGAATGGTGATTTTAACTTTAAGACAAAATATAAGGCATAAAGGTTCTACCCTAGGCTAATAGAGTATTGGTGGGTGAAATAGAATAAGATATAGGGAGGATTTACTTTTAAAAAATAATTCATTGAATGAGACCCCTCATGTATTAAGAGAGACATTATGGTTTTTTTTATTTCGGAAGAGATTTATTTATGTATCTTTTCTCAGTTTTGTATTCCATATCTAACCTTTTAAATTCCTATGTTCATTAGGTCAAAACTATATAAATGATGTTAGTATCCTTTGCCTTTATTTGGATTTTTTAATTGGTGTTTAAATGAATTTATTTTTGGATGATTCTGCCGATTTGTAATTTGGACCTATTTGCATTTCCAACATGGGTTGTTTTTATTAGGGATAACCTTTTTTCTTGTGAGAAATAATTGGGATTTCACTTGGATATTTGATATAAGTGTGGTCTCTCTTCTTACACTTAATACAAAAAATGATCTTTCATGTATTGGTTTATTTGATAATTGTTTTGATTTAAAGTTTTGTTTGTTGAAGTCAATGTGGAAAATACTTTTGTTTTCATTATTTTTTTTTGTTTATGAATTTTTCTAAGTTTATTTTAGGTTTATATTTGTTATCTTTACAAGTTTTTGATTTTGTGAAAAAAAATTATGTGTTTTGATTTAGAGATTCTTATGTAAACCTAAGCCTTTTTTCTATTGTTTAGTGACTGAATTTAAGGTATGACCACTTGATTTGTATTTACAAAAGGCATTTTTTAAGATATTTCACTTCTTTTTTAAATTCTAAGTTTCTTCCGGTAGGGAGATGTCTTGAGGTGCTTCGGTTTTTTTATTGTTAATTTTATTTGTCAAATCTATGTTTTGTTGTTTAAGTTTTTAATTTCCCAAAATGCATTTTTTTTATTTTTCGATAAAAATATCTTATTTTTGTTTTTTATTTTATATGGAGATTTACTAATTTCTTATACGTAATTATGATTCTTTGGTAAAAATCACATGGTGGTCAAATGCTCATTTTATATCTTCTTTAGAGAATTGGTCAGTATTGAGAGAATCAGTAGAGGAGATATTAATCTTATGGGGATGTTTGATGTTTAATGGACAATCAATTTTTTCAATGATTGTAACATCATTCTGGTAAGAGGAAGAACATAAACTCGCATCACTGATAATTTCAGTCCGTGTGGTATCTGGAGCTTTTGGCGCGTCTAATTTTTTTATGGTACACTAGGATTTTTTTCTTCTTCTTCACTTTCTTGAATTTGGTTCAATTGTGCAGGTGGTGTATTGGTTTCCTCTACAATAATTTTAGTACAGTTCGAAATGCTTTCTTCTGAATATTCTTTTGTAATAAAACACCAAATTTCACTTGCTTCTTTGCAATATACTACTTTTCCTATAGCAACATTATTTATAGAAGAGTGTAATATTATCATAATTTCATTATTTAATTAAGTCCTCCTTGAGATACTCAATCTATTCAAGGGTGTTGAATTCTTATAACAAATTATTTTCTAAGAAAATAATCGATAGATTGAATCATGAAGGATGCCCTAGCTTTTCAATGTTTAAAATATTCTTTTGAAAACATGGGTATGTCATTTCTTTTTAAAAAATATTGTCATAGTCTTGCCTTTAAGTTTTCGATTTTTAGACTCAAAATACATTTAATAAAATATCTATGAATTAGGCTCCAATACTAATTGTCGGCGTGAAAATATACTCAAGAGGGAGGTGAATTGGGTATATGGGTTTTAATGGTAAGTTTTAAAACTTTATCAACATAATTGTAATAATTAATTGCAATATGACAAGTCTAATCATAAGTGAGCAATTAATCAACAATAAATATAATTGAGAGAGAGAAAATAATGATACTTTGCAAATAGGAATTTTAACGTGGTTCGGCCTCTACCTACATCCACGCTTAAGATGGTACTCGAGAACTTCACCATCTTCGATCCACTAACGGAGGCACCAAAACCTTATAAATCGCAACCAATAAGATACTAAACTCTTCATTGCCCAAGTCGTATCCAAGTAATAGCCCATGGGTTATAAATACCTCGATAACCCACAACTACGTCACTTTCGATCAATAAGACACAATGAAGTTAACCGTTAGTCGCAATAACAAGAACTGTATCCGAAATGCATAATCAAGTACATTTACTAAAAGTAATGAAATAATGTTTTTAGTTTCTCTCGCTAAAGATAAAATTAAACAAGTATAACAAGTATATAGCTCAAATGGGTTTTAGGGTATTATTTTAGCACGAGTGGATGTTGAGATTGTCACTCTGCTAAAGAGGAATTAGGATTAGGAATTTAGGTTCAAGTGGGATTTCCTGAAGCCCATAAAAGCAAGATTTTTAATTACTCATTGTACTTTTAAGTTTGTTATATATTGTCACACTTCTCATCATCATGTACATTCTCAGGAACTTCAATCAAAGATAAGTTAGTGATCGAATATGACAATCCAAGATCAAAGAGTTGAGATCATCATTCAATTATTAAATAAGGTATATGATTTGGATTCTTAGTAAGATTTACGTTCAGGTGTATTTTAAAAGTGTTTGAAAACTTAAAAAATTACAAAAACATTTAATCAAAAAATATTTTTTAAAGCAGCTCGTTAGAACGAGGTACCATAGGTCGTTCGAACACGGTTCCTTATCTCGTTCAATATCAGTGATTCGAACGAATCTTCTAATGACTCAGTTTTTTGGTTTCTCCAGAATGTCGTTCGATAGCTCATTCGATGTCCGTTCAAACGACTTGGTATAGGTCATTTGAAAAAGGTCTTGTTCATTCAAATGAGCCTGCAAAAAATTATTTTTTAATTGGTTTCAAACGCAATATTTTCAAGCTAATTGGAGATTTTTCTCCATGTTTAAGAGGTATGAACTTGCAGTTCTTTGCAAGAATTTTACACATCTTTTTGTAATCAAACACTTTGATTTTATATATCCAAACCCCTAGGATATTTTGTGATAACTTTATCAGACCTTGAAGAACACATCTCTTGTTTTAATCCCGATGGACTTTATTCTTCACTACTCAAGATAGGAAAGGATTTTTCTGAGGTTAATCGGTGGACACCAAGACAAGTGGATCATGTTTTGGAATGCTAATGGATCTGCACCGCTTTTTGTTATCAATAAGGAAGGAGACAAAATTACAATACTTAGTGGAGTCTAAGTTTTGTAAGTCTGTCTATGTAATTCTGTAATACTTTAGTTGTAACAGTGTTGAAGCAGTAGTTTTCCCAAAAGTTTCTTTCCTCATATTCTATTTTGTAGTTTGTTCGATTCAATTTAGCTTCAAAATATTGAATGTTTAGTTTTATCCCATTAATCAAGATGAAATCGGACTAAAATTAAATTTGTCTTGCCTGTGAACTAATCTATGATTTCTTCATTTGACCATATAAGGGAACCACTCTATGCTATCAGAGCTTGTTTCAATAAGTTATTTCAATGAATCATGATGGATAAATGGAGAATTTGTTCAATAGGCCACCTTTGTTTGATGGTACAAATTATGCCTATTGAAAATCTCGACTAAGATCATTTCTAAAATCAATCGATGAGTATGTTTGGCTTGCTGTTGAAAGGAGGGTAGACTCCTCCTATTATAACTTGAAAATTTCATTAATCCCAAGCCAGTCGCAAATTAGATTGAGGATGTGTTAAACTGAGTAATTAAAACCCATGTGGTTTGAATGCTACTTCTAATGTTGCCACACCCGACAATTTTTTTTGTATCATGATGTGTAGCACATCTAAAGAAGCTTAGGATATCCTCCATCTCAAACACAAGGGTATCAATGTTGTTAAAGCTTCTAAACTTCAAAATCTCACCATGCAATTTGAGACTATAAACCCGTTTGAAACTGAAAATTTTGATGAATTTATGCTTTTTAATTATATGTTGTCTCCTACTTTTAATTGGGGTGAGCAAATTTTGGAAACAAAAGTTGACAAGAAAACTCTAAGGTCTCTCCTGTCTTGTTTTAGTGCAAAGGTTACTGTCCTTAACACTTTTGGAATTCTAGAAACAATTAGGTTATAAGAACTCGTAGGTGATCTCCAAATTTATGAATTAGGAAAATTCCCAAAAACCTAAAAGAAAAAAGAAAAAGGAATGGCTATAAAAGATAAATCAAAGAAAAAAGAGGTTTTTGAGTCCGATTTTAATTTTGACCAGGATGATCTTACCTTATTTTCTAAAAAATTCAAAACATTTCTTATATTCAAACATCAAAATTCATCCAAAATGGAAAAAAAAATCAAGGTGGGCAAAAAAATTTATGAGAATGATCAGAACAAAGCTAGAGGTGAGTATCCTAAGAAAGATGGATTGAAGGGATGAAATTAGTTCAAGGAAAAAGGTCACAAAGTCCATGAATGTCCCACTAGGTTTAAGAGACGGGGAAAAGGCAAAGTCACCTATAATGCCACTCAAAGGAATAGTGATGTTGAGTCGGTGAATTTCGGTGATGAATCACTCATTGACGTAACTTCATCGCGTTCATGGCTAGTCACGTTAGCACTTTAAGGATGTATCTTACCGATGAGGACATTTATAAATGTGATAACATCAGCAATGAATCGAATCATTTCGGAGAGTTTGAAAGTGATGATTTGAGTGAGGGAGAACGTGGTCTTCAATACACATACTTCGAACTTTATACTGGGTCATTAAAAACTAAAAAGAAAAAGAAAAATTTAATTCTTAATGTGTTGTATTTAGAGAAGAAGTTGAAAGTTTTGATAGAGAGAGTGGGATGTCGGTTAGAATCTCTTCGAGTGAGAAACTTGTTTTGAAGGGTAGGGAAAAGATCGACTTGACCAACAAAGTGTCTAGACTTACGAGAGATCGTCAAGCATCATTTGAGACTCATGATAAACTTGGAGCCCATGTTTTTCAACTCGAAAAAGATCTCGAACGAGTTCGAGAGGTCAAATTCACCTTAGAGGACACATCCATAAAAGTTATAAAGATGTTCCTAGGTTCTACTTTGGTTTTAAATAGAGGCATGTCAAATATAATAAGGGTACATCCACTCCTAATACCGCACCTGAACCATTTACCAAGTTTATGTTTGATCCTTATGGGTCCCCACCTAACCCACCAAGGAGAACTCCACCTAGTATATTTAACTAAGACACCCAAAAAAATTTATGTTTTTACCCATTAAAAAATAAGAGGTTGCCTTAGGGAGATTTGCTACAAACTAGGAAAAGTCTCTCACACACATGATCCCAAATACCGCTATAGTGACCTAGCTAGTCTTGGAGAGCACATTGAGTTTTTAGTCAGAACTTCTAAAAATTTAATGTAAGAATTTCAAAGGAAGTGTGTGCATTTGAAGAGCACTTCCAACACAATGACTAGTGCCAACAATGATAAGAGTAAAAAAAAGGTTACCAGCACTTGGGTATATAAAAGGGATGAAAAGACACCTGTTGTTCACATTTCTCTAAAGGTTCAAGATACTTCTCAATGTTATTTTGATAGTGGATTATCTAGGAACATGACTAGTGACAAGTCACATTTTCCCAACTTCATGGATCGCAAGGAAGGAAAAGTCACCTTTGGGAATGGGAGTAGGTCTAGCATATTAGGGAGAGGTTGCGTGGATATTTTCAGCTTTCCTAAGCTAAAAAATGTGTTGTACGTTCAAGGATGGAAGGTTTAAAGGGTAACGTAATAATCATAAACTAACTTTGCAATGCTAATTTTGAGGTAGAGTTTGATCGATTGGAATATAACATTTTTTATCAATCCAAGGAACTTTGCTACAAGGTGTGAGGACTATCAATAATTTCTACGATATCATTCCCATGTCCTTTTAGTGTGAAATAGTGTTAAGGTCTCCACCATGGACTTTTGGCATCAATGACAAGATCATGTCAATTTTAGAGATCTTGTGAGGTTAGTTAAGAAAGGACTACTTTGTGGCTTACCATCAGTTAAAAAACTAACTTACTCTATTTGTGGTCCTTGACAATAAGGGAAATAATTCAACAGTCCCTATAGAAATTTTAATACATTTACCTCTCGTGTTTTAGAGTTGATACACATAGATCTTATGGGTCCTATTCGTACAGAGAGTATATGTGGTCAGAAGTATATTCTTGTGATGGTTAATGACTTTTTGAGATATTCTATTATTGCATTTCATAGAGAAAAGTCCGATGATCTTGAGTTTTTAACCGTCATGTGTTGCGTTCTTCAAAGTCAACATGGTGTCACTATCAATTGTATTCATAGTGACAATGGAACTGATTTTAAAGTTGATAGAGTTTATGTTTTTGTGATGAAGTTGGCATAAAGAATGAGTTTTTGATCGTCCGTACTCCTCAGCAAAATGGCATTGTTGAGAGGAAGAGTCGAACAATTCAAGAGATGGCATGGTCCATGCTTCTTGGAAGGAAAGTGTCGAGACATTTTTGGGTGGAGGCGGTTAACACCACATGCCACATGGTGAATAGGGTTTATCTTCATCCACATAAACTTCACACTCCATATGAGTTGTGGATCGATAAGAAAGCCAACTTATCTCATTTTTGAGTATTTGGGAGTCCTTTCAATATCCTTGGAGATAGAAAGCATTTAGGGAGGTTTGACTCTAGAGGCAATGAGGGAGTATTTTTAGGATATTCATCGACTAGTAGAGCCTATATGGTGTATAAACTAAAATTATCTAAGGTCGTGGAATCTATAAACTTCACGATTAGAAATGATGCACCGGCTACATTTATTGATCATGATCTTAGAGTGAGAACAATCCACCCCTTGGTGATGATATCATTGTTCCCCACACTACCACAGTGGACCCCCTTCTTAACAAAGAGGATCCACCCTCTTGGGTTTGAAAGAGTCATGAACCTACCGATATACTAAGTAATCCCATATTAGGTGTTAATACTCGCACTTAACTAGAGAATAAGGTCAACTAATTTTTCTACACTTCCACGGTAGAGCCCAAGAATGTGAAGGAAGAACTCAAAGATGATTGTTGGATAAGTCCTACACAAGATAAGTTGCTTCAACTTCGAAAGAACAATGTTTGGGAATTAGTCTCCCAGACTAGTGAGACTAATGTGATTAGTACAAAATGGGTGTACAAAAATAAGAGGATGAGGCTGGTACCATCGTTCGCAATAAGTCGATGTTGTTCGCTCAATGTTACGCACAAATTGAGGGTGTAGACTTTGCCAAGACATTCGCTCTTATTTCTAGGCTTGAGTATGTCCGCTTACTACTTGCCATAGCATGTCATCTATGGTTTAAGATTTACCAAATAGATGTCAAGAGTTCCTTTCTTAATGGAATTCTTCAAGAGGAGGTTTACATGGAATAACTAAAGGGTTTGGAATAAAAAAAGTAACCATAACATATCTTTTGTCTAAAGAATGCCTTGTATGGTTTAAAGAAAGCACCCTATACTTGGTACAAAAGTCTGACTTCTTATATCTTAGGCTCGTGGTATCAATCGAAGGGGAGTTGATATGATGTTGTCTATTAGTAGAGACAATATTGATATCTTAGTTGTCCAAGTCAATATATAAGACGTAGTCTTTGAATCCACGTGTTCCCAACATTCTCACACTTCTAAGGAGGAGATGAAGAGTGAATTTCAGATGATCGTGGTTG
The DNA here is from genome assembly GCA_949130495.1 of Sambucus nigra. Lineage (NCBI taxonomy): Eukaryota > Viridiplantae > Streptophyta > Magnoliopsida > Dipsacales > Adoxaceae > Sambucus > Sambucus nigra. The sequence continues at coordinate 204,957,137 of OX422211.1, read as the reverse complement.
GTGAACTTCCTTTCTTCATAGGTTTTTGTTAGGACACAAGGCCCCCAAATTTTTAAATTCTTTCAATTAAATAAATGGCATGGTTCAATTCAAATATTAAACAAAAGCAAACTTAAAATTTTAATTTCTTCCAAATTAAAATTAAACTAAACTAGAAGTAAGATAAAAAAAATACGCAAACATTAGTTTTCACTGAAACACAATTCATTTAACTCAAGTCCTACAATTTTCCTAACATCATTTAATTCATTTTTTAATATAGGACAAACTGAATTAACACAAATTTTAACAATTTAAATATGAAGACTTGAATTAGATTTACTTAAATTTACCCAAACATGTTTTAACACCAAAATAATCAAGATTGCAAATTAAACCAAATTTTATCTTTTTAACCTAATCATTCATTCTAGGTGAGTTAAATAAGATAAAATAAATAATCTCACTACGTGGCGATGTACGAGAAAAACCCATAACGGGAAAAACCTCAGATGGCCCTGGCCTAACAAATCCACTAGATACGATTTTACAATTACAAGACAAAAAGACTTACAACACTCGACTTGACTCCCTTCAAGCCCTGACGCTTCTTCTTGTAAATACCTCTACCTAGTTGATAACCACGACATACATCACAGTCTTGGAGTCCACCAATGGAGGCACAACCCACCGGCAACCACACATGGTACCTTTCACCATGTGAGAAAGCCGTAGAACAAACTTCTTATCCTTTGTGGGTAGAGAATGAACCCAAACTTCTCTTTGTGTTGGTGTAGACAAAACCCGGTGCCAAACAAACTCTCCAAGAAAATTATCTATATGAAAGAACTTGGATTTAAACAAACTTTGGGTGTGAAAGTGTGTTTAGGAATTGATTAAGTCATTAATGAAGGACACATATACATGAAATTTTGTTGGGAGTATTTTTTTCTCTCAAAAGGTTTGGAAATCTCACAAAAGTTACCTCCAAAAATGTGTTTCCCGCACTAAGTAAAGCTGGTAGAAAGTTAGTGGGAAAAGTGGAAAAGTGGGGAAAAACTGGCAAAATAACTGCTCCCCCTGAAATCTCTTTCGAAGTTCATTCGAATGAGTTTTTTCGAACAAAACTTCTAACGAGAAAACAAAACTAAATTCTAAAATCTCATTTGAAGTTCATTTGAACGAGGTCATTCGAATGACTTTTCTAACGAGATTTCAAGCCTTGATTGTAGATAATTTCAATACGAACATGTGGTCACCAGTTTCGTATTTTTCTGATTTTTTTTTATTTGATATGATTTTTCTACGGAAAGGTGTCTGAGAACAAAATCTTTAGAACTATGTATTCAAAAAAAATTAACAAAAAAATACTAACACCCAAATTAAATGTCCAAGCTCCTATATATATATATATATTAGTGCATTCATACCTTTAGGAGATATTGGAATCCACATGTTGATGATGTGAAACTTGGCACGAAAATCGATAAGGATATATTCTTCAATTTCTGGCCGCTACATCTTCAACATACACTTGTCATAGGCTTGAAAGCATACAACACGAACATTCTATCCTATGACACAAATTGTTTTGTCCAAAATTAAACCAATACTACAAATTGACTCGATTGAAAAATTGTCCTTACAAATCTCCCCCTTTGTCTATTCCGAGACAAAATCAAACCAAAAATCCTAAAGGGCCGTCAAGCTCGTCTAGACACAAAAACCCACCCAGAAGAAAATAAAATACGGACACTATGACTTGACCCAAGGATAAACCGCTTTGTCGCTTTAAAGATGTCGCTAAAATAAATTTCCTACACACTTAAGCAAACCATTAAAAGCATAGGGAATATAAAAAATATAAAGTGTATAAAATTAAATTCTCCCTTTTATCTAACAATAATCTAGCTAGAGAGATAGCGCTCTCCCCCTAAGTTAGATCTCCTAAACTAAAGGTTTAGATACCATTTCTCCCCCTTTTTATTTAGGAATGGACAAAGGTTAAAGAATAAATAAATAACTTATTTATCCCACAATTTAATGAAAATACCATTTCTCCCCCTTAAATCTACACAAGGGATATGAATTAAGGAAAAACAAGTTAAACATGCAATGGTGACTAAGGTGATAAGAATAATTAAGCATATGGACAACAAATAACAAGCAACTAATCCACAATCAAGGAAAAATAAATACCAAAAATGATACCAACTAAAATGTATTACACATAAGCATGGGATATCAACCAAAATTTGCAACAATATAGGTACCAATTGTGACTTCAAAGCATATATGGACTAGCAAGCAAGGCAAAGACTCAAAAATAAAAAATACACCATATATATGTATACATAATGAATAATACTAACGCACACGCACATATACATTGGTATAAACACCACACATGACACAAAATACATTAAGCTTTTCACTGTCATATGGCAAAAATGTGCCCAAATACATGTGGTAAACAGAAGTGTAGAGGTGTGAACTAGTAACAATTAAATTTTGATCCAATCACTTAAAACATGTTCACGGAGTTCTCATTTGATTGCAAGCGTTATCACATTTAGATATAGCCTCATGTGACAATATAAAGTGAACTCAATGAACAAACATACACAATGCACACAAGCCTAGCATTTTAATGATTTTAGAAACCAATAGAGTCATGACAATAAAAGCTTAACTAGGATACAAAGTCATTGTGCAAACCCGTTAATACATCTAACCAAACTCCTAATAATTTTTCTTTTTCTTTTAAACATATTAAGTAAACTATTTTTTTCCTTGGCAAATATTAATTTTAATGCCACAATTTTTTAAGTCCTAATATTCAATGGTGGCTTTTCACGCAAAGTAATTTTATCTTTCGCAGCCCGATTCCATTAATAAACAACTACACCGAATAAACATATTTTTTTTATTTTGTAAATCCGGGAAACGATTATTACATACACAAATCCTCCATAGTCATAGTAAAATGTAGATGACTAAATCGATAGGAGAACATATCACTTAGCTCAAATATACATGTGACGTCTAAATTTCAAATGAGCTCGTGCATATGTGTGAGAAGGCATATAAAAAGTTAATCCATTAAGCAAGTCAAATCAAACTACTCCATGCAAGCATGACAAAGAACATTTTAAGGATTTACAATCTTAACCAAAAGTTCTAGCCACATGGAAGCAGTAAAGGAAAGGATTCAAACACAAGTATATGCCACATAAAGTGTGTCAAACTAAAATACACATAAAAATTATTTATTAAGTTTTAGTTTTTCAAAAAAATATCAACAAACAAAAATTCAACTCAAATGAAAAATAAGGAAAAAAAATATTTTTGTATTTTTCTCAATAAGACAAACAAATAAACTAAGTACAAAAGATATACACACGTCATAATTCTAGCATGTGATTAAGCATTCAATATATACTAGAAAATGACAAAGAAAGCATACAACTAGCAAAAGAATATATCATGATGCACGTACGCTAGAGTATGAAAATAAAACTAACACATTGAACCTTTCGATTTAGCATGGGAGGTTTCACGTGATAGAAAATGAGAATCATAAATCCTATCTCGTAAGGTCGCAAATCGAATTTCCTAATCCAAACTAGTGAAACTTGACGCTCTCGGGATTTGGGAACCATGGTGACTCTACCCTTCGATTTCCTAAGATCCCCTTTTAGATCAAAACAGAATTTCTTAAGATGACCTTTTCGACCACAATGTGAGAAAGTAAAGACTCGGCGAAAGGTAGAACCTAAGGATTTATATTTGGAAGTGTACCTAGGTGATTCTCTCAAAATAGTGGTTTCGGCTTTCTTAGCGAAAGCATTATAAGAATCTAAGCTTATACCACAAGTGTCATTTTTTATTTGGACCGTGCCTAAGATTTTATCTAATTTTTTGGACCTACATTCAAATCAAATTTGACCATACTAGAGTCTCTCAATTTATCTTCTAATTCTAAGACTCTAGACTCCAGCACAACCTTCCTCTTTTCAAACATGAGAAACTCTTTCTTCATTGTTTCCATTAAACTTGTAAGTTTATCTCTCTCTCCTTCAACATACTCAAGCTTCTCTTGAAGAGCTCTCTCACGTGTCCTAAGGTCTTCCACTAAAGCACTCTCATCAATGACCTTAGCACTCTCCCTCAAACTAGCTTCTAACTTCAAATTAGACCTTTTTAATTTAATTGATACTTCATATAACTCTCTGAAGGCAATTTGAAATTCACTCTCATCAACCTCTTCTTCACTTTCACTCTCTCTCTCTTCTCCACTCTCACAACCATAAAAAATAAGGGAATCATAAACTTTAGTCTCAGAAGTGTCATGTATTTTAGTGCCATCATTGGACGAGCTCTCGCTATCACTCACATGACATGCCATGAACGCGGTAAAATTGCGCTCAATGGGGGAATTGGTTCCCTCTTCCTTATCACTATCACTAAGGGTAGCATTGCATGAAATTGGTTATTTTCCCTCTATCCTTAGTTTAGTGGGACATTCAAAAGCCCTATGGCCATACCCTTCACAACCAAAACACCGATTTGACTCGTCCCTATTTAGATCTTCACTTTGTCTTTTAGGGAATTTTTTGGCTTTGTCATACTTAGATTTATCAAATTTCTTGAAATCATTTTTAAGATTGTCTTTGTTAAACTAAAGAAATTTTCTAAATTTTCTAGCAAACATAGAGATATCTTTCGAGTCAAAATCACTCTCATCATCTGAAACTTGTTTTTCCTCCTTTTGGGATTTCAAGGCGGTGCCCTTATCTTTCTTCTTTTCGGTCTTAGAGCAAAACATGTCAAGTTCATAGGTTTGTAAATCTCCTACGAGCTCTTGTAGTTTCGTAAAGGCTAAAGTGGGTAAAGAATTCAACACGGTCACTTTAGGAATAAATTTATCAGGTAAGCACCTCAAAATTTTCTTTACTACTCGGTCGTCGGGTATATTTTCTCCCAAATAAAAAGATGAATTAACAATGTCATAAAGTTTACCATAAGATACATCAAAAGTTTCATTTTCAAGCATTTTTGTGGTCTCAAATTGAGTGGTGAGGTTTTGAAGTTTCGAAGCTTTTACGACACTAGTTCCCTCATGGGTAAGTTGCAAAATATCCCAAGCCTCTTTAGCGGTTTCACACGTCATGATACGTCAAAATTCATTCGATGTGACCGCACTAAACAAAGCATTAAAGCCTCGAGAATCAAAATTTATTGATTTTAGTTCATTTTCAGCCCATCTCTCTACGGGTTTGGGAACACGCTCATTTTCTTCTAAAGATGTAGGTGGGGACCACCCGTAAATGACAAACATTCAAACCCTCTCATCTATTGACTTTAGTGTCAATTTCATATGCACTTTCAGGTACGCATAATTAGAACCATCAAAAATTAGAAATTTTAAAAACGGGGAAAATTCCATTTTTTAAGCTAAATACAAAAAGGACCGAAACGCAATAACTTAGCGTTTCTCGCTCTGATACCACTTGTTGGAACACAAGGCCCCAAAATTTTAAATTCTTTCAATTAAATAAACGAGATGGTTCAATTTATATTCCCAACTTAAATTTCAATTCAAATAAAAAACAAAAACAAACTTCAAATTTTAATTTCTTCCAAATTAAAATTAAACTAAACTAGAAGTGAGATAAAAAAAATATTCAAACATTAGTTTTCACTTAAACACAATTAATTCAACCCAAGTCCTATAATTTTCCTGGCATCATTTAATTCATTTTTTAATATAGGATAAACTGAATTAACACAAATTTTAACAATTTAAATATAAAGACTTGAATTAGATTTACTTAAATCTACCCAAACATGTTTTAACACCAAAATAATCAAGATTGAAAATTAAACCAAATTTTATCTTTTTAACCTAAGCATGCGTTCTAGGTGAGTTAAACAAGATAAAAGAAATAATCTCACTACACGGTGATGTACGAGGAAAACCTACAACAGGAAAAACCTAGGATGGTCCTGGCGGCCTAATAAATCCACTAGATACGATTTTACAATTATAAGACAAAAAGACTTACAAAACTCGACTTGACTCCCTTCAAGCCCCGATGCTTCTTCTTGTAAATACCTCTGCCTCGTTGATAACCACGACGTCCATCGCAGTCTTGGAGTCCACCAATAGAGGCACAACCCACCATCAACCACACATGGTGCCTTTCAACATGCGATAAACTCACAGCACAAACTTCTTCTCCTTTGTGGGTAGGGAATGAACCCAAACCTCTCTTCTTGTTGGTGTAGAGAAAATCTGGTGCCAAACAAACTCTCCAAGAAAATTATATATATTAAAGAACTTGGATTTAAACAAACTTTGCGTGTGAAAGTATGTTTTGGAAATGATTAAGTCATTAATGAAGGACACATAAACATGAACTTTTGTTGGGAGTATTTTTCTCTCAATAAATTTGGAAATCTCATAAAAGTTACCTCCAAAAATGTGTTTCCCGCACTAAGTAAAGCTGGTAGAAACTTAGTGGGAAAAGTGGAAAATTGGGAAAACACTGGCAAAATAATTGCTCCCATTGAAATCTCGTTCGAAGTTCATTCGAACGAGTTTGTTTGAAGAAAACTTCTAACGAGAAAATAGAACTAAATTCTAAAATCTCGTTTGAAGTTCATTCGAATGAGGTCATTCGATTGACTTTTCTAACTAGATTTTAGGCCTTGATTGTAGATAATTTCTATACGAACATGTGGCCACCAGTTTCGTATTTTTTTGATTTTTTTTATTTGATATGATTTTTCTACGGAAAGGTGTCCGAGAACAAAATCTTTAGAACTATGAATTCAAAAAAAAAATAACAAAAAATACTAACATCCAAATTAAATTTCCAAGCTCCTATTTATATATATAAATATATATATATATATATATATATATATATATGTTAATTCATTCATACCTTTAGGAGATATTGGAATCCACATGTTGATAACGTGAAACTTGGCACAAAAATCGGCAAGGATATATTCTTCAATTTCTAACCGCTACATCTTCAACATACACTTGTCATAGTCTTGAAAGGATGCAACATGAACATTCTATCCTATGACACAAATTGTTTTGTCCAAAATTAATCCAATACTACAAATTGACTAGATTGGAAACTTGTCCTTACAGTTTTCAAGTGCTTTTACTAGAGAATGTGATATTTATATCTCAATATAAATATGATGGGAATCTATTGAAGAAGTTTGGTTTGGACACTACTAATCACTCACACACACCCACGAGTTCCTCGATAAGGCTTAGCAAAGACACATTAGGTAAGGACGTAGGTAAAACACTATGTAGGAGTATCATAATTAGTCTACTCTACTTCACCTCTAGTTGTCCCGATATCTTCTTTAGTGTTGGAGTTTGTGCATGTTAATAATCTTCCCCAAAATAGTCACACTTTCTTGCACATAAATTTATCATCAAATACGTAAGGGAACGTTTTCTTATAGCATTTGGTATTCCTTGACACCGATGACCGTTTATCGACTTATTTGGATGGCAATTGGGTCGGGGATGTTGACGGTTATAAAAGCACATATGGTGGATGATTTTACTTTATGGTGCTCTTGTCTCATGGTTGATCAAGAAGCCAAACCCTATTTCTTTATCCACGATGGAGGCCGAGGACATTTCCGCCAAAAGTTGTTGCACACACCTCTTATGGATGAAGCAAATGTTGGAGGATTATGGGATTATTCAAGGCACGGTGACTATTTCTTACGATAATACAAGTGAAATTGACATTTCTCGTAATCCCGTCCAACATTCTCGTACGAAACACATTAGGAATCGTGAGCACTTTATGCGTGATCTGTTAATTGACCGATATTTTCACTAAACCATTAGATGCACTTAGATTTGAAGATCTTAGGGAGTCTTTGGGTATTTGTTCCATTGATTAAGTTCGAGTATTGATTCTAGTTTAGGGTGATTTCCATATTACTATGACTTTCCCCTACAATTAGATTATATTCCTATGTTTATATTTTGGAAAATCCAAAAAAAATTGTAGCACCCCGTCTTTTTGAAACATAAAATCTGTTAGGAATTTAAAATTTTGAAAAAATAATTTTTTGAAATCTATTTAATTTTGGTATGTAAAAATGTTGGTTTTTATATATAAAAAAGAGATTTAACTCGAATTTAAATCGGGATTAAAATTTAAAAATTGTGACTTTTCATATAAAAATTGGGGGAGAATTGACCTAAGGAAAAAAATCGATCATCCTATCGAGCTGAATTTTTTACAGTATCTTCGTCTCGTCATCAACTACGACAAATCAAAATTTTAGCCAATTCTGACGATCCGATCATTCGTAATATATTTTTGAGTGTTTGTGTTTGATTATGACTCAAATTCTTTTTGGTATATAAACATAAAGTGACCTGTTTAGGACTTTTAAAGTGCATTTTAGCCTTCTCAAAAATCAGTAGCCTCCCAAAATTTTCTTCTCTCTCATCTACAAAACCTAAACCCCATTGAACACAACTTTCAACCTAAGTTTTGAAGCGTTAAACCGGGTTTTCTCAAGATCGTTCAAGAAGATGTTTCCATTGTTTTCTCGAGAGGAACGCAACCATTCAATTAGATTCTTCAAGCGATTTTCATAAGCATGAATACTTCTATTATTTCCCTTGAGTATTATGCATTTTAAATGTTGCCTAAACACTAAATATCATATTTTCTTAAAATAAACATAGAGACTAAGTAGGGAAAGTAAAACAAATTTTGGGACGATTTTTACTCAAATCTTTAATATGAATTAAGACTCAAAACCCTTGTATTAGAGATTGGGATTCCATTAGAAATTTATGACGTTCGCATGTAGAATAAATTGTACGAATATTATAAATTCATTTTGACATATAAAAACAATGTTAATTATGTGTTACTTTTAGTTTAGAAATTTATTGTTTATGCCCCGAAATTATGCATGTGTTAGAAATCATTTCAGTTGTTGAAAAATATTTTTTTTTAATTAATATTACAATTAAACGGGCATAATTGGAATAAATAGTAATATTGCGATTAATTTAAAGAATCGTTGTGATAAGTTGAAAATAAGTTATGTGTGATTCGTAAATTGTAGGAATATTTGACACCATGGGAACGACGAGATTATTGGGACAGTTAGTGTTCTCGTCTTATTTTTGGTTACTTGCTAGGTATGGCACTAGTAGGTAGGCCTTACCTGTTGGTAACACTTTTTAGGTATGGGACTAGTTAGTGTAAATTTTTAAGCAAGGACGACTCCGGGGTGGGGCTGATTTTTACGTTGTTTTCGTTGAATCATTAACCTGGGTGCGAGGTTAGGTAGTTATTTTGGTAATTATGCTTCCTAAATGATAGTTTAGGATATATTTGTGTTTCGAAGACCTCTAGGTATGGGACTAGGGGTGGTTTGAGGATTTATACTCCATAAAAGGGTGGGGCTAATAGAAAAGATGATAACTTGAGAAAATTGAGAATTAATGCCTAAGATAATAAACGGGTATTAAAATAAATTTTGCATTGTAAATAAGTGCAGGGCTAACGAAATTGGGTTGGTTGGCTATAGCGACGTGGGTGTGTGTTGACGTCACCAATAAGTGTAGGGCTGACAGGAATCGGGCTAGTTGGCTATTATTACGTGTCATGCAAAAGACCTCATCAATAAGTGCAGGGCTAACAAAAATTGGTTTGGCTGGCTATAGAGGGGGAATGTGTGTGGTGGGAAGGCGATCCTGAATAAATGCAAGACAAATGGAAGGGTCAACTTACTATGACAGTGTCATTATTATAATAATTTAGTTAATCAATCTAAATTGAATTGATGGCTTTAGCATAATTTCATGGTTGTAATATCATAATTGAACCTAAACTTTTGCAGTGGTTTAGTTATGTGGGTAGATGGTAATAGTTTATTTTACTCGCATGTTAATTTATATCTTGTTTAAACTAAAAATTTCTATTGTGATGTTTATTATGTATAATGTTATTGTCTGAGTTCACGGACCCTAATTGGTTGGAGTATCTAATATTCATGCGGTGGGTTCTGACCCACTACATTTCAGGCATAGTGCTGGAGTAGCTGAACATGAGTGATTGGAGATATGTTAGGGAGTGCAGCTGGAGATTTATTGTATTTGCTTTAATAGTTTAGATTTACTTTCCATTCTGTCGTATTTTTTATGAGACTTTCATTTATGGATTTGGTGGATCAATCGGTTCCATAGTTGTTTACGGATTCCGTCATATATTTATAGTTGGATTATTTTATTAGGGATTTATTTTTATTTGGAGTTAGATTTTTTTGGTAGATAGTATGGTGCTGGATTTTAATTTGCATTAATGGTTATATTTATTGGATCAATTTGATTACTATCTTGTGGGAAAAAAAATTAATGTCTCATTTATCGGTCACATGCTGAGAATGATAACTTATTTAGCGATGATCGGCATGGTATGGCGGCGACGGCTGGCCACCACGCTTGCAAGAATGCAAGGGGTGTTACAAATAGTATCAGAACATGGTCTTAGGTCTCGCAAGTTGTGAGTCCATTTTAGCTTCCGCATTGCTTATCTTTGATTTCATTTGATAATTTTTACTCTTAGTTACTCTGAGTCTAATGTTATTTCGTTCCTATCTTTTTATATGGAGAATACTAGGAGATTTGGATATAGGAGAGAGAGTTCGGTTTCTGGTCCCATGATTCAGGAGAGACATGGTCAGTTTCTTTTTGGTGCCGAGGAGTTAACGATTATCGTTCGTGAGACCACAACGGCTGGTATTGAGATAAGGAGATAGAGGTGGGTGACTCTAGACGCGCAACAGCAGGGCACATCCACTTCGGTTTGTAACAGAGTGAGGGCCAATTTTTATAAAGGTAATCGTCCCATCTTCACAAGGGGATCTGACCTAACGGTTACCCACCAATGGAGGAGAGACATAGAGAAACACTTGAGGATGGTAGATTGTACTAATGTACAAATTTATATGTTGGTTATGTTCAAGCTGACTGAGCATGAATTACAGTGGTGGGAGAGTATCACCACATTTGAGGATCGCTTGAGCTATGGATATTTTTTGGTGAAATTTAATGACAAGTATTTTTCATATTCTATTACGAGAGCGAAGAAGAGGGAATTTTTGGACTTGGAGAAGGGTTTGAAATTAGTTGATGAGTATGAGAAGGAGTTCACAAATTTGTTGATGTTTGTACCTGAGGAGGTAAATACCGAGGCGAAGAAGATGGAATGCTTCATTAAGGGTCTATCGTGGTATATTAAGTAGATAGTGTTGGGGAATCTGGTGTAAACTACTTACACCCTGGTGGTGGATGTCGCATTGTTGTTGTGGCAAGAGAAAGTGAACTACCAAAAGAAGTTGGGAAAGAGACCGAAGATGAATGATCAAGGAGGGGAGAAAAAGGGTCGCAATGACCATTCATGGAAGAGACAGTACGCAGGTCAGGAGTATCAAGGAAATAGTGTCCAGGAGGGGCTCAAGGGCAGGGACAAGGACAATAGAGTGAGAAAAATCTGGGTAGGCATCCTGGACCTTTTAGGGGTGCGTGTTTTGTTTGTGGAGAGGAAGGGTACCGAGCTTCTAAGTGTCCCAATAGGCAGGGCCAGCAGTGCTAAGGAGAAGGCCTCTAGCACGGGTAGTACTAGGTACACAACGAGCGCTAGCAGCACCCGCAGTGGGTTGGTGTTATTTGCTTCCAACTCGAGAGTCTCAAGTAAGGCAAGATCAGTAGGAGCCATGATGTGGCTAGGGGGTAGCATGGTACGTATTATTATCGTAGATATGTTTATATATATAGTTAATATATATTGTATTTTTTTCGCGGGGTAGCTGCAAGTAGGATTGGGTGTATGGGCGCCCAATTGTGGCATCCTACGAGTAGTCATATGTGAGCCTTATATTTTTTTACGCGTTTATGCTTCATCGAATTTCGAGGATGAAATTCATAGTGGGGAAGTATATAACACCCCATGTTTTTTAAACATAAAGTCTGTTAGGAATTTAAAATTTTTGAAAAAATAATTATTTAGAATCTATTTAATTTGGGTATGTAAAAATGTTGGGTTTTATATAAAAAAATAAGGTTTTAACTGGAATTTAAATCGGGATCAAAATTTGGAAATTGTGACTTTTCATGTAAAAATCGGGGTAGGATCCGACCTAAGGAAAAAAAGACCGTCTCCGATCAAGCTAAATTTTTTACAGTAGCTTCGTCTCGCCGTCAGATACAACATACCAAAATTTCATCCAATTGTGACTATCCCATCATTCGTAATGTATTTTTTAGTGTTTGTGTTTGATTAGGACTCAAATTCTTTTGAGTATATAAACATAAAGTGACGGGTTTAGGACTTTACAAATACATTCTAGCCTTCTAAAACATCAGTATCCTCCCATAATTTCTTTCTCTCTCATCTACAATACTTAAACCCATTTAACATAACTTTCAACCCAACTTTTGAATAGCTAAACTGGGTTTTCTCAAGATCGTTCAAGAACATATTTTCATTATTTTCTCGAGAGGAACGCAACCATTCAATCAGATTCTACAAACAATCTTCACAAGCATGAATACTTCTATTGTTCCCCTTTAGTATTATGGATTTTAAATGTTGCATAAACACTAATTATCATGTTTTTTTAAAATAAATGTAGAGACTAAGTAGGGAAAGTGAAACAAATTTCGGGACGATTTTTACTCAAATCTTTAATACTAATTAATATTCAAAACCCTTGCATGCCTAGGTTAGAGGTTAGGATTCCCTTAGAAATGGATGACGTTCGTATGTAAAATAAATTATAGGAATATTATAACTTGATTTCTACATATAAAAATTATGTTAATTATGCGTTACTTGTAGTTTAGAAATTTATTATTTATGCCCCAAAATTATGCATGTGTTACAAATCATTTCAGTTGTTGAAAAATAAGTTATTTAATTAATATTATAATTAACGGATATAATTGGGATAAGTAGTAATATTGCAATTAATTTAAAGAATCGTTGTGATAAGTTGAAAATATGTTATGTGTGATTCGTAAATTGTAGGAATATTTGACACCTCTGGGACGACAAGATTATTGGGATAGTTAGTGTTCTCACCTTATTTCTGGTTACTTGCTAGGTATGGGACTAATAGGTAGGACTTAGTTGTTGGTAACACTTTCTAGGTATGGGACTAGTTCCTGTAGATTTTTAAGGAAGGACGACTCCGGGGTGAGGCACATTTTTACGTTGCTTTCGTTTTTATCGTTAGCCTAAGTGCGAGGCTATGATGTTTTTTTGGTAATTATTCTTCCTAAATGATATGTTAGGATATACTTTTGTTTCAGAGACCTCTAGGTATGGGACTAGGGTTGGTTTGAGGATTTATTCTCGATAAAAGGGTGGAGCTAATAGAAAATATGATAACTTGAGAAAATTAAGAATTAATGGCTAAGATAATAAATGGGTATTAAAATAAATTTTGTGTCATAAATAAGTGCAGAGCTAATGAAATTAGGTTGGTTGGATATAGCGATGTGGGTGTGTGTTGGCGTCACTAATAAGTGTAGGGTTGTAGAAATCAGGTTTGATGGCTATTGTGTTGTATCGTGCATGAAACCTCATCAATAAGTGTAGGGCTAACAAAAATTGGGTCGTTGGATATAGAGAGGAGAATGTGTGTGGTGTAAAACTATAGGCGGTCCCGAATAAGTGCAGGACAAATGGAAAGGTTGACTGGATATGACGGTGCTGCTATTATAATAATTTGGTTAATCGATTTAAATTGAATTGATAGCTTTAGCATAATTACATGACTGTAATATCATAATTGGACTTAAAACATTTGGATGGTTTAGTTATGTGGGTAGATGGGAGTAGCTTATTTTACTCGCATGTTAATTTATATCTCGTTTAAATTAAAATTTTCTATTGTGATGTTTATCATGTATAATTTTATTGTATGGGTTCACGGACCCTAATTAGGAGGAGTATCTAGTATTCATGCGGTGGGCTCTGGCCCATTGCATTGAATAACATTTCAGGTATAGTGCTAGAGTAGTTGCACGGGAGTGATTGGAGATATGTTTGGGAGTGTAGATGGAGATTTATTTTATTTGCTTTACTAGTTTAGATTTACTTTCCATTTCGTCGTATTTATTATGAGACTCTTATTTATGGACTTGGTGGGCCAATCGGTTCCACAGTTATTTACAGATTCCATCACATATTTATAGTTGGATTTTTTCATTTGGGTTTTATATTTATTTGGAGTTGTATTTATTTGGGAGATAGTATGGTGATGGATTTTAATTTGCATGAATGGTTATATTTATTGGATCAATTTGATTACTATCGGGTGGAAAAAATTTAATTGTCTCATATATTTATCACGTGCTGAGAATGATAACTTATTTAGCGATGTCCAGCATAGTATGGCAGCGGAGGCTGACCACCTCGCATGCCAGAATGTGCAAGGTGTTACAATTTTCTTTTGTTTTAGAAAAAATTTCGAAAAATTTCAAAAATATTGTATTTTGAAAAATAATTTAAAAATTCAAAACTATTTTTGTATTTTGTTTTACACCATATATGGATGTGCATTTAAGATGTTCAAATCACACTTTCATTCCATCCTGTCTTGCTAGACTCATTCTATCGCCTTCATTGCACATATGCATGAACCTTTGAACAATATACTTGCTTTTCATACATTAAATAGGACGTTCTCATCTCATTCATGCATAATAAAAAGTCTATTTTAGAAGGAACTAATTGTGCATGTAAAAAATATTGCCCTAATCTTTCTTACCAAAAAGTTGATTTAAGTTTAAGCAGTGGAAAGGGGTTACGAAAGAAGCAGCCATCTTTGAATTAATGGCCACCATTGGAAAGGGCCTAAAAGATGGATTCAGCACAAAAAAATAGAAGTGCCAACGCCGATTTCTTTCATTGATGCTTCATTAAAAATGAGCAATATGATTCCATCAAAAAAATTGAAAGTTTATGTTTAAAATGTGAGGTTTTGAGGGTGTTACAAGTTGAAGATCAATGGGTTTGCACAATAAAATTCCTTTAAAAATATTAAATAATTTGGTGTTATAGATTTGAGAAGTATTAAAATTCATAACATTTTGTATTAGTTGAGTCAATTTCACTTTGTTCATTTTTTTTGCACAAATGATTTAATTGAGTTCTTTCTTTAGGAATTTCTCTTTGACTTCATACACCATCGCTATTTATGCCTATGTTGACTTTCTCATGCAATAAGTTCACACTTATTCGTTCCATATCCAAGATTCGGATGTTTTCGTGCTACTCCATGGTTAGTTGGTTTGTATTTATATGTATATTTTTACATACTCAAAAATTTCAAAAATAGTTAGTTTGTTTGTTGAAGTTTCATCACTTATGCTTAATCATCAATACTTTGTGATGATATTTCTAATTTGTTTCCTCATGATGCTAACTTTTTAGGTTTATCTTCTAACCCTTTGTCTATTATGGAGGAAAAGGGATAGAAGATATTAAAGGGGATTTTTTATATTTTAAACTCTATCTCTCACGGTATTTCCTTCGTTTCATGTGTGTAGGTATTTTTCCATATTGATGATATCATGGACTAGACGATGAAGATATTCATTAGACACAAAGTTGTAAGTGTATCCTTTTTATGTTTGGGAGGAACATTAGTTGAACTTGTCGTAGCAGTATTTTTTTGTGTGTGTGTGTTTTGTACCAGAATTGCCATAGGGGGAGATATATAAGTGAAAGATTTGTAATTTCGCATTATGATAAAGTTTGCATATTCCATTACACTTATCATCATCATATACATTCTCAATACCTTCAATCAAAGAAAAGTTAATGCCCGAATACAACAATCGAAGATTCGAGAGTTGAAATCGTCACCACAATCATCGGAGAAGGTATATGAGTTTGATTATGTGTAATCTTTACGTTTAGGGATATTTTAAAAGTGTTTGAAAACATAAAATATTTTTTCAAAATTTAAAAAATTCATTTTTAAGGAAGCTCATTAGAATGAGGTACCATAGGTCATTCGAACGAGGTTCCTTATCTCGTTCAATACTAGTGGTTCAACTGAATCTTCTAAGGATCAATTTCCTTGCCACTCTGTAATGTCATTTGATAGCTCGTTCGATATTCGTTCAAATGACATGGCATAGGTCGTTTGAACAAGGTCCACTTCATTTAAATGAACCTATGAAACATTATTTTTCACTTGGTTTCAAACGCAATCTTTTCAAATATATCTCTTGCAAATTTCTCTTCTTATTTAAAAGGTATGGACTTGCACTTATTTACAAGCCTATTACACATCTTTTCTTGATCAAACACTTTTTTTCATATTCTAACCCCTTTGATGTTTTGTGATCACCTTATCAAATCTTGAAGAATACATCTCTTGTTCTAATCTATGTGGAGTTGATTCTTCACTGCAGAAGATAGGAAAAGAGTTCTTGAGGCTAATCAGTGAACGCCGAGAATAGTGGAGCTTAATGTGGAGTGTTGTTCAATCTGCATCGCCTTCTTGTATTAACTAAGAATGGTGCATAACTACGATACTTACTGGAGTCTAAGTTTTGGAAGTCTGCTTGTGTCATTTTGTAATACCTTAGTTGTAACAGCGCAAAAAATGGGTTTTCCTGAAAGGGATTTTTCCTCATATTCTGTGTTATGGTTCGTTTGATGCCATTTAGCTTCAATATCTTGCATGTTTAGTTTCATCCAATTAATCAACATAAAATTAGAGTAAAATTAAATTTGGCTTGTTTGTGACCTAATCTAAGATTCTACATTTGATCATATAACCGGACCACCTATAACGTGTTTTTTAAAAGATATTGATTCGAGAAAGTTTTTGGGGTTAAAACTCCTAAGTGCGTCTTCTGATTTCTCTTTATAAAGTTAATGAATGGATAATACAAGCTATAATGAAGAAGTTTTTCTTAAGTAGATGATGTTGTAAACTTGGGAAATTTTGGAATGCAAAATGAAGGACTTATTTATAGTGCTAGGAGGCTACCATAAGTTGGAAAAATGTTTGGTATTCAAGTTAGAAGACATAGTGTAATAGGATGAAAGGTTGGAGGATTTTACTAAATATATTCCTAGTAAACCTGAAACTTTTAGTTGACTAAAAGCCAAGGTTTAGTCGACTAAATCTCCTTATGTTTTAGTTTTAATTGGTTTGCCTAAAGGTTTAGTTTGATGTGAAAAGTTTAGTTGACTAAAATAAATTTTAGTCAACTAAAAGAAAGGTTTAGTCAACTAAAACTCCCAAATTTTGGGTAAAATAAAGTTGGATATAGGGTTATGCTTTGCGGAAGGTTTAGGGTACTTTAGAGTGGGTTTAGGTGTGTAGGTTTTGAACATATACAAGCTAAAACATATCATTTTAATTTGTTATAATGGTTCCTAAAGTATAATAAAATAAAGTAATAATCAATTGATCTTTTGAGCTTTGTTTGACTAGTTTGAATCATCAATTTTGGACTTATTATATGATGATTTCATGAGACTGATTACCATAAGTGTTGGGATGTGGTGGAGCTTGATTTTGGCTAGTTAAAGACTGAATAATGTTTTATTCTTAAGATATAGGGTTTGATGCAAGCTTGAAGTCAGCTTTATATAGCTTGTGATCTTCATTGTCTTTGTTATAATCCCTATTGTCTTGGTTGAAAGACTTCATTGTATTTTCATCGACATGGTTATATGGTTGCTTGGATGATGTGTTCTTGGTAGCATATCTCGTAATATATTGAGTTCTTGTTTTGATATTAAGTACATTTAGAGAAAAGATAGTGAATTTATGATCATATATCAATTATGATGTCATCATACAAAATCCTTTTGATTTGAAACATTTGGTTTCACAATCTTTTTATTCTTTGAAATCAAGTTGTGCAAAAACAAGGTTTGAACATTCACACCATTATTCGTTAGAGTGTGAATATTTTACTTTATATATTTGTCTTAGCTTCATTCTACTGTGTTTGTTTGTTCTAAACTAGTTGTATATACATATATGGCTTTGATATTGTTGGAAACAATTTATGCAAAAACTAGTTTTGAACATTCAAACCACTCTTTATTAGAATGTGAATATTTGACTTTGATATTTATTTAGGCTTCATTATAATGGTTGATGTAAATTTAATCATTTTGGTTAAAACATATAATTTTTGAGTTTATTTAAAAATGTGAAGGGTTTTGGGATTTGGGGTGAAAATGGAAAATAACATAATGAACAATCTTTGATAATTTTTTATCTTCTTCAAATGTACAGAGGTTTAAAGTTGGATTCAATTAGTTTACAAAGTATAATTAAAACCAATTTGGTATGTATATGACAATAAGAACATCATCGAACATCTTGTGAGCACATACCTAAGCGAAAGTCATTCAAAAGATGGAGAAAAAACATGGCATGATCCTAAAGTGTTGAAACTCAAGCCGCAATTATGGTTGAAAGTAGATTGTAACAGAAGAAATATAATTCCCCAAAGGGAATATACGTTAACGAGTGAAGGCAGAAAGGTGCTTTAAGACATACTGTGTAAGAGGGGAGTCCCCCTTAAAGGCTGGGAGTGAGATAATACAAACAAAGGCATAACCCCTAAAGATATGATGATATAATAGTAACTCAAATATCCTCAATAGTCACAAATGAACAAACAGTATTGTATATAGAAAACACTCAGATTAGACTCATAAATCTCTGTATATAACTCAAATAAAAATAAAATAACTTCAAAAACAACACATTCAAAGGGAGAGAGAAGTAAGCACCACAGATACACCTTGGCAGGAACTCAACAAACCAAAAAACTCCAATATCTCCCTGGTTAGCTAATAAAAGCTTTGCAATAAATGTCAATAGTGGTAGGATAAACTCTGGTTTGCAATAACTTCTTTTCTCTCAATGTGTTTTCTCTCACTATAAAGAACTCTACCTTCTCAAAATTGGTTGAGGCTAATAAATAGCCCCATACCCCTCCCGAGATGTCTCGATCCTCATTAATGTGAAAGAAATTCCTCTCACACTTTAAGTCATAAGCATTAAATGCCTGATGGGAAACACACCCTACGCCATAATCATTAAATGTTAGTAGTGGCCTTTTGGCTACCAATTATGCATCATAGGACTATCACAACAATGGTGGCTCACCAAATCGTCTAACAACCCCAACCGCAGAGTGGTTTACTTATGTTTGGATTGTACAGTGGGTAGGTGTCTAGTGAAATCACTTAAAGTTTATGTGACATTTAATAGAGGGATATTTGGCTCAAAGCTCAATATACAATGGAACTCAAGGTTACTCTACACAAGTTCTCACCAAAAATGGTCTATCGATGTTACCAGGTGTGTCTAAAATGGTTAAGATAAGCCCTAACGTTGCATCACTTCATAATCCACCAAACCAAGTCCTTCTAAAGTTCCCACGGCGAGGTCATTTGATAGAGCATGTAATCTCTCCCAAGCCTGGTCTCTCGCGAGTACCGTTTGACCTCGCAATCAAGATTACAATTGTTACATCTTATAATCAATGTAATTAAAAAGATGCAATTTGATTAATTAAAAATGGAATATAAAGATGATCTCTCTTGATAAGTCTCCTCATTGAGCCGTTGATGTGTTTCATTGACCTCGTGCTTATTCCTTCTCTTGAGTCTCTTTAGTTAATCGAGGAAGCTCTCTCTAATTTAGATATTAACTTCAATCCCCCCTGCATTTGACCCTTCGTGTAGAGATTTTTTATGAGCACAAGAAATGTCTGTATGAAAACTTCTCAATCCGTTGGACCACCTGTTACTGTGGGAAAAATTCTCCCAGATGCACCACCATTGCAACTCCTGCCACTATGACTGTTAGAAAAAAGTTAAATTCTCCCCATTGTACCTGAGTCAAACCTCTTCAATGTCTGGGCGTATGGCGAGGGGACATCGTGAACATTTTTCTGTGAGTAGACTCCAACCGTCCAGTCTTTTTCATCTCTGTTGAAATTATCCCCGAAGTGTCTCTAATTATAGGTCACATCGTTCTTACTGCTCAAAAAAAGGAAAATTCTCCCTAATGTACCTAAGCCAAAACTATCAGGGTTCCAGCTTATGGAGAGGGAACATCGTGACCTTTTTTGAACTTTGAGTGAAGGTTGGTGTATATTCTCTGCAATTGACCTTTGCTCCATATGAATTAACACCGTTACTAAAAACTCTCCTTGATCTACCTCAATTCATTATACCATCGTATGAGCTTTTAGCGAGGGGACAGTCTTTCGTTAGTCTTTTGGGATTCTATTAAATTTCAAATATTAGCGCCAAACCATTAATTCTTTCGATAGCAACCCTCTTTCTCACCCAATCATCACCTTATTAATGGCGTGAGGTTGTTTTTTCAACTACCATAGCACTCCCCAAAGCGCCACGTGTCCATTTTAATCATTGTTGACGGCTAGGCACGTGGCTTTATGGGAAACCCAACTATCCATTTGAATTTCAAGAGTCTTATATTTCCAATACTTATCACTTTTATCTTCACCCTTTCATTTATCTTCGTCATTTATAGATCTTTTAGAGAGAGAAACTAATTTTCACCATTATTGAACTCCTTCTCAAGCTTTTTCTTTACAAGAACTCTTTTATTCCTCCTCTTTGCCAGCATTCACAACCACTACTTTGCCTCTCTCAGTTTCTTCCTCCTTTTTTTGATCTAAATTTTTGTTCTCTCAGTTCTCCAATGGATTCTTCCAGTGCTGCTACACCATCCAGTGCTGCTGCTACATCATCCACCACCACTACTGCTACACTGTCCACCACCCTAGATGCCTCCATCTTAATGGTGGAATGCCAAGAACAACTGAGATTTTACCATCGCTCACCTATCTTTGGTAAAGGTGACAATTTTTCATTTGTGTGCAAGGATTTTTCATCTAATGCCAAGTATGACCCTCTAACATATGGTGATGAGGATTATTCATCTACTACTTGGGGTTTCTTACCCCCAGAGGGGACTATGAGCTTTCTCCTTGACCAAGGTGACTTTCCATGCTCTCAAATAGACTTCGAAAGGCTAAGAGTCTCACCATCCGACTTCGCTGCTTGGAATACCTGCATATAATCAACCTATGTTTATGCCTTTGCTAAGGTTAGCCTTCATTGGTCCACTTGGTTTGGAAAGTTTACTCTGTCCTAGCATAACACTGCCTTGCAAGTGTTAGTGTCTTGTTAGAACATTACGACCCATATTTTCATTGCTACGTGGGCAGAGTTCACCTTCACCTTATAAGACATTTGTGAGTTGCTTGGGCTTGAGCCCATGGGTACCTCACCCTCCTCCAATGAGGCTTTGGATTCCAAAGAAGTTATGGCCTAGGCAAAGTTAGATCAGATCTGTCGAAGTTACATTGGGTCATCGAACAAAGCTACCTTCACTCTTCTTGTCATCTATTTCTTCCATGCCCCTTCTAACAAGTAGGGTTCTTCTTCTTTTTGTAAAGGTGAGGGTACACCTATGGAGTTGCCTACTTATATCCTTGTCATTCTTTCTCATTTTATCTTGCCTGGTAAGCCCAATGATCAACCCTGTGGGGATCTTATCAACATCTCTATTCGATTGGCTAGGGGTTTCAAGCTCCCTTTGGCAGCAATGGCCTTGGGATCCCTCTATACTTGGTTGGATAAGACCCACTTGAATATGGAATGATCTATTGGACACTACAACTTAGCCATTTTTTCCAATACCATAATCCTAATGGGTTTCCAGTATACCCATTTCCCCAAGATAGCAGTTGTTGTCAAGCCCCATCGTTTACTTCGCTGGAACAAGAAACAAAATCGAAAGGACATCCACCCCATTTTTATAAGACTAGTTACTTCGTCATGAGGTCGTACGATGAGGATTCTTTTTCCCACACTTGGTCGTTCTTCTCCCATGAAGCCAGAATGGTCCAAGCCACTCCGGAGCTTATCAATGAAGATCCCTCATATGTTGTGGTGATTCTTCTGACTCCTAGTTACTTTCTATCATATACTGAGTGGGGTAATACTTCTGAGCCCTACAATCCCAACCATTATAGCCGTTAGTTTGGTTATGACCAAGGGGATCCTCACCCTGTTTTCTAATAATATCATCACAATGCCACTTTTTATGAGACTCGTTCTTTCCACACTGCTTTAGTTGCTTCCTCAATATGCTCTGTGCTTAGAGGACAAATTACCATTAATGGATTTACAAGGAAATGGGATGTAACCTCTCATTATGGGATGAAGTATTGCCCGATTTAACTGGACAAGATTCGTGAATTCATCGAGAGTCCTCATATTTACCCTTTTGTTATCACTTTCCAAGTATTAGAGTTGGCCCTCAAAGGTAACTCTGAGTTATGAGTGGAGTTTCCCCTTAGTAATACTCCTAAGGATCCTTCTAATGAGTTACCTCCATATTTCCCCTTGACCGTTACAGCCCCCAAGCCGAAGAAATCGGCTGCACCAAAACAAACTTCCCCACCTACCAAAGGTGCTCCTAGTGAGTGAACCTCTAAGACAACTACAAAAAAAGATAGGACCTCCAAAATTAGTGGTTCTTCTAAATCTGCCACCCTCGTTGAGGCCTTCCCCATAGTTAATGTTCCCCGAGCGATGTCCAAAGGTGCAATAGAGGAAATTCAGGCGAAATGCCATGCTGAGCTTGAACGAGTTCATCAGGTATATCAGTAATATCCTCGTTGTTCCCCCTCCAAATTATTTTCCGTATATCCATGTGGATCCCTCAAAGGAAGTCACCACGCAGTGCAAGAGATCTCAGATAGCAACTAGCACCGGTGGTCTTTCTCATAGGAAGAAAACATTGGGCACTAAAACTCAAAAGAAACGAGCTTATATTGTTGAACCCATGACTCATCATTCAAGCCCTAGGACTTCTCCACCTTCCTCTAAAATTGGGCCTATTGAGATTGAAGATACCCCAAAGATGTACCTAGACCTGTTGGAGATGCTTCCACAATAACCCAATCACCTTATTCTCCTGTGGTTCTTTCTATACAGTTATCTCCAGATCAAGAGGTAACTTCTTTCTTTATAACTTCTATATATCCTTCTCCCAACACTTAGCAAAAATAATGGTCTATGTCTTTATAAGAACATCATTCAGGTGGAATTTCTCCTCCTACTTCTCCCCCTGTAAGTCCCATTCTCCTATGATAGAGCTTATATACTCTAGGAGTTTTTCCTCTCAGCGTGCAAAGGAGGCTTCTCGCAGGGTGGATATATCCCACGACTCCATTAGACCCTCATCTAAGGTAGAGGAGACTCACTTGGTTTCTTTTGGTGCATCCCCCTCGCTAGTGACTCCACTGTCTGAGCTTTCGATTTCATTAAGTCCACCAGAGTTAATGGTTTCTTCATCTCAACACTCTTTCAAACTGAATTTTGTATACCAAGAGTTGTATTTGATAATTCTGTCAGATCGTTGTGTCTTCGTTGGCCACAACCTTTATGGATTTGTTATTTCACATTCCTCTGACAAGGTCCATCGTTGGATTTTCTCCTTTTCCTGCTACTTCAGAGGCAACAGTAATCTTCCTTGTATATTTCCCCCCACTCTTTTGCTGTCTCTATTTATTTAACACTTCGTGGTTATTTGCAGCCTTCTCAAGGTGTTTTTCCTTCCTCCATTTATGAGGTTCCACAAGGTCCCAAAGTTACAGTTGGTTTACCTTCTCAATCTAAGGTTCCATGGGTTCCTAAAGATGTCGTGGCTTCATCTTATCACCCCAAGGTTCCTTCGGCTTCTATGGTGGTTGATACAGATGGAACTCAAGAGACTTCAGTGGAACCTTCCCCCATTTTGGCACTTGTGCCTTTTCATGGGGAAGCTTTTTAGTAAAGAACTGAGGTTCCTCTACTTTAAGGTTTATCTTAATCCCGTAGGGGTATTAAAGCTACTCCCCCTTCCATCTATATTCTTGTTGTTGAGGTAACTTCTGCTTATCCTTCTCTTGCATAAGTTTATCATTACTCTCGTGTTCAAGTGAAAATAAGAAAGAAAACATAACTCACACCTATTGGTGACTTAATAATGAAACCACTTGTTAAGATTTTCTCAAATTCTCACACCTTTAAGGTGATTAATAATGAAAAAACACCTGTTAAGATTTTTTCAGAAACTTATACCTACGAGGTGACTTAACAATGAAAACCAATTGTTAAGATATTCTCAAATTCTCACACCTTCAAGGTGACTTAACAATGAAAAAACACATGCTAATATTTTCTAGGAATCTCATATTCTTGTACCACGTTTTAGGTCACGAAGGAGCCCACACATTCCTAAGGGCAACCTCAGCGTGATCCTTTGCTCGTTGTCTCTCCTCATCGAGAACTTGCTTCCCCAGATGAATCAAGTCACAACGATCATGGTTCCACCACTAATGTTCAAGCTGATAGTAAATCTGGTTGTGAGGTACCTCTGCCTGATCTAGCTCCTAACGAATTCTACATTCAAGTCCTTCAACAATCTCCCCAAATACCAGGTTGCCACGGATCTATCATTGAATGACTTGTCTTGTATCATCCAGAAACTTTTACCCCTGACTGTTTACGATTAAACAAAGCCTTGATGGGTTTTTGGCTTTCTGGCACGATTATCTATGTATGTATCAAGGCCCATCATAAATCAACATTTGGGTAATTTTAGAGAACTATCTAAGGATGGGTTCCAACTTAATTAGTTAATCAATCACTTAAAGTTGTTGAAAGTTGCTATGTTGGAGAGTCCGAGAGAACTATACCACCCAACGATCTGAGGAAGTCACACTAAGGGAACTGGCTCCTCTATTAGCAGCTACAAATCTGAAGGTGAAATCCATCGAGGAGGCTCTGTCCAAATTTATGCAAGAACAGGATGCTTTGGTCATCCAACTAATTAAAGTCCAAACTAGGCTTGAGGGCTTCATTACTTCTCAACTATCATGCCTATAAGCTTTATCAAGCCTGCCTAGGGACTTTTATCTTCCCCTGATCTTTGGTTTCTCTTGGGTTGATATCCTTCGATGTATTTTCATTTCATACATGTAATTCTTAGGTAGTAGTTCCCTTTACTTATAAAATTTTGAAGTGTTATATATAAAAGGAGATTGTTTTGGCGACATCGTTCTTTCTCAGTTATGTTTCAACTTATTTCTATTATATTCTCAATGAAATGTGATTTCTCTGATAATTTACAGTCTATTCTTCCTTCTAATTTTAACTTCTCAAAAGAAAATAAATAACAACAAATTATTGACTTTAATATGATAGAGGTTAATATAAAAATCCCAACTCACGTGACATAACTCTAGACATGATAGACCTTTAACCACTTATTATTAATCTTGAAAGGTCTATCTTCTTAAATATTTGAGATTAAGCAGTAACCTGAATCGTGAGCTTCCTTTACTATGAAAGGTCCTTCCCAATTGGCCACAAATTTGGATAATGGGAGCCCCCGAATGTGCTTTACAGCAGCCTTCAAAACTAGGTCCCCTTCCATAAACTTATGTGGTCTCACAAAGTTCTTGTATGCCCAAGAGAGTTGCTTCGTGTAATTCGAACATATTGAATAGCGTTATCTTTGTGCTCATCAAGTTCTTCTAACTAAACGTGCCTACTATAGGGTAGCATGATGCTTTACAAGGCATATCTTGTCAATGGGACTTCCATCTCTACAAGCAAAATGGATTCAATTCCAAAGACTAGTGAGAACGGTGTATGCCCTGTTGGCTTCCTCCTTATATTTCGATAGGCCCATAGGACTACTGGGTTCTTATCATCCCACACTCCTAGGAAATTTTCCATAATCTTAGCTAAAATGTTGACAAAGGTCTTGTTAGTTGCCTCTACTTAACCATTAACCTTGGGGTATGCAACCGTTGAAGTGTGGTGAACGATGGAGTATTTATTCGTTAGAATCATTACTTTTGTGTTAACAAATGGAGTTCCATTGTCAGAGATAATGACCCTTGGAATCCCTCATCTGCAAATGATATATTCCCTGATGAAGTTTGTCACCATGCCTGTTGTTTCCCTCTTTAAAGGTATTGCCTCAGCCGACTTGGTGAAACACTCTGTTGCCACCAGTATCCGATCTTTCCTCTTGAAGATAAATGTAATGCCCCTACCAGGTCAAACTCCAAAGTATAAAATGAGTAAGGAGTGGGCAATCAGTGTAAGCCCTCTGAGGGAGCATGGATCATATTTCCATACAACTGGCACACCTTGCACTTGCGAATGAACTCAGCAAAATCTTTCTCTATGGTTGGCCAATAATAACCTAAGGTCATTGATTGGTCATACAAGCCCTCCATGCGTCACGTTAAAACTCATGCATCTTCATCTAGCTCAGTGTAAAATGTAGCATCAACTAGATGATCCACTTAGATTACAAATGTATTCTTAGATTCCCCTATAACGATCTCAGTTCCCTTCACATTTGCCTTGGAATATTGGTGATACGTCGAAGGAACTAAACCATGGTTGTGCTTCCACACCCTTCCTACCAAGAGATTTTAGGAAGTAGCACTATCAATCATTTGGAATTTGATATGTGAAGTAAGATTGCCCATCACTATCCCTATGTTCACATACCCAATTAATTTGGGAGACTGTTTGTCTTAACCAAAAATCACTAAAGGCATTGGTATTAACCTTGCCTCAGAGATGTTGGATGCATAAAATGAGCTGATAGGCATAATGTTTATGGAATCCCCACAATCCATCAGAGATCTCGCAAAGCTCACCCCATTAATGCTTGCCATTATGTATAGGGGTCTGTTATGAGGGAACTGTGACACCCCGCCTAATTATATATTGAGTGATCTGGCCTTTATCAAATTAAAATAGGTTTGATAAACCTATTTTAATTTGATAAACCATTAATATTCAATTTAGGTTTATCAAATTAAAATGGGTATATATTAATTTGGTAACCCTAAATCACACTAACCCTAAATCGAAAGACAATTTGATATACCTAAATTGATTTATACCTAAATTGAATATTAATTCTATTTAGGGTTAGTGTGATTTAGGGTTATCAAATTAATTATAAGGCCTTCTAAATCACACTAACCCTAAATCAAAAGACAACATTCGAAATTATATTCAATTGTTATGCGAATTTAGATTCCAAGGATGATTTATAATAAGTTTTCCTCATCTTCCTTTTGTTCATTTTTTGTATCTGAAACAATGATGATGAGGGTCTGCTATAGATGTTAACCTTTCTTGCATTTCCTTTTTTATAAGTAGGTAAACAGTAGGTTTTTTCATTCACATAGCATTGTAGTTTCTTATTATCGTAGTCAAGCCTTGATTGATCTTTCTCCAAAATGGTATGAGATGCATAGCGGTATAGTTTATTGCATTTCAAAAATAGTATGAGATGCATAGCCTTGTCATTCACGTAGCTCCGTAGTTTATTGCATAGGTGATCTAAAGTGGAGTGTTTGATTTTTATTTTTATTTTAAAAATACCCTTTTCAAAAATGACGTTTCCGATATTTTTCGAAAATATTATAACTGATAATTTCGATTATTCCGATATTTTTATGAATAATAAAATTTCCAAAATTTTTTAATATTCTGAATCTGCCGAATAGGAAAAAAATTATTTTTTGATTTCTATTTTTTCCTAATTAGAAAGGATTTAAAATTTCAAGAATTTTGGATTTTTTTCCTAACACCCCTATTGTGATCCAATCCATCCGAAATACACCCCTAGTGCAAACCAACATGATATATAAATGATACAAAGTCATGCCGAATAAACCATCGGTAAAAGCAATTGAAATCAAGTAATAAACCAAGTCTAAACTGCAAGGTAAAACTGATACAAAACTGAAACCATAATACCGCCAACGAATCACATATCCATACATAATATATACAAGAGGGATAACCTATGCTAGATTTGAATGAAATAATCGGCTACTCAAAATCCTGTCAGTATCCACAGTGCTACAGCTCCGAGTCCCTGGAATGAAACATTCAAGTTTGGCGTTCGTGTGGCTGGACACCTAAAAGGTTTTGAAAATATTTTTATAGCAAGAGTTAGTACTCAAAACATTTTAAAACATTTAACAAGTAATTTATCACAATTAAAATCTATTATTAATTACACATGTTAGGTTCACGCACACTCCCTTGAGTTTCCTCACCTCTCATCTAATGTGCACACCTAACGTTCTATACTTAGCCCGCCTAGCTATCATACACAAACTATCTCGACTAAAGTATATAACCGATCTTATCAAGTCTACTCTCCCGTACCGCCCATACAGCACACTTCATTATTAACATTTCTCGCATGTTCTTCAATTTTCATAAAACATTCACATATGTTATGTTTAATCATCATAATCAAGTCTCGCTACTTAATTCATATAGCATTTCAGATTTATGATATGACTTTCATAATTAAGTTTCACTACTTAATTCATAAAGATATTCCCAATCTATTCTAAATCTTGAAATTAAGTTTCTCTCTACTTAATTTATCATTTAGATGGATGTATATATATATATATCATCTACTAGTCTACTCTCTCGCATAAATAGAATATCAAGAAGTATATATTTCACACACAATATATACTATAAGGATATTGGTCCGGATAATCATCGACCCCAATCATCCTATCATTTACATTGGTCTGAATATCCTTTGACCCCAAGGTAAATGTTATGCATGTGTACATTGGTCGGGATACTCCTCGACCCTAATATCATTTATCTTTTATTTGGTCCGGATAATCATCGACCCCAAATCGAGCTTCCATGTATTGGTCCGGACATCATCGACCCCAATACATAATTATGCACACTTTATTTATACATATTTTGCACACAATATATACTATGAACACATACTATATAATCACCTCCCTGCATCACATTTTAGGGGTTATTGGCTCGAAATCCGACCTCGGTCACGAATTGTGAATTATATCTCTTGGCTCGGAATCAAACCTCGATCACTAATATATATATATATATAGTATACTTTAGGTATTCACACAACCTAAGTAATACTAAGCATCAATAGGTATTCACACAACCTGATATTACATGTTAGTACATTGTATATATCTCTCGCATACTCGTCATACTATTGACTTTACGATATATCTCATTATTGTATATATAAGAGTGTTCACCCAACTCTAAGGGTCCTAGTTACCCCTCCTTATATAAACTCAGTAGTTACCATCTTTAACCTATTGGTATACACGTTAAATTGATGTCTACTCTCTCTCTCTCTCTCTCTCTCTCCCCTTAGATAAATTCCCAAATTTCTCGATCTATCTCTCCATCGGTTATGCCTTTTGGTCCATGCTCTTGGTCCTAAAACCAATGACCTTAATGGTCCTTAACTATACCCTACTGGTATTCATCCAGTCCCTACATAGGTATAATACCACTCCTAAGATCCCCTTCCATCATTGGTAATCCTAGAAAATCCATCCAAGAAAAGAGCCCAAAATTTTTCAGCGTCGATCGATCGAAGGATTTGGTCGATCGATTGACCGAACAGGTGCAGCTTCATCTTCTTCGATTTTTCACCCTTTATGATTTTCTCAAATCCCATAAATCTTCACCAAATTCACATCCAATTATTACTAACTATTTCTACATGAGTTAGGATGACTTCTAATGTTTCAAACACATTAAAACTTCACTGAAATCAATCAAGAATGAATCGAACCATCAAAACTCTTTCATACTCTAGTTTTGTGTTCATCCAATAAATTCAATTCAAAACCCAGATTTAAATCCGTAGTAATAATTAAAACTCTTCTGATTTAAATTTTCTATAGATTTAAACACTAACTACATGTAATTTTACCCAAACATATAATCAATTGGTACTTTTCATCAAAGATTTTTCAATAAAATCAATCTATTCATGAAAACCCTACACATGGGCATTATAACATCAATTTAATTTGCAATAAACACTTTCCTTAGATTTATTAATCTAATTTCTTAGTTCTTTGTTGACGATTGATTTTTTTCCTTCTCCAATTTTCCTTTCCAATTGCCTTGGGATACAAGATTTCTTCACCATCTTCAAAATCCCTCTTTAAGCTTTGAAATTAAGTTCTCTCTCTTCTCTCTAATAGACTCTCTAACCTTTTTGTGTTATGAGACCTAAACCCAATCTCTAAATATCAGATATATGGCTCAAAAATTTCGTAGGTCCCTACACCTCTTTTTGTAAAATGACTGAAACGCCCTTAATAGGTGCCAGTTTGGTCCCAAATTGATCCGGGACCCAAACTACACCCGGGTACCCTATTCTGACTATTTGGACCCATACGGAATCATTCGAGACCTCTAAATTATCATTCGGACCACTTAAAATATATTTTTGATTTCTCACCTCAAAATAGTCTAAACGCAACTCCCGCAGAGATAAAATAAAATACGCACATATCACTCGCTATGCCGTATAATCAAAATTATCAATTATTTACTCTTATCACTTAGTAAATATCATAATGCAATATTAATCCGTATCTATCTCACGATTAATATTTAATAGTCACAATTATCATCTAATCGTTTTAAATTACTTCACTCGTGCAATTTAACTAAAACGTAATTTTTCTAATTGATTTCTCAAATTAATTAAATAAAAATACAAAAAAATACGGGGTATTACATACTTTTCCCCTTACAAAGGAATTTCTTCACTAAAACTTAGGATCTTTAACATCACTATATCCTCTGGTACTCAAATTCAAATCATAATAACATAAGGGTCACTCAACTATACACCTGCTAGTGGTACCCACCTATCAAAAGGCTTAATCACTCTAGCCCAAGTTTATCAACACTTTCCCAATTCACTACATTATGATACCCTCTATCAGTCATGTGATCTCAATACTGACTCTATCATCTCCATATTGAGAAAAGGTTGCACAACCTTAAATGCCAACTTCCCTTATTTACCACAACTCATAACTCCCTTCATGGGAGAAATCATGATAACATCTGACCACTCATGTTGATATTTAAAACTTCGGTTCATGGTGACTTAACCCTTACAACATTCCAAAGCCACTCAAAATAGTTTATGGTTCACTCCACTATTAACAACGGACTCCAAATCACGGTCAGTCCAAAAATCTAGTTATCTTCTCCCTTTTAATCAACCAGAGGGTTCACGTCAAGGTTTTCCATACAAAGCCTTAATAGGTACCTTGTGCCTGATAAACCGGTACAAGTTATTACACATAACTCTACTAATGGTAATTTCTTCCCTCAATTAGCTTACAAGGCACCACCCGCACTATTTGCATTAGCCAGCCTAATAAACCACCTCTCGTCTAACCATTGGGCTATAGGTTATACAATATTCCCAAAGCAAAACTTTGTCCCCATCGCTTCCTGATAATCCCAATCAGAGGTGGGATTGCAGGATCTTATCCTGATTTATAACAATATTGGGAGGCACCTTACACCGGTGCAATCCTTCTTTTCAAAGAAAGAATAAAAATTACTTCATCTCAGCCAATCGATTCCATACACTCGGAGGAACTCTTAACCAATTCATGATGTTGGAAACCCATCATGACTTTTATGAGTCTACCTACCCATTCTGTCACTGGCAACGTATTAACTAAATTATGGTTGATCATCTCGAGCCAACCTTTTTTTCATCTATGAGTGGTGCATCCGGAGATAACCTCACTATGTCTCACCCAACACTAATTTCAACTTATAATATCTTACATTAAGTGGTACTTTATACTCCCTTTCTTCCCCCGGTATGCCAAAAGTCACGGACCATGCACTTTTATAACTGAAACACTTCTTGGGTCTTTTTGCCCCATAGTCATCAACATTCTATTTACACACAAACCACTCTTAACATTCGACTGAGTAAGGCTCCGCTCTAATTTCCCACAGCAATTCAACCTCCTATCGGTGCATATCTGCATAATACTGGAAGCGTCACACGCATTTTCCTTAAAATTGGTCTCACATTCTCAATGTGGCTATAACTCATGGGTATTCTTAATCCCCCCATAAATTGAAATTTATTTATCCTTAACATTTTTCCACGCTTCAAAATGTTTTCTCTACACATCCATTTATTAACATTCGAAACTGATTCTCTATCATCCACCAACGTCTCTCAACTCACGAAGTTCGTCAAAGTCTATGTGTATCTCATCATGCAACAACATTCAAATAAGGAACTCCCCCAATACTTTATCACTCAGCATTGGTGGTAATCAAGTTTCATAAACCTCAATCTCCTAATCGGGACTCTCAAAATCCTATCCCCAGACATATAAATATAAATCTCAACTCCCACGTCTCTAAAGGAGTGCTATAACAATGTTCTTTCCATATCACCAAGTTATGAGCATTAAACACAATAATGAGCTAAATCTCTCTTCTCAATAGAAAATCTAATATACCTCCATTCACATTATTAATCAGTCCATACCCAGGATAATATCACACCCGTACGATACTTCACTAGAACGAGTAATTCCAATATACATATACTCCATATGCCTGCACTCGCTCCTCCTACGGACAGTACTAAAGATATCCCCACTATACAAAGCTAATAATATACACATTATAGTGCTATTAACAATATACCCACTAAACTCGTCTCACACGTGAATCTAGTGCTAACGGACTATTGTGACCCGCTCGTGTCAGATAAAACTTACCCCACTAACCCAAGGATAAAACTCATACTTCCAATTATCAATAATCACATGACACGCATGTCCGAACTAAACCAAAACTATCTTAATCATTGCCCCATCTAGGCATCATACTTTTGTCCTTTTTACTCACTTCGGGGAAAATCAATGCATGCAGTCATATTCTCCACATAAAATGCCTCTTCATATAATCTCATATCCCTTGGCCATACTGACCATACTAGGGTTGTCCTTATCTTGATCCCTGGTAGCCTCGACCCTGATGGCCACCCTCATTGTTCCCTTAGCTTTGTTGGCCCTAAGGCACACATTACTGGCCTTACCAGTACCAACTAAATCCACCGCCACTCGGTAGGAATTCATCCATCAGAATAATTTAAATGGGTCCCCTAATGGGTCTCCCCTTTATGGTGTTTAGCAAGCACCGTTACATATAGTCTTACTCTATGACTAAAATCTCAAATTATGTTAGCTCCCTTCATAAGGAAGAATTTATATTCTCAAATTATGTTCTCAAATTATAACCAAAAGCAAAACATTCTCACCATCTGCATCAATTATTGAAGAAGAATTTCCCTTTAAGTGTCGGTGACTCCTCTTGTGAGTCCATTACCCACCTTAAAGGCTCTTTTCTCCATTGTGCCAAATATAGTGATTTACTCCCACCATTACAGCACTGCTCCTACGTGCCAAGCGAAATATTACCCCAATTCAATTTCAGGTATATATATTTCTTCCTGTTATATGTCAAATCCTCTAGGTATCCTATATCGATTGGCTACATGCACAATCTCCGCATTTAACAAAATTCTAATGGGTGGTCCTCTTCAAAGACCCCTCCAACTCTCTCCTATCCTAAACACACTAGATGAGTCTAATTTAGCACCAATCCCCACTATAATAGTACAACAATATATATGTTGGACTCTAGAAGTCCTTACAGCTCTATCATCCCGAGCAACAATAGGGGTGACCTCTTCCACGGTCATTGACCCCAAAATATTCTTCAACTCCAACTGAGCCCCACCTCCTGCTGCCTTCCCAACAGTCCTCACTGGTCATCCTCTACATAATCGTCATACGAAGCACACCCGTCTGCATAAAAGATTCATTAATATTTATACACTATAGTAGGAGAACGTAATCCACGTACGTATAGGAATACAGTAATCCTATGATATGGCTCTATACCAATCAAACGATGTGCTGAAAACGTAGTAAGCCGTACAAATCCTATGGACACTAGAACCTGATGCTCTGATAAATATCAGGTGATTAGGCCTTTATCAAATTAAAACTAGTTTATCATATGGTTCATTCTTAGCATCACTGTCGAACAACCGAACTAATTACTAACCACCTAATAGTTAATTAAATCGTGTCAAATTTTATCTTCCAATTAAAAAGAACAGATAAATACTTCAAAAAATAAACAACATTCACAATATACAAGAGTCCAAACCAATATGATATATAGACGATACAAAGTCATGCTGAATAAACCATCGGCAAAAGCAATTCAAACCAAGTAATAAACCAAGTCTAAACTGCAAGGTAAAACTGACACAAAACTGAAACCATAATACCGCAAGCGGACGACATGTCCAAATATGATATATACAAGAGTCAGATCCTATGCTAGATCTGAATGAAAGAATCGGCTACTCAAAATCCTATCAGCATCCACAGTGCTACATCTCCAAGTCCCTGGAATGAAACATTCAAGTATGGCATCCCTGTGGTTGGACACCTAAAAGGTTTTGAAAATATTTTTATAGCAAGAGTTAGTACTCAAAACATTTGAAAACATTTAACAAGTAATTTATCACAATTAAAATCGGTTATTGATTACACATGTTAGGTTCACGCACACTCCCTTGATTTTCCTCACCTCTCATGTAATGTGCACAGCTACCATTCAATACTTATCCCACCTAGCTATCATACCCAAACTATCTCGACTAAAGTATATAACCGATCTTATCAAGTCTACTCTCCCGTACCGCCCATACAGCACGCTTCATTATTAACACTTCTCGCATGTTCTTCAATTTTCATATAACATTCACATATGTTATGTTTAATCAGCATAATCAAGTCTCACTACTTAATTCATATAGCATTTCAGATTTATCATACGACTTCCATAATTAAGTTTCACTACTTAATTCATAAAGATATTACCAATCTATTCGAAATCTTGAAATTAATTTTCTCTCTACTTAATTTATCATTTAGATGTATATCTATATATCTATATATATATATATATATATATATATATATATATATATATATATATATAATCTACAACTCTACTCTCGCGCATAAGTAGAATATCATAAAGTATATATTTCACAGACAATATATACTATAAGGATATTGGTCCGGATAATCATTGGCCCCAATCATCCTATCATTTACATTGGTCCGGATATCCTTCAACCCCAAGGTAAATTTTATGCATATGTATATTGGTCTGGATACTCCTCGACCCCAATATCATTTAACTTTGATTTGGTCCGAATAATCATTGACCCCAAATCGAGCTTCCATGTATTGGTCCGGACAATCATCGACCCCAATACAGAATTTAGTACACTTTATGTGTATATATATTTTGCACACAATATATACTATAAACACATACTATATAATCACCTCCCTGTATCACATTTTAGGGGTTAATGGCTCGAAATTGTACCTCGATCACAAATAGTGAATTATATATCTTGGCTCAGAATCATATCTCGATCACCAATATATATAAAGTATACTTTAGGTATTCACACAACCTAAGTAGTACTATGCATCAATAGGTTTTCACACAACCCGATATTACATGTTAGTACGTTGTATATATCTCTCGTATACTCATCGTACTATTGACTTTACGATTTATCTCACTATCGTATATATAAGAGTGTTCACCCAACTCTAAGGGTACTAGTTACCCTTCCTTATATAAATTCAGTAGTTACCATCTTTAACCTACTGTTATACACGTTATATTAACGTATACTCTCTCTCTCTCTCTCTCTCTCCGTAGATCAATCCCTAAATTTTTCGATCTATCTCTACATCGGTTATTCCTTCCGGTCCATGCTCCAAGTCCTACACCCAATGACCTTAATGGGCCATAACTATACCCTATTGGTCTTCATTAAGTCCTTACATAGGTATAATATCACTACTATGATCCCCTTCCATCATTGGTAATCCTATAAAATTCAACCAAGTAAAGAACCCAAAATCTGCCAGGGTCGATCGATCGATCAAACAGGTGCAGCATCGTCTTCTTCAATTTCTCACCCTTTTTGATTTTCTTAAATCCCATCATTCTTAACCAAACTCACATTCGATTATTACTAACTATTTCTACATGAGTTAGGATGATTTCCAATGTTTTAAACATATTAAAACTTCACTGAAATCAATCAAGAATGAATCAAACCGTCAAAACTCTTTGATACTCTAGTTTTGTGTCCGTCCATTAAATTCAATTCAAAACCCAGATTTAAATTCATTATAATAATCAACACTCTTCTGATTTAAATTCTCTATAGATATAAACACTAACTACATGCAATTTTACCCAAACATGTAATCAATTGGTACTTTTCATCAAAGATTTTTCAATAAAATCAATCAATTCATGGACACCCTACACATGGGTATTATAACATCAATTTAATTTATAATAAACACTTTTCTTAGATTGATTGATCTGATTTCTTGGTTCTTTGTTGATGATTGATTGTTTTCCTTCTCCAATCTTCCTTTCCAATTGCCTTGGGATAAAGATTTCTTCACCATCTTCAAAATCCCTCTTTAAGCTTTGAAATTAGGTTCTCTTTCTTCTCTCTAATCGCCTATCTAACCTTTTTGTGTTATGAGCCCCAAACCCAATCTCTAAGTATCAGATATATGGCTCCAAATTTTATAGGTCCCTTCACCTCCTTTTGTAAAATGATCGAAGCGCCCTTAATAGGTGCCGGTTTGGTCCCATATTGACCCGGGACACAAACTATACCCTCGAGTACCCTATTCCAATTATTTGGACCCATCCGAAATCGTTCGTGACTTCTAAATTATCATTTGAGTCACTTAAAATGTATTTCTTATTTCTCATCTCAAAATAGTCTATACGCGACTCCCTGTGAGATAAAATAAAATTCATACATATCACTCGCTGTGTTGTATAACCACAATTAATAAAATACGTACATATCACTCCCTATGTCGTATAATCAAAATTATCAACTATTTTCTATTCACACTTAGTAAATATCGTAAAGCAACATTAATCAGTATCTATCTCACGATTAATATTTAATAGTCACAATTATCATCTAGTCGTATTAAATTACTTCACTGGTGTAATTTAATTAAAACATATTTTTTCTAATTAATTCTTTATATTAATTAAATAAAAATACATAGAAATACGGGGTATTATAGGAACCTCACAGCTCTATCGATATCAGAGAAAGTCATTTCGGACAAAAATTTCCTCATTAAGCTAGCAATGGGCCCTTTCCAACTCAGTGATGGAACTGCATTCTTTCGTGCAATGTCTAAAGTCACCTGAGTTATCTCTAGTCTATTCTCCTTGGGCATTCCCACTTGGTCGAAGAACCATGTGAACTTGGGTGACTGGGATACGGCCTGGTACTCCAGTCTTTGATCTATCTCCTCATTGTCAAGGTTGTATTCTTCCTCCGTATCCCTCGCACTTGCTTTGCCATAGGCTATCACAACATTAGTCATCCCCCTTGTGCAATCTTCTAGGTCTTCCTCAAACTTCTCCTGCTCAACCACTAACTCTCTTGCTTCCCTCTCAACTTCTTCGTCATAGGCAACTACTAGGTTTGATGCATGTCCTGGAAATGGGTCATTGTTAATTTTCCCATGAAGGATTTGCAAAGTCATTACCTTCACATACTTTTGATGATCTTCCTCAGCTTAAAACACGACGTCATTGGATGACCAATCTTCCAATGGATTTGGCAGTACTTGGGGTTAGCTCTCATTTCTGATTTTGGCTCTGTTGTTAAAGCATCTTTAAGTGCATAGACTCTCCCCCCTCGCAATATGGCATTGTAACAACTGACTTCCTCCTCAACGATGTAAGGAAATGGTGGCGGGTCCTCTCTATCTCTGCCGAATTTCCTTTTGTTGTCCTTCTTCGATCGCTCGACATCCTCTTCTCCTCCATCGGCATAATTCACTCGGGGTGGTTGGCCCCATCCTATAGCAGGTTGTACTTGCTTCATGAACATCATAAGCACCACGATTAGGCTTGGGCGTTCCACCAGGGAGATGTTTCTCGCATCTTTTAAGAATATCACAAAAGTTCCTTCACGCGTCTCGTTTATAAGATGGCAAAAGTTCCTTCATGGAATTAGGTTTTCCCAAACCCATATATATATATATATATATATATATATATATATATATATATCAAAGAGGATGGGCTTTACTATGATTGAGTAAGAGTTTAGGACAACCTTCTTGTAAACCAATTTGATTATAGTAAACTTTTTCGACATAAAGACCAAGGATCATAAGAATGATGAACTATTTATATGTGCATTTAAAAATCTCAAACAAGTGTTTTACTCGGAGTGTATGAATAACGCATAGTGGCTAGTCGTCTTACATGCACCAAAGCATCTCACCGGTAGCGTGGATGACCTGACAGCTCCCACCGACTATCGATCTGTTTTGGATGACTACCCTAACTTGAAACAATTTCTAGATACTTTAGATGACTAGATTTATTTGTGTTGTATAATATAATCTCGGTCTAGTTTGGTAATTTTAGTTGGGCAGATGGTGAGTATTCAAATTTATAATTTGCAGTATGTAGTTTGTTAAATTTAATGTAGATCTCAAATGTTACTGAATTCTAATTTTGCATAATATGTGTACATCCAACCATCGTACCCTGGGACAAAGCAGGGGGCGAGGGATTGTCAAACACAAAACTAATTAAAATCGACAATAGTGGGAGATTCATTGAAAATAATATGACTTTAATGATAAGGTCCGGGGAATCAATAAAATTAATAATTGGTCCCAGGTGTGATAACTGGAGGAGCGTGATTGGCAAACTAAAGAAGGCCATTTAAAGGGCCCTAGAGGTTTCAAAATCTCAATATTTATATTAAATATATGACTTTCATATAAAAATTTATTATATGTTTGTTGAATGTTAATTTAGTAAAATTTTTGTGTTATATATTTATTGGATAGCAGCAATTCAACTTGCCCTCAGAACAGCATGACAATTTATTGGTCATTGTACACGAGTAGTGGAAGATGTGGAAGAAGAATCTGTGCCACCACAATTTTGATAAGGACCGAGAGTCCATGATGCAATAGATGGACACCATTCGAAAAAGGAACAAATCACGTTGGCCAACTTCCATAGGTTTGTAGATTTTGAGGCGCCTGATAGCCAGTTTTCCACACATGAGGCGGCAATAACTAATCGATCAAAGAAAATGGATGTGAACTATATCGGGCGGACATCTTATGTCGAGGTGGAGTATAAGATGGTAAGTAAATTGATTTTATTTGGTCACATTTTTTTATAAGTCAAATTAAAATTTTATTATTAATTTAATCGGTGCAAGAGTTTGGGCGTGGCCCGAGGGGAAAGCCACATAAGATTGACTCTTATATAAAGGTTCGACTGAAGAAAGGAAATGTTGTTAATCCACATGTCGCTGAGACTTTGGTAAGTTATAATTGAAAGGAAAAATTATATATACATAGCCCCAATCTACTATCTCGGGTTAAAAAATACCTGACAAACTCACCCCTTTAACTATCATTTCATTGTAATTAAACTCAAAAATAAGGTTCCCTTGATTTTTTTACATAATTTGACTAAAATACCTCTCACCCAATTTAAAAACCTAAGATTAAAAAAAGAAAAACAAAAATTCAAAAAAAGTTCAAACCAAACTCTCTTCAAAACTCAAACCTAATTTTAAAACTCAAGCCCCTCTCTTTCACCACCTCCACCCATTCTTGTGCATGACCATAAAAGTATCATCTCCCCTTTGTCTCATCTTCATCTCCAACTTTAGCGCCTAATTCATTTTTGCACAATTACAAAATCGAGCGACCAAAGAACTGTAAGTGAAATTATTTGGCACAAGTTCTATCCTTGACATTTCTAAAAACACGTCATGAACTCAAGTTTAGAAAGCCCATTAATGAAAGTAGAAAAGGGAACAACACCGGGAGCCATTTCTGGACTCTCCATCTCTTCCCACAAACCTGTAGCACCTTCCAAGTCCCTTATTTCTAAATACCCATCTAAAATCAATGTAAAAGACACTTTATTTACAGGAATCCCTTCCTCTATCATAAGTTATTTCCCTTCCTAGAACCTATCTGATTTTGAAAATTTCATTACAAGAGAAATACATGTGGAAGATGTAGGAGTTGAGCCGAATTTTACCATTATGTAATACACCTCAAAGGGTTATATCGATTAGGGTTAGATATCAACAAATCAAGTCGATTTAAAGGTTTGGTGGATATATCACGTGTGTGTGTGTGTGTGTGTGTGTGTGTGTGTGTGTGAGAGAGAGAGAGAGAGAGAGAGAGTGTGTGTGTGTGTGTGTGTGTGTGTGTGTGTGTATTTTGAGGTTTGGGGGTTGACAGAGGAGGTGGAGATGGTGGAGGTTTGGTGGTTTGGGGATTTGATAGTGAAGGGAGAGGGTGTTTGATAGTGAAGGGAGAGGGGGAGATCCTGAGGAGAGAGAGAGAGATTGGGTTTGACAGTTTAGATCCCACTTATTTTTATTTTATTTTATTTATTTATTTTGTTTTGTTTTGTATATTTTCTAGAGGTATTTTAGTATAATTGTGTTAAAAAATTGGAGGGGACCAGTTTTCTAAGTTTAATTGCAACAAAATGATACTTGAGGGTGAGTTTATCGAGTATTTTTTAAGAGGGTGACCCGTAAACCCGAGATAGTTTAAGTGGGCTAGGTGCAATTTTTTCAAATTAATATTATATTGTTAATTTTAATAATTTATTAATATTCATTTTCAAGGTTAATGATGTGCTTTTATACTATTTTGGGAGAGACTAAAGGTAGTGCATAGCATCCAGAGTGATGCTGACAAGATATCTTTGAGTACAGATCCACTAAAAGAAGTGTGGGGGCTAAAATAGAAAAGGTTGTACTCAGGGTGTCAGCTCCTAGATAGGAAAGTCGAAGTTGATCGCCTTTGCTTGCAGTCATAGCAGGTTATCCTTCAGGATCGACACATGCATGTCAAAGATGGACTCAAAGTTAGAAATACCTCACAAACCATTAATCATATGTTCGAATGGGTCAAACGGGCATGCAAGGATAATGGGAAGGGTGAGGTAAGGATAAAGTAAATATTGAGGAGAAGGTTGGTGATGGGATTAGGGGTGGGAATGGTCTGATCCGATAGGGGGTTTTCCTATTTTTCAAACGGATCGAATTATTCGGTCCTAATTGTTTTGGACCGAGACCAGACCAATTTTATTTGCTTAACCTATTAAATCGGTCCCAACTTTTTTTAGTCCAATTTGGGTTAAATTTTGTCCTGGCCATATTTTTTAATTTTAATTCAAATAAAAGTTTTATCTATTATTCACACATAAGTATTGATATACAAAAATTCAAAAAATGATATATATATATATATATATATATATATATATATATATATATATATATATATATATATATAAATAGAAAAGTCTAAATATATATAAATATTCCAATCTAAACTAATAACATGGATATATGAATTCAAATAATATATATAAGAAAAATAAAAAAAAATATTACTTTTTGTATATATGTTCGGGAATCCGTCTGGTCCGGTCCAATCAAAATCAATTTTTTTATATTGAGGACCATGGACCGGATCGATTTAATCGGTCTATACTTTTTTGGACTGATTATCGGTCAGATTTACAAAAACCTTAATTTTTTATCCGATTTAGTCCATTCGAGTCGGTCTCTTTTTGTCCACCCCTAGAGGGGACCGCTACTTCAACCCCCTCACCAATGGCAGATGAATCGTCATCCCTTTATGATATATATTCTACTCCCAACCCCACTATCTCGATGACACTTGAGATAGATGGGGATAAATTTTATACTCGCGACATGCCTGGATGATCATGGATTTCCAAGGGAGAAAAGGATTCGAGAGACACTATGGGTACCATGGGGCACGATCATCCACTACAACCTTATGAGTTTTGGGTCAGAGTGAATGAGGTGTTGTTGATGAAAGAGGACAATGTCTTGTGGTTGTATGAGTAAGGCGGTGTTCGACTTATCGATGGCATGATCGGGTCGTTTGGATGACTTATTTCCTTTATCAATGTTGAGCTTTTGTATTTCTATATTTATGATTTGTAGTTAAATTATTAATTTGATGTAATTAAACTAGTATTTTATATAATTTGGATTGATTAGTTGAATTGCGTATTTGGTTTGATTACTTTTAATTTCATATTATATTATAGTTGTTATTTTTTTCGAACAAAACAGGTTTTTTGGGATGTTTTGAAGCAGGTTTTTTTGTTGGGCAGTAGCTACTTCCTAGCATGTATTTTTTGGGGGTCTAGTTTTTTCATAGTCAAGGACCGTGAAAAGAACGTGACAAGAGAAAAATTGTCACGACCCTTGACTTGATAAATGAAGATTTGTCACGATCATTGACAATGACATGACCGTGGCAATACATGTGTTGCCACGATCCTTAGCCATAACAATACATTGGTCCCCTATATTTGACAAAATTTCCAATGTTCCAAGGACTGTGACAGCAAGGAGTTATCACTGTCAAGGACCATGATAAGGGGTGCTGTGGCACCTAAAACTATCACGATCCTTGACCGTGATAATTCATTTTTGTCACGATCGAGGGCCTGGCAATCCGGTTATTTGGGTGTAGTGATATG
The DNA here is from genome assembly GCA_949130495.1 of Sambucus nigra. Taxonomy (NCBI): domain Eukaryota; kingdom Viridiplantae; phylum Streptophyta; class Magnoliopsida; order Dipsacales; family Adoxaceae; genus Sambucus; species Sambucus nigra. The sequence goes on along the minus strand of OX422211.1, from coordinate 204,914,373 downwards.
ACGAAAGACTGACATTACCACGTGAATAGGGACCCTCTCATTTTAATAATTGTATTATTGTCTTTTCTTTTTTATGTTTGTTGGGATGTCTAATAACATAGTGAATTATTGTACTTGTATTTAATGCTTTCAAATTATTGTATTTTTATTTACATTTCAAGTCCAAGTTTGGAGTCCGAAAGTGCTTATAAAAAGCCTCCATATGTAATGAAAAGGGACACATATTAAGTGAGTATTCTTTAGCTAAGAAAAAGTCTTGTCTCTCAAATCCTCAAAGATCAAATGGTACTTATACAATCCTAACTTCTTATAAATACCCTTTATTTCTTTATAATCTTTATGTTTTTATATTTAAGTTTTTATTTCAAAGGGGATGTTGTGATCTTTGAACATCTTGTCCTTATATTATTATCTTCTTGAATATAGCCATTTATCCATCCGGTCTAAATAGTCATCTTAAATCATGGTCTGAGGTAGGAAATGAGGCAAAGATCTGTGTTGTGTCTGATCTAAGGTGGTTGAGATTAGCAGTCTCTGTAAACTGGAAGTTTGCCAATTCCATGTGCCTACGTCGACTACGTTCCGATATTGGTCAAAACCTTTAGATACTATTTGTTTCTTTGGAAAGTGTAGTGGGACTTTAACCGTACAAGATAAAAATATAAAGCTGGGACTAGTAGAAACTACATACCTAGTACCATAAAATTCATTACCACTAGGCCATGTTAACCTTGTAATAATGTATTCATAACCTAGTTACTATATAAAATAAACCTGTATTGTTTATAATCTAATATAAAGTTGAAAAAAATAAAATATAGATAGTTATATAGTTGGTTGCCAACATATAATTTATATTTTCCTAAAAAATAGGACCATTTGAAACAATTTAGATAGTTCAAGGATCAAATTGAAGAATGTATCGATAGTTTGAGGATCAAATTGAAAATTGTGCTAACAGTTCAAGGATAAAATTTAGATGAATTGAAGATCAATGACCAAATTTAAATATGATCAATAAAAGGACCATTTTAATAATTAACTCAAATTTAAAATAAAAAACAATCAAAAAATAACTATCGATAGACAAACTCAAACGTGTACCTTAATTAGCATTTATATCAAATCACAGTAACATATGCAATTATATAAAACACATGCCATTTCAATCCAAACATGTCAATTTCAAAACTGCACCATCATTATCCGAAGGTAACGACATATTTCTATTGTGAGAACATTGATTCGATTAGTTTCTAAACTAAGCATAGACATGATTATTTTATTATATCCTATGTGTTTGTGTGTGTGTGTGTGTGTGTGTAAAGAAAACAAAATAGAATTTAAAGAAAAGAAATTTACTATTTGACTAAATAATAAACAAAAAATAATCTAAGCCATGTGATACTCATAGTGTCCTTAAGATAATCTAATTCCCTCCGCGGTTCTTAAGGTTTATGAATTATCATCTCCCATGATAGAATGGATTATGAGTTTGAGGAATCGGTACTTTAATCTCTTAAGCCCAAGCAAACTTAAATTATGTATTTTTACTCAAACTGACCATCATGAAATTCAAAGGAAAAGGGGGAGAGAATTCTAATTTTTCGTGTTTTAGAAATTAACAGGGTTGTTCAATTTATACTTTTTCTAGATGATTGTTCTGACAAAATAGTTATGAATGCTTGTAACTGTTAGGTACAAACAAAAAGCCAAATGGGTGAAAATCGACCCAGAAACTTGATTAATTTGGCCAAAAAAAGAAAGAATTTTTATGAGCCCAAGCCCTAGATTGGACCGAGTCGAGTCGAGCGGAGCCAGACGGACGAATTGTGCGTGCGCGCGCGTATGTGGTTAACCAACATGCATCGAAGTCCTCTCTCTTCAACAAAGTGGGGTGCCCTTTGAACCAAGCCTTAAAACCAAATATGATGTATATAAACATTTCACTTTTCCAACTAAGTTCCAATGTGGGAGAAATTGGTTACATATGCAATTTATTAAGTTTCATTCATTCAAGTGGGTCACATTTGAGACAAATTTCTCATTCATTATTTATTGGTTTTGGATAAACAAATATATTACGTTATACTCCTCACAGAGGAGAACGTATTTATGCGTGGTCCCGATTAAATCAGAATATGGGTCCCACATTAAATTGAGCTTAAAGTTGCTCATTTACTATCTTTCCAAGGCTCGTTTCCAACAATCCCCCACATGAATAGAAATTGTCTTTACAACATGATAATGAAATGCAAACACTAGTTTGAGTAAATATGGAAAAATATTGCATCGAGTTAAGTAAACTAGTGGCCTTGAACTTTTCCTAGTGATACGCTATCGAATTTACTTGGTTAATTAGTAGACTTAATGTCTTTGAAATGTCACCGTTTTTGTAAAACTAGATGGTGCGCCCTAAATAAAGCTTGCGATTCAAGTGCAAATCTATCGCAACAAGTAATATTCGGTAAGTACGGAATCGTGATCCACAGGGATTGAAACACTCCTAAGAGAACTGGATTAGGTTAAAGGGATTCTCTAAACGTCACAAAAGTTAAAGTGTAAAAGATGATTTAATAGTTTGGAAAGGTGATTGAGACTAATCTCTAAACTAACCTACTATTGACGATAAGTTAATTAATTAATAATTACGGAACTATGAAAAGAACTAAGAGAAGCTTGAGTTCAAGAAATTAAAGGGATTGAGGATCATTCTCCCACCTCGGATTCACATAGAAGGGGATTATAGGGCATGGTTGAAATTAATTATAATCGATCATAACTAATTAAGTCCGAACATCAACCATGTAGAGACTAAACTCAATAATGGAGGATTAGGGGTTAATTAATTATTGCTAGATGGGTTGGGTTGGTAGTAAAGCTTCAAACACTAGCCCTTGCATGACAAGAGAAGTTAAGAAACTATGATACTCCAAAACCAACACATGAAGTTCCATTAAAACAATTATAAACCAAACCCTAAATTTGAAGTTCAAGCATCCAAGGTGGGATTATGATCCCCAATCATAAGTCTAGCTACTCATAATTGAAACTAAACTACACATGCTAGTTAACTACATAGTTAAGTTAGTTATCTAGTTTAAACACAAACCAATACAAGGGATGGAATTAAATGCAAGTTAAAGCTAGTGGAACAAGTATAGATGAAGTAAATAAACCTTTCTTGCATTAATAACCACAATTCAACTAGTAATCAAAGCTTTGCAAGTTGGTGAAAACCATAAATGAACTTAACCTAGGAGAGAGAATAGAGTGTTTTTCTATCACCAAATATTTAACAAAAGTAATAATCATCTCTTTTCAAGAGGAAAAACAAGGGATATATCCCCAAAAAAATCCAACCAAAATGGTAAACTAGTAATAAGAAGAAAGCTGGAAATGCAGGGCCGAATCGATTCGGAAGTGTAGAGATTTGCCCCTGTATGAAACCGAATCGATTTGGCAGTAATCGCGAATCGATTCGGGCCTGCTGGAGAAGGAAAGATGCCTATATTGGCATTAGTTGTCCCATGTTTCACCGAAACTTCCGTAACTTCTTCGTTCTAGGTCGGATTCAAGCACCGTCGGAGGCCACGCGAAGATAAGAAGGAGGTCTACAACTTCCGTGAAGAAATCGGGATCAAAACCCGAGTGCTGAAATTACCAAAATGCCCCCGACTGTGCAAGTGTCAACGGAACTTTTCCGGATCAAAACCAAACTTCCCAAAATGCATTCCCGAGACCTATAAAAGCTCAATAAAGACACATACAAAGTATATATGATGAATTCAGGGGTTAGTCAATAAATGAGTATAAGAACCGGGAAATACATGCACGGGAACGCTAGAATGTACAAATTAACGGGGTATAAAATACAATAAAAGTGACGAATCACACCCCCTAACTTATACATTGCTAGTCCCGAGCAATGAAGTATGAAGAAACAAGGGCCAACAACGCAACCAAAATATAAGAAATATGTACAACGAAGGAAAAATGCCACTTTCGTAGGCGCACGATTACATTTAGCGTATGCAATAAGCCGTTTTAAACCCCGAGGTGGCCCTAGGGGACGAGTGAGGTCTCGTGAGGGTTTCCAGGGATGACACCCACAAACATCAAATCAACTCATACTATGATACGGCAAAATCCAATGCGTAGCTCAACAAATATCTAAGAAGCACAATTTTTCAACAAAGTGAACGAAGCTCACATAAAAGACGGCAATTATCGGCATTAAACAAATAACTTCAATAAAAATTGAAACCATGGAAAATGCGAAATAAGCGGACACATGTGGTAATTTAGATTTGGCAAAACTTTCAAAATCCATATAAAAGCTAAGGCATGCATACTCAAGTTCTCTCCGGTTGTTACACTCAACAAATGAAACACTTAGAAAAGGGATGTAACACACACGGGACATGTGGGCAATTAGAGTAATTGTAAAGGGAAACTAGGCCACACACATGCCATCAATGAAGAACGCAATATAAAAGTGAAAAATACAATCTCATGAAAGGATATCGCATATTAACCAAGAGAAAAGCATTTAAACAGATTATCGCTAATGTTCGACCTTTGAATCACATCACCCTAGGATCAAATAGGACTTTTGGGGGATAGAATTTAGGCTAGGTTAGGGTTAGGAAAAGAAAGGGATGTGTGTAGGATCAAAGGAGATTCGGGAATAGCGCGCGGGATAATGGATTTAATGGGCAATTAGGAATCGATGGTCAAATTCCACAAGCAATGTATTCATGAAAGTGAGACTTTGATATTCATACACATGGTGAAATGGGAAACAAATAGGACCCATTTTATTCGATACTTTTCTTTTTCTTTGATTTTCTTTGATTTTCTTTTCTTTTTCTTTGATTTTCTTTGATTTTCTTTGATTTTCTTTGATTTTCTTTTCTTTTTCTTTGATTTTCTTTTCTTTTTCTTTTCTTTTTCTTTTCTTTTCTTTTTCTTTTCTTTTCTTTTCCTCACTCATAGCTTGATTGCAATCCATAAAACCAACATCATTCAATCCCGGGAACAATCCCTAATCAAGGTAAGGGAGGAGTAAATAAGGGTTAAGGACTCCAATGTGGAGTTGGACAAGGGATTTGGGGTTGAAACGAAAGGAATAATAAGGCTCAAGGGGGTTGACAAGGGGAAACATTTAAGGATAAGGTCAAGGTCATATGGGTTAAACAACAACAAGGGCCTATAATCCTTTCCAAAAGTTTCATGTGATTCGCGGGACTCAACACCATTGAAAATCATGCTCAAGTGATAAATCAGTTAGTATGCAATCAAATGAAAAGAAAATGAGATTGACAACGAGTTCATTGACAAGAAAGAGATAGAGTGGGTGTATACGCTCAAAAATGATGATAAGTATCAATTTTCACTTTTGTAAGGGTATAGCATGCGCCTTAGAATAACGAATTTGAAACACTTTAAACCAAATCATAAATAATTATTTGTGTATATGCTCAAAGCTTCATAGTTTAATTATATGATGCTATTCACAATGCAAACAATAACGGGCTAAAGGGTAATAAATCAATGACTCAAAGCATGCTTCATAGCTATACAATAGGATATGCTGATCATATAAGTAATCATAGTAGATATGAGAGAGAAAAAGATTTTTTTTTTTTTTAATAAATAAATAAATAACTACTAACATGATAACCGGCATCACAAATGTAATCCATACCCCCTAACTTGAATGAAACATTGTCCCCAATGCTAGTAGGGATAAAAAGGGAAAAGGGGTTAGAAAATAGTCACCCCGTAAGGAGTAACTCGAGAAACGCGCAACGGCATGCCTGTTACAAGTTAGTACCATAAACAATAATATATACAAAAGAGATATATACAAGAACAAATATGAAACGGAAAATGAGTAATTTCATTAATAATTACGAGTTGTGTACATGGGGCACAAAAAAAACAAAATTAGAAAATACAATAAATGTACTCTCTCCTCCCCACACCAAAACACAACTACAAAGTTACAGACCCACAAATCAAAATGAAGAACCACAAAAGTCAGCAGTAGAGAAAGTAGGATGACAGCGGCCTACATATCGTCCGGATGACGACGCGGGGACTCGGGCGCGGTGGTGTCATGAGGGGCATATGGGTTATAAAGGTACAGAGGCACAGCAGGCTCGCCCCCTCGGAGATGTGAAAATAGGTCCATCTGCGCCCGAGTAATCATGGAGATATCGCGCTCGTAAGCGCCCCGATAAGCAGTAAAATCAGCCTGGAACGAAGCGAGGCTCGACATATACGTGCCCCGAAACTCGGAAAAATCCGCCTGTAACTCATCCATCCGCACCCCAAGATACGCAATGGGGTCAACAGAAGATGGGGCAGGAGGTGGGACAGGATGAGACACATCCGGAATATCCGGCATAGGAGCATCAGGGGCAACAGGAGCGTCCGCAGGAGCATCCAACATTCGCTTCTTCCTCCTCTCCCAATAATCCTTTCCTAAACTCTTCTCAATGGCCTTATCGCCAAGCAACTTGGGGAGGCGAGGAATGTTATCCGTACCCGCCACCTCGCAATCGGCATCTCTACAAATTCGGGAAACCAACCGCGCGTACGGGAGGGTAGTGGTGCCCTTCTCACAGTAAGCGGAATTTAGCATCCGCTGAAGCACCAATACGGGAAGGTTGACGATAGAATTAGCGTCCAAGAGATGGTAAAGGAAGTGGGCCTAGGCGGAGCAAAGAACAGCCTTGGTTTGGGTCGGCGTTATGGAATTAACAGCAACAAGGTGGATGATACGGTGGTTGTCGGGCATAAGAGATGTGGGGAAGTCTCCCCAGTCCAAACATTCCCTGGTGCCAGATGCGCAATCAGGGTCTCATTCGTCAGTCTCCCCTCATCGGAGCAAGGGTAATCAAAATCCTCGGGGTTATCGGCCCCAGTCAGATGCATAGCCAAGAGAGGCTTTGAAATAGGAATTCGCTTACCCCGCACGTAAGCCACAAAAGTTTTGTCCCCAGTTGGAACGAGGGACGCATAGAACCGACGAACATGTTCATCATTGACATCACCCGCCCTGGCAAGGTGAGCTTCCCAATTAAACTTTTGAAAGTACCGACGAACAGAGGCAGGGAAATCCTCAAGGTGCACAGGCCTCTCAATAGCAATTGGGCGACCGGAAGGAAATTTAGCCCGGAACCAGTCCTTTTCCTATTTTGAGCGGAAGGATTCGAAACCTCCCCGACCCGAAATTATATTGGATGTGGGCTTTTGAGCCATAAGAACCTACAAGAAAAATCAATTTGATACATACACAATTAGTGTAATGTATAAAATCAATTTAGCGTGAAACCGGATCGAAAAGGAATCGGTGGTGCATGTCGGAAAAAAATGATCGGATAAGCGTATCCGACATACATCACCCTCAAGCAAGGTAGAACCTATGTCAATGTTCGATAAGAGGCAAAACACTGGAACAATTTGCGGATCAACTTCCATTTATGCCTTTTATCGAACATGTGGTGTGCAGCCTGCTCAGAATAGGGAGAAAAAAATGCATTTGATTCTTGAAAGCCCCCAACAAATACAACACAACACAATAATCAACAATTAAAAGGTTGTATTTGTTAGACAGTGATGGAAATCAGTAATGAAAATGGACAATTCATGAATCAAATACACATTATGCTAAGATGGAAATACACACATAGCTCCCCTAGTTTGAATAGAATGAACACACATTCATATTGAAACTAACATAAAAAGATTGGAGTTGCTACCTTGGATGAGGATGCCTTGGATGAGGAAGCCATGGGTTGAATAAGATTGGAGGAAGGGAAATGATAAGGGAGAGGCTGGTTCGCAGGTTAAGAGAGTAAAAAGAATGAGAAGAGTGTTAAAACAAAATGTGGGATTTTTAAGTGGCAGGTGCTCCGAATCGATTCGGTAGATAAGTCGAATCGATTCGCTATTCTCGGATTGAACACTGGAAGGGGCCGAATCGATTCGGTATTAATCCGAATCGATTCGGGAGAAGAGACCTGACACTTTGGCTTAACCGAATCGATTCGGTTGAATAGAGAATCGATTCGCTGACTCTGAATTTTGCCACTGGGAAGGGTCGAATCGATTCGGTATTAATCCGAATCGATTCGGGAGCTGGGACTGGACTTTCTGCTATGCTGATTTTCCAATTCTCATGAGGTTTAAGTTTTGGGGCCACCTCAACTGGATTTCTTTGGACCAAAATGATGTACCATGAGTATGTAACTGGTCCGGAACCAAAATTTTGCAACCCCTCACATGCCGGGGGTTGCTCGGCACAAAAAATGAGAATTCACCGAACCGAATCACCCCTGCTAACGGGGTTACTGCGTACGATGTCCGGTTGTAAATCCGCAGAGATTATTAGGACGTACTTCACTATGTGAACACCTCTCCTTCCCCTCGGTCTGACTTTGCTCCAACTAAGGCTCATACACTTAACAATTATATCGGGTTCAAGATCGGAGGATCTGACACCTATCCAAAATGGACTACCCCAACCGCTGGACCCGCGTTTGGTTTTGAAAACCGGATTAACATTTGAAAGAGGGGGCCATGGGTTCTTAAAGTGACGGACCGGAGGGTCGGTGCACAAATCGATAGAGACATTTTCTACCCTATTTTTCTCCGAGCAACCCTCCCTACTCGGGATTGATGACTCTATGCAAATGTCAGCTTCGGAAACGATAGAGTTATCAATCGGAGTGAAATTAAAATTGCCTAATTTATCCCCAATTTCATGGTTTTCTCCTATGCCAACCTCTCCTAGCATGTCAAAACACACATCTAACACACTCCATTCAATTTCCTCCCTCGCAATATGATCGTCGTCCACACATGTCATTCCAACGAAATTCACTTCCCTCACACAATCATCTTCGTCACTCGAGAGGTGTGACACATTGAAAATATTGACATCTAATGTCATATTCCTAAAAGACAAATTCATCTCACCATTCCTATAATTTATCGAAGCATTCGCGGTCGCGAGGAATGGTCGTCCTAAGATGACAGGAGGTTGATTGTTCGGGCTTAAAACAGGTTGGGTATCAAGAACGATAAAGTCGACCGGGAACACAAAGGTGTCTATCTGGACGAGGATATCTTCCAAGACTCCCCGTGGAATTTTGGTGGAGCCGTCGGCCAATTGAATTTTAGTTTTGGTAGGACTCAGTTCTTCCAAGTCCAATTGAAGATAAACCGAATACGGAAAGAGGTTCACACTAGCTCCAAGATCAAGAAGAGCGCGATTAATGTCGAAGTTTCCAATTTTACACGAAACCGTTGGACACCCTGGGTCCTTAAATTTTGGAATCGTGTTGTGTTGGAAAATAGAACTAACTTGTTCAGTCAACTCCACCTTTTTGCGAGAAACATGATTTCTCTTAAAGGTGCACAAATCTTTCAAAAACTTTCCATAGGAAAGGATTTGCTTAATCGCATCAAGGAGAGGGATATTGATTTTTACTTGTTTGAATGTCTCCATGATCTCTTGATCTTTGTTGGGTTTAACAATGGGAAGGAGCCTTTGAGGGAAGGGTGCGGGAAATGGACAAGGGACTGAAGTTTCCGGCCCCTTGGTCGGCGACTTATCTCTTTTCTTTTTAGGAGTCACTTCACTCTCTCGGGGAGTTATTGTGACCTCATCGGATACTTTAGGGGAAGGTGGAGGTGGATTTTCAATCACCTTCCCACTCCTAAGAGTGGTGATGGAATTTTCATGTTCCATAGACCTACATTGAGCGGAAGAAGGAGTAGAAACATCGGAATTCGTGTTATTTTGCCCAACGGGCCCATGAGGTTGTGACGGGAATTTTCCTTTTTCTTGCACACTCAAGGAAGCGGTCAACCTGGAAATTTCTTTTTCGAGCCTAGCATTTGTGGCTTGTTGAGAAGTCGCAAAAGATTGAAAAATTTCTTCTAGACTTCTCTTGTTCGGGTGCGCGTAGGCAGGTATAACTGGTGGAGGTGGTCCCTGAGGGGGACCTTGCATTACAACTTGGGGAGGAGGATGTTGGTTGTACGGTTGTTGGTAATTCTGAGGCAGGGGAGGACGAGATTGTTGATATTGGTAACCGAGTTGGTTACCCCAAGATGGATTAAACCCTTGGTCGGGAACGTTTTGGGATCTTCTAAAAACTCCCATAGCGTTCGCTTGGTCATGGAGGATCACTTTGTAAGCCGGAATAGTAGGACACTCTTGGGTCGAATGAGCGTTAGTGTCACAAATGGCACACAAATCCTCAATTATAGAATGAGTTTGAACAACGGGATCTCGAACCTTCGAACCGAACTCCTCAACTTTCTTAGATAATTTATCTAATCTCATTTTCATCTCATCCTCGTCAATGAGGTGATACATACCAGGGTTAGACGAGGACGAAACAGAAGGTCGCAAACTGGTTTTGTTCGGATCCGAGGTATCCCATGCTTGGGTGGTCTCGGCACAATATTTGAAATGTGCCCACGCATCATCGGGATCTAAACCAAAGAACTCACCGGAGCACATTGTCTCCACCATTTGTTTCGCATTAAGTGTAAGCCCATTGTGGAAAAATGAGATTAATCTCCACTTTTCAAAACCGTGGTGTGGGCATTTATGAAGTACCTCATTAAATCTCTCCCAACATCGCTCGAATGATTCACCTTCGGTTTGAACGAATGTTTGGATTTGACTCTTTAAAGAGTTGGTGCGATGAGTAGGAAAGAATTTTTTTAAAAACTGCGCTTGCATTTCGCGCCAACTCCCGATGGAATTGGGAGCTAAAGACCAAAGCCAAGTTTTGGCCTTGTCTTTTAAGGAAAACGGGAAGAGTTTGAGACGTGTGACATCTAGAGGACAGTTTTGATCGCTAAAAGTAGCGCACACCTCCTCAAACTCTCTAACATGAAGGTAAGGTTGTTCACTGTCCATGCCGTGGAAAGTAGGAAGTAATTGAATCATTCCATTACGGAAATGGAATTGCACGGCATTATAGGGAAAAATGATACAAGACGGAGAGGTGGTCCTCTCCGGTTGCAAATAATCACGCATGGTCCTATACGGGGGGTCGGGTGCAACCCCTTGACTATCGTGCTCACTAACATTGTCGGCCATGGTTGTAGGATCGGAGTGAGCCCAGGTATACGAAGAAGACGAGACCGAACTAGAACGAGAAATTGATGGTAAAGGTCTCCAATAATTCGAGGGTTCACTAGACGATGGTTCACGAATAGGATTCAAATTGCTACTACTCGCGTCATGCATTTACAGAATTTTGGATTGATTTTTGGAAACCATGATGTCACGGTGACCACAGGGAACGATAGTGTAAAGAGAATTTCTAAAACCTAAGATGGTTGCCAATCCCCGACAACGGCGCCAAAAACATGGTGCGCCCTAAATAAAGCTTGCGATTCAAGTGCAAATCTATCGCAACAAGTAATATCCGGTAAGTACGGAATCGTGATCCACAGGGATTGAAACACTCCTAAGAGAACTGGATTAGGTTAAAGGGATTCTCTAAACGTCACAAAAGTTAAAGTGTAAAAGATGATTTAATAGTTTGGAAAGGTGATTGAGACTAATCTCTAAACTAACCTACTATTGACGATAAGTTAATTAATTAATAATTACGGAACTATGAAAAGAACTAAGAGAAGCTTGAGTTCAAGAAATTAAAGGGATCGAGGATCATTCTCCCACCTCGGATTCACATAGAAGGGGATTATAGGGCATGGTTGAAATTAATTCTAATCGAGCATAACTAATTAAGTCCGAACATCAACCATGTAGAGACTAAACTCAACAATGGAGGATTAGGGGTTAATTAATTATTGCTAGATGGGTTGGGTTTGTAGTAAAGCTTCAAACACTAGCCCTTGCATGACAAGAGAAGTTAAGAAACTATGATACTCCAAAACCAACACATGAAGTTCCATTAAAACAATTATAAACCAAACCCTAAATTTGAAGTTCAAGCATCCAAGGTGGGATTATGATCCCCAATCATAAGTCTAGCTACTCATAATTGAAACTAAACTACACATGCTAGTTAACAACATAGTTAAGTTAGTTATCTAGTTTAAACACAAACCAATACAAGGGATGGAGTTAAATGCAAGTTAAAGCTAGTGGAACAAGTAGAGATGAAGTAAATGAACCTTTCTTGCATTAATAACCACAATTCAACTAGTAATCAAAGCTTTGCAAGTTGGTGAAAACCATAAATGAACTTGACCTAGGAGAGAGAATAGAGTGTTTTTCTATCACCAAATATCTAACAAAAGTAATAATCATCTCTTTTCAAGAGGAAAAACAAGGGATATATCCCCAAAAAAATCCAACCAAAATGGCAAACTAGTAATAAGAAGAAAGCTGGAAATGCAGCGCCGGATCGATTCGGTGCCAAATCCGAATCGATTCGGAAATGTAGAGATTTGCCCCTGTATGAAACTGAATCGATTCGGCAGTAATCGCGAATCGATTCGGGCCTGCTGGAGAAGGAAAGATGCCTATATTGGAATTAGTTGTCCCATGTTTCACCGAAACTTCCGTAACTTCTTCGTTCGAGGTCGGATTCAAGCACCGTCGGAGGCCACGCGAAGATAAGAAGGAGGTCTACAACTTCCATGAAGAAATCGGGATCAAAACCCGAGTGCTGAAATTACCAAAATGCCCCCGACTGTGCAAGTGTCAACGGAACTTTTTCGGATCAAAACCAAACTTCCCAAAATGCATTCCCGAGACCTATAAAAGCTCAATAAAGACACATACAAAGTATATATGATAAATTCAGGGGTTAGTCAATAAATGAGTATAAGAACCGGGAAATACATGCACGGGAACGCTAGAATGTACAAATTAACGGGGTATAAAATACAATAAAAGTGACGAATCACTAGACAATAGTATTCACATAATATTTTTACCAAACACATTTAGTTATCACGTTTGTGTTCGTTTTGGATATGAACACCCCTTGGTTTCGTGAGTATTTTAGAGAATTTGTCCTTTCAATATTCTCGTAGAAGTGGCCCCCTTCTTACTCACGTAGGTGATTTCCATAAAGAATATATTATAATACCCCACTTGGACATTTTTTATGATATAAAAATCATTAAAAGCGTAACTTACCCTATTTATTTAACATATTTACATTGCCTAATCTTTGGAATGGGTAGGAACAAATCCTCCCTGACGATCGAGTATAGGTCGCGCGCTTAAGTGCTATCCATTTTCGAGGCTAGTTGATTCGACAGGTAAGTTATCACACTCCTTAGAGGATTTTGACTTCCATGGCCACCGACTTATTTTCTCAATCGACCAACACCCTTTGTGGGTTTCAGATTAGTGTGTAGTTGGGCACCGTAACCCGACTTCTTGTCAATTATGCTTAAAGAAAATGGACCACTTGTGCACTCAATTCCATAGCGCGGATCGATAGAGAAGTTGCACCATCCTACCTATTTAAATTTTAAGAATAGTTCGAGGGCCTTGCGCCCTTATGCCTCTAATAATTTTCTTTACCCGATAGAAGTCACACTCGGGCTCTAGCTATCTTGAGGGAAACTTCGTAGGGAACCAACTACTAGACGGTTCGGTTAGTCATATCAAATACAATATAGTTCAGTTGGCCCATTGAACCTGGATCTTAGTATCTCCAGTCAGCTTGGTTGGGTTGCCACTATTTTCACTCTTGTTTAATATATAGGCTTTAAACCCATTCATGTTGATGATCTTTCCATTTTCTCTCGAATTAAACCTTTGGTAAGTGAATTTGCAATATTTTTTTTAACTTTATATAGTTAATTTAGATAATTCCATTTGAGAGAAATTGTCTAGTGGTATTGTGTCTACGTCGAATATGACATGACTTTCCATTATACATATGATTTTGTGCCCTTCCAATTGTCGATTGGCTACCACAGTGTATACATATAACAAGCGCAGGTTTTGACCAATTTGGAACATCTTCCAAGAAGTTTAAAGCCACTCTGCTTATTTTCCAGCTTTGTCTAATGCAATGAATTCATATTCCATTGTAGACCTAGTTATACACGTTTGTTTAGAGGACTTCTAAGACACAAAGGCACTCCAAAGGTAAAGACATATCCACTCATGGTCTTAGAGTCTTTTGAACAGTGCAGTCCACTGGTGGACTTAGAGTCTTTTGCATCGCAATGACCTTGAGTACATCTGGATATCTTGAATAGTGCAGTCCATCACTTCGAGTATGTTTTATATAACATAAAACTCCCATTATCGCTTTCCAACGATCTTTACCTGGATTACTCTTATAACGACTTAGCTTACTTATTGAGTATTCTATATCATGTCTAATGCAGTTCATAACATACATTAAACTGCCTATTATACGAGAGTGCTCTAATTAAGATATGATGTTTTCATTATTTTTGGCTAGATGAAGTTTGATATCCTTTTGTCTTATTGGGACTAAAATTATATTTCTTAAATTTTTCAAGTATTTTTTTTAGTGTAATGAGATAAAGATACTCTAAGTCCATCGGATGTTCTAAAAATTTTAATTCTTAGTATCACGTCGACGACAACTAAATCTTTCATGTCGAATCGACTAGCCAACATACGTTTGGTAACCTTACTAATATCAAGGTTACTACCCATTATTAGCATATCATCTACATAGAGACATACAATGACATATCATGTAACGCCTCAGCATGAATTTATGGGTTACCCGTGGTCAACTCGGTCCGACCCAAACGTTAGGTGTGAAGTGAGATGAGATAACCTAGATAATGTTGTTAGTTTAATTTTATTTAATTAATATATCACTTGTTTATCATGAGATTCCAATTCATATCAATCTACGTGTGGGACCCATGGGAAGCATCGTCGAAATCCAACCATACAGAGATACTAAGGTAAAATAAAATGAATACTTACCTGTGTAATGCCCTCAAAATGAACCAGACACAACCTGTCATAACAAAGAGGGGTTAATTAATAGTGGGAAAATAAAATAATGCAGTAGAAAATAGACTCTAACACGTTTACCTACTTGCACATGCAATTACTTCGTATGTGTATATATATACACACACACACACACACACACACATACATTAATGCATGAAACTGTTTTATTACAAAAACATTACTTACTCCGATTAATTCACCTTAACCTTATAAAAGAGCCCCTTTTTACATGAGTTTAACATATAATTTATTCAATAAATTTCATAATATTTGCAACAACATGTTATTCAAGACTAAAGACATTTTTGTTCTTTAAACTTTTATAAAGTCCACTTTCACAAAAAGGCTTTTTTTATAAGAAAACTTTAAGACTTTGTTCATCAAATATCTCAACAAGATATATATTAATTTTCAAATAAAATGTTTAACACGGAGTTTTCCTGATATATATCATTTTACTCAACACTCTTGAAATCCTTTGTAAACCATTTTATACAAAAACTTTAAGAAATAATCTTCTCAAATCATATATGCATTATACTCTTACAAACTCTAACTAAAAGACTAATACTATGGAAAATAGAGTTTTTAATCTAAGAGTAAAGGTTTCCCACCTTATTGAAGATCCAAAACTAATTGGGTGAATGTAAAGAAGATGGCAACCTCCCACCTCCTAAGGTGGCCTTAAAGAGGTTGTCTATCTATACTAATCTTTCTCCTTGAAATCTCTATAAAGACCCCTTTCAAAATCTGTAATTGATCTACTTTTCTTCTTCAAAAACACCTAATAATATCTCCATAGATATATAACTTGCTTAACAAATGGTGTAGATGGGTTTTATGGGCTTAAATATGGTGAAAATGGTTAAAGTATGGTAGTTTAGGGTTGAGGGATGGTGGTGCTAGGATGGTAGAAAATGGCTTGTGGTGTAAGAGATCTCAAGAGCTACTGAGAGAGGGAAAAAATCTTATTTAAAATGGGTTAAAATGACCCTAACATCACCTAAATGCTCGAAAACCCTTAGGGTTAAATTCCCAAAATGCTCAAGAACACATGCCCTGAGTTGATCTGCTACTGTGGGTGCTTGACACGTGTTTTAATCCAATGGTCATGAATTTGACACCACTTTCCAATATGCAAAAATTGGTTTTACAATCTCATTCGAATGATAATGGATCTCATTCTAATGAGAACTACATATCGTTCGAACGAAACTATATCTGGTTCCAACGAGAGTCAAAATTCTTCAAACGTACTTCGAATGAGATTTTAATGAAAGTAGGTTTCCAAATAGAGGTGGGTCGTTAGAAGGTCATTTGAAGACCGTTCGAACAAGAATTGAATCTCGTTTGAACGAATTTGGATGTCATTTGAACGACCCTAATTTTTCCAAATTTAATTTAAGGTCATTCAAAATCCAACCAAGTTCACCAAGGCCACTATATTATCCATATTTGATCCAAAATTCCTCTTACAAAGTCTAAAGAACAATTGGATCATATAAATTCATCGAATTACACGGGTACGATCAAAATCACGAGGGCAGGTGTTACATATCCTTTTTGAGTGCTTTTATAATAAACACATTTATCGCACTAATTGATTTTAAAACCATTTGCTAATATAGTATTATTAAATTTTCCATGCCATTATTTTAGTGCTTATTTTAATTCATAAAGTGATTTAACAAGCTTACATATTTTTCTTTCTTGTCATGGAGCAATAAACCCTTCGGGTTGTTCCATATATATTTCTTCATCTAACTCACCATTTAATATTATCATTTTTACATCCAATTGATGTATTTCAAGTCCACTTAAAGAAGATATTGTTATCAACGTGCAAATAGACGTTATTCTTGTGGCTGGTGAGTAAGTGTCAAAATAATCCAATCTTTTTTTTTCATATAGCCTTTAGCAACAAGTCTTGCTTTATACTTATCAACTGATCCATTCGCTTTCATCTTTTTTTTAAGATCCATTTGTACCCTAGGGGTTTAGAACTTAGAGTAAGATCCACTAGTTCCAACTTATGATTTTGCATTATGAATTCAATTTCACTATTAATTGTTTATTTCCAATTTGAAGCTTCTGGAGAAGATATTGTTTCCTTGTACGTTTGTAGATCATTTTCCAATAAACATGTTAGAAAATCCTGATCGAATGAAGTCGATGTTCTTGACCTTTTACTACGTTTAGACTCATCAATTGGTAACTTTTAATGAGTATGGCTAGTTGTAACATCATTTGGACTTGACTCTGGGGCCATGTTATATGGAAATTCATTTTCAAAAAATTAAAAAAAAATACCTTGATTCAATAATCGTATTAACATGAATATCTAGAATCTTAGATTTACAAACTAAAACCCGATATACACTGCTATTATTTGCATAATGGATGAACATACAGTCAATGATTTTCGGTCCTATTTTAACCTTTTTTATTTAGGAACCATCAACTTTGCTAAATACCCCCATACTTTTAATTATTTATATCAAGGTCTTTAACCCTTCCATAATTCATAGGGTGTCTAGTGAGTTTTCTTGTGAGGCACTTTATTGAGAATATAATTAGCGGAAAGTAAAGCTTCTCCCCCAGCCCCACCCCCACCCCCACCAGTTCTGTGGTGCTCCAGAACTTATTAACATAGCATTCATCATTTCTTTCGATGTACGGTTCTTGCATTCCGCTACATCATTAGATTGAGGTGACTAAGGAGCGGTAGTTTGGTAAATAATGTCATTTTTTGTACCAACTTCTTCAAAAGATGATTTATATTCACCACCTCTATCACTTCTTATTGCCTTTATCTTTTTACTAAGTTAATTCTCAACTTCATTTTTGTATTGTTTAACGCATCTATAGCCTCATCTTTAATTTTTAGCAAATACATATAACAATATTTTGTGCAATCATCAATAAAGGTAATGAAATATTTTTTACCTCCTCTAGTTGGTAAAAACTTTAGATCACATATATCAGAATGAATTAGGTCTAAAGGTTCACTTTTCCTTTCAATGGAATGAAATGGTAATCTTATTAAAGTTTGCTTCCAAGCATATATCACATTTATGATTTTTATCAGTATCAAATTTTGCCAAAAATTCTTAGTTAATTAATCTACGTAACGTGTCATAATTAACATGTCCTAAGCTATCATGCCATATATTTGAAAACTCAAGAAAATAAGCGGAATTAACTTTATTATTAATAGATTTTAGTACAACATTCATCTTAAAATCATCTAGACCTTTCCTACATACATATTCTTCTTAGAGAGTACAAATTTATCAGATACAAACACCAACTTGAAATCATTTTTACTCAATAAGAGAGTTGAAATCAAATTATTTCTAATGTCTGGAACATAAAGTACATCATTTAGAGTGAGTTCATTCATAAATGTTATTTTTCGCACAATCTTTCCATGTCATTCAACTTTGGAACTTGACGAATTACCCATAAATAGATTATCTTCATTTTTCGTAGGCTTGTAGGTAGCGAACATCCATTTGTTAGAACAAATGTGGTGCATAATACCAGTGTCCACCCACCATTCTTTGGGGTTTCCTACCAAATTACATTCGGATACAATCGCATAGAGATTGATGTCGATCATGTCGTCTGAAAGCTTTTCATGTTCCGTCATAGTAGCTTGAGCATTTTGTTTCTTGAAGTTCTTCGGCTTATGACATTCATTTGAATGGTGTCCAGGTTTACCACAATTATAGCATTTGCCTTTAAACTTATTTTTAGACTTTGAAGTGCCTTCGCCTTCACATTTCCTTTTATTGATTTTTTACCCTTGTTCTATAACATTAACTTTGTCTTCCATGGAGTTTTTTCAATTCTCCTTTTCAGATATACGGTTGTCTTCTTCAATCCTAAGCCATACAACTATTTCCTCGATGCATGAAAACTTGCAAACTTCTTATATATAAATTATGTTTATAACCAATTGGATACCATTAAGACGATAAATGAACTATGGAAATATTTAAACAAGAAATACAAAACAAAAAATACGAATATGAAGAAATTCATAGTCAACATATTTCTTGACTATAAAATGGGCGATTCTATGGCATTAATTATTCAAGTACAAGTGATTATTCACGACATTCATGCTGAAAGGATGTTCCTAAGCGATTCATACCGAGTGGTTGCAATGATTGAAAAATTACTACCTTCGTGGAAAGATTCCAATAATTATCTAAAGTATAAATGCAAGGAGATGCAAACTTTTCTTTATCAGTTTCCCCTTCAACAATTGTAGTAGATTCCTCTTGAAGGAACCTTGTCAAGTTCAGAGTAGTGAGATAGAAGAGCATCTTTTGTTGTCAACGCTTGAAGTCCGTTCCATTAAACTTTTTGAACTTCTCACCATGAGACACGGTCACGGTGCTGAAGTAGGAACAACACTAGTTGATGCCATTTTTGTTTTAAGACATAAATTTAGTTTAAATGTAGGAATTACAACAGTAATAAAATTAATTAGGAAAGAAAAGAAAAATAAAATTTTGTTTACAATTTAATAGTATAAAATACTACAATAATAAATTCTAAAAAATATAACAGAGACAAAAACTGTAGTTATTTTTGGCTTTGTTATTAAATAAGAACAACATAAATATTATTTCGTAGTATTTCAAAACAATATAGTAGAACTGTTTAATTATTCCAGTTTAGTTTAAAACGGAAACTATTAATGTATTACTTGAAAATTATATAGATAACTAGAGTTCACCCCCTAGTTATTAGTTTTCATATAAATCAACCCCCTTAAATGCTTGTTAAACATACCGGCCCCTTATGAGAGAGATCCCTTAAATGTACTCTCTAACCTATTAAGCGCCAATTCAACCCTCTAGTGTTTGAAAACTTCCCCACTTTATCTCCAGATTTCAAATTTAAAATCTCGTTCTTAAAAAATTAACTGTGAATGGTATTGACTAGTGAGTATCTATTTATCTATTCTGTGAATGGGTATTTACAAGCCAAAGCCCCGAACAGGCGGCGCGCGCACGTGTGTGGTTAACCCACATACATCTAAGTCCTCTCTCTTCCACAAAAGTGGAGTGCTCTTGGGCCCAAGCCTTGAGACCAAATATTTTGTATACAAACACACTTTTTCAACAAGGTTCCATTCATTCAAATGGGTCACTTTTGAGACAAATTTCTCATTCATTATTTAATGATTTTGGATAGAGAAATATATTATGTTATACCCCTCACCGAGGAGAACGTATGTATGCGTGGTCCCGATTAAATCAAAATGTGGGTCCCACATTAAATTGAGCTTAAAGTTGCTCATTCACTATTTTTCCAAAGCACATTTCATAAATGTTTTACAGCACATCTAACATTATGAACTTCCGAGGGACTCGATAATCTCCAATCTTAATGACTCTCCGTCACAATTTAAAATACCAAAAC
The DNA here is from genome assembly GCA_949130495.1 of Sambucus nigra. Classification (NCBI taxonomy): domain Eukaryota; kingdom Viridiplantae; phylum Streptophyta; class Magnoliopsida; order Dipsacales; family Adoxaceae; genus Sambucus; species Sambucus nigra. The sequence continues at coordinate 204,893,957 of OX422211.1, read as the reverse complement.
TAACCCTAATTATGAATGAATCAAGTGTACACGGAAGGATAATTAAGGAAGACTACATAATTATTCTCACTTCCACTCTTGATGTAACTTACCATAGAAGGATAATTAAGGAAGACAACTTATGTTAGTGACAAACAGTTTTGGTGGTCAATGTTCTAACAAAGCAGTACATTGTCTTTGATAGGAACGAGGAGAAAAAATGGGAAATCTCTTCAGGTTTTCAAGCTTTTCTTATCATTACAATTTACATGGGTTTATTTAATCTCTCTCATATTTATCTGCTACTACCAATAAAAATTCTATTGCAAGGGTTCATCATATTATGTTATCACTCCTTACCTATTAATGTGTGTAATTGGGGATGGAAACCCTCTCAATTAATAGGCTACAGCCCAGTAGGTGCGAAAATTCTGATACCATATTATTATAGTTAACGGTTTACTCGGGGTCACATTTTCAATTTATTCATTAAGTTTATATTTTGTCTCTATATATAATCTTTGTGAGTATCATATTGTACTTTTTCCTACACAAACAATTTTATTATATTCTCTACTATAATCATGATCTCTACAAGTAAATAATTAGTTCACTTTTTGTTCTACAATTTACCAACTTTTTATATATATTCACAAGTAAATTCTATATATGAAGAGAGTGGAGAAATTAGATAAAATGTACAAATGTGTAAAAGTTACGATACCATGGTTTTATAAATTTATGAATTCCATACTAATGGCAAAATGTTAGTTTCTTCACTTTTAATCTTTTATCAAATAGCACCTATAATATTAAATATGCTAGCTGATTTTCACAAAACAACTAAGCTATGTGACTCACCATTTAGAGATTAACTTCTGAATTTGTAATTTTTTTATAATTGCAAGCTTTTTACTGTACACACTAATTTCAGTTTAACTTTATAATATGAATTATTTGTAGTTTTTAAACATTCATTATCTATCATTACATTTTTCTCAATTTTATTAATAATACAACTTGCACGCACATCGGGGGTGCCCTGAAATCTAGTGCTATATAAATTGAAAACCTCTTACACAAAACAACCAATATGCACTAACCGTTTAAGAACTATTGATGTAGCATGTAGCATGTAGCATGCAATAAAAAATAAATAAAATCAATCTCATTTGTGCTATTTATCACATGTAAAATGGTAACTACAATATCACTTGTATCAAATTGGGGCCAGGACCACATGGCAAAGAATTTAGTCACCGAATCGCTGTCCAAAAAATTCCAACAAAGAACTTAACAATAGAATAGTTATTCTTTCACTAGTTACTAAAACTAATCACAAACTATCGAATCTTCCAACACAACTTCCGATTACAGATGCGCTATCAAACAGCCAAAAATGCTCAGTCTTACTTGATATTTGAAGCATTGAAATTGAATTTTCTTGCTTACAATATTCTGAAGAACTGGATTTTGACAGATTGAACGCAAAGTGTTCACGAACAATAACCAAAACTTCACAACAGAAACTGAAATTTCATTTCTGCAAAAGAATATTATGAAAGAAAAGAAAAAATCCTCAAAGAAAATCATGATTTTTCTATCCCTTTGTATTGCCTGCTTAGAATCTGATATACAGCTGCTTCTGCTTATGGTTTCAACTTGATTTAGGGAACTAGTGACTCATCAACATCATATGATACCCCATCACTGTCACGGGAAAAAATGAGCATTAGAAGATTCTTTCCTTAATATAACGAATTGGACCACAGGATATTACTATAACAATCCCTACATTGAAACTCGGCAGGAAAAATTGCTTCCCTTCAACACAAGGCAGTAGCAATATGCACGCATCTGCTACCAAAATGTATAACCAGGGCCAATGAGGAAGCACAGGTCATATTGATTGATACGAAGAAATCAAATGAACTTTTTTTTGGATTTCTCGAACCCTCTCCGTCTCAAATTGAGAGTCACGCTTCTCTTTTCACGTCGTATTAAATCCCGTGTCATATTAATGTCAATGCTCCCATCAAAATTTATTTACTATCGTGAAAACATTTCATTCGTTTTGTTTGAATACATATTGTTGACTCTACCCAAATGAGAGAGTTAAAATGACCCTCCAATATGATTGGTTAAAACGTGAATGACTCAGCAATGGACCTTGCAATTTTTAACGAGTTATCCATATTTTAATCAATCACATTAGAGGGTCATGTTAACCCTGTTTAGAAAGGGTCAACAAATTGTTTTACCAAATTCTAACTCTCTTAAATTTGAGTTTAAATTTGTTAGCAACTTCAACTTTTAACGAGTTGTCCATGTTTTAGCCAATTACATTAGAGGATCATGTTGACCCTCATTAAAAGGGGTCAACAAATTTGAAGCCGTTTTGTTTTACCAAATTCTAACTTGCTTATTTTTTAGTTTAAATTTGTTAGCCACTTCAAGGTAGGGTCATGATGGCCCTCTCACTAGGAACCCATAGTAATTATTTATCTTATACTTTAATGCATCCACCAATCACAAGAGAGAGGGTCGTTACGACTCTACATGAAGAGGGCCAACAAACTTGAACTCCCTATTGAGAGTCGCACTTCTCTTTTCACGCCGTATTAAATCGTGTCATATTAAAGTCAATGTTCCATCGAAATTTATTTACTATCGTGAAAACATTTCATTCGTTTTGTTTGAGTACAAATTTGTTGACTCTACCCAAATGAGAGAGTTAAAATGACCCTCCAATATGATAAATTAAAATGTGAATGACTCAGCAATGGACCCCACAATTTTTAACGAGTTGTCCATGTTTTAACCAATCACGTTAAATGGTCATATTTACCCTCACTAAAAATGGTCAACAAATTTGAAGTCATTTTGTTTTACCAAATTCTAACTTCCTTATTTTGTAGTTTAAATTTGTTAGCCACTTCAAGGTACAGCCATGATGACCCTCTCACTAGGAACCCATAGTAATTATTTATCTTATACCTTAATGCATACACCAATCACAAGAGAGAGGGTCATTATGACTATACATGAAGAGGACCAACAAACCTGAACTCCTCTTTTTATTTTACGAGTGTCTTACATTTTTTTTTCGACGTCTCAAATTAATAGTTCAATTTCTTTTTTTAAAGGTGATCAATTCAACTCATCTCAACAAAACTTTTACCCAATTATTTAGAGTCAATATTTTTTCATTGTGCTATATTCAGCGCAATGTCATCGGTTAAATCACATGATATCGTGTCTTTTTTTACAATATCCAAAAAGTCAATCTAGGTCTGCTTCTACCCCTAACGATACCATCAATAATAATTAAATCACTCTTCCTTACGGGGGCGTCTATTGGTCTACGTGATGTGTCCAAGCCATATAAATCGATTTTCTCTTAATTTATCTTTTATAGGTGCTACTTTTATCGTTTCACGAATATGTTCATTTCTAATTTATCCTTGCGAGTTTTACCACAAATACATCTGAACATCGCCATCTTCGTCATGCTCATTTTCTGCACATTTTGTTTCTTTATTGCCCAACACTTCGTCTCATATAACATAGCAAGTCTAATGGTCGTTCTATAGAACTTCCCCTTTAACTTCAAACGCATACGCCGATAACGCTTCTCCATGATCTAACCTAGTTTCATCACATCTCCTTGACCTCCTATTATTACTAAAATTGCACTCCATGTATTTTGTTTTAATTCTACTTATTTTAAACCCTCTTGTTTCTAGAGTTTCTCTCCAGAATTCCAATCTAACATTAATCTCAACCTTAGTTTCATCCACTAAAACAATACAATCTACAAATAACACATATTGCGACACTTCATCTTGCATTTGTTTAGTCAATTCATTCATAACAAGAGCAAAGAGATAAGGACTTAGTGTTGAACCTTGATGCAGACCTACAATAATTAGGAATTTCACTATTTTATCCCGTTGTTGTTCTTACTATAGTCATGACCCCATCATATATATCCTTGATCACATCAGTATATCTACGAGTCACTCATTTTTTATGTAGAACACACCGTATTATATCTCTTGGTATTTTATCATATGCCTTCTTCATGTCTATAAAAACCACATGAAGATTTTTCTTCTTCTCCCTATTACCAGGCAAAAGGGAGATGCATTTCGATCCTACAACACAAACCCGCTTATTTAGATCTCTTATACTGCTCAACTAATAGAAAGATTCCATTATTGACCTCTCCCACTCTTTATACATTAATCAATCTCCTTTCTGAGTACTAAAAAAGTCTATTTGACTCTTAATTGTTCCACTTTTACAAGTCATCAAGTTTTCAAGCCTCTTTTTAAAACACGTATTTACTAGTACAAGATCATAAGTCATCGCAAATTCTAAGATAAGACTCTCCACGTCGTTTTTATCTCCAAAACCATTTCTGCATATACCATCTCATATCCTACACGATCTTCTCTTACATGGCCATTAAAATTACCCCTCCACAAATTTTCTCACCTTCAGGTATTTCTTGAATTAGTTAATCCATTTTTTCCCAAAATTGTACTTTAGTATGCTCAAATCCTACATGCATAAGCACTGACAATATTAATTATATTTTCACCTAATACTAGTTATGAGTACAAGTCTATTGTCTCTCCTAAAAACAACAGGTTCTTATATGCAATTTCGTTCCTAATTTTTATGTTTGCCTCATTTTCTATTTTTCTAACTTTCTCACCGGCCCATTGAATTTCTTGCAAACAAGCTATGTTATTTTCTTTTTATCATGGTATCCACTGGCTCCATCCCTTTCCCTTTTAGAGTCGTTATATTCCCAAGTCATTAACCTAAGCCTACTATCCTCGACTAGCTTCTTTACTCACATACGTCCAGATTGATGCAAGAACCCTTGCCCATTTCTCATAGCACCTGGGTGCCGATACGACGCCCCTTGCCTATTTTCGAGACACCTGATGACTGGCAACGCCCCTTGAAATTTTCCGACATACCCGATGGCAAACGCAACGCATCTCTTAAGGGGAGTGCACTAGTATTAACGCATATATTCATATAATTATGCTCATAAGAATCTGGCAGTTTTACGCTGCCTATTAGCCACCTAACGCAACCCTCCTCCTTTACCCGGGCTTTGAACCCACAGTGTATAAATAAAATATAAGAAATTACGCATGACACAGGCGGAGTTCCTTTTACAAAGCGCAATCGACGATCCAAATTCAAGATAACGAACAAGTCTTTATCATGGCCAATATTTGATTGTATTCGTCAATTTTAAATGGGGAGTATTAATTGGGGAAGGAGGGAGTAAGATTTAACTTTCTTAATTTTTAATATTGAAAATAGGTAACTCGTGAATCAAACCTCTTTTAGGCTCTAAATGTCAAGGTCAACAAACTGGATTTCATCACTTTATGGGCAAAACCACATCAAGATTCTTCTGAAGTAGCCAGCCACTCGGATAAACAACTTCATTTGCTTCCAAATGGAGATGCCAATTCATAATCCTCGAACACCCTGCCAAAGTACCCTCCATTTGATTTTCATCTTCCACCACTTGTTCTATAAATGTCGTCTCCTGTCAAAAAGCCAGAATGTCTGTCAATTAACTTTGACATTGAACAACAAATTTAAGTACAATAATAATGTAAAGAAAATATGAAATTCAGATATATGGTGTATACTTGGAAACCTTCCTTCACAGTGTCTAACTGCCGGATTGGATCTGAGGTAGGTCGCTGCCATCTCTTTGGGTCCCACAGTATGGTGCTGTTGAATGCAAAGCCTGACATATCGACATGAAATCTACGAAGTCTCTTACTCTTCTCGTTTGTTTTCCATCCAATTACTTGACTACCGTTGCATACTGGACCTTCCAATATCGCCTTGTTTTTGCTTTGTTCAAGCATGGCAACTGGCCAAGTGCCGAAACGGCTATAAATTGCAAGCTAATCAATAAAAAGAATCCGCAGAAGAGAAACAACAAGCATGAGGAAATTATTTTACAGAAACAAAGCTCTATCAAGCAGGGAGTCGGTAAAATCAAGATAAATGAAGGATCCAATCCATTGCCACGAAAAAAATTTCTGTTCAAGTACTCACGTCTCCTTCAATTTGACCAAGACACAGCAAATTCGAAAAGCTAGAACTTTCCAGCAACAGTAGCGGGAGTTTGGGCAGAAAAGGCATCATTCACTATGTCATTAAGAACTTGTAATATAAATGTTAATAGTGTTTTTCGACAAGTGCTGCTCGCAGTATAGTCCAAGTAGAGAAAGGACTTAATTCAAGGGACCCTTATTTAGCATACTTGTCCTACCAGATGGAGGAATATCATAAATAGAATTACACTCACCCTATGCAATATATATGAAAAGAAAGCAACCCACCCACCCCCCACAAAAAGAAAAGGAAAAAATCCCCCAACAACCACACCCACACTGTGTGTTGTACATACCAGATTTCAGAGCTTATAAGTAAAATTCGCACCCGGGCTACTAAAACTCTATCAGTATATAGGATCCGCTTAATGGCTACCCTGATTGCAGAGTTTCATGGGAAGCCTAGGGTATCAGATTCCAGTAGAAATATAGGTAAAGAAAACATGAATTTTTTAGTATCATTTTAAATCATCTTTTTATATAGCTAGCAAGTGTATTCTCGCTATCTCATTTCCCACCATTAAAAAAAATATTTTTTAATCTCCCATGATTTCTAAAAATGGATTTCCCCATCTCTCATGCCATTTCCTGTACCTTAATATGGGAATGGCCCTGGACTCCTCCATTGAAAAATTTAAGCATTGAACATTGACAGATACATTGCGACTTTTGAAACACCAGTCCTAAAATTGAAATACCCCAATATTTAAGATGAACTTTGCATTTCACCCTGTATATAATTGTTAAGCGACTCGCACTCATTAGTCCTACCCCAAATCCAATTAGATTCACAAGATTCTAACTAAACAACATTGAATTGAACAATTCGAAGTTACAATACATTAGACCAAAACACGAAATTACCTGATTTCTCGTATACTGGCGAACAATTCAAGCGAATAGACATTATCGTCATCCGCAAAGTAGACAATCCCATCGAGCCTATGCCGCTCGATATGCTCAAGCGCCGTATTCCTCTGATGCACCCCTCTATCCTTCACACTAGTGGAATTCCTCCCACACACCAAATGCCTATACATAACCCCCGTTTTCCTCAACAAATCCGCGGTCTCCATCGAGGCAAAATCCATCTCGACCACGATCCAAATTAGCGGGGGCGGGACCAGCCGAAGAACCTGCCCTAACCTATTCAAGTAATACGCCTGCAACGCGCGATTATACGTGGGGGTAACGATAATCAGCTCTTTCCTAGGGATTGAATCAAACCGATCCTCCATGTTTAATCTCCTCTCAACACCTAACTCCACTGAAACAAGTGCATCACTAAAATTGTTGTCCTGATTATTATTTATTGGTTTGATCTCGAATGAGAAATCGTGGTTTTGAGAATCCTCTACGTTGTTAAACGGTGCCATGCCTAGTAAAATCCCTATCAAGAAAAGTAGGAGGTACAGAGAAAATGATTTCTGACCTTTTCTGGGAAGACAAACGCCGGCGAGAAATTTGCGGAGGCGGGAGTATTTAGCGTTGGATAGGAGTTTGTGAGATGGCGATTGGACGGAGAATGGACGGTCGTGATAGGGAGATAATGTTCGTCTGATGGAAGCCATTGATGATTGATTGGGCTAGGAGGTTGGAGAATTCATTGGGGAATGATTGGGGTATATGAATATGAATATGATGATGATTTTTGGAGTTGTTTCAAGAGTTAATTTGGGAGTTGGACAGCCAGATTTGGTTGGAAGCTAAAGTGCGCGTAGAGGAATAGATGAAAAGACTAGGTGGCACATGGTGCGGAAAATTAATCATCATTATGGGAGACTAGTGGTATGTTTTTGGATCATTAATGGAAGGGAAAATCATTCAATAAAGTTTGGATTTTCAACTTCTCACATCACTTTTCAATGGGTTATGGACCCAATTTTGATTATATTAATCCTACGAGGATCCTTATTTTGGATTTCTTTTTTAATCTAGGAACTAGCATGCAAATTTCATGATGTGAATTTTTTTTACTAAAATTATTAAAATATATATTTAAAATAAATTAGGAAAAATGAACTTGAAAGTACTAAAAAAAATTATTCAATTATAAAGGATATGATAGATCGAAAGTGTCTTTACGTTTGTCCTCTATATGAAATAGATTGTTAGAATAATATAAGAAGCCAAAATGAAAAGAGTAAAATTGAGGCTATATTTGAAACAAAGATTGGAGAAATTGAATATCATCCAAAAAAAATACACAGTCAACCAATTCAACAAACATTATAATAAAATGATAATTATATATCTATAATCAGCAATTAACTTGCAAGTTTCTCACACAAATACAAATTTATATGCGTACATTCGATAAAAACGTGTGAGAGAGAGAACCCAAAGCGCAAAAATAAATTGAAAACTCAAAGCGCAAAAATATCTTTTTTCTTGAAATTCTTCACATGAGTCAAAATGAAATACATACCCTTTTACATTAATCTAGTTCGATGAATTACAAACAACACCTGCCCTAGTTGTGACTTCTTTGACCTGCCGATATGCCCGATTTGGCTCTTGTGCGAGCCTTTGGGTATGATAAAAATCACACGAACTACATATTCATTACGCAACCCAAAAAACACACAAATGAGATTAAACAATTGAGAAATAAAATTTCTTCTTCAAATTTAAAAAAAAAATGTTCCATTATATCACAATAATGGATGGTATATGGGGATTCGCATAAATTCATTATTTTATTACAACCCTAAAAGGAAAAAAATGAAGAAATTATGTAAATTACTGGGAAAAACAAGAAGGGGGAAAATCCCTGAATACCATGTAAATTGAAGTGATACTTGATTGAATCATTTAAAATAGGACCAAATACTAATAAGTTCCTCAAACATTTTTTAATACGCATTTAGTCCAAGCCTTTTACTTTGTTCGAAAAAGTCCCTCAAACACCATTTAACTAATATTTTCTTATTTTTAAAGGTTCGTGCTAGCGGCACTCACCCCCAACCTCCCTCCCCCCACCCCCACCCCCACCCTAACCCCCACTGACGGAGCTCCGGAGCTCTTTTTTTTTATATTTTTATGTGGTGAGGGACTTTTCAGAACAAAGTAAAAGTTTTGGACTAAATGTGTATTAAAAATATTTGAGAGACTTTTGGGTATAAGCTCCTTTAGTGTATGCGTGTGTGTGTGTGTGTGTCTATATATAATGTATTGACACTATAAAAAAAATAATCAATTTTTTGTATTTACTATTAATAATTTGGGGTCCCAGAAAAGCCTACGAAGTTTTATACTCAAGTCATATTTAAACTACAAATTTCAAACCCCAAATATGCATTTAAACCCAGATTTCAAAATAGTAAAACACTATTAATTAATCTAAATATTCAAATATTTAAATATTAAACTAAAGGCCATGAAGTTGAAAACGAAATTTTTTAAAAATTAGAGGAGATGATGATGGACATACCTTGGGACGTTATGGAGCTGTGAAGAACACTGAAAAAGAGCTCCAATTTTTTTAGTTAAAACTCCAAAATCGGAGGAGCCTTCACATATGTAGGAGGAAAATATTAAAAGAACGAGTAGGTATGATAACTTGCATATCGTGTATTCTAAAATTAGGGTGAGATAAGGAGGCTTACTCAGTGTATACATGGGTTCATACATATGTTAATTATGGTTCAAAGATAAGTAAACAACCTAATATATTTATATACATCGATTACCTATTGTAAATCGTGGGAAGATGAATGGATGATTAGAAATCTCCAAAGAAAACTGTTCATTAAACGAAAATCAAGAGACGTTATTAGTATATATGAACGAAGGGTTGTATTGTTGTAAAAAAAACTAAGGGTTGATAATGACCTTAATTAAGAGAGAGAGTCATGGAGCCAAATAAATAGGACATCTTCAAATTCTGGGATAGATTAAAATAATTAAAATATTTATTAAGTATATACGTGTCATCATGTGGGCGCGACAAATGTCGACGTTGTGTTCCCCTATCAATTTTAGTTATATACTATGATGTGTCAAGTACACATTGGGTGTTTTTTTATAGTATACTACATGTAAACTACAAACACCACTTATAAGTCTGTAAAAAAAAAAGGGTCATTTTAGTATTATTTTTTTCATTATAATTTCAATATAAGAAATTTTGTGTCCGAGATGATTTTTATTATAAATAATTAAAATTACAAATGAAAATGCTCAACACAGCAGACTCATTACCATCCAACCCTCAACCCGAGCCGAACCACCTACCCAGTTCCACCTTATTTATACCCGATCCAAACCATGTTATACCCTTACCTCCTAAACCTGACACACCCCAAATTCAGTAATACCTGAATCTTCCCCACCTATCAGGGTCAGCTGGTACACACCTGTAACATATCAAACCCATTATAGAACCACAACCCAATAGAAACACCTAAGTCAACCCATACCTAGCAGACTCGAGTTCAGTTCACGACCCATTTCCAACACAGTCCCGACCTTTTATTTTTACCCACTCTCTCTTATAGTGTATATATATATATATACTAATACGGTACCCCTAGACTCAGTTGCGGTGCATGCATACTCTTCTATCAAGTCCTGGTACATCTCGTACTCAAATAAGGACAATTGATTCGGAAATCTCCCATGAACCATAAAATCAAACACACATATTGGAGGCGAACATACTCCTAGGCCTTTGGGGCTACGCACATTCCTACGCACCCCAAATGACCATTTAATACTATCGTTCTCACAAATGGCAATCCAACCAATGTACTATGTTCTGAGGTGACAAATCTAAAATCCCCCCGAAGGCTCATTAGGATAAGACTGCCCTCTAACATTTTCAAAACCTCCCGTTATAGTAAGTAACTACTAGGTATGTCAATACACATAATCAAACATACTATAGGTATTCACACCACCCATTAATATAATTTGGTATACACACAACCTGAACGTAGGTTCATATATAAAATTTGTTTCTCTAAAACTTTCGATATACTATAGCTTACGAATTATTCTCTCTAGCATACCTTACGCAACATGATTCAACCATTTGAGTCTTTCCGAGTAGTGTACCCAAGTCCCTTGCCATTAATCTCCGGCACTAATTATTGTAGAAAATACCTCTCTCTTGAATTAGCTAAGACGTATCGTTTAAATCCAAGTCGAGCAAAAATTCTCAATTTTAAAATCTCATTAGAAGTGCCGAGAATGTCGTTCGAACGAGGTCATTCGAACGGGGTCGTTCGAACGAACTTCAGACGAACTTAACTCTGAATTTTTGTTCTTAATCTTGTTCGAACGAGTTCTACCAGTTTCGTCCCTAACCTCCAAAAAATCAGTTTTCACCATTTTTAAACGCCCAATCCTCTACAGAGTTTACCCAAACGCCAATACAACTGTAATAATTAATAACCCAACATGTATACTCAATTTATAACATCCTCAAATCAGTAATAAATTGCGAAATCCTCAATTAATCTATAAGAACCCCTAGTTCTTTAATTTTATGCACAATCTTCAAATTAAGATCAGATTCATTCATCATACTATATTAAAATTCTGGGATTCCTATTCTACATTGTAAGGACAAATTTCCAATCGAGTCATTTGTTATATTGGCTACATTCCATTGGACAAAATAATTTCAGGTTATTCCTCATCAAGCATCATACAATGTAAAGATTCAAGCATCGTATCCAAAGTTCACACGACATCAATATGCACGCCATGCTCATTATTCTAAAAAAGGTATATGAACAAAATAAATTTAATGTGTTGGAGTACTTTTTATAAACGAGAAAGTAAAATATAGATTAATGTTCATAAAGAATTAATTTTCATAAAGAATCAATTTTAAAATTTATTTGAACATTTTCTTTAAAAAACAGAAATCTCGTTCGAAGTTTTTCCAGGTCATTCGAACGACCTGGATCTAACGACATTCCTCAGGCTATACTGGAAACTCGTTAGAAGCTCGTCAGAAATGTCGTTCGAACGATATTTCTAACGACCTATCTAATTTGATACTGGAGTTTTGTTAGATAACTCGTTCGAACGACAAGTCGTTCGAACGAGTTCTGCCAGATCTAAATTTTTTAACTTATTTTTCAATAGTTATTTTCCCACAACTGTTTTTGGTCCACTACTTTTTCAGTTATATTATATGGACTAAAATTAGTTTCAAAAGCTAAGGAAGTTCCACATTCTCTAGAGAGCATTTTTACATAACTTCCCTCTCTTTGGTAAAATCAACCTCCAACACTTTTATCAATTTTTGAAATAAAACCCCTTCAATCAACTTGACATTCAACAAGCAAGTTTGCGGTGGATCTCTGCATTCAAGCTTAGTGGAGACGATAGTTTTGGGCTTTGGTGGATACCGCGACACGAGGAGTGTCGAGCAACGCGTTGGAGCTTCGCGTACTACAAATTCGGAGGTCGAGGACGGCATAAGCTTGTCTTGAGTGATTCAATGTCTGTAAGTCTTTTGAGTCTCTTATAAAACCTATTTTGTAGTGGATTTTGTCTAGGCCCAGCCGTCCGAGGTTTTTCCCATTTGGGTTTTCCTCGTACATTGGCGCGTTGTGGTTGGGATTTTCGCATTTTACTTTATTAAATCACCTAGATGTATGCTTAGGAGAAAATTGATAAAATTGGAATAATTTTATTTTAATTAACCAAGTTATCAATCCCATTACATTAATTGAAATTTGTTCTTGCGAACTAGTGAATCTGGTACATAAATTAAAATTGGAGAATATCTCTTCTTAGCTAATATTAAATTGGATTGTGTGTGTGTATTCCACGAATTAAACTAAGAACATATAACCTTGCAACTTCAAATTGGTATCAGATCTAGTCTCTAAAAGTTATTTAGATGAATTCTGGAGGTTATATGGATAGTTTTTCGTCGAATAGACTACCTTTGTTCTATGAAACTAATTACACCTATTGGAAAACACGTATGAAATCTGCTCTTAAATCAATTGATGAACGTGTTTGGGTTACTATTGAAAGAGGATGGTCCCCTCCTACTATGGTTGTTAATGATGAAATTATTTTAACTCCTGTTGAACAGTGGTGTGAGGAAGAACTAAAATGGTGTAACTTTAACTCTAAAGGATTAAATGCCTTATTTGGTGTCGTGTCCCCCGATGAATTTCGTCGTATAATGACATGCGAAACGTCAAAGGAAGCTTGGAATATTCTCCAAGTTACTCATGAGGGAACTAGTGTTGTTAAAGCTTCAAAACTTCAAAACTTAACAACTCAATTTGAAACGATCACCATGAAAGAAACTGAAACATTTAATGAGTTTTATGCTCGTTTATCAGATATAGTTAACTCTTGCTTTAACTTAGGTGAAAAAATACCTAAAAATCGTGTTGTTAAAAAAATAATTAGATTTCTTCCTAAGCGGTTCATTCCTAAAGTCACTGTTCTTAATTCATTAGGAAATCTAAATACTTTAAAACTTGAAGAACTTGTTGGTGATCTTCAAACTTATGAACTAGATATATTTCCTAAAGATAACAAAAGCAAACATAAAGGTGTTGCCGTAAAAGTTAAGAAAGTCGATGTGTCTGATTCTGATGAGTCTGATCTAGATCCTGATGATATAGCCTTATTTGCTAAAAAAATTAAAAAAATTCTCAAGTTTAAAAAGCAAAACTTTAAATTTGAAAAACCAAAATTTGAGAACAAAAACAAAGGAGGAAATAAAAAATTCAATAATCAGGATCCGAAGAAGTTCAACAAAGATAACTTTAAAAAGGATGATTCGGAGAGATGCTTTGAGTGTGAGGGACGTGGTCATAGAGCATTCGAGTGCCCTACAAAACTTAAAAGACAAGGCAAAGAAAAAGCAGTTTACAATGCCACTCTAAGTGGCAGTGATATTGAGTCTGAAGACTCTGATGACTCTAACCCGTCTAGAAATAACTTCACTGCCTTTATGGCAAGCCATGCTAGTAATTCAAGTGTGTCATACCTTAATGTTAACAATTTCGAACAAAATATTGAAGTTGTTTCCACTCATTCTACTAGTAGTAATGAAAAAGAGAGTGATAGTGAAATAGATGAGAGTGAACTACAATCCGCTTATTCTGAACTTTGCACTGAATCTCTTCGTATTCAAAAAGTTAACAAAAGATTAACCTTTAAAGTCTTAACTTTAGAAAAAGAGTTGAAAGGCCTGAAGGAGAAGGAGGCTTTAGTTAGTCAACTCGAGGCAATTAAGATATCTCTCTGTGAGAAGCTTTTCTTGATAGGTAAAGAAAAATATGACTTAATTATCTCCTTGGAAAGTGTCAAAAAAGATCTAAATGAGTCTTTAGAGATTAAAAAATCTCTCGAAGTGAAAATTGCCCAACTTGAAAAAGATATCGAGTCCTCTCATGAAGTTAAAGTCACACTCGAGGATAATTCAGGAAGAATGGGAAAATTATTTCTAGGTCCTGTTTTAGGATATAAGGAGAAGGGTTATCAAGAGAGAAAGGGTATAGGATATGAAGAAGGAGATTCATCGAAAAGTCAAACTCGAACCAGTAGCTAAATTTGTTACCAAATCTAATGTTTCTAAAATAAGTCCTACTAAGCAACCTTTAAAAGCTGGTCCAAAACAACCCTATGTGTGCACATATTGTCACAAATAGGGTCATCTTAAAGATTTTTGCTACAAGCTTGGAAATAACTCTCAATTCACAAATTCTAAACAACACTATAGCTCCTTAGCTAGTCTTAAGAGTCAAGTTGAGTCTCTAGTCAATACTTTTAAAGGTCTAGTGGAAGAGTTTATTAGGTTTTCTAAAGTCCAAGGAAATAACTCTAATTATAACACTAGAGCCAATAAAGGAAAGAAAACAACTCAAGCTTGGGTTAAGAAAAATCATGCCAATAAAGCTTTTGTTGCTCATGTTGCACTAAAGGCTCAAAATACCTCTCAATGGTACTTTAATAGTGGTTGTTCGAGACATATGACTGGTGATAAATCTCTATTCACCACACTTGAAAACTATAAAGATGGTAAAGTCACTTTGGGGGATCATAACAAATCTCGAATCATGGGTAGAGGATCTATTAAAATCTCCGGGTTTCCTAAACTTGAAAATGTCCTTTATGTTGATGGTCTCAAGGCTAATTTGATAAGTATTAGCCAACTATGTGATGAAAATATTGATGTGAAATTTAGTCAATCGGAGTGCACCGTATATGATCAATCGGGTGAATCAATTTTATAAGGTGTTAGAACTAGTGGCAATTGCTATGGAGTTATTCCCAAATCATCTTTAGTTTGCAATAGTGCAAAAGCCTCATCTGCCGATCTTTAGCATCAAAGATTAGGATATGTAAACTTTAGATATCTTGATATATTAGAGAGAAAATAGCTAGTTCGAGGCTTACCACCACTAGGAAAGCCAACCTCCACCATTTGCGTGCCGTGTCAATTAGGAAAGAAAATTAAGAGTCCTCATAAAAATTTAAACTCTATAACAACCTCTCGTGTCTTAGAATTGATACGCGTGGACCTTATGGGTCCCACTCGTACCAAGAGCATAGGAGGAAAAAGATACATCTTAGTAATGGTGGATGATTTTTCTAGGTACTCTATTGTAGGCTTTCTAAGAGAAAAATCTGAGACAGTTGATTTTCTTACTGTTAAGTGTAGAACTCTTCAAAATCAAACACGGTGTTACCATAAACCGCTTTAGGAGTGATAATGGAACCGAATTTAAGGAATCCGGTGTGAATGCCTTTTGTGATGAAATAGGAATTAAACATGAATTCTCAGCTGTTCGAACTCCACAACAAAATGGCATAGTTGAAAGAAAAAATCGAACGATCCAAGAAATGGCAAGATCTATGCTCCTAGGAAGAAATGTGCCCCGTAGGTTTTGGGCCGAAGCGGTTAACACCACATGTCACACCATAAATAGGGTTTATTTGTGTCCTAACACTAACAAAATACCCTATGAAATGTGGATGGGTAAGAAACCTAATTTGTCCTACTTTAGAGTGTTTGGTAGTCCGTGCTATATTCTTCGAGATAGAGAACTTCTAGGTAAATTTTACTCAAGGAGTGATGAAGGTATATTCCTAGGGTATTCTCAAAACACTAGATCCTTTAGAGTATTCAACTTAAGTAGCTCTAAAGTCATGGAATCAATTAATATTGTCATAAAAGACGATGCTCCGGCCACATCAATTGATAATGAGGAAGATTTATAATGTGAGTGTGATGTTGTGTCAAATGTTGAAAGTATTTAATCTTAAAATGACTTGGTTGTTCCAACTACTGAGAAAAAGGATCTTACTCCTTGTCTGCGTAAAAGTCATGACACTTCAAAAATTATAGGAGATCCCGAGGTATGTGTCAAGACTAGGGCGCAATTAGAAAATGAAGTTACCTATCTATGTTATACTTCTAAAATTGAACCTAAAAACTTTAAAGAAGCATTAAAAGATGAACATTGGATTAATGCTATGCAAGAAAAGCTGTTTTAATTTAAGAAAAATGATGTTTGGTAACTAGTCCGTAGGCCTTCTAATACAAATGTCATTGGCACCAAATGGATTTTCAAAAATAAAATGGATGAAAATGGTGTCATTGTTCGAAATAAAGCTAGATTGGTTGCACAAGGATACACCCAAATAGAAGGTGTTGACTGTGAAGAAACTTTTGCTCCTGTTGCTAGGTTAGAATCGGTTCGCCTTTTACTCGCCACAGCATGTCACCTTCAATTTAAATTATATCAAATGGATGTAAAAAGTGCTTTTCTAAATGGTATTATTCAAGAGGAAGTATATGTTGAACAACCAAAAGGGTTTGAGGACCCAAAACATCCTACTCATGTCTTCTTCCTAAAGAAATCTCTATATGGCTTGAAACAAGCACCCCGTGCTTGGTATGAAAGACTCACTTCCTATCTCCTTTCTCGTGGCTTTTTGAGAGGGGGAGTAGATATGACACTTTTCGTTCGCCGTGATGAAAAAGGTATCCTAGTTGCTCAAGTATATGTCGATGACATAGTGTTTGGGTCTACATGTGATAAACATACTCAAATTTTTTCAAAAGAAATGCACAATGAATTTGATATGAGTGTGGTAGGTGAACTTACTTTCTTTCTAGGTCTTCAAGTTTGTCAACTCGAAAGTGGGATATTTTTGTCCCAAACTAACTATGATAAAGACCTTGTAAAGAAATTTAAACTCGAATCCGCTAAACATGCACGCACTCCTATGAGTTCATCGATTAAATTTAGTAAGGATACCGAAGGAAAGGATGTAGAGCACACTCTTTTTAGAAGTATGATAGGTAGTTTACTTTAACTAACCGCTAGTCATCCAGATATTTCTTTTAGTGTAGGAGTTTGTGCCCGTTATGAAGCTGCCCCAAAAGAGTCTCATTTACTTGCTATTAAACGTATTATCAAATATCTTAGTGGGACCCTGTCTTTTGGAATTTGGTATTCTTTCAACACAAATGATTGTCTATCGGCATATTCAAACGGCGATTGGGCAGGAGATGTTGATGGATGCAAAAGTACCTCTGGTGGTTGTTTCTACTTTGGAAGTGCACTTGTCTCATGGATGAGCAAGAAACAAAATTCTATCTCTTTCTCCACGGAAGAGGCCGAATACATTGCCGCCGGGAGTTATTGCACTCAACTCATTTGGATGAAACAAATGTTGGAAGATTACGGTATTTCCAAAGGCACTATGACTATCTATTGCGACAATACTAGTGCAATTCACATTTCCCGTAATCCCGTTCAACATTCTATAACCAAGCATATTAAGATCCGTGAACATTTTATTCGTGACTTGGTCGAAGAGAAAATCATTTCTCTAAGCTTCGTCTCTACCGATCAACAATTGGCTGATATCTTTACTAAACCTCTAGATGTCCTTAGGTCTGAAAACCTTAGGAAATCAATTGGGGTTTGCTCAATTGATTGAGATCGAAGTCGTTTATCTAGTTTAGGTTGTTTCTCTTGTATATTTTTATACCTATGAACTAGATCACCTTTGTATATATTTTATTCAAAATCTCAAAAATATTTTTCTCTTATTTTCAAGGAAAAACGGGAATGGTTAGAAAAGCTTTCAAAATTTTTGTCCATATGGCTTTGTGGCCGATGTATTAGGATCACTATCTTTTTCCATGTCCATGTGGCCTTCAATGAGTAGTTAATCCAGACCTTGTTTATCTTGTGCACAAAAATTCTCTTTTATGATATATATTTTTGTGATTTCCTCACACCTTTGCCTTTTTGCACACACCGTTCACGAAATATTGCGGATATCTTGTTCACATTGTACTTACAAAGTGAGATTTGGTGTTGTCTTCTCAATCCTGTCACATCTGTTATAAGCAATCAAAATTGTGCATGATCATCCGTTGCCCGGATTGAAACAAAAATTATTATATTCTTTCGGTTGGTTTCCGTTTCAAGCAATGGACTCAGGCTGCGAAAAACATAAAAGTTTTTGCGTGAAAAGTCTCCATTTTCATTCTAGGTTGTGTGCCTAAAATAGTAGCAATGAAAATGATATATAATGCCAAGGCCAAAAATAATTAGCTTGATTGATTCTTCAAAAAGAATAGTCTCAATCTATTGTTGCTCATGGGAGATATAAGTTAAAGATCAATGGGCATGCACATTTAATCAATTCATTGCTTTCTCACTGTGACATTATTGGCGAGAGAATCATCTATTTTGTATGATTGTTGCATTCGTGTTTAAGTGTTCAATAATATTTCTTTTTTTTACACAAGGCTAATGTGAGTGAATATTGCGCTTATATCTTGTTTGGAATTCCGCACTTGTACATTGTTTTGGCTAAAAACTCTCACTCGTATTGTTCACACCCCTACAATCTCTCTCCCACCATTTGGATATGTTGACACAAGCTAGGACTCTTCAACTTCTCTTTTTGGCATCGTTCTGGCCTTCCCAATTCCTGTTATTATGCTTTTTTTAACGCTATTTTATTTGATTTTATTTAAAAAAAATTAATTTTCGTCAGAAATTCTCGTTCGAATGAGATTTCTAACGAAATTTTTAACCCCCTTACTAGAACTTCGTTCGAAATGTCGTTCGAACGACATAACTCGTTCGAACGAACTTCTAACGATATATCTAACGAAACTCCCAATCCGCTACTGGAACTTCGTTCGAAATACCTCGTTCTAATGACATCACTTGTTCGAACGACCTGGGTTCAAAAACTGCATTTTCTCTTCCCCAAAAATCTGACCGCCTCACCCCTTTTCTCTCTCTCCACCTGACACGATTTCCCATGTCATATTTTCCCAGATTTTTCTCCCACTCTCTCTTCCATTTTCCCACTCTCTCTTCTCTCTCCATTATCCCTCTCTCCCACTCTCTCATTTTGCCCACGATTCCAACTCCCTTCCCTTCTCCATAAACCTCATTTCCTCCACCCCTTTGCTCTGCCGATTTGGGTTTGCAGTTTCCCTCTTCACTTCGAGGTAATTTTTGTTTCCATTGCTCTCCATTTACATATGTTTATTTCTCTCTCTCTCTCTCTCTCTCTCTCTATATATATATATATATATATATATGCTATTGGGTCACCTATTTACTTCAAAATGATTTCTTCCTTTGTTACCCAACATTCATATATATAAATGTGTGTATAGCTCAATTTTTTGGGGGGCCTTTTTATTTTATCTGATTTTGTGTGTGTTGCCCTTGGTTAAGCTCTATTCCATGATATTATCAGTTTTTCTCAACTTAATTTTTTTTTAATTTCATGGAATTTATCTTTACTAGATTTTTTTATTTTTTTCCTAACAGTGGATGGGCTTATTACTGATTGTTTGTTGGATTGTTGGTGTGATTGGTGGTTTGGTTGGAATTTTGTTCGGGTAGGTTCTAGTATCCTTCTAGTTTACCATGTCCCGTAACCGTCGCCCATGTCACATTCGTGACTCTCCCGAGGAACGCTCCTCTTCCTCTGATGAGGAGTCCAATGCCAATGCCGCTATTCCTGACCTTAGGTTGCGTTGGGGGCCACTTTCTTCACACACTCTCTATCACACCTAAGGTTTCTCTACACGCTCTATTGTTCGAGAGAAAATTATTAATCTCCAATCCCTCCATGGCACCACTGTGCATTCGTAGATTTCTGATTTAGGGTGGGACCCCCTATTCTCACTCACGGACACCATTTTTCCTGACCTCATTCGGGAAATTTATTTTGGAATGCATGATAAGGAGAATCACATTTATTCTAAGGTGCGCGGTAGGGAGATTATTGTCTCTCCCGAATCCATTGCTCAACTCATCCCCTTACCTTGGGTCAATAATCCCTCATTCCCATGGACTTTCGTGACTCGTCCTGACCCTTCTCTTATTATCAACACCATTTTTAGGTTCCTCCCTCCCGGCACTGTCACAATCTTCCACAAACATTTACATCCTGATTTCATGATCCTTAATTGGATCGTGTGTGCTTGTCTTATTACACGTGCAAACTCAACCCAAATAACCAAAATTCACGTGGACCATATGTTTGCCATTAGCATTCGGGCTAACATCGACCTCCCCACCTTCATCTTTAGTGTCATTCGGACGGTTAGGATCCTCCCTTCCAGTCCCGCTCGCCAATCCCTCCCATTTGCGTCTATCATTACTGGATTTTATCTTGCCACCGGCTTCCCCCGCCTATCCACCGATATCCCTGTCACCAAATATCAAACCATTGACATGTCCTCGGTCAGCCGGTCTCGTGGTCATTTGCCCCCCTATACTCCTCACCTCACTCCCTCCACCTCCTCTCACTCCACCACTTCCACTCACCCTGCCCCCAGTTGTCTCGCACCATCTCGCTCTATCCATCGCCCCTCCTCTTCCTATTTTTCCGCACCCGTCGAGTCGAAGAATATTTTATTTGTTCGTTCCTAGGTTGAACAGATTCAGGAGGATAGACGTCAAGACAGGGCGCTTTTGTAGGAGCTTTTAGTTTCTATGCAGCAGGACCGCGAGGCACAAGCTCGCCAGGAGGAGGCTCAGGCACGCAGAGATGAAGCCCAGGCTCGTCGGGACTCTCTTCTGTTGGAGCATCTTGATGCCATTCGCCGTATGGAGATGCACCGCGGTGCAGGATCATCCGGTTCCGGCTCCGACTCTCTTCCCGATGATACTCCACCTAATGCCCCTGCCCCTTGATGTACTTTGTTTTTCATTTCCTGTTTCCATGTACTTGTGAGGATGAGTGGATATTTTATTTCGTGTATTGTTTTATTTGGTTTGGATATTTTTTATGCCATGTATGCACCTTGATTATTTCCCCTTTCCATTGGTTAATGAATCCTCATGTTCTTACATTTGTCACTTTTCTTTCTTCATATATTTGTTTTATTGCCTATTGTTCTCTTTATTATCATTTCACATGCAGGGCACCTATCCCTTTGTCTTTTCTGGAAAAAAAGGGGGAGAAACATTAATTAATGGGAATTCAAATTTAGAAGAAGAATTCATATTTAGGGGGATTTGTGTTAATTAATGGGATTTTATAATTTAGGGGGAGTTAATCAACATATGCATAGTTTACGGGAAGTTCATTTACTATTCACAACCTATGCTAACACATTGTTGTATATATGTTACATTCTCTACTTCCCCATGCGTTTATGAATTTGTTGTTTCATGTGTGTAGGATACATCTCCTACTCTCTTGCAGCATCGTTAGTCGTGTCACTGAGTCTGTCTTTTTTTTTTGGGCTTTTGGGACGGGCTTTAGAATCGACTTGACGGTTGGCTTAGCAAATTCAGTCTTTTTATTTATTTTTTATTAATTCTGTTTTGTCCCGGAATAGCCAAAGGGGGAGATTTGTAAGGACAAATTTCCAATCGAGTCATTTGTTATATTGGCTACATTTCGTTGGACAAAACAATTTTGGGTCATTCCTCATCAAGCAACATACAATGTAAAGATTCAAGCATCGCATCCAAAGTTCACGCGACATCAATATGCACACCATGCTCGTTATTCTAAAAAGGTATATGACCAAAATAAATTTTATGTGTTGGAGTACTTTTTATAAACGATAAAGTTTCATATAGATTAATGTTCATAAATAATTAATTTTCATAAAGAATCAATTTTAAAATTAATTTGAACATTTTCTTTAAAAAACAGAAATCTCGTTCGAAGTTTGTCCAGGTCATTCGAACGACCTGGATCTAACGACATTCTTCAGGATATACTGGAAACTCGTTAAAAGCTCATTAGAAATGTCGTTCGAACGATCTCGTTCCAACGAGATTTCTAATGACCTATCTAATTCGATACTGGAATTTCGTTAGATAACTCGTTCGAACGACAAGTCGTTCGACCGACCTCATTCGAACGAGTTCTTCCAGATCTGGATTTTTTAACTTATTTTTCAACAGTAATTTTCCCACAACTGTTTTTGGTCCACTACTTTTTCAGTTATATTATATGGACGGAAATTAGTTTCAAAAGCTAAGGAAGTTCCATATTCTCTAGAGAGCATTTTTACATAACTTCCCTCTCTTTGGTAAAATCAACCTCCAACACTTTTATCAATTTTTGAAACAAAACCCCTTCAATTAACTTGACATTCAACAAGCAAGTTTGCGGTGGATCTCTGCATTCAAGCTTAGTGGAGACGGTGGTTTTGGGCTTCGGTGGATACCGCAACACGAGGAGCATCGAACAATGCTCTGGAGCTTCGCGTACTACAAATTCGGAGGTCGAGGACGGCATAAGCATGGCTTGAGTTAGTCAATGTTTGTAAGCCTTTTGAGTCTCTTGTAAAACCTATTTTGTAGTGGATTTTGCCTAGGCCCAGCCGTCCGAGGTTTTTCCAATTTGGGTTTTCCTCGTACATTGGCGCGTTGTGGTTGGAATTTTCGCATTTTACTTTATTAAATCACCTAGATGTATGTTTAGGATAAAATTGGAATAATTTTATTTTAATTAACCAAGTTATCAATCCCATTGCATTAATTGAAATTTGTTCTTGCGAACTTGTGAATCTGCTACATAAATTAAAATTGGAGAATATCTCTTCTTAGCTAATTTTAAATTGGATTGTGTGTGTGTATTCCACGAATTAAACTAAGAACATATAACCTTGTAACTTCATACATGTATAAGGATTTAATCTTTGATCAAAATTAGTCCTAACATATGATTTAAATTCTCCAAATCCACCTAATTCAATTCTATATCATGAGTTTAATCCCTATTTTTACATGAACACGATCATTGCTAAAAGGAAGAAAGTATTAAACACTTGCGTTGATTATGATGGTCTAATCCGCTGATGTAGGTGGTATGGTTGTGTTCCTTATACTCCAATCTATACGGTGGTGGTCCTGGTGTTGGAAGGTGGTGGTTCTAGGCCTTAGTTCCTTGAATTTGTTTCTTCCTCACCCTTTGTGGCTCTCCCTTGAAATTTGTGAATAAAAATCCTAACTGGACTCATGTAGAAGATATATTATATCTCTAATTTTCGTGCATATTAATTACCCAAAAATTGAAATTACCAAAACGCCCTCTCGGGATGCCGATTTGGCCTAAAACTGTCCCAGGACCCAAACTAAAGCCTCGGATAGACTTTTATGATTATCTTGATCCTTCCGAACACGTTGGCGCACTCGAAATGACTATCCGAAATACTTATAATTAATTCACTTCCTAATTCCTTTAAATTAGTCCTGACACGACTCACACGTGCGTCCCGACTTAATTTTTCATAACTGTCGTATTTTTCCACTCGCGATAATTTTACTAATTTCATAATCATATATTACTTTATTCGCTCAGTAATATTCAACATAATACACATCAATAAATACTAACCTTTAACTCGCTTGTTAATATTTATTTTAATACAGATTAATTCTTAGTTAATTCTCAAACTAATTTCAATTAATCCTATATTTAAAAAAATCATAAAAGTACGGGGTGTTACATACTTCCACCTTATGGTGCCGCCACTGAACGCGTACTAAAGGCACTATCTTTGACCTCAATTTTCTCTCGCTATGATCTAGGATAGCAACTGGCCCCTCCTCATTGGAACTATCGGGCTGTAGGTCGATCTCCTCTAAAGAATATGAGTGTGGGCCATGCCATCCCTAAGATATCTCCTCAACGAAGAAATATGAAACACGTCATGAATCCTATGTAACTGCTTCGGTAACCCAAGTCTGTAAGCTGCGGCCCAATACGCTCAATGATAGGGAATGGGCCTACGTACCTCGGCACCAACTTTCCCTTTTTTCCAAACCGCATTATCCCTTTATAGGAGATACTCACAACAGTACCTGATCCCCCGCAGAAAAATCTCTAAAGAACTGCTTGGCATCGTCGTAGCTTTTATGCCTGTCCTGAGCTACTCGTATACGACTTTGAATTATATCTATTATTATCGTAGTGTCCTGAATTACCCCTGGCCCTAGTAGTTTGTTATCCCCCACCTCTAGCCAACATGCAGGCGAACGACAAGGTCTACCATATAATGCCTCAAATGGGGCCATGCCAATCGTAAACTGGTAGGAGTTATTGTAAGCAAACTCCACCAGTGGAAGGTACTGCTCCCAACCCATGCCAAAATCAAGGATACGCATCCTCAACATATCCTCTAACATCTGATTTGTCTGATATGTCTGCTCATCCGTCTGCGGATGATAGGTCGAACTCATTCGTAACTCCGTACCCATGGCCTCATAGAATCTCTCCCAAAATTTGGACACAAAAATCTTGTCCCGATCGAACACAATATCAAGGGGAACCCCATAGACTCTCACTATCTCAACAATTAAGATCTAAGCGTACTTCTCCGCAGTATAGTCTGTACGGACTGGCAAAAAGTGAGCTACCTTGGACAACCGATCCACAATCACCCATATGGAATCGTAACCCCTTTGTGATGTGGGTAACCCTGTGATGAAATCCTTGGAAATGCTCTCCCATTTCCACATAGGGATCTATAACGGCTATAGGAGCCCTCCCAATCTTTGATGATCCACTTTCACCAGCTGGAAAGTGGCACATTGTGAAACAGTTCGGCGATGTCCTTTTTCATTCCACTCCACCAATATTGTCGCCTCATATCCTGAGACATCTTATCCCCGTCGGGATATATTACAAATCGAGATCCATGCGACTCAGTCATTATTATATGTCGTAGGTCCTCTCCCTCTGGAATAAGTAGACGCCTATTAAAGCACAAACCCCCATATGAACCCACAAAATAAGACTCGACTCCCTCGACTAGAATCTGTATAATCCGATCCTGACAGAACATATCGACTGCCTGGGCCTGTACCACCCTCGTCACAATCTGGGGTGTAACAGTCATAGCTGACATAAATGATCGGATAACTGTATCCTCGTGTCCCAACTCCTTACATTTTGCCTTCCACACTTCGGCCACCTCACCTACTGGCCTCCGACTCAACGCATCAGCTACTACGTTAGCCTTCCTTGGGTGGTAGTCGATCTCAAACTGATAGTCCTTCATAAATTAAAGCCACTGCGCTGACGCATATTTAACTCTCTCTGAGTGAACAAGTACTTTAGTGACTTATGATCTGTGAATAGGTGAAATTTCTCTCCTACGAGATAATGTCTCCAAATCTGTAGTGCAAACATGACTATTGCCAACTCCAAGTCATGTGCGGGGTAATTCCTCTCGTGGGACTTAAGCTTGCGGGAGACATAAGTTACTAGTCCCTGTAGGTACACGTCAGTAAAGATAAGGTACTCTACTCCTGGCCTTGGGAGCGCTAGTACGGGTGTTGAAGTCAACTTGTCCTTCAGCTCATCAAATGCCAACTGACACGCATCATCTAAATAAACGGTATGCCCTTACGGGTCAGATTAGTCATCGAACATGCAATCTTCGAAAAGCTAACCCCAAAAAACTTTGTACCTCCATCGGTGTCGTGGGTTTCCCCACTCCTTCACTGCTGACACCTTACTCGGATCCACCGATATTCCCCTATCCAATATGATATACCCCAAGAACTGTACCTTTCACAACCAGAATCCACATTTTTCGAACTTAGCGTACAACTCATTCTCCCGTAAGATCTGCAAAACCCTATGTAGATGCTCAGCATGCTCATCCTCGATCTGTGAATAAATCAGAATGTCATCCATGAAGACAATGACAAACTGATTTAAGAATTCTCTGAACACCCTATTCATTTAGTCCATAAATACTGTCGGTGCGTTGGTTAGCCCAAATGGCATAACTCAAAACTCATAGGATCCATACCTCGTCAGAAACGTAGTCTTAGACACATTTCCCCGCCTAATCCTTAACTAATGGTATCCTGATCTCAAGTCTATCTTCGAGAAGTAAGCTTCTCCGCTCAGCTGGTCGAATAAGTCATCAATTCTGGGCAATGGATACTTATTCTATATCGTGACTTAATTCAACTCACGATAATCTACACATAGTCGTAAGGATCCATTCCTCTTCTTCACAAACAAAATCGGGGCGCCCCAAGGTGAGGTACTCTTATGGATGAAACCATGTCCCAATAACTGCTCAATATGGTCCCTTAGATCCCTCATCTCCGCAGGAGCCATACTGTAAGGTGCACGAGCTATAAGCCCAGTGCCCGGTGAGAAGTCATTCACAAACTCTATCTCTTTACTCGGCGATAGTCTTGGTATATCCTGAAACACATCAGCATACTCACGAACAATCGAAATCGAATCAAGGGAAATCACAACTCCCGTAGAGGTCTCCTCCTTTATATAAAATAAGTGAGTGAATGATCCTCCCTCGAGGCGAGGCATCACCACTAAAAACATCCCCTGACCATGGATCGCAAAAACTATTCTCCTACTAAAGCAGTCGATCATGGCCCTATACGCGATTAGTCAATCCATCCCGATGATAGAATCATACTCGTGCATATCTAAAACAAGCATATTGGCTGGTAGGATCAATCTCCCAATATCTATGACCACTCCCCGACATATAAAGAATATCAATGACCCGTCGCCCAATGGTGAATCTACACTAGTGACTGTGCTCTCCACTATGTCTAATAACACAGTAGAGCATGCAAAACTAGTGGAATGAAACTATATGAAGCCCCCGTGTTAAATAATATCCGCCCCAAAGTCCCCTGGATAGAAAACATACCCTCAACCGCGGGAGATGCATGTGATACTGTGTCCTGATGGACATTGTAGACACGCCCGTACTATAGTTTCCCCTGCTGAACGGGATCTGTTGGAATGGCTGGCAAGGTAAGGGCTGGTGTCGACGCTGGAAGAGCAGCTGGGAAAATCAGCCTTTGGGGCTCCTAGTGAGCACCCTGCTGCTGAGGATACTTCCCTTTATCGGGGCACTCAAATCATTTATGTCCAGTCTTGACACAAGTGAAACATCTGCCTGTATAGTTACCCCCTCTTTGCCCCTGTCGGTCATTGTCACCTCTCCCTTGGCCCTAATGTAACTATTGTTAGCCCTGGTGGCTCTTCTGGCCCTGATGGCTCTACAGGCCCTGATGGCCATGCTGACCCCGGTGGCCATGCCTGAAACCTCCCTCTCCCTAATGAAAGACACTGATCTGAATCTCCTAGAAGCATCCCCCTGATGGGAGACTAGCTCACCATGCCTCTGCAAACGCTGACCTCTTTGTTCCCCACTGTCACTACATCCACCTTCCCTGCCCTGCTAGCTGGACTCACCTACTCGCTTCCCCCCTTTAACATGGAAGTGGTGATCCTAGCGGTGTAGTAGCGCAGTATTAAGTACATATTTTTAGGACTGTAATGAAAGATTACCCATGATGAATCCTCCAGGTTAAGCCGTCCATGAACATCTGAATCTTTTTCTCCTCAGTCGGCACCTCAGCTGGTGCTAAGTTTACTAGTATAGTAAACTCCTCTTCATACTCGGCTACAGTCTTCCCCTCCTGGATGAGGTCCCATAATTTTTGTCTCATCTCAGTCTGAACGGGGGAGGGGAAATATTTGAGGTCAAACTGCACCCAGAAGTCCTGTATAGACATCACATCGCGCTCATTTGCAGTAGTAGTGGACTCCCACCACTGTAACATTGCCCCTACTAGCTTGAAAGTAGATAGTATCTGCTTCTGCACCTCTGTGCACTCGTACATCCTCAAATGCCTCTGGATGTCTTTCTTCTATTGGCTAGCTGTAACAACATCAGAACCCCCTGCGAACTCCGAACGAATTACCTTTTGGAAGGCATCACTGACTTGCTCCCATGCTAAAGGGAATGGATGAGCAGCTGCTAGTGCCACCGCCTGTGCCTGTTGCGGGGCCTGCTGGACCACAGCTAGTGTTGCGTTAACTTCTTGAGCAATAATGGTAGCAACCTCTATAGCATTCACTATACCCTAAGCTGGTGCTGGCTGAGGCTCGGGTGGGCATTTTTTGCCCTAGATACACGTCTGGGAGGCATCTGAAATAAGAAAGAATTTATAAGTCCACAGTTATCAAATCTCAAATAGCTGAAGACGTAAACACATAATCAAGAATGCAATAATCCTAATAATAGGGATCTACATCAAAGGACGTTAAGCTGGAAGCATAATAAGCCGCACAGATTCTAAAAAACTCTAGAACCTGATGCTCTGATACCACCTGTGAAATCCCGCCTAATTAAATACCCAGTGATCGGTCCTTTATTAAATTTAAAACAGAATGTTTGGTTGGTTCATTCTTAGCATCACTGTCGAAAAACATTTAACTTTATTAATCACCTAATAAATAATTAAGCTAGTATCAAAACATTTTCCATTTTAAGTTATACCCAAACAATTCGTTAATAAATTCCAATTATTAAGACACAAACTATTTACCATACCTATAAAAAAACTGGAGATGAATCAAGTGCTGAATTAAAAATACTGGATAAAACACTCCAGTTCAAAGTCTTAAACCATAAACCAATATACTGAATCCAACTAAATACTAAATACAAAAATGAAGGAAGTACAATCTCTCCAATAAAAAAACTAAATATGGGCGACACATGCCCTAAATAAAATGGCTAGAGATAACTGAATGAAATAAAAAATGAAGGCTTCTCAGCGCGAGGACCTGCAGCTACCACAACTTCTACAGCACGTCAAACAGTCTGAAAGTCTAGGCCTGACGTCCCTATGGCTGGACACCTGATATAAATAGTACAAGAGAAGGAAATATGCAAGAGACGGGTCAAAGCTCGAGTTGTAAAAATATTTTAGCAAGTATTTAAAATTTTCATTAAAGCAAGTATTATGTGCATGTTAGCTTTTCGTACTCTCGCATGAGATTCTCACGTCTCAACTATTGTGCACGCATAATGTACACATAATTCAATCTAGCTATCCTAATCTCATTTAATTAGATTCTATAATTACAACACTAACTATATCTCGAAGTAGTATCCCTCATTCCCAAATACTTGTATTAACTATTTCAACATTTACTAATTTGTTTAAGGGTTATCACCCTAAATTTAAGTATTCATATCTTAAGGTAGTTAGGATTTCATCGTCTTAATCATCTACAAATATCACACGGTAGATAACACCACTAGTACACACACACACACACACACACACACACACACACACACACACATATATATATATATACATGATCATAGCTCTATAATATATATACTAATACGACACCCCTAGATTTAGCTGCGGTGCATGCATACTCTTCTATCGAGTCCTAGGACATCTCGTACTCAAATAAGGATAACCGGTTCAGAAATCTCCCACGAACCATAAAATCAAACACACATATTAGAGGCGAACATACTCCTAGGCCTTTGCGGCTATGCACATACCTTGTCACCCCAAATGGCCGTTCAATACCATTGTTCTCACAATTGGAAATCCAATCAATGCACTATGTTCTGAGGTGCCAAATCTAAAATCCCCCCGAAGGCTTATCAGGATAAGACTGCCCTCTAATATTTTCAAAACTTCCCGTAATAGCAAGTAGCTAAGTATGTCAATACACATAATCAAACATACTATAGGTATTCACACCACCCATTAATATAACTTGGTATATACACAACCTAAACATAGGTTCATATATAATATTTGTTTCTCTAAAACTTTCGGTATACTATGGCTTACGATTTATTCTCTCCATCGCACCTTACGCAACATGATTCAACCATGTGAGTCCTTCCGAGTAGTTTACCCAAGCACCTCACCATTAATCTCTAGCACTAATTATCATAGAAAATCCCTCTCTCTTTAATTAGCTAAGACATATCGTTTAAATTCAAGTCGGGCAAAAATTATCAGTTCTGAAATCTCGTTAGAAGTGCCCAAATTGTCGTTCGAACGAATTTCGGATGAACTTAACTCTGAATTTTCATTCTTAATCTAGTTCGAATGAGGTCGTTCGAACGACTTCCCCAGGTCATTCGGACGAATTCTACCAGTTTTTTTACTAACCTCCAAAAAATTCGTTTTTAACCATTTTTAAACCTCCAATCCTCTACGGAGTTTACCCAAATGCCAATACAACTATACTAACTGATAACCCAGCATGTATACTCAATTTCTAACATCCTAACATCCTCAAATCATCACAAATCAGTAATAAATTTTGAAATCCCCAATTAATCTATAAGAAACCCTAGGTCTTTAATTTCATGCACAATCAAATTAAGCTCAGATTCATTCATCATATTACATTAAAATTTCAAGATTCCCATTCTACGTGCATAAGGATTCAATCTTTCATCAAAATTAATCCTAACATATGATTTAAATTCTCTAAATCCACCCAATTCAATTATAAATCATGAGTTTAATCCCTATTCTAACATGAATACAATTATTGCTAAAAGGAAGCACGTATTAAACACATGCCTTTATTATGATGGTCTGATTCGCTGACGTAGGTGGTATGGGTGTGCTCGTCATTCTCTGATCTACACGGTGGTGGTCCTGGTGTTGCAAGGTGGTGGTTCAGGCCTTAGTTTGTTTCTCCCTCACCCTCTATGGCTCTCCCTTGAAATTTGTGAATAAAAATCCTAACTACACTCACGTAGAAGATATATTCTATCTCTAATTTTCGTGCATATTAATTACCCAAAAAATAAAATTACCAAAACGCCCTCTTGGGATTCCGGTTTGGCCTAAAACTGTCACAGGACCTAACCTAAACCCCCGGGTAGATTTTATGACTATCTCGACCCTTCCGAACATGTTGGCGCACTCGAAATGACTATATGGAATACCTATAATTGATTTACTTCCTAATTCCTTTAAATTAGTCTTGACATGACTCACGCACGCATTGTAATACCCCACACTTTTATGATATTAAATAATTATGGGATTGATTATTATTATTATTATTATTGGATTAATTAAATTAAAAAGGTCGGAAAATTTAATTGTTAATTAATCCAAATTTAAAATAATTATTAACTAGCGTGCCAAGGGTTAATAATTATTGTTGGGAATCACTGATTATTACTGTGGGTATATATAATATGGAATTATATAATTTTTTTATAAATTGTCGGAGTGCGAAATACGAAAGTTTGGTATTTTAAGTCAAGACGCGTGTGTGAGTCGTGTCGGGACTAATTGTATGGAATAAAAAGATAAATTATTTTTGTATAACTCATATGGTAATTTAGAGTGCGCCATTGAGTCCATAAGGGTTGAGATAGTCAGAAAACTCTACCCGGATATTTTATTTGAACTCCGGAGTAGTTTTAGGCCTAACCGGCACCCCTTAGGGGTATTTTTGTCCTTTGGAATTTTGGAGTAATAATATGGACGAAAATTGGGAAATAAAAGATGTATGCACTATGGTTAGATAAGAGTTGTCAGTTCTAAACCTTCGAGAGAGAAAAGAGAAAGGCACGGAGAAAGGTAGAAGAAACTATTGGTGTTCTTGGTGCTAAACTCAAGAACACACACCAAAAACTATATCAAAGTGTAGATCGCGAGACAAGGAACACACTCATACCCATATTAACAACGGATCAGACCGTCCAAATTAAGGCAAGTGTTTATTACTTGCAGTTCATAGCAATAAATATGTTCATATTCGTGTAGGTCGATTATATTCACTTTTGATTTATGAGTTTTGATGAAATTGGAGATTGAAGGATATGAATTGAAATATGAAAAACGAATTAGGATGAATCCGTCATCTAGATAGGTTGGAAATCCCAAATTGATGAATAAAGGTGCTCGACGAAATTTATTTTATGACCTTTTATAGAAATTTGAGAAACTAGGGTTTAGTTCATAAATTGGGATTTTTTCAGGGATTATCAAGAATCATTCATGATTTATTGATTCTACATAGTTAGTTACTTACCATACATGTTATATTAATGATTGGTAACGATTGCTGGGAGTTTGGGCTAAATCGGTAGAGTTTTTTGGATTGGAAGAAAGGTTAGAAAATGTAGCAGTGTTCAGAGTGGAGAAGACGACATCGCGTTCGAACGAGATGCCTTATGGTTCGAACGAGATGCAGAGTCGTCCAAATGACTTGCCAAACTCGTTCGAACGAGTTACCTTATGGTTAAAACGATAGTTCCCAAAAAAATCTATATTTTTATATTCTTCCCCAAATCGTGTTACACATTTAGTCTAGTGAGAAAAACTACCCTTTTCAGATATTAGCTTAATACAAAATTTTGGAAAACATTCCTAGGATAATATTGAGGGGCTTGTTAGGTGAGATAACCTTAGAAACTTTCGAGAGTGGGAATAAGTGAGAAAATTCCATAATGGGTAGTAACGAGGATTATACTGTGTGTGTGTGTGTGTGTGTGTGTAGGAGTTGGGTGATAACCTGAAATTTTAGTAGGAAGTGAAGAATGCCTATTATTAGTATATTTATTACAATTATGTGTATAGCATACCAACGCTGCTTGCTATCAAGAGGAGGTTTCGCACAGCGGACAGTCTTATCCTGGGTGATCCAAATGGGGGGATATTTGACTTGTACCCAGAGCATACGAACTTAGATACGTGCTATTCGAGATGTAGGATAGTTTCGACGGCTGAAGAGGAGCGTAGGTATGCGCGTGACCCATTTGGCTAGTGAGTATGCTCGCCTCTAATATTTGTGCTATGAGGTTTACGATTCGTGAGAGTCGCCGAAGCAATTGTCCTTTATGCAGCGAGTGATGCATCGGGAAATGATAACAGAGTATGCATTGAACCAAGTGGTCTTTACCAAAGGGTATATATATATATATATATATATATATATATATATATACACTTGAGAATGAATGATTCTAATGTGTGAAATTAGAAAATGTATAAGTATGGGTAAGTAAAGTAATTCTATTGGATAAAACATTTCCTATCAAAATAGAGAATATAAAATGGGTAACTGACATAAAAGAATATTATTAGCATATTGTATGGGCGATATGGGTTACTCCCTTGAGATATTTAGGAATTCATGTCAATGACCTAGTTAGGATTATTATAGATGACTAGGTTGGGGTAGACATACGCTAAGTGTGCACATTAGTAGAGGGGTGAGGATCTCAGGCGAGAGTTCGAAACTAATATGCACATAATAATTGCATTAATTCAGTTTTAAATACTTGCTAAACAAATATTTTTACAAATTGGGCTCTGACCTGTTTCTTGGTATTTCTCTTCTCTTTTTCTCTCTCTCTCTCTCTCTGTCTCTGTCTCTCTGTCTCTGTCTCTCTCTCTCTCTCTCTCTCTCTCTCTCTATATATATATATATATATATATATATATTACACCAGGTGTCCAGCCACAGGGTCACCACCAGACTTAGACGCGTGGATCTTTCGACGAGCTGCAACTGTTGTGGAAACTGTAGGTCATTGACATTAGACGCTTTTATCTTTTCATTCAGTTCTTAGTTCAGACATTTGAGTTAGGGCATGTGTTCCCCGTTTCCAACTTAGTTATTTTAGAGATTCTATTTCTTATTAGCTTTTCTTTTCCTGTTGGATTGAGTATTATGATTCTATTGGTTTTAGACTTTGAACTGAAATGTTTTATTCAGTCTTATTTATTTCTGTATTTGATTCATGTTCAGTATTTATTCTTGTGGAATGGAAATGGCTTATATCTTAAATCATGGAGTTTATTAATGGATTAATTGGGAAAAATGTTTTGACACTTAGCTTAATTATTTATTAGGTGATTAATAATGAAAATTATTTTTCGACAGTGATGCAAAGAATGAACCAACCGTTCACTTTGAATTAATTTAATAAAGGACTAATCACCCGGTATTTAATTAAGTGGGGTGTTACAGGTGGTATCAGAGCATCAGGTTCTAGTGTCCTTAGGATCTGTACGGCTTATTATGCTTCCAACTTAGCGTCCTTTGAGATAAAGCCCTATTATTAGGACTATTGCATTCGTTGTTACGTGTTGTAGATTACGTACTTCTGCTACAATGCTATGCATAGTTGGTAAACTTATAAAATTTATTTGAATTTCAGATGTTTGTTATGAGGGAGAGACAAACTAACACCGTTGAAGAAGAAAATGCAGGACCAGACCAACAAGTACCTCGGGTACATCAGGAAAGAGCGAAAATCATTCAGATAGCGAATATAGTGGCACAAGCAGTGACTATCGCAATATTGCAGTACCAAAATAGTAGTGTGCAGCTTACAGGGGCAAAAGAATAAGAGAAGTCAATCAACATGACGTTTCTAGGGATAGCAGCAATGGAAAAGTACCATCGCAACAGTGACAAGTTCCTCGGAGTCGTCTAGACCAATAGAACAATGGAAATCATAGGAAGAGCCAAACCCGCCAGTGCCAACAAATCCAAGGGAAGAGGACCATCATAAATAGGTGTTTTAAGTGTGGTAGAAATGGCCACAAACGCCAAGTTTTCCCACAACGAGCTGGAGGATAGCCTCGATCAAATCAGCAAGGTCAGCAGGGTCAGCACAATGAAAATTTTGTTAATAAGTGTTTTATATGCGGCGAACGGGGCCACCCTCGTCGAAATTGTTCTAAGAAAGGCAGGACCCCATAGCATCCACGGGGTGCCTGCCCGGAGCAAAAGAATGCCCAACATGGGGAAACATGGATATTTACCCCAATAGCGCAGACTCCACAGCAACTGCAAGGAGTACAGTATGGACGTATCAATAATGCCCAATATACAGTTATGCCACTGATATCGCAACTATCACCCGTGTTTGGAGGTACGATACTTCATTATTTATAGTGTCCTTTAAAATAAAGTGAAAATCTTGAATAACTAAAATTTGTTATAGTTTATTGTAATACTTCGAATAACTAGCTAACAATGGTTTGAGTGATAATAGACCATCATAGTGATATTTTCGCGTTTGTTAGTAATTGTGCTAAGAGTCACCTGAGAGGAGGCGGAGCCACAAATATATATATATATATATATATATATATAATTTTATATGGTAATGTATAAAGACTTCATGGTGTATGTCGTCTGGTTATACCTAACCCCGGTGGGTAGGGATGTCAATTAAAGTGATTTAAGATTGGATGAAATATCTTTGAGCATGGGGATTATCCCGTAGAAACTTTTAGAGTCTAACGCCGAGATAGTAGGAATAATGTGTTAAATATCGTCCCTCTTATCATGAGAGTAGGTGAGTTAATCTCATAACAAGAAGCAGGGATGTAAAACATGTAAATGTGGTGTGTGATATCGATTTAAAATTATTCGCAAGTTTCCAAGTAAACCTTATTTAATTAGAGTAAATTTGAACAAAAATAATTCATCCTTTAAACATGCATTTATGTGTGCACGCGTGTCAAACCATAAATAGATAACGCATGTGACACAAAGTTAAGGAAAAAACCCCTTTCGGGTAAAACCTTTTATTTCTATAACTTTGAAGAATTCACAAGACCATTGACTTACATACAACCTGATAATTGCCCACAAGTGTAACACACGGTGTCTTTGTCAACCCTCCAAAGCAACGGCTAGAAATAACGTATGCCGGAATCTCCCGCAAGAACTCTAGGTGGTCAGCAATGAAGAAGAAAAATGGCTTCTCCACAAGTATGAACTTTATAAGAACTCCCTCCACAATATCACGCAGCTGTCGGTTATAGACTTTTCCCCACAAAGAATAAACTAAAGAAAAATATGTTCTTGGGTTCCACAAAACAACTCACACAAAAGTAATCGAGATTTTTTTGAATCGTAAACAAAATAAATATTTGAACCCTTAAATTGTTGGAGAAAAACTTTCTGCCAAAAGATATTTTTCTAATTGAATTTGGGCAGATAAACAAAATAAAATTTTTCAAAGGATAAAACTCTTTAAGGTTGAAAATTGTTCTCCACGTTTTAAAACAAAGGCTGACATTCCTTTTTATAGGAATTTGAGGCGGTAAAAAAGATCAGTATGAAAGCAGCGTGTCAGCTAAAAAGTCATCTCGCTCGAACGAAAACCCCATCTCGCTCGAACGAGATACACGTGTCGTTCGAATGACTACGCGTGACATCTCAATATCGTTCGAATGAGATGGTGATCTCGCTTGAATGACCTTAGCGTCGAAACCGAGGTATGTTTGCTGTCTTAGAAATTTTCTCAAACTTTTCAAAAACACATCTTTCTAAAACAGTTAACAACCTTTGAAACAAAAAAACTTTGAAACAAAAAATATTTATAAAACATTTTTATATAAAAGCTTTTTAAAACTCTTTTTAAAAATATCCCAACACTCTTAATATGAAATCTATATGAAACTTTAAAACATTGTCTTACCAAAGATCATATTGTTGGGCTTGAATGTTGAAGACAACTTGTAATTCGGATTCGTCTTTTATAGATGAAAACTTCTTCAATTCTTCGACGATTGTAATGGTATATGACATAATTAATTGTGACAGACATTTACAAAAATATGTCCTTACAAATCTCCCCCTATGTCTAAGCCGGTACATACATAAAAACATCCGAATTATCAAATACCTATACAAATCTACCCTCCCATGAATCCCAAAACTGAAAAGGTAAACTTTGCAAGTTCTCAAATTTCTCTTCAACATCAAAACTCTCAAAGCTTTTCTCATCAGGGTGTGCAACATATCAATCTTCAATTATGTACCTACACACATGAGATAAAGTAAAATACCTTCGTGACGCATCGAGTTTGAAATGATATAAGAATAATCATTAATAAATCAAATGTCCCCCATAATGCAAAAATCCACCCATAACATGATAATTCTTTCTCCCCCTTTTTATGATGTCCCCAAATAGATAGATAAGAAGAAAAGATCAAAACATGGAGTGTCACGATAAAATTGCATAGCAAATATAAATCAATCAACGCGCATGCAAAGGAGTATCTCAAAAGTTTCACAAACTATTTTTGATTTTTTGAATTTTTCATACAAAAATAAGATACCAAAAAAAAAATCACACCATGGATTTAAACTAAAACAACCAAGTCATGGAAATGGAAT
Source organism: Sambucus nigra (assembly GCA_949130495.1). Classification (NCBI taxonomy): domain Eukaryota; kingdom Viridiplantae; phylum Streptophyta; class Magnoliopsida; order Dipsacales; family Adoxaceae; genus Sambucus; species Sambucus nigra. Next base: position 204,856,356 of record OX422211.1, on the reverse strand, counting down.
GTATGGGTGTGAACACATTTGATAAGAATATAAACTCAGTCAATCATATGTACACGATGCATACATGTACTCTTAACGAATGAACATCAAAAGTATATTTACGTTTAAAAATTTGTTGAATTTAGATGACATCGTCTTATACAAATCAACAAATAAAAGTCAAATTGATTTCCACACCAATAACGTCCAAAACTATTTAGCGCTTTTTCAAGATTTTCAAGGACATGCAAACCCGTTATAAAATCTCCAACCAAACTCCCTCATATATATTTTCTTTTAGAGGTGTTAAACTAAATTCTCAAACTTTAGAGAATTGGTGCAAAAACCTAAATGGCCCATAATTGATATGAATGTTTTTTATTGCCTTTAAATTTTTTCGGGCTCTTTTAAACCTCTTTGGACCACGGATAATAAAATTCCTTAATTTTTAGGTCCAATTTAAATGGCGGCTTAATCGCAAAGGATAAAAAAAATCTTTCGTAGCCCTTCACCGTTTTAAAAAAAAACATACAAACTCACAAAAGGATTTGACATGCACAACTCTTATCATGTTTTATCACGTTTGGTTATTTTTAAGGATGGGATTGAAGTGAAAACACCCAACCAACATGTAATAAGACAAGCACAATAATCAAACAAATCCGTGCATGTGTGCAACAAAAGAAATCATGAGTAAAACATGTAGGAATTAACACTTAACTACATCTTAATGACTCCAAACATTATAAAGCACATGGATGAATGATGTAGCGTTTCAAATCACTATCAAACAGTCACATGGATAAATGGAATGAAATTTGTGACTCGGCTATCTTAAATGCTCATTCATAAAAGGTGCAAATAAAATACAAAAATCTTTTTGGATTTTTCAAAAAATTTATCCAAAATAAAATCTTTTTGTATTTTTCAAAATTTTTCAAAAAACAAAAATTTATACAAAAAGTACATGTCAACACACTAGAAAATATATATCCTGAAACCACAACTAGTGTATGACAAACATGCAAACACAATCATCTATATGATATGGCAAGAGAAGAATCGTATGCAAGCAAACGAAAATCAACTTGTCTAAAATCTAGTGCCTCTAAAAGTGATTTCCTAACCCAAATAGGCGTGAAACGTCGTGTGGGGGATTTGGGAACCACGGGAACACTAGACATAAACTTCCTAGGACATTTTCCAAGATAAAAAATAAAAACGCCTAAGGTGACCTTTCCTACCACAATATGAACATGAGTAAACGGGTGAAACAACACCTATGGGTTGACATTTTCTAACATCCTTGGAATTAGTTGACCCTCTAAAACAAATAATAATTTTGGCTTTAGCATTAGAAGCATGTGAACAAGATGAGCCATTACCATCACTATCAAACCTACTCGAGTCTGTCAAATCATTTTTTAACATCAAAATTTTTTACTCAAGCAAACAATTAGACTCTTCCAAATTAAAGGACGCCTTTTTCAAATTTTCAACAATTTCTAAAAGTGTATCTCTCTCCCCCTCAATTAAAGAAAACTTATCCCTAAGAGTCTCTTCACGTGCTACAAACTCATTGATTAAAATATTTTTGTCATCTTTGGCACAAACACAAACCATTGAATTTTGAAGGTCCTCCAATTCTTGTTCTAAAAATAGGACCCTATCATAAATTTCTTCTTGTACAATTTTAAAGCAACAAAGTCATGGTCCAAGGAAACAAATTTTTCATAATAAAAATCTCTTTGATTTTGAACCATTTGCAAAAGATCCAATGCGGATATTTAAAATGAGAATTTTCTTTTTCCAAAAAATCAATTCTTTTAGCAAACGTCAAATTCAAATCATTTATATCATCAAAACTTTGACTCGTTTCATCAAAGGGGGGCATCCGATTAGATAAATGCTCCATTGGAAAAATTGCGATTTTTCAAAAAAAATTTAATATCACACAAATTTTACTGAAAATACGAATACACAATAAAATAGTGTAACCTGCTCTGATACCAATTTGACGACGTGAGAAGTCAATTTGTATATAAAAAAAATCCTTGAAAAATCAGGACCACGCGATAAATTAGCGTAACCCGCTCTGATACTAATTTGTAAAACATGTAAATGCGGTATATGATATCGATTTAAAATTATTCGCAAGTTTCCAAGCAAACCTTATTTAATTAGAGTCAATTTGAACCAAAATAATTCAGCCCCTAAACATGCATCTATGTGTGTGCGCGTGTCAAACCATAAATAGATAACGCATGTGACGTAAAGTTAATGAAAAAATCCCTTTCGGGTAAAACCTTTTATTTCTAGAACTTTGAAGAATTCACAAGACCATTGACTTACATACAACCTGATAATTACCCACAAGTGTAACGCACGGTGTCTTCGTCAAACCTCCAAAGAAACGGCTAGAAATAACGTCGGTTGGAATCTCCCGCAAAAACTCCAGGTGATCAACAATGAAGAAGAAAAACGGCTTCTCCATAAGTGTGAACTTTATAAGAACTCCCTCCATAATAGCACGCAGCTTTCGGTTGTAGAGTTTTCCCCACAAAGAATAATCTAAAGCAAATTATGTTCTTGGGTTCCACAAAATAACTCACACAAAAGTAATTGGTATTTTTGTGAATTGTAAACAAAACAAATATTTGAACCCTTAAATTGTTGGAGAAAAACTTTCTGCCAAAAGATATTTTTCTAATTGAATTTGGGCAGATAAACAAAATAAAAGTTTTCAAAGGATAAAACTCTTTAAGGTTGAAAACTGTTCTCCACGTTTTAAAACAAAGGCTGACATTCCTTTTTATAGGAATTTGAGGTGGTCTAAAAGATCAGTATGAAAGCAGCGTGTCAGCCAAAAAGTCATCTCGCTCGAACGAGATACACGTGTCGTTCGAACAACTACGCACGACATCTCAATGTCGTTCGAACGAGATGGTGATCTCGCTTGAACGAACTTGGCATCGAAACCGAGGTACATTTGTTGCCTTAGAAATTTTCTCAAGCTTTTCAAAAACACATATTTCTAAAACAGTAAACAACCTTTGAAACAAAAAACATTTATAAAAACATTTTTATATAAAATCTTTTTAAAACTCATTTTAAAAATATCCCAACACTCTTAATATGAAATGTATATGAAACTTTAAAACATTATCTTACCAAAGATCATATTGTTGGGCTTGAATGTTGAAGACAACTTATAATTCGGATTCGTCTTTTGTAGATGAAAACTTCTTCAATTCTTCGACAATTGTAACGGTATATAACATAATTAATTATGACGGACATTTAACAAAATATGTTCTTACAAGGGATGCGGGGTACAAGCCAGATATTGAGGGCCTACAAACCTTGTTGATCGACAGTGTTAGTTAGTAGTTTATCATGGGGGTTCCTTGTTTGGATTTCGTGTTGCGAGACATACCACACATGAAACCTAGCAAACATCGAAAGCGGGAAATATTTGGTCTTTAGTACGCGGGTTGGTACCCTAGTTGTCATCTGTAAAGGAAACAATAACCTTAAGATTTATTATGTTACAACTCACGGCCATTAGAGCCGTATTATACGACGTAGGAAGCATTGTTAAATATCTTACATCATGAATAAATAGGTGTAATAAGGGAGGATGTTATAGCTGCAATTATTAGGGTAACTGAGCCTAATCTTATCGAATATTTGGAGTTATAAGACCAAACTGCACAACTATTAGGTCAAAGCTTCATCTGGAGGAGTACCTCACCTTGGGGTGCTCCCGTGTTGTTTATGTAGAAAAAGGGATGGATCGTTACGATTGTGTGTTGATTACCGGGAGTTAAATAAAGTCACGATACGGAATAAGTATCCATTACCCCAAATCGATGACTTATTCGATCAGTTGAGAGAAGCTGCCTTCTTCTCAAAGATTGACTTCAGATCAGGATACCATCAGTGGCATATTAGGGAGCAGGATGTGCCAAAGACTGCCTTCCTGACGAGATAAAATTCCTACGAGTTAAGGGTTACGCGTCTTGGTATAACCAATGCTCCATCCGTTCTTATGGACTTGGTGAACAAGGTGTTTAGAGAGTTCATAAATCAGGTTATTATTATCTTTTAGATGACATTATGATTTACTCTCAGACTGAAGAGGAGCATGCCGAGAACTTGGGGCACGTTTTACAGACACTGCATTGCACGAGTTATATGTAAAATATGAGAAGTGCAAATTCTAATTACGGGAGGTACAGTGTCTGGGGAAAGTTGTGTCAGAATTGGGGATATCCTTAGATCCAAGAAAAGCGTCGGCGGTGAGGGAATGAAGAAAACGCATGACATCGACTGAGGTGCGTAGCTTCTTAGGGTTAGCCGGGTATTACAGGCAGTTTATATGGGGTTTCTCGAAGATTGCGGGGCCATTAACGAATTTGGCACACAAGGGAGTGTTGTACATTTGGGACGACGCTTGTCAGTTAGCTTTCGATGAGCTAAAAGATAAGTTGACTTTGGCGTCAGTTCTTGCTTTACCCAGTCCAGGAGTGGTGTACCTGGTGTATACTGATGCTTCCCTACAGGGACTCGGTGGAGCACTTCAGCAGGAGAAGCAGGTTATAGCTTATGCCTCCCGCAAGCTTAAGCCTCACGAGAGGAATTACCCCACTCACGAGTTGGAGTTTGCAACAGTCGTGCTTACCCTATGGATCTGGAGACACTACTTGCTTGGGGAGAAAATTTTGCCTGTTCACATATCACAAGTCACTGTAATACTTCTTCACTTAGTGGGAGTTGAACATGCGTCAGCATAGGTGGCTAGAGTTTATGAAAAATTACCGGTTCGGAGAAGGCTAACGTAGTTACTTATGCGTTGAGATGTAGACCAGTAGGTGGGGGACAGAATTCTGGAAGATGAAGTGGAAAGAATTGGGACATCATGAGGAAGTGGCTCGATCCTTTATGTCCATTATGACAGTTATTCTAGAGATTATTACGAGAGTGATCCAAGACCAGGCCGCTGATTCGTTTTGTCAGGATCAAATTGTACGGCTTCTAGCAGAGGGTGCGAAGTCTTACTCAGTGAGCTCAGATGGGGGATTATGGTTTAATGGGAGATTAGTGATTCTAGAAGGAGAGAATTTACGTCATGCAGTGATGACACAATCTCATGGATTCGGATTTTTGGTACATCCCAGAGGGGATAAAATGTACCAAGATATGAGGTGGCAGTACTGGTGGAGTGAGATGAAGAAGGACATTGTGGAGTTCATGTCCAAGTATGCCACCTATCAGCTAATAAAGGTGGACCACCAGAGATCTCCAGGGTTACTTCAGCCGCTGGAAATACCTACGTGGAAATGAGAGATCATTTCCATGGATCTCATTACTGGGCTACCTACTTCATTACGGGGTCACAATTTTATATCAATGGTGGTGGATTGATTGACCAAGGTAACTCATTTTGTGCCGGTACGAACGGACTACACTACGGCATAGTATGCTCGGAGATTCATTGCCAAGATAGTAAGGTTGCATGGGGTGACCTTGAACATCGTGTCTGATAGAGATAAGACTTTTGTATCACGCTTCTAGGAGAGCTTTCAGGAGGCTATGGGTACTGAACTGTGGTTGAGTACGGCTTATCACCCACAGACAGATGGGAAGACTGAGCGTACTAATCATATGCTGGAGGATATGTTGCACAGGTGTGTCCTTGAATTTGGAGGGGGTTGGTCTTCCACTGGTAGAGTTCAATTATAATAACTCCTATCAGTTTACGATTAGCATGGTCCCATTCGAGGTGTTGTATGGCAGGCCTTATCGTTTTCCTACTTATTGGCTAGAGGTGGGGGACCACAAGTTACTCAGGCCAGAGGTAATTCAGGAAACGTTAGCCAGCGTTAAGATGATCAAGAATCGTATTTGGGTAGCCCAGGATAGGCAAAAAATCTACGCCGACGCAAAGAGATTCTTCAGGGAGTTCAACGTGGGGGATCAATTATTGCTGCGAGTGTCTCCTATGAAGGGGGTGATAAGGTTAGGGAGGAAGGAGAAATTAGATCCGAGATATGTAGGACCATTTCCCATTATCGAGAGGATCGGACCGGCGGCATACTGACTTGGATTGCCAGAGCACTTGCACCGTATTCACAATGTGTTCCACATCTCATTATTGAGGCGGTTTGTTAGGGATGAGTTGGCCCATACCCACGTTACGTTTGAGGAGATTGATTTATAGCCCGAAAGTTCATATGAGGAGAGTCTTGTGACTATCCTAAACCGTAGCAAGAGGAAGTTGAGGTCAAAGGTAGTTCCACTGGGAGCATCGTATCGTAGAGGAGTCTACATGGGAGCGAGAGGAGGATATGTGCGATAAATATTCAGACTTATTCCTACCAGGTATGGTTTACTTTTCGAATTTCGGGGCGAAATTCCATTATTAGGGGGGAAGTATGTAATACCCCGCACTTTTATGATATTAAATAATTATGGGATGAATTATTACTGTTGGATTAATTAAATTAAAAAGGTCGGGAAATTTAATTGTTAATTAATCCAATTTTAAAATAATTATTAACTAGCGTGCCAAGGGTTAATACTTATTGATGGGAATCACTGATTATTATTGTGGGTATATGTAATATATAATTATATAAATTTTATAAATTGTCAGATTGGGAAATACGACAGTTTGGTATTTTAAGTTAGGACCTGCGTGTGAGTCGTGTCGGGACTAATGGTATGGAATAAAAAGATAAATTATTTTTTATAACTCGTATGGTAATTTTGAGTGCGCCATTGAGTCCGGAAGGGCCGAGATAGTCAGAAAACTCTACCCGAACATTTTATTTGGACTCCGAGGTAGTTTTAGGCCTAACTGGCACCCCGTAGGGGTATTTTTATCCTTTGTAATTTTGGAGTAATAATATGGACGAAAATTGGGAAATAAAAGATGGATGCACTAAGGTTAGATAAGAGTTGTCAGTTCTAAACCTATCAGATAGAAAAGAGAAAGGCACAGAGAAAGGTAGAAGAGACTATTGGTGTTCTTGGTGCCTAACTTAAGAACAGACACCAAAAACTATACCAAAGTGTAGATCGCGAGACGAGTAATAAACTCATACCCATATTAATAGCGAATCAGACCGTCGAAATTAAGGCAAGTGTTTATTACTTGCAGTTCATAGTAATAAATATGTTCATATTGGTGTAGGTGGATTATATTCACTTTTGATTTATAAGTTTTGATGAAATTGGAGATTGAAGGATATGAATTGAAATATGAAAAATGAATTAGCATGAATCCATCATGTAGAAAGGTTAGAAATCCCAAATTGATGAATAAAGGTGTTGGACAAAATTTATTTTATGACCTTGTATAGAAATTTGAGAAGCTAGTGTTTAGTTCATAAATTGGGAATTTTTCAGGGATTATCAAGAATTATTCATGATTTAATGATTCTAAATAGTTAGTTACTTCCCATACATGTTATATTAATGATTGCTAACGATTGATGGGAGTTTGGGCTAAATCTGTAGAGGTTTTTGGATTGGAAAAGGTTAGAAAACGTAGTAGTGTTCAAAGTGGATAAGACGACATCTCATTCGAACGAGATGCCTTATGGTTCGAACGAGATGCAGAGTAGTTCAAACAATCTGCCAAACTCGTTCGAACGATTTCCCTTCTGGTTCAAACGACAGTTCCCAGAAAAATCCAGATGTTTATATTCTTCCCCAAATCGTGTTACACATTTAGTCTAGCGAGGAAAACTGCCCTTTTCAGATATTAGCTTAATGCAGAATTTTGGAAAACATTCCTAGGATAATACTTAAGGACTTGTTAGGTGAGATAACCTTAGAAACTTTTGAGAATGGTAATAAGCTAGTAAATTCCATAACGGGTAGTAACAAGGATTATACTGTATATATATATATGAGTTGGGTGATAACCTGAAATTTAATAAGAAGTGGAGAATGCCTATTATTAGTATATTTATTATAATTATGTGTATCGCATACATACTTGCTTACTATCAATAGGAGGTTTCACGCAGTGGACAGTCTTATCCTGGGTGACCCAAATGGGGGGATATTTGACTTGTACCCAGAGCATACGAACTTGGATACGTGTTATTCAAGATGTAGGATAGTTTCGATCCCTGAATGGGAGAGTATTTATGTGCGTGACGCATTTGGATGGTGAGTATGCTCGCCTCCAATATTTGTGTTATGAGATTTACGATTCGTAAGAGACACCGAACCAATTGCCCTTTATGCAGTGAGTGATGCATCGGGACATGATAGCAGAGTATGCATTGCACCAAATGGTCCTAACCAAGGGGCGCAGGTTATATATATATATATATATATATATATATATATATATATATATATTTGAGAATGAATGATTCTAATGTGTGAAATTAGAAAATGTATAAGTGTGGGTAATTAAAGTAATTCTAGTGGATAAAACATTTCCTATCAAAATAGTGAATATAAAATGGGTAACTAGCAGAAAAGAATATTATTAGCGTATTATATGGGTGATACGGGTTACTCCCTTGAGATATATTTAGGAGTTCATGGCAATGACCTAGTTGGGAATATTATAGATGACTAGGTTGGGGAAGACATACGCTAGGTGTGCACATTAGTAGAGGGGTGAGGATCTCAGGCGAGAGTCCGGAACTAATATGCACATAATAATTGCCTTAATGCAGTTTTAAATACTTGCTAAAACATATATTTTTACAAATCGGGCTCCGACCCGTTTCTTGCTATTTCTCTTCTTTTCTGCTATATATATATATATATATATATATATTACACCAGGTGTCCAACCACAGGTTCACCACCAGACTTAGGCGTGTGGATCTTTCGATGAGCTGCAGCTGTTGTGGAAGCTGTAGGTCATTGACATTAGACGCTTCTATCTTTTCGTTCAGTTCTTAGTTCAGACATCTCAGTTAGGGCATGTGTCGCCCGTTTCAAGCTTAGTTATTTCAGAGATTGTATTTCTTATTAGCTTTTATTTTCTTGTTGGATTGAGTATTATGATTCTATTGGTTTTAGACTTTGAACTGGAATGTTTTATCCAGTCTCATTTATTTCAGTATTTGATTCATGTTCAGTATTTATTCTTTTGGAATGGGAATGGCTTATATCTTAAAGCATGGAGTTTATTAATGGATTAATTGGGAAAAATATTTTGACACTTAGCTTAATTATTTATTATTTGATTAATAATGAAAATTATTTTTTGATAGAGATGCTAAGAATGAATCAACCGAACGCTTTGAATTAATTTAATAAAGGATTGATCACCTGGTATTTAATTGGGGGGGGGGGTGTCACACGCGTCCCGACTTAATTTTCAGTAAATGTCGCATTTTTCCACTCGCGATAATTTTTCTAATTTCATAATCATATAATACTTTATTCGCTCAGTAATATTCAACATAATACACATCAATAAATACTAATTCTTAACTCGCTAGTTAATTTTTATTTTAATCCGAATTAATTCTTAGTTAATTCTAAAATTAAATTAAATTAATCCTATCTTTAAAAAAAATAACAAAAGTATGGGGAAGAAAAATACGTGCCTAATTGATCATCGAAACTACCATACACTCAGATAGCACGTACCTCGGTTCAATGTTCAGTGGTACAAATCAAGATCCCCACAATGGGCTCATCAGGATAAGACTATCCACAACGCGAAAACCTCCCGTGATAGTAGGTAGCCTAGATATGTTTACACATAATAAATCAAACCATAGGTATTCACACCAACTATATAGACATATATATTCAGTATAGGTGTGCACTTAACCCATAATAGATATCCCGTACGTAGTATGATAATTCTTAAATATTCTACGTATCATTACTTTACCATAATATTTCTCATTGTCTAACCCCGAGGGTTTCCCAATACTCGAAGGATTACAAATTTCCCCCCTAAGTCAATTCAGTAGATACCTCACTCATACCCTATTAGTCTAGGTCATACGTTCCCCTGATTTTTTGTGATACAATATCATTCTCTGAATTAGGTTTTATTACCCAATTAAACCTAATTAACTTTAACTCTAAATTCCCTCATGTGACTAAGTCTCAATCCTAACATTGGCCTACTGGTAATTAAAGTATCTCTCATTGCATTTTAAAATTCCTTCAAAAGTTAACTTGATCGTTCCCCATGAGCTCTAAACAAAAAGGGGGGAAATAGTCAAAATTTGGGAACCCGAATCGTTTCGACAAAGGAGCAGAATCGTTTCGACAAAGGAGTCGAATCGATTCGACTCGCCTTCTCCATTTTAACAGTTTCGGATTCTACCATTTTTAGTTCTCTAAACCACCATTACACGATCCCAAACTCCCAACAAAAGGTCTCAAACATCATAGTAATAGGTATAAATGATTTTTAACGTTATAGAACCATTAAATCATCAAAGAACATCTTTAAATTTCATTAATTCAAAATTAATTCTTAAAAACCCTAGTTCATCATTTTTGTTCAAGAACTTCAACAAGATCCCATATTTCTTCAAAATATCATTATACTAATTCATCAACTTCGTTCTACATGCATCAGTGATTAAGCCTATCATAATTCCTATCCAAGAACATAATTTATATCTTCCAAATTAAGGCCAAAATTCCAGTATTCTAAAAGGCGGGCCTAGGCCCGTAGGCTTGGGAGAAATGTACACCCTTAAGCATTTTATGTCTTATTCTTTGTAAAATGCTGAAGGCACACTTTTTTTAAAAACAAAAATGCTTTAGTGAAATGATATCACATATTAAAGATTTTTTTTGAAACCAGACCAATATCTCATTCAAAACAATCAAAAGACAAATGGCATCCCAAACCTCTCTGCATCTCGTCCAAAAAAATGAGCGTTTTTTTTCTTAGTTTTTAAAAAAACATTATTTTAGTTTCATATATTCAGACATATTTTAAGGTATGTACCATTTTAGTATTTTTAATAGCCTTGTTATAGTTAAAAATGTTAAAATATATTTAAAAAAGACCTAAATGCATTTTCACATCTTTTTACGCTTGAGGCCCGCCTAGGCTTCTAAGGCTTAAGGCTTGGCCTCGACGCCTCGATCACGCCCCACATTTTTTAGAACCTTGCAAAATTCATGAATGCAAGAAGTTTATCATCATACTCTAACATGGATGGTATATCAACTCATTATTAAGCAAGGTAAATACTTGCCTCTATATATAAGTCTAAATTTCTGCAAAATGGTGGTAGAGTGGCGTTTCTCTCCTTCCTATCTACCCAACGGCGGTGGTGGGGGTGCAAGAATAGTGGATTAGGCCTTGTGACACCTATCCTTCTTCCTCCTGTGGCCTCTCTTTGAATTTCTAACTTCTAACCCTAGTATCCTCAACCTATTAGATGATATAAGTCTTGAAAATTCGTAGGTACTCTTTACTTAAAAATCTAAAAGACTGAAATACCCTCTGGGGGTGCAGATTTGGCCTAAAAATGCTTTGAGAATCAAACTAAACCCTCGAGTACACTTTTTTGATTATTTCGACCCTTCCGGACACACTGGTACACACGAAATGACCGTTTGAATTATCTAAAATGAAATTATATTTTATTTTCCAAAATTAAGTCCCGGCACGACTGACACGCGCGTCCTGACTAAATTTACTGTAACTGCCATATTTCTCACTCACGACCATCGTTGTTGATGTAAAAAAATAGATGGATCTAATTAATTAATCATAGATAAAAATGAGTAAAGAAATAAGACAAGAAAATTTTAAAGTGGTTCAGCCTTAAGGAAATGGCCTACGTCCACTGATTTGTATTACTGGGTGTCTTGCATTAGTTTCAACTGTTGTCGCTTGTCCTGTCAAGAGGGTATTACAATGTATTTATAGCCTTTGGGCTATCAATGTGAATAGATAGTGTGCCTTTATGGAATAGGCTTTTACATCTGTGTATGGTAAGGAATGAATGTAATACATTAAGTATTAAAACTGTCTGGTTGTTTGGTATTCCCAATAAGTTGCTCAGTACGCTGAGTAGCTCGGTACATTGAGTAGATCGGTACATTGAGTAGCTCAGTATTTTAACTTGTGCCATGTTGGATGATGCATGTTTTCATATAATTGGTCCACGTCAGCTGACTAATTTTTGTATTAACACAAGCCTCCAATGTTTCACAGTTGATATTGGATGCAAGAGTGTGGAAGATTTTGCCCAAAAAGTTGTTCGGGCACATTTCCCATGTCTTGGTTAGTTACATACCTTCAACACTTTGTAAACAAATACACTTTGCATACAGTTTGAGCGAGAAATGGAAAATTTATAAATATTTGAATTTTGATTAAGACTTGGGTATTTGCGTCTTTTTCCTTTGATTAGCCTTTGAGAACGCAACCGTCGTCACTTTTAATTATTACTTTTCTCATTTTCGCGGTAAAATCTGATTGTCTTCTACCTTTAGCTATCATTGTGTCCAAAGTCCTTATTTTCTCATTTTTTTCTCCTTACGAAACATTCTTTCTGTCCTCTGTCTTAGCTGATTCCTTAATCTCCTGTAAGAATTTCTTCATTCCTTCTTCTGTCTTTGCTTTAGTCACCATGGTTTACTCTATTAAGTCATTGGATATGTTTATAATCGATTTTGAAATTCCTTCCTGGGTTGATTTGGAAGAACCTGTTTATCCTTGTGATTTCTTTTCTTTAGCGGAGGGACACTGGTTTCCCTCCATTTTTGTGGCTGAATGTGGTTTTTCTTTCCTGCCTAATCCCCTGTGTTCGAAATTTTGTTAATACTTTGATATTGTACTTGGAAGAGTAGTTCCAAATATATAGAGGGTAGTTCATGGCATACATAGAATAAATCAAATACATGGAACCCACCTAGGGATTCCTGAAATTATGTTTTGTTATAAATGGGTCCTCAGTGACACCACTTTTTATTTAAAAACTGGGTATGCTAACAGAACCTTGGTGGTCAATCTCCATGGTTCCAATAGGGATTATTTTGATCATGATGTTGTGATAAAAAATTGGCAACACCCTCCATTAAATGGAGATAATGTGTACCAAGGTCCCAGATTCCGCCTTATGGCAATGGGATAGGTTGTTCTTTATCTTTAAACTAGCCCTATTTTTGTTTGATAAAATGTTTCATTGACTTTTACTTTCTACGATTTTAATTTACAGTTGACAATAAAAGAAAACCCATAAAAGAGAGTGATATTAATATAAAAGAGGGTAAATTTATCTGGGGTTTTCAACAATCAATTGATGGGGAACACGTGAGATCTGTTTCTTATTTGTTGAAATACAAGATCATCACTTCTTCCTTTATTGCTCGGCCTATTGCTCCTCCTTATTTGGTAATTGATCTTGAGCAAGATCCAACATCTTCTTCAGTTGTTGAAGAATCTTCCTCTGATTTGGGTACCTCCCTTGCTGATCTAATGACGAAGAAGAGGAAAGTTCCTGAACTTTTTGCTAAGATTGTCCCTGGTGTTGAAGGCAAAAAAAAGAACAAAGAAGATGTCCCAACTGAAGGTATTAAGAAAAAAGATGCTGCTCTATCTAGGGGTAACTACATCTGTTAAGGAGGTTACCAAGAAGTCCCCTGTTGTTCAAAAAGAGGCAACACTTTTGATTGAAGATGTTGCACCTTTGAGAAGACTAAGAAGAGATCCTGCTGAAAGGGTCATTGATGCTGCTACTCAACCTGCTAGGGTTGAATGGCCTTCCTTGCTTATTGGTCCTCCAGCTTTCATTACTCCTGGTTTAGCCAGGAAATTGATCTGGTTTGGAACTCTCCCAGATCACAGAGCTGCTGAGATCTCTAATCCTCGGGGAAAAGTCTATGATTTGGCTGCCCAACACCTTGCATCAGTAATTGTTATTTTACCTTGACATTTCAATTTTGCTTTCAATTTTCATATATTAACTTGAGTTCCTCTTTGTCTTGTAGTTTTTGGTGTATTTCAATAATATCTTAGAAAATAATGAATTTATCAAAGATTCTTCCTCTTCTAATGAAGTAGAAGAAGCCCTTGCTGGGTTATCAAAATCTTTGGAGGACTCTCGATAAAAATATGAAGTTGATAGAACTTCATGGGAGAATAAAATCAAGGATGCTGAAGCAGCTTAGTAGAAAGCTATAGATGTTGCAAATGACACATATGAGAAACTGAAGATCGCTATTACCAATAAGGAAGAAGCTGAGAGCAAGCTTGAAGAGGATGAACAACATAAAAAAGATCTTGAGCAGAAGGTATAATTTGTTGAAGACATACTTAGGGAAAAGGTTTCTTCGGAGAGGACGAAAAGGAAGTCTGCTGTGAAAATTCCTTTAGCTCTGGATGGAACAAAGGATGGAATAAATATCTAACTGCTTCCTCTGCACAATTTGAGTATGCAAGTTTGAAATTCTTCAGGGATGGATGGATTTCAGCGCTGAAAGAGTTAAACATTGCTGAATATTCTAAATTATTTCAGAAAGATGTCCATAGTTCTCCTCCTATCTTTGGGAAGAAGATGAAGATGAGGTTGGGTCTGATGAATCTTCTATGATAGTGGTAGAGCAAACACCTGTTCCTATTATCCCTTTGCTGCCGAGCAAGCCCAACAGATAATACTTTCTTCTGGTCAACATCAGTTGCCTTCTGAGCAACTTCAGCAATCGACTCCTTCTTCTGGATAGCCTCAGCCCCCAATTCCCACTTTGAAATCAACTGAGAAGGTGGTGGGTGATAAGGAGAATGTGTAGAGTTGTTCGGTAATTTTTCTTTGCTTTCCTCTGTTTTTCCTTTATTTTGTACCTCTGGTTTACTCCCATTTGCTATGATCACTAAAATTTACTTGTTACTTATCTGAATTTCTCCTCTACTGTTCAATATATTTCTTGTCGATATGTTTTTAGTTTTCCTTGCTTATTTATTGCCAGGATGGAACTATTGCCAGCTCATGATACATAGTTGATGAAGAAATGTACAGACTACTTCAAAGCTGGTTGTGCAAATTTTACTGAAACACAAATAATTGATATCCTTAGTCCCGATGTCTCTGAGCGAGTAATTGAGGCTTATCAGTACTTGAAATGCTTACTTGATCGTGCAGTAGCGAATAACGTATCTTATTATGAAATGATTGAAGATCTTTAAGGAATGATTCAAGAACTTTAACTTCAACACAATGAAACCATTGCTCTTCTTCATAAAGGATATGAGAAAAAATAGCAGCAGTTGAGCACTGCTCGGGGCTATGATACATTCATTTATTCCCATAATAAAAGAGAGAGTGTGATGAAATTTGAAATTGAGGAGAATAGAAGCATTGCCAAACTGCTGGAGGAGGAAAACAATGCTTTGAGAGAAAAATTGAGGCAGTTAAAATGTGCTTCTTCCTCTGGAGCTATAGTCCTCGTTAATGATGAAGGTATTTCCTTTTTGGAGACTGAAAATGCTTCTTTAAGAGAAGAATTGGAAAATCTGAAAAGTATTCGACATGCATCCACTTCTCGAGGTAGGACAAGAGTAGGTCGAAGTAACATTAAAGAAATGAGAACTCAACAAGTCTTAAAAAATCAAGTTTCTCAATTGAAAGAGAAAACTCAAGCTATGGTAGAGATATCCCTGATGATTCAAACTCTTACAAAGCAACTATCCACTCAGAGTTCTTCGTTACAGAATAAAAAAAATGTGCTGACAAGACTACACCAACATGTTGAATGGCTAACTATCAGTTTCATAAGCAACCCAGAGAATTCTGGATGGAGGGATACAATGAGACTTTTTATCATCTTGATGCCAGATTGAAGCAATCAAATAATAAAGGGTATAAACAGGGATGGATGAACGTTTTAACTGTAACAAAAGTTGAGCAAGGAACTGAACTGTGGGATTGGTGTGACCCTGGGCTACTTGATCTGCCAAAACTACCTCTCCAGCTAGATGTTATTTGGACTCAAGTTCGCTCTATTCCTCATTGCTTGATTTCCATGTACCTAGGTGATTACAGTCTTCATGAAGAATTTGAGATATCCCTAGACCGACCAAGTTCAAATAACACCAGAATGCTTCAGGACTTGAATTTTATCAATTCTTCTTATGATTTAGATGACCCTTCAGTTGGAATGGATCCTGTATCAAAATCTGAAGGAAAGAAACCAATATAATAGGCTATTTGTATTTTGTTAGTAATTGTTGTTGTAAATGAAGAAAATTATCTTTTTGTAATTTTATTTCCTTAAAAATAAAATAATTGCATGATGTTTATTCTGTCAATCTTTGTTCATAACATTAGATCAATAATTGAATATATATATATATTTGAATGGACACTTTTCCCTTTTTGATTTGATTGCCTAGACAATGGAACTTTTGCCCCATGTATTTGCCTAGTTATAGTGATTTTTTTATCACCCATAAGTGCCTAAGCAATGGAATGTTTATCCCATGTTCCTGCTTAGTTGTAGTAATCTTATTTAGATGTCTTATCTAGACGTATAGATAAATAATTACCTTAGTTACTAGGTAGTGGATATTTTACCCAACTTCTTGCCCAGTTTAGATGCTTCTTGGGTCACCCATGTTTGAGTCAAGCAGGACTTGCCTGGCTTGATTGTTTTACCAACATTTTTGGTGTCTTTGTTGATGCCGACCAACGTTTGGCTGGCGGTTGTTGATACCGACCAACATTTAATTAATGGTTATTGATGTCGACCAATATTTAGTAGGTTTTGATTTTTAAATGTTGATGTTATGTGTAAGTGTAGTGTGTAATCCGAAAAAAATAAAACAAACGAATGGGGAAATCATGTTATTCATATTGAAAGAATTAGGTACATTGACTGTTACATCACTGGTAGTACTTTCGTAGGTGCTCTACATTATTAAATTCTTTCTCTTCTAGAGTTTCTATCATGTAAGTTCTAGGACAGACAACTGATGTGATGCGATATGGTCCATTACAATTGGCCTCCAACTTGTTGTGCTTTTGAATTAACCTCTTGAGCACATAATCACCCTCTTTTATATCACATTTTTTACCCTCTTATTATAGAACATGGCAGTCCTTTTGCTGGTAGGCTGGATTTCTGATAGTTGTATCTTCCTAGACTTCCTCCAGCATGTCCAAATCTAACCTTCTCATCAAATCACTTACTGAAGAGTTAAAGTTGATCACCCTATGAGTAGGTAATCCCAATTCAGTAGGTATCACTGCTTCACTTTCAAAAGGTAGCATTTATGGGGTCTCTCTAGTTGCTGCTCGGGGAGTTGTTCGATAAGCCCAAAACACTGACTGTAACTCGTTAATCTGATTCCCATTTGTATCATCTAATCTCTTATTCAACCCATTTAGTAGAGTTATATTCGTCACCTCTGTTTGTCCATTACTTTGGGGATGACTTGGAGCCGAATGGGCTTTTTGAATGTTTGACGAAAAATAATACGCTACAAACTCATCATTGTCGAACTGGGTACGGTGATCTGTGATAAAGGAATGGGGTAGACCATATCGACAAATGATGTTCTTCCAAATAAATTGATAAACCCTTTTATAGGATATATCAATGACAGGTTAGGCCTCCACCCACTTCGTTAAGTAATCAACAGTTATAATCAAATATATGAATCTTCCTCGTGTAGTTGACAGAGGCCCGACCAAGTCTATACCCCATATAGCAAATGGCCAAGGTGAAGTAATTAGTGTTATCAGCGCTTGAGGAGTTCTTTGTATATTAGAAAATCGCTGACACTTGTCACATTTTTTAGCATAAGCCGTACAATCAACGCGCATTATGGGCCTGTAGTACTTTTGTGTACTCATTCTCTGTACTACATTTCTTCCTGCTACGTGAGCTCCACAAGACCTTTCATGAATTTCCTCAATCAATTCTTTAACTTCTGCTGGGTGAACACACCTTTGCAAACCAGCTATCAAACTGTGACACCCCACCTAATTAAACATCGGGTGATCAGGCCTTTATTAAATTAAAACCGGTTTCTCAAATGGTTCATTCTTAGCATCATTGACGCAAACTTTTTAATTACTAATCCCTAAGTGAAAATTAGACCGGTGCCAAATTTTACCTTTCTCAAAACAGACAAAATCAACCATGCGGAACAAAGTATAACAATCACCATGTACTATAACCCAATCAACAAAGTATAAGTACAAAAGAATAAGAGTATTACTGAATAAACTATCGGCTAAAATCTCAAAACAATAATAGAACAACCACTAGTCTGAAACTAAACATCTGAGACTGATACCGGACCACAAGTCCATACATAGAATAGTGTGAGATCCTGCACTAGATCTGAATGAGAGATATCGTCTAATCAAAATCCTGTAAGCATCAACTGTGCTACAACTTCGAGTCCCTAGAATGAAATCATTATACATGGCGTCCCTGTGGCTGGACACCTAAAAGGTTTTTAAAATATTTTATAGAAAGAGTTAGTACTCAAAACATTTTGAAAATATTTAGCAAGCGTTTATCACAATATAAAATGCGGTTATTGATTTCACATGTTAGGTTCTCGTACACTCTCTTGAGTTTACTCACTCCTCATCTATTGTGCAAACTTAACGTTCTACTCTTAGCCTACCTAGCCATATCCCCCAAGCTAATTAGGACTAAAGTAATCATTTGAACTTATCTATACCTAAGTTCTCGTACCGCCCATATAGTACATCCATTTCGTTAACATCTCATGAAGGTTAATTAACTCTTAAGTAAAATTTCACCTATGTTATGTTTCAAAACTTCTCATTTAGTTTCACTACTAAATTTCTAAGATTCTCACAATTAATATCTTCCCACTTTTGTAATCAAGTTTCACTACTTAAATTACTAATTAGATTTTCTCTATCTAACGTTACGTTTCGTCATTAAGTTTCACTACTCAACTTACCAGTTTGACATGTATCGTTAAACACATCATATATCAATCTACTAATACACATCAGTAGAATATCATTAAGTATATATTTCACACACAATATATACTAAATATCAGTCTTTACTATTATGTCCTTCTGACGCACGTAAAGGACTCTTAGTTCGGAATGATCCATCGACCCCAAGTGAGAATTGGTTCAAAATGATACATCGACCCCAATTATTTATATACACATATTCTGGCTCAGACTCTTTCATCACGTCACCAGTTCGAAGGTTTGGTTCATAATTTTTCATCGACCCCAAACATATGATAACCCAATGTTAGTTCGAAACCCTGCGTTAGTTCGTAATACTTCATCGAACTTAACATATCATAACCCTACTTTAGTTCGGAATATTTCATCGACCCTAACGTAGTTAATTTAGGTATACATCTATCAACCTAATAGTTCATACAATTTAGTAGGTACACTCCCGACCTATCAATCATGATTGTACGTAATAAGTATTCTCTTACATTAGCCATATTTGTTAATTTACGATTTCTCATTATCGCATTTATTTGAGTATTAACTCAACTCTAAGGGCCCTAGTTACCCCTCACATATAATTTCAGTAGTTATAACTTACCCTACTGGTCTATTACTTGAATTGACTTTACCTCGCCTCGTAACTCAATTCAAAATTCATCGGTGCTCTACTCAATCGGTTTATTCTCGTCGGTCCATAATCTAAGTCCTACACCCAATGGCCTTACCGGACCTCAACAATATACCTACTGGTCGTATTCTCACTCCCATATAAGTATAATATAAATCCTAAGATTCCCATTCATTCCTAGAAATCAAATAAACCTTCACCGAGGAAAAATTCGAGAAAAACACCTTAAGTCGATCGATCAACTTTTGGTTTCGATCGATCGACCTAGTCGATCGATCGACATTCAAGATCGATCGATCGATCGATCTGGGGTAGCAGCAGTTCGTCGTCTATGTTAGTTTCTTATTCCATTAACAAACCTCCAAACTTCACTATAGTACACCAAACTTCGACCCAATTATCCTACCGTGTTCCCACATATAATAGGATAATTTCTAACGTTTCAAATACATCAAAACCTCAATTAATTCAAAGAAATAGTGGGTTAAACTCAGAATTTCTTAAAACACTAGTTATGGTGTTCTTCCCATATTTTCATTCAAAACCCAGATTTTATTCTGAAATAATTATCAAGTCAGCTCTGAATATTATTCCTCTACATATGCTAAATCATTCTACATGTGATTCCTATCCCAACATGCATAAATATCATTCTTTTCTTTCCAAGATATTGATTTAACAAAACTATTCAAAAACCCTACACATGGGTATTATAACTTTATAATTTTTGTAATAAACAACTTGCCTTGACAGAGGGATTCTGATTTCGTGGCGTTGATGATGGATTGCTGCTTCTTTTCTTCAACCCTTCCTCCTTTGGCTCCTAGGATGCAAGATCCAAACCCAACCTCCTCAAAAGCATCTTCTAAGCCTTGAGAATGGTTTTCTCCTTCTCTCTAATGGTCTTGGTGTTTACATGGGTTTTCTAACCCTAACCCCTCTTTCATCCGGCTGATAAAAAACTCTCAAATTCGTAGGTCTCCATACCCTTGCATGTTAAAAGACCAAAATGCCACTGAACGGTCTCAGTTTAGTCCAAAACTACCCCGAGACTCAACTAGTACCACTGGGTATATAATTTTGACTAATTCGACCCTTTCGAACTCATCTGTGTCCTCTAAATTATCATTTGAGTCACTTAAAAAATATATTACTCGTTCTCACTCCAAAATGGTCTACACGTGCTAAGTAACAATTTACTACATGCGCTAAGTAAATAGAATGAGGCAATATTAATCAGTCTGTCTCTTGATTAATACTCCATAAATCACAATTATTAATAAACCTCATTAAATTACTTCTCTTGCGTAATTTAAATTAAACCATATTTTCTCATTTAATTATCCAATTTAATTAAATAGAAATATTCAGAAATACGGGGTATTACATACTTCCCCCCTTACAAAGGAATTCCGTCCTCGAAATTAGGATAAGACTGGTATTAATACTAAGGACCTTAAACATAACTGCATCCTCTAATACCCAAAAATCAAATCATATCATCCTAAGGGCATCCCAGGTACATGCCTTGCTTTATTGTAAACCCTTATTGCATGTTATCCATGCCTCATATATTATAATTAAGTCTTACTAATTAATTCCCCCATTGATTTTTCCCAATCTAACGTTAACTCTTAAAATTAAGTTTCTCCCTACTTAATTTACCCTTTCGATGTATATCTTTATATATAACATCTATGTGTCTATTATCACTCATAAGTAGAATATTATAAGGTATATATTTCACTCACAATATATACTATAAGGAAAGCTGGTCCGACAAAATCATCGACCCCAATCGTCCTATCATTTACGTTGGTTCGGAAATCCCTCGACCCCAAGGTAAATGTAATGCATATGTTGGTTCAGACCTTTCGTTGATACCAATGTTTATCATTCATTATCGATTTGGTTCGGAAAATCGTCGACCCCAAAACGATCCTTCATGTATTGATCCGGAACATCATCGACCCCAATACAGAATTAAGCATACTTATTATCGCACATAAGTAGGAAAATCATAAGGTGTATATTTATTACACATAACATATACTATCAACACTTATATTATAATCACCCCCTTTTAAAACACTTTTGGGTTTATTGGCTCGGAATCCCACCTCGATCACCAATAGTGATTTGTTATATTGCCTCAAAATCACACCTCGAGCACCAATATATGTATATATATCTCGTCGCACATGAGTAGACAATTTAGGAGCTATATATTTCACACTTCATATATTCTAAAATGTTATACTCCAATAGAATGTCCTCATATCACGCATTAAGGACTAAGAGTTCGGAGTGTCTCCTCGAACCACACCTCAACGTACATATAAGTTCATAATAGGTACCCACGAACCTAATCCTTATTTACGATCCATATAGGCACACTCACACTACCTATAAATATGCTCATATAGGTATACATTTAACCTATGAATTGATCAGTGGGTTCTTCCAAAATTCCACTATCATTAGGGCGTAATATCTTCCTTTTTCACAATCATTGAGTCCTAGGCGACACAACATACCCAAAATAAAACTTCATCTCCATTCCTCCCTGACCATCTATCACGGGGTGGGATTTTAGGATTTCATCCTGATTCACAACAATATAGGGCGACACCTTGCACTTGTGCACTCTTTCTTTCCAACGACAGACTAGTCCATCCCGATCAACCCATTTCGCTACCCCAACGGAATGTTGACTTAGTTACGATGTTCACAGCCCATCCATAAATTATAAGCATGCCTACGCATTCCATCACTAAAAACTTAGGTGCACCACCAAATTTCGGTTGCTCATTTCGAGGCCATCTTTCTCTATCAACTTGTGGTGCGTCTGAAGATAATCTCACTATGTCTCTTCCACAACACCGCTTCCCACTTAAGTCATCTTTCCTCAAGTGGTACTCTATTCCCCTTTCTCTTCGAGTATTTTATACTTTAAAATCTATGCGCTCTTCGTAATTAGCGCACTTTTAGGGTTGGTTACCTTATAAGAATCAACATTTTAGTAACACGTAAGTCACTCTCAACACTCAGTCAAGTATCACCTTGCGTTACTTCTTCACAACAGTTAGGTCTCCCATATCAAGAGATAACCTTTGAACGGCTTCCCATTGATTCTTATCCCATAGAGTGTGCTGGCTCTCTTAGCACATATAAGCTTGGATCATTGTCTATCTCCCATGACGTTCAATCCATTTCATAAATACGACTTGCCTCATAACTTCCCCACCAGTGTACTTAGCAAAAATAATTTTCCGCATCCCTCTATCTCGGATAACTAAGAAAGCCAATTGAATAGGGGGCCCATACACCCTTTTCTCCGTGCACATTTGCAAAAACATTGCAACCGTCGCACTCGTAACATGGTTTTCCTCAACTTTCACCTTGTCTTCACGGTGTGACTACAATCTTGCGGGTATTCTCAATCCCCTATACACCAAAAATCAAATTCTTGCCCACAAAGTCCCACTTATCCCTTCGTGGTGAAATAAGTCTTTTAGTGTTTCTCCATAACAGTACCGGCTCCACTGATGCCCTAGCATCCAACAACGTCTCTTCTCCTGACGTGCATAAAAATTTAGTCATATCCCCTTTCGCAACCGAACTTAAACAAGGGACTTCTCCCCATCCATTCTTACTGAGCATTTTCGGAACAACACATAGTCGAGATACTCAAATTCCATTCCCCGACAATATGTGCAACCATACTCCAATATCTCTAAAGGAGTCAAGTGGCACTACGCTTATACTATCACTAAGTCCTTAGCACTAATCACAATAACGAGATCGATCTCTCCGCTCATCGGTTATATGATATACCTTGAATCACATCATTAAAGTCCCTATACACCGGGATCAATCACTATGAGACACCCATAATCTATGAAGTCTCCAACATAGTAATGAATAATGTGAGCTCGGCCCTCTTTTCAGGTGAGGCATAATCATATACCTCATTCACTCGAGGCTAAAACTCATATACTTTCTTGTCCATCGCACTGGTGGTTCAAATGGTTCCCATACATAATACGCTTGTCCTTCCAGGAATGCAAAACTTATTGGACTTATTATTCCCTCAAATCACTTCGAGCAAGATCAAAATGCATGGTCTTACGTCCCACATCAGACATATTTTCATAAATCCCCTTATTTCAGGCCATACCGACCAATTTTAGGATATTCCTCCTCTCGGACTTGGCAGACTCGATTTCTGAACACTATCATCATGGTTCCCTTAGTTCCGCTGACCAAAAGGATTGAAATATTAAACTTAACAGTCCCGACTTAGAATCAAATCAATGAATCCCCTAGTGGGTTTCCACTTATGGCTTTCACTATCCCCATTACTTCCAGTCTTATTCGTTGACTAAATCCTTAAACTCTTTTATCTTCGCTTACTTAGGAGCATTTACATCAGCCGTGTAAGAAGAACCATACCGCCATCATACATATAAGTCGTCTAAGTATAATTTTCCCAAAATTTTGGGCATAATAACTCGTGAGTCCACTCTCTTAAGGTCTCTTTTTCCCTTGTACCTTTCTCATTGGGTACAAGTTCACTTCAACAGATAAATTTATTTCCTACCATTTGTATCTACCAGGCTTTCACATAATGGGTTCAGAAATTTCCATTTACTTTACTTCTGAATCATTATTGGAGGAATTTGCAGTTAAACTATACTTCAGATCCCTCTATTTATATAGTGACCCTCGGTCCGGATGTTGTGACTGGTATCCCCACCACGTTACCTCTATAAAAATTTACCCAAATTTTCACTTATGAGTACTTCTACTCTAACCCTAATGTCAAGACCTCTGGATATTCTACATCCATTGGTTAACATGAACGGTCAACGTTTTCAGTCCTTCAGACCTCCTCCCATTATCACTGCGTTAAGCGGGTCTAGATTAACATCACCCTTTGCCATCGCGGTACTTGAAAAATGCATGCTATGCCCCAACGGTCCTTGCGAAATCTACTTCCATTACACACTAGGAGTGACCTCGACGACGACCATCTCTTCCACGATTATCATCCTCGAACACTCCATACTTCATGCCGAGCCCCTTCCTCCTGCAGTTCTTCTAATACCTACGCTGGTCCTACTGCCATGTTCGACATACCATACCCAATCGAACTCATATATATATCACTTCATCTATGAAATAGCAGGAGAACGTAAACCATGTACGTAGAGGAGTACAATAATACTAAGATAGGGCTCTATATCAATCAAACGATACGCTGAAAACGTAGTAAGCCGTACAGATCCTATGGACACTAGAACCTGACGCCCTGATACCATCTGTGACACCCCGCCTAATTAAACATCGGGTGATCAGGACTTTATTAAATTAAAATAGGTTTCTCAAATGGTTCATTCTTAGCATCACTGTCGAAATTTTTTTAATTACTAATCCTCTAAGTGAAAATTAGACCGGTGCCAAATTTTATCTTTCTTAAAACAAATATATCAACCATGTGGAACAAAGTATAACAATCACCATGTACTATAACCCAATCAACAAAGTATAAGTACAAAAGAATAAGAGTATTATCGAATAAACCATCGGCTAAAATCCCAAAACAATAATAGAATAACCACTAGTCTAAAACTAAACATCTGAGACTGATACCGGACCACAAGTCCATACATAGAATAGTGTGAGATCCTGCACTAGATCTGAATGAGAGATATCATCTAATCAAAATCCTATAAGCATCCACTGTGCTACATCTTCGAGTCCCTGAAATGAAATCATCATACATGGCGTCCCTGTGGCTGGACACCTAAAAGGTTTTGAAAATATTTTATAGAAAGAGTTAGTACTCAAAACATTTTGAAAATATTTAGCAAGCGTTTATCACAATTGTTGATGTAAAAAATTAGATCGCTCTAATTATTCAATCACAGATAAATAAAATGAACAAAGATTTTTAAAGTGGTTCAGCCTTATAAGAATGACCTACGTCCACTGTTATGTTATTGCTGAGTGTTTGGGAATTCTCGATTACAAGTTCAATCCAGAAATTCCGGTCCCTTTGAATGAGGGTGATACAAGGTATTTATAGCCCTTAGGCTGTACATGAATGGGTTGATACATTAAATGATATACATATGAAAGGGTAATACATTTAATGCAGCGTGTGCGTCAAGATGATAAACATTCAATGAATGATTGAACTGTTGACATTCTAGCAATTAATACTACGGTCGAGATGCAGCTCGGACCGCCTTAGTTGCTCGTTGCTCAGGAGTTCCTCGGAGCGCTAGAGTATCTCGGAGTGTTGCAGTTCCTCGGTATATCATCGTTGCTCGGGGAAAACATGAGTTGGTCGAGGAAATGAACTTCCTCGTTGTTATTGTGCCACGTAGATTGACAAGTGTCTTCGTATGATTCGTCCACATCAGCATATTAATTTTGGTATCAACAGAAGCCCCCAATGTTTCATATTTCAAACTTTGAGGAGTATGGAACATTCTTTCTCGGTTTATGGCAATATTGAATGATCTTCCTGGGTTTTAGGAGCATCGTATTTGAATTTATTTCCAAGTTCAACGAATCCGCCTTTTTTTGAACTTTTGAGAGCGCTTCGATCTTAGTGCCCTTTTTGTCCTTTTAGCCGTCGGAAGTTCAATAGTTTTTCTTTTTTGTAATCATTTCCTTCGCTGCTTCCCAAGGCAAAGTATTTAAACTTCTTAGGTAACCATACCGTCTTCTTCTTTTTCCAATTTCCTGCATTCAAGCTTTCTATTTTCTCCTTCTCTCTTGTGCGTTCATCCTAGTTTTCGTTCGTTGTCAACATACCTCCTTTCTTCCTGTAAGATCTTCTTCCTTTCTTCTGTATCTCTTTTATTCAGTATGGTTTATATTGTGGAGTCTGTTGAGAAATTTCGTTCCGATTTTTCCATTCCTTCCTGGGTAACTCTGGAGGTTCTTTCTGAGCCTTTAGATTATTTTCGATTGGCTGAGGGACATTGGTTCCCCAGTCTATTCATTGCTGAATGTGGATTTTCTTTTCCACCAAACCCATTGTGTCTTGAGTTTTGTCAGTATTTTGATCTTGTCCCTGCAAAAATAGCCCCCAATTCATGGAGAATAATTAATGGGGTGTACAAATTAAATCTAACTCATGGGACTCGTATAGGGATCTCTGAAATTATGTATTGCTATAAATGGGCCACTCTAGATAATATTTATTACTTAAAAACTAGGTTTCTGAATAGGGCTCTTGTAGTTAACCTCCCTGACTCAAATAGAGAATATTTTGAACATGGGTTGGTTATTAAAAATTGGCAATATGCCCCTTTAGTTGGAGATGGAGTATACAACGGTCCCAGATGCCCCCCATACGGCAATGGGATAGGTTTATTTTTTATTTTATTTTACTTATGAAATTATGCTTTCATCATGTTTGACAAAATGTATGACTGATATCTCATTATGTATTTATTTGCAGTTGATAGCAAAAGAAAAACTCCAAAAGAATCAGAGGTTAATATTAAGCATCTAAAACTTATCTGGGGCTTTCATAAGAACGTGGCAGACGAGCACATCAGGTCTGCATCATATTTGTTACAGTATAAGAGTTATACAACCTCTTATACTGCTCGCCCTGTTGAGCCAGCTTCAACTCCAGAGGATTCTTCTTCAGATTCTCATCTTCCTTTAAGTCAGAGAATGGGCAAGAAAAGAGCTCCTCCTGCTCTATTTGATGACATTACTTCGGCTCCTGGGGCCAAGAAAAGCAAAGTTGATGTCCCAGAGGGGACTAAGAAGGTGGATGTTGCATCTTCCAAAGCTGCCGAGAAGCCCCCAGTGGCTCCGAGCAAGAAAATTGCTCCAGCAGAAGTGATTACTATCTCTCCGACCAAGAGTTCTTCCTTAGTTGAAGCTGCTGAAGTCCCTTTGAGAAGATTGAGGAAATCATCCTCAGTCAATTTGGCTGAAACTGTCCCTTCTCCATCCTCTGGTGTTGTTGGTGTTCCAACCATCATTCCTCCTAGCTCTGCAATGAGCTCGGTAAAAACTTGGATCATACCCGAGGTCCAAGGAATTGATGAAAATATTTCTAGGGATATGTTGACATCCCTAGCTACTCGTCACCTTGCTTCGGTAAATTTCTCACATTATGAATTTCTTTCTTTCTCTGAATACTTGTATTTTTGCACTGACCTGTCACTTTTTCCTTTGTTCAGCTGGTGAATTGTTTTAATAATATCGTGAAGAAGGATGAAGCTATTAAAGCTTCAAGCTCCTCGTCAGGTGTAGAGGATGCTCTACTGGGTTTGACCCAATCCTTGAAGGAATCTCGCCAACAGTATAGTGAGGACAAAGCTGTTTGGGAGAAAAGTTGTCTACAGTTGAGGCCGAGAAGGTGAAGATGGCCGAGATCTCCAAGAGTTTGGAGAATAAAGTGAAAAATTTTGAGGTCGAGCATAAGAAATATGACGTCAAACTCAAGAATTTTGGAGAACTTGAGGACAAGCTGAGGAAGGCAGAGGAAGAATTGTCCGCCCTGCGAGATATCAAGGGCAAAAAAGAAGAATTGGATGCGAAGCTCTCATCGGAGAAATTGAGAAGAAAGCTCGCAGTTAAAAAATCCTTCAACTCAGGCTGGGATAAAGGATGGGACAAGGGGATTGCTGCTATGACATCCCAAGTTCAATATGGGAAGTTGAAATACTTCCGAGATGGCTGGGTAGCTGCCCTACAGGAATTGAAGATCAAGGATGATTCCGATCTATTCCAGTTGCACCTACCTGGTCCTCCTCCACCAATTGTGGAAGAAGAAGATGAGCCTGCCTCTGATGAATCTTCTATGGCCATAGGTGATCAAGTCCCTGCCTCTCTTCCTACTGCCAACGAGGACATTTCTTCCATGCCTCCTCTTTCTGAGAAAATTTCAACTCTTGCTGTTCAAGCTGCTATCACCTCCGAGCAACCAAGCTCCTCGTCCCAGTCTCCCGAGAAAGTCTTGGGAGACAAGGAAAAGGTGTGAAGTTGTTCGGTATCATTTCTATCTTTTATTATCACTTGTAATCAAACAATGTAATCTTTTGATGATCTAATAAAATACACTTTTGTTCATCTCTGTTGTTGATGATTTGTTTTTTGTTGATTGTTGTCTTTTTCTCATCCTTAGTTTGTTGCTAGAATGGAACTGATATCTGCACATGATACCAAGCTGATGCAGCAATGTCACGAATATTATAAGGCTGGTCATACAGACCTTAGTACATCAGAAATTGCTGACATCCTTGGCCATGATGCCTCAGAACAGGCAATTGAAGCTTATCGATACTTGAAAGATTTACTCGATCGAGCTGTGGCCAATAATGTAGCCTACTACGACTTGATTGAGGAACTTCATTATTCCTTAGAAGATCTACAAGGTCATCACAATGAATCAATGGCTTTGTTGCACAAAGAATATGAAAATCGATACCAACAGCTTTCTTCTGACACGGGCCATAAAAAGATCCTGGGTGGATACGATGTTAGGGAAAGAACTTTAAAAGGTGAAGTTGAAGCTTGCAGGAAGATTGCTGAGTTGCTGGAACAGGAGAACAATAATTTGCTGAAAAAGCTGGCACAGTATGAATCTGCAGCGTCATCTTCCACTGCTTTAGTGCAAGTTACCGATGAAGGTTTCTCATTCTTAGAGGTTGAGAATGCCAAATTAAGGCAAGAACTGGACAACTTAAGAAAATATGTTATTCCTGCGACTGCTCGGGGACGAGGAAGAACTTCTCGTGGGCGAGGAAGAGCTGTTCAAAATGTTGCCGAGGAGCAAAGTTCTCCAGTCGCTGCTCGGAGTCGATCAAGGGTTCTCAGTCATAATGTTGAAGAATCTCGCACTCTGTCAACATTGGAAACTCAAGCATACCAATTGAACGCCAAAGATCGGGCTTTATCTGAAATGTCCAAGAAAAATCTATCTTTGGAAGATCAACTTACTGCAACGAAGTCTGCTTTGAATAATAAAGATGTTTTTGCCAGGAGCCTTCACGAACAATTGGATAGATTAACCTTCCAATTCCATAAACAACCCAGGGAATTTTGGATGGCAGGATACAATGAAGCCCTTGTTCATTTAGATGCTCGGATTGAACATCCCAATAATGAAGGTTATAAGCAGGGGTGGTTGAACTCCCTGGGTGTACTGAAATTGGAGCAAGGGCATTTTCTATGGGATTATCATGCTCCAGGATTACTAGATTTGCCTGTGCCACTTTTCAAATTGGACATGGAATGGATCCCAGCTCGTTCCATTCCTCGGAGTTTAATTTCAAAATATCTCGACGATTATAGTCTTCATTCTCAGACTGAATTATCTCGCCCAGAGCATCTCTTGGATACACCTTCTGTGATGAACGTCAGAATGCTCCGAGATATTAATTTCATCAATTCTCCTCTTTGCTTAGAAGATCCTCCTGCCGGCGAGGAACCTGTTTCAAAAGCTAAAGGAAAGAAACCAATAGAATAGGTTTTTCAATGTAATAATTAGCACATATGTATAGCTTGTAATACATTTTTATCTTAATGAAAGAATTTCATTTTCTGTTTGTAAATTTGTATTGCGATTATCTTGTGTTTTATCAAATATTTATGTATATGTATCTGTTAAAAAGATAACAATATGATGCTGTTCATCAACCAACTTAGTAATCAAAATTACAAGTATCAATGCTGCTTAATCACTTAATAATAAAGTAATGAGTATAAAATGTTTAAACTGTTTCCAACCAACCAAGGTTGTTAAATTATGCTTGTCGACCAACTACAGTTGATGGGTTTTTACCCCCGACCAACCATACTTGGTAAACTTTTTCCTAAAATGTATCCGACCAACCATGATCGATAATTTATCCTTGTCGACCAAGTATAGTTGATCACCGACCAACTATACTTGGTTCAGTTTGGAATTCTTTGTATTTTCTGGAATGATTTTACCTTCCGACCAACTTGTTGGCTTATTTTCAAATCAACCGTAGTTGATTATTGAATTATCAGGTTCTTTTGAACTATCTTGTCCACTAGTTATCTTACCAACCTTAGCTGGTCATGCTAGTGTACGCCTCCTAACCAAAGGAGTATATTTTTTGGTTCTTTCGAACTTTTTGTCCACTAGTTATCTTACCAACCTTAGTTGGTCACGCTAGTGTACGCCTCCTAACCAAAGGAGTATATTTTTTGGTTCTTTCGAACTTTTTGTCCACTAGTTATCTTACCAACCTTAGTTGGTCACGCTAGTGTACGCCTCCTAACCAAAGGAGTATATTTTTTGGTTCTTTCGAACTTTTTGTCTTCTTTTTGCTGTTGAGCAGCGTAGTGTACAACACTTGTATTCCCCGAAAAACTTTCAAATAAAGGAGAAGAAAATGGTGAAAACATCATCATTTTATTCATATTGATGGAACCGTTGTACATTTTACATCATTGATAATACTTGCGAAGGTGCTCATCATTCCAAGCATTCTTGAATTCTTCTCCTTCTAGAGTTGCTATTCGGTAAGGCCCATGCCAGTTTGCCTCCAATTTATTGTGTTTCTGAATTACCTTCTTTAGCACATAATCTCCTTCTTTTAAATCGCATATCTTCACCCTTTTATTGTAGAACAGAGCTGTGCGTTGTTGGTAAGCAACATTCCTAATGGCTGCCTCTTCTCTTACTTCCTCGAGCATATCCAAATCCAGTCTTCTCATCAAGTCGCTGACTGGGGAATTGAAATTCAGCACTCTGTGTGTTGGGAGACCTAACTCGGCAGGTATTACTGCCTCACTTCCAAATGCCAGCATATATGGTGATTCTCCAGTTGCTGCTCGGGGAGTTGTTCGATAAGCCCACAATACTGATTGTAGCTCGTTAATCCAGTTAGCTTTAGCTTCACTTAGCCTTTTCTTCAAACCATTTAGCAGTGTTCTATTCGTTACTTCAGTCTGTCCATTGCTTTGAGGATGGCCTGGCGCTGAATGGACCTTCAAAATGTTCAACTGATGACAATAAGCAGTAAATTCCTCGTTATTAAATTGGGTTCCATGGTCTGTGATGAAGGCATGAGGGAGACCATATCGACAGATGATATTCTTCCAAACGAACTGGTATACCTTCTCGTACGTCATGTCGATGAGGGGTTCAGCTTCTACCCACTTAGTAAAATAGTCTACTGCGACAACGAGGTACTTGAATCTTCCTCGAGTGGTCGGCAATGGTCCCACCAAATCAATTCCCCACATGGCGAATGACCAAGGGGAAGTTATAGGTGTCAACAATGCTTGTGGAGTTCGTCGGATAGAGGAAAACGTTGGCACTTGTCACATTTCTTAGCATAGGCTATACAATCAGCCCTCATCGTCGGCCAATAGTATCCTTGAGTCATTACCCTTTGTAAAAGTGTTCGACCTGCTACATGATCTCCACAAGACCCTTCATGGATTTCTTCAATCAAATCTTTCACCTCGGAGGGATGTACACATCTCTGCAATCCTGCCATAATTCCTCGTCTATATAAAATACCATTAGTTAATATATACCGAGCAGCTTTATACTTCAATTTTTTGGCAGCGAGCTTATCCTCTGGCAATCCTCCCTCTTCAATATATATCCTGATGGGATCCATCCAAGATGGTCCTAAATCATGGGTAATAACATTCATCGTCATGTTTTTATCTATGCTCCGACTTTTCAATACTTCAATTGGTATCGTTCTTCGCAGCTCGGTACGAGTAGCTGATGCTAGTCGGGCCAGTGCGTCTGCTCGTACATTCTCCATCCTCGGTATTCTCACCAATTGAATGGCATCAAATTCTATCAATAACTCCATCACCTTTTCATGATACTTTACCATTAAATCTCCTTTAACTGCATACGTTCCTGTCATCTGATTTACAATTAATTGAGAATCACTGAATACAATTACTTGCCGTGCTTCCATAACTTTTGCTAAGTTTAAACCTGCTATCATGGCCTCATACTCAGCTTCATTAATAAAGGCTTTGAAATGGAATCGTAAAGCATATTCCATGTCAATCTCTTCTGGGGTGCTCAAAACAATTCCTGCGCCGCAACCTGCTGTGAAAGATGAGCCATCTACATATAATCTCCATAGGGGTAACCCGTCTTCAAATTTCTTATCTGATAGAGTTCCTCGGTGAAATATTTGTTGCTTCTTTTCATCCTTCCCTGGCACTTTTCGCTCCTTGTTGACCATCTCTTCTCGTTCTTCAACCATCCGGGGCTGATTTGAATTTGAAGTTGATGATCTTTTTACATCCATAGGCCCTTTTACCAACCGGAGTTGGTCTGGACTTATGTCTGTTGATCCTGTAACATCCACAGGTTGGTCAGCGAGCAGTTTTTGTTCCTCCGGGGTATCAAGATATGTAAATTCTGCTATAAAATCTGCTACAGCTTGCCCTTTCAATGATGCTCTGGGCTCATACACAATATCATATTCACCGAGTTCTATTGTCCAGTACATCAGTCTTCCTGATTTTTCTGGCTTGTGAAGGGCTTATCTTAATGGCATGTCGGTATACACAATGATGGTATGGGCCTGGAAATATGGCCTCATTCTTCAACTTGCTTCAATTAATGCCAATGCCAATTTTTCTAACTCTGGGTACCTGATCTCTGCACCTCGGAAAGCCTTACTTGTGTAATAAATTGGTTTCTGGACTCCATTCTCCAATCTGATCAATGCCGAGCTAACTGTATTCTCTGATACTGCTAGATACAAGTACAACTTCTCTCCTGTTATTGGCCTAGACAACAATGGAGGTGCTCCCAAATACTTTTTCAAGTCTTGAAAGGCCTTTTCACATTCATCAGTCGACTCAAAAGTTTTTCGAAGTGTTTTGAAGAATGGGAGGCATTTGTCAGTTGCTCGGGATACAAATCTGTTGAGCGCTGCAACTCGTCCTGTAAGACTCTGCACTTCTTTCTTTGTTGTTGGAGATCGCAACCCTAAAAGAGCTTTGATCTTATCTGGATTTGCTTCAATGCCTCGCTGGTTGACAATGTATCCGAGAAACATTCCTTCTCGTACTCCAAATGTGCACTTCGTCGGGTTGAGTTTCATCTGGTATTTATCCAGATGATCAAATATCTGAGCTAAGTCAACTAAATGATTTGCAGCTTTCTTGATTTTTATCAGCGTATCATCGACATAGACTTCCATGTTGCAACTGATTTGTTCGGTGAAGACCTTGTTCATTAGCCGCTGGTATGTCGCTCCTGCATTTTTCAAACCAAAAGTCATAACATTATAGCAATAAGTTCCCCTAGGGGTAATAAAAGAAGTAATTTCCCTGTCTTTAGGTTTCATCTTGATCTGGTTGTAACTAGAATACGCATCCATGAAGCTGAGCAACTCATGTCCCGAGGTAGCATCCACTAGTTGGTCAATTATGGGCAATGGAAAATGATCTTTTGGGCATGCCTTGTTGAGATCAGTGAAATCAACACACATTCTCCATTTATTGTTCTTCTTCTTTACCATCACCACGTTTGCCAGCCAGTCTGGATATTTCACATCTTCAATGAATTGGGCTTTCTGGTGCTTCTCGACCTCCTCTTGTATGGCTTGATTCTTCTCGGGGTTAAATACCCTTCTTCTCTGCTTTACGGGCTTGATCTCCTTATTCACATTGAGTTCGTGACATAAGAAGTTTGGATCTATTCCTGGCATGTCCTTATGACTCCATGCGAAAGTTTTCTTCTTGTTTCTCAAGAACATTATCAACTCTTTTTTATTGAGGCATCCAACGACGAACCTATCTGGGTTACTCGTTCAGGGTGCTCTTCGTCCAAAATAACATTTTCTGTAGATTCTACTACCTGTCCTTTTACAAGTTGGGATTCATCCCTGGGATCAAGAGTTTCAATTTCTGTACCTTCCTCTACCTGGTAGGTAATAGTTTTTTTTCTTGATTTCTCAAGCTCCTCTTGCTCGGTAGACGAATAATAGCATTCCCGAGCTACTTTTTGATCACCTTTTATAACTCCTATTCTGAAGTTTGTTGGGAATTTTAAGCATTGATGCACTGTAGATGGAACTGCTTCGAACTTCTTCAAACCAACTCTTCCCATGATGATGTTGTAGGCTGACTGCACATTCTTATCCATCACAAAGAAGCGTATTCTTTCTGTTCGACAAGCAGGCCAAGTTCCAATGAATATGTCCAACTTGATCATTCCAAGTGGAAAAACTTTCTCGCCAGCAAAACCCAGAAGGGGTCTGTGATAAGGTTCCAATTGAGATAATTTCAAATTCAAACTATCAAAACATGAATAGTACATGATGTCTGCCGAACTACCATTGTCCACCAACACCCTTGAAATCACCACATCTTTCATCCTCATTTTGATCACCAAGGGATCGTCGTGAGGGTAAAGAACACCGGCCAAATCATTTTTTGAAAAACCAATAACTAGCTTTTCTTTATTTACCTTCCTCGGACGATCATCCTCAGAAAGATTTATTCGTTGAATATATGAGCAGGCTTGAGCCTCTCCGAGATAGGCCTTTCTTTCTGCAGTGAGGTCTCCCCCTCCAGCATCTCCTCCTGTAATAACATTACAATCAAATGACCCAAAACGTATGGAAAATACCTCTCGTTCAGGCTGTCTTGGCTTCTTTGGAAGATCGGGGTCTTCATCTGGATCATCTTCATGATCTCTTTTCTTTTTCTCCTTCGTCCGACGAGGAGATCTGGAACGATCTCTGGTTCTATCATCATTCTTCCTTTCATCTCTGCGATCTACATACTTTGACAACTTTCCTCTTCGGATGAGCGTTTCAATCTCGTTCTGAAGGGCTATGCAATTTTTGGTCGTATGGCCATGATCTTTATGGAACTCGCAATATTTGGCCCTATTCCTCAGTTCAGGATTGGTCCTCAGTTTATCTGGCCACTTGATTTCTTCGTTATTCTTAATTTCTTCTAAAACATGATTAATACCCATCTTCAATGGAGTATAATTATCATATTTCTTCAGGACTTCCCATGACGTCCTATTATTCTTGGAGTGCTTGTCACCACCATTACCTTTTTGCTCTTTCTTCTTAGATTTGTCAACCTCCACCTTGGTTTCTTTATCCATATTCTTCTTCGCAGCCATAGCCTCCTCAGCATTCATGATTTTAGCCGCTTTTGCCATCAACTCCGACATAGTTTTAGGTGTATCTTTGGCCAAAGTGTAATATAACTTTTTAGGCAGCAATCCACTCATCAAAGCAGTGATCGCTGTCTTTTCTTCGTAATCTATGACTTCCAACTTCTCGTTATTGAAACGAATTATGTAATCTCTAGTACTCTCACCTGATTTTTGTCTAACACTTAACAAGTGCGCTACTCGTTTCACTGGCTTTGCTCGAAAGCAGAAATTACCAATGAACAACTCGGCTAACTGAATAAAAGTCGAAATCTTACCCCGAGGAAGATTGTTGTACCATATCTGCGCAGATCCGGTAAGAGTTCCCGAAAATGCTCTACACCTCATCTCGTCGGGGACAGCATATATGTCGGCAGCAGCCCGGTATTGTTCTATATGAAGAACAGGATCTGTCTTTCCATCATATTTAGGGGTCACTACAGGTACTTTAAATTTCTATGGTGTCGGAAAGTTCACAATGGCCTGCACAAAAGGTGTCCCTTGAACAAAAGTTCTCTGTAAGGGATTCCTTTCTTTAACCATTTCTCCAAGTCTATCCTCCAATCGCTGAATGGAACCCTTCCACGCTTCATTTCCTTCCTCGGGCTGCTTAGTCTGAGCAATTGATTGTTCTGACGTAGCTTCCTGAGATCTATCTCGACGAGTAGCTGGTCTTGATTGTGCTGATCCTTCTCTCAAACCTAATGGTGGTCGAAATCTTCTCGATGGTGCTCTAGGTGGACTCATATTTCTCCTTGGTCCTAGTCGACTGAAAGGAGATGCTCTGCTTAATCTTTCCAGGGTGCTAGTTCTCTCCGGAGAGAGGGTGATATGTTGATCTGTATCCGTAGCCCGTATCGATGAAGTTCGCCCAGGTTGATAAGAAAAATCATTAGATTCTTCATTACGATATGACTCAGTACGCCTGGATCGCGATTGCCCACGATCACTCCTTTGCCTTGAATGGGTAGGTGCACCGCCGTGAGGAGTTTGAATGAGTTGCCTCATTGTTTCTTGCATGGCGGTTTTTCCTTCAGCCAGATTCGTCATAATTCCAGCCAGATCTGGAGGTGCAGATGGATTTCGAGGATTTCCAATATTTCCAGCATTTCGATTACTGGATTCTGGATTATCTGCCATTGATGATAAATGATTTTTGGTGAAAAATGATAGCAACAGTCGTTTCCCACAGACGGCGCCAATCTGCTGATGTAAAAAATTAGATCGCTCTAATTGTTCAATCACAGATAAATAAAATGAACAAAGATTTTTAAAGTGGTTCAGCCTTATAAGAATGACCTACGTCCACTGTTATGTTATTGCTGAGTGTTTGGGAATTCTCGATTACAAGTTCAATCCAGAAATTTCGGTCCCTTTGAATAAGGGTGATACAAGGTATTTATAGCCCTTAGGCTGTACATGAATGGGTTGATACATTAAATGATATACATATGAAAGGGTAATACATTTAATGCAGCGTGTGCGTCAAGATGATAAACATTCAATGAATGATTGAACTGTTGACATTCTGGCAATTAATACTACGGTCGAGATGCAGCTCGGACCGCCTTAGTTGCTCGTTGCTCAGGAGTTCCTCGGAGCGCTAGAGTATCTCGGAGTGTTGCAGTTCCTCGGTATATCATCGTTGCTCGGGGAAAACATGAGTTGGTCGAGGAAATGAACTTCCTCGTTGTTATTGTGCCACGTAGATTTACAAGTGTCTTCGTATGATTCGTCCACATCAGCATATTAATTTTGGTATCAACAACAATATAAATTGCGATTATTGATTACACATGTTAGGCTCTCGTACACTCTCTTGAGTTTACTCACTCCTCATCTATTGTGCACACCTAACGTTCTACTCTTAGCCTACCTAGCCATATCTCCCAAGCTAACTAGGACTAAAGTAATCATCTGAACTTATCTATACCTAAGTTCTCGTACTGCCCATACAGTACATCCATTTCAGTAATATCTCACGAAGGTTAATTAATTCTCAAGTGACATTTCACCTATGTTATGTTTCAAAACTTCTCATTTAGTTTCACTACTAAATTTCTAAGATTCTCACAATTAATATCTTCCCACTTTTGTAATCAAGTTTCACTACTTAAATTACTAATTCGATATTCTCTATCTAACATTACGTTTCGTAATTAAGTTTCACTACTTAACTTACCAGTTTGACATGTATCGTTAAACACATCATATATCAATCTACTAATACACAGCAGTAGAATATCATTAAGTATATATTTCACACACAATATATACTAAATATCAGTTATTACTATTATGTCCTTCTGACATACTTAAAGGACTCTTGCTTCGGAATGATCCATCACGCCACCAGTTCGAAGGTTTGGTTCGGCATTTTTCATCGACCCCAAACATATGATAACCCAATGTTAGCTCGGAATACTTCATCGACCCTAAAATATAATAACCCTACGTTAGTTTGGAATACT
The DNA here is from genome assembly GCA_949130495.1 of Sambucus nigra. NCBI lineage: Eukaryota > Viridiplantae > Streptophyta > Magnoliopsida > Dipsacales > Adoxaceae > Sambucus > Sambucus nigra. The sequence goes on along the minus strand of OX422211.1, from coordinate 204,818,163 downwards.
TCATCGACCCTAACGTATCATAACCCTACTTTAGTTCGGAATACTTCATCGACCCTAACGTAGTTAATTTAGGTATACATCTCTAAACCTAATAGTTTATACAGTTTAGTAGGTACACCCCCGACCTATTAATCATGCTCGTATGTAATATAGTATTCTCTTATATTAGCCTTATTCGTTAATTTACGATTTCTCACTATCGCATTTATTTGAGTATTCACTCAACTCTAAGGGCCCTAGTTACCCATCACATATAATTTCAGTAGTTATTACTTACCCTACTGGTCTATTACTTGAATTGACTTTACCTCACCTCGTAACTCAATTCCAAATTCCCCGATGCTCTACTCCATCAGTTTATTCTCGTCGGTCCATAATACAAGTCCTACACCCAATGGCCTTAACGTACCTCAACAATATACCTACTGGTCTTATTCTCACTCCCATATAAGTATAATATAAATCCTAGGATTCCCATTCATTATCGGAAATCAAAGAAACCTTAACCAAGAAAAAAATTGAGAAAAATACCTTAAGTCGATCGATCGACTCATGGGTTCAATCGATCAACATTCAAGATCGATCGATCGATTGATCTGGGGCAGCAGCAGTTCGTCTTCTACATTAGTTTCTTCTTCCATTAACAAACCTCCAAGCTTCACTATAGTATACCAAACTTAGACCCAATTATCCTAGCGTGTTCCCACATATACTTGGATAATTTCTAATGTTTCAAATACATCAAAACCTCAATTCGTTTAAAGAAATAGTGGATTAAACTTAGAATATCTTAAAATCCTAGTTATGGTGTTCTTCCCATCTTTTCATTCAAAACCCAGATTTTATTCCGAAATAATAATCAAGCCAGCTCTAAATATTATTCCTCTACATATGCTAAATCATTCTACATGTGATTCCTATCCCAACATGCATAAATATCATTCTTTTCTTTCCAAGATATTGATTTAACAACACATGGGTATTATAACTTTATAATTTTTGTAATAAACAACTTGATTTGACAGAGGGATTATGATTTCGTGGCGTTGATAATGGATTGTTGCTTCTCTTCTACAACCCTTCCTCCTTTGGCTCCTAGGATGCAAGATCCAAACCCAACCTCCTCAAAAGCATCTTCTAAGCCTTGAGAATGGTTTTCTCCTTCTCTCTAATGGTCTTGGTGTTTACATGGGTTTTCTAGCCCTAACCCCTCTTTCATCCGACTGATAAAAGACTCTCAAATTCGTAGGTCTCCATACCCTCACATGTTAAAAGACCAAAATGCCCCCGAACGGTCTCGGTTTAGTCCAAAATAACCCCGAGACTCAACTAGTATCCCTGGGTATACTATTTTGTCTAATTCGACCCTTCCAAACTCATATGTGTCCTCTAAATTATCATTTGAGTCACTTAAAAAATATATTACTCGTTCTCACCCCCAAAATGGTCTACACGTGCTAAGTAACTATTTACTACACGCGCTAAGTAAATAGAATGAGACAATATTAATCAGTATCTATCTCTCGATTAATACTCCATAAATCACAATTATTAATAAAACTCACTAAATTACTTCTCTTGCGTAATTTAAATTAAACCATATTTTCTCATTTAATTCTCCAATTTAATTAAACAGAAATATTCACTAATACGGGGTATTACACAAACCTCTCCTGTACATAACTCCATTGTTTAAAACATATCTAGCCGCCTTGTACTTCAACCTCTTAGCTGCAAGTGGGTCGGTCGGTAAAATTCCATCTTCAATATAAGCTCTAGTGGGATCCATCTATGATGGTCCCATCTCCAATGCTATAACATTTATCATTAGATCTTCATTAATATTTTTTCTAGCAAGTATCTCAACGGGGATTGTTCTTCGTAGCTTGGTGCGAGTAGCTTAAGCTAACCGAGAGAGTGCATCTGCTTTTGCATTATCCAATTTAGATATTCTAACCACCTGAACAGCTGCCAAATTATTTGCAATCTCCAAGGCCTTGGCTATATCTTGACATGAACTCCACTTTTGCTGCACAAAGACTTAGCATCTGATTCACCACTAATTGGGAATCACTGAATACCACAACTTTCTCTGCATTCAATGATTTAGCTAAGTTGAAGTCCACAATCATGGCTTCAAACTCAGCTTCATTATTGGAAGCTTGGAATTGGAAACGCAGAGCGTATTCAATATCTATCCTATTTAGACTATTGAGAATAATTCTAACTCCGCAGCCTGTTACACATGAAGAACTATCGACATATAAATTCCATATAGGAATATTATCATCAAACCCTTAGTCTGTCAGAATCCCTTGATGGAATATATTGTCCTTCATCTTTTCATACTTCTTTTTCAACTTTTATACTTTAACAGAGGATTCTAGTTGATTAGCATCCCTTCTGGTAATTTTGCTGCTGGGAGTTGATTGGGATATTTTCAATAGACTTCCTGGCCTCCTTGACTTCCCCTGCCTTAGCCCCTTATTGATCGGGGACATCTGGGTAAGTAAATTCAGCAATAAAATCTGCAACTACCTATCCTTTACAAGAAGACTTTTTTTATAAATAAGGTCATACTCCCCTAATTCCACTGCCCAGTACATTAAACTTCTAGACTTTTTCGACTTATGTAAAGCTTATCTAAGTGGCATATGAGTATACACCACTATAGTGTGAGCTTGAAAATAAGGTTTCATTCTCCTGCTCGCCTCAATTAACGCCAACGCAGCTTCTCCAATTTGGGGTATCTAATTTCTGCTCCTCGAAATGCTTTGCTAGTATAATAGACCGGCTTCTGTACTCCATTCTCGACTTTGATCAAGGCAGAACTGACTGCTCTTTCTGAGACAGCTAAGTACAAGTATAATTTTTCTCCTATCACTGGTCTAGATAATAAAGGAGGTGTCCCCAAGTATTTCTTCAACTCCAAAAATGCCTTATCGCATTCCTCGTTCCATTCAAAGTGCTTTCTAAGCATTTGGCTCAAATCAGTTATATGGTCGATAAATTTCTTGCTTTTAGTCAAAATGTCGTCGATATATACTTCCATATTTTTGCCAAATTGTTCTTCAGAGACCTTGTTTGCCAACCGCTGATAAGTAGCACCTGCATTTTTTAGACCAAAAGGCATAACATTATAAGAATATGTTCCTTGGGGGTAATGAAAGATGTACTTTCCTTGTCTTCGGGCTTTATTTTAATCTGGTTGTACCCAGAATAAGCATTCATACAGCTTAACAACTCATGTCCTGAAGTTGCATCCACTAGCTGATCTATTATGGGAAGAGGAAAATGATCTTTCGGGAAAGCCTTATTTAGATCTATGAAGTCCACACGCATTCTCCACTTATTTTTCTTCTTCTTGACCATCACAACATTAGCCAGCCAGTCAGGATATTTTACATCCTTAATAAATCAAGCTTTCTGTAGCTTTTCCACCTCTTCTTGGATAACCTAGTTTTTTTTCGAACTAAAAACTCTTCTCCTTTGCTTCACTGGTTCGATCTCCTTATTGACATTGAGCTTGTGGCATAAGAAATCTGGGTCTATCCCCGACATATCCTCGTAACTCCACGCAAATACATATTTTCTTTGCTTCAAAAATGCTACCAACTCTTGCTTCAGTACTGGATCGAGTGAAGCACCGATTTGAGTTATTCTTTCTGGTTGCTCGTCATCCAGAATAATAATTTTTGTTGCCTATATGACTTAGCCTTTAATGAGTTTTGTTTCATCTCTTGGGTCTAAGGTTTCAATCTCAGACTCATCAGATTCATCCACTTGATTAGTGGTTGTTTTCTTCCTAGCATTATCCAATTCCTCTTGCTCGGTGGAAGAGTAATATCATTACCGAGCTACTTTTTGATCTCCCTTTACAATTCCAACCCTAAAGTTGGTCGGGAACTTCAAACACTGATGTACTGTGGATGGAACTGTTTCAAACTTTTTCAAGCCTACACTTCCCATGATTATATTATAAACGGACTGGACATTCTTGTCCATCACAAAGAAATGCACCTTCTTTGTTTTTCTAACTGACCAGGTACCAATCAACATGTCTATATTGATCGTTCCAAGTGGAAAAACTTTTTCTCTAGAAAACCTAATAAGGGGCCTGTGATACAGCTCCAACTGATTACGTTTTAAGTTCACACTATCGAAACAAGGGTAAAACATGATATCTGCTGAGCTACGATTATCCACCAACACTCTCAAAATGATTATGTCCTTCATTCTCATTTTGATCACCAGAGGATCATCATGAGGATATAAGACTCCTTCTAAATCGTTTTTAGAAAAGACAATGACCAGCTTATCTTTATTAACCTTCCTTGGGCGATCTTCTTCAGCCAGGTTTATTCGTTGTATATAGGAACAAGCTTGAGCCTCATTTAGATAAGCTTTCCTTTCAGCGGTATGATCACCTCCTCATGCATCTCCACCTATAATCATATTGTAATCAAATGAACCGAAATTAATCTAAAATACCTGACGCTCAGGTTATTTTAGCCTTTTGGGGAGATCGGGATCATCTTAAGGGTCATCCTCGGTTCCTTTTCTTATCTTCTCTTGGTCAGCAAGGAGATTTGGATCTCTGTCCACCTATGTTATTGGTCTTTTCGCCATTCTGATGATCAACAAACTTATTCAACTTTCCTCATTTAATGAGTGCCTCTATCTCATTTTAGAGAGTTATACACTGCTTGGTTGTGTGGCCATGATCTTTTTGGAACTTGTAATATTTGGATTTATCTCTCCTCTCAGGGGGCTGTCTTTAGCTTTTCTAGCCAATTTAATTCCTCGATGTTCTTGATTTCCTCAAGAACACGATTTTTGTCCACTTTAAAGGGAGTATAGTTACTATACTTCCTCAAATAATCTAATGTTTCCATACATTTTGACTGCTTGCTTCCACCATTATTCTTGTTTTCATTCTTCTTTGATCTACCCTCATCTTTATTCTGCATTTTTGCCTCAGCATTTTTTTTCGCAGCCATAGCCTCCTTGGCATTCATGATTTTTGTTGCTTTGGCCATTAATTCTGCCATGGATTTCGGGGGATACTTAGACAATGGATAATATAATTTATCTGGCAAAAGACCACTCATGAGAGTTGTGATGGCTGTCTTATCCTCATAATCTATGACCTCCAGTTTCTCGTTGTTGAAATGAGTGATGTAGTCTCTAGTATTTTCACCTGCTTTCTGCCTAACGCCCAATAGATGGGCTACCCTTTTAACTATCTTTGCACCAAAATATAAATTAACTATAAAGATCTCTGCCCGTTGGTGGAAGGTTGCAATCTGCCCCTAAGGAAGGATGTTGTACCATATCTGAGCAGATTCGGTAATGGTCCCTAAAAATGCCCTGACCTCATTTCATCTGGGACTGCATAAATATCTACCGCAGGCCGGTACTGCTCTATGTAAGGGACATGATTTTTTTTCCATCATACTTCGGTGCGACCACAGAAGCTTTGAACTTTGCTGGTGTGGGAAAATCCACAATCGCCTGTACAAATGGAGATCCTTTAATAAAGGTTCTTTGGAGAGGGTTCTTAGCCTTGGCCATCACTCCTAACCTGTCTTCCAACCTCTGAATAGATCCTTCCCATGCGTCATTTTCAGCCCTTGACTTATTAGTATTTTCTTGAGCAACAGCTCGCGCAAAATTTTCCTCTTGGGATCTTTCTCTTCGAGCTGCAGTGTAACACCCTGTCTGTCCGAGGAGAGCGAACAGAGTGCCACTCATCGATACACTAAATCAATTCCACAAATAACCAGGTATAGAGCATCTAAAACCCACAAAAGAACCAAAACCACTAATCTCAAATTTCTCCAAATTAATACAATAAATCTCTCGAATAAAAATACAACATCTAAAAAAAATCTCCAATGCTCTATACATAAAAAATAAATACAATTCTTCTCATCTATGTATTCTCCAATAATCTTCTCAAAATAATCCATACTAAAATCCATCTCCAAAATAAATTCAAAGCGCCCAAAAATCCGCGCTAACCTACCACTAAAAGAAAATATGGGGAAGTACACAATACGACAGGAAGATGCTCGACAAATATTAGCGGTGAATAAAACGTAACAATACGAGTACTAATATTAAAATCAAACGCGAATCTCATAATCAATTATATTCATATAATTTCTTAAAAACACATTAACCGGGTCACCGGGTCACCGGGCCTCACCACCGTACCGCGCCTATGCATTTTTAAGCATATCCGAAAAAAGGAATATTGGCGAGTGCCCAACCTCAGTGCCATACTAAAATCTCATGACCACATGCTCAACACCAAATATAATACCACATGAATAGAAATTAGATTCCAACAAATATTTCCAGATTTCCAAATGAATTTATCAATTCAAATATGAGTCAATAATCACAAGAAAACAACGAGGATAATACTCGCAAGATTAAGAAGCATATTGTGTAAAACCCCATACCTTAAACCACCAACAATCTGCCCAAAACTCACAGAATAAGCCATCAAAAATCTGCTCTAAGAATCATCAAAAACTCCTCCAAGAACAACCTCAAAACAACCCCAAGAACACCTCCAAAAACCTAAGGTTGAATGCATAAAATAAAGGGTACTGTTTGTGTATAAAATAGAGGAAAAGAAAATATTTTTTCTGGGTATTTTGTGCCACAAGGCTGTTCCAAAACAATAGCCAACGATCCCTTTATATAAGGTAAAAATATAAGAGTTTGAATCAAACCACAACTCCAAAAAAATACTTGATGTTCACATTTTCTGGGACCATCGATCGATCATGCCTAAAATCTCACAGTTTCCCTTAAATATGCCAGAAGGCAAAATATTAAAAAAATCATATAAAATTCGTTTTAACTCCGATTTCAATTTCGCTTGAAGTTTTATTCTTCTAAAATCATAACCAACATATTTCAGCAATAAAAAAATTATCTCAAAATTTATTTGTCCTCTTCATTTTGAAAATACCCCAAAAATTACGCGGGTTGTTACATGTAGGTCTCGGGTTTGGATGTGATTGGGCTGAGACTTCTCTTAAATCATTTGGTAGTTGAGAATTTCTCGCTGCAAATCGAGGATGATTTATATTCCCCTTGGGTCCCAAATAGTCGAAGGGAGAGGCTCTGCTCAACATTTTCGGAGCACTTGGTCTCTCTGGCTATAGAGTGATGTCTTCCTTAGAATCCAAAATTCTTACAGGGGAAGTTTCTGTGGGGTGATAAAATGGATTTATTTAATTCCCTGGATAATTGAATTCAGTATGTCTGGATCGTGACATAAATCATGGCTCCGTGTGTTTCGAAGGCGGCGGATGCATGCTTCTCTGGACGCTTCTTTGGTCTGTCTGCGCAGATACTCCATTTTGAAAGGTCTAAGCTAACAGTCTGATTGCTTTTTACTTAATTTCTTTCCCCTGGATAGACTAGTTAAGATTCCTGTCAAATCGTTTGCATTTGGTGGGATAGAAGGATTGGGAAGATTCCCTTCATTATTCCTATTACTGGATTCTAGGATTTCAGCCATTGGTGATGATTTTTTAGTGAAAAACGCTATGTATAGTCATTTTCCACAGACGGCGCCAATCTGTTGATGTAAAAAATTGGATTGATCTAATTAATTAATCACAGAAAAAAATGAGTAAATAAATAAAACAAGATATTTTTAAAGTGGTTCAGCCTTAAGAAAATGGCCTACGTCCACTGATTTGTATTACAGGGTGTCTTGCCTGTAATACCCCGTAATTTTACTGATTTTATTTAATGGGATTAATTAAATTAAATGAGAATTAATTAGAAATTAATCCATATTTAAATAATAGGGAGACGTGAGTTGGTATTTGAGTATGATGATAATATTGAGTATTGCTGAGTATATATGGTAATATATGATTATGGAAATTATTCAAATTGTCGCGAGTCATAAATACGACAATCTGGAAAATTAAGTTGGGACGCGCGTGTCAGTCGCGTCAGGAATTAATTTAATTAGATTCAAAAAGTATATTATAATTCTATCGATCGTATGGTCATTTTGAGTGCGTCAACGTGTCCAGAGGGGTTGAGATAGTCCGAAAACACTAGCCGGGGGTTTAGTTTAGGTCCCGGAGCACTTTTAGGCCAAACCGGCAACTCGGGAGGGTATTTTGGTCATTATAAAATTTAAGGAAATAAGACCCACGAATTTGAGGGTTTATTTAATTGTTATTGGAAATACCATTAGGGCCATTATCAGCCAAAAATGGAATAGTGGGCTACGTGAGTTAGAGGAGAAGTTGCAGGAGGTTTCCAAACCCTAGCCACCACCTACCACCACCACTTTAGACGGAATTGTGACCGGAAAGAAGGAAAGAGCCAGCCCATGGACACCATCAATGATTTTGAACATCAAACTTAAGGCAAGTGATTTGATTCCATTAGTTTTCAGTGAATATATCTTCCATGTTAGTGTAGAAATTGATTTTTAGTCTTGAAAGATGATAAAAACCCATGAAATTTGAGATAGAACTATAATTCTTGGATAGGAATTGCATGTACATTAGTTCTGGACGAAATTCAGTAACCAAAATATAACCCTTGATGAATTAAGAACGGATTTAAGAAGAGAAATATCATGATTCTTGAAGAAAATAGAAAACTAGGGTTTTTATGAAGATTTGATCCATCTGAGGTTAATTGCTGATGATTTAATGGTTTCAGAATGTTAGAAATATTGTCTTTAGGTTGTACAATGGTCCCATATCCTTAGTTTAGAATTTCATACCTTGTACTGGTGCGTTCGATCGATTGACATTCATAGGTCGATCGATCGACCACCATCGATCGATCGATATTCGTAGGTCGATCGATCGACCTTCCCAGAAATTGTGATATTTTTTCCCTTATTGAATTTTAGTAATTTCGACCCTAGAGAATTATTGGTGGGGACCTTGTGAACATGTTTAAAATTAAGGAAGACCAGTAGGCATGTTTATGAGACCCCGATTATTATTAGAATTATATTTGGGAGTAATGTTAGACCTAATAAGGTTCGACGAGTGAGGTACTATTAACGACTGCGATTAAATGAGTTAAATCTATATAGTTGATAATATAAGGTTAGTGGCGGAAATTTGGACCTTAAGAGTATTGGATTAAAGTGCGGGAGTAATAGGAGATTTAGTAACCTTTATGGGTTAGGTTTTAAGTACTTGAAACTACGACGTGAGATGTGTCGGTGGACTATATTATATAACTATCCAGAAATATAAAAATGTACTAATTGGATTAATGGTATAGCGATTGAGAACATACCTTTAATAATATTATAAATTATCTAAGTTATCTGAATGCTTAGTAGATGGATTTATATGTGTACGGCATACCCACCATACTTGCTATCACGGGAGGTCGGCTTTCGGAAGAGGGCCATCTAATCTTTGTGTGCCTACGGGAGGATTTAGATTGGTACCTAAAGGACATAGGGCTGTGAATGACTTATTTGTTAGTTGATAAGTCAGCTAACCATGGGAGCGTAGGTATGTGCGTGACCCATGGGTATGTGAACTATGTTCGCCTCCAATATGTGTGATTTTGCTTATTAAAACGGTTCTGAGAGATTCGAAATACGTAGTCCTTATGTACATGATGTACCGAGATTCGAAAGCAAAGGTATGTGTGCACCGCAGCTTAGCCTAGGGGTGCCCTAATTATATAATTATGTTGAAATTTACGTATTGGTGATGATAACAGACTCCTTTTTAATGTGGGTGAATATCCTTATTAATGTGTGTGAATATTTGCGGCACTTTGAGTAAAGTTAGGATTGAGAATTTTCTATATGATTTAATATAAATTAATTTGAGAAATGAAAAGGTAGATTCACATAAGTTAGATTGAAATGTCTTGAACAAACCCCTATATTATTATGTGAGGACGGGTTACAGGATAGACTAGTTAGTTAGCGGCATAACTAGGATGGGTTATGGATATCCGTAAAGTGTGCACATTAGTTGAGAGGTGAGAAACTCATGTGAGATCACGGAACTAACATGTACTTAATATTCATTGTTTAATGCAATTAAAAATTTGCTATATTTTAAACTGTTTTCACCTCGAGCTCTCACCCGTTTGCTTTCAAATCTATTTTCTTGAAAAACCTTTTAGGTGCCTAGCCACAGGGACGCCAAGCTTAGGAATTCCATTTCAGTGACGTGCTGTAGCTGCTGTGGAAGTTACAAGATCTTGATGATAGAATCCTCCACATTCATACTCAGACTTCTTCAGTTATTAGGGCATGGCGCCCCATTTCATACTCAGTTTCATTGCAGTTTTGGAGTTAATTCACTTATTATTCAGACGTTGTATTTGGTTTTAGTCAGTTTTTGGGATTATTCAGAGGAGTGTTACTCCAGACTCATTTATCATTCCATTATTATTTTGATGTGACTGTGATGTGATGGTGGTATCATGTAGCTAATAATTTTAATTGGTTGCATGTTAATTTAATTTAATAAAATTTGACAACTCACTTTTTAAAGATTAGGTGGCTAGTAATTGTTAAAATAAATGTTTTCGACAGTGATGCTATGAACTGAACCAACTTGACATTTTGTATTAATTTGAATAAAGGAGTATCTAAACGGTATTTAATTAGTCGGGGTGTCACAGGTGGTATCAGAGCATCAGGTTCTAGTGTCCTTAGGATCTGTACGACTTGTTATGTTTCCACGTAGCGTCCTTTGATATAGAGCCCTATATTTTAGGATTGTTGTAATCTTTTTTATCTTAACTCTTCAGATATTTTGAGATATTAATTGTGGACTTATAAGACTTCTCTCTCATTTCATATGCCTCCACGATGTGCACAGAAAGTTCCCAGGGGTGCCTAGCCCGAGCCATGAACGCTGCAGAAGTTGTCGCCATTGTAGCCCAGGCGGTAAATGCCGCTTTAGCAGTTGTGCACCAGGCGCCACCTCAGGCACCTGTGGTTTCCCTAGTCCAAGCTCATGTATTCGTGTCTTCTTGGGAAAGGGTTCGTGATGCCTTTTAAATGGCACACCCTCTGCAGTTTGCAGGTAGCTCTGACGTCGTTGTGTCCAGTCAGTGAAAGAAGGACATCCAAAGACACTTGAGGATGTATGAGTGTACGGATGTACAGAGGAAGATACTGGCTACTTTAAGATTGTAGGAGAAACATTACAGTGGTGTCAGTCTATTATCACCACGGAGGAGAGAGATGTTCTTATCATTCAGGAGTTCTGGGTGCGGTTTGACCGCAAGTATTTTCCCTCAGCAGTGCATACCGAGATGAGGAGGAAGTTGATAAACCTCAAGTAGGAGGGGAAGACAGTGGCAGAATATGAGACCGAGTTCACCAATATTCTGAACATCGTTCCCGATGAGATTTCGACTGAAGAGAAGAAGATACAAAAATTCATGGAAGGGTTGACTTGGAGGATCCGTCAGCACTTTCTAGGAAATCTCTCGTTGGCCACTTATTCTGATGTGGTTAACACAGCACTGCTTCACTGCCAGGATCACCACTTTCACTTGACAGAGGGTAAGAGAGCATGAGATTCCATCCATCAGGGCAGGGGGAAATGGTTCCAGAGGGGAACAATCAGCTCAGGGTTAGCATATGCAGGGTGATCAGAGTTCCCAACAGGGGGATTCTAAGAGATTTTGATTTGGAGGTTTTAGAAATGGCCAGGGAGGTTTTCGGCATGGACAGCAGGGTCAGCACGGCCATCAGGGCCAGTACGGTCAATAGCAGCAGTTTCAGCAGGGCCAGTATGGTTAGGGGTAGAATGGTAACGGTCATCAGGGCCGTGGGCAGCAGGGTCAGAGAGGGGGAAACTTTGCGAGGAAATGTTTTATTTGTGGCAAGACTGGCCACAAATGCTAGGAGTGTCCTGAAAGGGGCAGGGCCCCATAGCTGCAGCAATATGGTGCTCGACACGAGCCCCAGAGACCTATGTTTCCCTCCCCCCCTTCCAGCGCCACCGTAGATGCCGGCTTTACCACCCATTCCAGTAGTCCCAGTCCAATAGTTACAGCTTCAGTACGGGCGAGTCTATCAGCTCCAGTAGGCCGCAGTCCCACAGGATCCACCTTCTATTGAGGGTATGTTTTTCTATTCAGAGGACTATGGGGCGTATTTTATTTGACACGAGGGCCACACACTGTTTCATTGCCACGAGGTTTTCGCACACTATAGGATTTTTAGATATCGCGGAGAGCACGGTTACTTGCGTAGATTCACCGCTGAGTAGGGGTTCTATGATTTCCCTTATATGTAGAGGTGTGGGTATAGAGATCGGGAGGTTTACTTTGCCTGCTGATATGTTAGTGTTAGATATAACTGAGTACGATGCGATCATTGGTATAGATTGGCTAGTTGCGTATCGAGCCATGATTAATTGCTTCAGTAGGAGTATTATTTTTTCCATACCCGAGTAGGAGATGTTCATAGTGGTGATGCCTCGTCCTGAGGGAGGATCGTCCACTCACTTGTACTATATAGAGGAGGAGACCTCTAAGGAAGTGGTAATATCACTCGATTCGATTCCAGTTATTAGAGAGTTCGCTGATGTATTCCAGGATATTCTGGGATTACCTCCTAGTAGAGAGATAAACTTTGTTATCGATTTGATGCTGGGCACTCAACCTATAGCCCGCGCACCTTACCGTATGGCTCCAACAGAGACGAGGGAGCTACGAGATCAGATAGAGCAGCTGTTGGGTCAGGGGTTTATCCATAGGAGTAATTTTCCATGGGGTGCCCCAGTGCTATTTGTGAAGAAGAGGGATGGATCTTTGAGGTTGTGTTTAGATTATCGGGAGTTGAATAAAGTCACGATACGAAACAAGTATACGTTACCCCGAATCGATGACTTATTTGACCAGTTGAGAGGAGCGGCCTTCTTCTCAAAGATTAACTTGCGATCGGGATACCATCAGTTGCGTATCATGGAGCAGGACGTCTCGAAGACTGCCTTCTTAACGAGATATGGTTCATACGAGTTTCAGGTTATGCCTTTTGGCCCAACCAACGCCCCAGCCGTGTTTATGGACGTGATGAATAGGGTGTTCAGAGAGTTCCTAGACCAGTTCATCATCGTCTTCATTAATGACATTCTGGTTTTCTCCCGAACTGAGGAGGAACATAACGAGCACTTGAGATAGGTTTTACAGATGTTGCGTCAGAACGAGTTATATGCAAAATTGAGAAGTGTGGGTTTTGGATGAAGGGGGTATAATTTTTGGGGCATATCATTTCTTCCAGGGGGATATCTGTTGATCCGGGGAAGGTATCGGCGGTGAGGGAGTGGGGACAGCCCACGACACCGACTGAGATACGTAGTTTCTTGGTCCTAGCAGGATACTACAGGAGGTTTATTCGGGGGTTCTCTAAGATATCGGGTCCTTTGACACATCTGACTCGCAAAGGTGTGCTATTTATCTGGAGTGATGCTTGTTAGTTAGCATTCAACGAGTTGAAGAACAAGTTGATCTCAACGCCAGTATCAGCATTGCCCAAATTGGGAATTGAGTATCTAGTCTACACTGATGCGTCCTTACTAGGACTTGGGGGTGTACTGCAACAGGAGATCCAGGCTATAGCGTATGCTTCCCGTAAGCTTAAGTCTCACCAGAAGAATTATCCCACCCATGACTTAGAGCTAGCAGCAGTCGTATTTGCTCTTCGGAATTGGAGACATTACCTCCTGGGAGAGAAATTCTGTTTATTCATGAACCAAAAGTCACTACAATACCTCTTCACGCAGAAGGAACTAAATATGCATCAACGTAGGTGGCTCGAGTTCGTGAAGGACTATTAGTTCGATATCCAATATCACCCAAGGAAGGCTAACGTGGTAGCAGACGCGTTGAGCCGTAGGCCAGTAGGTGAGGTGGCCGAAGTGTGGAGAGCAAAGTGGAAGGAGTTGGGACACCAGGATGCAGTGGCCCAATCATTCATGTCTGTGATGACCGTTATGCCCCAAATCATTATGAGAGTGATACAGGCCCAGGCAAAAGACTCGTTCTGTCAAGAGAAGATAGTTCGATTACTAGTAGAGGAAGAAGAGTACTATATCATTAGTTCAGCCGTGGGCTTACGCTTCAATGGGAGAGTGGTCGTTCCGGAGGGGGAAGACTTGCGACATGAGGTAATGTCAAAGTTGCACGATTCTCGGTTTGCGGTACATTTTGATGGGGATAAGATGTACCAGGATATGAGGCGACAATACTGATGGAGTGGGATGAAGAGAGATATTGTCGAGTTCATTTCTAAATGTGCCACTTGTCAGCTGGTAAAGGTGGACCATTAGAGACCGACATGACTTCTACAACCATTAGAGGTCCCTATGTGGAAATGGGAGAGCATTTCCACGGACTTCATCGTGGGATTACAGATATCGCAGAGGGGTCACGACTCCATATGGGTAATCATGGATAGGTTGACCAAAGTTGCTCATTTTTTACCAGCCTGGACAAACTACATTACGGGACAGTATGCCCAGATTTTCATAGTAGAGATAGTAAGAATCCATAGGGTACCTCTCAATATCGTGTCTGATAGAGACAAGATATTTGTTTCATAGTTTTGGGAGAGCTTCCAGGAAGCCATGGGTACGGAATTACGGTTGAGTACAGCATATCACCCGCAGACAGATGGGCAGACCAAGCGGACGAATCAGATGTTGGAAGATATGTTGCGGATGTGCATCCTAGACTTTGGAGGTGGTTGGGAGCAGTATCTTCCACTGGTGGAGTTTGCTTATAATAACTCATACCGGTTTAATATTGTCATGGCTCCATTCGAGGCGTTATACGTTAGACCTTGTCGTTCCCCAGCATGTTGGCTAGATGTGGGGGATAACAAACTACTTGGGTCAGAGGTTATTCAGGATACTTCGGTAAGGATAGATATGATACAGAGCTGGATTCGGATAGCTCAGGACTGACAGAAGAGTTATGCCGATGCTAAGAGATTCTTCAGAGAATTCAAGGTGGGGGACCAGGTGCTGCTAAGAGTCTCTCCTGTGAAGGGGATTATGCGTTTCGGGAAGAAGGGGAAATTGTCACCAAGATACGTGGGGCCATTTCCTATCATTGAGAGAATTGGGTCAGTTGCGTACAAACTTGGGTTATCGGAACACCTGCATAGGATTCATGACGTGTTCCATATTTCCTCGCTAAGGAGATATCTTAGGGATGACTTGCACCATACCCACACTGCTTGAAAGAACATCGATCTACATCCTGGCAGTTCCTATGAGGAGGGGCCGATTGCTATTCTGGACCACAGCGCGAGGAAACTGAGGTTAAAGATAGTACCATTAGTACGTGTTCAGTGGCGGCACCATAATATCGAGGAGTCCACCTGGGAGCGCGAGGATTGGATGCGAGAGCATTATCCATAATTATTCTTGCCAGGTATACTTTATTTTCCAAATTTCAGGACGAAGTTCTGTTATTAGGGAGAAGAATGTAATACCCCGTAATTTTACTGATTTTATTTAGTGGGATTAATTAAATTAAATGAGAATTAATTGGAAATTAATCCAAATTTAAATACTAGAAAAACGTGAGTTGGTATTTGAGTATGATGATAATATTGAGTATTACTGAGTATATATGGTAATATATGATTATGGAAATTATTAAAATTGTCGCGAGTCATAAATACGACAATCTGAGAAATTAAGTTGGGACGCGAGTGTCAGTCGCGCCAGGAATTAATTTAATTAGATTTAAAAAGTAAATATAATTCTATCGACCGTATGGTCATTTTGAGTACGCCAGTGTGTCCGGAGGGGTCGAGATAGTCAGCAAACACTAGTCGGGGGTTTAGTTTGGGTCCCAGGGCACTTTTAGGCCAAATCAGCAACCCGGGAGTGTATTCTGGTCATTTTAAAATTTAAGAAAATAAGACCCACGAATTTGAGGGTTTATTTAATTGCTATTGGAAATGCCATTAGGGCCATTATAATCCAAAAAGGGAATAGTGGGCTACGTGAGTTAGAGGAGAAGTTGCAGGAGGTTTCCAAAACCTAGCCACCACCTACCACCACCACTTTAGACGAAATTATGACCAGAAAGAAGGAAAGAACCAGTCCTTGGACACCATCAACGATTCTGAACATCAAACTTAAGGCAAGTGATTTGATTCCATTTGTTTCCAGTGAATATATCTTCCATGTTAGTGTAGAAATTGATTTTGTCTTGAAAGATGATAAAAAACCACGAAATTTGAGATAGAACTATAATTCTTGGATAGGAATTGCATGTAGATTAGTTCTGTACGAAATTCAGTAACCAAAATATAACCCTTGATGAATTAAGAACGGATTTAAGAAGAGAAATATCACGATTCTTGAAGAAAATAGAAAACTAGGGTTTTTATGAAGATTTGATCCATATGAGGTTAATTGTTGATGATTTAATGGTTTCAGCCCGTTAGAAATATTGTATTTAGGTTGTACAATGGTCCCATATCCTTAGTTTAGAATTTCATACCTTGTAATGGAGTTTTGGGTCAAATCTGAGACTAAAAAACGAAGAGGTCTGTAGCCTATCTGGTGCGTTCGATCGATCGATATTCATAGGTCGATTGATCTACCACCATCGATCGATCGATATTCATAGGTCGATCGATCGACCTTCCCAGAAACTGTGATATTTTCCCCTTATTGAATTTTTGTAATTTCGACCCTAGAGAATTAGTGGTGGGGACCTTGTGAACATTTTTAAAATTAAGGAAGACCAGTATGCATGTATATGAGACCCGGATTATTATTAGAATTATATTTGGGAGTTATGTTTGACCTAATAAGGTTCGACAAGTGAGGTACTATTAAAGACTGCGATTAAATGAGTTAAATCTATATAGTTGATAATATAAGGTCAGTTGCAGAAATTTGGACCTTAAGAGTATTGGATTAAAGTGTGGGAATAATAGGAGACTTAGTAACCTTTATGGGTTAGGTTTTAAGTACTTGAAACTACGACGTAAGATGTGTCGGTGGACTATATTATATAACTATCCGGAAATATAAAAATGTACTAATTGGATTAATGGTATAGGGATTGATAACATACCTTTAATAATATTATAAATTATCTAAGTTGTGTGAATGCTTAGTATATGGATTTATATGTGTACGACATACCTACCATACTTGCTATCACGGGAGGTCGGCTTTTAGAACAAGACCATCTAGTCTTTGCGTGCCTACGGGAGGATTTGGATTGGTACCTTAAGGACATAGGGCTGTGAATGACTTACTTATGAATTGATAAGTCAGCTAACCATGGGAGCATAGGTATGTGCGTGACCCATGGGTATGTGAACTATGTTCGTCTCCAATATATGTGATTTTACTTATTAAAACGGTACCTGAGAGATTCGAAATACGTAGTCCTTATGTACGTGATGTACCGGGATTCGATAGCAGAGTATGTGTGCACCACAGCTTAGCCTAGGGGTGCCCCAATTATATAATTATGTTGAAATTTACATATTGGTGGTGATAACAGACTCCTTGTTAATGTGGGTGAATATCCTTATTAACGTGTGTGAATATTTGCGACACTTTGAGTAAAGTTAGGATTGAGAATTTCCTATACGATTTAATATAAATTAATCTGTGAAATGAAAATGTATATTCACATAAGTTAGATTGGAATGTCTTGAACAAACCCCTATATTATTATTTGAGGGTGGGTTACAGGATTGACTAGTTAGTTAGCGGCATAACTAGGATGGGTTATGGATATCCGTTAAGCGTGCACATTCGTTGAGATGCGAGAAACTCATGTGAGAGCACGAAACTAACATGTACTTAATATTCATTGTTTAATGCAATTAAACACTTGCTATATTTTAAACTGTTTTCACCTCGGGCTCTCACCCGTTTGCTTTCAAATTTATTTTCTTAAAAAACCTTTTAGGTGCCCAGCCATAGGAACGCCAAGCTTAGGAGTTCCATTTTAGTGACGTGTTGTAGCTGCTGTGGAAGTTACAGGATCTTGATGATAGACGCCTCCACATTCTATACTGATTCCATTTCAGACTTCTTCAGTTATTAGGGCATGTCGCCCCATTTCTTTTAGAGACAGTTTTATCATACTCAGTTTCATTGCAGTTTTGGAGTTAATTCATTTATTATTCAGACGTTGTATTTGGTTTGAGTCAGTATTTGGGATTATTCGGAGGAGTGTTACTCCAGACTCATTTATTATTCCATTATTATTTTGATGTGACTGTGATGTGATGGTGGTATCATTTAGCTAATAATTTTAATTGGTTGCATGTTAATTTAATTTAATAAAATTTGACAACTCACTTTTTAAATATTAGGTGGCTAGTAATTGTTTAAATAAATGTTTTCGACAGTGATGCTATGAGCTGAACCAACTTGACATTTTGTATTAATTTGAATAAAGGAGTAGTTGCTCGGTATTTAATTAGTCGTGGTTTCAACTGTTCTCGCTTGCCCTGCAAAGAGGGTATTACAATGTATTTATAGCCTTTGGGCTATCAATGTTAATAGATAGTGTGCCTTTATCGAATAGGCATTTACATCTATATATGGTAAGGAATGAATGTAATACAATAAGTATTGAAAATGTCTGGTCGTTTAGTATTTCCAATAAGTTGCTCGGTACGCTGAGTAGCTCGGTACATTGAGTAGCTCGATAAATTGAGTATCTCGGCATTTGAACTCGTGCCATGTTGGATGATGCGTGTGTTTATATAATTGGTCCACGTCAGTTGACTAATTTTTGTATCAACAGTATAATACTTATCAATTTATTGCTCATTCACTAAGTAATATTCAAAATAAATAAATATTAACCCTTGTCTCGCTAATTAATATTTATTTTAATCCAAATTAATTTTCCATTTTAATTTAATTAATCCCATTAAATTCTAATATAATATTCATTAAAATTACGGGATGTTACATACTCCCCCCTAATAATGGAATTTCGTCCTGAAATTCGAAAAAAATACCTAGAATGAACAACTCTAGCTATTTATCGCGCGTCTCATCCTCGCACTCCCAAGTAGACTCGTCGATATTGTGATGCCCCCACTAACTCGTACAAGTAGAACTACCTTCGACCTCAATCTCCTCTCATTTTGATCTAGGATAGCCACTGGCCTCTCCTCATATGAAATATTGGGCTATAAATCGATCTCCTCTAAAGTAATGTGAGTGTGAACTAACTCATCCCGGAGATATCGCATTAGCGGAGAAATGTGGAATACATCCATTCGATGTAAATGCTCCGATAACCCAAGTCTATATGCTACTGGCCCAATCCGCTCAATGATAGGGAATAGCCCCACATACCTTGGTGCTAACTTCCATTTCTTCCCGAACCTCATTATCCTCTTCATAGGAGATACATATAGTAACACGTTGTCCTCCACATTAAACTCCACGAAGAACTGCTTGGCATCGGCATAGCTCTTTTATCTATCATGGGCAATACTTATACGCCTTCGAAACAACTCAATTTTGGCCGACGTATCCTGAATCAACTCTGGTCCGAGAAGCTTGTTGTCCCTCACCTCCAACCAATAAGAGGGTGAGCGATAAGGCCTACTTTACAACACTTCAAATGGTTCCATGTCAATCGTAAACTGGTAGGAGTTATTATACGCAGACTCCACCACTGGAAGATGCTCCCAACCCCGTCTAAAATCAAAGATACACATTTTTAGCATATCTTTCAACATCTGATTCATCCGCTCTATCTGCCCGTCCGTCGGCGGGTGATAGGGCGTACTCAATCGCAACTCGGTACCCATGGCTTCCTGAAAACTCTACCAAAATCGAGACACGAAAATCTTGTCCCTATCGGACACAATATCTATTGGCACTCCATATAATCTCACTATATCATTGATAAAAGTTTGGGCACACTCTCCCTTTGTATAATTTGTCCGGACCGGTAGAAAGTGAACTACTTGGTCAATCGATCCACTATCACCCAAATGGAATCGTGATCCCTAATAAATACCCAAAAGTGTACATTTTATACCCCGAATAGATGCATTTTAATTGCTAATTCTCGACAAAATGGGTCTTATGTGTGTAAATATTTAATGTGCAGACTTGATCGTCATTTACGGAGTTCAAACACTTATTTCAGGGCAAATGCGCGATTTATGGAGCTAATTCCCCGGTCCCGTATCTTACCTAAGCTTAACCTAGCCCAAACCGTCACCCGAACCGCGTGTGTGTGTTGTGTTTGTACTTTTATTTTATTTTTATATTTTTATTTGATTCGTTTTTATTTTTAGATTTATTTAGAATTCTCTAGGATTTATTTTCTATTTTTCTATTTCGATTTTGATTTTGATTTTTATTAGTTTTTAATTTTTATCTTTATCTTTATTTTATTTTATTTTTTCAAGATTAGTTTTTAGGAATTTATTTTCTAGTTTTATGAGATTTTATCTTTCTTTAGTTTTATTATATCAGGATAATATTTTTAGTTTTAATAGATTTTTTTTGTGTGTCTTTTATATTTTTTTTAGGATTTTAATTTTTTTTAGTTTTATTAGATTTTTAATGTTTATTTTTATTTTTTTATTTTTAGGATTAGTCTTTAGTAGTTTACTAGATTTTTTTTGTAGTTTAGTTTAGTTTAATTTTTATTTTACTTATTTTTATTAGGTTTATGTTTATTATATATTATTTTCTTATTGTTATTTTTTTTAGTTAGGTACAAACTAATGCACCCACCCACTTACCTATACCTTACTCACACCTAAACAACTCACTCACATACACCATCCTACCATACACCCTCATACACCCTATCACCCCTACTTCTTCTTCAACCTCACACCCACTTTCTCTCTCCCAAACTCCATTAACCCAAACCCAACAACTTCATCACATATAAACCCCCAAATCGGATCCACCAACACCACAACCTTCCAACAACCCCATAAACCCACAAATACCCATCTTCCATTTTTATACTCCTTCCCAAACCGAGACCTTAACTGCCATAACCCGAAACTCGCTGGCATCAACCAACCCCAAATGCCATAACTCGAATCCATCATACCCACGGGTTCAACCCAAAAATCAGCTGTCGCGACCCAAAAACCAAACTCGTCGGCGACCTCTTGCTACTGCAAACCGGTGATCTTACCTACCCCTACCCATGGAAACCCCAAGTCGCGACCCACTGCCCTTTCCCGAACCCATTAAACCTTCGCTAGCCACCTCTGGTTCCATCCTTGTCAACCCGTGAACCACCCAAATCCGACCTCCAGCCAATAAAACCAAACCAGCCCTCTCCCACGGCTCCTAACCAACGACCCGAATAGCCACATCATCAAACCAAGACCCAAGTCAAACCCATTTCCCATTTTTCCATTTTAAAACCCATTTCTTACCCGATGTTAGCTACCAAATGTCAAGACACAAACTAAATTACTCCACATGTTCTTTAAACCCACTTATTCTCTTCTTCCCATTTTAACCGCCAACTAACTGCTTTTAACCATTTACCCAAAATACCCCTAATCACCATTAAACAAATCTCATTCCTTCTCCCACATGTTCTCACCATCTAATTCACATGCACATGTGTGCATATTTCCCGCCTTACCCTCACCCACACCTTACATACCTCATGCACACTCATCCTCTCTCCCCAATTTATCCTTAGCTCCATGTGCTACTATAAAATCATGAGAAGATCCCATTTAAGAAATAGAAGAGACTTGGAGAAGAGGAGAGACAGTTTAGAGTAGAAAATAAATTAGGAAAAATATATTTTTGTAAATAGTTTTATTTTTATTTTTTAAAGAATTTATGAGATTTAATTGTGAGTGATTTGATTTGTATTGAAGATGATAGAGTTCAAATTGCCAAATTCAAGGAGACTTGTTGAAGATTTGTTCTCTTTCTCTACTCTTTTATTTTATATGCCTTTGATTATTTGTTCATCATGTTTAATATAATGTTAGGCTAAATCCCCTTTCAAGGGGTGGGATGATCCCATTATTTGATGTTAATCCATTTTAATTAGTTTATTTACATTAAAATTCTCTTTGATAATTAAGTTTGCACTCTTACTTTCTATTTACGCCTCGAGAGAGGGTAAATGATTTTCGAGAGAAAATCAAAATTCGAGCTATAATACCCATTTTAGAATCGAACTAGAGATAGGGGTTTCTCAATTGTGGTATTATTCCTTTAATTTCAACTCTAGGCTTACTTTTATGATTTAAACTAGTTTAATCGATCGATCCTAGTGGGTGATTTGTTAGATGATGTTTGAATATATATTTCAAGAGTTTTAGGAGTGTTAAATTTAATTTTCTAAAATGTTATTGCCAAAAATACATTTGCAATGAGAGTTGATTTGTGATTTTGATACTGACTTGGGATAATTAATTTTAGTTAACTAGAATATATGGTGTCATCATATCCCATGTTAGTCCTCACTTTTATTTCCTCACCCATCTCATATTTAGATTTTTATTTAATTAGATTTACTTAGTATCTTCACTTACTTTTAATTAGATCTTTGATTTTATAGTCTTATTTCACCTTAATCTCAAAATTATTTTAATATTTAAAAAAGCTAAAAAAAATAGAAAAAGTAAAAAGTCCAAAAAGAAGAAAAAAACAAATGGATTACATTTTTCCACTCTTGCATGTTTCATCATTAGATTTGGATTGATTCCCTTACTTATCGCTACACTCTAGTATTGATAAATTTTTGTAGGTATGAAATGTTTTGATTAGAGGAGCTTTAATGTTGAAAGTCAACTCTATCAACCCCTTTGTGTAGCACGTAACCCAGTAATAAAATCCATGGAAATGGTCTACCATTTCCACATCGAAATCTCTAATGGTTACAGAAGCCCTGCTGGCTTCTGATGATCTACCTTCACTAACTGACAACTGGTACTTCTTGAGATAAACTTGATAATGTCTCTCTTCATCCCACTCCACCAATACGATTGTCTCATGATGTACCATAACCCCATGACTCGTGTGACTCTGCCATCACTACATGTCGTAAATCCTCCCCCTCTAGGACAATCAACCTCCCATTAAATCGTAAACCTCCCTCTGAAATCACAAAATATGACTCGGCTCCCCGGTTAAAAGCAGTCTAATCCGATCCTAACAGAACGAATCCGTTAACTGGGCCTATACCACCTGCATGAAAATTTGGGGGTGATGGTCGTAACCGACATAAATGATCTGGAAATTGATTCATGATGTCCCAACTCCTTCCATTTCGCCTTCCAAAATTCAGCTACATCTCCCACTGGCCTGAGGCTCAATGCGTCTGCCACCATGTTAGCCTCTTTCGGGTGATATTGGATGTCAAACTGATAGTCTTTCACAAATTCAAGCCACCTACACTGACGAATATTCAGCTCTTTCTGAGTGAACAAGTATTGTAGTGACTTATAATCTGTGAACAAATAAAATCTCTCCCCCAACAAATAATGTCTCCAAATTCGCAAAGAAAATAAGACTCTCGCTAACTCCAAGTCATGGGTGGGGTAATTCCTCTCATGGGGATTAAGCGTACGGGAAGCATAAGCTATCGCCTGATCCTCCTGTTGTAGCACACCCCCAAGTCCCTATAGGGACGTGTCAGTAAAAATAAGATACTCCACTCTCGCCCTGGGCAGTGTGAGTATGGGTACTGAAGTCAACTTGTCTTTCAGCTCATCGAAAGCCAACTGGCAAGCGTCATCCCAGATAAACGATACGCCTTTGCTAGTCAAATTAGTCAACGGATCCGCAATCTTTAAAAAATCCTCGTGTAAAACGTTTGTAGTACCCGACTAACCCCAAGAAACTATGCACCTCTGTCGGTGTCGTGGGATGTCCCCACTCCATCACCACTGACACTTTACTAGGATCCACTGATATCCCCCTCAAATATACAATTTGACCTAAAAAATGAACCTCATATAGCCAAAACCCATATTTCTCTAATTTAGCGTAAAATTGGTGTTCGCGCAATGTCTGCAAAACACGATGCAGATGCTCGGTATGCTCCTCCTCAGTCTGAGAATAAATCAGAATGTCATCAATAAAGATAATGACAAACTAATCCAAGAAATTTCTGAACACCCTATTCATCAAGTCCATAAACACAGCTGGCGCGTTAATTAGCTCGAATGGCATAACCCGAAACTCGTAAGACCCATATCTCGTCAGGAAGGCAGTCATACACACATCTTATCCCGAATGCGCAACTGGTGGTATCCCGACCTCAAGTCTATCTTACAGAAGTAGGCATCTCCTCTCAACTGGTCAAATAAATCATCGATTATTGGAAATGGATACTTATTCCGTATCTTAACTATATTAAACTCCCACTAATCCACACATAACCGTAAATAACCATCCTTTTTCTTCATAAACAACACTGAGGCACCCCAAGGCGAAGTACTCCATGGATAAAGCCTTACCCCAATAGCTGCTTAATCTTATCCCGTAGCTCCATCATTTCTATAGGAGCCCTACGATAAGGCGCACGAGCAATCGGCCAAGTGCATGATGCTAAATCAAAAATAAACTCTATCTCTCTGCTAGGTGGCAATCCCAGTATCTCCTGAAATACGTCTGCGAACTCACACACAACTGGGATCGAATTTCGGGAAATAGCTACTCCCTAAGAGGCCTCCACCTCTATGTAATACAAATGAGTCAATGATCCTCCTTCGGGACGAGGAATCACCACTAAGAACATCTTCTGGCCAGGAATCACAAACACCATGCTCGTACTATAACAGTCAATCATGGCTCTATTTACTACTAGCCAATCCATGCCAATAATGGCGTCATACTCCGATATATCTAACACCAGCATATTAGCGGGAAAAACTAGTCTCCCAATATCTATATTCACACCCCATCAAATAAATAAGATAAGTGTCCCTCTACCCAGTGGTGAGTCTACATACGTGACTATACTATCGGTCGTATCTAACAACCCTATGGCTTACGCAAATCTAGTGTCTATGAATTAGTGTGAAGCCCTAGTGTCAAATAAAATGCGCCCCAAACCCCCATGTATAAGAAACATACACTCAAATGTAGGGGGAGCCTGTGGAACTGCAGGTTTGTAGACGTTATACACACGTCCATACTATAACTGCCCCTGTTGAGGTGGGGCAGCTGAACGACTCGTACTATAGTCAAAGATGGTACTAGTGCTAGTGTTAGGAGGGCGGCGGGGAAAATAGGCCCCTGAGGCTCCTGACGAGCGCCCTGCTACTGCTAAACTCTTCCCTTATCTGGGTAATCCGGATGCTTGTGACCATTCTTGCCACATACGAAACCCCTACCTGTAAAATTTCCTCCCCTCTAGCCCTGCTGGCCATTACCACCCTCCCCTGACCCTGATGACCCTAATGGACCTGCCTAAATTCAAATTGTCCCTGTTTGTAATCTCCTGCACGAAATCACTTAGCAGCATCCCCCTAATGGGAACCCTACTCATTCTGCCTCGGTTGACTCTAAGTCGACTATGCCCCACTGGTACTGCTACCCTTTGTCCTTCCCTCCTTCCTGGACCTTCCTGAGTGTTTGCTTCCTTCAACATGAAAGCAGTGGTCCTGACAGTGTAGTATAGCAGGATTCAACACATCCGTGTGTGTGTGTGTGTGTATATATTTTTATGTGTGTGCACATGTGTGGGTTCAAGACACAATTAAATAACCCATTTGCACACCAATTTTCAATATGTGACACCCCGCCTATTCTAATCCTGGGTGATCAGTCCATTATTAAATTAAATAGGAATCATTAATGATTTAATTCTCGACATCACTGTCAAAATCCAATTTATTTTACCAATACCCTAATGGCTCGGTGTCAAAATTTCAATTCTTTTTATTAACATGCAATTGAAATAAACTAAATAAATCAAATTCACCATTTCCACACACACAATAATGAACGATAAGATAGCTAAATAACTAAATATGTTTGGAATAACACTCCAGATAAAAATCCCAAGACAATCATTCATAAATAAAATCCAAATCCAATGCTGGAAATAAAATAAAAGTACAATGTCTCAATAATAACCACCGACTAAGAATGGGCAACATGCTTGACTGGAATAGATGAAATGCAGAACATGAACTGAAAGATGTGGAGGTGTCTAATACCAAGGTCCTACAACTTCCACGCCAGCTGCAGCACGTCAAGTGAAGGAACTCCTAAGTCGAGCGTCCCTGTGGCTGGGCACATAGAATGTTTTTACAAAAATGGATTTGAAACGGGTCAAAGCCCAAGTAAAATAGTTTGAAAACATTTTAGAAAGTACTTAAAATGCATTAAAGATCACATATTAGATACATGTTAGATTCACGTGCTCTTACTTGAGATCCTCACCTCTTAACTATAGTGCACGCCGAACGTACTCTTCTAAACCCACCTAGTTATGCTACCCCGCCTAACTAGTTGACTTAAATCTCTTCCTGCCTAATAATTCATTGTGCCCACCCGTATTGCCCATACAATACGATATTAAATTACCAATCCCTTCTGTTTACTAAGAGTCACCAGTTAATGGTTAAGTTCTCATATACTTAGAGTAAGTCAAATATCACTATCTATCTTATCTACTATTACACTCATAGTAGAATCAATCACATGTATATGTATTTACATCATTCTTATAATATATGCATATACAACATCCCTAGATGCAGACCTGCGATGCGAGCATACTCTGTTATCAAGTCCTGGTACATCACGTACTAATTAAGTACATTGGTTCGAATATCACCCTTAAATCATAAATCAAATCACAAATATTGGAGGCGGACATAGTTCCAAGTCTATGGGTCACGCACCTACCAACGTGCCCAATTGACCGTCGAAACTACCATACACTCAGATAGCATGTACCTATGTTCCATGTTCAGGGGTACAAGTAAAGATCCCCCCAGTGGGCTCATCAGGATAAGATTGTCCACAACGTGGAAACCTCCCGTGATAGCAGGTAACCTAGGTATGTTTACACATAATAAATCAAATCATCGGTATTCACACCAATTATATATATATATATATATATATATATATTCAGTATAGGTATTCACTTAACCCATAATAGATCTACCGTATGTTGTATGATAATTCTCAAATATTCTACATATCATTACTTTACCATTCAGTAGATACCTCACTCGTACCCTACTGGTGTAGTCCATACGGCCGAATCGATTCACCTGTAACATGTCTCGTCTTCTCCATTTTAATAGTTTTGGGTTCTACCATTTTTAGTCCTCTAAACCACCATTACACGATCCCAAACTCTCAACAAAAGGTCTCAAACATCATAGTAAAAGGTATAAATGATTTTTAACGTAATAGAACCATTAAATCATCAATGAACATCTTTAGATTGCATTAATTCAAAATTAATTCTTAAAAACCCTAGTTCATCATTTTTGTTCAAGATCCCAAGTTTCCTCAAAATATCATTATACTAATTCATCAACTTCGTTCTACATGCATCAGGGATTAAGCCTATCACAATTCCTATCCAAGAACATAATTTATATCTTCCAAATTAAGGCCAACATTCATGAATTCAAGAAGTTTATCATCATACTCTAATATGAATATTATATCAACTCATAATTCATCAAGATAAATACTTCCCTCTTTATGTAGGTCTGAACTTCTGCAGAATTATGGTAGGATGGCGTTCCTCTCATTCCTATCTACCCAACGGCGGTGGTGATGGTTCAAGAAAGGTGGGTTAAGCCTTGTAACACCTCTCCTTCTTCCTTCTATGGCCTCTCTTTGTGTTTCTAAATTCTAACCCTAGTATCCTCAACCTACCAGATGATATAAGTCTAGAAAATTCATATGTTCTCTTTCCTAAAAAATCTAAAAGATCGAAGGGGTGCCTATTTGGCCTAAAAATGCTCCGAGACCCAAACGAAACCCCCGAGTACACTTTTCTGACTATTTCAACCATTCCATACAACTGGGGCACTCGAAATGACCATTTGAATTATCTAAAATGAAATTATATTTTATTTTTCCAAATTAAGTCCCAACACAACAGACACGCGCGTCCCGACTAAATTTGTCGTAACTACCGTATTTCTCACTCACGACCATCATAATACTTTCTTATCAATTTACTACTCATTCATTAAGTAATATTCAATATAAATAAATATTAACCTTTGTCTCGCTAATTATATTTATTTTAATCCGGATTAATTTTGCATTTTAATTTAATTAATTCCAATATAAAATTCATTAAAATTATGAGGTGTTACATCATCTCCCCTCACATTTTTTATCCCACTCTTCCATTACCATCTTTTTCATAAATACCCGTTTTATCTCATGTGCCTTTCCAAAATTACCCCTAACCTCATATCACTTATATATTGAAGACTTGGATGCATTTCAAGAAAAAAAAAATCTTCACTTTAGTTTTTAACACGTGATAAATTTTATTCTATCACTCTATAGAGAGTGCTTGTATTTTTAGCAAATAACTCAATATAGAGTGATGTGGTTAGAATATATCTTTTTAGGATGCGTTTTTATGTATAAGTGTATAGTGGGAGGGTATGTTTAGTAAATTTCTCTCATTATTTAAGAATACATTAAGAGTCGATCTTTAGGGAGAAAAACCCATATTCACATCCTTATGGAGATTGTTTGTTATTTTTATAAGATTTATCTCAACATTGAGGAGCATTTGGGAGTTTTCCATTGTTAATATTATAGATATTCTTCGCATTTCTTCTTTTGTAATTTTTTCTCTCATTGAGATTGTTACTTATTGAGAGAAAAATTTGTAAATATTAAGTTTAGTTAGTTTACTTGTTAGCATATTTCTGTAAATATTTTATTTATCGCATAAGCATTTACTTATTAGTTATCTTACTTTAAAAATCAGCACACTTAATTAAGTAAAAATCCCTTGAAATTGTTTTTAAAAGAATAAAAAAGTAAAAAAATATTTAAAATTGATTTTATAATTTTCTTTACATTTAGTTCTTCACGCTTGAAAGGTGGATTGGCACCACTACTTATCTTAATATTAGTTTTTTGTCATATTTTGTAGGTATTACTTGGATTTTGGTTGAAAAACTTTGTTCTACAACGACTATAAGTAACACCCCGTGTTTTCATTAATTAATTATTTAATTAATTAAAAAATTAGAGAAAAATAAAATTTTGGATTTAATTATTTTTAATAATTAAATATGTTGATTTTTATATTCGAAATTTGGAAAACTAGATTACAAGACTCCTAATATGAGTATATATAAGTCTTGGGCCGTTTAGAAGAGTCCTCAAAACATAAAACTCTCTAAGTGTTCTCAAATCATAAAACTCTCTAGACAAAAATGTATAAAAATATTGACCGTTCGACCGAGTTGAGATTTTTTGTGCATCTTCCTCTCGTCTTCAGCTACTACGCCCCCAAATTTCAGCCAATTCTAACGATCTGATCGACCAAAATATTTTTTTAAGTGTTTGTATCTCATTAGAACTCTTTTCTTAATCAAACTCATAATCCTTTATATATCACAACAAATACATGGCTTGACTTTTCACACTTTTTCATTAACTTTTCAACCAAAAGAACTCTCTAAAATTGTTCCCTTTCATCTACAAACTTTAGCCCCAAACTTAATCAAGTGTTTGACTCAATATTTGAAGGCTTAATTGATGTTTTCTCAAGATTGTTCAAGAACTATTCTTTGCTATTTTTTGGAGAGGAATCCAACTGTCAACTCAGATCTTCTTTATCTAAATCACAGGTATGAATATTCTATTCCTTTTCTTAACATTATGCGTCTTAAGTGTCACCTAAACCCTTAATCATGTATTTTGTTAAAATCAATTAGTAACTTAATTAGAGAAAATGGACACTAATTTTGGGACTATTTTTATGAAACTTTTAAATATGAATTAATCTTTGGGGATGCGTACACACTTATAGAAAAAATTAGATGATTTATAAAGAGAACGATTATGTCATATTGAAAATTATTGCATGTTAATTAATTTAACATTGTTGAATGTAATTAATCGTGTTGAAATCAATGACGGTGTTAGTAATTGATGTAAAGTAAATTGGAACCCTTATGACTAAATTGTTATGTTGTGCATATTGAATTGTGTTTTGTGTGATTTATTTTAGTCACTTTTGCCATCGCGGGGACGAGGGACTTGTGGGTAGTATATTGCTCACCTCTATTATAAGATGTTTACTAGGTATAGGGATAGTGGGTAGGCCTTGGTTATAATTTATGCTTGCTAGGTATGGGATTAGTTAGTGTAGATTCGTCGGGTTTTATATTTCGGGGTGGGGCAGATTTTTATGATTTACCATCATTACGCTAGCCTAGGCATGAGACTAGGACATGATATATGTTAGTACTTCATCCTATATATAGGATAGGACAAATGTGTACTCTGGGACCCTTAGGTATGGGACTAAATGGTATTTTTGAGGATCTCACATCAAAAAAGGGCGGGGTAATTTGATAATTGAGAATTTGAGAAAATGAGAATTAATGCCTAAGATAAAAACGGGTATTAAAATTGGTGGCGACATAATGTGTGGGGAATGACAGTTCAAACGGGTCAACTGGCATTTATGTTGTGTCGTGTGTAGAATCTTGTCATATTGCGGGGTCGATAGTTTAAACAGATCAGCTGGCTATTGATAAGGGGAAGTGTAAAACTTTGGTGGTAGACCACCCGTGGCGGGAGGACCGCTATAATTATACTAATAATAAATTTGAGGAGAATAATAAATTGGATTAATTTAATTAAATTGACAACGTGGGGCTTTTTTATTTAAAATCATATTGGTGTGCATTGTGAATAACAATTACTGAGGGTAGTTAGTGACTTTTGTTATTGCGTTTAATTATATTCCGTTTAATTAAAATATTCTATTGTGATATTTATCATGTATAATGCTACTGTCTGGGTTCACGGACCCTATTTGAGGGGAGTAATATGCATTTATGCTCGGGGCTCTGACCTCGTGCATTGACTAACCTTTTCAGGAATAAGTATGGAGAAGCTGCATAGGATTATTTGGAGTCTTTTTTGGGGGTGCAGTTGGAGTTATTTACTTTATGCGTATTAGTTTAGTTTAGTTTTCTTTCCTTCGAATTTACATTGAGACACAATTTATGATTTTTATGGGGTCATTTAGTTCCAAAGTTGTTATGGGTTTTATTCATATATTTCTTTATGGAGTCAGTTGGAGATTATTCAGTTTTATATTATTGGAGATTGGATTAGTATTTGGAGTTTTAGCATGTGATGGCTATCTTATTGCACAGTCAATTATTATCTTTTAGGATTGATTCAATTATTAATCTTGTGGATTATTTTATTTATGTCTCATATCTTTCTCATGCTAAGAATGGTATTTTATTTACTCGCGCCCGACTTAGTTTTGGTGGCGATCGACGCCAGAATTTAGCGAGATGTGACACTATACAAAGAACATTATATCAAATGGCATTATTTTCGAGGAAAGGAGAACTTCAGCGTTGGGTTCTTTTGGATTTTAAGGGAGCGTATCAGTCTCACTAACTATAAATAAGTCAACACAATTGTAAACTTGGGGCCCGGACCACGGGGTGGTCTCAACTTCGAGGTTCTCAGGGTGATATGGTTGGTCACACTCAAAATTTGGTATCACACAAGATAAATCAACATTATTCCGTGTGGGTGAAACAAATGGGTTAACTTAGGAGAAAATTCGACTCTCTCGCACACTCCAATTCATTTAAGCATTTGTCAAGGCATTACAGATCTTGATTTTGAGCCTGAGTAGCTTGTTCTTGCTTGATGATGAAATTTTACAATAGGCTTTCAAGAGTGAATGTGGATGATGGTGGGGAAGTGATGGGTGGTGGTTCAATGGTGTACTATTGAGGTGGACACAACTCTCTATTAGCATGACTAAATGGATAAAACTCATATAAAGTGTGGGGAACGGGGCCAGGTTAGTTATACATGGGAGAAGGTTCTTGGTTGAAAATCATGGGGAGTATAGTGAGGGAACTAATCAGGCTGGGGTGAACTTAGTTGCCATTATGATTCTTGGAAATCATGAGTATCCACACCATGAGGTTGGGTTGCATATTACGTGGGAGGATGATCAAGCCTTCAAAAATATCTTGGTTAATCACATCCGTGGGTATTGGATATGTCATGGAAATAGGCCTAAGTGGGTTTTGAAATAGCGTCGTATGGATAAACTTGGTCCAAGGTTGGTTCAGATGGATAAAAAGGGTATGGACACTCATGGGACAAATAATTATCTTGAAAGAAATCAGTGCACGATGAAGCATTAAACACGTTGACGCTCATCAGTGGTTGCAGTGGAATATGATATTATCGCATGGAATGTTCAATGGAATCAACTGGTCGTTTGATAGATTTGAAGCCACTAAGTATAATGTGAAATATGGAATCAGGCTCAACCTCAAACATGATTCGAGAGGATGGGAGATGACTAAAGTAATCTCGTAAAGGACATTCTTCGGCCACAACAGAATAGCTGGTGGTAGAAAAAAAATTCTCCCCATAATATTTTTTATTTTTTAAATTTTTAAAAAAGAAAGAAAATCTTTTTCGAGTTTTGAATTTTTGAAAAAGAGGAGAATATTTTGGGATTTTTGACTAGTTTGAAACGCGTGAAAATATTTTTGGGATTTTTTTTAATATAAGAAAAAGGAAGGAATTTTTTTTTGAATTTTTGAAAAAGGGGGATAAAAATGGTCTCTCTTTGAAACACAAAAGGATGAAGCACATAAAATCGACTACCAAAGAATTAAAATTAGATAGGTACAAGCAACTGATAAGTCCTAACTAGCACCTAGCCAATTTTTTTTTATCTTGCACAATGAATTCCTAGACTCAACACATTTTCCACTTATCATGTTTTACAATCAAAAGTTAAAGAGTATTACATTCTAAAGAAAGCCTTAAAAGATCATTAATGAAGATTTAAACCTGTGAGTTAAGAACTTTTCACCCTTTTGAGGGTCTTTACCCAATCTCCGAGTCACAAGTTGACTTAAATTTCTTTGCTATCACACTGGGTAGTTATATGATCTCATTATTCTTCATATTTGGCACGTGTATTGAGAATGGCATCGCTTTCGAGATATAAAAATTATGTGTCTTGTACTTTTGTCCCGAAAACTAAACGTTCATCGATTCACTCATACACATACCCTTTTTCATATATCGCCATTCACTTTTCCATATTTTCACTCATCCATGTATATTTGCCTATATCATCCATTCATCATTTCCCATTACTACCATCCATTTTTAGAAAAAAAATTGAAATTCTAAATGAAAAAAAACGTCTTCATTGGTGTTATTTGAAAAGAAAAGTGCATTGAAAAAAATTTAAAATAAAAGAGAAAAATAATTTATAGAGTAAAGAAAAAAAGAAAAAAAAATATGAAAATGGAAAATATAAAAACAAAGCATGCAATAAACAACACTATGAAATGAAGACATAAATTGTTCAAGTTATAATGCACTCTTATAAAAATTCTCACACGCATTTTATCATTCCATTTACTATATATCTATCCATCACCCGTCATCTATCACATAAAATCTCATTTTTACCCTTGGTAAGGTGTTTGGGCGAATGAAAAGTCGATATGGTGAATAACTCGTCATTCTTAACATAGTGGTTAGCGTTCCTTCATGATATCAAATTCTTTCATGTATCTATTATTTTATTAAGTGTGTGAGACATTTGACTTTATTTACATTTACTCAGATCCTCACACACTATAAAGATACATTAGACCAAGTCTCAGAGATATTCGATAAAAAGAGACATATCAAGTGAGATTTGAACTCAATGCACTGATTCTAAAAGTCAATTTAGGAATTATTCTTGTGATCTTTAAGATTGACTCACACAATACACGTTGAGTTTTAGGAAGGATTGTGTCTTAGGTATTAATTAATCTATAATTTTCTTACACGGATAGTTGAACGTTGTATTCCTTGGAGTTTTTTTAGATGTATTATATGACATTTTTATCGTCTAATAAGATACTTTCTTTCAATAAATCATTTTCAATACCATTTTTGAATTTTGTGTGTGTATTCACTACAAACCCTCACGAAACAACATTTGTCTAGTAGGGTAACCTATAGGTATAAAAACTTGTTACACATACTAAGTTTAATCGCAAGTGCATGCAAAAGTGACACACTTTTGACTACTTATCTCTATATCTCTCCATATTTTCTCGAGGACTAGCAATATTCTGTCTGGGGATGGTGTGATAAGCACGCAAAAGTGTTAAAATTATACACCGAATAAATGTGTTTTAATTGCTAGTTCTTGATAAAATTAGCCTTATGCGTGTATTTTTTTTATCTTATAGGTCAATTTTCATTTGTAGTTTAAACGCGGTATATCAAGACAAATGCATCAATGATGCACTCAAGCAAGCCTAAATCCAACCTCGTTACCTAATACCAAAGACAACACCAATTCCCTAACCTTTCATTATTTTCCATGTGTGTATCGTATTTATATGACTATTTTATACGTTATTTTGAGGTCTTTTACATATTTTAGTTATTTTATTTGTGTATGTATCATTTTATAAACAGTAATGTTTAGGTATTTTATATTAGTATATTAGTATGTGTCTTTTTGTGGGTCTTATATATATATATTTTTGTGTGTGTGTGTGTGTGTGTGTGTGTGTGTGTGTGTGTGTCGTTAATAAATTTTTCTTTATCGTATGTCTTTTTATATTTTTTTATATGTGTGTGTTTTAATTTTTAATATCAGTATATTTTATTTTTATTATTTTTAGTGTGCCATAAATATTTTCATATTAATTATTCACTAGTTATATGTCCTATAAAAAATATGGTACACACACCCACCCTAGTCTCCATATACTCACACATACCATAATAACTCAGTCATCTCATACCTTTTACTATACACCCACCCACACCCTATAAACTCTCACACCTTAAATTTTACAAAACAATCAAATCAAATTTCATTTTCTCTCTCTCTTTCTCTCTTCACTGTTCACCTATCTTCTCCATCTCTCATCTTCACTCACCCACCCACCTATACCCCCTACCTAACCAAATAGTCCCAAGCTCAACCAAGTAAACCCATTACCATCCAGCCCTTAACCCGAGCCAGACCACAAACCCAACTCCACCTTATTTATGCCCAATCTAAATCGTGTCATACCCTTACTTCCTAGACTTGACACACCCCAAAACAAGTCCTACCCACCTACCCGAGCCTAACTGGTACACACCCATAACCACTCAAACCTATTCTAAAACCACAATCCAGCAGAACCAACCGAGTCAGCCCATACCCGACAGACCCGGGTTCAGTCCACGACCCATTTCCAATTCAGTCCCGACCTTTTATTTTTACCCAAGAGAGATTTATATATGTGTATGCACATGTGTGGTTTCAATGGACAAATAAATAACCCATGTGCACACCTAATTTTCATTTCCCCTCACATTTTGTATCCCACTCTCCCATTACCATCTTTTCCACAAATACCCATTTTATCCCATGTGCCTTTCCTAAATTATCCCGATCCTCGTATCACCTATATATTGAAGACTTTGAGGCATTTCAAGGAAAAAACACTTCATTTTAATTTTAAACATGGGATAAATTATGCACTATCACTCTACGTAGAGTGTTTGTATTTTTAGTAAATATATTAATATAGAGTGACGTGGTTAGAATTTATCTTTTCTGGATGAGTTTTTATGTACAAGTTTATAATGGGAGGTTTTGTATTTTTAGCAAATTTATCTCATTATTTAAAAGTGCATTTAGAGTTCATCTTTACGGAAAATTTCCCATATTCAAATCCTTTTGGATGCTGTTTGTTATCACCTTTATCTCAACACTGAGAAGTATTTGGGAGTTCATCCATTATCAATATTATATATGTTCTTCTTCTTTCTTCTTGTGTAATTTTTTCTCTCTTTGAGATTGTTGCTTATTGAGAGAAAATTTTGTAAATATGAAGTATAATTAGTTTACTTGTTAGCATATTTCTGTAAATATTTTATTTTTCTCATATTTCTCTCATTTACATTTACTTATTAGCTAGTTTACTTTAAAAATCACCACACTTAATTAAATAAGAATCCATTGAAATTATATTTAAAACAATAAAAAAGTAAAATCAAATATATGAAAGTGATTTTACAATTTTCTTTACATTTAATTCTTCACACTTGAAAGGTGGATTTACACCCCTACTTACCTTTATATTAGTTTTTTGTCACATTGTGTAAGTATTACTTAGGCTTTGGTTGAAAAGTTTTGTTCTACAATAACTATACACAGAACATTTCATCACTTGCCTCTAAAATAGCCCAAAAACTTGATTTAATTTGAAAGAGATGATGTCTTGAAAATAAACCTTGAAACCCTCTTGAATTCTCTTAAAAATTTATTTGAAAATATTCAAATCCCCCTCGAATCTTGACTTGAAATATGGGATAATAATCTAGGATTTTAGTTTGCTATTTGGAAAGAAATTTGGGTGAGAGATTAATGAGATAAAGGTGTTTTAAGAGATAAACATATGGTTTAAGGTTCTGTGGAGAGAGAATAAGGGTTTGTGTGTACAAGAGGAGAATAGAGGGTTGTATCCCATTATTAAACGAACCACTCGCAATAATGACTTGTACCACCACTATAGCTTCCCAACCCAAATTTTTGCGCCGCCATATTGTATTCTTCATGCTCTCTTTAATTAATAGTTCCCTTTAAAATTATGAAGCGTTGCAAATGGTGTATTTATTGGATCATTAATAGAGAAATAGTATCATATAATCATGCACTTATGATACCACGTGTCCGCTCTTAATAAAAATAAGGACACAGTATGGATGCAATATGTGTCCCATATGTTCCCCACTATAAAAACAATATTTTCATATCTGCAAATACCTCGGGTCTTTATTGATGTTGAGCACAGACACATGATGCACTAAGTGCATAATACTATTTCTCTCATTTATAGAAGGGAAAAAGATTATAAAGTTGGGTGTTTCAATTTGTGACATCACTTTTCAATGGTACATGGACCCAATTTTCATTATCTTCCGATATAAGGAAATTTTAATAAAATCTTGTATTGGGATGATTTTTATTTTATATAATTTAGATTAAAAATAAAAATATCTAGAAGATTTAAATACTTAGATTAGGGGCCATTTTGATTCTCATCATAAATTTTGGAGTAATTCTTATCTTCCAGCAACATTTGGAACACATTGTGCTTTTTTTCCCGCAATAATAGTGACAACTATTTTCTTGAAACGAGCAGCTTATTTTCCAAAACTACTCTATATACCCCCAAATTATAACAGATTTTGCCACTGATCGCAATCGAACACATCAAATATAATCCATTAGTCGTTTGTGTTTTTCGTTCGACGACTCCTTTAA
This sequence comes from Sambucus nigra, assembly GCA_949130495.1. Lineage (NCBI taxonomy): Eukaryota > Viridiplantae > Streptophyta > Magnoliopsida > Dipsacales > Adoxaceae > Sambucus > Sambucus nigra. The sequence goes on along the minus strand of OX422211.1, from coordinate 204,780,615 downwards.
TAAAATTATTACATAGTTATCATCGAGTGAAAATTACAACAAATTCATGCTTCATTTAATGGAATTTGTAGTTCGTTGTATTTAACAGGATTAATAGGATTAATACTCTACTGAAAAGGTGGTTGATAAATATATTAGGGGAACACATAATTAATGAAAGATTATTTTTATTCAGAGCCAACTTATGACGTCAAGTTCTTTCGGCATAATTCTCCATGAGGAACTCAATTCGTATCCTTAATGGTATTTCTTCCTAAGAGGACTATTTTTTAAGAAACCAGGATGCATGAAAAAAGGACTTTATTCGGTGAAAAAAAATGATTATAATTAAGCTTATAAAACGTTTTTCACAAATACCTTGTAAATCCAAACCACTTTATATGTTACGAAACCCCAAACTTTAAAATAATTAATCCCATAAAACTTTAACAATTTACCAAATAAGTTTCATAACTGCAATTAAATTTATTTCAACTTTAAATTCTCATGAATAACTTTAAATTCACAAATTAAATTATATAATTAATACGGATTCCAATTTAATTAATTAAATTTATTCTAATTAATTAGTTATTAGTTATCTTTAAAATTATGATATATTACATTATTTCACCTTAACTAAAAGAATTCCATCCTTGAAATTCATAGGAAATAAATTATACCTGGCTCAAAGTACTTGCGGATACTACTGCCTCATGTATCCTCTATCTCCCATGTGGACTCGTCCTTGATATGGTGAAGCCATTGAACACGATCTCCTTATACCTCAAAATATGGACTCTACGGTCTAAAATACACATTGGTTCTTTATTATACAAAGAATCGACTTCGAGATGAATATCCCCCAAGTCAATGTGCTGATAGGTAGCCTCACCCCACAAAGACTGACGAAGAAAATGTTCTAGAACTGATAGGCGATACCAAGTGTACTTATTTGACTAGTGATCATAATTGACCCAATATACCTCAGGGTCAGCTTCCCTTTATTCCCAAAATGCATCACCCCTTTTATGGGTGACACTTTGAGAAGAACCTGATCACCCACTTGAAACTGCACGTCCTTCCTCTTCGAATCTACTTAACTCTTCTTCCTACTCTAGGTAGTCTTAACCGGCTCCCGCATTATTTTAATCTTCTCAATCGTATCCTGAACGTACTCGGGTCCCAATAAGCTAATCTCACCCGAATCCAACCAATATATGGATTGTCTACAAGTTCACCCATACAACACCTCATACGATGCCATACCAATCGACTTTTGAAAATTATTTTTATAGGTGAAATCCACCAATGAAAAATTCACCTCCCAAATATTCCGAAATCTAAAACGCAGGCTCACAACATATCCTTTAGAGTCTGATTCACTGTAGCCCATTGGTCTGAGGATGATAAGACATACTCAAGTGCTATGTCATCCCCATGACCATCTAAAAACTAACCCAAAACTGAGATATAAAAGTTGAATCTCTATCGGAGATGATCGATAAAGGTATCTAGTGTAAACAAGTGATTTCAGACACATACGACTGTACGTACTGTTCTGTTGTGTAATATGGGTAGATAGGCAATAAATGTGCAACCTTCTTCAAGTGGTACACTATAACCCAAATAGAGTCGTGTTGTCTATGTGTCAAAGGAAATCCTACGATTAAGTCCATCTAGATGTTGTCTAACTCTCTCGAGAATGGGTAAGGTCTGATGTGTACTCGACGGTCGTTGGTGATCCATATTCACTATCTCACACAAGCTGCATTGGGACACAAACGTAGAAATATCCCGATTCATACCAGCCCACTAATACTATCTTTTTATATACTTGTACATCTTATCCCCTCCAGGATGCACCGAAACTATGATCCATTGGCCTTTTACATGATAGGCCTACACAACTCAATATTTTAAGATACAATCAACCTCGCTTTGTACCATAATCCACCATCAGAACCTGAGGTGTAAAAAGGTACACCAGTATCCAAAACCCCAACCACTCTTTCCTTATATGCCACATCATCTATTTGTGCTCAAACTACTCGCATAATGATATTGGGAGTTATGATGAGCATCCCTATAAAAGCATCGACCAACTAACAAATCACCTTAATGGAACCCATATCGGTCAACTGGAGAGTAGACAAATTATTGCTTGGTCGTCGACTAAAAGCATCTGCCACCACATTAGCCTTTTTCGAGTGATACCAAAATTGTAAACTGGTAGTCCTTAATGAACTAAAATCACCATCAATGTCTTATCTTCAAGTCCTTTTACGTGGACAAATACTAAAAACTCTTGTGATTGTTGAAGAGCCTGAACTTCTCACCTCACAAATAGTGTCTCCAAAACTTGTATTGCGAACATTAACATTGCTAATTCAATACCCCACCTAGTCCCAACAGGGAAGCATAAGTATAGACTAAATACTCAATCCTACTCTTAGGTAGAGCCAAAAATGGAGCCAGAGTCAAATTTTCCTTGACACTATCAAAAGTATGTTGACACCTCACAATCCACACAAATTGAATACCCTCCATAGTTAACTCAGTCATCGTTCCCACTATTTTTGAGAAACCAAAAATAAACCTCTTGTAGTAATTGACCAATCATAAAAATATATGAAGATCCATAGGTGTCGTGGGTTGTCCCCAATCTAATATGGTTGATGCCTTCTTCGAATCTACTAAAAATCTGGACTTCGAGACTACATGGCCCAAAAACTGCACCTAACATTTCCTTAACTCGTACTTGTTGAATTTATCATATAACTTATGCTCCTATAATGTCTAAAATGAAATCCCCAATTTCTTGGCATGCTTCTCATTTCGTGAATAAATCAAGATGTCATTAATGAAGAGGATGATAAATTAATCCAAGTACAACTAGAACATCGAGTTCATTAGATCCATGAATATGGTTGGGGTGTTGGTTAGCCCAAACAACATGACCTTGAACTCATAAGAAACATAACGATTCATATAGTCACTCTTTCATATGTCCTCCTCCCGTACCCTCAACTGATGATAACCCGAACGCAAATCTATCATTGAGAAAGTATCTGATAAAACAAATCATTAATCCTCGACAAAGGGTATTTATTTCTCACTATCACCTTATTTAACTCACGGTAGTCAATGCACAACTATGAAGTGAACCATCTCTCTTTATTAAAAAAAGAACTGGATCTACATATGGTGAAGTTCTACGTCGAATGAATCCATGTTCAAATAACTTCTTAATCTGCTCTTGCAACTCTCTCATCTTTAAGGGAGACATTCAATAAGGTGCCTTAGCAATCGTCTTAGTTTTGGCAGCCAAGCCAATCAAAAAATAAATATATTTAGTCGGTAGCAACCTAGTCACTTCCTCAAATACATCAGGGAAATCTTAAATAATTAGTATCGAGTCTAAGGGAACGATCTTCTTCTCCCGTGTCTCCTCATCTATAAAGTATAAGTGTGTCATAGAACCACCGTATAATCTAGGCATAGCCACAATATACATATCTCGACTCGATATTATGTAAAGAATCAGTTAAATCCTACAATCTTTGTGAGTCTTGTATTTAACCAACCAATCCATATACAAGATCACATCGTAAGAATGGTTATATAAAACTAATACGTCTTCCACAAAATGCAACCTAGTGATGTTTATCCCAACATCATCACAAGTCTCCTAAATATGAGTCGACACACCCAAATGATTAGCTATTAATAAATCCTTATCATACGGTTTAGGTAACAAACTAGAAGTTTTCATAAAACTACGTGATACAAAAGAGTGTGTGTGCCATCGATGTGAAATAAAACTCTATCTAAGGTGTTATAAACATAAATTGTATTGTCCATAGCTTAGACCTACCGTTAAACCTCTTGTTAGATTATATAATCTGATATACCCTACCGCACTGAAGTTGGGAATGCTACGGTGCAATTGGGGGTACTAGAAGTACCATTATCATTTGTGGCCTTGGCTTTAGGAGATGTTGAGGGAGATACTACTAGTGTTAGGTCCTGAACTCTACTCATCTCGCCCCATTTGAAGGAGTCTATTTTATATGCCTTGGGCACCCAAGATTATCCCATCTTCTCCAGCTTTCTCTTATGCTCTCAACGATGCTAAAAGTGCATTAATATGGCATCCACCACCTGAGCTTAAATGGAATATACCAGGTTCCCCAAAATCACATGCTTTATTTATCATGTTGTTATCGTCTAAAAATGGCGAGGTAATTTGCGTATTGGTCAAGGGTTTTATGATAACAAATAAAATAATAATAAATAGAAAAGAATAGAACAGAATAGAGAGAGTGGGGTTGATAGACAATAAGGATGAGACGGGATTTACGTGGTTTGGCCCAGAAAGGAAACCTACATCCATGGGTGCCACTAATTCTTCTTCTGTAGTTCGGAGTATATAGTTAGGGGTTATGTGATTACATAGATGATTGAGCCGTCCCTTTTCATGTGGGTTTACCCACTAGTTATAAGTGATTAGTTAGGAATCTTAAGGGAGAAGTGGACCACCTATATAGGTAAGGCAATTGCACTAATATAAATATTATAATAGATTGATAACAGATTGATATGTATTAAATACAGCTTGCGCGTTTGAGGGAGTGCGCGGGTAACAACCGCGTTCCCCTTATTCTCACGTGACTTATGAGAACTTCGCCACGTATATGTGAGGACACTCCTACACATTGTAATCAAAATATTACATCAGATGAGGATAATTGTCAATTGAGGTTGGACGAACAAATACATACCTGAGCCGACCTCATGCTGGAAATGAGGCCGATTATATGCTGAACGATTGGGGGTCCCTCATGCCACCTAGCTACACATAGGTAAGATATACAAAGGTATAACATAAAGCCATAAAGACATCGTTCATGACCTCTGCGATATTGAATATTCCCCACTTTAGAGCGATTGGATGGGATGTTTATTCTGCTCGTTGTTGAACTATATTGGTCGACTCGCTTTTTAGTCAGCATGGGCCGAATAGATTGCCATGGATTCTTATGGAACTATTAAGAACACGTGGCAAGCATTTGAACCATCTTCTTATAATGATTACTACAGGGGGTGTGTGCAGTTTCTCTACACGACCGATTGAGTTTTACAGGTTTACGTCTTCACATATAGTAACTTTTCATCCATATTTTTGAAACTATAAATACCCATCATCTTCTTTTATCCAAACCATAATTTTAAATTTTTCGAGTTTGTATAAAGAGAAAAAGAAGTGTTCCAAAAATTCTAAAGGGTGATCTTATCGCGATGACTGCTTTCACAGTTCTTCCTTCTGCTCATTTGGGACGCTTTCTGGTGTTATTTCCTATAAAAATCCTTCTTCTTTCATTTCGTTTACCAGTTACATCCTTTTCAATCCTTTTTTGGGTTTCATTATTTCTCTTGACTTTAGTTTTGTTTTTCCTAGTTGGTGTGTGGATTGTTATGGAAATTTATGATGGTAGTATGCTAATTTAGACGACCATTGAGTTGGTTGGCCAAGGGTTAAGGCGACGTTAGAATTTTTGGTGTCAATGTATTGTGTGAGAGACTTTTTGTTCAACCCCTAGTTCCAAAGTTGCATTTGTTTCGTCTTTTGAAGTTTAATTGTCATCTTTAAGAGTTTTTCCCCCACATTCAACGTAGTTACGAATTTGTACCCGAGCTTGAGTTTTAATGCTCGTGAATCACTACTACAAGGTTCCCTCACTCTCCACAGGTAATTAGACCGGAGGGTGAACCGGGGAACCCTAAATATACACCCAAAACTTTATCAAGTAGCCGCTCTGCACTTATCCAGATGAGCTTTTCATTAATTACCATGTCTTGGATAATTTTAAAGTAGGTTGTTCTGTACCCCTTTCTCCAGATATTAATCTAAAAGGCAAAGAATCTATGTCTTCAATAAATTTAGAATCCCTTTTTGAGGATATTGGTTCGAACAAAGCTGAGGATGTTAGTACCAAGAGTGTGATCCCCTTTTCATCAACTTCCCAGTGGATAAATCTTTGCCTGACATGATAAAGGAGGAGGAACATAGCTCTTTCAATTCTTTTGATTCTGATGATCTTGCCCCAAATGATGCCTAGTGGTATCCTAGTACCATAACTGATGATGAACTTGACAATTTAAAAGAGAGGTATGGCCTCTCCATAGCTATTCGAACGAGGATTTCATCGTAAGAAGAGAGGGTTATGATGTGAACAACGTCGAGGAGATTTGTTTACCCCTTTGGGCTCTTCAGATAGGGATTAGGTTACCCTTTCATCACGTGATATGATTAATATTGAGAGGTTATGGGGTCCATTTAGTCCATCTCCCCATAATGCATACAGGACCATATTAGGAGCTATGATGCTTTGTAAACTCAAAACATGATTAGATCTAACTGGGGACATTTTTAGATATGTCCATGGGTTAAAGGACAATGCCAAAGCTCATGTCTAATACTATTTTTCTCCTCAAAAGTCTCAGTATAGGATGGTGACTATTGTTCAGACCATTAATAATAACTAGAAAAGGTCAATATGTGTTTTCAAAGGGGGGTTGGGAGTTTAGGCACAATAAAAATATAAATTTGAGTAGGATCCCCAGAGAATGGAATGGGTCGAATCAGATAGGTACATGATTTTCTTTTATTTTTTATCTTCTCAATCTTTTTAACCCAACCTCTTGTTTCAATGTCATGTATTTGATCTCTCCAGTGAAGCCCATAGATTACCCACGCCACTACTGGATTTAGTTGAGGCCTATTGCGAGAATAAGCCTCCAAAGTTCAAGGAGTTATCTTCGATAGAGAAGTTTATTTTCACTGGTTATCATACTTTTCCACGTGGTGTTCCTGTAGTGGAAGTCGAGATTCCTTTAGAGGTATACTTGTTGTACGATATACACCTTGACGTGGCTAACTAAGTGGAAAAAGGAGAGGGATAGGGTATTGAACCGGATAGACGTTCAATTCATTGAGGAGGATCGAGCATTGTTGTTGCTTGCATCATTACCCGATTCATACGAGCATTTTGTGACCACGCTCATGTTTGGGAAGTCTACGCTCCGGTGCAACGAGGTTGTGCAAGATATTCAATCTCATGTCACGATGAGAAAGAAGGAAGGTGGAGGTGACGGGTATTCCCATAATGAAGGCCTTATGGCGAGAGACGGAGGTGGGCAAAATGGCGGGAGGAACTTCAACCGGGGATTTAATGACGGTAGTAGGTCTAGATCGAGAGGTGTTGGTGGTAAAGGGCCGAAATGCTACAAGTGCCGAGAATGGGGTCATATGATCCGAGAATGTCCTTTATGGAACGACAAGGTTAAGGGCAATGTTGATTCCGAGAGGGCAACGGTAGCGAGTGCGAATTATAAAGATGAACTTGGAGAACTTCTCACAATCTCCAAGGTTAACTCTCTTTCCCAAGATGATTGGATATTAGATTCGGGATCGTCGGATCACGTTTGCTCTAAGAGGGAATATTTTGATACTTTCACGGAAAATGGAAAAGGTTCCATGTCTTTGGCTAACGGAGAGAAGGTCTCCGTTGAGGGTGTCGGGACGGTGAAACTCAAGATGTTCGATGGGGTGGAACGCACTTTGGGTGGTGTGGTCTATGTCCCAAAGTTGCGAAAGAATTTGATATCCATTAGCCGTTTGGATTCCAAGGGTGTCGGTGGTGGGTGGAGTCTTGAAAGTCACACGCGGTTGTATGGTCCTAGCGAGGGGAGAGGAGAGAGAGGGGTTGTATCGTCTAAATCAAACTTCGAGGAAGATTGGGAAGCGGTGTGCACAAGTGATCGAACGTTCGAGGCATGTCTCGTTTGTGAACAAAGTGGAGACATTGGGTGCTAGCTTTCCAAGAGTAGACGGTAGTGATGGGAGAATACCTACTAGTGGAGGGGACGGATCGAAGTCCCCCTCCAGGGCCAACGGGTGATGTTGACCCGGTTTAGTTGCACACATGCATTGGCCGATTTGAATCGAGGAGGTGTAGGACTGTGATGGATTCGAGGTGTGTGTAGCTTGTTCAAGGAAGGTCGATGAGTTATTGTTTGCGAGCATTGGCAAACGGGAGTTTTTCGTGACAAAGACTTGGTATATCTTTCGAGGGTGAGATTTGGAGGGTATGAGAGGTGAGGAATTTTCCCTCTCATCCGTGGTTATTTCTCAAGGTGGAAGATGGTGTTGATGTGTTTGAATGTTTCGTGTAAAGAAGGTGTATGCTATATGTATTGTGTGGGGGTGTACTCACCGGGTTACATGAGGAGCGAGCTTCACCGTATGGTTACATGGGAAGCATTCAGGGGAGTTCTTAGTTTAGAACTTGGTTCCTCGGCGGGTGGAGTCGTTTGGAGTCTTGGAGTGAAGACTTGCGGTATCTCACTTCATGGTTGAAGTTTGAGGTGACTTAGCGTCGGGTGGAGCGTATTGGCTTGTTAGATGTCGGGACGATCTTAGAGCGGATTTGATGTTTGCATTCCGAGTTCGGTTGGATCGTGAGGATCGCCTGGGGGAATCGCATTAGCTTGGTAGATGGTGGGACAGTCTTCAAGCGGGTTCAATTTCAGCATTCTAGAGATTGGTTGGATCGTTAGGATCGCCAAGGTGGAGTTTGTTGATTTTGGCTCTCCTATTTTTCAGTTTTGGTTTATTTACAAATATGCCATTTTGGCTCAAATCTATAAATACAAGTGTCATTTCTAGGTTTTGAGAGAGGACAAGTTTGAGAGCTATTTTGTGAGTTATCAAAGCTAAAGAGTGATAGAGCTCCCATTTGAGGGGTGAGTTCTTGTGAGGTTGTGAGTGACTTTCTAAGAGAGATAAATTGTGTGTGTGTATAACCTTTGGGTTCCTCCATTTATCTATAGAAAGAAGAAATCCTCCTTAGTGGATGTAGCCCAAATTTGGGTGAACCACGGTATATCGTTGTTGTTTTGCTTTGATGATAGCTTGCATGTTCTTATTGTCTCTTCATTGATGCTTGGTTGAATTGATTGGGAGTTTGCACACTAGTTCATTTTGGGAACAAGGTCTTGTGTGTTTTCCGCACACCAAGTGTTTGATAAAATTCCCGAGTGAGTTTTATCGTCTTGGTCGCTAGAGATAGTCTTGTTTTAGCACAACAACAATTTGATCAGTTTCCCTGGTCACAGTAAGGATTTCGAATTTTTGAAGTGCTACGACCCTGATTCTTTATTTAGGTTGACTCAGCACAGTCTTTCGGTGGTGAGTTCTCGTTTTGTTTAATTTCTCTATATATTTTAATATATTATGGTAATAATGATGATTCTTTTTCCCATTTTTAGGATGCTATAACTGTTACTGTCTTAAATGAGAAGGTTGTGGATAACCATATTTCCTTCGAAGAAATGTCTGTTGAGAATAAGAAATTAAAGGCTGATCTGGAGCAGGTGTCTAGTGATTTGAAGAATACAATCGAGGAGTTAGAAGAGAGAGATAATCAACTAATTTTTAAAATAATGAAACTAAGCTCGACTATGGCAGAGATCGCCAAGCTTAAAGACAAGTTTGTCACTGATGATGCCACCATCAAAACTCTTAAAGAAGCTCTAGTTGTTGGCCAGGTTGCGTTATAAAAGGCTGAGCAGGATAAGGCATCCATATTAGTTGACGTGTAGGGTGCTCGCGAGGAACTAGTATCTACCGAGGAGGTGGGTTTATAAAGTACAAGTCTTAATTGATTATAACGTAGACTGTGTGGGTTTTTCAATGGATGGGTGCGAAGAGCTGAAGAAGAGGGTCATGCACCATTACTCGGATATTACTGTGGCAGTGAACACATGGTAAGAGAATAATAAAGAAGTAACTACTCTGGAAGAAGAGGACGGTGGCTACGCTCCTTTGAGGAAAAGGTTCCTGGAACTTGATCTCTTCCGTGAAGATCTATGTCTATTTTTTTAGGATAATGTAATCCGTCTTTTAAACTGCTTGCAACAACTTTTGTTACTACATGTATGAAGAATCATGAAGTGTTTTTTTTGCATTATTTGTTTGCCTTTTTTGTGTGCTATTGTTAAAATATTTTTTTTTTTGCTTTACAAAAGCGTCACATATTCTCACTTTTGTATTTTTAAGTGTGAGAGTACCCCATGCTTTATTTAAGCAGTCAATTATTTTTGTTCGTGACCCATTGGATCGTATAGAGGTTAGGTCGAGCTTCTTGTTCGAAATTCGTGTGAAGACAAAATTGTACATGAAGCTAGTTTTCTATTCATGACATGTTTTATTTAACGAGGCCATACAAGCACTGTTCGTGACCTGTTTGTTCAATGAAGTCAACAGGCTCAGCTCGTGACTAGTTTATTTAATGAAATCATACAGAATAATTATGTTCGTAACCTATGAGGTCATACAATAATCTTGTTATTGCCACAAATCCTGCTCGCAATCTAAAAAAGATTATACAAAAGTTTGCATTCTGCTTAGTTCAGATATGTGGTTAAATATGTTTACACATATCTCATGCCTGAAAAAAAAAAGAAACAAAAACAATAAAAATGGAGAAAAAAAGTAATTTTATTCATATAAAGCTGATGTATACATGATCAATTTAATATACTACTGATAATACTTTCTCAAGTATTCAGAATTCCATGGGTTCTTGAACTGTTCGCCATCAAGTGTTTCGATACGATAAGTTCCAGACCTTACCGCGCTTGTCACTCGATATGGTCAATGGAAATTAGTCCCGAGTTTGTTGCTTTTTTGGATCACCTTTTTTAGGACATAATCACCCTCTTTCAAACTGCTCGGATGTACCCATCGATTATAGTAGCAGGCAGTTTTCTATTGGTAAGCAGCCACTCACAGTGCTGCGTTCTCTTACCTCTTCAACCATGTCAAGGTTTAACTTTCTCATCAAATCACTTTTGGGGGAATAAGTTAAGAACCCGATAGCTGGTGAGTCATGTCTCAGTGGGAATAACTGCTTTTGTGCCAAATATGAGCATGTACGGCGTCTCCCCTACTATCGTTTGCAGAGTAGTTTTTTAGGCCTAAAGTATGTTGTGTAGATCGTTGATCCAAATGACCTTAGAATCATCCAATCTCTTCTGATTCCATTAAGTAATATTTTATTTGTTACCTTAGTTTGCCCATTGCATTATGGATGTCTAGGAGAAGAGTGTAGTTTTCGGATGTTGGATTGGGTGCAGTAGTCTTTGAAGTCTTGATTATCAAACTATGTATCGTGGTCTGTAATGAATGCGTCAAACATACTTTAGTGATATATTATATTCTTTCAGATAAATTGGAATACTTTCTCGTAGGACATCTCCATTAACGGCTCGGCTTCAACCCATTTGCTGAAGTAGTCTACCGCAACCACTAAGTATTTAAATCACCCTTTCATTTTTGGGAGTGGTCCGACCAGATCAATTCCCCATATTCCATATAGCCAAAGGGAAGTGATCGGGGTAAGGAGCTCCAGGAATGCAATGGATTTTGGCATATTTCTGGCACTTATCACATTTTCTAACATAATCAATGTAGTTGGTTTTCATGGTCGGCCAATAATAGCCCTAGGTCATGATTCATTTTACCAACGATCTTCCAACAGAGTGTGCCCCACGACATACTTCATACACCTCTTGGATCAGTTTGCTAACTTCACTGGGGTGAACACATCTAAGAAGCGAGATGACATATCCCACCCCGTACAATACCACTGCCTCCATTATATAGTGGGCTGCTTTATAACACAACTTTATGGCTTCTTTTGGATCAGAAGGAAGTTTGTTGGATTCTATGTATGCCCATATAGGGTCCATTCGGGAAGGACATAGGGTTATTTCCATGAAACTTATGGATACCTTGTTCGTACTTCTTTGAGGAAATGTCTCAATCGAAACCGTTCTTCTCAATTCAGTTCTTGTCACCGAGGCCAGGTTTGCTAAGGCATCTTCTCGCGTATTCTTTACTCGTGGTATCCTTATAATATTTTCTTTTGACAACATTCCCAACCAATGTTGTACTATAGCCAAGTACTTGATCATGGATTCCTCCCGGGATTCGTAGATTCCAAGTAGGTGATTGACGACAAGCTGGGAGTCACTATGTACCATAATATGGTCGAACCCTAGGGATGAGGCTAGTCTGAAACCTAATATCAATACCTCGTATTTTGCCTTATTATTGGAGGAGTCAAAGTGGAAACGAAGGGTATATTCCACATCTATTTCATTAGGGATGGAAATAAGGATTACTATGCCACTATCAGATGCGCAAAAAGATCCATTAACATACAACTTTCAAATGACACTGTTGTGACAGAAATTGGCTTCCTTGAGCTTCCCAAATTTAAGTAATTTTCTTTGGGCTCCTTTGTCCTGTAGTGCTCATATTCTGTTTTGTGATCTCTCTCCTAAGGGAGTCTACTCGGCATCATCCGTGAAAGAGAAATCTTTCGAAGATTTATGCTTCTTAGGGGTGGAGGTCTCTCCTTGCTCGGATGATTTTTCTTCATATGTGAATTCGATAATAAAATCTTCCACTATATATCCCTCTAGAGCCATACGTGGCTCATCTTGAATGTCTTATTCGCTGAGTTATACTGCCCATGCCATAAAGTGACGATATTTCTCTGGTTTATGCAGGACTTGCCTTAGTAGGAGTTCAATGTACATTATAATTGTGTGAGCCTGTAAGTGTGGATTCATTCTCTTAGAAGCTTCTATCAGTTCCAAGGCTAATTTCTCCATCCGCGGGTACCAGATTTTTTCTCCTAGATATGCCTTGCTAATATAATAAATTGGTCTTTGGATTCCTTATTTTTGTCGTATTGATGTCGATTTGATGGCTAATTCTGATACAAAAAGATATATGTAGAGCTTCTCTTTATCAACGGGTCTTGACAATAGTGGGTGTGACCCTAGGTACCATTTTAGTTTTAGGAAGGTGTTCTCACATTCCTCGTTCCACTTGAAAGACTTTTTCAAAACTTCAAAGAAAGGAAAATATTTATCAGTGGCTCTAGAGATGAACTTGTTGAGGGCTGAAACCCGCCCTGTCAGTCGTTGCACTTTATTTTAATTGTAGGGATGACATGTTGATAAAAGCTTTGATCTTCTCCGAATTGGCTTCATTGCCCCGCTGATTAACGATGAAATCCAGGAATATTCCTTCCCTTACTCCAAACACACATTTTTTGGGATTAAGATTCATTTAGTGCCTCTCAAGATGACCAAACGTCTTCCCGGGATCCTTAATGTGGTCGGTCATGGTCCTTCTCTTCGCAAGCATGTCGTCCACATACACCTTCATGTTTACCCCAATCTGATATTCAAAGTCCTTATTCACCAGCTGTTGCTAAGTGGCCCCTGTATTTTTTTTTATCAAAAGGCATTACATAATGACAATAAGTAACATGACTAGTTATGAAAGGCGTCCTCTCCCTATCTGAAGGCTTCATTCTAATCTAGTTGTATCCAGAGTATGCGTCCATAAAATTGAGGAGTTCGTGATCCAAAGTTTTGTCAACCAGCTAGACAATCCGGGGTAGGGGATAATGCTCTTTGGGGAACACCTTATTCAGGTCATGGAAATCAATGCACATCCTCCACTTATTATTCTTTTTGCATATCATCACTACGTTGGATAGACAGTTAGGTTACTTGACGTCGTAGATGTAATTAGCCTTCTAAGACTTAAGCACCTCCTCCTGAATAACAAGTTTCTTCTTGGCATTAAAGACTATGCACTTCTATTTAACTGGCTTCTCCCCCTTTATTATGATCAATTCAAGACAAATGAAATTAGGATTAATATCAGGTATGTCTTCGTGGCTCCATGTGAAAACATTCATGTATTATCGCAGCAAGTCTATGAGTTCGTACTTCAGATAAGGATCTAGCAACGATCCGATATGAATGATCTTCTTGGGATTATTAGCATCAAGCATAACTACCTCAATTTCTTCGACTGTTTACCCCTTAAGCAATTTTTTTTATCTCGGGAATTAGTACTTTCAATCTAGTAGGTGGTCATCAGCATTTTTTACTATTCCTGATCAGTGGAGGTATAGTAACATTCTTGTGCCTCTACCTTATTTCCCATGACGACTCCCACTCCATTATGAGTCAGAAATTTCAGGCATTGGTGTACCGTGGAAGGGACAAATTCATATTTCTTCTGTCCAACTCATCCTAATATCACTATTAACGAAAATGTTATTTATCCCTAATTAATTAAATTAGTTTAATTAATGTACATTTTAGTTTAGCTTAATATATTGATTTTGATGATTCCAAACATATTTTTATTAAGTTATTCTATAGATATTTCTTATTATATAATATTTATAATATAATCTTGTTCATATACCATTATATACATATATTTATTGTATTATATAATATTTGTATTATGTCATATTGCCCTGATTACATATCTATTCTGATTGAGTTATACCTGTTTATGTCAAGTTTTATTTTCATGACTTAGCATGCCTCGACTCTACTCAATGACATATCCGAGTAAAGGTACTCACATCTGGTTGCACATTTGGACTTGACAGATTAGACACTCATGCATATGTTAATTGTGTTAATGTGATTGGTTGTCTAAATATTTTTCTAAAAGTGAAATAAGATTATTTTTGCTAAAAATAATGTTTAAATAAAATCGGTGTAAGTTTGTTCAAAATGAATATCTTATTCTAAAATAATTTTCAGAATTTGTTGATAAAAATATATTTTTTTTCATTTTGAAAAATATTTTTCGAAACTCAAATTACATGTTAAACAATTTTTTTTTAATTAAAATTTGTATGCTATTTCATTTAGTTGTCTATATCCTTTAAGCCTTGGAAACTATGCCTGTTAATGTATGTTCAAAGCCTTCATAGGTGATGTATAAGCTTTAAGCTAGTACCTGCCATAGTTCACTCTTTTCGTCCTTTTATGGCCATATGGAGACTTCGTACGTTTTAAAATTTGGCTAGATGAATTAGAGACTTTATTTATGGATCCACTTGCTTTGAATGCTTAAGACTTATTATGTGAGATTGTAGATTTCGTCTTTACCTGTTTGGAGACATTAGATTAATAATTATTTCGACCGAGATTTATGGTTTATACCTGTAGTTGATTAGATCATACCATTACAGTTTTTTCGTCCGTACCGTGTAGCATTAGGAGATGACTTGACCAAGGTTTGTACAGGACTATATGGGAGACTTTAGGTTTCATAATTGACCATGCCCATCAGTTTTTTTTTCGTCACATCTCTCGGTAGTGAACTGCTACGTCTGTTCTTTTCGTTCGTCTTTATTATTTTATGTAGACAAAATTTTGTAAAGTTTGTTGTTTAATGTCAAGGGCTACACGTTTATACTTGCTTTGGAGTTGATGTTTGTCATATGTCTGTGAGTTTTTTTTAAGCCATTTCTTCATTTACATTACATGCTAGTGTAGGTCTTGTCACTTAATGTGTGACAGCTTTTGGCTAATGTCCTTTGGTATAGTACCTGTTAGTATGAATTGTTTTGATCGAGATGTTAACATCTTTAACTGTTAGTTATTAAGAGTTTTTCTGCACTCATTTCGGTTGATAGCTGTCATAAGAGATCTTTGGTTTAATATATATATTCATAGCCCCATAGTCGCTGGTAGTGTGTTCCCTCTATAGATTTCGTCCATACCTGATGGTGTATACTTAACCGAGATTTCTAGAGGTTATTATTTATACTTGCTTCCCACAATTAACTGTCTCGAACAAGTACTATTTTCTCATGCGTCATCATCAGTTATGTCAGTTTGTTTCTTTTGTTTACACGCGAATACAAGCATTGTATTTACATTTTTTTTGCGTTGCCAGACCTTGAGCCATGCGTCCTCCTTAGTTCATTCTGTCCAGTCACTTTGCTTTGGGCCACGAATTTTTTTTTTGTTCCAATTTTATATCAACTTGTTGTGACTGATTGCCTATCTGTACCATGCATGATTATATTATAAAAATTGTTGATTTCAGCAACTCACTTATTTTCCTTGGTTATATTTCTTTTATACAATGTACATTTCTTTTGTTTTGTGAACTAACATTCTGTATATTCAAATAAACACAAATGAGGATATTGAGTGATATATCTCTTGGACTAACATAGTTTCACATGTCCATTCCCACACCTCAACGGCTTCATTTTATTGAGAAGCCAAAATGGAAAATCAAAGATTATTTTTTTAGCTCCTTCATCTCAGCGAAATTCAGGAGCATTAAATGCTCACAAGCAATGTATCTAACAACTAGTTTTTGGAAGACATCTTAAATATTCAGTGCTGCATCGAAGACATACACACATGAATGAGAATATGATCAAGAGCTAGAGAATTTATTGAAAGCATTAATTTTACTACTTAGCTACACATTCAAGGGAGCAATTAATTTTATTATCTACGCAATTATTGAAGAAGAAGACTTGTACCTACACCAACATCATTTATTGAAGTCTCATTAAAGAAAAAGAAACTCAGATTTAAATTGTATGTTTGGAGAGTTTCATTATTCTACATTATACTGCAAATATTCAAATTTGTTTGAAGCTTTGTTGAAGCTTCGGTTTGTACCGGTGATTGATTCCTACCCGCAAGTGGGCCACGGGGTTTGAAGCTTGGAGTTAGCTTGCAAATGGTTGTACATGGTGGTTTAATCTTACCTACAAGTGGATCAGGTTTAGTGAAGCGCAAAAGAGACAGGGGCTCTATGCGCGTGGACGTAGGCCGGAATTTGGCCGAACCACGTTAAATTTTCGTGTCATTTATTTTTTGCACTTTTATTTATTTATTTTCATATGCTTGCATGAGTTAATATTTTCAGCACACGAACTTGCAAATAATTAATTCTGAAATTTGACTAAATTAATTTTAAGGTTAAAACAATTATTTTTTAATTAATTAATTATTTTCATAATATTAATTTCTATTAAATACGAAAATAATTTAATATTCATAGAGTGTTAAAATCTGCATTTCTAGTTGTTTAAATTAGTTGGTTTCATTTATTTTATATTGTTGGATTTATTTATTAAAGATTTATTAATCTGAAATTTGTTAATGTGTTGTAAATTAAATATTTTGCTAACATTTTAATTTGATTAAAAATTTGCCAAACTCAATCCCCCCCCCCCCCCTCTTGAGTTTAATATGGGCAACAATTGGTATCAGAGCTAGTGCTCTTCTTATTTTATTTTGATTTAACAATCATAGAGTTAAAGATCATGAAAAACTTTTCTATAATTATTTTAAATGTTGCACTCTACAATATTATTATTTGTATGCTGAAATGTTTGATGTCTTGTCGTTATTCATTGTTTCATTTTATGAGAAGAAAATGGACACATACTTAACCTTGCATTTCAAGCTTTATTTTAAAGGAAGAATTCAATCCTTGCCTATATGCTTATATTGATGAATCCAGTAGTGAAGAGACAAATGCTACTTGTCTCATGACAAATGATAATGAGGAGGTATTCTCTTATCCTAACTCTAGTGATAGTGATGATGATATTGTTGATGATTATGAACAATTATAAAATTCATTTAATGAATTATGCGAAAGTTTTGAAGAACTTAAAAATAAATATATTGATCTTAAGAAGTCCCATTCATTACTTTCAAGTAACTATGATTTTATGTCAAATGATTTTGATGATTTGAGATTAGAAAATGAATCCTTAAAGAAAGAAATTAAGTCTTTGAAAAAGGAGAAATCTGTTATTGTCACTACCCCTCTTGAAATTGAAAATAGTGAGTTAAAAAGGGAAATTGATTATTTAAAGAAATCTTTAAATACCTTTACTAAAGGAAATGAATATTTTTATAAAGTTGTGAAAAA
This sequence comes from Sambucus nigra, assembly GCA_949130495.1. Lineage (NCBI taxonomy): Eukaryota > Viridiplantae > Streptophyta > Magnoliopsida > Dipsacales > Adoxaceae > Sambucus > Sambucus nigra. Next base: position 204,762,761 of record OX422211.1, on the reverse strand, counting down.
TCAGAGAATTCGTTTTAATAATAATGGTATAGGATATGATGAACAAAATGAGAAAAACAGTTTTTCCAATTTATTTCAAAATGAAGCCTCGTGTAGTCATTCAAACTCTTTATGCACACATTGTGGTAGACATACACATTATTCCAAATTTTGTCATTTTAGAAAAAGAATGTATAAAAATTCAAAATTAGCTTGGATTCCCAAAGAAAAAACTATATATGATAACCCTTATCAACCCCACACATATTGGGTTCCAAAGGATAATGTTTTTAGGTGCAAAAGAGGTATTGACACTTAAACAAAAATCTATGAAAATTAAATTAATATTAGATTTTTTTTCTTGATGAATATTGTGATATATTGTTTTCATATTTTATATGATTATTAATGATTAATAATCTGATTATTTTTTTTAATGGGATTATTGTCAAGTTTATATGATTATTTGAATTAGACACCATTCATTACTTGAAAATATTTATTTTGTGATTAATGATTTATAGTTTGATTTGTTTCATATTAATCTCAAATGGTTGAAAATGTGAATATATTTTTTGGCCAAAAATTGCTATGGATGATAAATTATCTCTTTGTATATGGATTAATGAAAATTTATTTTTGTATATGATAAACTTAACTTTTATGATTACATGATAGTATGTCATAAGTTGCTTATTAGTATTGATCTTGATGATTATCATTTAATATGTCTATACTTGAATTTTGAAATATTTGTCTTTAAATATTTCTTTACGGATCTAACACATTCTTGGATGGAAAAGAGAAAATCTTCAAAGTTGTGTAGGTTGCATCTTGAGATGGAATGTAGATTTTCAAGGCACGTGATTTCGTATCACTATAAATTTCAGGTATTATTGCCTAATGTTGAAAATGCCATACTTGGAGAAATCTTCATGAAAATATCATTGGTATTGGTAAGGTGGTAAGAAACACCATTTTTGAATTTCATATCTTATGATTAATTTTATTATAATAATTGATATTTTTTATGCGTAGAATATTTATGAAAACATATGAGTTTAATATCATTTGAGAATCTTCTAGTATGCTTGTTGTATGAGCTACATGTTAATATTGAAACATTCACATACACTTTATTTTGATGATTATTTTTTTAAGTGAAAATTCATAATCTTTATGTGTTATATATCTAGACATATATTTGTGAATAATATTGGATCAATTCATGACTTTATTGAATATTAATTTGAAACGAAAATGTCATTCTAAAAATTTGCTAGTCATATGTGCTACAAATTGATATTGTAATATGAATTTATTGATTTTGACGATATGAACACATTATTAATTATGAGTTAGTTTTATTGCATACCACATGATTAGTGTCATTATTTGAATATTTGTGACATTCATGCTATATATATTTTTAAAGATAGAAACATTTGTGATATATATGCTTAATTTGAGAAATCACATGATCAACTATTGGTATCATTTATGAGACTCGTTAAAAATGATTTTATGAAGCATATGTTAGAAAATATTTTATATCATGAAATAGATGCACCCTATTTATTATATGCATGTATGCCTTCATTGGTATCCCTTAGGGGGAGATAAATGTTTATTGAAAATTATTCATTGAAAAATGTCTTGATCATGAACTTTATATTTTTTTATTGCAATAAATTATTCCGAGAATCTTAGCTCGTATCTTGAAAATGGCAAAGCATAAACAAAATAGAAAATTTTTATCGCTATATTTGTGACGCTATATCCTAACTCTATTACGCGATTATTTCAAATTATTTGAGAAAATTGAGTTATGATTTCTATTTATGCGTAAAAAGTTGTTCCGAGAAACCATTGTGTGCAAAGCAGAGTTAGTGTGTGACTACAACAATTGGTATCATTTGTTATTTATCATTTTGGTGACTTATGCATTATTAGATGACTTTCATGACTATCAAAAATTCAAATATATTCTATGAAATATTTATGATGAATATATGATGACACATGTGCGTATTGAATATTTTATGCCCTTCGCGATTTATGGTTATATCCCATTCACGAATTATTTTTTATAGGGGGAGCTTCTCACCTTTACCTGATAGGACTCGATTTAAATTGAAATATCTTTTTGATAATGTCAAAAGGGGGATAAGTATGTATGATTCACTCATTTGTGCTTATGATTCATTCATTTGTGCTTAATCTATACATTTTATAAATCATTATGAATCATTGTTTGTCATCATCAAAAAGGGGGAGATTGTTAACCAAAATGTTATTTATCCCTAATTAATTAAATTAGTTTAATTAACGTACACTTTAGTTTAGCTTAATATATTGATTTTGATGATACCAAACATATTTTTATTAAGTTATTCTATAGATATTTCTTATTGTATAATATTTATAATATAATCTTGTTCATATACCATTATATACATATATTTATTATATCATATAATATTTGTATTATGTCATATATCATTGATTACATATCTATTCTGACTGAGTTATACCTGTTTATGCCAAGTTTTATTTTCACGACTCAACATGCCTCAACTCTACTCAATGACATATCCGAGTAAAAGTACTCACGTATGGTTGCACATTTGCACTTGACACATTAGACACTCCTGCATATGTTAATTGTGTTAATGTGATTGGTTGTCTAAATATATTTCTAAAAGTGAAATAAGATTTTTTTTTCTAAAAATAATGTTTAAATAAAATCGGTGTAAGTTTGTTCAAAATGAATATCTTATTCTAAAATAATTTTCGGAATTTGTTGATAAAAATAATTTTTTTTTCATTTTGAAAAATATTTTTTGAAACTCAAATTACATGTTAAACAATTTTTTTTTGTTTAATTAAAATTTTTATGCTATTTCATTTTGTTTTCTATATTTTTTCAGCCTTGGAAACTATGCCTATTAATGTCTATTCAAAGCCTTCCTAGGTGATGTATAGGCTTTAAGCTAGTACCTGCCATAGTTCACTCTTTTCATCCTTTTATGGCCATATGGAGACTTGGTACTTTTTAAAATTTGGCTAGGTGATTTAGAGACTTTATTTATGGATCCATTTGCTTTGGATGCTTAAGACCTATTATATGAGATTGTAGATTTCGTCTTTACCTATTTGTAGACATTAGATTAATAATTGTTTTGACCGAGATTTATGGTTTATACCTGTAGTCGATTTAATCATACCATTACAGGTTTTTCGTCCGTACCTTGTAGCATTAGGAGATGACTTGACCGAGGTTTGTACAGGACTATATGGGAGACTTTAGGTTTCATACTTGACCATGCCCATCAGTTTCTTATTTTTTTTCTTCACATCTCTTGGAAGTGGACTCCTATGTCTGTTCTTTTTGTCCTTCTTTATTCTTTTATGTAGAATTTTTTTTGTATAGTTTGTTATTTATTATCTACGGCTACTGATGATACGTAAATATTACGTATTTCGTCTTCCGAACCTATGCATTTTAGCCCCCTCAGTATCTTTTTCCCTATATTTATGTTCGTTAACCAGACAACCTCGGATTTCTACGTTAACATGTTTTGCAGGGGTTAATTGAGCTTTTATAGGTATTTGGATGCCAAGTGTGAAGTTCGAACGCATTCCGCTCAAGTTTTGTACGCAATCGCACGTTCAAGGGCAATTTAGTTATTTCACAGATTAGGCACCTGGCACAATATCTTCACGGAAGTTCTATCCCTCCTCGCTAGCTTCATGTGGCCGTGAACGGTGCGTGAATCCGACTCAGAACGAAGAAGTTATGGGAGTTTCAACGGACGGGAAATGCAAGCATGCAAAAACAACAATGCAGTGTGCTGATACCTGCTTGATCGATCGATTGACAATTTTGGTAGATCGATTGATCCTTCTCTGCAATGGAATTTTTTCTTCTTGCTCGATCAATGATTTTGGTTGATTGATCGATCCCCTGTTTCTAGGAGATATTTTTCCTTTTAATTTCTTTTCTCTTTTCTTTTGTTTCCTTATTCCAACTTACTATAAATACCAATTTTTGTTGTAACATCAGAGGTGAACGTTTTAGAATAGATTTTAGAGAGTGGTAGCTTAGGTTTTGAGGGTTTTGAAGAGTTTGGCTTTGATTCTTCTTGGTTTGACACCCAATTGGGTTGTAAGTTACACTATTCATCATCCTTTCCATTTAATATAGTTTGTATTCCTTAATTTCTTACTTTGTAGTGTAATTTCCATGTTTTCTAATTAGGTTTACATGCTTTGATTTACTTGCTTTCTAGGTATATTTATCGCGTTTATTTACTCGCTTTATTTATCGCATTTTTAACATGCTTTCTAGGTAATTTAAATTAGGTTGTGTTTGAATGGAACTCACTCGGGTTAACGCGTTGCTTTACTTGGTGATGGTGTTTACGGGTCTATTTTGGGTGCGTTGTCCTAGTTATTATGCCTAGGAGATTTGACAGGGCATATCATGTATGTCCCGTGCTTACGACCTTTCGCACATAATTTCTGGGGTATTTGTTGATGCCAAAATCTTATTAGGCTTTTTATGAGGATTTAGGGGCGTGACATCCCTTGATTTAATTAACTGTCGAAACGAGACGTATTTGTAATAACTCGTTGACCCATGTATCCATTTTATACAAATTAACTCGGGTGAGGGATATTCGACGCAACCTATAGTTGTATTGCTTTCTTAATCCAGTTTCATTTCCCTCGCCTAGATAAACATCTACCTTTTATGTATCTTTCTACTTTTTGTTGTTATTTATCTTTTACACTTTTATTTTGGAATATTAAATCAATTGAATTCTAGCATCTCGTCCTTGTGGATTTTCGATACCCGACTTACCGTTGTGCTTGCCTCGCAAGTGTAGTTGTAATTTAGGTTTGTTTGTATTGAGTAGGAGAAACGAAAAACAACGATTAACGTCTTTACACGCGCTACTTTTCGCATTCGATCAAAATGGCGTCGTTGTCGGGGATGAGTTTGATTTAGACTTTATTTGATTTAGTATTTCATAGTATTTTCTTTCTATTTGTATTATTTTTTAATCTTTTTGCAGGACTTCCACATTTGAGCACTTAGAAACGCTCGAATTTTTCCCGCGCGCACTTACTTTGTGGAATCCGCCACTTCGAGCCATTTTTGGGGTAAGCATGTCTTATTGCAATTATTTCGGTAATCATTGTTATAATTCTCAAAATTACCGCAAACATATGACTTTCGGTAAATACTTAGAATCCCAAAGTATAACAAATTCAAATATGACTTTGGGAGAGTATAACGAAAGTCAAAACTTAGGTTATTGGAATTTTGATGATGATGATAATGATTTTGGGCATTTACCTCCTTATAATAGGAATTTTTAAACTAATTGCAATAGTTTTCAAAATTCCTATCATAATGAGGTTTCGTTTAAGTCCGATGGTAATTTTTAAAGTTCCCATTTTCATGCATCCGCACGTCGACCTATGACATTCGGTGAGGGTTTGCGTATGTATGAGAATGAAAAAATTGAAAATCGTTATCAAGAAGAAAATCGTTCGTGGGAACATGACTTGGATTTATTAATTGAGTCCGACGATGATTTTGCTTTCGAGACTTTTGAAGTCGAAGAATGTTTTGAACCAAATGAGGTACTTTTACCTACTTTGGAAGAAACCATTCTAGAGTTTGCCCACTGCATAATAGATATTGAAAGTGAGGATGAAAATGACGTAATATCTATTTGCAATGAAATGATTTCTTCTTTGGCTCCCAAAGAATAACATTTCATTAAAAATGATATTATTTCATTCGAAACTCAATCTTCTTGCGATGATGATTCATCTCATGAGTTTGAATTTCTTTCATCCCTATTTTCATGCCCTATTATCACACCGTCTCAAGTACCCGATGATTCGGTTTCAAACTTTAATGTTTTAAACCTTTTCGCCGATGAGGAGTACTTACTCTAGTCGCCTTCCATGATCGCATCCGTGCCTTTGTGTGTGCCGCCTCCCATTCCAATTTCAAAATCCTTGGGAGGATATTCGGCTTTCCTCAGTCCCCACATATTTTTGTCACCCGTTCAATCCAAACCCCCCATCGTCGCGCCATAAATTTTAATTGGCGATGGTTCATTTCTTCCGCCTTACACATGCCTTCCGTTGTTTAAATGGAATTCATATTGTTCGGAAGGTATGCTTGTATGTGAGGGTACACCGGTTATCCTCCAAAGTCAAATCATTTTTGCGGTGGACCCTCAATTATTTAGACTTCTAGTGTATAGTTAGTGTGAAGTCTAAATAGTAGGTTGTATATAGTTAGCTTTTTAATTTTTTCTTTCTTTATTTTTTCTTTCCTTTTTATTTTAGTCTAATGTAATTAGTTAACTTTTTGTTATTTATTTTTGCTATGCTCGGTACTAACTTGTTTTGTAGATTCTTTGGACTTGTTCTTATGGGGATCGCTCCAATTTTGGGTAATATCGCTATTTTCTTCTCTTTGACTTGGTTCTTAATTCACATTGAGGACAATGTCAAGTTTTAAGATAGGGGGTGTGGGATATTCTATCCATTTCTTTGTTTAGTCCATGTTTTTGCTCACATGTTAGTTACTTAGTATGCTTTTCTTAGAAAAAATAAAATTTTCAAAAAGATTTTCTTTCTTTTTTTTCCTTTTTTGGGCTTTTTGCCTTTGTTTCTGATGATGAATTTCAATAATTGCCCGATCCAATAGACAACCCAATGATGCATGTTCTCGATTTTAGAAGTTATTAGACTTTAGTCTCAATTATTGATATTATGAATAACTTCATGAATTAAACTTTAATCCCATGAGCACGTGCACTTTTATTGGTAATATTGATTTGGTTTAAGATTTTTATAACTCGGTAATCTTTTGTTGCATTGTATATACTTACACCGAGTAAGCTTTGAACCGTTCATCTTTTGTGAGTGTATACACTATTCTTTTCTCATTGAAAACGTTGAATTCATCGGTAATCTCTCTATTCTTTCATTGACCGTTGATTAATTGAGTTCATACTTGAAATGTGTTACTTGATCATGAATTTCATATATTATTTTGACTCGAGAATTACGTAAACTTTGTGAAATGATCATAGGCCTTCTTTGTTATATCACCCATATTAGCCTTGACCTCACCCTTATATGTTTACCCTCGTTAACCCCTTTGAGCCTAAATATAGCGTTTCGTTTCATAACCCAATTCCCATAACCAGCTATAAATTGGAGTTTTATACCATATATACACTTTTCATACCTTTGTTTGGAATGTTACTTGGGATTGAATTTTGTTGTTGTGATGTCAGTTGCAATTTAGGCATATGAGAGTTTGAAAAGTAAATAAAAAGTGAAAAAAGAGAAGAAAAAGAGAAAGCAAAAAACAAAAGAAAAACAAAAGATAAAATGAGAAAAATAAGAAAAGAAAAGAAAGAGAAAGGTTTAAATATTTTGTATATAGTTCAGTAAGATTTGATTACTCTCCCCGATGATATATCTAATGCTTGTTTGGAACTTGTTTTCCAACTTCGATATTGCCCGCATTTTCCCATTATCCCGAGTTTTCATCCCAAACACTTTGAATCCATATATACATTCCTTCATTCCGTACCCTAGACTAACCTACATTACAACCCAATTAAAGTCCTATGTGATCTTAGGTTGATGTAATTTAAAAGTCATAATAGTATTGATAATCTGTGAAAATGCATTTCGGCTCTTTTTAGTGTGCGGTATCTTTTATTGAGATTACAGTTTTTCATTCTATATATAGCGTTCTTCATTTGGGACATGTGTGCGGCCTAGTTTCCATTTACATTTACTCTTTATGCCCGCATGTTCCGTGTGTTACCTCCCTGTTTCGAGTGAATTTCACTTGATGAGTGTAACGCTCGTGATGATTGAATATATGCTTGCTTTATTTAGTATCCGGTTTATATAAGTTTTTCGCCAAATCACACTTTGCATGTGCTCGCTCCTCTCCCACATTTTAAGGTTTCAATTATATGATGTGCATTCTATAATGTTAATGATTCAGACTTTTGTTTGATTTCATTCACTTTGCTAATAATGTGTATGAAATCTTTTTCTCTATTATTGGGCTTGTCGCACGTTGGTTTGAGAATATTTTTAGGAAACCATGTAATGTTTGTGGGTATCATCCATAAAAACCCTCATGAGACGACACTCGTCCACTAGGGTGACCTAGGGGTTTAACGGCTTATTGCATACACTAAATGCAATCGAATTACCCGCGAAAGTGGCCTTATGCTTTAATACCATACTTTTGTACTATCTCCTGCTTTTGGTTTGCTTGTAGTTCTTGTTGCATCCTATTTCATTTCTAGGGACTAGCAATGTGTAAATTACGGGGTGTGATGATACGCAAATATTGCATATTTCATCCTTCGAACCTACGCATTTTAGCCCCCTCGGGTATCTTATTCCTTATATTTATACTCGTTAACCAGACAAACTCGTATTTTTACATTAACATATTTTGCAGGGGTTGATTGAGCTTTTATAGGTATTTGGATGCTAAGTGTGAAGTTCAGACGCATTCCGCTCAAGTTTCGTACGCAATCGCATGTTCAAGGAAAATTTAGTCATTTCACAGATTGGGCACCTGGCCCAACATCTTTAGGGAAGTTGTGGACCTCCTCGCTAGCTTCGCGTGGCTATGAACGGTGTGCGAATCCGACTCAGAACGAAGAAGTTACAGGAGTTTCAGCGGACGAGAAATGCAAGCATGCAAAAACAGCAATGCAATGTGCTGATACCTGCTTGATCGATCGATCGACGATTTTGGTAGATTGATCGATCCTTCTCTGGAGTGGAATTTTTTCTTCTTGATTTATCGATCGATCCCCTGTTTCCAGGAGATATTTTTCCTTTTATTTTCTTTTCTCTTTTCTTTTCTTTACTTATTCCAACTTACTATAAATACTAATTTTTGTTGTAATATCAGAGGTACACGTTTAAGAATAGATTTTAGAGAGTGGTAGCTTAGGGTTTGAGGGTTTCGAAGAGTTTGACTTTGATTCTTCTTGGTTTGACACCCAATTGGGTTGTAAGTTACACTATTCATCATCCTCTCCATTTAATATAGTTTGTATTCCTTAATTTATTGCTTTGTAGTGTAATTTCCATGCTTTCTAATTAGGTTTACATGCTTTGATTTACTTGCTTTCTAGGTAGATTTATCACGTTTATTTACTCGTTTTATTTATCGCATTTTTAACATGCTTTCTAGGTAATTTAAATTAGGTTGTGTTTGAATGGAACTAACTCGGGTTAACGCGTTGCTTTGCTTGGTGATGGTGTTTACGAGTCTATTTCGGGTGCGTTGTCCTAGTTATTATGCCTACGAGATTTGACGGGTTATATCATGTATGTCCCGTGCTTACGACCTTTCGCGCGTAATTTTCGGGGTATTTGTTGATGCCAAAATCTTATTAGGCTTTTATGAGGATTTAAGGGAGTGACAACCCTTGATTTAATTAACTGTCGAAACGAGACGCATTTGTAATAACTCGTCGACCCATGTATCCATTTTATACAAATTAACTCGGGTGAGGGATATTCGACGCAACCTATAGTTTTATCGCTTTCTTAATCTAGTTTCATTTCCCTCGCCTAGATAAACATTTACCTTTTATGCATCTTTTTATTTTTTGTTGTTATTTATCTTTTACACTTTTATTTCGAAATATTAAATCAATTGAATTTCAGCATCTCGTCCTTGTGGATTTTCGATACCCGACTTACCGTTGTGTTTGCCTCGCAAGTGTAGTTGTAATTTAGGTTTGTTTGTATTGAGTAGGCGAAACGAAAACAACAATTAGTGTCTTTACACGCGCTACTTTTCGCATTCGATCAGCTACACGTTTATACCTCCTTTGAAGTTGCTGTTTGTCATATGTCTGTGAGTTTTTTTTAAACCATTTCCTCCTTTACATTACCTGCTAGTGTAAGTCTTATCACTTAATGTGTGACAACTTTTGGCTAATGTCCTTTGGTATAGTACCTGTTAGTAGGAAATTATTTTGACCGAGATGTTAACATCTTTAAGTGTTAGTTACTGAGATATTTTCTGCACTCATTTCGGTTGATAGATGTCATAATAGATCTTTGGTTTTATATATACATTCATAGCCCCATAGGAGATGGTAGCGTGTTCCCACTATAGATTTCGTCCATACCCGCTGGTGTATACTTAATTGAGATTTCCAGAGGTTATTCTTTATACCTGCTTCCCGCAATTAACTGTCTCGTACAAGTACTATTTTCCCATACGTCATCATCAGTTATGTCAGTTGGTTTCTTTTGTTTACACATGAATATAAGCATTGGATTTACATTTTTTTTTGCAATGGCAGACCTCGAGCCATGTGTCTTCCTTGGTTCATTATGTCCAGTCACTTTGCTTTGGGCCACGCATTTTTTGTGTTCCAATTTTATATCAACTTGTTGTGACTGATTGCCTATCTGTACTATGCATGATTATATTATAAAAAGTGTTGATTGCAGCAACTCATTCATTTTCTTTGGTTATATCTCTTTTATACATTGGATATTTCTTTTGTTTTGTGAACTAACATTTTGCAGATACAAATAAACACAAATGAGGATACTGAGTGATATATCTCTTAGAGTAACATATTTTCAGATGTCCATTACCACGCCTCAATGACTACATTTTATTAAGAAGCCAAAATGGAAAATCAGAGATTATTTTTTTGGCTACCTTATCTCAGCAAAATTCAGGAGCATTAAATGCTCACAAGCAATGTGTCTAACAACTAGTTTTTGGAAGACATCTTAAATATTCAAGTGTTGCATTGAAGACGTACATACATGAATGAGAATATAATCAAGAGCTAGAGAATTTATTGAAAGCATTTATTTTATTACTCTGTTACACATTCAAGAGAGAAATTAATTTTATTATCTGCTCAATCATTGAAGAAGAAGACTTCTGCCTACACCAACATCATTTATTGAAGTCTCATTAAATAATAAGAAACTCATATTTAAATTTTATGTTTGGAGAGTATCATTATTCTACATTGTACTATAAATATTCAGATTTGTTTGAAGCTTCGGTTTGTACCGGTGATTGGTTCCTACCCGTAAGTGGGCCACGGGGTTTGAAGCTCGGAGTTAGTTTGCAAACGGTTGTACGTGGTGGTTTGATCCTACCTGCAAATGGATCAGGTTTAGTGAAGCGCAAAAGAGACGGAGGCTCTAGGCGCGTGGACGTAGGCCAGATTTAGCCGAACCACATTAAATTTCGGTGTCATATATTTTCCGCACTTATTTATTTATTTGCATATGCTTGATTGAGTTAATATTTTCATCATACGAACTTGCAAATAATTAATTCCGAAATTTGACTAAATTAATTTGAGGTTAAAATAATTATTTTTGAATTAATTAATTATTTTCAGATATTAATTTATATTAAATACGAAAATAAATTTAATATTCATAGAGTGTTAAAATATGCTTTCTAGTTGTTTAAATTAGTTGGTTTCATTTATTTGATAATGTTGGATTTATTTATTAAAGATTTATTAATTTGAAATTTGTTAATGTGTTGTAAATTTAATATTTTTCTAAAATTTTAATTTGATTAAAAATTTGCTAAACTCAATTCAACCCCCCCCCCCCCCCCCCCCTCGGAGTATAATATGGACGACAATCACATTATAGGAAGAATGCACATTTTTATCCACGACAAAAAAGCGAACACTTTCTGTTCGGTAGGTTGGCCAAGTACTTATATGACCTCTAGCTCCACTATTCCCAATAAATACACCTTTTCTCCTGAGAAGTCGATCAAGGGTCGATGATATGGTGTTAATTTGCTGTCTCAGAGCTTTAACCTTCTGAAATAGTTGTAAAACATGAGATCTGATGAACAACCATTGTCAACCAACATTCTGGAGACTATTGCCTCATGGATCATCATAGTGACGACCGACGGGTCATCATGAGGAAAAAAAATACTCCAAACAAGTCATTTTTAAATAATCCAATAATTAATTTATCTTTGTTCACTTTATGGGGGCTCATATCCACCACCGCTGCCATATTGATCTGCCTCACTTAAGCACAATCTTTAGTTTCTTTGAGGTTAGACTTCTTTTCAGTCGGATCTTCTCCCCACCTGTATTTCCTCAGAAAATGAAGTGACACCCAAGAGATATCATGTTGACTTCATGTACGAGCTCTTTAAGCTTTTCAGGGAGGTCTGGATTGTCATCTGAGTCGTCATTCCTACCTCATTTCTTATCATCCGTTCTTCGACAAGGAGATTATGATCATCTCTTGGGTTTGCACTCGCCGGAGTTTAGTAGACCATCCTTGTCGACATACTTAGAAATCTTACATCTCCTGATTAAGCCTCTAATCTCATTCTTCAAGGCAATGCAGTTGTCATTGTTGTGGTCGTGGTATTTATGGAATTCACAGTACTTTCTCTTATCACGCCTATTCATTGGTGCTTTCAGCTTACCAGGTCATTTGAGGTCCTTGTTTCCCCGGATTTCCTCGACAATGTGGTGGATGCCGACCGTTAGTGGGGTATATTCGTCATACTTCATTGGCTTGTCGACCTTATGATATATTTGATCCCTTTTGTCGATTACCTTGTTGAACGATGATTTGGGATGGTCAAACTCTTTGGCAGCTATGGTCTCTTCGGCATTCATGATTTTTCCTGCTTTAGTCAGTAACTCTATCATCGTTTTAGGCAGTACTTTGGCCAATTCCCAAAATAGCTTCCCTAGATGTAGGCCACTCATCAAAGGAGTTATAACAGCCTACTTATTTTAATCCACCACCTCCAACTTCTAAGTGTTAAAAGGGGTGATATAACCACGGGTGGTCTCACCGACTTTTTACCGAATGCTAAGTAGATGGTCCACTCTCTTTCCCAATTTTGTGCCAAAATAGAAATTGTTGACAAACAGGTCGGCCAACTGCTGGAAGTTGGATATTTATCCTCTAGGTAGGCTATTTTATGAGATTTAGGCTGCACTTGTTATAGTGCTGGAAAAGGCTCTGCATCGCATCTCTTCGAGAACGGAATAAATGTCTACAGTGGCCTCATACTGTTAAACGTGAAGGACTGAATACGCTTTTTCGTTATACTTTGACGTGATAGAAAGTGGCTTGAATTTGACCGGAGCGGGGTGCACCACGATAGATGGGATAAATGGAGACCCTTTCACGAAATGCTTGTGAAACTATGTTAAAAGGTTTCCCACGACTCCCTTTTATAATGCAAAGAAATGAAGAGTTGGAATCCAAAAGACTCATTTAAATAAGGCAAAGAAATGAAGAGTTGGAAGTCAAAACAACTCTTGAAAATTACTTAATGTTCGCCGACTTAGAATTCCAAGAGTTAAAAACATTTAAAAATCATTTTAAAATCCATTTTAACTCCGATTTCGAAACCATTTGAAATTATCGCCTTTAAAAATAAGGGATTCTTGAATCACCTACAAGGATGAATCTAACATGAAATTACTCCTCAATTTAAATATTATAATAAGATAAATTTGTTAATCAACGACTTTAAAGTCATCAATCTTATCCGTCTCTAGACTCCATATATGGGATGTCTCATTAATGAAATACAAACAAGGACCCCCTGATACACTTCCGTCTAGATAGGGTAGTCATTAAAATATTATAATTAGTAAAGTATTTATAACTGTGAATTGAAATAATGACTAAGGAAATTAAACAACTAATTTCCATTTTGAAGCGCATTCATGCAACAAAAAATAACAACAACTAGAAACCTCAAAACCAAAAATGTTTATCCCATACTCCTTCTAATCCATCGACTTAATTAATCCATTTCCCAACAACATAAGGAAAATAATCAAGGGATTAAATTGATTCCATATACAATTAGGTTCAATTGTCAATTTCAAGAGCATAAATCAATAATAGGGGATTCCAATTATTTTTTAAGATAATAAACATGGGTTAAACCTTAATTATGCATTTTTATGAGTATTTAAGCTCTAATTACAAATCAAAATGCTTAGAATTTCATCAATTAAACATTTATTATCAAAGATACTACTCATAAAGCTAAATGTACAACCGTATTTAGCACATGCATTATCAATACTATATAAAACCCAATTAAGTTTTGATTATTCAACATATATTAAATTTAACATGAATCTTACATTTAATCCCAAGTTCTAATATGCACGTCTACTAGTTCACGATTGAGTTTCTCATTTCATAAATTACTTTTGGCTCAATTCCAACTTGTAACATATATCATATTTACATTTCACCAAAATATGGTCATAACATAATATTTCTCAAACCCTAAGTGTTACTAACAAATTTTAGGCCTAAATTTAGGTTTTAGGTGATATTAGCAAATGTATGTGTAAAGTAGAGGATTAGTCTATAAACTTATCTCTAAAATATCCTAAAACCTTAATTTATTTTGAAAGATATGAGGTCTTGAAAGTCAACCTTGAACCCTTTTCAATCCTCTTGAATTTTTTTTGAAAAGCTTTAAATCCCCCCTTAAATCTTGACTGGAAATATAAGATAATATTTTAGGGTTTTAGTTTCCTATCCGAAAAGGAATATGGGTGAGAGACTAATGAGATAAATGTGTTTTTAGAAAGAAAACGTCGGTTTAAGGTTTTGTGGAGAGAGAATAAGGGTTTGCGTGTATAAGGGGAAAACATAGGGTTGTAGCCCATTTTTAAGCCAACCACCAACAATAGCGACTTGTACCCCCGTTATAGTGGCCCAACCCAAATTTGTACGACGTAAAATTGCATTCCCCATGCCCTCTGTATAACCCTAAACGTTTTACATAAAAAATGTTCCAAAGACCATTACACCCTTGGATTTGATCCAAATACCCCATATGTCCAAACCACTTTATAAATTATAATAATTACCATTTAAGCCCCAAGCTTTAAACTAATTACATTTAAGCCGATAAAACTTTATCAGTTTACGAAAAAAATTCCATAATTCCAATAAAATTCATTACAACTTTGAATTTTCATGAAATGTACATGCTAAATATCTTATTTGAATAATGCATTTCAACTAATATCCCAAAATAACTCAACTCACATGGCTAAAAAAGATAATACATCATGGGTATGAACCTACATCGATACTACCGATGATGATGTTCAAAGAGAAGATAAGGTTATATCTATTCTCGCTAGGCAAGAAATTTACTCATGTGGACAAGCTCTATCACCCGAAAGGTTTTTACGAATAAAACGAGTCAAAATTCAACAACTTACCAAAGCTACGCAACTCAAAAGTAGTTATAAATTCAAATGATAAGTCCACAATTATCTATCCTACTATGATGACGGACCACATGTCACAAAACCTCACAATCCATTTTCATTAGCTCATTGGTTTAAATAATAATTAATCTCTTAATTAATTACACCATAACTAACATACCTCCCTTATCCCCAACCATCTCAAGAATATGAGGTATGCACACATAAATCATCACACATCCATAAGTTACCTATTATTGGCATGGGAAAATATATCCAAAAAATCATTTGACGTACATATAAACCCTATCACATATCCAAATGCCACTTATTATTCGCGTGGCCAAAAATATCCACAAAATCGTATAATGCACTAAATTAACATACATTTAGATCCATATATTATGATGCTGATTGGGCCCCACATCGTGATAGTGTAGTTGGTACAAGGAACATCTGATATGACGAACAAATAAGAATTATACATTATCATCATGCACAAGTAAAGTGTTCTATCTCGCCTTCCACCCATATCCATACTCGTTAGTTATCTCATTTAATATTCGTAACACTATCACTTCATTACCGTTCCATATTTCTAATTCACGTAACCACTTATTATCATATTTTTATTTTTCATTAACCCGCCCCCTTGGGCAATTTTACTTCAGTCCCTAAACTAATCATTATGACATTTCATTAAAGAGTAAATACATTCTCGAATCGCTCACGAGTATGGATCTAACATGGAACTACTCATCAATGTAAATATTATGATCAGGTAAATATGTTAATTAACGTTTCTAAAGTCATCAATCTTTACCGTCTCTAGACTCCATGCATGGTATGTCTCATTAATGACATCCAAACAAAGACCCATCACTACACTTTCGTCTAGATAGGGTAGGCGTTAAAACATTATAATTATTAAAGGATTTATTAGTGTCGATTAAATTAAAAATTAAACATTTTAAATAATCAATTTCCATTTTCGACCGCACCCGTCTAACAAAAATAAACATCAACCAGAAACAACACAACCAACAACGTTTATCCCACACTCCTTTTAATCCATAGACTCAATTAATCCATTTTAGAAATTCATTTCGGATAATTAAACCTTTTCAAACTGTTTCTTTTTAAGAACCAAAAAGATTTGTGCCAAAATAACAGATACCAAGAAGAAGAAAAGGCCTTGGACACATAATGGATCTTGAAGTACTATTTTTGCATCTCTCTGACCAAATTCGCCCACATTAGGATTTAACAACATAAGGAAAATAATCAAGGTCTTAAATTGATTCCATATACAATTAGTTTAATTCTCAATTTCAAGAGCATAGTTCAAAATGAGGAAATATAATTGGTTATGAAGATAATAGACACGGGCTACATAGTAATCATGCATTTTTATAAGTAATTAAGCTCTAATTATAAATCAAAATGCTTAGAATTTCATCAATTAGATACTTATCCTCAAAGATACTGTTTATAAAGCTAAATGTACAATTCTATATAGCACATGCATTTTCAATACTATATAGACCCTAATTAAATTTTAAGTATTCAACATATATTCAAATTAACATGAATCTAACATTTAATCCTAAAATCTAATATACAAGTCTACTAGTTCATGGTTGAGTTTCGCATTTCATAAATTACTTTAGGCTAAATTCCAGCTTACAACATATATCATATTCCAATTTCACTAAAATAGGGCCACAACATAATAGTTCTAAAACCTAATGGATTACTATCCTAAATTTAGGCTTAGGTGATATTAGCAAATGTATATATAAAAGGATTCGTTTAATGGCATTTGTAGTTCCTCATATTTTACAGGCTAAATGGAATTAATACTAGGCCGAAAAGGTTGTTGACAAGTATATTTGGAGAGGGAACATACAATTATTGAAAGATATTTTGATGCTAAGCCAACTTATGACTTCAATTTATTTTAGCGTAATTTCGCATGAGGTACTCGATCCGTATCCTTAATGGGATTGTTTCTTAGGATGAACGTTTCTTAAAAAACCATGATACTTGAAAATGGAGTTTATTTGGTGTAAACAAAATGATTTTATTAGGTCTATAAACGACTGCCTATGAGTGCTCAAACAATTCAATTGGCGAGCATTTCATAAAATAATTCCATTGAAAATTTGAAGTCATTTTGTGCACGGTGAGTCCTAATTATTCTATTAACATTTGAGGAAACATACGACCTAAGATGTCCAATTGTCACTCGCAAAAGATGAATAATAGGATTTTCCAAGAATGTTAGGTAACATATATTGTATCCATAAGAAGCGAAAGAATTGCCCAGTGGCGTGGTAGAAAATACACCGAGGTCACCACAAAAGGCTATGATCATACTAAGGTCACATACGATCATAATTAATGGTTTTGGCATTCATTTTTTGGTATGTCAAGGTGGAAATACAATTTGAGTGTTCTCGACCAGTCATGCATGCGAAGAGGTTATACATGACAAAGCCCCTCAATAAATTGAATTATATATGAACCTTTGTATGACATATTCCACTACCTCGATGGAGGAAGATACTTGAAATAATCCACTTTTTTTCAAATAATTGCACGACTTCATACCGAAAAAAAGAATCACGTTGAATGGTGGCAATAGGGTGCACAAAAGAATGTGGAACAATCTTTAAGTGTTTGACAATATCACTTTGCCATTGTCAAAATTTTGTTATCGAGGACGTATCTACGTGTATCATTTATAACAACATGACGATATAAGATAAGCATGAAAAATATCCCAATTTATGGAAAACTAACACATGAAGGTGGGTCAGAACCTATTGAATTTGAAAATGTAAACAATCGTAGAAAGTATGGATTGGTTATATCACGTATTAAACTCTCGAGTCTTGCATTAATTGGATAAATAATTGAATTTCATACAATGATAGGGTCTCAGGTACCTAATTCCTTCGATGATCATTGAATACCTTGTCAAAATTAATAATAAGTATTGAAGAAGGTTTGGGATACATCAAAGCTTGAAGATATAGTATTCTTTGAGATTAATTGAATTTGATAAAAAGTACTCACACACATGCATGTTTATGTTTGGAAAAAAAATTGAGAGAAATGATTTTGTTTTAATGTGTGAAAGAATGAATTTTGTTTTGAATCACAATTGTAACACCCCCTATTTTTTTACGTATAATGTGTCCAATCTTATGCATCAATAACGGGAAAACGTCGAATAATTTATATCATTATAAGCATAAATGAATAAAAGTGGTATGATAACAACGAAAATATACCACGATAATAAAAATGAGATAATATGATAAATCTGAATGTCAAATTGAATAATTAAATATAATAAAACTCCCCAATATAAAGTCCCAAATAATTAGTCCAACGAATAAATGAACAACTTTGAACCATCATTGGCTAATAATAATAATAATAATAATAATAATAATAATAATAATAATAATAATAATAATAATAATAATAATAATAATAATAATAATAATAATAATAATAATAATAATAATAATAATAATAATAATGCAAAAAGACTAATTAAAAGGAGAAATATAAATAGAGATAAAACTCCAACATTTAATATACTAGTGACTGGATAATGCTGACTCTGGAATATATCCGCTCAACGTAGCTCATGCGATTGTCGGATACTTAAAAAAAGATTTTTAAGAAAAAATATGGGTTAAGCGCCACATTGCAAGACATATAAATTTAAACTTGAAACAATATTAAGTGTGACTTATTTATGTATCATGTCGTCCTTGACAACACGTTTTCCTAATGTAACTCACCTCACCTCTATCTAAGGGAATCCCATTATAGGTCGGCTCAAATAATATAAAATGTGGCTCTATTTTCCTTAAAAGTTTTTGAGCTCTTAAAAAGGAAGGATAAAAACTTGGCTTCTTTCCTAGATATTTTTATCTGTTGAAATATTTGAACTTTGTTTTAAAATGAAGAGAAAAAATTGGGTTTATGTAGAATTTTGAGAAAATAAAATAAATGATGACAAAACCCCAAACAAAGATAAGCCATACACATACACCATGCTTAAAATGTAAGGGTGTAAGAAAATGAGTCCCATCAACAAAAATTGTGATTTGAGGTAAAAAAAATCTTAAAAGATATTTGGATTTGCAAAAAGTAGATCTTTTAATCTGGCCATCATCAGAACGTCATGGGCGCAACCAAAGTCTTCGTGAACATGATGCATTAGTGACACTGTCACGAATAAAGCAAGATATTTTCTTCGAGGTCAAATGATATGGCGTGTCCACTAATCGGGAGTTCACGAACATGAAGACATGCTTCATTATCGAAATATCTTCCTGAAACAAGTGTCGCACATATTACTAGATTTTTTCCACCATGTCTTTGAACGATTTGTGACTCGCAAAGAGAATGCTTATTGATCATGACTTTTCCTAGGACTCTTACACAAATGTCTCTTTCAAGATATATTTTTATAGATAAAAACACTAAGACATTTTGTAAAGAAAAATACTAAAAGATTTAAAAAATATATTTTATCAATTTGTTTTCTTAACCGAAAGCTCTAAGTCCTCTAACTCAATTCACATTCATCATAAAATGAGATCATGTAGTTTTGGGGATGAGAAAAGAACGAATTTAAAATCGTGAACTTTGAAGAAGCCTTCTAGTAGAGCAAGGAGCTCTAGGATGGACTCATACAATGGTTTTTAAAAACTGGAATAAGACAATCTAATAAGCTAGGGCACATGAGTATGTTGTAGTCTTACACATTACCTATACTCTCATTTACTAACATCTTTAGCTAATTCTATCATATAGTATAGTTAAATGTCCACTTATTAATTCTTACAAGTAAAAATATGTAAATGAATAAATAATCCTCTTTCTTTAAAACTATCATTCACAAATGCCCTTACATAAAATTCATCATAAAGATAAATTATCAAACTCTATTAAAATCTATCTCTATTTAGAATTTATCACATAATTTCATTAACAATCTCTACTCAAATCTAAGTAACATTATATGATATATCTACTTAGAATTCTCATCAAACATCCATTACAATCTTTCCTCAAACTAAACAAATACATAAGATATTTTAACTTAGATTTAATCATCCATTATACCCAAACTAGAGGTGAATAATTATTACCGAGCAAAGTTCGTGTTATCATCTTAATTCTCCAAATTAAATCAAGGGTGGCAATTCGGTTAGTCGTGTCATTTTCGAGTCGCATTGATTTTGATTTGTGTATAAGTCTTGGTTACTCTTAAATCTATTTAAGCTAATCGTGTCATGTTTGGGTCATTTCGGGCTATTACTATAAACGGGTTATCGTGTCAAAAATTGCCAGCCCTAAATTAAATCTTCTCAATTTATTATTACCACTATCTTCTTTTCTCTTTAGAAAATTATATAAAATAATTTAAGAGATGAGTTTATCAATATCTAACAAGGCTTCTACCTAGAATTAATCACAAGGACTCAAGAGCATACACCAACATAATCTAATAAATAATATAATTCTAGGATATCTCCACTCATACTCTATTATTTATAATGTATAGACTTGAAGTGTATTTCCCTACTCAAGAAAATACATGATTATCATCCTAATCTCATGATTATCCTCCTCTACATCCTTTCATCACCTAATAAATTATTTTAATTTATGTGTAGGCAACTTGTAATCCTACCAACACTAAAGGTGAAGATAAATGTAGATCCTACCTGGTTTAATTGAATAACTCTTGATAATAAATTGTTCTTATCTTTTGTGCTAAATTTTTATCCTTTTGATATTCTTTTAGTTCTTTTGATATCTCAAAAGGATATCTCTAATAAATTTTTATCCCAAAAGAATATCTCTAATAAATTTTTATCCCAAATGAAAGGCCATATGTTTAGTTTTAAAGAGAGGTTGGGGATGGATTTTTGTTATTTAAAGATGAAAATTGGACAAGAATAAGATTATGGTTTATCAAAATGCATTTGTTTTGCCGTTTATATAAAATATCCTCTCATTAAGCCATTACTGGCCTAATACTGGTCATTATAGTATCCCTCAGACCGTTATATCAAACTTTAGAGACATTACAGCAACCCCCAATTGCACCCTCTCTCTCTCTCTCTCTCTCTCTCTCTCTCTCTCTCTGTGTGTGTGTGTGTGTGTGTGTGTGTGTGTGTGTGTGTGTGTGTGTGTGTATAGGGATATTCTCAGGTGCAGACTAAATCGTGCGCACCCGGTGCGAACTTTGTCCTGTTCGTCACGTGGTCCCCTCGTGGTCCCTAAAGACATTTTGTTATTTTCTTTAGATGGTCCCCCTCTTGTTTTTATATAAAACCCTTATTTTAAGACTAGATATTTAAAAGATTTATAGTTTAAACCCAAATTGGTATCAAGACCTTAAAGGCTTTAGAAACTCACCAAATTTCGACCAAAATCCTAATTGTGGTACAAGAGCCATAAAACGCTCCTTTTAGACTTATAGTAAAAAGACTTTAATGCCCTTAGGATTTATCCCTCACATTTACCAAGATATTTTTGGAACCAACCCAGACTACCATCCCATACCCATAACTGATTTAAATCCAGTAGGTTGTTTAACCTCTCACATAGACGATTGTTCACACACTGAACACATCCTAGCCAAACACACAGATAGTAGACAAGTTACTGCTAGTGCTATTAATAGCATAATAGACCAAAATAAGTGTATACTCCTTATATTAAGACAATTAATAAAAGACACTCAAACCCTAGAAATCGAGATAAAAAATATCTCTAAAAGACTACTAGAGATAGATAATCAAATTCCAATAGACCTAGTACATGTTCTACAAGAAATAAATATTAAGACTAATCATATAGAAGTCCTTAACAAAGACATTTTAGAAATTAAAACTCTAATTAAAAATTAAGACAGTGAGTTAATTAAACTTACTAAAGAACAAGCCAAGCTTATCCCTAGATTAGATAGTTATTTTCCTAATGGAGATTGTTAGATCAGACTGGAATGAGGTATCAAGAGACCTCTCTATTCACACCTTATCAGAATTTTATCAAAGAATTTTAGAAAAGATAAACGATGATAGATTTTATTATAAGATAAATGAAAATGAAATTGCCAACGCTGCTAAAGCAACTAGACTCATATTAGAAAGATTAAATTTAATTTCTACATCCATAGCTGCTATCGAAGACTATAACAGTAGCTTTGTTAAAGACTTACATTTAGATTTAAAAGCCAAAACAGAAGGATTAACCACCTTCTACATAGACTTTGTAAACTTTTAATAAAATTTAGCAAATTATCTTAATAATATGGAAAGCCATAACCTATTCAAAATGGATAGTATTATAATGAACTTAGACTAGACATGGCCAAAGTAGAAGAAAAATACGAAGAAATTATAAAGGGAATTAAGGCCATATATAATAAACCTTCCCAAGCAGAAATAGGCTCTCCTTTTATTCTAACTCGTTTAGATAAAATAGAAAGGACTGTAGAATCTATAGAAGTTAGATTTATGAAATAACAAGAAAAAGACAATGAAGTAAAAGACTATATTACAAATGTGGCCAAATCCCTAGTTAATTCTATTGCTATACATAGTGAAGAAATTTCTGAGAACACAAGAAAAGAAAATAAGAATTTTAAAGAAGAAATCCTTAGTCAAATAAAAAGACAAAAAGATTATTCAGACTTTTTAGAAAGAATTAAAAAAAGACTTGAATGAAAATAGGTAACCACCTGTAAATTTAGAGAATCCCCTCCTATAGAAACTAGAGAAAGGAATACCATAGGTAGACGAGTCATAAATGACGGATTAAATAAGACTAGTAAGATAGTTAGCTCTATCCCAAATGTTGGACAGAGTAATCATATGCTCCAAATACTTAAGGATTCATCCTCCAATATTAGGACATGGTGGAAAGAAAGAAATTTCAACAATCCTCTCCAATGGAAAGAATGGAGTGAAGTTGACTGGAAGATTGTTGAAGGTTCTATTCATAATGGATAACTTCTAGCTGTTAGATACATAGACTTGTTTAAAGAAGGTGCAACTCTGAAGACTCCTAATTAGGAATCATATGTTAGACAAATCTTATACTGAGCTCCAAGTATTTGACTCAGAATGGCTTAGATCTAGAGGAACTGATAGGAAGTTCCAATTCCTAACCTTTGGACTCTTTCAAGCAAGAATCCAAGGATTACATAGACCTCAGAATAATATCAACATATTATGTTGTTTAGTGGATAAAATATGGAAAGATTTTGAGAAAAGCCTTATTAGGATAACCTAATTAGAAATGTTAGACAACATAGGATACTTTAATGTCATTCCGGCATTTACAGTAACCATAGACACAACAAAACATTTTAAGTTAATCTTATATGCTAGTGGCTATGAAGACTATATTATCCCAGACGCTAATATAAATATAGAATTCCAAAGATATGTGAAGTTCTCCCAATTTCCTTATGAAGGAATGCAATCGGGGATTCCTAGCGGTAGACTTAATGAAGAAATATTAGTTATAACCAATGTTTCAGACTACAATCATACTTACAGTATTAGGAATACTAGACCTATGAAAGAAAAATCTAAGACCCTTTGTCAATTGCCAGAATTTCAAGAAACTAAGACTATACAAAATAAACCTTCATTTATTAATCAATACGATGTCACTGGAAATGTTACCATCCAGTTTGGTCCTCCTAAGATTGTCAATAAGAATATCCAAACCGAAAAATTAGATTTAGGAATATGGGAGAAGCCATAATTAATGATCCTTCAGAAGTAGAATGTAGTAGTAAGACTAGTGCTAGTTTACTAATACAAGTCTCGGTAATTAGACCTAGAAGATCATTTGAACAAAAAGACTTAATTAAAAAAAAGATAGGATCTAAAACTTTGGATGAGAACCCTCATAATTAGATATGAAGACATTTAAAGATCACCTTAAGAAAAGTCCTTCGGTTAGATTTCAAGAAAGAGAAAGATTTAATATGATAGCTCAAGACCGTATATTAAAATTAAAAGAATCTAATAATACTAAGGAACTCCTTAGAAACTTAAGACTAATAGAAGAAGGAGAAGAAAGACTAATGCCACCTACACAAGTAGAACCTAATAAACAAGAGATAGGAAGAAGTAGTAGGCTAGAAGATGCTCCTAGACTTCTTAGTAAACCAATAAGAATAAATATTACTATATACTCTCGCTCTATAGTCAATACTAAATCAGACTATATAAAAGACTTTTTAACTAGTGACAAGAGTTTCACTCCTGTTAAGACCATGACAAGTCAAGCCATAAATACAGTAGGTATATACCTTAACTTAAACAATGTCCAAGATAGGAGAAAGGCCTTAGATGAATGGCGTAATTAGATGAACATGTGTTTTTCATCTAATGAATAATGGGATGCAAGTTCATGTAAACAATACACTGAGCAATCCATTAGAGGTATTGCAAAAGATTATTTAGATAGTTTAAGAAGGCTACAGATGAAGACTCCTTAGCTAAGATTGAGAAGATGAAAGAAAACTTAGAAGAAAGATTAATTGAAGAATATATTCAATTGTTCACATCATAATTCATTGGAGCTGGACATCTAGCTCAAATCAATGAACAAGACCTAACAAAACTAAGTTGGCCCTCCTTAGCATTTGCAAACTAGATAAGATAAATGAATATAGCAATAATTATGAGCAACTATATTACCAAATTAAAGAATTTGGAGAGACCTTAAAAGATGAATACTTTAGGAAGATACCAGTCATAGGACAAATCCTAATCAATGAATATAGGAATTGGCCAGGAGTAGCTGGAGTTAAGAATAACTCCCTTGGTGAAAGAATCAATTTTGCCAAAGACTATATTATATCTAAGAGACGTGATATAACTCAAGAAAAGTTAATAGAAGAAACTTTAAAGAAAATCCCTCCAATCAAAGATGAAAGAGATACCGCTCCAATCCAATGGGGGTGCGGAAGTGAATCTAAGAAATTCAAAAAGAAATTAGAATGGAAATATAGGAAGTTTAAGACTAAACCTATAGGATTTTCAAAGAAGTATAGATTTAGACAATCTACTACCTTTAGGGAAAAGAACTATAAGACTAAGAAAAAGAAATTTAACCAAAGAAGATATTTTAAGAAGAACACTAGTAAGTATAAGAAAGTTCCTAATTATAGGAAGGAAAAAGATGTATCTCAATCTAAGACTGCCGTCAAAGAATGTTGGACTTGCGGCAAAGAAGGACACTTTGTTAAAGACTGCCCTAACAAGAAAGATAAAGAAGTTATTAAGATTATTAATACAATATTAAACTATGTAGATAAAAAATAATTATATATCCTATATGCTATAGAAATATCAGACATAGAAAATGATGATAATACTAGTATCTATAGTGCTTATACAGATAGTTATTCAGAAGACTATAATAGTGATACTGATGAGTATGAAGACTCTTAGAATAATTTAGACTTATATATGATGCAAGTTAATCAAGAAGATTTAGACGACGAATATATAGACTTTGAAGAAGCTTGGTATAAATGTATACTGAGCCCCTTTTTAAAGAAGAGATGGACTGTTAGTAATCCCGAGTTAGTAACATATATACCTAGATGTTACTTTGATGAAAGACATTATTTCACATTTGAAATGAAATGTAGCAAGAAAGACTTTAGATGTGTAGAATGCTTTGAGACTATACAAACATTATTTATGGTTTGTGTTATTTATCAATTACACTACCACGAAAAATATTGGAGAACTAGATTTAGAGAAATATATACTAGCTAGTATGACGCTCAAATAGACTTAGATATTAAAATATATTATCAAGACATTGATAGAAATATAGGCAAAAGATTGCAAAAAAATGAAGACTTCAAAGGAAAGGGAATTTCCTATTATTTAGAACAATACCATTCTGATAGCAGTTCAGAAGACCTAAAATCCTTAGATTTTATAGATAAACCTCAGAAAGGAATATCTATTTTATAAAAGAACAATTTAGGAATTTCTACTAAATCACATGCTTGTTATGTAGAATTATTCGTTCAACACAAAGATTATCTTAAAAGACTTTCAGCTTTTATAGATACAGGGTGCTCTCAGAGTATTTGCAAGGCTAATGCCTTCCCTGAAGACTATTTTGTAGAAAGTACTCAAGAAATCTATGGTAAAGTGGATAATGGAGATCCATTTACCTTATATTTCCAGACTATTCATATTTATTTTAAATTAGGAAATCAGACTAATAAAACCGTTAATCATCAGTTTTGGATAATGGATCCTCGTCTTAGTTTCACATGAAACATTATTTTAGGACAAGAATTTATTAGTAAATATCATCCTTATACTCAGTATAACGATAAGATATTAATTAGTGATACAAAGGAATTTAATATTAAAGCCCCTCTAATAGATCACAAGACTACCTTTGACCTTATGCAAGTCAAACCCAACTATAGACCCATAAAACATCAGAGTTCTTCAGCTGAGCATGGTAGAACTAGACCTACAACCCAACAAGAAGCCCTAGATATTGTTAAACCCTTACAAAAAGAATGTAAATGTTCATACCAAAAGTGTTATAAGCAAATAGCGCTTATACAACAAGACATTTTAGATCAAGCCCAGGTTCAAGCTATATCCAAATAGAAGAAAATGGATATAGAAGTAGAAAAAGAAAAGATTGGGCAACTAGTAGAGCCTAATTTAGGAGAAAATCCCATCGCTAAGTGGAATAAAGACTAAAGTTATTGTGAAATCATCCCTATTAACCTAGATGCCACTATTAATGGTGGAACCTATAAGAAAGGATATTCACAGAAAGACAGGGGAGAATTTAAAAAAGACATAGATGAAATGCTTAAGTTAGGCATTATTAGAGAAAGTAAAAGTAGACATAATAGCCTTGCCTTCTATGTTCAAAATGAATCTGAACGTAAAAGAGGAAAAATATATATATGGTTATAGATTATAGATAATTAAATAAGAATTGTGAATTTGATTCTTATAAGATACCAGACAAGAATAATTTAATCAATCAGATTGAAGATAGAATTATATTCAGTAAGTTTGATTGCAAATCAGGCTTCTGGCAAATTGAGATGCATCTAGATAGTATTACTTGGACAGCCTTTAGTGTGCTCCAAGGAAAATACGAATGGCTAGTAATGCCATTTGGATACTTGAATGCTCCTCAAGTATTCTAAAGAAGAATGGATAATATATTTAGACCTTATTCAGGATTTTTTCTTGTTTACATAAATGATATTCTTGTAGCCAGTAAGACTGAGATAGAGCATGTAGACCATCTTAAAAAGATTATTTTAGAATTAAACAAACATGGTATTGTTATTTTCGAAAGGAAAATACAATTATTTCAGACTGAGATAGACTTTGTGGGAATGCATATTAATAAAAAAAAATTATCCTTGGCAGAACACATAACTAAAAAGATTCTTAAGTTTCCAGACTAACTTAAAGATAGAAAATAATTACAATCATTTTTAGGATTTCTTAATTGTGGTGCAGAATTTATTAAAGACCTTACCTCAAAAAGACAAAGCTTAACTGCCAAATTAAAAGGAACAGACAAAAATAATCCTTTTTATTGGACTAAAGATGATTTTGAAGTCATAAGATAAATTAAAGATGCAGTCAACAATATTCCTTTACTTGAACTGCCTAATGCAAAAGACCAATTTATAGTAGAAACAGATGCCTCTGATAAATAATGGGGAGCAATATACTTTTCCATTGATCATCAGATAAAAAAGAAAAAACTTTATAGATATAGTTCTGGAACCTTTACAGACCCAGAAACAAGATACAATGCCCATGAAAAAGAAGTTCTAGCTATAGTAAGGGCAATAGAAAAATATATGCTTTTTTCTTAGACCTAAACATTTTACTGTATATACTAACTCTTTTTATGCAATAAAATTCAGAAACTTAGACTTGTCCAAATCAAGGACTAATAGACTTATTAGATGGCAGCAAATGCTTAATGGTTATAACTTCTCTATTATATATATTAAGGGAAGTAAAAATACCATTCCAGACATTATATTAAGAGAGCCAATGTTTGATAACACTAATATGATTTCATATTTTATGTTGCAAACAGAAGACCAAGACAACATGAGTTCTTCTAGGACGAATAGACTGAACAAAGAAGACATTGTAGACTATCTTAAACGCGTAAGGCCAAATGCTGGTATAACGCAAAGACAAACTCATATTCAAGACTCTCAAGAAAGACCAATCCTAGAGAACTTTGATGATATCCTAGTTCCTCCTGAAAAATCTAGAAATGAGATTGTTTCTCAAAATAAACTCATCGGGAAGATATATTTTCCCCAATATAGACCTGATCAAAGATATCCAGACTTAATAAAATTTAGACGAGAATTTTCAGATGATGAAAATACTCTCATAGATGCTATATGATGGAACGTGAAGAATAGACTATGGATTGAGTTCAAATAAAATTTTGTAGCCATTGCTAGATTTATGAGGACTCAAAGACTTGCAGTCACCTAACTCAGTGGTACTGCTATGCCTAGACCTCAGACTCAAACTTATGCTCAGACTCTTGGAGAATCCTCTAAAACTAGACCTGCTGATTTTTATTATCAGAAAAGACTTTTAAGACTAAGATTGTTATACCGTTTGATCATAATAATCTCCCATTAGCAGAAGACTTTAAAAAGAAACTAATAATATTATTGATCATTTTAATATGTTATTATCAGAAATAAATGGAGATGCTTTAATGATTAAAGGTTTCTTCAAAGACGTTCCAAAAATATATCTTTTTGGAAAATCAGATATGGCTCATATAACACTTACAGACCACAGGTTCATTGGACTCGTTCAGATAAAAGATATTGAAGCCTCTGTTGCTCTTGAAAAAATAGTCCACTAGTATGTTAAGAAGGTAGAAGGCTTCCTTGCTCTATTTGATAGAATCTATCAGATTGCTCCAAGTTCGTGTAGAGGAATGAGAGTTGTAGGATTTAGACTTATTAGATTTTCCAATTATATATTCGAAGACGTTGAGATTCTATTAGAAGACGAGACTAAAGATTTAATTATTGATAAGTCCAAGCTCTAGATTGCTCATGCCATGGTGACAATAGAAATCATGAAATTATTGGCAGGTGAGGATAAATGGTACACTGCCTACCACAAAGAAGACCTAATAATCCAAGCTGATGAGCCATTCAATGGAAGGCTCAAGAAAGAAGCCAAGAAATTGGTAGAGATAGTTTTGTCAGCTAGTCTTAGAATTATGGGCCTCATTGATGAATTTTTTAATAATGCCCTCCCAGGCAAGACAAGGTAGAAGAAGACACAGACGGGACAAAGATGACCCCCTCATTAGCAGAAGAATTATTGAGGATAGAAGATGCCCTGCTCTAGACCTATGCATTATTACAAGACCACAAGACTCATCTAGATTCCCTCGCAGTGTGGAGAAGAAGACATCTCGGACCTGCCCCATATGGGCCCAGACAACCTCCTTTCATAAAGATAAAAGTAGACAACTAAAGACGTTAGGTGCACGATAATTACAAAACGCCAATATTGCTTTTGAAAAAGCAAAAGACTCAAAAGATTCCAAAGCTTAAAGACTTTTAATTATTATATGTCTCTTTAATAATTGTATGCTTTCAACCGGATCACTTTTTATAACTAGTTACCAGTCATCTGTAAGCCTCCTTATGCTATAAAAGGAGAGGTAGGAAGTAGGAATAGATATCGAAGTTTAGGATCAAAGTTTAAGATCGAAGTTTGGAAGTTAGAAAGAGTGTGTAAGCTTGTAGTAAGTAATATGTACATGAGTGAGTAAACATCTCATAGTTATGGGATGGGGGAGAGTTGTATTTACTTATGCAATGCAATAAAAATATTTTCTTTTCCAGAAATCTCTTATGTTGAGTTGTTATTATTTTTCAAATTGTCTCCAACTTTCTGTCCATAGAGGACTATT
The DNA here is from genome assembly GCA_949130495.1 of Sambucus nigra. Classification (NCBI taxonomy): domain Eukaryota; kingdom Viridiplantae; phylum Streptophyta; class Magnoliopsida; order Dipsacales; family Adoxaceae; genus Sambucus; species Sambucus nigra. Next base: position 204,732,399 of record OX422211.1, on the reverse strand, counting down.
GTGTGGAACCTCTGGGGTAGCACACAAGGTGTTATACTGGTGAATCGCCGTCAGGTGCCGATTTGTCGTGAGCCGTTAGCCAAGTGGGCGTTAGGCGTGAAGGCGTATAGGCAGGAAACGGGGCCAACGCCAAAATAGTGGATTGAGGTGTGACATATAAAGAGAGAGTTATAGGAGGCCGAGATTGGAGAATAATAGTAACAAAGTTGAAGAGAAAAAGGAAGGAAGATAAAGATATTACAGACCAGAAGGAAGGTATAACTCAAACAAAACCCTTAACTATTTTACATATTATTGTTTTAAAAAGAATCTTGTATGAGCTTACAAATCACTACAGACTTTTTAGAATTTGTTAATCAAACAAATTTAGACTTAACTAGAAAAATCCAAGATTGGACTCTTACAGACACTACAGATAAAGAACTTATAGAATCTGCTTTAATATATGCAGTTGGTACTTTTAAATATATAGACCAGATTATTGAGTGGTTAGGAAGAGAAGTACCTAGAATAGAAATAATTAGAACAGGGATCTGCGATCTCTTTAGACAAAAATTAAAAACTGAAGATTTTGCAGAAGAATTATCAAGACCTGAAAAATATCAAGAATATACTAGGATACTTGAAGACAGTATAGAAGTATTAAAATTTATTAGACGAAAAAGGTTAGCTGAAACAAAGGCTATTTTAATTAGAGCCGGAGGAATCCTCAATCTCCTTAAATACGTAGAGACAGTTGACCCTAGAACATACCGTAGATTTTTGTCATCTTATGGTGATAATAATTTAGACGAATTTATAGATCACGATATAATTGATATTATTAATCAAATATATAAAGAAACTAGACCGATAAACCCACGATACCGTATAAGGTATTTAAGACTAGAATATTTTTCATCAAAACCTCTTGCAATTTTCAGACTCCCTGAAGAAACTATTTATATAGATAATCCTTGCTATTCAGAACTCCAGTACGATAGTGACGGAAGAAGCTTGAGAAGTAGCAGTAGCCCTGAAACTTCTACACTTAGACTTCCAGATTAATTAAGCTTTAAAATAAGCTTAAAAGACCTTAGAAATCATTGGGGTCGAAATTCATATTCCTAGAAACCTTAAAAAGAGAAAGTGGTCCTTAGATGGTCCATAAAAACAAACGCGGTCCTAAGACTCATTTGGGCGTTTGCTAATTCGCATAGGATCCGGACTCTCTCTCTCTCTCTCTCTATATATATATATATATATATATATATATATATATCAAGGTTCTAAAAAACGAGGGGCGTGAAGGCCAAGCCTTAAGCCTTAGAAGCCTAGGCACCCCTAAGATGTGAAAAGACGTTTAGGCCTTCTTAATATACTTTAGTATTTTTTTAACCATAACAAGGGTGTTAAAATACTAAAATTATACATATCTTAAAAATATGTTTGAATATAGGCAAATTAAGATACTATTTGATTATTTTGGATGAGATAATGGTCTGATTTGTAAAAATATTCTTTAAAAGACGATCTCGTTTCACTAAAGCATTGTTGTTTTTAGGAAAAAAGTGCGCCTTAAGGGTTTTACTAAGAATAAGGCGTAAAAGCTTAAGGCATGGCGTTTCTCCCAAGCCTCAAGCCTATGCGAGTTTTTTAGAACAGTGATATATATATATTGCTTACATTCTCATTAAATCATTTTTAAATCTTAATTAAAACTTGTCAATATAACAAAAATCATTCATGAACGTTTTTATCTTCAAACCCTAACTTGCCCACCAAGCTATGAAAAAAGAGAAAATATCCTTAAGGTTTAAACTTTAATTCAATATTTAGCCCAACTAAACCCAAAAATTTAATTAATTTATTCTCTTAGTCCAATATCATGACCCATATACAATATCTTAAATCCAAATAACTTTCGAAACAATTTGAATTAAGTCAAAATGATTATTTCCAAGAATAATGGATATTACATGTGTGAGTTGATTAATCGATCATTTAAATTTTTTTGGGGTGATGCAAATCAATCCATGTATCATACCTAATATGATATAATGGATTAAAATGTACATACTTATTTAATAATTTATATGAGAACTTTATTTAATGTAAATGTGATTTTTTTTTTGTAATATATATGCGATTCTTTTGTTAATGTATACATGATTTTTTACATAAAGTATATAAAATTATTATTTTGTAAAGTGTACATGATTTTAGTAATGTATATGTGATTTTTACGACATATACGTGATTTATTATGTAATGGGTATATGAAATTTAATTATAATATATACAGAATTATTTTTTAATGTATACGAGATATATTTTTAATATATATAATCACTTGATGTGTATGCTACTCATTTTTTATATTTGAATTTAACCCCCATAATTTTCATTAGTGGGGTTTGACCCCTTGAAAATGACTTTTTTGTTGTGTCACAAAAGTTTTACCATTTATTTGTTGTGAGATTTTTCGTGCCTATACTCTGTTTTGGAGTGAATTATTTTTAACCATGGTGAAATATTTTTAATCATGGTGAAAAGTAGAACGGTGATATTATTTTTCGCATATTTGAAATTAAATTTTTGGTTGTTTGCAATTGCGAACAAGTGCACACGCGAGGATTATGCAATTTTAAATAAAAATAGTGAACAAAATTTAACCATAAATATTCATTGCGAAAAGGAGCACCAAAAAAGTTAAAAATATTGGAGTCCAAAGTTAATATCAAAGTATTTATGGGGTGAAATCCCAAATAACTGGTTATAACTTATATTATTATGTTTGCTGAGGTGCCTCGCTCTCTCAACTACGTGCCTCAGTATATGTTGAACTTCAATCTAGGCTTAGGTGTTGAGGTTTGAGTCCTTGTTGTTTTTGTTAGACATATTGTTTCGTGTTATGTTTGATGTTCTTGTTACACATCTAAGCTAGTAAAAGCTCTTTCTTGATTCATGAATTACGTTTTTCATGGAAGTTATCACAGTCACAAGAGTGTCTTGGTGAAATATGTGAATCATTCCTTTTATTTTATTTTTTAATTATCACAGTCACAAGAATGATTTTTGATAACCCTTTTTAATTGTGATGTGTGAAGGAGAGATTTTGGTGGCTAAATTTTTAACTTTTTCAGCATTTTTTGTTATTTTACCGGTATATAAGACAGGATGCATAAGAACTTTCAATTCGTGATTACTGTGAACTTAGAAGATGACCGAGTCGAACATGGGACGCTATTTCCTTAAGACATAATTTGCCCCGCTACCGTGCTTACGGCAATTAAACAACAGATCGGCAAGTGCGAAGCACTGTACTGTGCTAGTCCCACGAAGCAAAAATGGTGATACTTTCGCCGACTCTAAGGAAGAAGAAGCAGCATTGAAGGAAATGGTTTTTAGAATTAATGAAAAAGAGGGAAGAAAATTTCTATTTAATTGATTATAACCTACACGAGGTAACAAAATTTAGTAGAAAGCCAAACTAACTTTGTCTAAACATTAATTGGGTGGGGCTTTAAGGGCCGCAGGGGAAAATATGATGCAAGAGCATGGATGGCTCGCTGGTCTGCTTTGCTCGCCTTGGGCGAACTTATTTGGGCTTGGGCTCCGTGTGACACGCTCACCTCATGTATAATAAAGTTGCGGATTTACTAATAGTTATAGCATTTGGTACAACATTAAACGCTTGATCCATCAGATATGAATCGTCATTCCCACATAAATCTTATTTATTTTTCACCGTCTTGTTTAGTTGGAGTGCTATCGTTGGTAGATATTATTTGTTGATGAAAAATCTTAGTCACGAGCTTCCGCACACCCATATGGCACTGAACTATTATTGGTCACTCGATAGAGTAGCCAATGAAGGGGAACCAGGACCAAACAAGCTATTGATACTGAATTATTTTGGGGGTTTTATGACAAGAAAATAGTACTGAAACAGTGAACAAGTTCAATATAAGTTTTGCAGGTCGATTTTATCACAGTGGAATGGTACCGAACAATGAACGAATTCAATATACATCTGGTGCAGAAGGACGAGGGTAGGTATCCATTAGTGAGGCGAGGGAAGGGATCACCCGGAGTGGGGCTCCCCTGTCATTCATTCTTACCGCGCCACATATTTTCTAATGTTTGTTACAGGACCAACCACTAGGATAGCATGGTACTGCACATTTTGAATACTATCACCATTTTCTAATCTTTCTTTGAGTCTCTTGCAGATCCCCCCTCTTCTACTTATTTGCAACCTTACAAAATGATATGGAAAACTAAGATTCCTTAAAAACTTCAAATCTTTGCATAGTTGGGAGCTTTAGTAAGGTTGAACTTGTGTGATATGGTCCAAAAAAGAGACCCAAATTCTTATTCTTTCCTTCATGGTGCATTCATGTAAAGTGGATCATGAATGATCAACCATATCTAGTTGCATTACAATTTTTTAGGTTGATGTGAGAAATTGTTATAGGTTTCCGTTTTTTTTTTATACTAGGGTTTCATTATCATAGATGGGATACCTTTTGTGGTAAGAGAGAGAAGTGTATGCTTATGGAGCTATGGCATGGTGTGTATGGTTGCAAAGAAAAAGTTGGACATTCGAGGATAAGAAGGTGGAGAAAGAGGTCTCGAGCCTCTCTCTGGGCTTTATATATGCATAGATGACCAAGGGAGGTTTAATGACAATGATGGGATGGAACATGTGAATGGTCTGTTTTTGGGTTTGCTGAACCCTGTTTCGCTGTGTGTAGTGCATAAGAAGCAATCTGAAATTTAGAGAAAGTTCAGGATTGATTCTTCAAGGGTCTGTTCATGTTGCGAAAGATGGATGATGTGACTGCAGGATTGTTGTGATTGAGACCCTGTCGATTGCTACTGTTATGCTCAGGATTGCAGAATTGAAGTGTCGGCTGGAATGCCTCTTTCTGATCTAGCTGTATTTTTTAATTTTGTTTTTGTTAAATGGTTTTCCAGCAGTTCTCTTGATGGAATCCTGCTCCATCCAACTCTTGTATATATTTAGAGTTATCGACAAAATTTCTAGTTTTGACAAAAAAACAAAACCAACACTCTAAAAATTAGAAACAAGTGGCACATAGAAATAGTCAATAGTTGTTTTTAGAATGCAACTTCTCATACTGCTTGGGGAAATATGTATGGTAGGCGTCATGTGTTGTGACATCACGCACATGTGACACAAGCATTCCACATGTTTCTCAAGAACTAACTCCTCACAATTGTGTTGCGTGTTTGCTGAATCCGAAGTGTTTTAATGGATGCGACAAATGGTACTCTAAGAGTATTTAATATAATCTACCTCCCTTGGGTTTACTAGAAAACGAGAATTTCTAGAGGGAGAGGAATGATCAAATGGCCAGTGGAATGTTAAACGATATCGGTTCTCTCTCCTTCTGTTCCAATTGATTTATTTATTTTAATCATCTGTACATGTCATTTTATATTATAGGAATATCGTCATTTGCACAATCTATCTGGATTATGTGCGAGGTTTTGGGCTGGAGTGGTTAAAGTTATGTTTTTGCTCACTTTTGTTTAAGCTTTCATCTTTATTTTTGTCTTCAAGATAATAACTTATGATCTATCTATATTTGCGAGAGTTTAAATATGCCTGTTTTGATATAGATGAGGACTGCGGTCAAAGGGTGTATGTTTATAAATGGAGACGATTCTCTTACATTTGCAAGTAGAGAAGACAAAAATTGGCCATCTCATCTGCTGTGGTGCTTTCTGGGTAAAGTCTTTGTTGATTGCTAATGTTCAAGACAGACTGTCATTCTCTGGAATCAATACAGTTTAAATATTTTATGATTTTTATCATGTTTAATGGTTATTTCTCATTCAAAATATCATAAGACTAGATTGTTTTGTTCAAACATATAATATGTTTGAACTCATTATTATTCTATCTTATTGAACTAGGAGGTCCTGTATGCATATATTATATCTAGCATGAGATGGGAAGGAAACTTTAGAAGTGGAGAGGAGGAAAATGGTAAGGGAGAAGTTATTTTTCCTGTGTATCTTCAAATTTTGTTGAGGATAATGGCAATTGTATAATGAGGTATTTTGTTATTATATGTTATAGAAGTATGGTTATGAATATGATTGCTAAGTGCAATCAGTTGTTCAATTTGAATTCTAGATAAAACTGACCACATATAGGAAGAAGTTCTCAAACCAGTTACTTTCCTTGTTTCCCCCCTCGAAATTGCCTCTTGCAAACATTGTTTTGGTCAATATATGCATTATTCGCTAATTTTTGGTTCCTTAATAGATTTCTTTTTGCGACTTTTGTACGAATTATGTTAAATTTAGTTTCCTTGTGGAATCAGGCTGTTAGGATCAGAATGATTTGGCAACCTTAAAATTACCACTAGTGCCTAGTGGGGCATATAATTTTTTTGAAATTCTATCTAGGAGAAAAACTTGCTCCATTTCGAACTATGTTCGTTGGTGGAAATCATGAAGCATCCAATTACATGTGGCAATTGGTAGATTGAATTTTTGTTTTATTTCCATAATTATCTATCTGGAAAAGGGCCTGGTCTTCATTGTATGACCATGAATTTGGTATTTTGATTTTACACGTGTTTCTTGTATTTCATACTGGTGGAAAGCAGTTACTTTCTTTTGAGGTGTGTGTGTGTGTGTGTGTGGTGTGGCATGTGATAGTATAAAATCTTATAAGTTGTTTTACGTTTGGAAAATCATTAAGGATGTACTTCACGGTAATTTTGTTAATAGCACGACTAGCAATGCATATTCTCCAACTTTCATCCTTCTTGGGTACTAGTAAAGAACGGATTTTATTTTTTATTTTTTTTGTAAAGAAGGTATTGCACACGGGCTTTTGCTTACTTGAATCAACCATTTTCTAAGTAAATCTTCAACTTGCGCTTGTAGGATCTCATGCTCTTGAGGACTCATTCGGTAGTGTGGCAAATTAGGCAAACTAGCTCCAGGAATAAGGTCAATTTGATATTGAATCTCACAAAGGAGGCAAGCCATCGGGAAGTTCTTTGGGTACAAAATCTTGAAATTCAGATAATAATGGTTGGAGTGAATCAGGCACTACAGTAGGTTCAAAGACCTCTTCTTTAGATATTATTGCCAATCCTCTTTTGACTTTGGCCAAGTCTTTTGAAAATTCTTTCTCCTCAACTGTTAAGAATAACTTTCCGTCTTCTTTAGAAGATTTGGGAATTTGATACCCCCTTTTCAAATGTAGCAAGATAATCTTCTTGTTGTCCCAAGAAAATTCATACGTATTTCCTTTCCCATCATGTTTGGCATGAACATCAAATTGCCACGGACGACCCAACAAAATGTGACAAGCATCCATTTCAATGACACCACACGTAACATCTTTATAGTTTTTACTGATGGATAGAGGAACTTTGCATACCTCACTAACTCTAGCCTCTGCTCCTTTCTTTATCCAACTGATTTTGTAAGGAGAAGGATGCTTTTCGGTTTCCAGCTGTAATTTCTTTACCAATGACTTAGCTACCAGATTTTCCACACTGTCACTATCGATGATAACGTAACAGACATTTTGCTGAATTGTGCTACAAATTCTGAAAAGGTTGTGCCTTTGACTCTCAATTTCTTCTTTAGGAGCCAATAGGTCTTTTTGACAAACCAAAGCCAGAGGCTCCCTTCATCTCCAACTGTGATTTCAACCTCTTCATTATCTTCGAGAACTTCATCATTAGACATCTCATTGCCATCCTCATCCACCATAGCAACCCGAGCTCTATTTGGGCAGTTATTTGATTGGTGCCCAGGTTGCCGCATCGGTAACACTTGTCATCCTTTGGTCACTGATAAGGGTTGTTAGTAGTACCTTTTTGGAGTGTTGATTTTGTTTGATTACCTGCTGTAGGGTTCTTTCCAGGCTGCAGGTTTGAGTTTGATTGTTGAGAGCCAAAAGCAGGTGACTTTCCTTTCTCATCACTTGAAACATGATTACCACGAAAAGATTGAGCCCCAACTCCTGTTTGATATTTGTACCCTGCATGACATTGCTGCTCCACTTTGTTTGCCATGTTTATACCTTCAGAAATGGTGAAAATATCACGCGTACAAAGGTCATCACGAATAATAGGCTTCAAACCTTCAAGATATCGAACCACCCTTTGATCTTCAGTTTCTCTAATATTAATATGGGCCCCCAATCCGTTGAACTCTTCCGTGTACTCATTAACCGTCCTCTGATTTTGCTTACACTGGATGTATTGTCTATATAAAGTCCGTTCGAAATCTTTTGTCAAAAATCTAGTTTGAAGATATTGTTTCATCCTAAGCCATGTTTGAATGAGTGGCCTCCCTTCCATTCTAATGTTTCCTTGGACTTGTGTTTCCACCAAGCTGATGCTCCTCCCCTAAATCTATAAGCAACATATTTAACCTTCCATAACCTTCCATTCTTCAGGAGTATTTATGTAATCAAAGAAGTCTTCAACTTGTGAAATCCAATTAAAGAATCCTTCAATATTCAACCTCCCATCATAAGTAGGAAGATCTATCTTCATTTTGAAACCCGAATAATCTCCAACATCATGTCTTTGACACCCAAATCCCCTCCTTTGTTGTTGACACATAACAGGTCTCCCCAAACCTTGCTGCCCAACACCTCTTTGATGAGTAAAATTTCCATCAACATTACCAATTCCCTCCACATCTTCAATATCTTCAAACCCTTGAGGATGTTGATAGCCTTGCTCACCATCAAAAAATCTTGGAACAACCCGATTAGTGTTTTGATTGTGCATAAAAGGTTGCTGAAAATTATAGTTTCTATTCGATTGTTGATCCGGAATTCCAGTTGGCCAAAAATTATTCCTCGTGCCCCCATGTTTGCCTCTATTTCTGTTGAATCCACGTGGATGACCTAAATTATGTCCCCTTCACCAAATATAAGGGGAATATCCCCCTCATTAATATCATCTTCTAACCTCTCAAATTTTCCACCAGCAGAGGCAAGTTATTGGTAACTTCAATTTCTGGACCTGTTGATTTTGAATTCTTGTTTAGTTGATTGCATGCACAAGTTGTTATTACTTGTGAGTTCATCATTGTTGATGTTATTGCTGATTTGGTGCACAATGTGACGGAAAAATTGTCGAAGTAAAGAACACATCCTCTGATTTGATGTCCACTCATCATTCACTCTCCCAGAAAGTCACGACTCAGTTACTTAATTGCCGGAATTTTTCATCATGGGCTAGATTGTTTTGTTTATTTTGTAGTGAAAAAATTGATTGGATTCTTATGAAGTTCTCAATGCCGAAGGAATGCGATCCAACTTTCGGAAGTGGTTTGTTACCAATTGTACTATTCTTGGATGGATATTTAGCTCTATAGAGCAGAGTGTTTATGAGATTTTTCAATTTATGAGTTTGTTCCTCTCCTATGGAAGGGTATGATTGCTATGTACTCTCATTCACACAATGAGGTTCCAGTATTTGAACTTTCTAAGGAGATATCACATACCTATCAAGGCAATGATTTGGTTTTGACATTTTAGAGCTATTTAACTCAGAGATGGGAGGAGTATGCTTCGTATCATCTTGTAGCTGACATGTTGGGTCTTACCGCGTAGTCTGCAGAATCATTTATTGCTCGAGAAGATTACAAAAGGTTTAACAATTCTTGATGGGTCTATGTGTTGCTTTTGAGCTTTCTCGGACACATTTTGAACACTCCACCCCTTCTTCCACTAGGTGAAGTGTACGTAGTGTGTGAGAAGCATGAGCGGCACCTCAAGCTTACATCATTATCTGCGGTGGTTTCTGAGTCTCCTTTTGCAACTGATCAGATGGCTTTTGTAGCCAATACAGGGAATCATTTTTTGAGTTCTTCTTTTGCTCTGTCTTTGGGCACACGCCCTGAAAAAAGAATATGGTATGTGAGCATTGTGTTAGAGAGGGCCACGTAAGGCTCACCGGCTTTAAATTGTATCCCGAATTGAGGAATAAGAAGGGTAAGAATTGGTATAGCTGTCGTTGCTGAAGCTCCCATTGATTCTTATTTCTTTACTCCTGATGATCTGAATGCTAGGATTGAGCAATTTATTAATTCAAAGATGGATTAGATTATCCATTTATTGAGTAATCGTCAAGCTCCTTCTATGACTGCATCCTCCTCAGGTACCCTTCGATCATACCATCCTCACATAGTTGACACTCCTTCTACTTGGGTTATGGATTCTGGTGCTAGTGATCATATGTCGAGTGAGAAAGATCTCTTTATTTCATCTGCCTAACTCTTTCATAAATAGGTTTACCTTACTGATGGGACTTCTACTCCCATTCTTAGCAAAGGTGATATATGTCTCTCTAAAGACATTACTTTACACTCAGTTTTACTTGTACCTAATCTTGCTATTAACTTATTATTTGTTAATCGTTTAGCAAAAGGTTTTAACTGTGTTGCTATTTTCTCGTATGACTGGTATTATCTTTAGGACCTACATATGCGGATTTTTGGCAGGGGATATGAGCGCAATGGGCTCTACTACTTTGGGGATCCTCACCAGTTCCACCTTCCGCTTTTGTTTTTCATGCTAGTGTGTTGCCTGATTCAAGCCGTTATATTTTTACTTTTAAGACATTTCGGTTGTGGCATGATCGTTTAGGATATATCAATTTTCAATATCTTTGTATTTTGTTCTCTGATTTAATTAAAGCTTGTAGTTCTTCAAAATTTCAATGTGTTGATTGCTCTTTATCTAAGCATACTAGAACTAATTATATCCCTCGCATGCATCGGACCCCTTGGATTTTTTATCTAATACTCTCTGATGTTTGGATTCCCTCACCCGTTACAACTATTTTTGGGCATCGGCATTATATCACTTTTTGATGTGAATGAAGAATTAGGGATTATTTTTAGGGTATTATTATATTTTTATTACTTTCTTTTATTCCTTTATTTGATGTATTTTTTTTTATTAGTTGTTTGTTTGGTATTATAAGAAGGAAGTAATAAAAGGCTAAAAGGCTAATAGAGACATAATTGTAATTACTTCTTTAGCTTGGAGCCTAAGCTACCTTCCGCCTATAAATACCCCTTATGTAGGCTCATTTGAGTCATTCCTTGATTTTGAGATATTGTGATTTGAGAGAGTTAATCAAATCTTGGAGGCCCTCAACCGATTGTCGGCTCGGTTTGACACACTCGATGCGCGTACTCCTCCACCACCGCTCACCTTCCTCCACCACCACCCAAATTGCTATCCACCACCACTAACCCTAACCCTAGTCCCAAAATCCCTCCACTCACGCTTCCGAAACTCCTTTCCCATCTTTACCCCAAGAAAAATCTAGCCCTAGCCCCATTTATTTTCCAACCACCCCCTACCATCCCACCACCACAACTTGTTGGACAGACCACTCAAAAGAACCCCCAACACATCCATTTCGACCCAAAACAGCCCCAAAAACCACCAGAACAGCAAGCCGCACAAAACCGATGCCAAGAACAACCCGAGTCGCACCTGGCGCTACCCCAATCCCTCGGAAATCAGATTCCGACCACCGGATACCTTCTTCGAAGCTGTACCATCCCAAACCAGGCCCTAAAACCCCCGATCCAGTCCCCTATGAGTGTCGGAACAATCCCCTACCGAGGGTTCCCCAATACCTCCAATTTAATCTGACCTCTTTCCTGCCTCAACCAACCCTGACCCATCCCCGATCTGCCCATCTGGCTTGCCTCCGGCCAATGTCAACAAATCCAAACCATTTCCGGTGACAAAACAGTCCGGACAACCTCAAACGACTTCTATTTCAACGAACGACCCATTTCTGGCCCCGATCGATGCATTTTCTGTGATAAAAATCAGCGATGTTCAAGAACATATATTTTTTTACCCCCAATCCATCCAAGATCCAACCAGAACTATTCAAAAACCCTCCTCCCACAAAATCAATTCAATTTCAGCCCATTTTGCCCCAATCCTCTTAAGAACAAATTCAAGAACTAGGGTTTCACACATAAACCTTGTTTTTTGATCCGGGTAATAGATAATTTTGATGATGGACATGAGAGGCGAGAGGAAACAGTTGAAGATTGATCCATGATTTGAAGAATGCCTTCTCCTTCTCAAATTTTCAGAAATTTAATTTTGGCCCCTCAAGTTTTGCCTCTTTCGCAATTTTGGGAATTTTTGCATTCGACCTCAAATTTAAAGTTCGAGGACGAATTTTTTCGAAGGCAGAGAGAATGATGTGAATGAAGAATTAGGGGTTATTTTTAGTAATTTTTAGGGTTTTATTGTATTTTTGTTACTTTATTTTATTCCTTTATTTGATGTATTTTCTTGGGTTAATTAAACGCGTGTCCTAATTTTGTCACGTGAGTGACTTAAACTCCATCACGTGCTTGGATTTAACCCTAAGTCACGTTTTTTGGTTTTATTGTTACGGGAAGTCCTTTTTATCGTTACGTAACCCAGAATTTGAAATATGTTTACTGTTTTGCCTTTTTCAAACTTCGATTCAGAGCGGTTTTGGTAGTTTTTGTGTGATCGACGTTTTTCCTTAGAAATCGATTCAAGGTATCGAAGATTACTGCAATTCAAAGTCGTTTTTTAGAAATTGGAGGCAGATCGTGTGTCGGTTTGTGATAATTGTGTCAATGTTATGCAAGTTTATGTCAATTTTATGGTTTTATTCATTTTCATTGTATATTTAGGTTAATAAGATGTAATTGATGTTTTTTTTTTAAAGGATTCTGTTTTTAATTTTTTTATTTGCAATTGCGTTGTTGATATGATGCAATTGTCTTGATTTTTTGTTCTATTATTTTTGTGAATTGTGTATTGAAACCTTTTAGTTAATTGCAATATCATTTTGTGATTGAATTTGTAGGAGACATATAAATTTGAGCGCCTATGTTCATATTTATTTGTTAATAAGATTTGTGTAATGCAATGAATTTATCTGATTTGATGTATTTGCCATATGAAACCATTATCAGATAACAATGTGAATTTATCTGTTTGAAAGTCCACATATGAGGAGGTTTTTATTAACAGTTTTGTAGTTTAGATGCTGAAATTTTTAAACATGAATTAAATCAGATTCATTTTGTAGTTCATATGTGATGATATAGTGTTTTTATTGTTTTGTAGGTGTTATGGATTTTCTCATGTTGTTGATGTTGAAATTTGGAGAGAAAAGTTGTTTGATGAAGTGTGGGAGGACTACACAATTTGATGATTTGATTGGTCATATATGCACAAAATGGAAGGAGTTATCTGCTGAAATTGTTGGTTTGAATTATAATCTGCCCGGGCATTCGTTTTGTGCATTGGATGACGAGTTGGATTTTGAAAATTTGATGTTTTATTGTGAGTCTCATTCAGTTTGAAGTATTGATGTTTCTGTGTCAAGTAAGATAATGGTTGAAAGGCATGATGAATTGACGAGTGGTAGTGGTAGTTGTGTTCAATCCTATGTTGAGAGTGACACAGATTATGAAGTCAGTTGGGTCCATTCTTTTTCCAAACATGGAGAGAAGGTTTTGATGTCTGCTGGTTGGTCGAAAGGTTTAAGTCATGTTGGTCAAAGGTTTGAAGGAGGTGTTATTGAATTTCGGAGAGTTTTGTGTATGTTTTCAATTGAGATTGGGTTTAAGTTTCGTTATGTAAAGAATGACAATGTTATGATAACGGCTGAATGTTTTTACAAGGCTAGTACTGGGTGTGGATGGTATGTTCACGGTCGTGTAGAGAAGGGCAATTCGTTTTTCTATGTAAGGGATCTTCTAAATGAACATACGTGTGGCTCTGCATACAAGACAACGAAACATCCAAGGATTAGTTCAGAACTTGTAGCATCTCTTATTGTTGAGGAGATTAAAGGACGTCCCCTTACGCGGCCCGTGGATATCATTTATTACGTGCAAAACAATTATGTATTGATTATCAATTATCATCTTGCATGGTGGGCTGTTGAGAGAGCTAAGCAACAAATATATGGTGATCAATCAGCATCATTTGATAGGCTTCGATTGTATAGGGAAGCATTATTGAGTTCTAATCCAGGTAGCATATTTGAGATTGATTATGATGATGATTCGGGACGGTTTAAAAAGTTATTTGTGTCATTCCATGCATGCATTGAAGGATTTAATTTTTGTCGTCCTCTATTGTTTCTTGATGGCACATTTCTGAAATCCCGATATAAAGGAATTCTTCTTGCGGCTACAGGAAAAAACGGAAATCAAGGTATACACTATTTTGTTTTGTTCATAGTAAATTTATCTATTTCAGTTTATATTCTTGTTTAATATAAATTTCGTAATTTTTTTGATCAGGAATGTTTCCATTGGCAATTGCTATTGTTGATTCTGAAACAGAAGAAAATTGGGAATGGTTTTTGGAGAAGTTATCACATGTTACATCTTCACGTGTTATTAGTTTTATATCAGATAGGAATAAAGGACTTCTGAAATCGGTTCCGAAAGTTTTTCCGAATTGTTTCCACTTCTACTGTTTGCAACACTTGAAGAACAACCTTAGAGACCATTTATCCGGTTCGTTTTCAAAGCCTGTGAGGGACAATCTTGTGAACATGTTTCGGAATTGTGCATATGAATCAAATCAATTCAAATTTCACCAAAAACTATATTTGTTGCTTAAAGAAGGATCCGATCCAATTCGGAAGTTCTTGCAGACTTTGAATAGGGAAAATTGGACGAATTCGTATTTTGAAGGTCAGAAATATGGTGAAATGTATTCGAACGTTGCGGAGTCGTTTAATTTATGAATCCGTGAAGGTCGTCATTTGCCGATAATGGAGTTGGTTGATTATATTAGAGGGCAGATTATGAAGATGATGGCTGACCGTAGGGAGATTGCTAATAGATGGAATGGATGTTTATGTCCTGAAATTGACAATCGAATTGCTAATTTGTTAAAAGAAGGTAAGAGTTGGAGAGTTACTAAAGCATCTGAATTTGTCTTTGAGGTTCATTCGAAGGACTGTGTTATGGTTGATCTGTTGAAAATAACTTGTTCCTGTTGTGAATACCAAGTGAATGGGTTTTTGTGTGCTCATGCTGCTGTTGCTATTCAAAAGTCAGGGATGGATTTGAATAGGTTCATTGATAAGTTTTTCAGCAAGGAATATTTTGTTCAATCTTATAGAGAAGTGATTTATCCTGTTCCTACATTTGAAAGGGATGACGAATTAGATACAGAAATAATCATTAGTCCACCTAGTGCGAAGCGGATGGCTGGGAGGCCAAGAAAAAAGAGGATTGCTTCTCGTGGTGAAGAAAAAGAGAGAATTTAAGTGCGGGACTTGTCGAAAAGTAGGACATAACAGAAAAAGTTGTCCCGGAAATTTGTAGATAGGGAGAGTTTTATATTACCTTTACAAAATTTTGTGTAGTTAATTGGATTATATATGTTTTCATATTTTGAAATGTGAATAATAGTATGTTACTATTTTCTTATATTGGTTTTATATTCTTGCTTGGTTTGTTTAACTGCATATTAAATTTCAATAATTTAATATGTAGATTTATTAGCTGAGTATGTAGATTACAGAAACACATTTTGCTGTTATACAAAATGTAAGTAAATTGTTTTCTGTCTTTTAGTTAGTGTGTTGTGTTCAAATGCGAAAAAACAATATAGTTTGCAAAAGAAAATCTGTAAATTATTAGGCTTCCTAGATATGAACAACTTCGTTTTTTCTTGTACCTCACGTTCCAGCGTCCCAACGTATATGTCCTTGCTTTGCAACTTTGGCATGTTCAGATTCAAGGCTAAAGGATTACAATATAGTTCTTTACTTTTGAAGGTTTATGGTGGGTTTGTTCAGGTGGTGGTTTAGGTTGTGGCCATTGACAGTAGGAGGTTGTGGATGTTCATGGCAGTGAAGATGCTTGACATGGAGCAGAGGTCCTTTAGTCATTGCGACATGTGGAAATGATAATGGTGATTAATTTAGGTTGATTTGGTGTTAAAATTTGAATTTTTTGAAGGTTTTTTTTTTGGGTTTTGAAATTTGATTTGAGGTTTATTTCTGCAGATTTTTGGTAGACATCATCAAGTACTATTACTATTTTTGATAGACATCACCAACTTGGCTCAATAGTAAATTTAATGGCAGCAGAAGTCCAACATTAAATTGCTTAAACAAGGAGATCAAAATTACAATGCATTTCAGTCTGCTGTCAAGGCCAATCAGGCTGCTGTAGCAATTCATATATAAATTCTATGAATTGCTATATCATAGAATTCTAAAGATGTTTAAAGCACTTTTGTAGAGCACTTTTAAGAAATATGGGAGGCAGAAACAACAGGAATAAGTAAAATTTATCAGTGTGACATTAATACAGTAAATTTATCAGTTTGAGTTTAATAGAGTGAATTTATATCAACTAGATTAGGAATAAGTGATCATCACATGGAAATGAAACAATCGTTGAATTGTAACAATGTTCATTTTTATAGTGAACCCCAATTATGAACGTGTTGCAATATTGTAAAATTGGCAAAATATAAATATCAAATAATGGGAGTATTTCATTTTCATTTGTTTGTGTAGTACCTTTGGAGTACAAAATTTATTTTACTCAAATAAGTTGCACTAACATTCAGAATATCTATTCAATATTAATCTTCAAACACATTCAAAATGATAATCTTCATTTAACATAGCTTGTGGAAATATGACAAAATTTGCTGCTGCTAACAAACTTACAATGCAGCATTCCATCTTCAATACAAAACAGTTGTAGTAGTGTTTATACTAAAGCTAATACATTCATTAAGTACAAGTGCCAAAGCCAAAAATCTGTTTTCATCAAACTTTCAAAATGACTTCATTCATTTACAAGTCATCAATTTTTTGACCCTGCGCCAGAAGTTGCTTTATCATCAATGATCGTACAAAGCACATGTGATTCCTTTTTATGTCCGTTAAAATTGATTTTCTCTCGGACAACTTCTTCATGATGTAGGATACAATTACTCCACAATCAAGCCTATAAAAAGAAAACAGTTCATTAATTACTAATATAGTGTCAATTTAATGATACGTAAATAAAATATATTGGATAGATGTTTACGTATTGGGGTCTTGTTGTGGGCAATTTGCAATTGTGTTCATGTCGCATTTGAATCTTTTTCTGGTCAAACCATTTTCATTCAGCTTGATAAATTTGGCTTCATCGCTAAGCAGGGTCTTTCTCCAATGTTTCTCAACATAGTCTCTCTAAAACAACAAAAACAAATTATTAAAATTTGTAATTATTGTAACATAAATAGAAAGTACTAAAATAGTTGGATAATATGTTAACAAGTGAGCCAAAAAGTGAAATAAACAGCAAAGAGTAAACAATGAAATTTTTGGTAGTTGAAATGAAGAACAACAAAAGAAATGTAGGTCAAAGACAAAAATTAATCAATTATTTATGATGTTTTGGGGACTCAAAGGCAGGCTAATGAACTATGATAAAACAAATTCGGCCCAAAGTTCATATCACTAAAAATATAAAAGTCATGATTTCTTGGAACCAACTGCATATGGAACTGCAATTTTATACACCCATCTTACTTCCAAATTTCATCTCTAAGTGTTGGAGTGGATGATTTTATCTGCGACCTGAAATTGGCATTTAATATTCTGATACAACTATCTAAATATTGCAATAGAAAATTTGTCTTCATGCCACATTATTGAGTTCATTGTGAAGAATAGAAGAATCAATTCTTTCAAAAGAGACTATAATTTGTGTTAACAGTTAAAGAGACTGAAGAATTATTGTAACAGTCGATGGCGTACTCCTGAAGGAAGCAAAAAATTATGAAAACAGTGTCAACATGTAATGTTAAAGATAAACCAAAATTTCTAATGATAATTATAAAAAAATCATTTAATTATATGTACTTACCACTGCAAATGCATCATCCATGTAATGGTCTTGCTTTGAATTTATTGGAAGCATTGAATTGAAGTGCATCCATTGACCTTCCTCTGTGTCCAATACAAGCAACGCCCAATGGAATGGGGTTTTGTCATTTTTATTCTTTCCCGAGTTTATGGGAAAGAATAAGTACCTGAAATGATATTATGTCATATATCATTAGCAACAAGTAAATAAAAGTATTTAGAAATATATACATATAACTAGAAAATTAAGGTACATACTTGCAATTTATCACTTCATTCAATACATCGTCAACCACATATTTTGTCGAAGGCATTTTATCTCGTATCAAAGGCTGTTAATATGAGTTTGGTAAAATTATAAGAAGTTTGTCTAATAGATCAACATAAATTATTAAGCAATGAAAATAAATATATACCCAAGCCATTGAACTGAAAAAATGGTCTCGTTCCCCGAATGGCTTTTGTGAAGGTGACAATTGAGCTGTAGCTTCCATGATTCTTTGATCATGTTCCAAAACCATCATGTACGCATCTATAACCTGAAATTACATTTCAAATTAATTGATCAATTATTTACAAATACAGTAGATATCAAGTGTAGTAAATAGACATTGATAAATTTATCTTTTCCTTACATTGTCCCGTAAAGGCCCCAAGTCTATGAGTTGTTGTATGTCAGAAAAAGTAACCCCACCCAACCTTGACTCCTCATAAATGATTGCCCTGAATATTGAATTAAAATATTATTAGGATTAGTAATGTACATGGTCATTTAATACTCCATAACAAATAATAAAAATAACATTTCATTAACATGAATTTACCCTGGACCACTCTTCTTATACAACAATTGAAGAGTGAAAATAACTGTTGGTGGTAACCATTCAACAACCGGATTATTAGACGGAAAGGTGAGGTTCTTGAATGTTGATTTCACAGGTGATGGTGAGTTCAACAAGTCAATATTGATTGGGGATGTTTGACTTGTTTGAATATGTTGGCCTTTGGATGCCCTTGTAACTCTTCCAATTTGTTGATATTCGTAATCTTGCACCTCCTTCTTTTTTCTGTCTTTCTTGTTTTTTATTTTCACCACCATTGAGTTTGCTTTCTTTGCTGAATCCACTTTCATCATATCGAGATCATCAATCTCTTCATGCTTTCTCTTTGTATTCTCCGATCTTTGACTTTGGTCAGCACTTTCAAAATTAAGTGCTACTGGACTCGCTTTGTCAGCTGGGGTTTCGTGTACCGACAGCTGTTTGATTCTTTGTTCTTCTTCTCTTTTCTCATACATCAAATTTATCTGTTTCTCCAATGTTGCATTCTCCTCCTTCTGCTGTTGAAGCTGTTTCTTTAAAATTTGAATTTCAGTTTTCTTTTTCTGAAGCTTTTTTTCTGTTCGTTTTTCTTTCTTCACTCGAATTTTGAAATCTTTCTTCATCACTTTTAATTTTGCCTTCATATCTCTCTTCTCTACCCTCATTTTTTTGTTTTTTTCTTTCACATTCTTCAATTCCTCCATATTTTGTTGAGCATCATCACGGAATTTGATGAGAGATTGAATTTCAGCATCTGTTAGATGATGGTCAGACAGGTAATCTGCAGCAAACTCTTCGGTTAAATCATCTAAATGTCTAGCATCTCTCGTATCAGTATCAACAAGCTGTTCGTCGTCGTTTTCAACATTTGCTTCAACTGGTGATGCATCATCTTTTTCTGCAGATTCGTCCATCGCTGATATTGGTGCTTTCCCTATCAATTTCACCTCTTCTTCTGTTCGAATCAACTGTGCTTTTATGACCTAGATAAAAAAAATACTTTTGTTTATAAGTTAAATTATCACATATGTATATGATATAACAGTTTCTTCAAAGAATATATTAG
The DNA here is from genome assembly GCA_949130495.1 of Sambucus nigra. Taxonomy (NCBI): domain Eukaryota; kingdom Viridiplantae; phylum Streptophyta; class Magnoliopsida; order Dipsacales; family Adoxaceae; genus Sambucus; species Sambucus nigra. The sequence goes on along the minus strand of OX422211.1, from coordinate 204,712,588 downwards.
TACCTCTGATTGAAGAAGTGTTTCAACAGGTCTTTTTTTCATCGCCTTGTTTAATTCTGGGAGGTTCCACTTGACAAAACGAGGATATTGAATTGATTTTTGAGATTTCAACAGTGTTGTATGCTCGCAATACCAGTACTACAAAAGTTGAAAATATAACAATTTAAATCATTTATGATATACAAATTTTATAATGAACAAGGATATGAAATAGAAAATATATATTAGTGTATTTTGTCACTTACAAGTAGTAAGGGCACACAACCAGAAACCTTCTCTGGCTCTTTGTCAAAATTCCTGTAGATAGAAGACATCAATGTATCTAGTATCAAACTTGACCAATTTAAGTTTCTCATCTCCTCGAGATTTTCCGTGTACTTCACTGCTGACCACTTCACAGTATTCCCAGTTGACGTGAAGAAAAAAGTTGCAAACAAATATAGACATAACAACGTTGCTACATCTCTACAATCTTCTACTTTGTTTCCTTTAACTGCAGTGTTCAAATCTTTTTGGATAGTTGTGGCATTGATTATAGTAACATCTCTAAACCTTCTTCTTACAAATGGTGTGTCAGGCTTGAACCCATATCCCATATTTACTTCTTCTGTTCCGATCGATATTCCAAATATGAGAGATACATCATTGATTGTCATTCGAACCAATTGTTTTCCAATTCTAAATCCCTTATTTTGGATATCATAAGACTTTATCAAGGATATGACACTATGGTCATATTTTCTACAGTCTTCTTTTGTAACAGCTTTGGTCAAAAAAGCATTAAAAATTCCCCAAAAAGAAGTTTTTTTCAGTTCCTTCTTATGGCAAGGCTTGAGCTTAAGGTCTTGCAACAAGCGAGCAATTCCTAACAAATTCGATCGAAATTGAAGATATTTTTTCGCGCAGGCCTTTGAGGTTGTTGCAAGTTCATTTCTCTTATTCTCCTTCTCAATTGGCTTCTTAGCTGGTTTTTTTGCAGACTGAGTATCGTCAAAGTCCGTGTCACTCAAAAGTCTAAAAGTTGGTTGATCAGCTGAATTTTGAACTTTTTCTTTCCCTTTTTTTATCTTTTGGAGTTGATGATCTTTACTTCTTCTACTTGTTGATCTTGTAGATCTTGAACAATAATTAAAAAGATATAAGTAAGAATTATATCTATGTTTGAAATAATTTTTAGTATGTGAAGAAATATGTACACAAGTGTGTAAGAAAAATTAATAACATTACGAATATGCAAGCAAAGCTTATCTTGTATGTGATGCCTTACAAGTATTATAAACATTCTAGGAAAAACATAGATAAATTTAGTAAAAACTTTAAGATCTGTGAAAACCTTTAAAATGGTTGTATGTATATATATAATTTCGGTAATAAGTTAAATGCATACAGTGAAGATAAACAAACTGTTTCACATAACCATTGCAAGTATTTTATTTATTGTGGTCCGCGCCAGCGGCATCACAAAGCAAAACATCATAGGCATTGAACTTGTTAGGCTAAGTATATTTAAACATTCGAACATTATAAAACGTTGTGTATATTGAAGGAAGAACATATATAAATTTACTAAAATCTTTATCAAGTGTTGTGTGCTAATAACTTAAATGCATATGCTGAAAATAGATAAATTAATTCCGAAAATCTATTCAACTCTTTTATTTGTTGTGGTCCATGTCAACGGTATCTCGATGGAATGAATTGCAACCAATAACAAAGAAAATTAAATTTAATAAAAAATTTCACAACTTTTAATGATGTTCTTTTTATGCACATTAAATGATGAAGATTACCTAATGTATAAGCAATAAAGTTCAATATTATTCTATTTCGTCAAAATTTTTGTACATATCATGGATAGTTACATATTGTTTTAGTTGGCATTCAACTTATTAGGGTATGTATATTTATACATTCAACCATTTTAAAAGTTTTTCCACATTCAAGGAACAAAATAGATAATTTTCTAACATCTTTATCAATTGTTGAGTACAAAGCCTTTCACAACTTTTAATTATCAAGACTACTATATAATGGAGACTACTATATAATGCTAATAACTTAAATGCATATCGTGCATATCATGAATGATCAAGACTATTATATAATGGAGACTACTTTTTTTTTATTGTGGTACACAGTTGTGGTATCTCGTTGGCATGAATTGCAACAAATAATGGGGAACATTAGTATATGCAACAAAACTTTAAATTTGATAAAAACTTTCAAAACTTTTATTTATGTTCAAAATAAAACCTTTAAACATTCAAGGAAGAACATAGATAAATTTACTAAAATCTTTATGAAGTGTTATGTGCAAATCCTTTGAAAATGGTAATAACTCAAATGCATAAGGTCAAAGTAAATAAATTGTTACCCAAAATATTTCATTGTTCTCATACTTCTTCTTTAGCCTCCTTAAAAAAAAATCACATTAGTACTAAGTGAGTTCCAAGAATTTTTTTCAAATAAAAAATAAATAAGAGTGCACTCTTTTTAGATATAAGCCAACCATTTCAATAATATAGGAATAGTTCTAATGTTAACTAATAAAGAGAAGAATTGTACCTTGAAGTTGATGAAATTATTGGAACTTCCAACTTGTTCCCTGTTTTATCCTGATCCTCATGATTCATAGAACTTCGTGTACTCACCATTTTTTTAATCCTTGCAAAACAATAAGAAACCTTTTTATTAAGTGTAAATATATCTAAGTTTATATATACATTTCCTAATAAGTTAAATGCATATAGTGAAGATATATATAATTTTGCTAATAAGAGAGACATTAGTATGTGCAACAATGATTGACAAAACACAGATAAATTTAATAAAAATTTCACAACTTTTTATGATGTTCAAAATAAAATTTGTATGCACATTCAGTGATGAAGATAGATAGATTAGGTAATGTATAAGTCTATTTACTCCTGATATTTCTACATATCATGCATAGCTACATATTGGTTCGTTAACCAAACTATCATATCCATTAAATTGATTATACGAAAATTATAAAGGTTTTGCAGAGTTAATGAAGAGCATAGATAAATTTACTAAAAACTTTACCAACTTTTATTTGCAAAGCCTTTATAATGGTAATAACTTAAATGCATAACCTGAAGATAGAAAAATTGTTTCCCAAAATGTTTCTTTGTTCACATCTTCTTTTTAAGCCTCATTGGCTTCGACAACACCTTGTTATTGTTCACATCAACATGCATCGACTTCTTGATAAAATTATTAAAATGCAGCATATTGGCAAACGGGTCAAACTCGTTTATTGCGGTATACTCAATCATATCCTTTAAAAGCGCAATGTTATCTTTCTCAGTCCATGTTCTCTGAAATATTTGTTTTTCCGCGTCATTGAAATTATCACTGGGTATCAATTTTTTGGTAGATTGACTATCCATGTTTTTTGTTCATAAATTTACTTTCTATTGCAGAAATTTATATAACACTCAACATAGATAAATTTTCTAAAAATTTTACCAACTTTCAAAGCTCTTCAAAATTTTCAATTATGAACATAGATAAATATACAGTTGTGAACTTAGATAAATTTGCTTGATCAATGCATTTTTAAATGCCAACAAACTATTTTTTGTAAGGGAATACGAAAGTTCTAAACACTAACAAAAACTAAAGCTGTAAACACTAACAAAAATTAAACATCTACAAAGCATAATGTAAGTAAGAACTTAGTTTAATTTAAAACCTAACATACTATTGTGTGTTGTGTGTGTAATAGGATGTGTAATAGATATTGAATCACTTGAGAAATGATGAAGTCCCAAAATTAAATCCAAAAGATGAACGATTTCTCAAATTAGGGTTTAAACACTAATTTAAACCCTAACAATATGAAACCATAAGAAACCCGTTCACGATGAAACCATCATTTCAACATATTTTTTGTTACGAACTGTAATGCAGGTATCAAATCACATGAAAATGATCAACGCACCTATGTAATTTGAAAAGTGGATGAACGGTTGGTGGAAATTTTCCCAAATGTACGCACTGTTTGAGCTTTCAATGTGGATACAGTGATTAAAGTGATGGAATTTGATAATTGTGAACGGATTTGGGAATCAAATTGCAGAGAAATGAATCGACGTGCAAATTTCGTGTATTTGTGGTTTATGTATTCCTGAGGGTAATTTTGGGCAAATAAAAGAAAGCGGTTAGTTTCTTGGACGGACAGGACTACACGACACGTTTTAACGCGCATGGGACTTAATGCATCTCTTAGTGCGCGTGTGGGATCTAAGAACATATCTCCCTATTTTCTTTTAGTAATTGTTTGTTTGGTATTATAAGAAGGAAGTAACAAAAGGCTAATAAGGACATAATTGTAATTACTTCTTTAGCTTGGGGCCTAAGCTACCTTCCTCCTATAAATAGCCCTTATGTAGGCTCATTTGAGTTATTCCTTGATTTTGAGATTTTGTGATTTGAGAGAGTTTAGAGAGAGATTATCTTTTCTTTCTCCCATTTGATGTCATTTATGTCACTTTTATTGATGACTACTAGTGGTGTACCTGGATTTATTTGCTTCGTAAAAAATCTGATGTGCTACCCCTTTTTACACTGTTCTTACTAAATGTCAAAATTCAATTTAATGTTGTTGTTAAAGGGATTCTCTCTAATAATGCTAAATAGTACATATTAAATGAGTTTGTCTCTCGTCTTAACCAAGTGGGTATTTTTTAGCAACTCACTTGCCTATATACTCCTGAACAAAATGGGATTGCTGAAAGAAAAAATAAAAGTCTAATATGAGTGGTTTGTTATTTATTAAGGATGTAGGTTCCTCAATCTTATTAGCACTTAGTTGTCTTAATGGACGCTTATCTTTTGAATCATACTCCTTGTCGGGTCATTCATAATAAAGCCTCATTACAGCTTATTTATCCTGATAAGATTTTTTTTAGTAATTCCGCTCGTATTTGGATGCACTTGCTTTGTTCATAATAAATCTCCTACTCTTTCTAAGCTTGATGATAAAGCTATTTATTGTATTTTTATACGATTAATTAATATGTCCAAAGGGTATCTTTGTTATGATCCTATCACACATCGTAGGCATCATACTTTAGATGTCACATTTTATGAAATACGTCATTCTTTGATGACTCTACTTCTGTGCCTCTATTCCACCTCCTGAAGACTCATATATTGTTTATCCTATATCTGTGTTTAATTATACTAATCCTGCCTCTCCGGCTAATCAACCTTTCTAGGCGTATTCCCATCGCCCGCGCTCACATATCTCTCTTGTCATTATCCGTCCTCCCAGGTAACACTTCTCATTCAATTGAACATGTTTTTTACCATGTTGTTGACACTACTAATGAGATTATAGATGATGACCTTTTTGCTCCAGACCCTGAGCCTCAGTACCTCCCTCGGAAGCGTAGAGCGCCCATTTGATATGGTCACGCTTGTTCTACAAAACATCTTATCTCAAAGTTTGGTTTTTATGAGGGTTTGTCAGGTCCTTATCGCATTTTTGTTATGACTACTTCCTTTGCTCGCATCTCGATGATTGTTTCTGAAGCTTTTCAGGCTTCACACTGGGTTAAAGCTATGCATTATGAGATAAATGCTTTACAACGTAATCATACCTGGGACATGGTTCTTTTATCTAAAAGGGCTAAGACAGTTGGATCTAGGTTAGTTTATACACTTAAATTCTTAGCTGATAGAACAATGAATAGGTATAAGGATCGCCTTGTTGCGAAGGGCTTTACTCAGATTTTGAAAAAAGATTTTGGTGCTACCTTTACTCCAGTTACTAAATTTAACACTGTTCGCTTATTGATTTCCTTGGCTGCTTTGTCCCCTTGGCCGCTCCACCGGCTTAATGTCACAAACGCTTTTCTTCATGGCGACCTTGATGAGGTCATCCACATGAATCCTCCACCCGACTTTTTTCGTGAGGGGGAGCATACTGGGAAAGACTATCACCTTCGAAAATCCCTATATGGACTGAAACAGTCACCACGAGCATGGTTCTCTAGATTCAGTGAGGTTATCATTGGATTCAGATTTACTAGGTGCCATTCTTATCATACTTTTTTCATCAGACGGGATTCATATGGCAAGAGTGAGCCAAGATAAAGTGTGTAACTGTCCCAACTAATTTTATAGTGAAAATGGGTGTGAGCTGTGAACGTAGGCAAAATTTGCCAAACCAGTGAACCTTTACCTTGTGCGTTTGTGTATATATTTACACTATTATTCTCATGTTATTTTTTCTAACGCTATAATTTTGGATTCACACCTCAAATAGTGATTTTTTCAAACGAGTGGTATTTTGTTATTATCTTGACCCATTAAATCACAAGATCCTTGCAAAATTATTAGCGCCTAATTTCCTAACACAAACCTATGAAAATGTTTTGAGTTTTGTCGTTATTAACAAGAGAAAAAATTAATGTGTATTATATTCTTCGCCCACGTTAATAATGTTTTCGAATCCGCTCGTATTTTATATATTCATATCGACAAACTATCAATGAGAAATACTATGTTATGTTTTTCTAATATTAGGCATGATTTTTCTCTTTAACATTATAAGTTTTTCTATAGAAAGAAATTTATATAAGTTGAAAACTCCTGTTTCTCCTTTTAGAGTTGGCATAATATGCTTTTTTCTACTTAGCACCCCCTAGGCATTAGAGCGCAATTAGAATAACTATTTTTCTTTTTCATGATCAGGGCATAATAAAAGGGTTCCTTACAATAGGAGTGATATATGTTTTATGAATAATGATACGAGTCCCAAAAAAATCGCTCAAATCCTCCCCTAAATGATGTGAAATTGCAATAAATGTTGTACACTGCAGTGTAATCATGATAAAGTACAATACATTATTGCTTTGCTATGCCAACTCATTTGGTGGATGATTTGGAGGGTTTATTTGGTACTCATGTCATTACCATATACTATATATCATGTTCACCGTTATGATGTTTACAAGCTTAGGAAAGTGGAGGAATCAATTGATATTCTCCTTTCGCATGACTCGCCTCTTGGCATAATTGACCATGTCATTCAGAAAGACCTTGTTATTTGGAGACCTCATTTTGAGGAGGTAATTAAAATTGTTACGCGGTTCTTTAATGTGTTGCAAAGCTCAGTTACTATGCTTTTAAGAACCTAAAAGTTTTCTGTTATATTTTCACATCAACATAATGTATACTATGTCTGATGTAATTACGGGGAAGAAGCGTAAAAGAACTATTGTCTACACAACAACAACAACAACAACTAAAGAAAATGAATAAGGGTTTATTATTTCTCTCTCTAGTCTCTTAATATCAAATAGTCAAAAGTGATACAAATGAGAGTCTTCCGGCTATTTATACTAAAGGTATAAAAGGGGAAAAATAATAAGCATTGCTAAAATGACGACTATATCCCTATGCTCCTGCATCATTCTCCCCCTGAGAGGAATCCATATATGTCGAATATTTTCGAAAGAAATCGAGATCAACATACTGCAATGTGGCCTCGGTAATCCAAGAATCTTTCGCCTCGGGGCGTCCATTCCTATGGACCAAGTAACGGGTGTAGTCTCCTGAAAGGGAAGAGACAAATGCTGAATCAAGGATGCCCTTAATACTATTCACATGTGAACGGACTGGGTGGGCCGTGGATTATTGAAGGGGAACGAGTGATGGGTGAGTGCCTCAAAATGGATAAAGATCCTCCACGTTGAACGTGCGGTGCATGCGAAGCTCAGGTGAAAGGTTGACCTCATAGCCATTCGACCCACAAGCTCGAATAATTGGAAAAGGGACAAAGCGGCGCATAAGAAGTTTCCTTTACCTAACCGTTGCACCTTATGAAGATACACCATAACCAAATCGCCAGGCTGGAAGGAAATAAAAAGGCGATGCTCATCGGTCGTCGCTTTATAAGATGCATAGGTAGTCTGAAGGCGGGCACGGGCGTCAGCCTGAATAGAAGTCAAGTGTGCCGCAAACTCCTCCGTGGAGGGACATGTAGGTACTGTCGTTGGAAGCTCAGAGAGATCAATAGGCATAGTGGGAAACTGACCCAACACAATATGAAAGGGAGAGAGACCCGTGGAACGATTGACGACATTGTTGAAGGCAAATTTGGCATGTGCAATTATTATATCCCACCTACGGGGATACTCAGATGTCAGACACCGTAAAATATCACCCACACTCCTATTGACCACCTCAGTCTATATGTCTATCTGGGGTGAAAGGCAGTCGAAAATTGGAGTTCGATCCGTAATAAATGCCATAGTGTCCTAAAAAATGGCCTGTAAATCACACATCCCGGTCAGACGTAATGCTGTGAGGCACTTCATGCAAATGGAAAATCTCACGGAAGTTCAAGGACACGACATGAGAAGCATCTGTCGTACGAGTACACGGGATGAAGTGAGACATCTTGGAGAACCGATCCACAATGGCGAAGGTGGAGTCGTGTCCGCTGAAAGTACGTGGGAGGCCAATAATAAAATCCATCGAGACATCCTGCCACGGGCGCTCGGGTACTGGTAGTGGAGTGTATATGCCAACATTGGTATGCTGTCCCTTAGCCGTCTGACAAGTATAGCAATGCCTAATGAAGGCGTTAGTATCTCGCCTCATAGTCGGCCAATAAAAATGGTCTCATAACATCGCGTGAGTGCGTGCCTGTCCCAGGTGCCCTGCTAGACCCCCACTGTGAACCTCGGATATGACTTTCTCCTGTAAAGAGGAAAAAGGAATACACAGAGAAGCCCCCGATGTAAAAACCCATCCTGTAATAGGTACTCACTCGACGCACCATTGCCCTGCTGACATGTAGCGAAAATAGGACCCAACTCCACGTCAGTTGGGTAAGAGTCTCGAATCTCATCAAATCCAAAAACCTGACTCCGCAAAGTCACTAAAGCATAAGCTTGCCAATTAAGTGCACCCGCTTCCATATTCTCCTTACCAGGCTTGTACTGGAGGTGGAAAGTGTAACACTGTAGATAGGCGGTCCGTTTGGCGTGTTTGTCACTAACACGCCGCTGGCTATGGATAAATTGTAAGGCCTCAGGGTCAGATTTGATCACAAACTCCTTAAGGAAGAGGTAAGATGACCAAAATTTCACCGTTGTCACAACAACATAGAACTCCAGGTCATACATAGAATAGTGCAATGCCGCTCTTGTTAGCTTTCGACTAAAAAATGCAATGGGCTTACCCCTGTCTTGCAAGCATCGCAAGATAACTCAAACAACTGGTCAAAGTTGGGTAAAGAGAGGATAATAGCAGTCGTTATCAACTTCTTGAGACGTGTGAAGGCTTGCTCGGCCTCCACAGTCCACCTGAACTTGGCGCTCGAAGAAGTGCTCATCAAGTCTGTGATAGGGGCCATAACGGTGCTGAATTCCGCTATAAATCGTCGATAAAACTCGGTGAGCCCGTGAAGGATGCAGACCTGTGATATGGAAGTGGGTGTAGTCCAATCAACTATCACCTGAATCTTGCCGTCGTCCACCCTGACGCCGTCTCCCGATACCACGTATGAAGGCGCACTTCTTCAATGTAAGGAAAAAGCGCTCGACTTGCAAAACCTCCAAAACTTGGGTCATATGTCCAAGATACTTCTCCTCGGACCGACTATAAATCAAAATGTCATCAAAGTAGACCACGACGAACTTTCCCAAGAAAGGGCGCAAAATCTGAGTCATCACCCTCATAAATGTGGAAGGAGCGTTGGAGAGGCCGAAAGGCATCACTGTCCACTCGTAAAGTTTGTCCTTTATCTTAAACGTTGTCTTCCACTCATCTCCTGACCTTATGTGTATCTGATGATAACCACTCTTGAAATCAATCTTGGAGAAGATCGTCGCTCCATGGAGTTGGTCCAACATGTCCTCGAGCCTGGGGATAGGGAACTTATAATTTACCGTGATTTTATTGATGGCGCAACTATCCACACACATACGCCAACTCCCATCCTTCTTAGGTGCCAATAACGCCGACACCGCACAAAGAGACATGCTCTCTCTAATATAACCCTTTTCACACAAGTCGGTGACCGGCCTCTGTAGCTCAGCGTGCTCTGTAGGTAACATGCGATAATGGGTTAAATTGGGGAGCTGCACCTCGATTACAAGATCTATAGCATGCTGTATGTCACGAAGGGGTGAGAGATCATCGGGAGGCGTGCATACATCCATGTACGAGTCTAATAGAGCCTTGACAAGGGGGGAAATATGTGCCTCCGATGTAGACATAGGGCTGATAAGAGCGTAACATAAATTCGTCTCCGCGGTCTTCGTGGCTAACTCCTCACGTGAAACCAACAATGCAAAAGGACGTGCTATAGGAATGGGTTTCATAGGGCGGAGGAGGAAATCCCTCTCCTCGTGTTTGAATGAGTACGTATTAGCTTGTCCATTATGCACACTACGATGATCATACTGTCAAGGCCTCCCCAAAAGTAAGTGGCACACTCTCATATCCACCACGGCACATACTACCACGTCATGGTAGTCTCCTATCGAGAAGGCTACTCGACATTATCGACTCGGAGTAATAGCGGTACCATTGCTCAACCACCTAATTCGGCACCGGGAGGCTAGTGACTCCATAGGAAAGCTTCAACTTGTTTATCATTTCTTGCGCCACCAAGTTATCACTAGCTCCGACGTCAATGATCACCGTACAAAGCCTCCCTATCGTGGTATAATGAGTAAAGAAAATACTTGTGTGGATCCACATGTCATCACTAGGAGGAGGTGATAGGGGGTCCACCGAAGTTGTGATCATGACGGTATATGTGTGTAGGCGGTAGAAATATCGACAAGCCTTGCTTGAGCACGACAAAAGAGTCACGGTGTCGGTAAATGGATTGAGCGGTAGATAAGGGTACATCGGTAGGGATGGGGAGGATGCCCAAAGAGGCGCACCCTTTGAATAAAAGATTAGGGTTTTAATGGGTTGAATATCAGGGTTATTTGAGTTTGGGGTAAATAGGGTTTGGAGTCATCTTTTTGTTGAATTTGGCTAGGGTTTGTATTAGGATGGATCTTGGATTGTTTGGAAGGTGAATACAATGAATCTCCTTTTCTTGAAATTCCGGTGGATCTTGAGCCGTTTGGGTGTGATTCTTGGCTTGATTTTCTGTGTTGGGGCTATCAATCAATGTTGTATCTGAAATTGGCTCAATCAAAGGTTGTTCCATGTGATTTTCTGCGTTGGATGGGTCGGCGGTTGACTGGGGCAGATTCCTGTGAAAACCTAAGTTGAATTGACGGCTGACGGAAGCTGAAATGCCGGAGGACTCTTCAGGCGGCTAGCTGTTGTCCTGGATCCCACTGAAATCTGGACCGAATCGGTGGCAGGAGATGGGCTAAACCCTAGCGACGGCAGGCGCATTCGGCCGAGGGCTGTCCCGGCTTGTTTGTCCGGCATAAGCTACCTACTGGTGATAGCGGGTCTAGGTGGTATAGTAACATTACTAGGGTTTTTCTGGGAATCATATGGATGAATCCAATTTGAGTCCCAATCTTCTATGAAGATAGCTAATCTAAGAACAAACCACGATCTGTTATCAATTTTATGTAATTAACGAGGCGAAACCGTAAAAGAATTATTGTCTACACAACAACAACAATAACTAAGGAAAATGAATATGGGTTTCTTATTTCTCTCTCTAGTCTCTCAATATAAAATAGGCAAAAGTGATACAAATTAGAGCCTTTCGGCTATTTATACTAAAGGTATAAATGGGGAAAAATAACAAAAATTACTGAAATGACCACTGTATCCCTATACTCCTATATCAATGTCATTAATCTGAGAAGGTAGATATTATTGTAATAAGTTATGCAGATAAGCCCTCAGTATAAATTCTACATGAACATTTCTTCTAGATCCATAAAATCAAATTACACTAATTGGTTTGATGGATGTGATGGAAGGATGGATGCATAAAATGATCATATGCCTTCAGTTGCCAATGGGTGCTTCTAATTATTATCGCATTAGTATTATATTTGTCGTAGTATCATCAATTTTTCTCTAGTTGGTATTTAAATGAATCTTGATGTTGTTATTATAAAAATTCTTGCATCAATTGATATGGTATTCAAACTATAATACTTTAAAAATTCGAAAAGAATGAAATCCTTGTATTAAATTAATATAATTCATGTGTTTATGTGTCAAAACTTCATTTCATAAGCATTTCTCCCAAGGAAAAATTTACTAATAAATTATTACCTGCAGAATAATATACACTAGTACACATGCGCCAGCGAACATGAGAATATGGAAAAAATAGGGGGCAAAGGGATAAAAACCAATATAATATGCATATCTTTCCCTTACAGTAAACGAAGCGAACAAATTGAACTGAAAATTTAAAAATGTCAAGAAAATAGTTGATTATATATTTACATATATATGATCTTTTTAGGTAGGCGATACCATTAGATAAGTAAAACAATCCCATTCAGAGCACTGATTAATATTATTCGTACCTGGAAATATTTCTCTATTTTTAATATTTTCTATTATATACGAGAATTCATTTGGCATGATTAAAACTATTTTCATTTAATTATTTTGAATTGCATGGGAAGTTTTCTAAATTTCAAAGGTAATTGTTGACTCCTGTATAATAGTTATTGACGTTGGTCTAGTTGTTCTGTTTAAAAATGATGCTTCCTATGTTGGATCTTCATATTCACCCCCTCCGCGCACACACAAACTCAACTCAACAAAGCCTTTTCCCAGTTATTTAGGGTTGGCTACATGAATCCTATTTTTCCATTCCATTATGTTTGGGTGCAATATCTCCGGTCTCTGTGCGCGCACACAAAAAAAAGAATGAAAAGAAATAAAAAATTGCAATCCAGATCACTAAATATATATTTAAGCGCACTGTCCTTCTCCTAAAGATTTCTCAATGCTTTCCAGAGTACAGTTTATAAAATGTAAGCTATGAATGAGATCTTTGAACTGGGGACTTTGTCAGGTAGCATGCTTGTTGAGAGAGAGAGAGAGAGAGAGAGAGAGAGAGAGAGTTGTTTTAGATGGTTTGGATATGTCCAATGATAATTTACAAGTGCTGTAGTAAGGAAAAGGGTTTTGAATCTTTTGATCAATAATGATTGTATTGCTAAGGGAGAGTTGAGCCTAAATTTACTCGAATGACGATAGTCAAGGAAAGATTTGATAACTGATGGTTTAATACAAGGTATTTCTCTAGATAGAGCACAATGGGGACACAAGATTCATGTTGCTATGTTGATTATATATCTGGGCTATCTAGTTAATCATGACATATTTTAGACTTGCACACATTTGACAAAAAGGCCTAAACTTCTCAATAATATTAGTAACCTTAATTTATGAGGGTCACATCAACTAATAAAGTTATCATTCCAGACTAAAAGTGAAAACACATGTTATGCACATTCATAAAACCGATGTTACCATATACTCCCTCCTCCCCTGAGTACCACATTACGAATTTCGTGTACTCTTTTAGGGTTCTTTAGCATACCAGATCTCTAAATCGTGCATCTTGCTTTTGTTTTAAAGAGGATACAAAAGAAAAAATGAGAGGAAATGTATATTTTACTGTCGAAGGGTGGTGATTTGTGGGTCAGGATTATATCCCTCGAGCACCGAGATGTAATCTGATTTAGGGAACATTATGTATATGGTGGTATATGAAGGTAATAAAAATTGAAATAACACGTATAACAATTATAAACGACAGTAAAGCTAACAATTATCTACAAGGACTCTCAAAAGTGTTGATTTAGAGGGTGAGAGAGAAAAAAACCCTTCACGAAATGAAGGCTGGATAAAATTACACACCAAGGGACTAACTACTAGTAAATGAAAGCTTGTTACCAAGAATATTTTTATCAAAATGGAATTCATGAGAGCTTGTTATATAAACGGTGGTCTGGGGGTGTGTTTAAAAGGTAGAACACGAAAGTGTCATGGGCAAGTTTGTCAGGGAATGTTATGGGGTGTAACAGGTTTCTGCGAGTGCTCTATAGTTATGTTAATTTGACTACGTCCTGATTTATTGATTTATTTATTAATGATAGGTGGTTAGATATAGGGGTGGCTTCGACGACTTGAATTGGAAGGAAGAGATTCGCTTTCCAATCGCTTTTTGTGGTCGGTTTTGATGAGGATAGGCAAATTCGGAATTCTCTATCACTTTTGGCTTGGAGCGGCACCCCCTTTATCACTTAAGGGGAAAGCAAGAGAAGTGGTTCACTAGGCTTGCGTTAGTTGTCCACTGTAAGATAACTCATTTTGGGAGGGAGATGAGGGTATGGGAAATAGAGGAGTTGGAGGAGCTACTTGAGTGGTTGGGGGTATGAGGTGTCTGCCTAATGGGGAAGATAGATTATGGGGGAGGTCGAGTAGTGAAGGTGTGTTCTCAGTGAGAGACTGTTATTCAGAATTGATTTCCAGCCGTGACGCCATTTTCCTTAGAGGTTATATGGAGGACTAAAGCTTCGATGAGAATGGCGCGTGGGCAGCAGCGAGGCAAACAATTTTGACGACAGATGGCCTGCAAAGAAGGGGCCGATGTATGGCTAGTAGGTACTGGATGTGCAAGGAGGCGGCAGAGATAGACAGATAACCACTTTCTGTTGCATTGTACGGTGGCTAGATATTTGTGGGAGTTTATTATGTCTCTATTTCGGGTGCGTTAGGGACTCTCTAGTTCAGTGAAGGACATGTTAGTTGCACGGAGATTTTCGGCGGGTGGGCGGGGATCACGAATAGTTTAAAAAATGACACTGTGACTTGTATTGTAATTGTAGTCTTCTAGTCGGCTCAGGAGGCTGCTTGGTATGACCCATGCAGAGTTCCCCAAAGCATAAAGCTTGGGCTCGGTCAATATCCAAACAACGTAAAATTAGTTATCCACGACGATGGAATCTATGACAGAGGACTTGTAGTATCTTGAAAAAACCGAAAGATCTCCTAACACAATTCAAATGGAGGCTAACCTCTTAGCCATGGATAGAGCAATACCCCTCCTCTTACAAGTTTTTTGATGCAGGAGCATATTCTTAAACATGAATGGGCCAAGGCTCGCTGGGCTTGGACTTCATGGAGCAGACTCACCTCTTGTATATTGGGAATAAAGTTACTCCTTTACTAACAACTATAGCTTTTGGTACAATGGCAAGCGCTTGACCCATCCTTTGGTAGCAAGGTCATAGCTTCGAGTCGCAGGATTGGCAAAGAATGATGCAGGAGCATATTCTCAAATTCGAATGGGCTGAAGGTCTTGGGCAGACTCACCTATTGTATTTGAGAATAAAGTTGCGCCTTTACTAACAGTTATAGATTTAGGTTTTTTGGCTTTAGTCCTATCTACAAAGATGTATTTAGGTTCCACTCCAATGTGTTTTTAGAATTGTAAAAAATTCCATAATCACCCAAAACTGCCTATAACTTCTCTGTAACCACCAATCCTTCTTTTTGTAGACAACGACACTTGTCCCATATAGGACCAACAACTAAAAAAATAAAAATATGGGAGTGGTGATAAATAAATCATTATAAATAGGACTAAATACTTAAGATCCCTTATAGATTTTGGTGCAACAGTAAATGCTTGACCAACTAGTTTGACTTGTTTCATGCCGAACAAATCAACAAAAACTTAGGTACTTCAATACTCAGTGCCTAGTACAAGAACCTAATTTAAATGAAGAATTCAGGATGTAGGGTTTGATGTATTATATAATATATACATTGATGATAACTAAAATGATCCAAATAACCATTCTCTGCAAACTGAGAATCGAAATAGCAACCCACACTACACCAAATCTTCCCATTTGTCAAGGTCATTGACCTTGACAAATCCACCTTGTCAAGGTCAATGACAGTGACATTTCGAGCCGAGACAACTTTTTTTGTCACGGTCGTGTCACGGTCATTGACCTTGACAAAAAACACGCGTTTTGTGACACGTTTGTCACGGTTTATAACCGTGACAAAGCCGTGACCTTTTTAAAAAAAATTTGTCACGGTCAATGGCCGTGACAATTCTGGGCATAATTAAAAAAAAACTGCTGGGCAGTATGGCCACTGCCACTGCCCAGCAGTATATTTGTACCTGTTATAGCAACGTTGTACCTGTTCCAAACATCATATATCCAACACAAACTAAAGATATAATCCAAATATATTCATGACAGTATTATCCAAATATTCAAAGTAAAAATAATATACATGACGATATAATCCAAATATAATTAAAATGGACAAACTTGAAAATAATGTGACTACATGTCTTGGATAAAACTGAGGAGGTGAGTAGGCCACACGATATACGAATTGACGCACCCACTAATATACGTCGTGCCGCATTGTTCGCGCAACCACAATAGGGAGTTCTCCTTCCCGGGTATGACATGCGTGACGAGTACCCGGGACTCCATCTCTTGAAGCACACGTCCATGGACTATTCCACCCTCGACGATATTCAGGTCCCTCAACCCCCGCCCTATCCGTTGGCCATCAAATACGTCCAATATGAACACGCTCGGCCAACCAATTGTCGATATTGGTCTGTTGGAGGGAGTCAAATAGGGAAGTGGATCGTCGAAGTACGAACGTGTCGGTGATGAAGCAGCGAGGTCCACATCCTCGTCATCCTGCGCCTCGTCCTCCCGCACCTCCTCCTCCACCGCCTTCTCCTTCCCTTTCCCTTTACGGTCTCCGCCCAACGTACGCTTCATGAATGCGTACATATCTTGGACCGTCGCCTCCAAACGGGACATCTTCGCGTCGTGTGAATCCACCGTTCGAGCCAAACCGGTGTCGCTCGTCTCCAATCCGATGATCCTAGATTTGGCCACCCGCGAGCTCACTCCCCTTGTCCTCCCCTTGCGATCAGAGCCAAGCACTTGGCTGAGTGCTTCTGTGGACAAAGATGCCTTGTCGGCATCAGACTGCGACTCATGCACTTCCTTAAGCTTTGCCTGAAATGACAAAAAGCACATGATTAGTAAAATAAGTAAACTAAAAAATTATAACGTAATTAACAATAATTAAACTGTCGGATTACTTACAATCGTGGCCGCAACGCTCGGGGACACCTCCTTGTCCTTCCCCTTCTTCGTCCGAAGAGCCACATAAGTATCGAGCCTATGTGGCTTAACCCCTGGCCCACTTCCTACCCCCTAAAATAAAATAAAGTAAAGTAAAATTAGTATCGGCCCCGCAAAGTAAAATAATATCCAATAATATATTTCTGTAGTTATAGATAAATTAAATCTTACCTACATCCTATGCTCCACCTCAGCGTAAGAGGTCCGGCCGGATTAGTGCACGTCCGTCTTTTTAGCCCGATTTTCCCTCCCCGATTGGCGAGATGCCAATTGTCGATCCTCGATCTCATTATCAATGAACTTTTACCATTGTACCAATGAGATCGGCTCCTTGGGCGGGACGGATCTGCGCCTTTGTAAAATGGACTTTCGTGTTTTTCTAAAGTATCCTGTACGCATATTTTTCTTCCACGTCTTGTGTTGTTCCCTCAACTGCTCCAAGACGGAATCGCGTAGCTTTGGATCCAAGTCGAATTGTTCATGTCCAACAAATGCAATGTTATTTGCGAATAAATATAAATATAAATATAAATATAACTATAAATTGAAATATAAATTGAAATATTCATATAAATATTACCTGTAGTGCCGCCCAAATAGCTAACTTGAGCTCATACGGCACCTCCTTCCAACTCATAAACCCCGGGCCGATGACCGTCTTTAGCAGCTCGAGGGATCTCGCTAAAAGCTTCGACTTGTTTTCGACGGTAATCCCAAATTTTCCATATTTGGGGAGCCTAGGGGCGGAGGAGCTCTCTTCGTCTCCGCTACCACCGAACCCAGACGACATCATCATAAACAGCATCATCATCTTCGCCCTAACATCTGAAGGAGACATTTTTGCTGTAAAAAAAATGTTATTAGTACAGATAAAAAAAAAATGTTAATAGTACACATTTCGTTTTACCTAATTGAATTAATTGAATTAATAGTACAGATAAAAAAATGTTCCTCTATATTATAACATATGTGTAAGTTCCGTCTATAAATATTTCATTCAAAAATGTTCCGTCTATATTATGTTTAAATGAAAATATCAATTATTATCCAATATTTTTAAATGAAATATTTATTTTGAATGAAAATATAAATTATTATCCAATTATTATCCAACTATTATCAATTATTTATTTTGAATGTAAATAATATTTAAAACTCCACCCACCCCTACCCCCACCCCCTCCCCCTCCCGATGTGGGAGTCATGTTTGGGAACTTGTTTAAATTATATGTAAGATTTAATTAAGTTTAGGTCTAATTTATCTTATTATGGTTATGATAATAGTTAACTCATAGTTCATCTGTCTTGTTTACAGTCACTTTATAATCAACAAGTGCTTTCTCATCTCAAATTCGAAGATACTAAAGACAGTACTGCTGAGCATCTTTCAAGGTATGTATTCTTTGTTTCAAAATCATATGATGTTAGTCATAAAATACTAAGAACTGAAGGCTTTTTTGTGATCAAGAATTTGTTGTATTTACAACAACAATGTTGGTAGATTTTTTTATGAATTTAAAATGAACTATCAAATGAAATTATTTTTAAATAGGGTGCTTTTGTGTTTGTGAAATGATTTTTTTTATAACATCAAATACAATACGAAAACATAGGGTCCTACCTAATGTTACCTGAAACGTGGATCATTTTTTATAATATTCTTCTAATAAATATCTTCTAATATTCTCAAGATATGAGAGTTTTTTTTATTCATTTTTTATATTTCCTATATGAGAATTATGTATATAAACACTTTTAATAAGTATAGCCTAGCCTTTTAGGATTTTCTCTTAAAACCTCCTTATCAGTTTATTCTTAGATTTTAGCACATTATAAATTCACTATAATTTATCTTTTTCCTCTTAAAAAAGCAAATTTTCATGTGTTGGAACGAAAGTGTACCATGTTTTGGAACGCGGGAATCAATACGTAAATTGCTAGGGTGTTGGCATTCCCTAACCAAAAGCGCTATGTGAGTATCTTATCTAATAACTTGAGCCCTAATTTTTAATTATCATTATAACTATTATATTCAAAATGGAATTGAGCCAACGATGAGTTTATGGGTTATTCAAAATGTATTTTTAATAAGTATAACTATTATATTCAAAATTATAGTTACCCACACCCCACCCCACCCCACCCCTGCCCCCCTCCACCACCCCCTCCCCCACCACACACCACACACACACACACCCCACCCCACCCCACCCCCTGCCCCCTTCCACCACCCCCTCCCCCCATCCACCACCCCTCCACCACCACACACATACACACACCACCCCACCCCACCCCACCCCCTGCCCCCTCCACTACTACCACACACACACACACACACACCACCCCACCCCACCCCCTGCCCCCCTCCACCACCCCCTCCCCCACCCTGCCCCACCCCCTACCCCCACCCTGCCCCACCCACCCCCCACACACGCACACACATACACACACATATATATACACATACACACATAAATATACACACAAATATATATATAAATGGAAGAGAGAGAAAGAGAGAGAAAATGGACCTGAAAGTATATATATATAGAGAGAGAGCAGCGTCGAGAGAGAGAGAGAGAGATGGAGGTAACGACGCGGGAGGGAAAAAAGAAGAGGGATAGGGTTTTTGCTGGGAACATTGTCACGGTCGTGTCAATGTCTTTGACCGTGACAATAATTGTCACGGTCATTGACCGTGACAAGTAAATTTGTCACGGACTTGTCACGGTCAATGATCGTGACAATTATTTGTCACGGTCGTGTCAAGGTCAATGACCGTGACATAAAACGCGTGTTTTTTGTCACGGTCAATGACCTTGACAAGGCTGGCCGGCTGAAAGGTGACAATTTGTCCATTTTGGTGTAGTGCCATCTAAGTCTAACTCCAATGTATCGCGTACTGGCACACAGTGGCATATAAGCAATCCACGTTCTGTTGGAGTAAAAGGGATTATACATCAGTTCCATTTTACAGTGTTCTAAAAATCTCCTCTAGGTCTGTCCGCTTAGACCCTCCTAGGCGCTAAGCCCTGCTTTGCCACCTCTCCTGGACCCTAGGCACTTATTTGTCATCTCGTACAGACAAAAAAACTACCTAGACTTTAGTTTTCCCCTACTCCTAACAAGCATCAGAAATACGCTGGGGTTGTAAAGCATGCTACAGAATGAGCCTTGTCTACGAAGAAAGCCTTTAACAGGCTAGTACACAAGCTATTAAAGCTAGTAAGCTAGTACACACGCATTTGCTCGATTGCTTTCTTAGCCTTAATCATAGCTTTTTCAGGGAATAAAAGCCCGAAAGAAGGAAATACCATTATAGTAGGGCCTTTAACATTGCGTATTTCAGTCTTGTCCACATTTCAACCTGACTTTAAATTCTCGCGTTGGCTTTCCATTTTTCTAACTGAAATGACATCAATATTGTTGATTTTTCTTTTTGTGATAGTTATACATAACTAACTTCTAGATTGTCACTTATGAATATTACCCCATCTTGTACATGCATGATTTTTTCTCTCTATGAATTGTGTGAATTGTTTTCTTGAAAAGCTGTTAGATATTTTTAATACATATTTCATATAGCTATATATTGAAATATATAATAAATAACTGCCTAGGCCCCGCCTAACTGCTAAAAGCTCCATTACCGCCCACCTAGCGCCTTTTAGAACACTGCCATTTCAGTCAAGAGTTGAGCAATAAGCATAACCCTTCTTGTTTTAGAAGAACACTTCCACACATTTGGATAAAATGCATAGAACTAGTCAAAATATTAGTAAACCTAACTATAAGGGACAGATTAAGTTTGATGGATTATTACAGCAGATGTGAAAATATACACTCTGGACTAGAAAGCATAATAAAACCCGTAGACTGATGCACAGTAATACGTTAGATTATTAAACTAAAGTGTGTTTACAATTGAAAAAGTGCAAATATTCATTGAGGACTAAGAGCTACCAGTTACTTGCATATGCAAAAAATAAATTATTTTCTTGATGAGAGATATCAATAGCTTAAACCTCAGGGTTTTAGACATTATATGATTATATTTGAGTTTCTCAGTCTAAGGAAAAATTTGTAGATTGATAAACTTCTTTGGAGGGAAGGGGATGATGAGGGGGAAAAAATCATTTCTTTGTGTTAAACTTAAAACAAATAAAAAAGGGAAGGTTTGGAATTGACAATATAACATTGAAAAATAATAATGGTTGTTGAGATTCATAATTGAACAAAGAGACCAATGATACTCAATTATTCGGAGGGGTGGGGGTTTGGGTGTTGGTGTTGGTGTTGGTGGACAAGAACTGGATGAAGTATCACGTAAAGGTTTTTATAGAAGTTCTTGACTTTGTATCTCAAAGGGTCTTTTCAACAACCTAAAATGCCATATCACTTGGAGTGGGGATTGGCTCTTCTATATGTTTTTCGGAAAGATAAATGGGTGGAAGATTTCTATTCCTGAACCATGTTCCGTAAATTATATCGTGTCTTTACAAATCAAAACCATCCCAGAGTTTACTTGGATTCTTTCAATTCTTTTGTCGAGGTCTCTTGAAATTTAAGTTTTCGAAAGAATTTAAAGGAGAGTAGATTGCTGATTCATGTCACTTTGTCAATGGTATGTCCTACAATGTGAAGGTAGTCCTTACATAGTGTAGGTTTTTCTTTGGGACTTTACAAATTTTTGCCACTCATCAAGTAGTACAATATATGAGGATAAGTGTGAGGACAAGGAATTTGTTTGGAAAGAATGACATAAATAGCATCTTTATGGGCTACTACATCAAGAGTTTTACGTATGTTTTTCTTGATTCTATATTGATAAATTAAAGTGCCCAGCCAGTTATCTCCTCAGAGGAATTAATGTTTTGATTTTGATGTAATTTTTTGTCGTTCTTGTAACCTCCTAGAAGGATGTCTTGTCCCCTGATGTTCTATTTTCTTCTTTACAAGGTAAAATTTCTTGTTTTCTATCTAAAATATCAAATGAGCGTGCGCGCGGACGCACGCACGCACGCACACACACACACACACACACACACACACACACACACACACATATATATATATGAGAGAGAATGTACGATCCGCATTCTGACAGTGTGCCTATGTTCTGACTTCAAAGCAAACCCTCAGTTTGTTTCAAGGTGAAACATATTTCACTTAGGTGAAAGTAAATTGGTGAAAATTATTTTCACCTATTTACAGTTGAAATTTTATTCGTATAAAACTGTGAATATGATGGAAATGGATCCCTATTTTAGGGATATTTAGTCATTTTATTTTCTTTTATTTTGTTATTGTATTTTTCTTTCTTTTACTTTGTTATTTAGAGGTAAGGAGTAGTAATTGCATTTTTGTAATTAGTGCCTTAGTTTGGAACCTAAACTACTCCTCCCATTTAAATACCCACTTGTGAGCCTCATTTGAGATAGACTTGAATTTTGAATAGAAAAGAGTATTTCTCTCTCTAAAAGTGTGTGTTAGATTTTTTAGGAGCCTTTTGACGTGTAGTTTACGCCAAATTGGTATCAGAGCGGGTGAAGCTCCACATTGGTGTTAGTGTATCAGTGTATTTTGTATCAAATTCGTGCACTGCTCTTCAATGGCTCCCAAGAAATCCAAACAACTAAAAGAGGATATTCAAAAACGAACAAGATATGGTACAATCATAACAACAAATCTATACCCATTTCCAGAACCCTAACCCTAACCCTAGAAATCCCTACACAAAACCCCTGCCCTACCCCACCCTCTACACCCACCACCCCGAAAACCCAAATCTTAAAACTTAATTTCCTCCCAAACCCAAATCCATTCCATAAACCCTCCATTCAAGATCCAAGACAACCCACTTCTAGGGTTTCACCTACCATTTTATAATCCAATCCACAATTTACAAACCCTAGCCTCCAACCATACAAAATTCCTCTATTATCAACCCGAATCCCCCAATCCACCACCCATTTTTCAAACCCCAATCATAAAAAAAAAACGTGTTCTCCCCGATTAACTCTCGAGACTCAATTCAAGATCATCGGCGACTAGTCCAAGATTGGTTGCTCCACCCAATCATTCTTCCACCCTCACTCACCCAATCGGGTCAAATCAATGATAAAAAATCCCCTCCCAAGCCGATTGATTGCAAGAAAGATAGAAACGACGAAATTGCAAGTCTTGGGAATTTTTTTGACATTTTTGATGAGGATGGTTGGGTGACTCACACGCACTTCGTGAGCCAAAAAAAATTGATTTGGGAGATTTTTTTTCAATCTTTGAGAGAGGGGATGATGATTTTGTTGAGGTTGGATCGGAGATTCTCTCTTTTGGGGTTGATTTGGATATTGGGGGTGATGTTTTTGGTGGTGGGTATGTGGACCCATTCGTGGTAGCTTTTGATCTGCGCTCGGAGGAAATTTTCCGCAGCATAGCATTAAGGAGGTTCATCGCAGGAATCTCGAGTCGCGATTTTGTTGGTCGGCCACATTTGGATTGTGTTCCTATTCTCTTGGGATTTACGGCAAGTCGGTACAAGGGGTGTTTTCGAGGACGACTCTTCTTCCTAGTGAGGAGCTCTTTGATGGTTGCATTGCTTTCTTATCATTCATCTCCTACGCTCGAGGACGAGCTCTTCGAAGTTGGGAAGAGTGATGGAAAAAAAATTAGTCATTTTATTTTCTTTTGTTTTGTTATTGTATTTTTCTTTCTTTTGCTTTGTTATTTAGAGGTAAGGAGTAGTAATGATATTTTTGTAATTAGTGCCTTAACTTGGAGCCTAAGTTACTCCTCTTGAAAGACCTACTTGTAAGCCTCATTTGAGGTAGACTTGAATTTTGAATAGAAAAGAGTATCTCTCTCTAAAAGTTTTTGTTAGATATTTTTAGGAGTCTTTTGACGTATAATTTACGTCAGAATAAGTGTACATGACATTATGTCACGACCTTGGGCAAAAGTAGCGAACCAAATTTGGCTAAAAACGGTGAAATTACTTTTCATCATTTTACTTTTCATCTTGGCAAAGATATCTCATCTTGAACCAAACTGGGCCTTAAGATCCTAATGGGCCACACAGTTGGTACACCTGACCTGCTACTTACTATTATGTGCCACGTTTATAAAAGTTCCCATTTTTCATGACTAACTATGCTATTTATACTACTAGCATTAGGAATTTTGAATTTTTTTTAGAGAAACAATCTCATTATGTTTCTAAGAAAGATCTCAAATACATTTATTCTTAGATTTGTTTATCTTGCAATCAAGCACCAGTAGTTACAAAATCTGTATCTATGAACTTACTAATTCGAGATTCTTGGAAACCATAAAAACTTGAAAATAAATGAGCACTAAGGGTGCATCCAGTTACAAAGGTAGGAAAAGATTAAAAAACAATCCATTTTTATGAGAAGTCAAAAAAGGGATGAGTGGCTTGGTATGATGTTCCCTTACTTTTTCTAGTTTCCATGAAATCCGATCTAACCAAGCCACTCATCTCTTTTTCCAGCTTCACATTTAAATGAATTATTTTTCAATATTTTTCCCATAGTTGTCCAATCGTGTATCATATTGCGTATTGAAAACCTATGTATCGTAATCGTAGGACACATTGCAAAATGTAAAAATACAGTAATAAATAAATCAACATGTAGATGCCGCATTACAATAAAATATAAGACATATTATAGTCTGAAACTAGATATGATTAGAGAGTCCAACAATAAGAGTTTTGCCTTGGTAATAAAAGTGTGTTCGAATACCACTGTTATCCTGTTGTTATAAGAGTATTAGAATAAAAGAGAAAGAAAACTAGAATACAAAAAATAATTGAATATTCATTTACACTAAAAAAAAATGATACGGACCAATACCCGTCGATACAGCTACGATACAATGCTATTTGTGATACAGCAATGCTATTATATCTTATTGGTGTTGTACGATACGTATCACGTTTTGATTGATATTAACAACTATTTTTTCTAACTTTGTAATCAAACGAAATGACAGACTTGAATTATCATGGATTTGATGGTTGCATAAATGAAGTGAGGTCATGATTTGTTGCCTAAGATATTTATTCATGAAGACCGAAATTAGGTCCTTACTCAACTAAACCATTAGAGTCCTACTCCTTTGGATGTACAAAATCCACAAGGCATTCCGGCGATGGAAAGAACTCTTTCCAAAATTCTTGAATATATGAAATTGACTTCTTGTTTATTTACATTTCAGGAAAGCCTTTGCAAATTTGTACTTTTATTAATATATCCTTTCCTGAAATAAAATGTTTCGCACAATTATCAAAAGAAACAATTTGTTCTTCTTAAAGGATTCCTATGACTAATGTAAAGTTCTTATCCATATCGCAGGACTCCTACTGTTTTACAAGGTGGCCATTCATTCCAAGGAAGAGACAATATACTGCACTTTTGTTCATTTGGCTCTGCCTTATAAAGGTGTTCAATCGCTAGTTATTCCTTCATGAGAAGTAGATTATTGGTGATTAGTATTTGTATTACTAATACTAATCAACGATCCAAATTAATAGTCCACTTTTCTTTTTTGGACATAATCAACGATCCAAATTTCCCAACAGTGAACATATGTTGATCTTGGCCATTGATTAAAGGTATCCTTAATCTATACAAAAATAGAATAGGAGCTCTTAATTTGGGACGGAGGGAATATATTGATGAAGAAATGAAATTTTGTTTTTTGGGATGAATTTTTATATTATCTTTTATGGTCCGTCCGTGAATTTGGATAACCTGATTCACAATCCACCTCCTTATTTTTTCTCATGAATCTCATGTCACAAGCCTCTGTTGTAGTGGATACTGCAAGGCTAAGTATTTAAGTTGGGATTCTTTGCTTAAGCCTAAAATCTTATACATGCAATTATGCCAGTTTGTCAAGAAGCGCATGCTGTGTTATTTTGGAGTGGTGAAACTTATGAATGCTTGATGACCAAAACAATCAATGTCAATATGTGTCTGATAATGCTATAGAATATCTGACCGGTTTATTTGACTCCTGTCCTAGTCGTCCAACTCATCATCATCCTGCTAATCCAGTCTCCATATCCGTTGTGAACATTGACTTTTGAGAAATCCACCCAAAAAAAGGCAATGTGATCCAGGTATGTTTAGTGTATTTTTTTTGGCTACAACTTAAATAAAAGAAGGCCTAATGTCAAAACGATCATTCTAGATTATGTTTTCACCAAAAAAAAAAAAAATTACATCTAAAGAATTTTCTAAAATGATCCAAAAAAAAAAAAATGATCCGTTTTGAAATTTTTTGCACATTTGCCTACAAGTGCCTCTTACGAGGACTTGTAAAAAAATCACATTTTCCAAGCCTATTCTTGAATGTGGATCGTTATGGAAATCTTTTAGAGCTTGTGAATCACTTTGGAAAACCTTTTAGAGCTTGTGAATCGTTATGGAAATCTTTTAGAGGTGGGTTTTTTGGAAAATTTATGGGAGCCGGAATATGACATTTTTCAAATAAAAGGATTCCCTGAACTTTTACAGCATGTTTGGGAGTTTTTTAAAGAAAGGAAAGGAAATGAAAGTTTTATTAGGAAAGAAAAGAAAAGAAAATTTATAAGAGAGAAAAGAAAGGAAGAGAAGAGAAATGATTTAGGAAGGAAGATAAAATAATATTCTTTTATAGTGTTTGAAAGTTGGAAGAAAAATAATTTTTTTAAGGGAAATAAGGTGCATTATCTATAAAACTTTCCTTTCTCTCAATTTCTTTCCGATTTGAAAGGAAAGTTTTGGAGAGAAAGGAAGGAAATTTTTTTAAAAAATTTCCTTTGCTTAAGCCTAAATATTTAATTTGGTATTTAAAAAATTTCCATTGCTTAAGCCTAAATATTTAAAAAAATTTCCTTTTGTGGATACTGCAAGGCTAAGTATTTAATTTGGTATTATTTGCTTAAGCCTAAAAGTTTTGGAGAGAAAGGAAGGGAAATTTTTAAAAAAAATTTCCTTTTTTTACTCTCCTTTAAACTCCCAAACGACGAAAAAGGATGAAACAATACTTTCTCTCCTATGTAAACTCCCAAACGACGAAAATGAAACATAATTTTCCTTTCTTTTCTCTTCAAAATAAAACTCACAAACAAGCAGTTAATTTTTGCAAGAAATTCTCCGAACTGTTATTGAGGCTAAACTATGCATTTTGTTACAAACCCCCCTCATGTCTCGTCAAAGTAGGTTGCTAAAAATGTCATCTGAAGGGTTGTTGCAACAAAATGCATAGTTTATGGGGTTATTAGGACATTCAGGAGACTATTTGCGAAAAAGAATATTCAAAATGGGGCATGTGGGTTTAACGTATATTCTATTATAATTCCATGGTTTTCAACGGTCCAAAGAATCCTGGACTTCTCTCTCATTCTCATTTGCTAAATTTCCAATTAAGTATGCGCAAAGCTAGATGAACACCGACTTATCCAGATAGTCAAACCGCCAAATAAAAGAGGAAACAGGGTCAAACGCTAGAATCAGAAACATAGTAATGTCAAACCACTAATATGTTGGGGGTGGCATTTTATTTCAATTGCTTCGTTTTCACTTCTACGCAAAGTTACGTGCAATCAAGTACAATTAAACCAAGTTCAGCAGTCCCTTTTAAGCTAATCCTCGTATTGTTGAACATAAAATATTTCACCGTGCCTCATATATTTCAATAAACAATACATGCCTGTGTATATTTATATTGATATTTATGTCTCAGCTTTTAATACTAGTGGCTAAAGGCGTGGCTTATCTTCTATCATGAGGGATTCTTATCTAAGCCTTGTTTATTGACTTTGTGTGAAGCTTTAGATAAACATATTGGGTGAGTGAGAAAACACGTAGTGGGCCAAATGATTTGTTTATATATTTTTCTCTGTTTTTAGAGCATTCCATTTTGGAGGTCGGTTCTTTTTTAGTGAAACTGAGCACAAACCCTATAGAGACAAGAGTTACCCTAAAGTTAAAATGGTCAAAACCACACAATAGCCTCAGACCCTCCAGCCCTGTCCTATAAATGACAACCGTTGCTCCCTCCAAGTGGTACCCATGCCCCACTTGCTCACTTAGTGCATGTGCCAGTAGAAGTAGTGATAACAGAATAAATAAATAATTATAATAGAAAATTGTAGGGAACCTTTTGCTTTGGAAAGCTATACGGCACTGCAGAGTCCTTTGCATATGGCTAAATGCCACAGAATTGGCATCTTTGAATGGTAAATGATACATTTCTAATTTTTGGATAGATAGATACTTCTGCACTTCTCTCCTTACTGCTACACTGGTACTAGGTCAGCACGGAATGCTAGCCTCTAGTGGCCTCACAAATTCTTTGCTTTATTGCTAAATAATGAAGTGATCTCCTTTCGCTATGGCCCGGCCGATCGTCATCCGACGGTTACTGTCCACTTCTCGAAATTCCACTTTGGATTATTGCAAAAAAGAAAGCTACTTGTGTTCATATGCATTGAGGTTTACTGTTAAAGATTCATTAGTTATTGAAGATGCATGTTTCTCTAACGTGGCATCGACTAGCAATTCAATAAACAGACAATGACATATAATACTACTATTACTTAAAGAGAAATGCTTCCAGCCCAAAAAAATTTCTCAAATCATTCCTTAAACAACAGTAAGTATTGTACCCTGTGATATTGATCTTGTCAAAGCAATCACTTTATTACTATTTGAGGGATGGTTTGGGACTCATAGCACAACTCTTACTTCAAATTTCTACAATTTTTTTTCTTATTCTATGATGTAATGCTTCTCACCAATGTTTTAAATTGTGCGCTATTGCGTTTTGCAGTGTAAAAACGCTATATAGCGCATTCTGGTTCCCACGATGCCCCAATAGCGTACGCTCTTTGGCACAATTGTGCGTTATTTTGCGCAATTGTACGTTGTTGTATGCTATTTTGCACAATTGTGCCCTATTGACGTGCTTTTAGAGTTTTATTTTTGTAACTGTACTGACTTACAAAAGTAGGTAGTTTTTTGGTAACTTTGCTTCATATGTAAAGGGTATTATTATATTATAAGACCCAGTTTACGAGTAGACGGTTATTTTTCGGCTTCAAAAATGTTTTATGTCAAATCTCAGTAATTTTTTTTTATTTCTCAAATCTCAGTTTAAAATCATACTTGTTTTATAAATTCAGTAGTAAATGTATTTTTTTTATATAAACTTCAGTTTAAAATATTTTATGTATTAAATCTCAGTTTATAAAGACTATTATTTTTTAATTCTCAGCTTTAAAAATGTTATTTTTCAAGTAGAATGTTAGTTTTTTTATATTAAATCTTAGTTTAAAATCATACTTTTTTTTAATTAAATCTTAGTTTTAACAAATATTTTACTTTTTTTTCCGCAAATTTCAGTTTAATATGGTATTTATTTTACAAATTTCAGTTGAAATGTTAATTATTTTTAAAATTCCAATTTAAAATGTGAATTCCTTTTAATTTTTCACAAATCCAGTTTAAAATGTTACAATTTCCAGTTAAGATGTTATTTAGTGTACATATTTCAATAAAAAATGTTACTTTTTAATAAAAAATAAGTTTCAAATGTTGCCTTTTAAAAAAAATCAGTTTAAAATGCCACTTACAAATTTCATTTTAAAATGTTATTAATTTTTTATATACTTTATATATTTTTCTAATTAAAAAATAAAATGCACGAATTACTAGCACAATGAGCGACGCGACTTCAGAATCAAAAGGTGATACCTTACTCGAGAGCAATTCAAAACATTGCTTTTCACATAATATAAGGAGTCGATGATTTTAATGTTTTTTTTTTCTTCTTCAATGTTTTTGTGGCTTCACATCACATCACATTAGTTTGTATAATCTTTTAAAATGTAGATCCAGAAGATAATTCTAGACCGTATCTTGAGGCACTTTGATCGTAACATCAATTTTTATTTGATGTTTTATTTTCTTGAGAATTGTGGGGGTATATGCGAGGGGTGAGGGTGGGGGTCGGGGGTGGTTTCGGGGTTCAACACTTGTTATAGGCAAGCACAGCTTTCATTCAACCCTAGTAGTTACTAGTCATAGCTTTGCTTTTGCTTTGCCATCTCTTTTAATATTGTTTTCACTGTAGGGTAGAGAAATATAATGGCACTTGCCAAGGTTTGGCGATGTTTCAATAAAATCACAACAGTATGGAAATAAGCATAAATACCAATTGCAGTTTTAGGTATGTCTATCTCAATTTTCTACTCTATGATTGACCAACCTTACCACTACATCCCACCGATGGGGCGGTTTATTAAATTGATCAGTTTCATTTTTATTCCATTTCCCCTTATTGTTTCACATACACATACGCTGCTGTTATTGGTGGGCTTACCCAGTTAAGGTAAAGTGATTAGAGACGTTTGACACGTCACTTAATCTACTAGCATCAATGGAATAATATATAAGAAATGATCATTTTTAATACACGTGGCGCCAAATTATTTGATCCCAAGCCACAATAATATGGTAGACAGCGATGGTTTCTGGTTGGTGCATCCCAAAACAAGAGTCCCTTTTTAAAAAGGCAACCATTTTCTATGGTTTATTCGCAAAGCACATCATTTGTATATTCTGCACCACATGAATTAATACATGTATATGTTATCTAAAATAATACATAAGTTAATGCATGCAAGGAGTAAAGTTAATTTGATATGCTTTG
This sequence comes from Sambucus nigra, assembly GCA_949130495.1. Classification (NCBI taxonomy): domain Eukaryota; kingdom Viridiplantae; phylum Streptophyta; class Magnoliopsida; order Dipsacales; family Adoxaceae; genus Sambucus; species Sambucus nigra. The sequence continues at coordinate 204,681,728 of OX422211.1, read as the reverse complement.
ACCGTTTTTTTTGAATAATTATGTGAACTTTCAACGGAGAGCTAGAGAAGTAAATGGAACTCCTCATCAGCCATAATAGGGATAAAGTGATTCATATATTACTGTAAGGTGGCTTTGGCATATGTCCAATACGAAAAAGGTCCAAACGGAGGTGAGATTCTCACAGGTTGGGCTATACCCACACCTCACTCATCTTTTTTCATACCCATTGGATGACAAAAGACATTTATGCTTATATTCATTCTTCTCATTTTTCCCCACACCTTCGGGTGATAAATAACATTTTTCCCTTATGTTTATATAATTTAAATATTATATTTTTTCATTTTTAATTAAAACAAATACATTTAATAAAAACAAATAATTATATTCTCAATAAAAAACTGTTTTTTATAAAAAGAAAAATTGTTAAACGTAGAATCTTATCTATTTTTTTTAATTAAAAAACTGTTTATAAAACATAAAATTTGTATTTTTAAAAAAGTGTTTTTTTCAACAAATTTTATTTTTATTTAAAAACTGTTTTTTTTACTTTTATAAAAATTATCTTTAAAATAGACAGTTTAAAAACTGTTTTGATTAAAACTGTTTTTTTGTTTTTTATTATATTAAAAATTGTTTTGATTATAAAAAATGTTTTAATAAATAGTTAATCTATACAATTTAAAAAAAAGGGTTTTCTTTAATAAACAGTTAAAAAAACTGTTTATTAAAGAAAACTATTTTTTTAAAATTGTATAAATTAATTGCTTATTAAGAAAACTCTTTTTATAACTGTATTAAAAAATCAAAAAACAATTTCCGCTGTTTTAAAAAAACATAACAATTTTTAAAAATTACTTATAAAAACTAAAACAATGTTTATATAATATAAAAGACAATTTTATTACAAAAATTAAATTTTTAGTTGTTAAAATAGTCTTTTATATATAAATTATTTTTAAAATAATCTTTTTACTATTTAAAAAAAAGGGTCTCCGCCAGTTACATGTATAGGCAGTCTGACCACCTATACATACCGATGGCGCGGATCAACATATTAAAAAAAATGATCCGCGCCAGCGGTATGTATAGATGGTCTGACCGCCTATACATAACGCTGCTGCGGACCATATTTTTTTTAAATAGTGAAGATTATTTTTAAAATTGTACAAAAAAAACTGTTTTTAACCAAAAATAAAATTTGTAAAGAAAAAAAAACACTTTTATAAAAAAACAGTTTTTGAAGAAAATAAATTTTATGTTTTATAAACAGTTTTTAATAATAAAAAAATAGATAAGATTTTACGTTTTAAATAAGCATTTTTTTTATTTAAAATATAATTATTATTTTTTACCAAATATATTTATTTTAATTGGAGGTGAAAAAATTGAACATTTAAATTATATAAACATAAGGGAATAAATGTCATTTGTCATCCAAGGGGTGTGGAGAAAGATGGGAGGGGTGAACATAAGGGCACAAATGTCATTTGTCACCCAAAGGGTGTGGGGGAAGATGGGACGGGTGTGGGGATAGCGCCTCCCATTTCCATAATTTTGAGTTGTTCCTAATTGAAATGCCTCTCAATAAAACTGTTATTTTATGTGTGTGTGTGTGTGTGTGTTTTATATTATTGCAAAGAATCGGTGGTTGAGGTCAAGGCAATGTTGAGTGTAAATAGTAATAAATTCAAAATTTTATCAATATGTAGGATAAAGCAGTAAGCAAATCTTAAATACACCATTTAAATAATTTCAAATTTTGTTAAAGGTCCCCATTAAATTTTTGGTTGTGTGACAAAGTAAAAGCTAAAATTTTGGAGGTGTTACAGAGTGTTGTACCATGAATATGGTGTATTCTAGGAACCAATTACGTAACGATAGCCGGACTTATCTGTCCCTGAAAATGGTCGGCTCATGCCATAATTGAGTCGTCCTGTGGAACTCTGCTCGGTAGCAGTGTTACAAGCGGTCACTTTAGCTCACCCAATCTATGGCTATTGAAGGTGTTAGTTAACGACATGTGCAAGTTAGCACTATATAGTGGGGTTGACGTCAGCAACACTCAGCAGACAAGCATGTGGGATTTAAGGTTTTCTTTTCCTTTACTATTGATGGGCAACATGTACCCATCCTATTCTCCCACTATACATGTAAAGGTGAATCTGCCTAATTTATAAAGGCATGACACCTGTCACTCTATATTCCTTTTTTCCATTGAACTCTCTTTCTTTTCCCACTCACAACACATATAAATTGAGCACGCTATCCTCCATGCAGGGGATCGAGAGATTATTTTCCTATTGTTATGTTGTCCATTTCTAGAGTGAACTATAGAGCTTGTATAATTCCATTTGTCTATGATTTTTGCCTGTTGAGACCGATACAATCACTACTACACTCGTGGATGTAGGAACCATCATGGGTTGAACGACGTAAACACGTTTCCATCTCTTTTCTCTCATTTTTTTCTCTACTGTATTTAATCTAGATAAACATTTCAACGAATATTATCTCTTTATCTGTTAAGACTCTAAGATTAGTGTATTAAGCTAAGATATAAATCCATACATTAGTTTTAGGCGTTAACAGATTGACGCCGTCTGTAGAAAATATTGACAAACCTATTGTTGCTTTCTATCGATATAATCTCTCAAACTCCAGGGCGCCCAATTATGATTGACCTTTTTTTGTTGATTTCCATCCCATTCTTTTATAAGCCTCATTTTGATCCCTTAAATCCATTTCTTATTGTAACTCTTGTTATTTCTCTATATTCTGGGTTGCAATACTCTGTTTTTCTAGAAATTTCGTGAAAATGGATGAGAATTCAGAGAGTAGTAGGGCCGCTGAGGAAGCTTCGCCTTCCACGCTTATAGGCATGAGGGACTTGCTGGGATAATAGAGAACTTGACTAGAGGCTAGGACGCTATGCAGGAGGGCGTCAGGCAGTTGATGTAAAGCATCCTAACCAGGAAAAAGAGGCTCAAAGAGAACCCTGCTATCCTAGCATGGGGTGAAAACCCAGATCGGAGGCAAGAGATGCCTCCATCGGCCCCACATAAAGACAAAAGACATATGTACCGCGAGAAGGGTGTAGAAAATCCCAGAAGACTACATGGGGAAGCTAGCAGATCTAGGTACACTGGAGCCGAACGAGAATGCAGATCTTACCGATAGGATCCACATCTACCGTTAGAACGAGTGGATAGGATGATGACCACACTTATTCCTTTGAGTGCCCAAGCATTTTGGGGAGGCTCAGCAGAGGGTCCCCATTTGACCGACTGGGCCCAAGAGCCAAGAGAGCTCACCGCCACAGGGGGCTAAAGGAGCATAAAGAGGAACAAGGAAGGGCTAAAACAATAAAGGTTGAATCTTTAGACATGTCCAAACCAAGCGTTAGAGGGTTGGCCAAAGCCGAGCAGACTTTTTAGGAAGAGAGGTCAGTTGAAAGCCGAGGACGAGTAGGGAAAATAATGTCGGTTAAGGCTAATAAGGAAGAACAACCTTGGAAAGGGTCAATCTAATGCATGTAGGATAGTTTAAGAGAGATCATAAAGACTAAGAAGTCTCCACTCTAAGGCAGATACCAACAAAAGCTCAGAGAAAAAGAAAGAGTTCAAAGATAGTAGAAAGGCTGACAAACTAAGAAGGTTTGATGAATATACCCCGCTGAATTCGGGGGTGGGGGTGGGGTGCATCACATCCTCGAGGAAATTCGAGGAAGTAACAACTTGAAGTGGCTAAGAAAACTGAAATCTCCTCTTAACAGGAGATATAAAATCAAATACTGCAAGTTCCACAAAGACCATGGCCACAACACGGACAATTGCCTGGCTTTGAAAATTAAGATTAAGATTCTCATTAGGCAGGGAAAAATGACGAAGTTTGTTGACAATGTTGGCTGATTAGACATGAAGGACGTGTAAAAACCTAGAAGGCGATCAAAGTCCTCGTGTAGGAAGGAGAACGGGAAAAAAAGGTTAGGAGGATGACTTACAAGATGATCTTGACCTATCCAAGAAGACCAAATAACTTGTGCATGAGGTCAAGATGATCTTATTCCGGTGAAACTTCATAGCGGGAGGAGATGCTGATGGTAGATATGGATCAGTAGAGAGAGAAGCCTACCAAAATGAGGTGAAGGCTCGTGCTCATATCAGACAACTCAACCTAACCGAGACCGTGACATCTTGCCCAAGAAAGGTAAATAGAGACCGTCTTATAGTTATTTTTACTAAAGATGATTTGTCTGGTGTGATCTACCCACATGACGACCCCCTGGTCGTCACTATGGTAGTATATGATAACAGGGTGATAAGAATCCCAGTTGATAACATCAACTCAGCCGATGTCCAATTGTACAGCTGTTTTAGGAACCTAAGGCTAAAGGATAAAAAAATTAGAGGCATACCATATGCTTCTTGTAGGACTTTCGAGAGATAAGGTGTTACCCTTAGGAACTATAGAGCTGGAAGTTATGGTCGGTGACTGTCCAACATGTCGAACATAAAATATTTATTTTTTATCCTTGATGAAAATGTACGTTTGATCTACAATATTATATTTGGAAGGGTCGGATTGAAGAAGTTCGAGGCCATCCCATCTACTGTTCACCTGTGCCTGAAGTTCCCTACTATTTATTGGATCGGCGTGGTAAAAAGAAATGAAGTGGAAGCTCGTGAGTGCTATTACACGTCAGTGGAATAGGAAGAGCGAAAGAAATTGACAACCACTTATCAGATCGAGACATTGGATCCAAATGAATATAAGTTAGTCAAGGGCCAGGTAATTGAGGATATAGAGCCAGTGATACTGGACGACAAACACCCGGAGCTCTGAACCCCACTATCAAGAAAGAACTAACGAAATTCTAAAGAAGGAGAAAGAATATGTTTGCCTGGAGCCACAAAGACATGCCGAGTATAGATCTAGAATTCATCATCCATGAGCTCAGCATAATGAAGATGCTAAGCCAGTAAAATAGAAATGCTGTGTGTTCAGCCCGAAGAAGAACACGGCAATCCAGGAAGAGGTGGATAAATTACAAAAGGCGGAGTTCATCGAAAATGTGAAGTATCCGGAGTGGCTCTCGAATGTTATCATGGTTAGAAAGAAGAACGGAAACTGACATATGTGTAGACTTTATTGACCTAAAAAAATCTTGTCTAAAAGATTATTATCCTTTGCACAGGATTGACTAGCCGGTTGATGCCATAACGGGCCACAAACTTCCCAATTTTATGGACGCCTGTTTTGGATACAACCAGATAAAGATGAAGCTGGAAGATCAGGTGAAAACCTCGTTCATCACCAGTTGAGGTACATACTATTACAGTGTCATACCTTTTGGGGTCAAAAACGCCGGAGCAACATACCAAACGCTGGTTAATAAGGTTTTCGAAGATCAAATCGAAAAAACCATGGAAGTATACATGGATGACATGCTTACGAAGAACAAGAAAGTTTCCGACCACATTAATGATCTTGGGTGAGCTTTTAACCAATTGAAAGAACACCAAATGAAGCTGAACCCAACAAAATAGGTCAAAGAGGGAAAGTTCTTGTGTTTCATAGTCAACCATAGGGGTATAAAAATAAACCCGGGCAAGATCCAAGCACTGATCGACATGTAGTCTCTCGTGGGAAAAAATTATTTCCAAAGATTGATAGGTTCAGTGGTGGCACTAAACAGTTTTGTGTCTAGAGCCACGTATAAATGTATCCCATTATTTAAGGTGTTAAGGAAGACCTTCGAATGGAACGACGAATGCGAAATAACCTTTCTAGAATTGAAGAGATATCTAGGATCTGCACCATTATTGTCCAGACCAATCTTAGGTAATAAACTTTATTTGTCCTTGGCAATTTCATAATCAGTTGTCATCTCAGCACTAGTCTATTAAGAAGCTTAAGTGCAAAGGATGGTTTACTATACTAGCAAGGCGTACTCTGGAGTAAAAATTCAGTACATTAGGCTAGATAAGTTAGCCTTGGCTTTGATTGAGGTTTCCACAAGAAGGAAACCGTACTTCCAGGCTCATGCTATTGTCGTTTATACAGGCATTCCTTGACGCCAAGATGTCCACAAACTTGAGAAATTAGGTGGACTGATGGCTTGGGCAGTATAATTGGGAGAGTATGACATTAACTACGAGCCCAGAACGATAATTATGGGCCAAGTTGTGGCTGATTTTATAGCGGAGTTCACTTATGAAGAAAAACCTGCCAAGTAGAATTCTACGGAAGAGGGCACAATAACAAGACAAAGAAATCAGACTTCTAAGGAAGTGAGCTCAGCTAAAAATCAAATCGAGAATACTTATCTGGAAGAGAGTTCGACAATCCAGCCAACCGAGAAAACTTTTACGGAAGATAGCTTAATGTCTAATGTAGCCGACCAGGTAGTGGACAAACCAGAGTTGTCGGCTCAACAAGACGAAATGGCTCATGATCTCGAGAAAATGAAAAAAAAGTATGAAAAAATGGTTCATGATCTCGAGAAAATGAAAAAAAGTATGAAAAAATGGGCACTTAGTGGAAGGAAGTTTTTAGAAAGAACACCCGGTTTGGAAATTGGTCGTAAATAGCTCATCATGTGCCAACAATAGTGGAACAAGTTTGAAATCACAACGCCATATGGGAGTGATGTGGGCTATACCCTTAGGTTCCATTTTGAGGCCTCTAATAACGAGGCAGAGTATGAAGCCCTCATAACAGGTTTGGGATTGGCATCATCACTAAGTGCCGAGCAGCTATCGGCTCACATCGATTTCGATCTCATAGTTAATCAAGTCCTTGGAGTCTATGAGGTAAGAGAAGAGTCAATGATGAAATACTTGGCAAAGGAGAAAGCGTTGTTTTCAAAATTCTGGACTATTCAGATAGTCAGAATACTAAGGATCGAGAACACATGTGCAGATGCATTCGCCCGCTTGACACCTGTAATGTCCCAACCTGAATTTATGGGTTACTCGTAGTCAACTCGGTCCAACCCGAACGTTAGGTGTGAAGTGCAATGAAACAACCTATATAATGTTGCCAATCCAATTTTATTTTAATTAATGTTTCACTTACTTAACATTAAATTCCAATTTCAAATCAAATTACGCGAGGGACCTATGGAGAGCACCTCGGACTCTAAGCATACAGAGTTACTAATCTCTACTACTTTAAAAGAGGAGAGTTTATCTTTAATGATATAAAGACTATTTTACCCTCATACAATTTAAAAACCCATCAATACCCTTCTATCTTTCTCTTTCATTCAAGAATATATTATACATTGTATTTTAATCCCACCCACATACACTGCACTTTAATTTGTACACTGACCACGATATCCTATGCACAACTTTTAACCCAATACACAAAAAAGCCCAATTTTTACTATGAAGACTTCCCAAGTGAAACCCACTTCTCAAAATATCTCATCTCTCTCACTAAACCATCCTCTAACTAATCATAAAAAAACAGGTGGACTAGAAATAATCTTAGCAACACTAAACCGTCCCAAACATATATGCCATTGTGGAAGGTAACTCAAATATGAGGTTCGAATTTACATTTAAATTTGTGATCATTTTGTGTAGATCTGTTTATCACGTTGTTTATTTTATTTTAGAGATTAATATGTTTCATGTTACATAATAACCTGTTTAAACCCCCAAATTTGAACACATTAATTTATCTTTTTTTTTATGAGTTTACATTATATAATTGGTGTAGTGATGTATATAGGTTTAATTCATGTGCAATTTATTGAGTTTTTAAAACTTGAGATTGTAATTTAATATGTTAAATTTTGATCTCGAGACTGTTAAAATAAGGATTTTGATCTTGATACTTTTTAAATAATACCTGAACAGGAATCCACTTGGAATATATTTGGTACGAAATTTACACGGGTAAAGACATTATTCGATTTTTAATCAAGACTCCGGTTCATCTGCATTATCTTTATTTATTTCTTTGTGTGTATACTCCCTTTGTCAGTATTACCGACCATTGTATTTTTTTTCATTTTGACAGTAAAAAGACACGTATGGAGAGAATCTGGTTCATCTGACTATGTTCTTATTTAAAATTATTACATTTAATCATTATTATTAACTCGAGAGAGTATAATTGTAAAAAAAACACGGATGGAGCTCTTTAGATTTCATATTAATTATTTTCTAGGGTTTCATGATCTCTGCATCTCTGAAAATACACCTCTATCTCCATCTCTTATACATAAAAAGAGATGATTTCCTCTTTAATGGTATAATTTTTTTATGAAAATTATATTGTTTATAAAAACCTTATTTTTTAATTAAAAACTTCATTTCTTATAAGAAAAAATTGTATTCTTAAAAATATGTAAAGAAAAAAACAAAAATATATAGAAAAAAAATTGTATTTTTTTATATAAATTGTATTTTTAAAAAACGTTACTTTTTTATATAAAAAATAATAATTTTTTTTTGTTTTTATAAAAAAATAGTATTTTATTTATTTATAAAAAACAGTATTTTTATAAATGCATTTTTAAATTGTATTTTTTATGAATACAAATTTTAACAATACAGTTTGTTTTAAAAATTAAGTTTTTTAGTAATACAACTTTTATACACAAGAGTTTTTTTATTAAAAAAATTACAATTTTTATTAAAAAAAAGTGTCTTTTTCTTTATATATATATATATATATATATATATATATATATATATATATATATATATATATATATATATATATATATATATATATATATATATATATATAGTTTTATAAAATAATATGTTTTTAAAATTTACCGTTTTAAAAAATAAATATGAAATCCTAAAAAATATATTTTTTAATCTTAGGATTAGACATTGACATATGTTTACAACCTCACTGTTCCAACTTTTCAGGTAAGTTTGTCTTACGTTTTTAACAAATATCTATAAGCTCAATTTTTGTTGTTCATAATTTGGGCACGCTATATTACCATTATTGGATATTAACTCATTGTTCAACCAAACACAAGGTACTTACTTCAATTAATGGTTTAAGATGACAACGAAAGAGCAACAGTCACACTGTTCAAGGAAACATAGTCTTTCATTGCCTACAACATTCAAACTTTCATTGTTTCTAAAGAAAAGGTAATATCATTCTTATTAAAACTTAAAATTCATGCATACATTTCAAACGTTTTATACTAATTTCATATACTTATTTTTTTATGCTAATTTATTCCACAGGGGATTGTGCACTCGGACTATATTTGAAAGTTATATACGTGCATTGGCAAAATTAGCAGATTCTACATTAAAGGAAAATTGCTTAGAGATTCTAATCGAAAGCCTGCACATTTTGTCGCTCATAAAATTGAAGATGAATAAGACACATCGAATTCTAACAGATGTCAAAAGCAACATATTTGTTTGACGATTATATTTTAATATTTTATCATTACACTTTGTTATTATCTTAGTTCTTCCATAAACAATTTATCTCTTCCTTTGCATTTTACATTTTAAATAACTCGGATTCATTGACATTGATTTTTACTATTTCATGAGATTTCATATCTTATTATGTGATTATCGCTTCATTGTTTTACACATTGATTTAATTTACTTCATTACTTGTACATAATTTGTTATAGTTTTTATGCTTTATATGAATAATTTTTAAATTCACAGCTTCTTATTCATTTATTCAGCTAATCCAATTGAATATTTGGATTTACCCACACGTGCAAAGCACGTGGGCACATCTAGTGTAAAATAAAAGAGAGTACTTACCTGTGTAACACTCTTAAAATACAAAAGCCTTAACAAAACGAGCGAGTGAGCCGAATGTTCAGTGGGAAATATACAAATGCAATATAGAATCGAACAACAGAAAGAAGAATCTAACACGTTATTCCTATGTGCACACGCAATTACTTTGTGTGTGTGTATATATATATGTGTGTGTGTGTGTGATCGTTTTACTTTCGAAAATCTTATTTATCCTGATTAATTCGCCTTAATCTTATAAAAAACTTCATTTTCTCATTTTGACATTTATCCCTTTATTTAACATACACGGTTAAATATTTGAAATATCTGCACTTGGTTTGATCGAAAATTATTTATTTACCGAAATTACCTTAACCAACCCACATTAGCATTTTCATTGAAAATCACCCTTGCAACACACGCGAACACCGGGTTAGAAAATACTTATTTAGCCTTTGAAAACCTTTCACAATACACCTTTGTGTTAATTATTGGTTAAACTGCTTAGGTTGCTTAACAACCCATTTAATTACTAAATTTTACCTTTTCTTCGCCTTATGGACATTTATCAATTTTCACATTTACTTGTTCACTTTAGCCTTTACTGGAACATTTAATAATTCTTTCAAGTTAGGTTGTCTTAATACATTTTCACTACACAATCCATTTCTTGATATGTTCCATTTTCATTATCTTTTTTAGATATCTTTCAATAAATCGTGTACTTTCACGGGCTTTACTCCGCCGACGACGTCACCATATGTTTTGACCAGTGTTTTGGGTCTTTCATCCCAGGGCTTCAGGCCCTCCTTAATTTTTTCGGTATCATCCGAGTTCCTTTTTAATATGTTTTAACATTTTGCAAATGTTCACATTATTCCACTTTTTCTTTTACCCAACCGAAGCCAAAACTCAGAATTTCATTCTAACTTGTGTTACACTTTGAAAATCATCATTTCATGTCCTTTACACTTTAACTTTGATTTTTATTCTAAAAATCATGTTCATTAGGACTGTCATGTGTAACACCCTTTCTGAATTTTTTATTTCATAAAAATATTTCATTTTACAAAAAATTACGATTTTACCCATTTGCTTCTAAACTCGCCTTTTACTCCATTTTCACAAATGTTAATTTTTCAAAACGCCATTAATTTACCCACACTAACTTCTTAAGTATTTTTTAACACCTTTTTAACCTTTTGGAGTAACTTTCTTCTCAATTGAAAACATCTTTATTTCATTACTCCCATTTCCAAAAATCATTGAACCTATAAGTTTACTTCATAAGAAAAATACCATTTTCTTTTATTAATACATGTAGTCTTACAACCTTACAGTTATCACCTACAACTCCTATTTTACACACTTTGAAGACTAGAATTTTTATTTTTCTTATTTCATGTTTAAACCCAATAAAACTTTCTTTAAACTTGTTTATATGTCCATTATCAAAATACTACAAGTTTATATGCATGAGAAGATGGATTTGAAATCCTAAAATCCTATTAAATGGGTTAAACATATTTTTCATTCTATAAATTCATAATACTTGCAAAATATACTTTTATAGACCATATGACATTTTATTTCTTAAAAACTCAAACCAATGTCCCATTTTTATAAAATCTTCATTTTTGCAAGAAATCAAACTTAATTTACCAAATATCTTTAGCAAGATAAAAATATAAATTTAAAATATTTTTATTCTATAAAAATGTTTATCGCCCAACTTCTTGAAACATGGCATTTACATGAAAATTTCGATTATTTCAAGAAAAACTTAAAATATTTACTCATCATTTATTTCCAATAAAATTATATTTTTGCCAACATTTTTACTCCTTAAATATATTTAATACCAATTCTACTAAACCCTCATCATTTAAGTCATATGCATCCTACTCTTATAATCTAATCAATAAAACTACAAATATTTAACAAGTCTTAATACTAAGAGTAGTTTTTCCCACCTCAAATGAATCTTTAATAATGGAAGATATGAAATGTCTAAGAATATGACAACCTCCCATCTTCTAAGGTGGCCTCAAGGAGGTTGCCTAGATCCACCAAGCTTGTCTTCATGAAACTCCCATCTTTATCTTCTCCAAAACCTCCAACAACATCTCCAAATTTCATAGCTATGCCCAACAATGGTGGAAATGGGTATCCAAAACTTGGATATGGTGAAGACTAGAAGAATATAATGGTTTAAGGTGGATTTTTGGTGATGGAATGGTGGTTTAAGGAGAAAATAGGTGGAGGAAATTCTTAACAATGGTGGAAGACCACCCTTATCTCTCTCTCTCTCTCTCTCTCTCTCTCTCTCTCTCTCTCTCTCTCTCTCTCTCTCTCTCTCTCTCTCCCCTTCAAACTCTAAAATGCCCTAAATAAACTAAACAACCCATATAAAACACCCCAAACCTTAACAATTTCGTTTTTGCCCATCTGGGCTTATCAAATTTTGACAACTCAACAATCCAAAGGTAAAAAATATGACAGCACACAAGGACAACTCAAATTATTTTTTTTTGTAACCTCGTTCGAACGATCTTTGCCCCTAGTTCGAATGAGAATGGCTTCTCATTTGAACTCTGCTTCGAATGACCTAGAATTGTTACACAATGGGATCTCATTCGAACCTCCTTTGATCCCCACTTCGAATGATATGCTATTCTCGTTCGAATGACCCTAACTCGTTCAAATAACCTCAACTTAAATTTTCTCCAACTTTCCAACTTTAATTCCACCAATTTCCAAAAATTACCATCAAACGTTCAAGGTAGTCAAATAAGAACAAAAGCGCAATCATAATCATCAAAATCTCAATGTCTTTATATTATTACAATTCATGAGGGGAAAATAAATAAAATATCGGGGCAAGGTATTACAACACTAGCTACCAGGACTGTGCTACACAAAATAGTACTAGTAGAAGTCTTGATGCATCACGATGCTGATGAAGAAAATGTATTGGTGATGGAAGTAGCCTGGGGACCCTCTTAGATGGATCCCATTCGAACATATTTGAAGGTTGGCACAATTTTGACAAATCCACAAGAAGCGAGGAGACTGCAGTATAAGGTAGCGAGGTATGTGTGTCATCGTATCCCTTCTTAGATATGTTCACCCAACCAAAGTTAATGACTTGATATAGGAAGTACATGAGGGCTCGTGTGGAGTCTACCCAATGGGAAGATCATTAGTAAAACGAGTGGCTACTCAAGGGTATTACTGGCGCACCATGAAAGAAGATTGTGCAAACTATGCAAAGAAGTGCAATAAGTGCCAAAAGTACTTCGTGATCAACAAAGGTCCACGAGTAGCACTGACGTCGATCAAAACCCATTGGCCCTTTTCCATGTGGGTGATTGACATGGTCGACCCACTGCCGAAGACAAGAGGTAGGTCTATATGTGTGGTCAAAACAGTGGATTACTTCTCTAAGCACATGGAGGCTGAGACTTTAGTTGAGATTCGATGCGAAAAGGTCATCCACTTTATATGGAAGAATATCATCTGCCGGTATGGAATTATATATGTTTTCATCACAAATCATGGAACCGAGTTCAACAATAGGCAAAATGCCACAATAAGTGCATAAGACTAGAACTAACTGGGTTGAAGACATACAACCACATGTACTTGTGCAAAAATTTTGGGTATATTATGACCTAGTCAAGAGCATGTGAATGTTGTCATCAAATTAAAAACTGTAAGCAGGAGCATGCAAAGTAAACAACAAATATGATAAAAGGATAAATCATTATAACAAAAGAGGAGAATAAATTTGTTTGTCAAAGGTTACAAAATGTCCATGTCCAAAAATAGAAGATCAGAGATAAAAGCTTCACAAAAAAATATTCAGGCAGGTAGATTTATGCCTCAAGATCATGCCTAACTTCAACCTCTGTCGTCTGAACATCCTTGACAATGGAAGGAGCAACACCGAAGGCACTAGCTCGTTCAGCAACAATCTCAGCCTGTCACTTACATCGTCATTTCCAGTGGAGAGAGGAGTTACCTTAAGAACAATGGCTTGGTTGGATCCAATAACCTCATCATTCCTGGAAGTAGGATCGTTAACGACCATCAATTTTGTAGTCGCCAAGGTTGTGGCTTCGTTGTCCCCACCTTATCACTTGCTTAAAATGCCGATTATATCTAAATAATGATTCACCACCATCTACTTGATCTCCTCGTAACCATCGAGAAAGAAGCCCACGTAGTCGACGATGTAATCAGCTGAAAATTTGTATTTGGCCACACAAATTTCCTCAATATTAGCCAACGCTTCATTTTCTTAAACGAGTTCATGGTTCACCCTGGTCAAAGTCTGGTTTATAGTGCTCAACCCTTGGTTAGAGGCCATCAGGTCATTATTGGGCCTTTTAAGGGCCTCCTCAAGACTTTTGAACTTGGCATCATCGGTGGCATCCTTGTCCTTTAGATTTTTAATCTCCCCTTCTGTCTTGCTATGGGATATCATCTTCTCCATTACCTAGTCATCCCGCTCTTGGAGTTCATTGCAGGGTTTCTTAAGATTGTCAGCAGATTTCTTTAGTTCCTTTTTTATCCGATTTTTTTCACTAGTAAGCTCCTCACAAGCATAATAATTGGTCACCGCTTTTTCTCTCAAAAGATAGAAGAAGAGAAAAATTAACTAGCAATAAAGTTTGTGACAAGCAGATAAAAATAATATTAACAAAATGCATCATCGACAGACGATCCTGAATTAACTTCAACAAGGAATCAGGGTCATAACCCTTCAAAAACTCAGAGTCCTTGATATAACCGTGATATCTGAGCAGGTCTGTAGTGCATGATGAAATATGGAGTCTAAGTTGGTTCTCATATCCTCAGAAGAAATGTAGTTGTCAGGATCTAACTTAAACTCCTCAACCTCACTATAACGAGGGGTCAATCCTTGGCCATGAACAAGCCGACGAAAAGGCCTTCCTTTGACCTGGACCCTCTTTACGGTGGATCCAGTTGGCCTGAACTCAACCTTCCGTGTGACCTTTAGAGAATTTTGAGTTGTGGGAGCTTCAAGGGGTCTTTTTTCCCCTACAGCAACAACACAAGAAGGCATGGGGGCCTTACCCTTGAACTTGGCCCGGGCGACAACCGCTTCCTCAATTTTCTTCCAAGCAGTTATTTCGTCCTGTTTCCTATCATCTGATTTTTTTCGTTTTGGGGCATCAACACTCTTCTTCGCGGTATCCCGCCTTCTCTAACAAGAAAGTTACATGGCCTTGCGATCAATATTCCTGGGTGCCATCTTGATAAAGTATTCGATAACAGAATTCGAGAAAGAGGTACTAAAATCTGCACAAGAGAGTGTTCAGTCAGGTCTCAATTCATAAGTAAAAGATAGACAAATGGGGAAAATTGTGTTACCTACTCCAATCTCTGCCCAATAAACCTAGTCGGCCTTAAAGTTTTGTTCGGCTTTGGCAAGCACCTCCTCTATTGAGCTTGAACCTCTGTAATAGAGGGACAACCAGTGTGTGTGTGTTACCTTGCTTTGATGAACTTAGCAACACTAAAAGGCACTTCGAACTTAGGGAGCTTGGACACATAATAAGCCTCCTCCAAGTCCACAACCGCAGCAGGAAGTGACAGAGCCTTCTTCACTTAAAAGTTGCAATGCTTGTGAGTATACTACAAATAATAGGGAAAACATGAACTGCACACTACACCAAATCTGCCGAATTATCACAGTCATTGATCTTGACAATTTGGACTTGTCAAGGTCAACGACCGTGACAATTCTGGGGGTGACAACTTTTGTTATCACAGACTTGTCACGATCATTGACCGTGACAAGTTCATTAGAATTGTCATGGTCTATGACCATAACAAGCTTTGTCACGGTCATAAATCATGACAAAACCGTGACTTTTAATAAAAAATTATCACGGTCATTGACCGTGATAATTCTGGACAAAATTAAAAAAAAAATCTGCTGGGCAGTATGGCCACTGCCACTGCCCAACAGTATATTTGTACCTGTTATAGCAACGTTGTACCTGTTCAAACATCATATATCCAAATAAAATATAGATAATGCAAATATACATTCAAAATAATATGCATCACGATATAATCCAAATATAATTCAAATGTAACAACTTAAAACAATTCAATTCAAATATTGTCACTACATGTCTAGGGTAAGGTTAGCTCTGAGGAGGTGAGTAGGTCACCGGATAAATGAATTGACACACCCAGCAATATACATCGTGCCTTATTTTTCACGCAACCATAAGGGAGAGTTCTCCTTCCCAGGTATCACATGTGTGAAGAGCACCTTAGACTCGATGTCTTGAAGCAAACGTCCATCAACTGGCATACCCTGGACAGTTTTCGAGTCCCTTAACCCCCGCCCTATCCGTTGGCCATCAAATATGTCCAGTAAAAAATGCTCGGCCAACCAAGTGTCGACATCGATCGGTCGAAAGGATCTAAATAGGAGAGTGGATCATCAAAGTCTGCACATGTCTGTGATGAAGCAGCGAGGTCCACATCCTCGTCATCCTGCACCTCGTCCTCCTCCACCTTCTCCTTCCCTTTCCCCTTTCAGTTTCTGCCCAACGAACGCTTCATCAATGAGAACATATATTGGATCGTCGCCTCCAAACGGGATAACTTCCATCATGCGAGTCCACCATTCGAGCCAACCCGGTGTCGCTCGTCTCCAATCCGATGATCCTATATTTGTCCATCCGCGAGCTCACCCCTTTGTCCTCCCCTTGCGATCAGTGCCAAGCACTTGGCTGAGTGTGTCTGTGGACAAAGATTCCTTATCGGCATCAGACTGTGACTCATGCACTTCCTTAAGCTTTGTCTGAAATGACAAAAAGCACATGATTAGTAAAATAAGTAAATAAAAAAAATATAACATAATTAACAAAACGTAAACTGTTGGATTACTTACAATCGTGGACGCGACGCTCGGGGACACCTCCTTATCCTTTCCCTTATTTATTCGAATAGCCACATAAGTATTGAGCCTATGTGGCATACCCCCAGGGCCACTCTCTGTCCCCTGAAATAAAATAAAGTAAAATTAGTATCGGCCCCGCAAAGTAAAATAATACAGAATAATATATTTCTGTAGTTATAGAGAAATTAAATCTTACCATCATCCTATTCCCCACCTCGGCATAAGACGTCCGGCCGGAGTAGTGCACGCCAGTCTTTTTTGCCCGATTTTCCCTCCCTGATTGGCGAGATGCCAATTGTCGCTCCCCGATCTCATTGTCAATGAACTTTTGCCATTGTACCAATGAGATCGGCTCCTTCGGCGGGACGGATTCACGCATTCGGATAATGAACTCTCGGGTCTTCCCAAAGTATCGGGTTCGCATATTTTTCTTCCACGTCTTGTGTTGCTCCCTCAACTCCTCCAAGACGGAATCGTGTAGCTTTGGATCCAGGTTGAATTGTTCATGTCCAACAAATACAATGTTAGTTGCGAATAAATATAAATATAAATATAAATATAAAATGAAATCGAAATCGAAATCAAAATTGAACTTGAAATATTCATATAAATATAAATATAAATACATTACCTGTAGTGCCACCCAAATAGCTAACTTGATCTCATTTGGCACCTCCCTCCAACTAGTGTAACCTGGACTGATGATCGTCTTTACCAGCTCGAGGGATCTCGCTACTAGTCCCGTCTTGTTGTCGATGGCCATCCCCAATTTGCCATATTTGGGGAGCCTAGGGGCCGAGGATCCCTCGTCACCTCCGCTACCACCGAGCCCAGACGACATCATCATAATCAACATCATCATCCTCGCCTTAATACCTGAAGAAGATATTTGCTGTAAAAAAATGTTGTTATTAGTACAAATCAAAATGAATTAGAAGAAGACATGAAAATATATACAATTACTACAAATCCAAATGAATTATTACTGTTTAACACCTCAATTCTGAATTCCAAAACAACAGCATCTAGCTCATAATATGTACAATTACTAAAAATCCGAAACATCCCCACCCCCACCCCTATTGCCCACACACACGCACACTACACATGAGTGAAAATGATAAAGTGCAAATCAATTAAAAGAATTAAAAATGGATGATAAAGTACAAATTGGAATATTTATTACAAAGTTATCATAAAAAATGGATTGATATTCGGTAGGAGTACCCAAGTCATCCACACTACTATTTAGACGCTTTGGCGCGTGTAGGAAAATTGACCACGGCTCGTTGTTGATATACTCCGAGTAAAATACTTGGTAAACCTTTTGCAATGCACAAACAAATGGCTCATCGCTCATGTGGTCGTTGCTCTTCAACTTGGGCAAGTCAACCATGATCAAATTGGTAACATGATCAACTTTACAAGCATTTTTATCCTCAACTATTACCCAGTCACAGTAAAATACAACCTCTTTGAAGCTTATATAATCCAATTCAAATATATTTTGAATTACACCATAGTAAGTCATTTCAGCTTCAAGGAGATTTTTATCTTTTGCGCTCGCATGAAAGAAAGTAAGAGCCTTGTACGAAATGCCCGAGTTCTGTACATTTGTACTTTCCTTGTACACTTTTGCGACAAATACGTAACAGTTCAATCGATAGTTTTTTTACTCTTGTTACACGAACAAGGGTCCAGTGGCTAGACGAGCAAGCCTTGATGTCGCATCACCCATCTTTAAGAGCTAAGAATATTGATAAATTAATTAGATTAGTTTTAAAGTTTGAGTGTAATGTAACGTTATATAACGACCATTTTCATTATAATTACCTCTTGTGACAACCACAACCTAAATTCGCTCTCTGATTATACCATTATTTTTCTTCTTCACAGGCTTCATATTTTCTGCATATTACAAAATTAGTCATGTATAAAATAATCTGAAATATTCTAAAATAATGTTAAACATTAAAATAATTTAAACTTACCTTTTCCATTCTTCGACATCTTCATGTGTGTCAAATAGATAACGAGCTACTTGTTCATGTTGCAAACTCGTTAATTTCACTTATTTTCCCATTATATGACCACCATCATCGACGAACTCATCAGTGTCATCAAAGTTGGTCGAGTCAGGCATATATTCCCGAGTATATATTGATGACTCCACGTTGATGTATTCCTCTACAATTGATCCTACAATATATCACGTATTCTTGACATAATCTTTAAAAACTTTGATCAATCTTTCAAATGGATACATCCTCTGATATCTAACTGGACCACAAAGAAGTGCCTCGTCGCATTGGTGTACCAACAAGTGAACACTTATGTCAAATAATGCTGGGGGAAAGTACTTCTCCAACACACAAATCGCTTCGGTCACCGCCAATTTTGCGGCTACTATGTGTCTCGATTGACTACCTTCTCACACAAGAGTGCGAAGGTAATACTAATTTACATAATAGCCCTTTACAAATCCTTGTGCTTGGAGAAACGGTGCTTAACCAATAGAGGAACCAATTTCATGATCACATGCTAATCGTGGGACTTACACTTATGTAAATCATGAGTAGAATAATTCACAATCCTTTGCAAGTTGGACGAAAAATTAGATGGGACCTTCAAATTATTTATTGTGCCTAAAATTACCTTCCTTTCCCCATTCGTCAAAGTAAACGCACCAGGGGGAATTATTGTCCTTCCCCTACTATCTTCTTTCAACTATAGTTGTGTCTTAAGTTTCAACGATTTAATGTCTTTTCGTGCATTTTCTCCATCCTTCGAATGACTCCCCCCAAGGCAAGTGCCCAAAATGTGTTCAGCAAAGTTCTTCTCTGCATGCATCACATCCAATACATGGCGCACCGAGTTATTCTTCCAATAAAGCAAGTCTGATTGCATGAGCTTTTCTCATTCAATGCTTTGATACCACTTGTTGGAACAAAAGGACCCCAATTTTTAAATCTTTGTACTTCACAAAAAATAATTTCCTTTTATGAGATGCGAAAGCGTTGAGATGGTTCAATTAAACAACAAATTTTAATTTACTTCAAATTAAATTTTAACCAAGTGAAATATGATGGAACACACACACAATTATAATTTCACTTAAACACACTTAATTAACCCAAGTCCTAGAAATTTGCCTAACAAAATATTTAATTTATTTTAGTAAATTAGGCCAAACCAAATTTTAACAAATTAAATTAATGACTTGAATTAACTACAAATTACCCAAATATAATTTAGCACTAAATTAAACAAGTAGTGATTAAACCAAATTTTATCTTTTTACCTAAGCATGCGTTCTAAGTGATATAGCAAGATAAAATTAAACAATGAATCACTATGCCGCGATGTACGGGGAAAAACCCACAACAGGAAAAAACCTCGAACGGCCCTAGCCTCAAATGCAATAAGTACGAAATTTAAAAATACAAGAAAGATGACTTACAACACTCGAATCGACCCCTTTCAAGCCCCGACGCGTCTTCTTGTATCAACCTCTGCCTAGCGAATAACCACGGAGCTCCACTGCGGTCTCGAAATCAACTGATCATACTTTTTATGGTCACCTCCACCCGAACTAAGAGCCTTTCTCCAAGTGAATAAATCAATGCAAACTTCTTCTTCTTTATGGGATGTAGAAGCAAACCCAAACTTCTCTTCAAACGGTCGAGATAAAAGAACCGGTGCCAAAATCCAAGCAAGTATAAATATATATGGATGCACTTGGATAAACAAATATTGGGTGTAAAATAAGTGTTTAAAACATTTTTCTTGAAAAACAACAACACTTAAACAATGCACTTTTCTTTGGAAAGATAAACACTAAAAAACTCTCTATAGGAGTTGGAATAGTATGAAAAGTTAAGTTAAAAAACTTGGTTCCCGTACTTACATATTCAGGTAAAAAGTTAGTGGGAAAAGAGGTGGGAAAATGGGAAAAGAACTGCTCAAAACTGTCAATTAACTGTTCCTGTCAAAACTTGTTTGAACGATATTTTCGTTCGAACGAAGTCTCGTTCGAAGGAGACTTCTAATGAAGTTCCAGTGTGAACTCGTCAGAAATCTCGTTCGAACATCATGTTCGTTTGAATGACACTTCGAACGACATTCCAGTGGCCTTATGGGGAACTCGTTGGCAAACCTTGTTCGAACGACATTATGGTTCAAACGAAAAAACTCGTTCGAATGACAATTCGAACGAACTTCCCAAAAGTTGAAAATTTTGATTTTAGCCCAGAAACTTTATATACTTTCTTTTAAAGTTTTAATTAAATCTTTCTGAAAATAAACAACAGTTTAAAAAATAAAGTACACCCAATATAAAATGTTCCAAGCTCCTATATATATATATTCAAAATGCATTCATACCTTAGGAGCAATGGAAACATGTTGATGACATAGAAACGAGGCACTTCAAACACGACATTTAATGAAGCTTTATGAACTTGTCCGCTACGTCTTCAACAAACACATAATAGGCTTGAAGGATGATCAATAACTCTATCCTATGACTCAAACGTTTTTGTCCAAAATTGAGCCAAAACTACAAAGGACTAAATTGGAAATTTGTGTCCTTACAAATCTCCCCCTTTGGCTATTCCGGAACAAAAACCAAAAAAAATACTAAAGGGCTCTACTAGACTGACAAAAATGTCCCACCCAAAATAAAAATACAATGCTTGACTCAAACAACCCAAAGGATCAAAATCTTTACCTATGAAAGTTGCCACTTAGAATATAATTCCTGAACACTTAAGCAAACACATTACATGCATAGGGAATATCAAAATATGAAATGCAATTAAATAAAGACTCCCCTTTAGTTAATTCTCCCCTTTATCAACTATGATTAACCTAAGAAGATAGTGCTCTCCCCCTAAGTAAAATCTCCCCCAAACTAAGATACGATCACAATAGGATTATATACCATTTCTCCCCTATCATTCTCCCCCTTTTTGTTCAGGAATAGACAAAGGATAAAGAATAAAAAAAATTAACTTATTTCCCCCAATTAAAGAAAATACACCCTCTAAACTAAATAAGGGATAAATAGAATGGGATAACAAGCTAAACATGCATTAGTGCATAAAGTGATGAGAACATTAAAGCACATAGGCAACAAAATCATAACTAATCCATACAAATGAATACCAATTGTGATGCGAAAACAAATGATACCAAATAGAAAAATAAGATTCTAAGCATGTGATATCAAATAAACTATGCAACAAACAAGGTACCAATTGTGAATTGAAGCATAAATAGATTAACTAAACATGGCAAAGACATAGACAAAATATCATATATGTGTATACACAATAGATACAAGCTAAGCATAAGTATGCACATATAGATATAAACACCAAACTGACACACACAAAATAACATAGGTTTTTCCACACTCTTATATCATATATGTGTCATATGGAAACGGAAGTGTTGGGGTGTGAACTGGTAATAATTAAATTTAGACCCAATAACTTAAAACATGTTCACGGAGTTCTCAGTTGATTGCAAACTTCATCACATTTGAATATAACCTCATGTGACAATATAAGAAAAACTCAATGAACAAACATACACAATGCACACAAGCCTAGGCTTTTGATGATTCTACAAACCAATAGAGTCATGACATTGAAAGTACAACTAGGATAAACGGACATTGTGCAAACCGTTGATATACCATCCAATCTCCCTCAATAAGCATATATATTTGAATGAATATATCAAACAAAAATAGGCCTTGGTAATGATTTTTCTTTTAATGCCATATTTTCTTTTAGGCCTTGGACCACATACTTCTTTTAGGTCCAAACAAACGGTGGCTTACTATTCGCAAATGATAATAAATCCTTTCGGAGCCCTTTGATTAGGCATACATTCTTCCTAATTTATCCCTTGATTTAGTTACTTTTAGCACCTCGAACAACGTAATTGAGTTGGATTTATCTCATAACTCTGCTACTGACTGATCCTAATGAGTACACCGAGTTTCTGGTATTTTGTAGTGATTTTGCAGGTATTTGATGTCAAGAAATGAAAGAAGGAAATCGATAGAATCAAGAAAGAAAGAAGGAAAAGTCTAAAGGGCAAAAGCGTAATTTCCACCCGGAATTCGGGTGAAGTACCTAAAGAGAAGTTGAAGACATCTCATTCACGAGCACAAAGGAAGAAATGGCACCACAACCGGAATCCCGAAACAAAAATTATGAGTAGTCAAAGAGGAACCAAAAAGTCAAATAGCCGGACCGGTCCGCCCATACCCCGGACCGGTCCGCCTTGCCAAACTCCAGAAGACCCCGGATCGCATGCAAACCGAAGGAGGCAAAAATAAAAAGAACCGGTCCGCCCCAAAATAAAAAGAACCGATCCGCCTTGGGGGCAGACCGGTCCGCCTAAGGCCCGGACCGATCCGGTCTTCGAGATCTGAAAATCTTTTCTCTTCCTAAAAAGACTCCTAGTGCAGCTGACTTTCGATATTGTTGTAGGGTATAAAAGATCCGATTTAGTATTGTTATGGGGATGAAAAATTAGTAGGTTCTTCCTCTTCTTTTCCAAAAACCCTAGCTTAGTTAATATTTTCAGATTTACTTCAAGGATTGAAGATTTTATTCAGTGATTTCTGTGAGTATATGTTTCTTTCATTGTTTCACTTATTGCTTGGATAATTTTAGTGCGTAATTTTTTAGTTCTAATTCTTTTCTGCATCTAATTAATATTTTCTTTAGAGTAATTATGAGTTCCTGCACATTCATCCGTGTTTCCATTCTTTTCAACATGTTAGGCTAGATTTCCCAAGGCCGGGATGCATGAACCCAGCCTGATGTGTTAGTGCGTGTGTATAAAATTGATTCACTAAATTTAATGATTGACCTTGATCGTATTGCGTAGTTGTGCAACGATTGTAGATCTTTATATCTCGTTTGCCTCTGGGTACTCATGATGATTTAGAGTGCAATTCGAATGCTACTATCGCGATACTGATTTACTCATCCTCAGATTAAGTATGACGCGGGCTTGAACCTCGTATACGTAATGCTTGGGAGTATAAATTCTGGGTCAAATCAATCAGATAAATTTTTGATTAGTATTATATCCGCACTACACTAGGGTTGGGGGATTGTATTCTCGTCCTATTTTTCTCATCATTTAAATAACAAGTTTCGGACTATTTTTTAATCTTATTTTAGGTAGTTTAGTGTAATCGCATCTTTTTATAATTTCATATTTGCATTTAGTTATAATCATTCCCAAAAATCAAATCATTTTTCCTTTATTTTTAAAGTCAAAGTTAGGATTCCTCCATCTTTTCCCGTCGTCACAACTTCGTTGTCCTTTTTCCCTGAGGATCGATACCCGACTTACTGGGATTATTACTTGAGCGACAGGCTTACACTTGAGCCTAGAGTGAACGCACTTCTGAGATACATTTTCAGTCGCGTCAAGTTTTTGGCACTGTTGTCGGGGAATTAGGTAGACTTCGGATTAGATTGAGTCAATCCAAAGCTTTGACCAAAAATTTCAAAAATCCAAAAACATAAAAAAATTTAAAAAGCACAAAAAGATTCACCATCCTCTATCCTAAGCTTAATGAAAAATTCTGAAACCACTCCCACACCCCATAATACTCCAACCAACATTCACGAAAATCCAATCATTGATTATAATCCTGATAGTCCCTACACTCCAAACGCCCCACAGTTCTGGATCCCACCTCCCACACCGTCGCACTCAATCTCCGATAACACTCCCTTTCCCTTTTTAGGACACACTTCGAGTACGCCCAGTGAGAACACTGAGTTAATAAGTGAGGAAGAGATGTCACAACACGGAAGTGCAACCGCCGGTGAGGAAGAGCGCCCATACCGTTCGATTAGAGAATTTTTATATCCCGAGCGTACTGTCACTCCAGGATGCATTATACTCCCGTATAATGCCGGGAAATTCCGTTTAAAAAATGGGATGATCCAGTTGCTACCACATTACCACAGTATGGATTCTGAAAAGCCATACCTCCATATTAGGGAATTTGAGGACGTGTGTGATAATCTCAATGATCAAACCTGTACACAAGAGGTAATCCGCCTCAAACTCTTCCCTTTCTCGCTCAAAGATAAAGCTAAGTCATGGCTATGGTCTTTACCTCCAAGCTCGATTCCATCCTGGAATGAGCTACAGTCGAAATTTCTCAAGAAATTCTTCTCACCACATCGAACAATCTCCATAAAGGCTCAAATTCAAGCATTCAGACAAGCTGAAAATGAGCCATTCCATCGATGTTATGAATGTTTCAACGAGTTAGTTGCTTCATGCCCCCATCATGGATTTAATTCAGCGCAAGTCATCTCTTTTATCTATAATGGGTTGAATCTTAACTCCAAACAACTTGTTGAAACAATGGGAAGTGGTCCGTTTATCGATTTAGATGCCTAGGATGCTGAGCTTCACTTGAGGTATGTCGCCGAGACTACCCAATCCCGGGACACTTCTGATCCCAACACTCAAAATCGAAATAGACAAGCGACCACTACTCCATCAGCATCCGGCCTATTCCATGTAGATAAGAATTCTATGACGGATAACCGATTAGAGACTCTTGAGATAGGATTTCGACATCTGTGCGAGATATATGGAAAAGAACCAGCTGGACCTATTCCAAACCCAATTATAAAGGTGTGTACTATTTGTGAGGCGGGACATTCAACTGAGGAATGCCCGACAATACCCGCCTACAAAGCAATGCTTCAAGAGCAAGTTTGTGGTGTAGGAGGTTTTAAGGGTAATTTCGGTGCCCCGCACGGGAATTCATACAACCCTTCATGGAAAAATCATCCCGGTTTTAGCTATGGGCAACAACATGCCATAATGAACCCTCCTTTGCATGTTTCCCCTCCTCCACCACAACACTTTCAACAAGCTCCACACATGCAAGGACATATGCAAGCACCGCCACCTCAAGGAAATTATATCCCGCCACAGCGGAGAACTCTCAAGGATACCATGAATCAATTCATCGCAAGCCAGACCACAACCAATGCCAAATATGATCGTCTGATTGGCGACATAAATGTGAATCTATCTAAAATACAATCCTCATTGAGTGTTCAAGAGAAGGGCAAGTTTCCTGACCAAGGCCAACGACCCCCCCAAGGTCAACCTAGCGTTAGCTCCACCTCCACTGAACATCAGGAGAAATGTCAAAATGTAACCACTCTTCGTAGTGGGAGAGTTGTTGATTTATCACCTCCTCCACCTGACACAACGAAAGCCAAGGAGATTTCGCCCGGCACGAAAGATGCCGAAGATGTCTCCTTGAATGAGAGTGACCAAGAAGCTGCTAGTGGGCCAGAGGTAGTAGTGAAACCGCCTTCTGCGGCACCGTTTCCTCAAAGGTTGATTCCTGCCCACAGAGGAAACCCACGTGATGATGTGCTAGAAGTGATAAAGCAAGTCATGATTAATTTACCTTTCCTTGAGGCCATTAAACAAATTCCAGCGTATGGAAAAGTCATCAAAGATCTGTTGACGGTTAAGAGAAAGATGAAAGTGAAGAAGAACGTCTTTCTAGCACAAAATGTGAGCTCCATCACACTAAATGAACTCCCGCCTAAATTCAAAGATCCCGGTGCACCCACCATATCCTGCATCATCGAGGAAAAAAAATCAAAAAAGCCATACTTGACTTGGGAGCAAGCATAAATATACTCCCTTACTCCATTTATAGGAAACTTAACTTGGGCGACCTCAAGCCCACGAAGGTCACTCTCCAATTAGCGGATCGAACAGTGAAAATCCCACGAGGTATAGTCGAGGACGTGATCGTTCAAGTTGACAGTGGATTTTGTCATTTGGGACACGAAGCCCTCCTTCCACTCGTGTAATCATGTTCCCATCATCCTTGGGCGCCCTTTCCTAGCTACGGCTAATGCAATAATCAATACTAGGAATGGGTGAATGCAACTCACATTTGAGAACATGACCTTGGAAACCAACATCTTCCACATAGCCCAAAATGCAGGAGAGGAAGACGATCTTCACGCGGTGAGCCTCATAGATGAGATAGTAGAGGAGTAATTTAAGGAGAATTACTGTGGCGACGCTTTAGAATCCTGGTTAGCGGTGATACATGAGAGTGAGGGGACTTACACTGACTTTGAGAGGGAGGTTGAAGAGTTGAGCGAGCTACTCGATGAGAGTAAGTCGGACGAGGACGTGAGAGAGGCTAATTGGGTTTCTAGATTCGAGAAATTACCTCCGAGGGATACGCACATGGTTCCCTCCAGTGAAAAATTTCCAACCCTCGAGTTAAAGAAACTTCCCTCCCATATTAAATATGCATATCTAGGAGAGGATGAGATATTTACTGTTGTTATCTCCTCTAGCCTAAATGAAGGGCAGGAGGGTAAATTATTGAAAATTCTGAGGAAGCACCAAAGTGCTTTTTGTTAGTGCATAGATGATTTGAAGGGGATAAGTCCTTTAATTTGCACTCATAAGATCCATCTCGAAGAGGATGTCAAACCTTCTAGAGAAATGCAAAGAAGACTGAATCCCAACATGAAAGAAGTTGTGAGAACCGAAATAATCAAATTATTGGATGTCGGGATCATCTACCCAATCTCGGATAGCAATTGGGTAAGCCCTATTCAAGTCGTCCCGAAGAAGTCGGGTATGACTGTGATTGAGAATGCCAAGGGAGAGTTAGTTCCCCAACGTACCACCACCGGGTGGCGCGTTTGCATTGATTATCGAAAACTCAATGTGAGAACCAGGAAAGACCATTTCCCCCTGCCATTTATTAATCAAATGCTTGAAAGAGTAGCGGACCATCCTTACTATTGCTTCCTTGATGGTTATTTTGGGTATAACCAAATTGAGATAGATGTACTTGACCAGGAGAAGATGACCTTCACTTGCCCTTTTGGCACGCTTGCCTACAAACGTATGCCATTTGGATTGTGTAATGCACCCACGACCTTTCAAAGGTGCATGTTGAGCTTATTTAGCGACATGGTCGAGAGAGGACTCGAAGTGTTCATGGACGATTTCAGCGTTTTTGGCACCTCTTTCGATCATTGTCTAGAAAAGCTGGAAAAAGTACTTAACCGATGTGTGGAAAAGAACTTAGTGCTGAATTGGGAGAAGTGCCATTTCATGGTCACTGAGGGAATAGTTCTTGTCCACATTATATCATCCAACAGAATAGAAGTTGATAGGGCAAAGATAAATGTCATAGCTGACCTTCCCCCACCGAAATCGCTGAAAGACGTGCGCTCCTTTTTGGGCCACACGGGGTTTTATTGAAGGTTCATTAAGGACTTTAGCGCCATCGGTAGGCCCTTAAGCAACTTACTTATGAAGGACGCCCCATTTGAGTGGACGGAAGCATGCCAAAGATCTTTTGACAAATTGAAGAACATGCTTGTGTCCTCTCCCATTATGCAAGTTTCGGACTGGTCCTTACCATTTGAACTTATGTGTGATGCCAGCGATTAGGCGATCGCGGCTGTTTTGGGCCAACGAAAAGATAAGCAATCTCATGTCATCTACTACGCTAGCCGGACTCTTACCAGACCTCAACTCAATTACTCAACCACGGAGAAAGAGTTACTAGCGGTAGTCTTTGCCCTTGATAAGTTCCGGTCATATCTCATTGGTTCTTCTATTACTATTTTCACCGACCATGCGGCTTTGAAATATCTACTTGCGAAGAAAGACCCCAAGCCGCGCCTCATAAGGTGGATCCTACTCCTACAAGAGTTCAATCTCTCCATCAAAGATAAGAAAGGAGTAGAAAACGTCGTGGCTGACCATTTATCTCGGCTTTTATCCGACGTACCTAGTGATCCCATACCCATAGACTAACATTTTCCGGATGAGCAGCTTTTTGCTACCTCTTCGTATCCCTGGTTTGCATACATAGTAAACTATCTTGTCACGGGAGCCATCCCTCCCGACTGGACACCACAAGATATGAAGCGGTTTCTTACTTGGTTGCGCATGTTCTTTTACGATGATCCATTCCTTTTTAAATACTTTGCAGACCAAATCATCCGACGATGTGTACTGGATGACGAAATCCCAAAAGTCATCCAGTTTTGTCATTCGAAAGCTTGTGGAGGCCACTTTTCGACAAAAAAGACGGCCGCTAAAATTCTGCAATACGGCCTCTATTGGCCCACAATCTTTCGGGATGTGAACGATGCTTGCAAATCATGCAATAGGTGTCCAACGGATGGGAGCCATTACTCGACGAGACATGATGCCTCTTACCCCTATACTCAACATTGAGATATTCGACTGTTGGGGTATTGACTTCATGGGTCCCTTCCCTAAATCCTTTGGTTTCCTATACATCCTCGTCGCCGTAGACTACATTTCTAAATGGGTGGAAGCTATAGCTACCAAGACTAATGACAACAAAGTGGTGATAAAGTTCCTACAGGAACACATACTTTCCTGCTTCGGTGCACCGAAAGCAATAATTAGCGATAACGGTATGCACTTTTGCAATAGGCCATTCAAGAAGCTCATGAAAAAGTATGGCGTTGTTCACAAGGTTGGAACGACTTATCACACACAAACGAATGGGCAGGACAAACTAGCGAATCAAGAAATCAAAAACATTCTCAAAAAGACCATTAATCCTACCCGGAAAGATTGGTCACTTAGATTAAACGATTCTCTATGGGCCTATCATACCGCATACAAGAACCAACTCGGCATGTCCCCTTTCCGCTTTGTGTATGGAAAACCTTGCCACCTTCCTATTGAGCTCGAACACAAGGCGTATTGGGTGATTAAGCAATTAAATTATGCCATGGATAAGGCCGGTGAAGCTCGCAAGCTTCAATTGAATGAGTTAGAAGAACTACGCAATGATGCGTATGAGAATGCCAAAATTTCAAAAGAGAGGATGAAACTCGCTCATGATAGCATCATTCAACGAAAAGAGTTTTCCCCGGGCAAAAAGTTCTCCTCTACAACTCTCGGCTTCACCTCTTCCCAGGCAAGTTGCGGTCACATTGGTCTGGCCCATTCGTCGTAAAGAATGTTTTCCCCCACGGAGCTGTTGAACTAGACGATTAAAAAGGGAGAAATACATTTAAAGTGAATGGACAACGCCTAAAGCCATATCTAGAGGCATGTGCAGAAGAAGTCGACACCGTCTTGTTGTCGGACCCCGTTTACGGGGTTGAGTGAGCTGTTGAAGTGAGGTCGTCGCACCCCCGACGCGTATGGGGTGAGAGTTGTGTGTTTTGAGAGTAGTGTGTGCTTTGAGAATCGTTAGGACTAGGTTTCGTTCGGGAGAAGCATTCGTGTGTTTTGGGAATTATGAGTCAAAGGGTGTTGACCGGTGAAATCGAGAGGGTCCTTAGTTCAATTGGATAGAGAGGATATCGGGAACGTGAAATTTTTTGAAGAAGAGAGCTCGAAACCGAAGTAAAAGAAGTCCAACCCAAAAACCCTGGGGCTGACCGGTTCCTTTTTTAGGCGGACTGGTCTGACCCCGGACCGGTTCCTTTTATTTTTAAAGGAATCAGTACGCCTGTCGAGGATTTGAAAAGTTAAAAAGCCAGACCGGTCCGCCCCAACCCCGGACCAGTCCGCCTTTTGCAGATCTGTCTTCTCCTCTTCCCAAGATTCACCCCCCTTTACCCCCAATCCCATTCATTCCCTCCAATCCGTTTTTCCTCTTCCCAAACCCAACCTTTCCCTCCCAAATTCATCCCATTTTCCCTCCAAACCCCTTCCCTCCAAAACCAACCCCTCCCCTCCACTTTCCACTATAAATACACCTCCCATCCCCCCTTTCCTACTCACACCTTCAACCCAAATACTCTCTTCTTCCTCTCTAATTTTTCAAGCACTACTTCCCTCCTATTTCCATGGCCCCCCGTGTTGCCCCTACCAAATACGAATCCACCATGATCCACCCCTCCGATCACTGCGAATACCTCTCCCGCCAAGAGGAGCGATGGTGCGCTCAATACTTCGATTTGGGCCGCAAACTTCATATGGAGCGCGTGGTCCAATGGGAAGCTCTGCCCCACTCCGTCACCGCCCTTTTCATTGCCCGGGGCTGGTGTTATTTCCTCAACCAACCTCACGAACCGGTTTGGGCAACCGAAGTCCCTCATTCTATGGTACACTCATCCGGACGGGCCATTTCGAGGGCGAAGCTTTCGTGGATGGGACTCCCATACCCTTTTCCTTGGCCCGTCTTACGGCCAAGTTAGCCGAGTTTGATGTCCCGGATGTCCAAGAATTTACTTATCCCCAAAATGTTCCCCCAGTCGACAAGGACATTATCATGGCCTGCATTGCACCGAACGTGGCTTGGGCGGGGCAAACCGTCTCCGTTGGACGCCTCTACGAGAAGGCTTGCCTTACATTTCAGATTGTGTGCGCCAACCTATTGCAAACGTCCAATGACTCTTCCATGCGACCTCGGCAAGCTACCTTAACATATCATCTCTTCGACCCCCAAACTTCCATCCATTTGGGACGCACATTATACGCGGACATCATTAACGCATCCTTGGATGAGAAGGGAGTCGCCCCACTTTCTTATGCCCCGATTGATCACGTCCATCCTTAAGGATGCTGGCATAGAAGCTCCGAGTGACCATACGCGCCTCCCCGATACTTTCGGACAAGGGACCTGCACCAAAAGCGCCAAACAGCTAGCCGTCCTCCGGGCTAGGCGGGGTGATGATGTCGAAGAGGAGGCTTCCTCGAGCGACAATGAGGAAGACGTAGGGGCAGCTGGTGAGGACGTTGAGATAGGGGATCTCGGTCTGGACGAAGAGTCGGCGGACAAGGAGGACGACCCAGATTTCGAGTGGGAGGGCACTGACCTATCCGTGCGTATGTCGGCACTCGAGACCAACTTCAACACCTTTTAGACCAACTACGAGCGCGACATGAGCATCGTTCTCCGCTTCTAAGCGGACATCTATCAGCGCATAGGGGATCTTAATGAGCCACTACCTTCCTACTACCAGAACCCCTATGACCCCAACGCGCTCGGTTCCTCCCATTCCCCACCCTGGTGAATCTTTATATGGTGTTGGCAGCTTTTTCTTTATTTTTCCCTATTCACAGTTGTATGTTTTCCCCTGCACATGTAACACAGTCCTGTTGTAATAAAAACTGCATTTTCTCTATTTGTTTGTTTTATTTTTCTGCCTTTTTTATTCGCTTTGAGTTAGATTTTAGTCCTTTTTGCTTGAGGACAATGCAAAAGTCTAAGTTAGGGGGGGGGGGGGGGTCACAAGTGCGTATTTCTAAAACTTCACAAATTTTCCAAAATGCCCAGAAATTTCCAAAAAAAAAAATCATAAAATTTTGAAAAACCCAAAAATATTTTTGTTCAAAATAAAAAAAAATTGGAATTCAAATTTTTCAAAAATATCATTAAAAGTCGAATTGAAGTCTCAAGTTGAAAAATTCAACGTACACAAAGCCAAAACTGACGAAAGTTGGAAATTGAGCGAAAATTGACGACTTAACGAATAAGTGTGGAGATTAACAAACCCGGTGAGATTCGAGCCTATCACTTTTTGCGAATTTTTAAATCAATCCGAGTTAATTGTTAACTCAAGGTTCTTTTCAGCGCCTAAAAAGTTATCAAGGATCTCAATCCTTTCATTTTGATCGGTTTTGAAAAATGTGTGTAATATTGCTTTGAAAAAAATGTGCTAAATTGATTTCTAAACTTAAATTCATCTCGAAGTGCATATGGTAACGCAATTGGCATTTTGGGTGATGAAGTAGGCCCTCGTTTGTCATCCAAAAATATTGACCAGAAAAAGTAGCGAAAAATCACCCCTTTTGTAACCCAATTTGAGACAAACAAATTGTCCCTTTCGTTTGATAACTCGAAAAACCCAAATAGTCGGAATTGTGAAAAATGAGAAAATTCAGAATTTAAGTCCGGAAAGTGCATAAAAAAGGGCATGAAAAAAATAAATATGCTCAACAAAAATAGCAAGAAAAGAAAAAAAATTAGAATTTTTTTTTTGACCAATAGCCCGAAAAAAGCACAAATGGACATCATTAATGACTTTTCCAATTCCAACCTTCCCGACAATTGTCATTTTACCCCATATACCTTAAAACCCTAAAAAGTCCTAACCGAGTCTAAATTATGAAATTGGTTACCACGTGGAGAGCTAATACACCAAAAGATAATATAAGAGATTGAATGCGCAAAAAGAGGCAATGTTCCTGTTTTTAAAATCGTAACCCATTGACGAGATCCTATCATTCTGAAATTTTCGTCATTCTACTTGTATGCGTGACTTTGCATCCATTATATTTACTCTTTATATCACGCATACCGAGAGAATAGCCATAATTCGAGAGATTATTTTGTGAGAGCATTCCGTGAGAAATTGAAATCGAAACGAATTTTCGGATAAGTAACGCAATGATCAATCGGTGGAAATTGGCAGTTATATTTCCGGCTTTGCACACACGCACTATGATTTGAGACTTGTAAATATGACTTGATGATGACTATTTTCTGGAAAATTTTGAATTGCACAATTTTTGCGTATTTTGAATTCTCTTTGAGTCGAATTTTGTGGGTATATTCACTGCAAACCCTCACGAGACAACACTCGTCCTACTAGGGTGACCTTGGGGTTGAAAGACTTGTTGCATATGCTAAATGCAATCGCTTGCCCGCGAAAAAGGTATTTTATCCCAATAAACTAATTTTCAAAGAGTTGATCCACGCTAGGATTCTTTTACATTGCTCGGGACGCGCAAAGTTCTAAGTTAGGGGGGTTTGATTAGGCATAAATTCTTCCTAATTTATCCCTTGATTTAGTTACTTTTAGCACCTCGAACAACGAAATTGAGTCGGATTTATCTCATAACTGTGCTACTGACTGATCCTAATGAGTACACCACGTTTCTGGTATTTTGTAGTGATTTTACAGGTATTTGATGTCAAGAAACGTAAGAAGGAAATCAGTAGAATCAAGAAAAAAGACGGAAAAGTCTTAAGGGCAAAAGCGTAATTTCCACCCAGAATTCGGGTGAAGTACCTAAAGAGAAGTTGAAGACATCTCATTCACGAGTACAAAGGAAGAAACGGCACCCCAATCGGAATCCGGGAACAAAAGTTATGAGCAGTCAAAGAGGAACCAAAAAGTCAAATAGTCGGACTGATCCGCCTTGCCAAACTCCAGAAGACCCCGGATCGCATGCAAACCGAAGGAGGAAAAAATAAAAAGAACCGGTCCGCCCCCGGACCGATCCTCCCCAAAATAAAAAGAACCGATCCGCCTTGGGGGCAGACCAGTCCGCCTAAGGCCCGGACAGATCCGGTCTTCGAGATCTGAAAATCTTTTCTCTTCCTAAAAAGACTCCTAGTGCAGCTGACTTCCGATATTGTTGTAGGGTATAAAAGACCCGATTTAGTATTGTTATGGGGATGTAAAATTAGTAAGTTCTTCCTCTTCTTTTCCAAAAACCCTAGCTTAGTTAATATTTTCAGATTTATTTCAAGGATTGGAGATTTTATTCAGTGATTTCTGTGAGTATATGTTTCTTTCATTGTTTCATTTATTGCTTGGATAATTTTAGTGCGTAATTTTTTAGTTCTAATCCTTTTCTGCATCTAATTAATATTTTCTTTAGAGTAATTATGAGTTCTTGTACATTCATCTGTGTTTCCATTCTTTTCAACATGTTAGGCTAGATTTCCCAAGGCCGGGATGCATGAACCCAGCCTGATGTGTTAGTGCGTGTGTATAAAATTGATTCACTAAATTTAATGATTGACCTTGATCGTATTGCATAGTTGCACAACGATTGTAGATCTTTATATCTCGTTTGCCTCTGGGTAATCGTAATGATTTAGAGTGCAATTCGAATGCTACTATCGCGATACTGATTTACTCATCCTCAAATTAAGTATGACGCGGGCTTGAACCTTGTATACGTAATGCTTGGGAGTACTAAATTCCGGGTCAAATCAATCAGATAAATTTAAGATTAGTATTATATCCGTACTACACTAGGGCTGGGGGATTGTATTCTCGTCCTATTTTTCTCATCAGTTAAATAACAAGTTTCGGACTATTTTTCAATTATATTTTTGTTAGTTTAGTGTAATCGCATCTTTTTATAATTTCATATTTTCATTTAGTTATAATCATTCCCAAAAATCAAATCATTTTTCCTTTATTTTTAAAGTCAAAGTTAGGATTCCTCCGTCTTTTCCCGTCGTCACAACTTCGTTGTCCTTTTTTCCTGAGGATCGATACCCGACTTACTGGGATTATTACTTGAGCGACAGGCTTACACTTGAGACTAGAGTGAACGCACTTCTGAGACACATTTTCAGTCGCGTCACCCTTCCCCGTGCACATTTATATTTATCATTTTTTATATCTCACACATATCTCACGTGCAACGGATTTTGACATGCACTAGTCTTCCTAGGTCACAAATATGTAGATGAAAAGATTGGTAGGAGAACACCTCACAAAGCTCAAATATACATATGAACTTAACATTTCAAATGAGCTCGTGTATGTGTGAATAGAGTCATATAAAAATAAAATCCATTTAAAATCAACACAAAATCCAACTACTCCATGTAAGCATGGTAAAGAACATAATAAGGATTGACAATCTAAACCAAAAGTTTTAGCCACATGGGAGCGTAAAAGATGGGATTCAAACACAAGTATATGCTACATAAAGTGTGCCAAACTAAAATACAAAAAAAAAACTTTTTGAGTTTTTAAAATTTTTAACCAAAAATAAAAAATATATACTTAAAAGAAAAACAAAAATCATTTGATTTTTTTCATTAAGCTCAAATTACCAAGAGATAAAAACCCAAATGATAAACAAAAATCTTTTTGTATTTTTCATTTAATGCAAACAAAAGAAATATAATACAAAAGATAAACAAAAATCATTATTCTAGCATGTGATTAAACATGGAGCATAGACTAGAAAATGACTAAACAAGCATACATTTAGCATGATAATATATTATGGAGTACAAAAGTTAAACTATGCAAATAAAACTAACACATCTACTCAACTCAACTCAACAAAGCCTTTTCCCAATTATTTGGGGTCGGCTACATGAATCCTATTTTTTCATTCCATTCTGTCCAGTGCAATATCTTCGGTTAAACCACATGATATCATGTCCTTTTTTATAATATCCCACCAAGTTAATTTAGGCCTACCTCTACCCCTTGGGTTACCATCAATACTAACTAAATCACTCTTCCTTACAGGAGCATCCATTGTTCTACGCTTGACGTGTCTAAACCATCTAAGTCGATTTTCTCTCAATTTATCTTCCATACGAGCTACTTTTACCATTTCACGAATTTGTTCATTTTTAATTTTATCCTTTCGAGTTTTAGCACAAATCCATATTAGCATTCGCATCTTCGCCACACTCATTTTCTGCACATTTTGTTTTTTGGTTGCCCAACACTCTGTCCCATATAACATGGCGGGTCTAATGTCCGCCCTATAAAATTTTCCTTTTAACTTCAAAGGTATACGCCTATCACACAGAACGCCGATCACACTTCTTCACTTAACCCAGCCTGCTCTAATCCTATGCGTAACATCATCACTAATATCTCCATCTTTTTGTATAATCGATCCTAAATAACGAAAATGATCATTTCTAGGTATTTCTTGACCCTCCAATTTCATCACATCTCCATTTGTCCTCCTATTACTACTAAAATTACACTCCACATATTCTGTTTTAGTTACGCTTATTTTAAATCCTTTTATTTCTAAAGTTTCTCTCCACAATTTCAACCTAACATTTATCCCCATCTTAGTCTCATCGATTAAAACAATATCATCTGCAAATAGTATACACCATGGCAACTCATTTTATATTTGTCCAGTCAACTCATCCATAACAAGAGCAAAGAGATAAGGACTTAATGCTGAACCTTGGTGTAGCCCTACCGTAATTGAAAATTCACTACTTTCTCCAGCTGATGTTCTTAATGTAGTCATCGCACCATCATACATATCCTTGATCACGTCAATATATCTGTGAGTCACTCCTCTTTTATGTAGAACCCACCATATTATATCTCTGGGTATCCTATCATACCCCTTCTCCAAATCTATAAAAATCATATGAAGATCCTTCTTTTTCTCTCTATACCTCTCCATTAATCTCCTGTATGAATAGATTGCTTCCATTCCGGACCTCCCAGGCATAAACCCAAATTGATTATCAAATACTGTTGTCTTCAATCTCAATCTATATTCAATCACTCTCTCCCAAAGTTTCATTTTATGACTCATTAACTTAATACCACGATAATTTGAACAACTTTGTATGTCCCCTTTATTTTTATAAATAGGTACTAAAATACTTTTTCTCCATTCATCGGGCATCCTATTAGTCATTAAAATTCTATTAAATAATTTTGGTAAGCCATGATACTCCATACTCCCCTAAGCACTTCCAAACCTCAATAGGGATACCATATGGTCCTAAAGCCTTCCCTGTTTTCATCTTTTTTAGAGCAATCCTGACCTCTGTTGTCCTAATTCTACGGAAAAATATATCTTCTCGAGTCTCCCTAAGTTCCTCTATACGTAATCTACTCCCATTATCTACATTTAATAACCTCTCAAAGTAGTTTTTTCATCTTTCCATAATTTCATCATCTTTGACTAGGACTCTCTAATCATCACGTTTGATGCACTTCACGTTATTAAAATCTTTTGTTTCCCTATCCCTAAGTTTAGCAAGCTTATAAATACTTTTTTCCCCTTCTTGTGTTCCTAATTTTGTATAAATCTCATCATACGCTTTTAACTTAGCATCTCTTACCACTTTCTTAACTTCCTTTTTAGCCCATTTATATTTCTCAAAATTCTCTTCATTTCTATTTGTTTGCCATATTTTAAAGCACTCCCTTTTATTTTTTACTATATTCTGTACTTCTTCATTCCACCACCAAGTTTCTTTAGACTGTGGCCCTTTGCCTTTTGATTCTCCAAGAATTTCTTTTGATATTCTCCTAATGCATGTGGCCATCTTCTTCCACATTATGTTAGTTTCTTCTTCACAATTCCATGTTGCTTCATTTAATACTGTATCTTTATATAGTTCTAATTTCTCTCCTTTTAAATTACACCACCTAGTTCGTGGGTTAATCTTCACTTTTCACACTCGTGATTGATTTGTAATATTTATATCCAACACCATTATCCTATGTTGTGAGGTTAAGCTCTCTCTCGGGATAACCTTACAATCTTTACACGTTAATCGGTCTCCTTTCCTAGTAATGAAAAAATCTATTTGGCTCTTATGTGTTCCACTTTTATAAGTTATTAAGTGTTCAAGCCTCTTTTTAAAACATGTATTTACTAGTACACAATCATAAGCCATCGCAAAATCTAAGATAGACTCTCCCCCGTCGTTCCTATCTCCAAAACCATGTCCTCCATGCACTATCTCATATCCTACACGATCTTCTCCTACGTGGACATTAAAATTTCCACCTATATAGATTTTCTCACCTAGGGGTATTTCTTGAATTAGTTCATCCATTTGTTCCCAAAATTGTACTTTAGTGTGATCATCTAATCCTACTTGAGGTGCATAAGCACTAACAATATTAATTATGTTTTCACCTAATACCAATTTTACAAGTATAAGTCTATCACCTTTCCTAATAACGGTTACGATATCGTCCTTAAAGTTTTTATCTACTATTATTCCAACTCCGTTCTTATTTCTATTTTCCTGTATAATATAATTTAAATCCTGTATTTTCTATTTCTCTAGCTTTCTCACCGACCCATTTAGTTTCTTGTAAACAAGCTATGTTAACTTTTCTTCTTATCATGGTATCTACTAACTCCATCCATTTTCCTGTCATAGTCCCTATGTTCCAAGTCGCTAACCTAAGTTTAGTATCCTGGACTAGCTTCTTTACCTGCACACGTCCAGCTTGTTGCAGGAACCCTTGCGTGTTTATCGTCGCATTCGGGCGCCAATGCGACGCCCCTTGCCTATTTTTCGAGACACCCGGTGGCAGGCGCAACTCCCCTTACCTATTTTTCGAGACACCCGGTGGCAGGCGCAACGCATCGCTTAAGGGGAATGCCCTAGCATTAGCACGTATATTCATAGGATTCATATTCATAAGGATCTGACAAAGTTTTACGCTGGCTGTTAGCTACCTAACGCAACCCTCCTCCTTTTTTCGGGCTTAGGACCGGTAGTGTCAAAAAAATAAGAAGTTAAGCATGACACAGGCGGAGTTGCAAATAAAACTAACACATACAACCTTTAAATTTAGCAAGGGAGGTTTCATGTGAAAGCAATTGAGAATCAAAAATCCTATCTTGTAAAGCTACCAAGTTGGATCTCCTAACCCAAACTAATGATGACTGATGATCTAGGGGTGTAGGAATCTTGACTACCTCGGTTACCTTATATTTGAATTTTCTAGGAACTCGTTTAAGATCAAAATAAAATTTTCTAAGATGACCTTCTCGACCACAATGTGAGCACTTAAAGACTCGGCGAAAAGACTTACTAAAGGAGTGATCTCTAAAAGCTTTCCTAGGTGATTCTCCTAAAATATTGGTTTTGGATTTATGAGTAGATTCATTATAAGTAATGAAGCCTAAACCACAAGTGTCATTTTTAATTTGAACCATGCCTAATATTTTTTCTAGTTTTTTGGACCTACACTCCAAATCAAATTTGACTTTTCTAGAGTCTTTTAATTTATTTTTTAATTCTAAAATATTAGATTCTAATAAAACATTTCTCTCTTCAAACTTAAGAAGCTCCTTTTTCAAGGATTCCATTAAACCTCTAAGACTATCTCTCTCGCCTTCTACATATTCAAGCTTCTCTCGAAGAGTTCTCTCTCGTGTCCTAAGGTCTTCCACCATCGCACTATCATCAACGACCTTGACACGCTATTTTATACACGCTTTTAACTTCAAATTAGCTCTTTTTAATTCAATAGATTCTTCATAAAGTTCTTGAAAAGCATATTGAAGTTCACTCACATTAACCACTTCTTCATTTTCACTCTCTTTTTCTTCTTCACTCTCACTACCATAAAAAACAAGGGAATAATAAACTATGACCTTGGAAGTGTCATGTGTTAAAGTTTCATCAATAGACGAGTTCTCACTATCACCTACATGACTAGCCAAAAAATCCATAAATTTGGGCTTAGTTGGGGAATCGGGTCCCTCTTCATTATCACTATCACTAAGGGTTGCATTAAATGAATTTGGTCACTTACCCTCTCTCTTTAGTTTAGTGGGACACTCAGAAGCCCTATGGCCATACCCTTCATAACAAAAATACCTATTTGACTCATCCCTATTTAAATTTTCTTTAGAAGTTTTAGGGATCCTCTTGTCATTGTCATGCTTAGAAGTTTCAAATTTCTTAAAGTCATTTTTAAATTTATCTTTGTTAATTTTAAGAAACTTTCGATATCTTCCGAGTCACTATCACTCTTGCTCTCTACTACTTGTTTTTCCTCTTTTCGGGCTTTTAAAGCAATGCCCATTTCAATTTTCTTTTCGGTTTTAGAGGGAAACATGTCTAGTTCATAGGTTTGTAAATCACCTACGAGCTCTTCTAATTTCATAGGGGCTAAAGTTGGTAAAAAAATTTAAAACGGTCACTTTTGGAATAAATCTATCTGGTAGGGGCCTTAAAATTTTCTTTACAACTCGGTTGTCGGGTATTTTCTCTCCCAAATTAAAAGATGAATTAACAATATTGAAAAGTCTAGCATAAAATTCACCAAAAGTTTCTTTTTCGTTCATTTTGATGGTTTCAAATCGAGTGGTGAGATTTTGGAGTTTTGAAGCTTTAACGACACTCGTACCTTCATGAGTGAGTTGTAAAACATCCCAAGCTTCTTTAACGGTCTCACACGTCATAATGCGTCGGAATTCATCCGGTGTAACAACGCTAAACAAGGCATTTAAACCACAGGAATTAAAATTTGAAAGTTTAAATTCATTCTCACTCCATCTATCGGCCGGTTTGGGAACACGTTCATTATCTACTAAATGAGTTGGTGGAGACCACCCGTTAACTACACATAACCAAACCCTCTTATCGATATATTTAAGTGCCGATTTCATTTGCGCTTTCCAGTACGCATAATTAGAACCATTGAAAATAGGAAATTTTGAGAATGGGAAAAATTCCATTTTAGCCAAAATATTTTAAAGGATCTTAACGAAATTATTTATCGTTTTGGCTCTGATACCAATTTGATTGCGTGAGCTTTTCTCAATCAATGCTCTGATACCACTTGTTGGAACAAAAGGCCCCCAATTTTTAAATCTTTGTACTTCACAAAAAATAATTTCCTTTTATGAGATGCGGAAGCATTGCGATGGTTCAATTAAACGATAAATTTTAATTTACTTCAAATTAAAATTAAACCAAGTGAAATATGATGGAACACACACCCAATTATAATTTCACTTAAACACACTTAATTAACCCAAGTCCTAGAAATTTTCCTAACAAAATATTTAATTAATTTTAGTAAATTAGGCCAAACCAAATTTTAACAAATTAAATTAATGACTTGAATTAACTACACAATACCCAAATATAATATAGCACCAAATTAAACAAGTAGTGATTAAACCAAATTTTATCTTTTTACTTAAGCATGCGTTCTAAGTGATATAGCAAGATAAAATTAAACAATGAATGACTATGCCGCGATGTACGAGGAAAAACCCACAACGAGAAAAAATCTCGAACGACCCTAGCCTCAAATCCACTAAGTACGAAATTTAAAAATACAAGCAAGATGACTTACAACACTCGAATCGACCCCTTTCAAGCCCCGACGCGTCTTCTTGTATCAACCTCTGCCTAGCGAATAACCACGGAGCTCCACCGCGGTCTCGAAATCCACCGATCGGACTTTTTATGGTCACCACCACTCGAACTAGGAGCCTTTCTCCAAGTGGGTAAATCAACGCAAACTTCTTCTTCTTTGTGCGAAGTAGAAGCAAACCCAAACTTCTCTTCAAACGGTAGAGATAAAAGAGTCGGTGCCAAACTCCAAGCGAGTATTAATATATATGGATGAACTTGGATAAACAAACATTGGATGTAAAATAAGTGTTTAAAATATTTTTCTTGAAAAACAACAACACTTAAACAATGAACTTTTCTTTGGAAAGGTGAACACTCAAAAATTCTCTCTAGGAGTTGGAATAGTATGAAAAGTTAAGTTAAAAAACTTGGTTCCCACACTTACATATTTAGGTAAAAAGTTAGTGGGAAAAGAAGTGGGAAAATGGGAAAGAAACTTCTCAATACTGTCAATTAACTGTTCCCGCCAAAACTTGTTCGA
Source organism: Sambucus nigra (assembly GCA_949130495.1). Taxonomy (NCBI): domain Eukaryota; kingdom Viridiplantae; phylum Streptophyta; class Magnoliopsida; order Dipsacales; family Adoxaceae; genus Sambucus; species Sambucus nigra. The sequence continues at coordinate 204,639,621 of OX422211.1, read as the reverse complement.
ACGATATTTTCGTTCAAACGAAGTCTCATTCAAACGAAGTTCTAGTGTGAACTCATTAGAAATCTTGTTGGAAATCTCGTTCGAACATCATGTTCGTTCGAACGACACTTCGAACGACATTCCAGTGGCCTTATAGGGAACTCGTTGGCAAACCTCGCTGGAACAACATTATGGTTCGAACGAAAGAACTCGTTCGAACGATAATTCGAACGAACTTCCAGAAAGTTAAAAATTTTGATTTTAGCCCAGAAACTTTATATACTTTCTTTTAAAGTTTTAATTAAATCTTTCTGAAAATAAACAACAGTTTAAAAAATAAAGTACACCCAATATAAAATATTCCAAGCTCCTATATATATATATATATATATATATATATATATATATATATATATATATATTCAAAATTCATTCATACCTTAGGAGCAATGGAACCATGTTGATGACGTAGAAACGAGGCACTTCAAACACGACATTTGATGAAGCTTTATGAACTTGGCCGCTATATCTTCAACAAATACGTCATAGGCTTGAAGGATGATCAATAACTCTATCCTTTGACTCAAACATTTTTGTCCGGAATTGAGCTAAAACTACAAAGGAATCAATTAGAAATTTGTGTCCTTACAAAGTCAAATAAAATTGACCTCTTAGACCATGCCTTTCTTGTCTAAGTTTCATTCCCAGTTGGGGTCTTCTTATGCTTGACATTCTTAAATTTAGGATTCTTAACTGGCATATTAGGGCCACATTCAGAAGATTTATTTTCAATTTCTGAACCTGAAAGTTGTCTCGACGATAGCCTATGTTCAACCCCGCCCAATAAAAAATGGATCCTTTCTCAAATCTAAAACTATGAGCCGGGGTTAAAAACCTCCTATGGCAATGGTATACATTTTTTAATCTAAAGGATAGACGAAGATATTCAGTCTCCTCTCCACAAATAGGACACCCCAAAAAACCATGTACTACACAATCGGATAATGTCCCATAAGATGGAAAATCATGAATTTCCCACATCAACATAGCTTTCAGTGTAAACTCTTCTTTTCTAAAAGAGTCGAATGATTTCACACCCTCTTCCCACAACTCATTTAATTCTTCTACCAAAGGAGCCAGGTAGACGTCGATGTCATCACTTGGTGCCTTTGGCCCAGGTATCAATAAAGACATCATCGAAAATCCAGGTGTCATACACTGTGAAGGAGGGAGGTTGAGTGGGGCTAGGATCACTGGCCATACACTCTGATTGGTGCTTAGATTTTCAAATAGATTGAAACCATCTGTTGATACAGCCAAACGAATGTTGCGCTATTCTCGAGCGAAATCAGAATACTCATAATTCATCCTCCTCCAAGCTGTAGAATCAGTAGGATGATGCATGAGATTACCCCCTAATTTTTCTCTAGCATGACAAGTCACTGCCTATGCTATCCATGGTACTGTCAAAAATTGCTTTAATCTAGTCCCAACGGGAAAATATTTCAACACTTTTTGAGGCACTTTTGAGCTTGTGCCTTCTTTACTAGTAGATTGGACATATCTAGGTTCATCGCAAATAAGACAACGATCGAGTATGAAGTCATACACACAAGCATCAATCAATTTATACTTCATTCCCAAACCTTTCAAGCTGTTATTCATAACAGGATAGCTATTTGAAAGCGTATTCTCCTTAGGTAGTAACCCCTTCACCCATTTCAGAATTCTTATCACGCTATTGCCAGACAAACCGCACTACGTCTTCAACTGTGCAAACCAACCATGGCATGTAAATTTGTTTGATCTTTCTCACAGCCAGAGTATAACAGTTGCGTCGCCTTAAATTTTAAACTTTGGTAGTCATCGTCATGGTTTATCGTGATATCTTCACGATCACTTGAACCTTGTACATCATCAGTAACCTCATTCTCCTCTGCTTCATGAACTCCGTACGCATCATCAACTAAATCCTCTAACATATTATGATCTACATCGTCCCCTTCTACATCTGTCTTACTTGTTAAAGGTTGTTGTGAAGGTTGTTCGGGGGACAAAAGGAACTTTTAATTCACCGTGAAAACTCCAAAATCGATAACTATCTGGCATACCCGAACTTAACAAATGTAGTTCAACTGTTTTCCACTCAAACACCTTACCATTCTTACTCCTATCACACGAACACGAAAACTCTTCATCATTATGACATCTCTTTGCGTATTTCACAAATTCATTAGCACCTATACGAAACACATCCCCCATTCTATTTATCTCACCCATCCACTCTTTGTATTTCGGATATCCCATCACAACTACCACAACTAATCACCTATTAAAGGTAAGAAGCGTATATTCATGTATTAGTATAAACAAAACTTAGATTTATAGTATGTTTCATTTAATTATATCTTATTTATATTCAATTTTTAAATTTTAAATTCAAATTCAATTTATAATAGAAATTTCTATTTCCTCCATCTCCTCTAAAGGGTGAGTGGTCCTATCCCATTCAAGACCGCATTTTTCTGTAATATACTTAACAACTCATGCACATTGTTACGATTTGAGAAAAATTCGACGGCATATCCCCGTAGTTCTCCAAGTACACGACGTATATTGGCAAGTGTGAGTGTTATTTCAATTGATCAATTGAAATTACGATCACACTTGTCAATTTAGTATATACCCAGAGAACATTAAGATACGACTGTAGAACTTCCTCCAAAAGTAACAACTTTAAGCCATTAAGAATATTATTATACAAAAATTACGCTATCCCAAAATGTCCAAACGGGACGATTCGAGAGATCTCATTACATGGGTAATGACTCTCGAACGGGTCTAAGGGCTATTGAATGCGTACGCATAAGAACTAGAAGGCTAGTATCTATGCGCACTATATGTAATTTCAAGTATGTTTCATTTAATTATCATACTATATATATATATTGTTCGTTATACAAAGCAATTTTAAAAAAAAGTTGAAAAATTTCACCCCCATATGGACAATAATCCAGTGGTCATGTCACTTTTAAAATTAATCAACCCAACATCGATCCACTATAATTCAACCGCAATGGCAACAACAAATGTGTATCCCGTACTCCTTCTAATTCATCTACTCAATTACTTCTTTTCATCAATTAAACTAACAATTAAAGTATACAATTATTAATTTACTAATTTACAATGAGGGGCAATCCTACTTGTATATGAAATGGGCACAAATTATTAATTTACAAAAAAATTAACAATCAATCAATATTAAATCAATCAATTCTTTTACAAGGGGCACTACAATATGAGGGGCAATATCTAATAAACCAATAAAAAATTAATTAAAAAAAATACACACACACGCACATATACACCCCCTATCCTCCCCCACCCCTGCCCACCACACGGACACACACACACACATATACACATGCACATATAGACATACAAGCACATATACACACACACGCATATATACACACACAAACACACACACACACACACACACATATGCGTGGACATACACCCCCTTCCCCTCCCCCCAGCCCTGCCACCTCCCCCCCCCCCCCCCCTCACACGCATATATACACCATACACACATACACAAGCACATTTACACACACATATATACACACACACACATATACATACACATATACATAAATGGAGGAGAAATAGAAAGAGAAAATATACCAAAGTTGTAGAGAGAGAGTGAGCAGTCACTAGAGAGAGAGAGAAATGGAGGGAATAGAATCAGTGAGAAAAAAAGAAGAGGGAGGGTTTTTTACAGACAGAATTGTCAGGACATGTCACGGTCATTGACCATGATAACTTTTCGATATTGTCACAATCAATGACCGTGACAAAAAAATGCGTGTTTTTTTGTCACGGCCAATGACCGTGACAAGGCTAGCCGCTTAAAGGGTGCCAATTTGACCATTTTGGTGTAGTGGAAAGAAAGCTGAAATTTTCTAACTCTACTTGTCCGAACCCATTCACGGGGAACCTTATAAGATCTATCTTTCTCGTGGCCTCTGAACTCCCAGTCCCCTCTCATGAAAAAAAAACTATTTTTTCCAGGCATGGTTGCTAGTCTAGACTACTTGGACCATCCTCATATGGGATTTCCTGGACGCAAAGTAGTAGTACCCAAGAGCTTTGGCGTTGTCCTTTAAGCCATACACATACTGGAATATGTCCCCGGTAAGGACAAAATTGTTGTTTTCTTTCCAAAACATCATCGACCCCAAAATGGACCTATAATCGTTTGGGGGAAGTTGGCTAAGTGTCATCCTATATCCTTTTAGGATGGTTCTAATAACGGGGTGCAAAGGTAAATGAAGACCAACTTGGATTGCCCACAGAGGGAGGCAAACCGCGTCAGAGTTATGTTTGTCATAGACTCTCTTGTCTCAATCTAGCAGCCTTGTTGCGCTAGAATGGGATATTTATCATTCAAGGCATCCAGTTCATCTTCACGCAAGTGACATCCATACCACCTGCCATCAATGGTAGAAGGATTATAGGATTTCGTGGCTTCTTCATAAGAGCTCTCCTAACCAGAAAACACCACCTCAGGAAATGGGGAGGTTAGAGTCTCATCCGCTATAACTATCCCAACCGAGCCGTCCAAATCAATGACAGATATGTCATAGACTTTATTAGCAAAAGGGATAACACCATATTGGTGGTAAACTCGATCGGGTATTTCAGGTCCTAAAAATTTAAGACCGTCAAATTCCACGTCTGATGGCAGGGATACTGAATCACTAGATGAAAGAGTGGCCCAACACAAGTGTGTTTCAAATCAAACCATTTTTCACAAAAAATTATCCAACTTTTAATGTTCACCAAACCAAGTTGTGAAAATCATTTTTTACTTTAAACCAATTTTATCTTGATTAATCCTAAACATGCATCTAGTAATTAAAGCAAGTAAAGTAAAGTAAAGAATACTCACAACGCAGGATATACGAGAAAAAACCCAAGACGGAAAAAAACCTCGGACGACCCAAGCCACACAATCACTATGAATATGGAATTACAACGAACAAAAAAAATACTCACTCAACGAATCGATCCCCACGGGTCTTGACGCTCTTATGATCTTCAACCACTCCTCTCATAGTATCCATGCAGAAAGTCCTTCTTCCATGATACCTGTCCACAACACACGCGTCCATGTATATCTCGGTGTCCACCGAATGGCTTTAATACGTCTACGATGTCGAACAAGAAGTCCTTCTCTTTTCTTCACCGCAAAACCCAGATGTTCAAGTATTGAACAAACCTTCTTGGTACAACAAGATCACATAAATATATAGTAATGATAACTCGGATCTTTGCAAACTCTAAGGATGTGTTTAAGCTTTGAAACCTTAGAAAAACATGTGCAAAACTCATACTGGTTTGAAAACTGTTTTCCAGATTGCACGCTCTTTAATTATGACGAAACCAAGCTTTAAGTAGGAAACATGAACCGCCTCGAAAAATGTGTCGCTCGAAAGAGACTGACCAGTCGTTCGCGCGACATAGCCATCTCGCTCGAACGATCCAACTGTCGTTCGAACGACGCGCATGTAAGTTTGACTTTTTCTTTAAAACGTTTCTTCTAAAAGAGATCCAATTAAGTCAAGCTCATTTTTGAGCTTATCTGAATAAAACGTAGTGTAAAACATTTAAAACACTTTTAAATCATTTTAAAATATTTTTCCTTATAAAATTACATCCTTATCAACAATTTCGAATCTCATTAACAATATTCATTTATACATGTGTGATCTCGGAATGCAATAAACTTGAAGACGAATAAACATGCGCCAATTAAACTTTGGTATGATTAATTCTTTAAAGCTTTGCCGCAAGGTCTTCAAATTATTCAATACGTCATAGACCGAGTGGGATCGTGACAAAATAAAATCTCCCTATGACATATTACAAACATAGTTTTGTTCACGGAATTAAGTCAAATCAATACAGGAACTCAATTAAAAATTTACGTCCTTACGAATCTCCCCCTTTTACTATTCCGGGATAAAACTAAACCAGTGAAATGCCTAAGTCGTGCCGTCAAGCCGTATGACACCTAAATCCCGTCCCATAAACACAAAGTTAAAAAATTAGAGGACACATACTAGTATATGCATCACCGACAAGCATGAACTATCTGAATGTGATGTAGATTTGAAATATCGAATCTCTGAAGCATACCTACACACATGAAACAGATAAATAGATACCCAGTGAAGTATGGTGGAACAAATGAAACCCATATATATACAAATGATACCAATATGAATAAACTCTAAAAAATCATTTATTAAACAATTGAGCAATAATATGATACCAATTTGTAAAATATGTAATCAAACAACATTTAAATCAGATCTCAATAAACATGCTCAACAAATCTGCCCCTACATCACATACATCTCTCCCCCTTTTTGTCTCGAATAGACAACCCGGTGAAAAGATAAACCAATCAACAAGTATCTAGCATGAAGATATACCAATTAAAAATCGCTAGATACTCATGAAACAACCAGCTAAATATGATCAAGTAATAACAAATCAGTAGATAGTAAACAAAGGAACCACACAAAGAATATAGCAAACTAATCAGGTGTGATAAACTGAATCATATGCAAAATATCAATTTTGAAACAATATAACTTGCATATAAACTAGTCAGTCCAGAAAACTTCCTGCAGTACCAAAAAATATACCACAATAACTAGGGTGCTACAAACAAAAAGAAGCAAATTCCCAGACCGTCGTTTGAACGATCCAGGGACGTCACTCAAACGAGATGAGGACGTCGCTCGAACGAGGCTTCTCGCGACAGACCAAACTTTCCCAGATTCCTAGAAATATCATAAATTTTGCCCAGTGAAAAAATTTCCAGGAAAAAATGTCAAAAAGGGGATGACAGCAACAAAACAGTGCTAAAACAGTAAGCTTTTTACTCAAAATGCAAAAACGCATAAAAACTAACAATGCGAGTTACATGCAAACATAGTACTTATGTGCTCAAACATGGACATGGAATGCATGGGCTTGAAACTACAACAAATGAGTCACAATTCTAACACATCAAAAAGATCAATAAGCTCTAATTGATAGCGATAAATCATCAAACTTTATCATAGCCATATGAAAATTACAGTGTGAGCTTACTGAATTAAACATACTACATGCACACAAATCCATATTTTTGACGATTCTATAAATAATAGCGTCAAATTGCAATGTTTCAACATTAGGATTAGTTGTGCAAACTCATTTAATTTTCTCAACCAAACTCCCTCATATATACATACTTTTTAAGTTCTTTTGAGGTTTCTATCATTCTCAACTTAGAGAAAATATTATTGGCCCTTTTTCTTAGCATTTTGCCTTTTCTTTTGGGCTCTTTTAAATGATGGCTTTCAGGAAGAGTCAATTTTTAACTCTCGCAGCCCTTTCCCGTGAATCACTCATCATTTTTTTAATTTTGATATCAATACAAATACTCATGGTAAATGATTTTTACATGCACACTTATCCTTAAGTCTACATACGCATAGATGGCAAGATTGAGATAAGAACGCCTCACCAAAGTCAAATATGCAAGAGAAGTCAAACATCCACATAAACTCGTGCATGTGTGCATTGATGTCATATATACAAAGTCGAATCAAAATGCATATCAACTTCGAAACAACTCCATTTGAACAATGTTTAAGATCATTCTAAGCATCGATAATAATGACCAAATGTCCTAGCCACATGGATAATGAAGCGATGGGGGGGGGGGGGGGGGGGGGGTCAAGCACACCAATATGCCACATCAAACACAAAAAAAAGAAAATCTTTTTGGCTTTTCAAACATATTTTCACTAAAATAAAAGAAAAATCTTTTTGGTTTTTCAAAAGTTTTCTCAAAAACAAAATCTTTTTGTCTTTTTTTCAATAGGACTCAAACGAATGAAACACTATAATACAAAATGATACACAAGTCATTATACTAGCAATGAATATATCATGAAGCAAACTAGCATATGACAAACAAGGCAACACTATCATCCTTTAGATTTAGTATGGGAAGAATCAAGTGCACCCAAACGGGAATCATGAAGTTTTATTCCTAAATCCACTAAATTCGATTTCCTAACCCAAGTAGGTGTAAAGTGACGCATGGGGGTTTAGGGAACCGGGGAAACTTTATTTCTAAACTTCCTAGGAGCTGGTCTAAGGTCGTAACAATAACACCGAAGGTGACCTTTCCTACCACAAAACGTGAAAGTGTAGTGACGGTGGGAATTATTACCTATATGTGGACCTTTTCTAACCTCTCTAGTGTTTCTCACACGTGCGCAGGGGGGGGGGGGGGGATGAGAACAATTCTCTCATCAAAACCTATAGCACCCCTATATCCCTTAATTTGGACGGTGCCTAAGATCTTATCTAACTTCTCCGACCTAGCCTCCAAATCAAACTTAACTCTAGACGAGTCTTTCAACTTTGCTTCCAACTCACTAATCCTAGATTCTAGCAACCGCCTAGACTCCTCAAACTCTAAAATCTCCTTTTTCAAGGCCTCCATAAAACCCCTAAGATTGTCTCTCTCTTTCTCCGCAAACTCTAGTTTCTCCCTAAACTTCTTCTCTCTTGCCCTAAAATCCTCTATCAACGCATCATTATTTTCTATGACACGCTCATTTAACTTATCTTGCAATTTTGCATTTTCCTTTTTCACTTTCACCGTCTCAGCATACAAATCATTAAATGCAACTTGCAACTCTTTCACATCTACTTCCTCCTCTTCACTCTCTTCTCCCTCACTAACATGGGATTCACTCAAAACCTCCTCGAAAGTGTCATTCACATGAGAATCGTCGTCGCTCACATGACATGCCATAAACGCAACAAAGTTACACTCAATGGGGGAACTCTCTCCCTCTTTCGGATCACTATCACTTAATATGGCACTATATACAATGGGCTTCTTTCCTTCTTTTTGAAGTCTAGTGGGACACTCCTTAACTTTGTGACCGTACCCCTCACACCTAAAATACTTATTCGACTCATCTCTCTTAGGCTTTTCAAACTTATCCTTCGAGGTGGGATCAACTTTGTTGTTCTTGAATTTTTCAAACTTCTTGGCATCTTTCGATAGCTTTTGAAACTTAAATAAATTTTTAAATTTTCATTGCCAACAAAGAAACATCCTCAAAATCGAAATTGAAACCGGAATTCGAAACTTTAATTTCCCCCGTTCGGGTTTTCAAAGCAATACCATTTTCTTTCTTAGGCACTTGCCTGGAGGTAATCATGTCGATTTCATAGGTTTGTAAGTCACCTACAATCTCTTCTAGTTTTGTCGACTCTAACTTACCTAAGGAGTTTAAAATAGTCACTTTCTCATCAAACCTACTAGGCAACGACCTAAGGATTTTCTTAATGACAAGGTTGTCGGAAATTTTCTCACCTAGGTTAGACGATGAGTTGACAATATTGGACAACCTAGCATAAAACTCATCAAAAGTCTCATTCTCTAACATCCTAATGGTCTCAAATTGTGTAGTAAGATTTTGAAGTTTCGACGGCCTAACTGTGCTAATGCCTTCGTGAGTGAGTGCCAAAATATCCCAAGCCTCTTTTGATGTTTAACAAGTCATAATTCTATTATATTCTTCTGGTGTGACATGTGAAGAAATAACGTGCAAACCCTTAGAATTATATTGTGAAAGTTTATGTTAAGTTTAGGTCCATGACTCGACAGGTTTTAAATTAGTGATCTCACCTAAAATAGTGACAGGAGATGTCCAACCTTTCTCAACTGCTATCCACACACGCTCATCAATAGATTTTAACGCACTTTTCATTCTCATCTTCCAATAAGTGTAATTAGTGCCATAAAAAATAGGAGTTCGAAAAAATTCGTTATTTCCAGAATTCATCTTTGAAAACACACGGGATCACAAAATAAATAAATTATTCTTTCTAGCTCTGATATCAATTTGAAAGAGTGGCCCTACACAAGTGTGTTTCAAATTAAACCAATTTTCATAAAAAAATATCCAACTTTTAATGTGCACCAAACCAAATTGTGAAATAAACCAATTTTATCTTGATTAATCCTAAACATGCATCTAGTGATTAAAGCAAGTAAAGTAAAGTAAAGAATACTCACAATGAAGGATGTACGAGGAAAAACCCAAGACGGGAAAAATCTTGGACGGCCCAAGCCAGACGATCACTATGAATATGGAATTAAAACGAACAGACAAAATACTCACTCAACGACTCGATCCCCATGGGTCTTGATGCTCTTCTGATCTTCAACCACTCCTCTCACAGTGCCCACGCATAAAGTCCTTCTTCCATGATACCTGTCCACAACACACGCGTCCATGTATATCTCGGTGTCCACCGAATGGCTTTGATACATCTATGATGCCGAACAAGAAGTCCTTCTCTTTTCTTCACCGTAAAACCCAGATCTAATGTATAGAACAAACCTTCTTGGTGCAGCAAGATCACATAAAAATATAGTAATGATAACTCAGATCTTTGCAAACTCTAAGGATGTGTTTAAGCTTTGAAATCTTCGAAAAACATGTGCAAAACTCGTACTGGTTTGAAATTTGTTTTCCTGATTACACGCTCTTTAATTATGACGAAACCACGCTTTAAATAGGAAACATTAACCGCCTCGAAAAATGTGTCTCTCGAATGAGATTGACCAGTCGTTCGCACGACATAGCCATCTCGCTCGAACGATCCAGCTGTCGTTCGAACGACGTGCGTGTAAGTTTGACTTTTTCTTTAAAACGTTTCTTCCAAAAGAGATCCAATTAAGTCAAACTCATTTTCGAGCTTATCAGAATAAAACGTAGTGTACAACATTTGAAACACTTTTAAAACATTTTAAAATATTTTTCCTTATAAAATTACATTCTTATCTTTTATAAAAACAATTCCGAATCTCGTTAAGAATATGCATTCATACTTGTGTAATCTCGGAATGCAATAAACTTGAAGACGAATAAACATGCACCAATTAAACTTCGGCATGATTAATTCTTTGAAGCTTTGCCGCAACGTCTTCAATTTCTTCAATACGTTATAGACCTAGTGGAATCTTGACAAAAAAAAAATCTTCCTATGACATATTACAAACACAGTTTTGTTCACGGAATTAAGTCAAAACAATACAGGGACTCAATTGGAGATTTATGTCATTACACTAGAAGAATCTACAAGAGTAATATACTTAGGGTGTCCGGAATCCTCCTCTGGTTGAACAATATGGATAGGTGTTGGGAATCCCCTCGCAGTAATACCAAGACAAGTTGGCTCTAACTCGACTAAAATCTCAAACAATCGCTGATTGTGGGGACCGTAGCTCATTAAGGTAAAAAATAGAGTTTTTTGCGCAATAAATGCTTGGGGGCTACTCAAGCACAAAAAACAAATTTTTGGACAAAGCCTAAAGACACACTAAAATGACAAAACTCTAGGTCAACCAAATCAATGGCCACTTAAAAGGATTAAAACTCCACAACAATGCCTGAATCTGCCAGTACAAGCAACAAACTAAGTGAAGAACTTGGATCAAAGCCCTAGAGGAAAAAGAGGTGTACCTGAAACCCTAATAATAGTCAAAGATGGGCGAATAATGACAAGCAATCTTTGCAACAGGCAGAGGTTGGTCGGAGAAGCTCGTTGGAGATGGACTTCTCAACGGTTTCAATTGGAAAAGGCAAACGCTGAAGAAGAGATTTAAAGATGTACGAGTTTTGAGGATGAAGGTTCTTCCTTTGTCTCTATCTCTAAAATTCTCAACCGTTTGCAAAATAACTCAAAAATTTGGAAACAATTCAACTTTTGAGATTTATACCCTTTTTGGCAACAACAATCACTCTCGCTAATGTCATGTGATGCCATGCTTGGAAAAGGAAACCGACGCAGTCAGGATAACACGCGTGCACTGCCCCAGGCGCGCACAATGATTACTTCAAGAATTAAAATCCAACATGTGGCACGTGGAAAGTCATCTCATCCATGCGAAAAGTATTACAATTCTTATTGCTCGACCTAATTCGTGAATAATCTAAAGACATCCACAATTACCGAAGCCAACAATGTTCTGGTCGGTTGACACTTCACTAGCTCAATCTCATCATCATACACCCTTAAAGCACAATACTTCAGGGAATCCACTTCATTCCTCAATCACTAGCAAAGCCTCGGGGGATTTTGTTGTACCATGAATATGAAGTATTCCAGGAACCAATTACGTAACAACGACTTGACTTATCTGTCCCTGAAAGTGGTCGGCTCATGCCATAATTAAGTCGTCCCGTGGAACTCTGCTCGGTAGCAGTGTTATAAGAGGTCACTTTAGTTCACCCAATCTATGGCTATTGATGGTGTTAGTTAACGTCGTGTACATGTTAGCACACGCATATGGGATTTAAGGTTTTCTATTCCTCCACTATTGATGGGCAACGTGTACCCATCCCATTCCCTCACTATATATGTAAAGGTGCATATGCCTAATCTATAAAGGAAAGACACCTATCACTCTACATTCCTTTTGTCTCCACTAAACTCTCTCTCCCTCTCTCTTTTCACTTAAAACAAATATAAATAGGGCACGCTGTTGTCCATATAGGGGATCGAAAGATTATTTTTCTAGTGTTATGCTGCCCATTTCTAAAGTGAACTACAGATCTTGTAATCTTCCATTCGTCTATGGTTTTTACCCGCTGAAACTAATACAATCAATACTACACTTGTGAGCATAGGCGCTGAACCACATAATCACTATTTTTATCTCTTTTCCCTCATCTTTTCTCTGTTTTATTTACTTTAGATAGGCATTTCAATGACTACTATCTTTTTATCTAGTACGAATGTAAGATTAGTGTATTAAGTTAAGATATAAATTCATACACCAGTTTTAGGTGTTATCATAGAGTAATAACTATGATGATTCATCCCCAATAAATCTAGTCCAAATAGGCATCGTGTGACATTTTCAATACAAGTACCTAATTTATAATTTCTATTTTTGTAGTTTTTTTTTTTTTTGTGTGTGTGGGTGGGGGTGGGGGGGGGGGGGGGGGGGGGAGGATGGAGTTTCTCAGTTATTATCGGTCCAATGACCTGGACGAAAGCTTTTAATATTTTCTTGATTATGAATAGATTTTGATATACATGTTTGCATACATTTCATTATGTGCTTTTAATGGAACGAATCTTATACAAATTTGATTCTTAAAGTATTTTTCTGTAAAAAGAAAAAAAGTTACCATAACTACAGTTGAGAGAGAGAAAGAGAAGATAGAGAGAGTACACACTTCACAGTTTTTATCATAGGGGAAATGGTAGAGGTGCAACCTTGGATGATGAATTCAAATTAGGGTTAGGAAAGGAGATAATGAAAAAGAAGAAGAAGAAGAAAAAGAGGAAGAATAACAAAAGTTGGGCGCGATGAAGAAATAATGAAGAAATGAAGAAGTGGGGTACGTAGGTCATGGACTATGAAATTAATTTCCTCACTTATTTGGTGTTACAAAGTGAGTGGAATTTGAGTTCGCTCAGGACCAATAGTCAGAGAGAAATCTCTAGTAAAGGTTATTCCAGCCTGAGGAAACTAGTCTCGAGTTGCGCGCAAACTCATAAAAATTTTCCAAGAAAATTTAGTCAATCAAGAATAATTTATATATTTTCATGAAAAATAATGGTAATCAAACATACCCTAAGTTTGGCCCTCGAGAGCATGAAGTAATATGATAAAATGTCCAAAAACAAGCAAATTTAGGAGCAAAATGCTCTTAAATCTGCTCATCAAAAACCAGCAAACCTCATGCTCCCGCAACATTTTCATTGTTGCCCGGACTTTTTTTGTCTTTAGCACTTTACAATTTTGTTTAGAATAATGAAGAGTACGAAAATCCTCACAAAAACCTCCACAAAATTTGATGTGGATTGCACTTATTCTCTCACCTACTTATTAAACATTGTCTTGTGGTATGGGTCCTGTCAGGGCACCAAACCAATATCACTGCTTTTTGTAGAGATTTTGTGGAGTTACTTTGTACCCAGAACACTACTCTTTTTTTAGCATTCCACATAGTTGGATTGCCGCACAAGAATATTTTATTATATTTTGTCTTTTATTTTTGCTTCTCTATGTGGAGTTGTGGTGGAGCAAAATAGCATTGGACCAATTTTAGTTGAGCCAAAATGCTCAAATGGTTGGATGATTTATGTATATACTTTATGCTTCAAAACAACAAAATTTGCTTTGGAAGCAACCAATGGTAATTTTGCAAAATATTATTTATTTATTTTTTAATAGGGCATATTTACCCTTCAGAATAGAGAGCTTTCATTGGAAAGAGTACATCCTGTACGGGACAGTAATTTTGGAGGGTACCCCATATATCCAAGTTGAGGGATATCATACCAATGTTGGGGGGCAGACAGTGTTCAAGTTCCCAACTCTTGAAGCATGTTTCATTTGTCACAACACTTACATCATCATTTTCATCTCCATCTATTTATTTACTGTATAGTACTCTTATAGGTAAAGAATAAGTCCAGGTGTTCTCATATGATGCCAACATTGTGTTTAAACTGGTTTAGTGAAGGGTTTCGTTTGATGGATATGAAAATCATGTCTCACCCATTACACATTTTATGCTTTGAAGTTGGTGTAAAATTTGAATCTCAAATATAGAAAATAATATGCTCCCCAAAGATTTCCCTCACAATATATTAACTATTTGTACACTGGGGCTAGAGCTCACACAAGTTACAACACTTGAATGTATTTTGGAAGATGTTTTTATTAATGATTTTGGAACTCGTAACATTACTTGTCAAATATAGACGAGTGAGATACAAGCAACTAAAAAAAACAGGTTCTTGTTCACCAAATTGTACATTGAACAGGCGTTCAATAGTTTTCAAAAACATTCCGTTTTAACGAAAAATAACATTAGGAATGAAAGATATGGTATTTTGTAGTTCAACAAAAGAGTGGAGGAGAGAGAAAATCTAATGTAGAAGTGTAAGATAAGTATTTATCATGACAAATATTGCTATATAAAAATAAATTTTCATTTTAATTTTTTCCTAGAAACTAACATGACATATCAATATTAATCTTACTATTACTACAGACAAATTTAAGCAAACTTGTTAATAATGTGAGTCTTATTTATATGTGACATATTCTTACATCAACTCAATTTAATGAAGTTTTTTCCCATTCATTTGGGGTGAAGTATATGAGTCTTAATCATTCATTTTGCTACATTTAGCATAATATATCCTGTTAAATAATATGTTTTTTTTTATTTATCTTTTCAACAGCAGTTAGGATTTTTTAACATTAAACGTGCAACTTTCAAAATTTTGTTTTTAGACTACTGTTGGACCATTCGTGAGCTGTATATATACATAAAAAATCAATAACTTTTAGTCCAATTTTCTTAAAATGTGAAGTTCTTTGCTGTATAGGAAATTTCCACAACAATTTCTCGCCACAAGTGAAAAGTAATGTTTTTTTTTTTCTTAATTAGGATTGATAGATGGGCATAGCGAAATTAATAAATTCATAAAGTCGATATGGGAATGTAAAATGAGAGGAGGTGGTTTAAGAACTTGCAGGGAAAAGATATAAAAGAATATTAAGAATATCTGAATGACCTTAAGGCTATCATTCAATAAGATAGTCACCTTCTTTACTATCCCCTCTTCCTTTCTATATAGGTCCTCCATTAAAATTTTGCTACACTTTTGATGGACTTATAAAACTTATGGGATAGAAGAGTACTAGTAGTAGGTATATATATATTTTTTATTCGAGTAAAAAGAAGCCATGGAGGTGTATGCAATTTGTAGCGATATAAGCTCAGAGATTCATTTACAATCAATCATAAACTTTTTTTTAGATGCATGCCATATTGAAACATGATAAGTGACATTCTCTAAGCAGTCATTACAATTTAAAAAACTTGGGATGGCTGCTCATTAAAACTATCTAAATGAGATTAAAGCCTAAAAAGCTACAATAAGTAACCACTACATGTATCAAAATGAGATGATGAGAGGGGGAGGTGCAAAACTAATCACAACATCAATCAAGTGATAAATTTTATTTATTTGTCATTTTTTTTTATTAACTTAGCCATTACATTTTCAAAGAATCTTGTATTTGAAAACTTATTGTAAAATTGTGATATACACATGACTTTACCTAAAACATCACGCTACATTAATTTGAGTTGTTGAACATCATAAAGATAAAATTACCTACAAAAGGATAGTTTTTCAGACAAATCAAATTACTTTAAGACCATTATGTATATATAATACTAATACTAATACAAATACTAATAATATTGTTTATAGGAAAATTCTATTGGTACAAGAAAGTTATAGAAGCTAATGTGGAGTGCAATAAAGTATTGTACATTATCTTGAAATGAGTTATCAACAATACACCATTGCAATTCCGCATTATATAACTTCTACTATAATTTCACTGTTCTTTATATAACAGTGAGTTTTTGTGGGGGTAGGAGTTGTAAGAAGTGGAGGCTGATGTGTATTTTGTGGGGGTAGAGGGGCCTGGGAACTGGTATGCAGAGGCACTGCTCCAATTCTTGTCATCTGAGAAGTAGACACAGGCAATAATAGCTTGATTTTGTTTCTTCAGTTAAGGCCCCCCAACACCCTTACAAAGGTCCCCCCTAACCAGATACTTCCACCAATTATCACACCTTTCTTTAGTTACTGCTTTGTTTCTACATAAACATATATACCTCCTTTCTCTCTAATTTGTTTTTACTTATAACCTCTTTCAGGTACATTTACTCAACATGATTTATTCATTCTAGGAAAACATTATTTTTTGTATATATTCCAAAGATAAAAATCACACACACACACGCACATTCCTGGGAGGTGTTACTTACTTTATGATACACACAAGATGGCAGATAAATTATTTGTGCCTAATATCTAAACCCTCAATTGGTACTAAGAAAAACATATTCAAGTATTTTAAAGTCACAATTACCTACGCTTCAAATGCTATTTTTTTGGTACTTTGTGAGTGTTTTGTTAAACAAGTAATTTTAAGATTTTGTTAGACAATGGGACTAATTAAGGTGACATTTCACGTTATGGATAAGAAACCCTACATACCAATAAATTTATTAGAGTAATTTTAGGTCGTACTCTATAGATAAGAGAGCCTACATATCAATAGATTTATCGGAAAAGTACTCTTAGATCTCTTGCAGACAAATTTTAAATATTAAAGGAATTTTGATAAATTTTAAACAGTTAGATCTACTAATTCTCTTCTTGTAGAAGTTCACGCTAGTAGTATGACAAGTGGACCTAATAGTAAATAGTCCTTAAATATTTAAAATTTATCAACAAGAGACCTAATTGTAAATTGCCCTAAATTTATTAGAGTAATTTTAGGCCGAGAGTGACCTACTAACATGACTTAATTGATTGGTATATGAGATCCAATAATGTAATTTAAAGCACCAATCAATGGACTTTTGATATGTAAGTGTCACAAATAGCATGTTAGCCTAAAATTACTTAATGTATTAATATAAAGTTTTTTTCTGCTCTACTTCTTAGAGTAAACTACTCCATAGGTCCCTTACCTTTCCACTTGTTTTAATATCGTCCTTATCCTTTTTTTATTTCAATTTCATCCCTGTCCTTTTTTTTTTGTGTCAAGTTAGTCCTCAACCCTTCATTTTGTCTCAATTTAGTCCCTCTATTAATTATTTTGGATACAATTGACTATTTTTTCGCTCTTTATTGAAAAATAATAAAATGAATGTTATAAATATTGAAAAATAAGCTATTTTATTATTATTTGGGAATAAAAAAAAAAATTAATCCGAGAATAAAAATAAAAAAATAATTTTTATTTTATCCCAATTATTTTTAATTGAAAAAAAAAGACCAGAATACAATTTCAATAGTCAACATAGTTTTTTATTTATAAAAAAAACTATTTTTAATTTTAATTAAAAATGTTTAATTTGATATCTTAGATTACGATTGATTAGTGCCGCTTGCGCGGACCCACATCATTTAACTAATGTGGGTCCGATCCAGCGAACTAACCAATCGCGAATATGGGACATCAATTGTTTTCTCCTATATATGTAATATAATTGATAAATAAATTTTTTCTCGTGATATGGGTCCGTACAAGCGGTACTGAACAATTGTGAATCTAAGAAATCAAATTAAATATTTTTAATTAAAATTAAAAAAGGGTTTTTTTATAAATAAAAATACTATGTTGACTATTAAAATTGTTATTGTAGTTTTTTTATTTAAAATTAAAAACAACTGTGATAAAATAAAAAATAAAAATGTTTTTATATTATTATTCTAGAATAAAAAAAATATTTTTTTTATCCCAAATAATTATAAAATAGTTTATTTTTTAATATTTATAACATCCATTTTATTATTTTTCAATAAAGAGGGGTAAAATGATCAATTGTATCCCAAATAATTAACATAGGGACTAAATTGAGACAAAATGAAAGGTTGATGACTAAATTGAAACAAAAAAAAAAAAGGTCAGGGGCGAAATTGAGACAAAATGAAACGTTGAGGATGAAGTTGAAATAAAAAAAGAACAGGGACGAAATTGAAACAAGTGAAAAGGTAAGGAATTAATGGGGTAGTTTACTCTAAGATATATATTAATGGATGAAGGACCTTAATAACAATAAAAAGATATTTAAGTAATAGAGAATTAAGGTAAAGGTTATATTCCTTTTTATATTAGAATTTTTAGGATAATGCTTTTCAAGTTTATAAATCTAGTCTCTGTAGTACAATAGTATTTATAAATCTAGTCCGTGTTGTACAATTGCATTTATTTTTTTTATCCGCGCCAATGACACTATTTTTCATGAAATTTTTAATACAGGGACTAAATTTATAAAATTATATGAAATATCCTAATTTTATACACTTTAAATATTATAAGAACCTTTTTTCAAAACTCCCTTTTTAAGTAAACTAGTACCATAAAAAATTAGGGGTTCTTTGAGTTCCGGCGTGATGTTTTCGTAAAAGTAAAAAAAGTAAGAAAACAATAATAATAAGAGAAAAAGGACCAAATATATTGGTGGTTTTGGCAGAGTTGATGAGCATTATGCTAATTTTCCTTTTTAGGTAGTCAATGATGTAGCCTAATATGGGAGGGAACAACAACAACAAAGGCATGCGGATCCTTTCTCCCACACCTCTAAAACAACCGACAGATATTGTTTATCCTTTCTCTCTCCTTAGAAATCTTCTATATATGTCGCACTAATACAAGAAGTATTGCTATTCTACTTGCCTCTTTTTTTCTTTTTGGTCAAACGAATGCCAAAATGATATTGTTGTTCTATTCCACAATCATATTATTACAGCAACATGCTAAAAGGATAAACAAAAGAAAAGACCATAAAAAAATCTCGTTTATAGTTGGATGTCAGAAAATTGATAATAATAACTTTCAAACCAGCACCTCAACAACGAGGAAAAAATGGTGGGATATTATGTAGTCGTACTAGTACACACATAATTTTACCGTAACACAGTTTGATAGATGTGGTGACGTGGCATAAGTGCAATAATGAATCAAATTGTGTTAGCTATATGAATCCCACATTATGGTCAATACATTTATAGGATATCAGTCAAATTGTATCAGTCTAAAATTAGTTCACTCTGATTAATTCACAGTGTGTACTGAAATGAGAGGGTCCGTTTCAACTGAAAGCGACTCCACCAACTCATGATCAGTACACACACTCTCTTTAAGATTAGCCTTCCTCTCATAATTAGCTTCCTTAGTATTTGATGATGATAACGGTAATATTGAAGCTGTTTCTGAAGTAGCAGATGAAGAAGAAGATTGTGTAAGCTCTTTCGCCCTCTCTACTTGAACTCTCCAATCAGTTGTGCAAAGCACATAGAGCATGAAGAAAGCACATGACCCTTGGGCGGCCAACAAGCCCAACCACAGCCCAGTAAACCCCATTTTAGCCCCAAAGCCCATCAAAATGGCCACCGGCATCCCCACCAAGTAAAAAGACCCTAAATTGATGTTAGCCCCCACCGTGGGCCTGGCGCTTCCCCGTAAAACCCCACAGCCCGTTGTCTGCGGGCAGTTCCCAAGCTCGCAAAGGCCCATGATTGGCAAAACCAGCGACGTGAGGCTCAAAATCTCGGGGTCCTGCGTGAAAAAGCGGGCCCATTGGTGTCTCATTAGGGTAGTGAAAATCATGGCCCCGAGCCCCAACCCAGCTGCCAAAAACATGGACACTATGGTTGAGATACGGGCCTTCTCAGGCCGGTTAGCCCCAAGCTCGTTACCGACCCGGGTGGAGACCCCTAGGCTAAGAGATGATGGAAAAACATAAACCAATGAGGTGGTTTGAATGAGAATTCCCATCGAAGCGATGGTTGACTTAGGGTTGATTAATAGTCCACACAGAAGTATCATAAACTCGTACCACCACCACTCGAGACACACGGAAACACAATTAGGTATTGCTAAACTTAAAAGATTAGACCACCCGCGAATGCAATCCATGCTCGGAGAAACCCACGAGTCCTTGTACACGCCGGAGAAGTACACGAACGACATAAGAAAGAGAAACAAATTCAAATTGGTCAAAACCATTGCCATTGCCACCCCGGAAATACCCATCCTGAAATAAACCACTAGCAAGAAATTCAAAGGCACATGAAGCAAAACCGAAACAGCAGAACAACAAGTCAAAGGCAATGTGATGCTTTGAGTCCTCAAATAGACACGGATAGGATGGAGAAGAGAGAGAAAGAATAGGTCAGGAATGGCAAAGAGGATGAAAGTTTGAGCAACGGATGAGATTGCTTCATCTTGGCCACACCACAAGAGGATAGTTTTCATATTTAACCACATAAATGAGATGGGTATGGAAGTGGAGAGAAGTAGGAGGACTGTTCTTTGAAGGGTTAGGCCTAGGAGTTTGAATTGTTTGGCACCATAAGCTTGGCCACAAATGGGTTCCATTCCCATTGCTAGACCGGAGATGACGGAGTAACCGGTGATGTTGGCGAAGCCAATGGAGAGAGAACCTCCGGCGAGCTCGAGTTCTCCGAGGTAACCGAGAAAAAGCATGGAGATCATGGCTCTTGAGTATAAGAGTAGGCCAGTCATAGCTGTGGGGCCTGAGATTTTCCCTATAGCTTTCATTTCTTCCATGGCCTATATGCAACAAACATGCAAGAAAAGTTAGTTTCTTCATAAAAGATAGGCTAAAGTACTTGAATTATGCTTTGCACAAAACCTTTTTTGAATAACCCCATAAAAGGACTCCTTTGTTGCTAAAATCCATAACTTTTGTTTTCCAAAAATAATAAAAAAAAGAGCATTTCCAACAAAATGCTTAATCTAAAGGCTATCTTTTGCACAATAAAAAAATCAATTTGACATTACAAATTTACAGGATTCCATATTTTTGCTCTTGATGTGTTTGATTGGCAAATTGTATTTAGAATACAACATGGTAATGCACGTATAGAACATTTACCCTGCCTTTTTTATAATTTCTTAAGCCTACAATTTTTTTTACTGGTTGAATCAAACACACCCTTATGGTTCTACATTTACACGTAAATACATACATACGTACGTGTGTGTAAGATATTAGAATTTGGTCTTGATAAAAGATAACATTAATTAGGGCGTTACATTTAATACATACACATAGTTACCGTGTATGTGCGTGAGAGAGAGAGATGAGAGAGTGTTGTTTGTGTATGTGTAAATGGGGGTTGTATTATTACCTCAGAAAGGGTTGGCCATCTATGAAGTTGTTGATCATCATCATGAGGATGGGGAAGATCTTCCATTGTTTTGTGGGGGCCTAAGAAATGGTTTTTGTTGGAGGGGACAAATGAGGATGGGGAAGATGGCTTTGGGTTGCACATAACTAGTAACTAACGCTGTATGTTTCTTGTTAGAGAACAAAGGGATGTTAAATAGATGATAATAAGGTTGAAAGTGAAAAAGAGAAACCCTGTTCGAACTTAAGATTTGTTTTGTTTTCTTCTATTGAGGCTTTGAATGGAGAAGAAAGGATAGAAGAAGGGTATATATATACATTACAAGCTTCCCTAACGTGTCAATTTAGCAAGACTCATGAGCGAATGCTATCAAAAAGCGGCTACGAGTTCTTGAGAGAGAGTGAGAGAGGCCCCTACCCTACCCCTCTCTCTCTCTCTCTCTCTCTCTATATATATATATATATATATATATATATATATATGATTCTGCTTGTGAAAACATGTATGTCAGGATTGATGGACGTGTTTTTGAGTGGAGTACCTAAAAAATAGAGCAGGCCACAGTTTTAAGAGGAAGAAGGCTACTGAGTCTTATCTCAAATAGTAATAAGATGGTGAGGTTCAATGTAAATAATTGGGTGACAATATATTTGTTTTTAACCGCCAAAGAGGTTTGAGACCAGTAAGCTTGGTTTTTAATTAATTAAATGGTGTGATGGTGGGTTTTGCTCTAATTTTTTTTAACCTTTTTGCCTGTGTGAGGATAACATTTAAAAGAATCTCTCTCCCTCTCTTTCTCTATAAGGGAGAATAAGAAAGTGATATTTGGAATGCCAAGTGGAGTGAATGGGTTGAAAAGCCATTCAATTCCGCCTAGTTGTTATGAAATGACAAGCATATTGGCATATATACGTGTTTGTGTGTATATGCATATTTGACAGGGCTATTCAGAAGGTTGTCCATGGAAATGTTGGCATGTTGTAAGGCAACCGTTGCATGTTACAATCCTCTCACAACCCATGTGAAGAAGCTATGCATCTATAATCCATTCAAAACCACCAAACACTACCTTGGCTACTTGCCTAATTTGAGAGGTGCATGTTTTGTGTAAAAAAAATATGTTAGGTCCCATCTTTTTCTCGTGGCATTATATATTTAGTTTTTCTTGGCAACCTCTTTTCAAAATTGGATTCTGCAATAAGAACTACTGTTCTTAAAGAAGATTTCACATTCAGTCTAGAGCAGTATTTATTTACAAAAGTTAATAGTCCTCGACACATTTTTGAGTCTTAAAATTGCATAAATATTTATATTTATATAAATCATATGTCAGAATCTTTTCACTACCATTTTCAAAATATTACATTACTAAGAACGTTACCAATAATATTTCCTTTTCTTAATTAGAATACAAAGAACTCCACTTATAACCCACGTCATTTATGACGTGATCCCTTTGGGAGCACATTTTACCATTGAGTGTAAAATGAGAGAGCTTAAACAGAACTGAAGGTAATATTGTAAAAACAATAAACGAAATTTGTGAGGAGATTACCTTCCGTTCTTTTAAGAGAGAAGTGGAAAAGGGATGCAAAGATTTTGTGCAGCAATAAGAGATTTCGTAAGATCTTAAATTCTTATTCAATCGACCTAATCAATAAAGCATGGTCGGTTTTTGGTGGGTCTTTGATGTGGATTTTGTTAGGACCCCTCAATAATTATCAACGGTCCCTCAAATTAGTAATGCACCTAGGTAGTGTGGTTGTTGGTTTAAAACATTACGAGGTTTGCTTCATTCCATGATTGGATCTCTCTCTCTCTCTCTCTCTCATACACACATACACAAGAATAATGATATGACTTAGAAATATTATCCCAAATCATCCCCAAATAGGTTGGGATAGTATTAGATGTTGTACTTTTTACCGTAATAATGACAATACAATACATCAATGCTATGCCAACTCATTTACGAGATGGTGAGGGATATATTTGGAACTCATAACATTAATATATGATGAAGGGTGGTTTACAACGGGGTTCAACACTACTCATTGGTTTGTGTGCGATCTCTCATTTACTATAAATATGTGTGATCCATCAACGTGTCCCTTATTTCTTTATTAATCATATTCTTAATACAAATCTCTCATATTATGATTATTATCGTCCAAAAATAGATTCAAGGTTGGGTCTTAGTTAGGTGAAAATTCAATCAGAGATAACAAATAATGCATAAATAATGTATGAATAGAGATGGAGACAAGGATAAGAAGACTAACACCAAGAGATACGTAGTTCAGGCCTTAATAATGAACTTACATCCACATGTTGCATTGTTGCACTAGTATTAGATTAGTACAATGGCGTAGTATCTTAGTTCAGACAATAAGAATGTTGAAATATCCTTGCTTAATCAATGGGTTAGATGGGTGATTGCTTGCCTACCTAGATCCTTATGGGGGATCCGACATTTTATAGTGAATTACCGTGAGGGAATGTTTGCTCGCCGATATGGGTCAGGTTGGATCATCTTGCTAATGGAACACTCACGAATACTTTAATATTTCACCCATTAAGGGAAGGTTCTGTACATGCTGACTGTCTGACATTCCACACACTTGTTGTTAACCAGTCATTAACATTACAAGCGATCGATTTGCCTTGCTAGAGTCCACCCTATGTGCCAATGTGAAAAGGAGGCTGAGCTCTTTACAGATCCAAGGTCCCTCTTTGGCATCTGTTCGGTCGGGAACGAGGTCTTTCACACTATTTGAGCGGTTTTATACAATTCTCTTTTTATCCCAGGTTGTTAAAAAACATGGTATAACAAAAGCCCGCAAGACTTTGCTCAAGATTGCCAAGAAGTGGGTGAAGTTTTTAACAAATGGTCCCTGTGGCCATCCCCCAAATAGACCCCCTCGCGACGCGGCGGGATAGGATCCCTCTAGGTCTCGCACGTCCCTCTCGGGAGAGCTTCGACCGACGTCGGTGAATGAGGTGAAAAAATGTAGAGAGATAGAGCCGCCAGTCTATTTTACTCAAAACAGACAAAAGAAAAGGGAGCCATTCCGAAGGACAGCATCCAAAGACATACTAATACATACGAAACCAAAATGATTCAAAAAGGGTCCGGAGGCTAAGTTACGAAATGGGAAGGTATTAGGCACCCATTCCGCCACTACGGTCTCTCATGGGTTGTTGCTATTTTCCTTTATTTCCCCGTGATATGTGTGCATGTGTATATGTAGCGGAGATAGGAATCATCGACTTGTATCATGGAAGAGATAAAGAGAGTCATCCATAGGAATGTTCCTAAAAAGTAATATTAGAAAATATGATTTATGCGATTATCCCAGCGTCGATCATTATAAGGGAATGATAACGCATGTGGAATAATACGCCACTAAGAACAAATATATGTATATGTAAATATATATAATCTAAGAGAATTGAGTTTAGAGAAGATAGAGAATGAGAGAAAAAGTAAGAATAGGACTCGAGTCTCGAGTTTTATCCAGAGACGCCTACGTAGCCTATAGAGGCATCAAAGTCCACGTAGTTTGCATGCAAAACGAGGGGTGGGATTTATGCCATAAATCCAATCGAGGACTTCTCTTATATGCGTGTGGGTATAAAAAAGTGTTTTAGTTATGAGAGAAGTGTGAGAATTCCCGTTTGGAATTTATGAGCAAATCCTCTTTTTTCTTGTTTTTTTGAGTTTTTATTTATATGAAAATAAGAGATGTGCAATAATACCAAATAAAAAGTATATCAGGATATGTGAGATGAGAGAATAAAAGTGATAAGTAATAAAACAAGTTAATGAAAATTTATGAGAATTTAAGGGGAGAGTTGAAAGAGTTGGACCTTCTTGGAGATCTTGAGCTTGATCTTGGATGTTGGAGAGCAGCCCTTGCACTTGGATGATGATGGAGGGTACTTAATTCACCAAGTTTGATAAAAAGGATGATGAAAAGAGAAGGTTGGAAAGAGATTTAGATGTGGAAATCACGCTGACTTCGAGAGAGGTTTTCTAGATTCCCTGAGAGTGATGTATTTCAGATCTGGGATCCTTTTGCAATGTTGTCAAGCCCTCCTTTTTATAGGCCCAGGGTATTTTTGATTGGCATACCCTGGTCCTGCCAATCAACAGGTGCGTTTAGGCACACTACCGATAGGCAGGGTCTGAGACCTGTCGTTTGACATTCTCTTTCAGTCTCCTTCGAAAAATCGGTCGCTAAGCGCAAACCGTTGATCCGAATCGCGCACGAGGTGAACCGTTGGAAAGGTAATTCAGATACCTCCGAAATTCCTTAGACTGATCCTGAGTTTGGGAGTTGACTTTGGGTGAAATGTGGCTCGGAAGTGCTCGTCGGTCCTTTGGATGGGAAAACTTTGGACGCAAATGGATCGTTCGTCCGTATGGTAAGTCAAAATCGCGCACGGGGCAGATCGTTGGAAAGGTTAGGAGGTGTACTTCGACATTCCAAAGAGTTTGACCCGATTTGGGGAGTTGACTTTGGTCAATCGGGCCCTGAAAGCATTCGATGACCTCTTGGAGTAAAACGGATCATTCATCCGTACCGTAAGTCAGAATCATGCACGGGGCATCCTGTTTGAAGATTCATTCAGTATCGGTCAAACTAAAGAGTTGACTTTGGTCAAACGAAGCCCGGGAGCACCCGGTGGCCTCTTGATCGGGTTTCGGGGGAAAACGGATCGTTCGTCCGCATGGTAAGTCAGAATCGCGCATGGAACGAACCGTTGGAAAGGGGTTTCAACGCCCTTTGAAGATTCATTCAGTCTCGGCCGAGCTGAAGAGTTTAACTTTTGGTCAAATGGAGCCTGGGAGCATTCGATGGCCTCTAGGTCAATACCTGGGGTATGGCTTGGGTTTGCAATGATGAAGGGGGGTGCTAGGGACCTTAGGAGAAGTTAGGGGGTATTAGAATGGGGTGTCTACAGAGCCCCTCGACGGGTGAGTTTGAAACAAACGATAGTGGTCGAATAGACACCACATGATGCCTTTGAGAGAGTATGACCAGAGGGTCGAGGTCGATTCTGAGGACCTAAGGATGAGGATGACCGATTCTGGGGGTCGAAGTTAATTCTAAGGGCTTAGAGATGAGGGTGATCGATTCTACAGGTCGAAGCCAATTCTGAGGGCTTGGAGATGAGGGCGACCGATTCTGCAGGTCGAAGCCAATTCTGAGGGCTTAAAGGGGCATGTTGGGGGTGGTCTTAAAGGAGAGATTTAGGTCAATTTCGAGGACTTACAGCAATGATGGGTGTGGACAATTCTGCGTGTCGAAGCCGATTCTGAGGGCTTAGGGTGAGATGATCAATTCTGTGGGTCGAAGCCAATTCTGCGGGCTTAAGTTGGGATGACCAATTCTGCGAGTCGAAGACAATTCTGTGGGCTTAAGGTGAGATGACCAATTCTGTGGATCGAAGCCAATTCTGTGGGCTTAAGGTGAGATGACCAATTCTACGGGTCAAAGCCAATTCTGCGGGCTGGGAGATGAGGGCGACCGATTCTATGGGTCGAAGCCAATTCTGAGGGCTTGGAGATGAGGGTGATCAATTCTGCAGGTCGAAGCCAATTCTGAGGGCTTGGAGATAAGGAGAACGATTTTGTGGGTTGAAGCCAATTCTGAGGGCTTTGAGATGAGGATGACCGATTCTGCGGGTCGAAGCCAATTCTAAGGGCTTGGAGATGAGGGCAACCGATTCTGTGGGTCAAAGCCAATTTTGAGGGCTTATGTTGTGATGACTAATTCTGCGGGCTTAAGGTGAGATGGCCAATTCTGCAGGCTCATGTTGAGATGACCAATTCTGCGGATCGAAGCCAATTTTGAGGGCTTAAGTGGATATGACCAATTCTGCGGACTTAAGTGGATATGACCAATTCTGCGGGTCGAAGCTAATTCTGTGTGTTAAGTCAAAAAGTTATTGGGAAACTCTGCTAGAAAAATTACCTCGTGATTTTGATTTGAGCCGGGGAGCCGATTGCTGGGGAAATTCTTGTGTTTTTTGGAGACTGTACCTGGGAAACAACCAATCTGATGCTGGGGAAGTGATTAGGTGGTCTAGGGTTCAGACGTATTTCTTGGGGATATTTGAGACCTTTGGGAAATAGGATATGATCCTGCAGTTTTGGATATTTTGGAGGTCCTCTGTGATGTTGTCGGATAGAGATTCGCTTGGTTTTTGAGAGTTCCGCTAGGGAAATAGTGATTTCGCTTGAGGGAGTGTGAAATTTTCTTGGTGAAAATGTTCTAAATCCTTTTTGGGATTTTTAGGAATTTTGTGAGGATTTTTCAGGGTTTCTTGATATTTTTGGGGAATTTTTATTCAAAATTTTAAGGGGGGTGCTGGTCGGCATGGTGTAGAGGGGGCCATTTGGTAGTGGTACGGACTTTTGGATTGCCTCAGGAAGGTAAAGGGTCAGTGCCGATCGGTAGATGGTGGGTCAGTGCCGATCAGCATGACCCTTAGCATCCTATATAAAGGGGGCGAATTCCCTTCATTTTTCACAACTTCTTGCCTTCTCTTTTTCTGCGATTTTCCTCTGCGAATCATTCTATCATTCCGTGGTCTAAAAAATGGCCGCTTTTGTGAGCACTGCAGTTCATAGGGAATGGTTGGCTGTTAATGACTGGGCAAACGTGGAGTGGAGGGCCATAACACCTCTTTCTTTGGGGAGCGATAACTCCTTTGATGCGTTCGAGCCGGTTGCGAATGAGCAGATCTTACTGCGGGAGACGTTGTGTCGTCGCTCTTCGAGGTGGTGAACCCTGGGGGTTATGTAAGTAAAATGACTTTTGGCATTCTCTTTTGTGTTGTCATCTTTTCTTGGATTATGACAAGGTTTTTATCTTTTGGCAGTCTGATGTCTCTTTAAAGAACATGCGTGCCCATGGGACGACGGGGCTTAAGGATATCTGGGAGCATATTCCACTTGTGGTGCATTAAGTGGTATCCTCAATAGACTTTGGGAGGTTGGCGTCTTTGCTAGATGAGACGCCTCGTTCGACGGCAGTCTTATGCGCTCTCGGGGAGAGGTGGTGGGATACTACCCACACCTTTCATTTTGGTTTCGGGGAGATAACCGTGACTCCCATAGATGTGCAACAGCTGCTGGGGCTAGATTGTGATGGGGAGCAGATAGAGGTAACGCTCCCTTCGGGTGAGACCGGAGGCGGTGCGGGCGGCGCTCGGTGACATGGGGAGGATAGTATATGAGGATTCCATTCGGTTATCCCTATTGAAGGATATTTTGTTGGGTAGGGTGGCTGACGTGGAGGACAGGATGTAGGTGGGGCAGATGGCCCGATTATTTATCTTGCTAGTGCTGGGGGGCTTTATGGCGGGGTCGAGCGGAGATGTCATCCACTTATGGTTCTTACCATACTTGAGTCCCTTTATATGATTAGGGGAGCCTGACTTTGGCAACCCTCTATTTTTCTTTGGATGCATTCAGCCGGTGTTGCCGATAGACTTTTACTGGAGCCATGTATCTTCTCGAGGTATTCTTTAATTTGAACATTTTGCTTTCATGTATTCACACGTTCCTTACGCGTCTCATTTTTTGATTACAAGTTCTTGTCCTTGGTAAATGTGGTTTCATGAGGTGATTGGGTGTAATACCCAGCTGAATGCTCTGAAGGATGAGACTGTTGGGGACTTATGCCAGTTGTATCGATGGCGCAAGGCCAATCGGCAGTCGAGGGGATCTCTTTCTCTAGAGGCAGTGCGTCAGGTCTTGAATAGCCTGACTAGTGATAGGGTAAAACTTTTCCTTCCTTAGTTCTGTTCTTTGTATGATCTGATTTTATATTAGCTTATACTTGCTTGGGATTTCCAGGTGACCTTTTACCCTTGGGGGATTGCTATTCAGGATACGGGGTTGAGTGGGGTGAACGCACAGCTGCGGCGCTTACTAGCGCATGAGTTTGGCCACTCTTGGTATCTAGGGGAGAGGGTGGTTCAACAGATCACTGAGGAGGAGATGGTGGTGCCACCTGCGTGACCTCCTATGTCTATGAGGCGGGAGCGACTGTTGCCAGAGGATGTGAGGATCGCGGCGATGATCGATGAGTCTTACCTGTTGTACACTGATACGGCTGCGTCATACGATTACATGGACTTTGTGACGAGCTGGCTGATGGTGCCCAATATATATGATGCCTTGACTTTCCCTCCCGTGGGTTTGAGTCGGCCAGTGGGGTCCTCCCACAGTGGTGTTGGTCCGTCGATGTCTACGGCGACTTCGGAGGTTCCCCTCGTGCGGTTGCATACTCCTTCGTACAACATCCGACGGGCTGATGGAGGGATGGTGCTTATGTTGCACTGTCCTCATGCGATGGATCCGAAGGAGCTGGGCTTGACAGAGGAGGTCCTTCGTCCTGCGGTACACTTTTTTGTTCCTCTCTTTCTTTTCTATTTCTTTTCCTTCTTTGATACTGATTTCGTCCTTTTTTTATAGTAAATCCGGGTGTCGACCACTTAGCTGAGGGACATCAGGGACTGTATATCTTTGGCGGCTGCCCAAATTTGGGATGCGGTCCCGGTTCCTTCTTTCTTGGTACCGTCTGCTTCATCTAGGGAGGAGTCTGGCTCGATTAGCGGTGGTGCGTCATCTCGTCGCAGGGGAAAGAGAGAGCGTCACAGGGCTGAAGTTTAGGTTAAAGGGAGAGAGAGAGAGAATGTGGGTTCGGGCTATGTCCCGCTGCTTTTCTTTATTTTATGCAAAATTTAATGTAACACAGAAAAACATATATATGCAATGCAATGGGCTTTTTTATTATCTTTTGTTAATGATGAATGAATGCATGCACGTGTGCTTTTTACTTTGCTGCTGAGACCGTAAAAAGAGATAGTTTTGGTATTTTGAAGGAATTTTTTAAAGGTGAGAAATTATACGAGGGATTTTTGAAATTCTATTGAGAATATCAATTTATTTTTAATGAGTTTTTGATTTGACAAAAGAGGAAAAAGGAAAATTTCCAAAAATAGGCATTTACCGATCAACAAGCACCTTGTCCTGCTTATTGGAAGGTCAGTCCAGTCCCATCAACTCAAAGCTTTGATTAGTACCCTCTTCAGCCTTTGGTACCTTGTGGGGCAGGATTTCTTCCGATTTTTGCACGGGTTATGTCTTTTGTGGGGAGTTTTCAAGTACAAAAGAGGGGTAAGAGGGGAGTGTTTTTCTCACACCTTCACATTCTTAATTTCTTGTTATATGAGATGGATCTTCCTGGTAGTGTTGAGCTTGCCAACTACCTCGAGACTTTAGAGGCGATGTGCTCTTATAATGTCGACTATGATGCTTACAACATGCGTTAAGTTTCTTTATGGCATAATCGTCCCATAAAGCGGAACATGCTGATGGCGGTGGTACGATTCTCGTACCCCGAAGACCATGTATTACACTTTGGGCTGGATGAGGTTTGTCCTACCTATCAAGAGTTTTCTTCCATGCTTGGGATAAATCCCAGCGTTGTTGCGACTTTTCCTGAAGTTTCCCGTTCTCCCAGGGATTTGTTGGCCGAGCTTCTTCTTATTTTGCCTTCGGTGGCTAGGCCACTAGTCGTTAGAGGAACTATCTCCCTTTTGGCGGTGTTATAATCCATGCATTTGTAGGAGGTTGGTGATGCTGGATACGCCGGAGCCATTGTTCTGGGATTGGTTTCAAAATTACTGCTGGTGACTGGGGAACTGCTGGTGGACCCACAACTTGCAACCGTTACTTCATGGATGTCATACTGTCGCAATCCTGCGGCGATGATATTGGCGAAGACTTTAAATGGCATGGATGACTGGCGAGAAGGTCTCTCTGACTTTTTGAGGGGTAGCCCTATGATGTTGTTCATGTGGTTGTCTGAAAGGTTTTATCTGGTGACTCCTCCAGAATATCCTTTGTCGGCTGTACCCAACTTCTTCTCATGTCATTTCATCAACATTCGCTTGGATATTGAGAGCTGGGAGAATTGGTTTGTGGAGCATGGGTCTCTAAATATGTACTGGTTAGTGCCTTGGTGGGGACGACTGCTGCCTATTCTGGAGCTGGGAGAATATCCGTACGTTCGGCTGGTTGGTCTCAGACAAACCTCTTTCTATTTCTCTTGGCAGCTTCTGCGCCAATTTGGCTGGGAGCAGGTCGTGCCATCTCGGACACTTGATTTCTTTTCGATAGAAGATTTGACAGAGCACCTGCACATGCGTCTTGGCTTTTATGGGAGAGTCGGCGTCCGTCGACCCATCCCTCTTAGTCTGTAGGGAGAGTTTGGCACATCCTTGGGGATTATATGAAGTGGTTGTGGAGGAGAGTGGTCAGCAAGATGTTGGAAGTGTAGACTGGATAATGGTGGATTGCCTTATCTGATACCATAGAGGGAGGTGTGGTAGTTTTTTTAAGCTGGTTCGAGCTTATCGGTCCATGGAGCATCTGCGACACTCTATTCAGGTAGGGGGAGCTTGGGGACCCCAGGATGTAGATGATAATGACGGAGCAGTCTCCTCTGGTAGCTGTGGATAGGACTTTGGGGGGGGAGTTTATTTTGTACTGGGGAATAAGTTTAGGAATTTATTTGTCTTTTTTAGGAAAGTATGGATGAGGGGGTTATCCATTCCTTTTCTTAAGTAATTGCACTGTAATTTCTTATTAATGAAATAAACAAGTTTTTGATCATCCAGCTGTGACTTTTGATGAATTTTGTATTTTTGAATTATCTATACCGATCGCTAAGGCATTCATAATCCTTTTGCTCAAATATATGTTAGAATAAACTGTTGTTCTCGGAGATAAGAAAAGAATAGTTTTTTGTAAAGAAGAAAGGGTCGTGCTCATGTAAGATGTACGAGCTGCCTACGTACCTTTGGGGGTTTTTGAAAAGTTTTAATTTTCTTGAAAATTATTTTTGCAGAGGATCAGACCCACGTAGTTCTGGGTAGAGGGAAATGAAGAGATATTTTTTTAAAATAGAAGGGAGATGAGAAGAGTTGTAGCGCACCGAGATTTCGAACTAGGGGTAAAATTTCTTGAGGTGGCCTAGGTTGACTGGATAAGCCATCTCTTCTCCATCTAGATCGGTGAGCATGGTGGCACCAACGAACAAGATCTTCTTGACAATGTATGGGCCGCTCCAATTGGGCTTGAATTTCCCTCTGGGGTCCCAGATGGGTTCTATTATTTCTTTGAGGGATAAATCTCCCTCTCAAACACCGCAGTCCTTGAATCTCTTATTAAATGAATGTACTATTCGGCGATGGTACCCTTGTATGTGATATAACACCTTCAGTCTCCTTTCGTCCAAGAGTAACAACTCGTCAAGGTGGCTTTGATGCCAGTCTTCCTCACCGACCTTTCTTTCAAGCATGACGCGTAACGAGGGTATTTCTAGCTCCACGGGTAGGATTGCTTCCATGCCGTACACTAGAGAGTAAGGGGTAGTCCCAGTAGAGGTTCGTATTAAGGTTCGATATCCCCAGAGGGCGTATGGGATTCGATCGGTCCAATCTCGATAGATTTTAGTCATCTTACTGATGATGGATTTGAGGTTTTTATTAACGAGTTCGACTGCACCATTGGTTTGAGGTCAGTACGGAGAAGATTTGTGTATTTGGATCCCATACTCGTTAAAAACCCCTGTGTCTTCTGCCTCGAAATGCAACCCATTATCTGACACTAGCTCGTATGGGAACCCATATCGGCAGATAATGTTTTTCTTGATGAATTTGGTCACTTTCGTAGCATTCAGGACTGCGTATGACTCGGCTTCGACCCATTTGGTGAAGTAATCAATAGCAACTAGGATGAACTCATGCCCGTTGAAAGCCTTCGGTGTAACCTTCCCTATGATGTCGATACCCCAGGTGGAGAATGACTAGGGAGAAGTCATGTTATATAATTCATGCAGAGGCAGATGTTGAAGGTTGGAGAACTGTTAATATTTGAGGCATCTTCGAACATAGGTGGTGCAATCCTGGGTCATGGTGGTACAGTAGTAGACTTATCGGATGATCTTCTTTACAAGCATGTGACCGTTCATGTGGGGTCCACATTCGTCGCTGTTGATTTTCTGCATTACCTCTTCAATGTCAGGCCCTGTGATGCAGTGTAGATGGGTTCCATCGAAGTTTCTTTTGAACAGTGCTTTGTGACATATGTTGTACTGGGTGGCCAGTCTTCGTAGGGTTACTCGGTCTTTCTTGTTGGAACCCTCAGGATACTTACCATGTTTGAGGAGGTGCCAGATATCATAATACCAGCAATTGGATAGCTCGGGATCTTCTACGGTGACGAGCTCAATGTGGTAGCAGTGGGTAGGTTTATCTTGCTTTTGAATCAGGAAGGGGGCCATTATTATTCCTTCGGGCATTTCGACCATGGAGGCCAAGGTAGCAAGGGCATTAACTAGGTTATTCTTTGATCAAGGTAGGTAATGGAAGCTGATGTCTTGGAATTGGGAGGTTAGTTCCTCTAAGTAGTCATGGAAGGATTGGAGCTTCTCGTCCTTGTCCTTCCACTTCCTAAGCACTTGACCGATGATGAGGGCAGAATCCCCGTCAACATATAGGTATTGAATGCCTTTCTTGAGAGTAACTTTGAGGCTTACCGTGCATGCCTCATATTTAGTCATGTTGTTGGTGCACGAGAAATCCAACTTGATGGTGATGGGAGTGTGGGAGTCATCCGGGGCAATCATAAGTATCCCAATGCCATATCCCTTTTTATTGGAAGTTCCGTCAAAGAACATTTACCACCGGAGATTGTCTTGGGCGATGCAAAGGATGTTTTCATCTGGGAATTCGGAGAGCCAGCCATCAGCTTCATCCATGGGGTAATTAGTGAGGTAGTCAGAGATGGCTCTTCCTTTGATGGCTTTCTGTGTGACGTACACAATATCGAAATCGGCTAGGAGCATCAACCACCTGGACATTCGGCTGGATAAGGAAGATTTCTTAAGCAGGTACTTGATGGGGTCCATTCGGGATATAAGTTTAATGGGAAAGGCGAGCATGTAGTGCTTCAACTTTTGAGTGAACTGGATAAGCGCGACGTATGCCTTTTCTAAAGCAGTATAGTTAACTTCGTATCCGGCCAATTTACGACTGGCGTAATAGATGGCTCTTTATTTGCGGGAATCTTCAAGGTATTGGGCTAGAAAAGGCCTAGCTACAGTGTCGATTATGGTTAGGTATAGGAGCAAGGGAAGACCAGGCTGTGGTGGCATGAGTACCAGAGGTTGAGTCAGGTATTGTTTGATTCAATCGAAGGCTTCTTGGCAGGCCTCATTCTAAAACTTGGTTGAATCTTTTCGGAGTGGTTTGAAAATGGGTTCGTAAATGGAGGTTAACTGGCTAATGAATCGGCTGATGTATTATAATTTCCCAAGGAAACCTCAGACTTCTTTCTCCATTTGGGGAGGTGGCATCTCAAGTATGGCTTTCAACATGGCAGGATATGCTTCTATCCCTTTCTCACTAATCATGAATCCCAAGAGTTTTCCTTTTGTAACGTCGAAGACACATTTCTGTGGATTGAGTCTCATCTGATACTATCACAGTCGTTCGAAGAACTTTCGGAGAGAGGGAACATGTCCTTCTCTAGTCTTGGATTTGATAATCATATCATCCACATAGACCTCAACTTCTTTCTGAATCAAATCGTGCAGGATGGTTGTGGTAGCCCTCTGGTAGGTAGCCCCAATGTTCTTGAGACCAAATGGTATGACAGTGTAGCAAAAGGTTCCCCATGGGGTGATGAAAGCGATTTTTTCTTGATGATATGGGTGCATTTTGATTTGGTTGTATCCGAAAAAACCATCAATGAATGACTTGAGAGCATGACTGGCCGTATTATCCACGATCATGTCGATATTGGGTAGTGGGTAATCATCCTTTGGAGAGGCTTTGCTCAAATCTCGATAGTCTACACACATATGAACTTTCCCTCCTGATTTTGGCACAGGCACTATGTTGGCTAGCCATGTGTGATATTCGATCACACAAATGAATCCCACGTTCAGCTGTTTGACCACCTCTTCTTTGACTTTGAGTGACCATTCGGTATAGAGCTTTCTCAACTTTTTCTTAATCGTCTTATAATCTGGAAGAGTTGGGATCTCATATTGATCTATTTTAGGATCAATGCCAAGCATATCCTCATAGGACCATGCGAAGACATCTATGAATTCCTTCAGTAATACTTCGAGTTGTGCGCGCTCATGCTCGTCAAAGGTAGCCCCTATCCTAATATCGCGTAGTTGGCTACTAGAACCGAAGTTAATAACAATAGTCTCTTCTTCATTAACTTGAATGCGGTTATGTTGTTTATTATTAACCTTATTTAGATCAGTTAAGAATTATTCATTTGCAAAATCATTATCATCAAAAGTTTGATTAAAATCTAAACAATTAATGTAAGGTATATCAAGATACTCAAAATCTTCATTTATTTCATTGATATGAAAAATAGCATTGAGAACCTCATCAAAGGAGGTCTCGATTACACTTGATCAAGGATAGACAACAGAAGAGGAAATGAGGTAAACATTGGGGTTAGGTGGTATTTTAACAAGTAGAACTGGCCAGCATGCCAGTTGAGGAGAGTTGTATAAGCAGCTTTAATCAAGTGGGATGGATCCAGAGATGTAGTGCTTTAATGAACCATGCATAGTATCATCCCCAATGTCTGCAAGTTGAACAAGTCCTCGGAGTCACTTTCCTTAGTCTCTTCGGTATCTTTGATGGACAGTTGTACATGGTGTTGGGAACTTTCTACCCATGGGTAGCTGTCTTGAAAAAATATCTCCATTTCGGGTTTCATCTTCTTGTTTGTGTGGTCATACCATAGTTCCGGAAAGACAAAAAATGGGAAGTCCTCACCCTCTTTGATGAATCTTCCATTCAAGGAGTCACCTGGCATAGTCTGGATGCAGTCTAATTTTCTCTTTGGTCAATACTGGCGGACCATTTTGAGCTCTTGTTGTGATGGTTGATACCCCAAACCACAAGGAGGGAAAGCTTTCTTCAGTTCAACGGGATCATGTATCCCTTGATGTCTTTGTCCTAGCCCCAGTCCGGGCATGAAGTGCATATTTTTGAACATATGAATCACATTGATGTTGCCATGAGGGTCGGATTCTAGACAAACCCTTTCTTTGAAATCATACCCTTCCGGAAGTAGGAATGACTCAAATGGAATCCTGATAGGAGCATATCATTTGACCCGTGCTGTATCTCAAGGATTGGATTGCTGGTGCTTGCACCCTCGGCATTAGCATCATCGCCCAAGATGGTGACCCGTCCGTCGGTGAAAAACTTCAATTTATGATGGAGTGAGGAAGACACGCCCTTGATACTGTGGAACCAAGGTCATCCGAGCAACAGGTTGAAATAAGATGGGATGTAAATAACTTGGAATTCAACGATAGGGTTTATAGGGCCAGCCCCTATTATAAGTTTTATGGATACCATTACCTCCCGACGGGTATTATCATAGGCACGTACAGTAGGGGAGGTTGGAATGAGGTCACTTTCATTCAGTCCTAAGCATCGGAAGGTCCTTAGTGGGCAAACATTTAAGGCGGATCCATTATCGGCAAGAGAGAGTGGTACGACCTTCCCCATAACTTTGACGGAGATGTTAAGTGCATGATTGTGGTTTGGCCCAATTATGGGGATTTTTTCTTCAAAAAATGATAACATTCGGGTAGAGGTCAAGGATCTGATCAAATTTACCGCTTCTTCTGGTGTAGTATAAGGAGGAACTGTGGGTCCAGTGAGCAACTTGGTCAAAGCGTTTTTATGCAGCTGAGAAGACATGAAAAACCTCCATAGAGTGATGTTAGCTTGAGTTTTATTTAGTTGATCGAGGATCTTGCTCTCCTCGAGGGTCATTTCTGGCATAGGAAGGTTTTCAACGCCCTTACCCTTGCTATTGGGTGGTAGTGAGCTTGGGATCTGGTAATGCCTCCCTGATCTGGTCATGTGATTTACTGAAGAAGATAAGAACATGGACCCTATTTCTTCGTCAATCTGGGGTTGTTCTGCCATTTTGTTTATTTCTTCGAGGAACTCCTCAAATGATATCATCCCACACATGTCAGCTACTGGGCCAGTTTTCTCGAAAATTTGTTCTTCATTCGAATCTCCGAATTCTTCCCCCTATCCGGTGGCAACAATTCTGTCTTTCCATGTAAAGTCAATGCATTCCACAACTTCAATGGCTTCTACATATAGGTCTTCCCATTCTATGGGGATATGTAAGGGTGAGGGGACCAGGTGCCCTTGCAATTTCAGAGTATCAAGTAACTCGGTCATATTGCAGATGTCATTGGTTTTCCTGAATAATCCTGTCATGATCTGGACAACATCATCTAGGCTGACTTCATCGGTCAGTACTACCCAATGGTATGACTCTCGGGCCCATTTTCGTGCTTCCAAGAACAGCATACTGAACCTCTGGCAATCAATGGTCATTTATGAGGGCAATTTCAGCCCGAACTCCAAGAGTTGGTTTAACACTTTTGATAATTCCATACTTCCATTTTCGGAACGAGTACGGATGATGATGCATGCTCTAGTAAGGAGTGACAGTGCCTGATCAGCCAAGCTAGTAGGGTGTAGGAGGAAATATGGTCAAGTTTGGAGAGGTTTAGGAGAGTATATGGGTGTGATTTGAGTTGAGGGATCAAATTCTAAGTTCTCTTCTAGGAAGATGGCATTGGCATGATTTGGGAGTGGGTTGTGAGTAGTATTTGACTTAGGATTAGCTGGTGGGGCAATGGTACCACGGTCAATTAGATCTTGGATTATATTTCGGAGGTGAAAGCATTGGTCAGTGGTATGGCCAGCAGTTTGGTGAAAGGAGCAATGGACATCTGCCTTGAAGTTTCTTGGGAGTGGATTCGGCAATGGACGAGGGTCCAAGGGTTTGATAAGGTTTTGGCTTAGCAGGGATTGATAAACTTTGGAGATGGGAGTATAGAGCTCGGTGTATTCTTTTTAGACTGGGACGGGGCGGATTTTGGGTGCCCATGAAGTGGTCGGTTGAGAGATGTTGTTGATGGTTGAGACTGCAGTACTGATAGGTTTGTCATATTTTCTGGGGGTAAACTGTATGAACACCTTCTTTGGTTCAACTTCTGTTTTAGAAAGACCTTCCTTGATTTTTACTCCTGCTTCTCTGAGAGCTCGAAAGTGGGGATATTATTGTCCTCCCATCATTTCTCGGACATGGGGCAAGAAGTTTCTCTTTACTATGCTGACTTGTTCTTCCTCGGAAGGTCGATTGGTCATGGTAGCTGCTCTTTCCCTCCATCGGGCTATGAAGTTACTGACTGATTCCCCAGATTTCTATTTGAGTAGCTGTAAATCACGACGAGTGACCTTAAGCTCTTCGTTATATTTGTACTGCGACATGAATTCTTAGTCTACATCCTCCCAACTACGGATTTTGGACCCCTCGAGAGACAAAAACCATCGAAGAGCGCTATCCTTCAAAGTTTGCTGAAACGATTGGGCCATCACCTCTTCAGAAGACCCTGGGAGAGTCATGGCACGGTGATAACTGCGAAGATGGACAATCGGGGGTCCACTTCCTCCAAATTTCTCGATATTCGGCATCTTGAACTTCTCGGGTAACCTTACCTTAGGATAAAGAGACATGTGGGTGTAGTTCATGTAAGTCCCACAGATTCTGACTTGGTCTAAATTCTTAGTTAGAATCTTAAGATCTTCTTTAAATTTGTTAAACTCCTCCCCTTTCGGATTAACGTTCATAGGCAAGTTAGCCCTAGGCTGGGCAAGATTCGACATAGGAAGCTGGGCAGGCGCAGGCCTATTAACTGGAGGGACATGGGGAGCGTGATGATATTCTTAGGGAACCCATATAGGCTCGAGTGTACCCATAGCGCAAGGGAATAGGGCCTCGGCTCTTGAGGAACTAGAACCTAGTTTCGTTGCATCTCCCGGACCTCAGTCTGAAGGTTGTCAATCTTGAACATGAGCTGAGCTAAAACTACCATCAGATCTGGTTGCACAACTGGTGCTTGATCTGTGTTCTCCATGGAAAGCGAATGGATACCGGACCAGGATGAAGTAACAGGGGAACGAACATAACTCCGGGGTGATTTGACTGAAGACCGAAGCTAATAAGGAGCCAGGGCAAGGGCGTGCGATTGACTTGAGTAGGCGTAAAATGGGATTTATTTTTGAGAAAAGGAATGAGAATATTTCTGACATTTTTTTCTTTTTGAGATTGAAAGACAAAATATTTTTGGATTTTTGATAAAGAAAAGAAAATTATTTTTGGATTTTTGATAAAGAAGTGAGATTTTTTGTTTTTTTTGGATTTTCGATAAAGAAAGTTAGAATGTATTATTTTTTGGATTGTTGATAAAGAAAGGAGGAATGTTTTTTTTTATAGATTTTTTTGGGAGACGGTCTCAGCATGATTATTATGATTATTAAGTTCTCACTTTTATTAAATTCTCCTAAATGAAAAATGAAATGCCGAACGGGACTCGAGCCTGGAAAAGTTGGGTTTAACATATGCAAAGCTATGGCTGGACTTGTAACCAGGCTCACGGGCAGGGTCCCGTTTTAAAAATGCGCAAAAATTGGGCGGTGGGCCGAACCGGAATTTCGACAGAGTTTCGGGTGGAAGATGGAAATTTAATTTGTGTCTCCTAGGCTTGACACCTAAATGCGGGCATGCAGTTGGTTGGGTGAATCGGAAAGGGTTCCCCCCTTTGGCGTGACTTCCACGAAATACGACTTGCTCTTGCGGGCAACCCGTACGTGTGGACAAGCCATTTGATATACCTGAGTGTACGTGAATTGGCTCACCATATACCTCATGGGGACGGTATGTGTGAGGGAAAATTCGATATACTCGGCATACATGAATGAGTTCCCTACGATATACCTCCCGTCATGACTTCGGTCAAGCGGTACGATGCGGGGGAACCGCTCGATATACGTCGAAGGTACTTGGCCAATGGAAGGTGAGAGTCATTTCGCTTAGGCTAACTGCGACCTGCCAGACTAGCGCCCATCATGAAGTGACCCTACAGTTAATGGTCCTCGTGTCCATCCCCAGGATAGATCCCCTCGCGGTGCGGCGGGAGAGGATCCCTCTAGGTCTCGCGCATCCCTTTGGGAAGAGCTTCGGCCGGCGTCGATGAATGAGGTGAAAAAATGTAGAGAGATAGAGTCACCAGTCTATTTTAATCAAAACAAACAAAATAAAAGGGAGCCATCCCGAAGGACAACATCCAAAGACATATTGATACATATGGAACCAAAGTGATTAAAAAAGGGTCCGGAGGCTAAGTTACGAAATGGGAAGGTGCTAGGTACCCATTTCGCCCTTACGGTCTCTCATAGGTTATTGATATTTTCCTTTATTTCCCCGTGATATGTGTGCATGTATATATGTAGAGGAGATAGGAACCATCGACTTGTATCATGGAAGAGATAAAGCGAGTCATCCATATGAATGTTCCTAAAAAGTAATATTAAAAAATAGGATTTATGCGATTATCCTAGCGTCGATCATTATAAGGGAATGATAACGCATGTGGAATAATACGCCACTAAGAACAAATATATATATATGTAAATATATATAATCTAAGAGAATTGAGTTTAGAGAAGATAGAGAATGAGAGAAAAAGTAAGAATAGGACTCGAGTCTCGGGTTTTACTCCAAAACGCCTACGTAGCCTATAGAGACATTAAATTCCACGTAGTTCGCATGCAAAATGAGGGGTGGGATTTATCCCATAAATCCAATCGGGGACTTCTCTTGTATGTGTGTGTGTATAAAAAAGTGTTTTAGTTGTGAGAGAAGTGTGAGAATTCCCATTTGGAATTTATGAGCAAATCTTCTTTTTTTTATTTTTTTGAGTTTTTATTTATATAAAAATAAGAGATGTGCAATAATACTAAATAAAAAGTATATTAGGATATGTGAGATGAGAGAATAAAACTTCTAAGTAATAAAACAAGTTAATGAGAATTTATGAGAATTTAAGGAGAGAGTTGAAAGAGTTGGACCTTCTTAGAGATCTTGAGAGTGATGCATTTCAGATCTAGGCTCCTTTTGCAATGAGGTCAAGCCCTCCTTTTTATAGGCCCAGGGCATTTTCGATCGGTGTAGCCCTGGTCCAGCCAATCGACAGGTGCATTTAGGCACATTGCTGATAGGCGGGGTCTGGGACTTGCCGTTTGGCAGTCTCTTTCAGGGTCCTTCGGACAATCGGTCGCTGAGCACAAATCGTAGATCCGAATTGCACACAGGGGAACCGTTGAAAAGATAATTCAGAGACCTTCTAAAGTCCTTTGGACTGCTCCTGAGTTCAGGAGTTGAATTTAGGTCAAATATGGCTTGGAAGCACTCGTCGATCCTTTGGACGGGAAAACTTTGGACGTAAACGAATCGTTCGTCCGTATGGTAAGTCAGAATCGCGCATGGGGCAGACCGTTGGAAAGTTTGGGAGATGTACTTCAACATTCCAAAGAGTTTGACCCACTTTGGGGAGTTTGCTTTTGTCAACAGGGACCCTGGAAGCATTCGATGACCTCTCAGAGTAAAACTGATCGTTCGTCCGTACCGTACATCAGAATCCCGTATACGGTGGCCCATTGGAAAGGAGTTTTAGTCCCCTTTGAAGATTCATTCAGTCACGATCGAGCCAAAGAGTTGACTTTGGTCAAACGGAGCTCGGGAGCGCCCGGTGGCCTCCTGATAGGGTTTCAGGGGAAAACGGGTCATTCGTCCGCATGGTAAGTCAAAATCGTGCATGGGATGGACCGTTGGAAAGGGGTTCCAGACCCTTTGAAGATTCATTCAGTCTCGATCGAGCTGAAGAGTTTGACTTTTGGTCAAACAGAGCCTAGGAGCATCCAATGGCCTCTAGGTCAGTACCCGGGGTATGGCTTGGGTTTGCAATGATGAAGAGGGGGGGGGGGTGGTGTTAGGGACCTTAGGAGAAGTTAGAGGCTATTAGAATGGGGTGTCTACAGTCCCGAGTTGACATCTCTTGGTCCATCGGTGGACATTTGTTCTGCTCGATCGACCAAGCTGATTGACTTGTATGTTTTCTCATTGAAATTTCCAACCGACTTATGTTTTCCGTGTGTCAGCAATCCAACGGGTCTTCTTTTAAGGCACGTTTTATACACTTGTGTTCATCCTTATAAAAGCAAGGCAATTTTTTTATTTTTGTCTTTTCAAAACCATCGTCCCAAATTCTTAGAGAGAGAGATAGGGAAGGAAAACCAATCGTATGCTTCTACTGATTAGATTTCTACAAGAAGATCTTAAAGCTTCCAAGGACCAGCTTGATGCTTTAAAGGTCAAACTTTCTGAGTCTTTAGTTGCTGCTTCCATGGCCGGAGAACAAACTGTGAAGGCCTTTAATAACTTCGAGGTATATATCATTGACAGAACCATGGCATTCCTCAAGGGTTATGACGAGCTAAAAAATAGGGTAGCTAAACACTGCCCTAACATTGCTAAAGTCATCATGGCCCGAGAGGGGTATGATGATGAAGAGAAAGCCTTGGATAAGGAGGAGGAGGTTTCTTACCGAGCTGAAGCAGGGTCATCTTCTTCTAATGATCCCCAGGTCCTTGGGGAGAAAAAGGTTGTTGACGAATAACCTTATGATATTGGGAACCCAGAGTTGGCTTTGAAGAATGTTGTTTTTAGCCTATTTTGTTCTATTTTTGTGTAGCTCTTGTTTTTGTAAACCTTTATCTGTGAGTCCTGTTTGAATGAAGAATAATTTATGAATTAGTACAAATGACCATTTATTTATATCATTCTTTTTCTTTTCAAATATTTCTTTGTTTTGGATTTGTATGATTGGATCTAGTCAATTTTACATTATCCATGTTATATTTTGCTAGTGTTTCTTAAACTTAGCTTTCTAGTTTCCTTAGGGATGAGCTGTTTTAGTTGTCCAATTAGGAAACATATGTGGTCGGATTCTTATCGCCGCAACTCTTCTAAGTGGTTTGTG
Source organism: Sambucus nigra (assembly GCA_949130495.1). Taxonomy (NCBI): domain Eukaryota; kingdom Viridiplantae; phylum Streptophyta; class Magnoliopsida; order Dipsacales; family Adoxaceae; genus Sambucus; species Sambucus nigra. The sequence continues at coordinate 204,595,720 of OX422211.1, read as the reverse complement.
TAGTCAATGATGTGCATGGATCAATTGGGTCGGGTAAGGTCGACATAATCTATAATTTTTGGTGAAGTCAAAGACGTGCATTATCCAATTTAGGTATGGTATGTGATCGGATCTTATCGATACACCCTCTTCCAAGCATTATTGCAGTTAAAGACGTGCATGGATCAATTGGGCAAGCTAAGACCGACCTAATCTGTAATTTTAAATGCAGTTAAAGACGTTCATTATCCAATTTAGGAGTGGTATGTGATTGGATCTTATCGATACTCCCACTTCCAAGCATTTTGTGAAGTCAAAGACATGCATGGATAAATTGGGTTGACTAAGGCCGACCTAATCTAACATTTGAATAAATGCTAATAAAAATATAATAATATAAATGAAACAGTTAAAAAGTATCTTCATATATTGAATTATTCTTGTACAAATTTTGTAACCTCTAACTGCATTTCTCTTCCTCGATTACTAAAAGATTTCTAAATGATAATACCTCTTGAGGTGCTCAGAATTCTAAGTATTTTTTTAATGGTTCTCGTTCTAGAGTTTCAATTCAATAAGTGCCATGTCGTAAAACTTTAGCCACACGGTAGGGGCCATGTCAATTTTCCTCCAACTTATTGGACTTCCGTGTAACCTTCTTCAAGTCGTAGTGCCCTTCCTTGAGAGTGCTAAGTTTGACCCTTTTATTATAGAACTTTGTTATGTGCTGTTGATAGGCTACTACCCTTAGTGGTGCTGCCTTCCTAACTTCATCTATCAGGTATGGATCCAATCTTCTAACAAAATCACTTATGGGAGAATTAAAACTTAGAACCCCATGGCTTGGGAGGCCGACCTCAATTGGGACCATGGCTTCATTTCCAAAGGCCAACTTGTAAAGTGTTTCTCCTTTTGGTGTTCGCGGGGTTGTCTTATAGGTCCACAACACACTTTATAGTTTATTTATCAAATTTCCTTTGGTTAATTCCAGCCTCTTCTTCATCCCATCCAATAAAGTTCGGTTCATGACCTCCGTCTTCCCGTTGCATTATTGATGATCTAGTTGATGCTCTAAATACTATGTTTGATTCAATTATAAATCAATCTCAACAAGTAATAACTGTGCAAGTCGGGGATGGATTTTCACAGGAACTAGACACTTAGAAAATTACGGGTTCAGGTTATAAGAAGTTACTATACATCACAAATATAAAGTGAAAAATATGATGATTATGGGGGTTGGCGAACTGCTACTAACAAATACCTTATCATGCGCTAAAATATGAGTGAATTAGTATAAGACAATGAGTATGCCAAAATGAACTAGGAAACTTGTGATTTAAAATAGAGAAAAGTGACTAGGGATCATTCCCCCATCTTGGACTTGCTAAGTAGATGATGGAATTCAATTCAATTTGACTCTAATAGATCATAGATAATTAAGTCCGAACATCAACCACGTAGAGACCAAACTCATCAATGGAACATTAAGGCTGATTTAATTATGGTGAAAAATGGGGTTAGGTTGTAGTAAAGCTTCAAACACCACCCTTGCATGACAAGGGAAGTTGAGAGACTATGATGCTCCAATGTCAACACATGAGGTTCGATTAAAATGGATATAAATCACACCCAACTTTCGAATTCAATCATCCATGGTGGGATTATGATCTCTAATGTAAGAGAATTAGTCACTCATAGCAAATATGACATACACCATGAAAGTAAGCATTATTAATTAAGAAGACATCATTTAACATAAATACCAATGAAAGTTGTTTTTAATAAATGAAAATTCCAACTATACAAGCAACAAAGTTAAAAGTACACAAGCTTGCAATAATAATAATTAACCAACTCCTCTTGTGTATTTAATGGAAAAAAAAAAGAGAAATGAAACTTTCAATGTTAACCTAGGAGAGAGAGAGAGAGAGAGAGAAAGAGATTTGAATGCTAAGTCTTATACCCTCAAAATACCAAATATATCCTTTACAAATGAAAAAGAAACACTATATATACATCAATATTGAAATATAAAACTTATGAATAAAGATCCAGGCCAAAACAGGGGATCGAACTGATTTGGAGAAGAGGTCGAATTGATTTGGCTTGGAAAAAATTTGAGTCTGTTAGAATTCGAATTGATTCGGCTCAGGGCCCGAATTGATTTGGAACTTAAAGGTAAATGAGTACCCCCATGCTACCTTGCTTTTCATATGGTTCAGTCCACATAAACTTTCATAACTTCTCCGTTACGAGTCATAATCATGCAATGTCGATGGCCAAGAGAAGATAACTCAATGAGATACAAATTTCGTGTAGACCTCGGGCTCCAAGCCCAAGTGTTAAGTTATTAAAATGCCCCTGAAGATGCATTTGTAGATGAAATTTCCCCATAATTCAACCGAACTTCACGCCTAGCATTCCCAACACCTATAAAAGCTCAAATAAACCTTGCACATGATATATACAATGAAAATAGAGGTTATCCAGCAAATGAGCATAAGCCTCAGGATTAATGCGTGCGGGAATGATAAAATGCGTAAATATAAGGGGTTTTAAATGCAATATTCATAACTAATCACTGGTGACGAATACAATTTTATGATCTTGGACTTGTTACAATACTCTTGAAACTCATAATTATCAAACTCGGTGTCGTGGTTAACAATGAAGGCATGAGGGATCCGATAACTACTTATCACATTATTCTATATAAACTGAGAGACTTTTGCTTAAGTCATCTCTACGAGTGATTCAGCTTCCATCACATTTTATAAAGTAATCCACTACTACCAATAAATACCTGAACTTTCCTTTAGTCTTTGGTAGTGGTCCAACCAAATCCATACCCTAGATGAGAAAAGGCCAAGGTGATGTGATCGACACTAGCTCGTCCACTGGTCTTTTATATATCACTCCAAACTTCTCGTATTTGTCGCACTTCTAAGAGTATTCTTCACAGTCTTTCCTCATTGTTGGCCCATAATATCCTTGGATGGCTATTCTCTTCACCATCATCTAACCTGCTGCGTGGGCACCGGATGCCCCTTCATATATTTCTTTCACCAGGTTTGGTGCTTCCATTGGATGAACACATCTCATCATTGAGAATGTAAAACCTCTCTTGTACAATACCCCCTTATCCATAATGTACTTGATAGCTTTGTAAAAAAGTCTTCTCGCCTCCTTCTGATCGGCTGGTAGATGCTTTCTCCCAAGTATGTGATAATTGGGTCCATCCAGGATGGGCCCAAGGCCATCTCTAGGAAATTTACTTCTTCCACATCAATACTCCTCTGTAATAATGTTTCTACAGGTACAGTTCTCCTCAGGTCGACCCTAATAGTTAATTCCAAACGAAATATTGCGTCTGCTCTGGTATTTTCAGTTATGGGGATTCTGATCATATAAAGTTCTTTTAGCTTTGGGATTAGCAATTTCATCCTTACATTATATTTTAACATGTTTCCCTCTCTTTCTTTATATTTTCCCAGCACTTGGTTCACCACTAGTTGTGAATCACTCTGAGCCATTATCTGCTCGACTCCAAATGATATAGCCAACTCCAATCTAGAAATCAAAGCCTCGTATTCTTCTTCATTGTTGGATTCTTCAAATTAAAAATGCAGAGCACATTCTATTTGTAACTCCCCAACCCGGATTTAGGGGTTACCCGCGGGTCAACCCGGTTCGTGTCAAACGTCACATGTGAAGTGCAATGAGACAACCTAAATAATATTGCTAGTCCAATTTTATTTAATTAATATTTCACTTATTTAGCATGTGATTCTAATTTATATCAATCTATATGTGGGGCCCATGGGAAGCGTTCCTAAAATCCAAGCATAGAGAGCTACTAATGTAAAATAAAAAGAACACTTACATGTATAACGCTCTCAAAACACGAAATTGCGTACAACCTACCATAACAAAGGAAAGATAATGAGCCGGATGCCTAGTGGAAAATATAACAATGCAACATAGAATCAAGCTATATAAAACAAACTCTATAACATACCACCTACATGCACATTCAAATACAATACACACACACACACACACATACATATACATATACATATACATATACATATACATATACATATACATATACATATACATATACATATACATATACATATACATATACATATGTATGAATTCATTTATTCCAAAATGTTACTTGAGTTGATTAAATCTCACTAATCTTATGAAAGGCCCCCTTTTCCCCCTTTTACTTAACACTAATTTTCTGATTTAACACACCCGATTAAATACTTAAACAAAATAGCGTATGTTAAGGAAAAACACTTCATTAATCAAAATTTCCCATTTACTCACACCAAATCCACTTTAGTATTTTCCTTGAAAACCACCTTTCCGTACACACGCACTCGATGTTAGAAAATACTTGTTTTTCATTTTTAAAACCGTTCACAACACACACTTGGGTTAATTATGGGTTAAAACCATCTTAGGTTTTTTGATTACCCATTAACCACTTCACTTGTGTCATTACCTCACGCTTTACTTGGACTTAGTCATTTTCACATTTCTTGTCCAAATTACCTTCAAAAAAGGAACATTTATCAATTTCATTTCACAAAGGTCGTCTTTTCTCATTTTTGGCACAATCAATTTCTTTATCATATTCCACTTTTTCTCAATATCTTTCTGCTCATAATCTACCAATACCTCGTACTTCAACGGGCTCCACACTACCGACGATGCCACCATATGCTCTGATCAGTGATTTTGAGTCTTTCAACCCAGGGCTCCGGTCCCTTCTTAATTCTTTTCCAATTGTATCTGAGTTCTTTTTCAATGTGTTTTAACACTTTACATTGTCCATATTATTCCACTTTTACCGGTCGAAGCCAAAATCCAAGGGACTACACCCCCATATTTGTGTTATACATTAGAAAATTGCCATTTCATGTCCATTACACATTTATATTGATTTCATTCCGAAAATCACTCCCATTTAGGACCATTTTGCGTAACACCATTTCCAACATTTTTATTTCATAAATATATTTCACTTTAGATAAAATTACCATTTTTCACATTTATTTCCAAACTTGAATTTTTCTCCCTTTTCACAAGTGTTATTTTTTCAAAAACATTGTAAAGTTACACACACACACACACACACACACACACACACACACACACAGTAATTTGTTAAATGTCTTTAACTCATTAACTGTTCTTTAACACTTTGGAGTAACACACTTCTCAAGTTAAAAATATTTTTATTTTATTACTTTCTTTATCAAAGAAATCATTTGGCATTTTGAAGACTACTTTACAAGAAAAACACCATATCTCCTTTATTAACACATGTAATCTGGCAAACATACACTCATCACATTTTCAATATTCATTGGCACACTTTAGGGGCTGATAATTTTATTTTCTTCACTTCATCTTAAAACTCATTAAAACCTCTATTATACTTGTTTATCAAAATACTACAATTTTATACATAGGGAAGAGGGATTTTAAGTCCAAAAGTCCATAAAAATGAGTTTAATACATGATTAACATAAGAAATTTCATTATACTTGCAAAAACATGCTTTTCAAGAATAAATGACATTTTTGTTTTTCAAAACTTAAATAAATGCTTAACTTCATAGAAATTCCATTTTTACAAAGAAAACCCTAAAACTTTACATATAAATTATCTTATCAAGATAAATATCATTTCAAAATATTTTATTTTATAAAATATATAAATATTAAATCTTCTAAAAACATATCATTTTCTTAAAATTTTGAAGCCATTTGTAAAATCATTTTACATAAATCATGGAAAAATAACCTTCTTACAACATACATGCATTCAACTCTTAAAACTCTACATACAAGAATAAAGACTAATGAATAGATTTCTTCAACTTGAAGAGTAGAGTTTCCCCCCTCAAAAATATCTAACATGGTTGGATGAAAAAGAGGGGTGATGACAACCTCCCACCTCCTAAGGTGACCTTAAGGAAGGTGTTTGGCTCCACAATCATGCTCTATGAAACCCTGAGAGGTCGTCTCTGGAAAATCCTATTACGAGCATGTCCTTGGAAATTTTATAAGGTCGGATGTCTTTGACTGCTGTCATGTTGACATCTTTATTTCCAACACAAGATTTTGCCTCGTTAAGATATCCCTTTCTTTCAGCTGGTTCATCAGCTCCACCATCATTTCCTCCTTCTATGCAATTTAACCTGAAAGAGATCATATTCAGCTCTTCTACGGGCTCCTTAGGCCTTGTAGGGAGGTCGGGACCCTCCTTGTATTTGTTCTTTCGACCTATTTTCTGATCTTTATTTCTTGTCTGAGGTGATCTTGATATCCTCCTAGGCTTCCAATCCTCACGGGATTGTGCTGGTCTACCATTCTTCTCCAGATACTTATTTAATTTCCTTATTTTGATGAGGGCCTTAATTTTATCTTTCAAGGCTTAGGAAGTCCTTGGTCTCGTGCCCGTGATCCTTATGGAATTTGAAAAGCATGCCCTTGTCTCTTCTTCCACCAGGACTTATTAACTTCTCTAGCCAATTTAATTCAACATCTCATTGGATATCATCGAGGATGTGGTGTACTCCCACTCTTAAGGGAGTATATTCATCAAACTTATGGTATGGACTCCTCTTGCTCTTCGTCTTGGGGCCATCCTTGGGGTTTTCCTTTATTCTCGAGCTACCACTCTTTTTAAACTTTTTGTGGATGAACTCTTTTACAATCATGTCTTCCTCTACATTCATGATATTTCCTACCTTGGCCAAGAGCTCGACCATATGGATTGGACGTTCCTTGTCCAATGCCCAGTACAACTTCTCGAGCAAAACCCCACTCATACATGATTGCTGTAATTGATACTTTCTCATTGTAGTCCACCACTTCCACATTTTAGTACTAAACCTATTAACGTATTCTCTTATTGTTTCATCCTCCCATTGTCATACGCTTAACAAATGAGCTACCCTCTAATTAGGTTTTTCTCTAAAGAATAAATTATCAACAAAGAGGTCGGCCAGTTGTTTAAAATATAAGATTTCTCCTTTTGGTTACTCATTATACCAAATTTGTACGGGTCCTGTGAGAATGCTTGAAAAATATCTACAACGCATCTCGTCGACTATAGAGAATATGTATCATGCTGCTTGATATTACTCATCATGTAAACCTTGATCTAATTTCCCTTCATACCTAGGAATGATAACGAGAGGAAGACATTTTGTACGTGTGGGATAGCTAATCACAGAGGTTGTGAATGGAGATCCCTAAACAAACTCCCTTTGTAGTGGGTTTTTTATTTTGATAAGACTCCTAAATGGTCTTTTATCCTCTGGATGGATCCCCTCTAGGGTTGAGCTTCCTCAGATGCTTTATTAGTTCATTCATAACTCTCGGGCGAGATTTCCTCTCTTTTTCCAACCTGTTCATACTTTTTTTATGACCTAGTGTTGCATTTTGAACTGTTCTATATTCTTGGATCCTGCTTTCTATATTCTACTCGTCTTGTGCCTTCTTCGTGGTGTGAATGTGCTCGCACCCCTCTCCCTCCTAGCCTATCAAAGACTAGTACTTTACTGAGACTTTTAAAGGAACTTATGCATTAGTCTGAATACGTTTGGTTATCATCATCCCCAGTTGACCTCATAGTGGAGGTTCTACTTGGTCGGTAAGATGATTCTTCAGGCTCCGACCTATGTGTCCGAGCATATTCGCTCGTCTCAGACCTCGATTTAGTCTCTTGGTATTTTCCAAAGTTTTTCCCCATCTTTCTTACCTCCTATATCTATAAGGGTAGGAGGTGGTGATTCCCTGCATTTACCCTTACTTTTCTCCAAAGCTGGGGTTATTGAAGATGGTTCCGGGAGGCTTTGTGAGGCCAGTACACTTTAGGTGAGCTCTCTTATATTCTCTTGAATATATTCCTAGATTTTACCAAGCTACTCATGAATCCTACTAGATCCCATATTCTAATAGGGGTGGAGGGTGGTGCAACTTCGTTTTCCCTGCTAGTTTCTAGGTGTTCTGCCATTGTTACAAAAATTCCTTAAAAAATGGAGTATAGACGCTGGAAAATAATGTATGTCTGAATTCTTGGGAATTTGATAGGGGGAACTGCTTTAGGATAGAAATTGAAAGTGCTTGGTACGTTTTACAGAGAAATGGTTAATGGAATAATAAATCAAGGATTTTAGGCGAGAAATCAAGTTAATTTGCTGATCACATTAACAAGATGTCTGTTAATAATATTTTGGGTTTTTATAGAGAAATCTGGATTTTCCACAATTAAAATTTGGGAATTGGATGAGAAATAACTAGGCTTTAGTCATTTTCCACAAACGACGCCATTCTATTATCGTCTAAAAATTTATTCAAGGTTAGGTATTAGCTATATGAAAATCCAATCAAAGATAACAAACAATAAGTAAAGAGTGTATAAATAAAGATGGAGATGTGGATTAGGAAATTAACACCAAAAGATACATAGTTCAACATTAAGGAATGAGCTTACATCCATAGGTTTCCTTGTTGCACTAGAATTTAATTAGTACAATGGCGTAGTATCTTAGTCCATACAATAAGAATGTTAAAATATTCTTTCTTAATCATTGGGTCAGATTAGTGATTGCATGTCTGCCTTGATCCTTATGGGGGATCCGACCTTTTATAGCGAATCCTTGTGAGGGAATGCGTGCTGGCCAATATGGTCTAGGTTACAGCACCTTGCTAATGGAACACTCATGAATACTTTAATATTTCAGCCATTAAGGAAAGATTTTGCACACGTTGACTGTCAGACATGCCACACATATGTTGTTGGTGAGTCACTAATGTTACAAGCTGTCTATTTGCCTTGCTGGCGTCCACCCAATCGGCCCAGGTGGAAAGAAGGCCGAGCTCTTTCCTGAGTCGAGGTCCCTCCTTAGTGTCTGGTCAGCCGGGGCTGAGGTCTTTCAAACTGTTTAAGTGGTTTTATACAATTATATTCGGATCATGAGGTTTTTTACAAATATGGTATAATAATGATATTAATCTATTCCATTGTTATATTAAATAATTTATATTATTATATAAATTTAGTTAATAGTATTTTCATATTCTGATAATCTCACATTGTCATACTCGGTTGAATGAAAGATAGCATACTAAACAAAATAAGTGTTGGACTGCAAGCTAACACTTTTACGTGCGAGGGACTAACAACTAAAGACCCCTTACGTATATTTTAACAAAATAGTATTTATTTAGCAAACTTTTTAAAAATGAGATATGTATAGAGTTGTGTAAAAACCTAAAGGTTTGTGTGGAGACTTTGTCCCATGTAGAAAAACTAAGGGAAAATGAATGAGTTATAAGGAAGGGAGAGAAGTTATTAAAATCCTTTTAATAGGGAAAAAATGCACTATTAATATGGTCCAATATTGAAATCAATGTATGCGAAAAAAGGGTGCATACATGTGCAACTGTGGAAGTGCAATTGAGGTTAAAAACTTGCAGGTTTCAAGAACAATAAACCACTATCATTATGACTCATTTAATATTTAGTGATTAGGCACATATTCTTATCCCCTTGATTTCGGTATTTTTATGATCCCGTGCAGTGTAAATAGCTTGGATTTATCTCGTATTTATCCTACTAACCTCTTTTGGCCAGTATTTTGTGTTTTGTGTATTTCTCATGTGCTTTATAGGTATTTCATGCAAGTTAGCGCGAAGGAGAACTCAAAACAGTGAAAGAAAGCACGAAATGTGAAGTTCAAGGGCATTTTAGTAATTATTCAGCCTTAGTACAGAGGTGGGTCCAATTGTAAAGTTAAATAGATTCCAATTACAAGAACACTGGAAAAAACGTCACCTCAATCCGAGCTACGGTGAAGAAGTTACGAGGTTTTGAAGTTGCGAGACAATGAAGAGAAATTGACCAGAAAAATAGGACCAGTTCGGACAAATAAAAAAAGAACAGATCCGGTACAGGACCGGTCCGAAAAAATAAAAAAAGAACCGATCCGGATGGAACTAAACCGATCCGATGATAACAGGACAGGTCCGGCTGTTAAAATTCTGAAATTTAATTTAGAGCTGAAGAGGTGCAAATCTTGGAATATCTCGTACAAATCATCGCTATTAGCTGTCAAATTGTGCTGGTTGGTGCTATAAAAGTCCAAACCCTACATCCTTCTAAGAGGAGTCCTTTTTAGAGTGCCTTTTCACTTCTTTTTCTTTGGTAGACAAGTTTGTAAGTTTGAGGAACAAGGAGTATTCTGGATTTAAGTTCATCTCTTTTCCCTAGTGCTGATTACAAGTTTCGATCTTCAATCCAAGTATCAATTTCCATTCTCTTATTTATTCTCAATTTTATTTTCAATTCAATTCTCAATTGTTTTGCAATTTTCTTTTGAAACAATGTTTCTTAGATACATAATTCCATGCATAGTTATGAATTTGTTTTCTTCTCCTAAAACCATGTCTAGCTAAGTTTTTAAGGGCGGGGATGCATGAACCCAACCCGATGTGGTATGCATAGATATAAAATTTGTCCTCTAAATTAAATAAGTGATTAGATCGTGTTATATAGTTTCACAACCATTGTAAAACTTTTGACCTCGTTTGCCCTAGGTAACCGGGGTGTTTAAGGATGCAAAGTGCGTGAACTATTGCGACACTGCTTTTTACATTCTTTGATTATGTATGATGCGGGCTTGAACCTCAAATATGTAATTCCTTGGAGTACTAAAGACTGGGTCTGATCAATTATCTAATTTATGACTAATTTTGTACTGACATACACACTAGGGTTTGGGGGAGTGTCTTCTTAACCCATTTCTTCATTCATATTAATTCCTTCTTAGTTAATTAATTTTTTATGCATAGGTTAATTTAATTGAATTTAGTTAATTCATAGATAAAATCCAAAAATCAATCATATTTTTCTTTTCTTTTCTTTTAACATCAACTTTAGGATTAAATTATCTTACCTTTATCGTCACGTTCACATGTCCTAACTTCTTGTGGATTCGATACCCAGACTCACCACTATACTCCGTAAGAGTGTAGTTAATGTTTAGGTTTTTTGTATTGAGGTTGGAAGCCGATAACAACGACTAGAGTATTACACGGACGCTCGGTTTTTCCACTCAATCAAAATGGCACTATTTCCGGGGAATTAGGTAGACTTTAGGTTAGGTTGGTTAATCCTGAATTTGACCTTAAAAAAAAAAAGAAATATGGGTGTCACATCTTTTAATTGCCCAATTTGAAATGTCTTACTTTAACTCTTTTGGTGGCTTTAATTGTTATGATAATAGTGAGGAGGAGGCGCACAAGACTTATGAACATTGGATCAATATCACTAAAGATGAGTCTCATAAATACAAGCCTAGTGCTAAGGCCATCCAAATTTATCAAAATGAATTGCTTGAAGAAGAAGGACTTGAAAAAGAATATCGAGAAAAAATCGTTATTGGGAGCAAGAGTTAGATGCATTTAGGTTATTTTAAAAATGCAAATATAAAACAGGTTCAAATCTATTTGTATATTGAAAGAAAGCTTTCATATCATATATCTAAAATCTAGCGGGGAACTTTTTTAGGAGAATAATTCACAATGCCTCGAAACCCCAAATATTTTGCACATTTCTTCTTCTATTATTGTAAACACCCATATTGCTCAAAATGTAGTAACATATTTCAATTTACATTGGAAGAAATTTCTTCAACGAATTCTCTTTTTCATTTTGGAGGGAATTTTCAGCATTCGCAAAGGAAAGTACATTTCCTTCCAACCACATTGAGGATATGGTACGTTTTAACCGCTATAAAACCTTGAGAGACGAATGATGAAAAACGTGACACAAAATGTGGATTATGGGAAAAATATTATTACTTATAAAGGGTCACATTCTGAATGAAATATGAAGTTTTGTTTTTGATTCCTACTAAGTTGTTCCACCAGGAAAGGAGCTTTAGGAAAGATTAGAAACGATATATCTTGGAAATAAGTAAAATGTTCATTGCTAACACTTTCCGTGAAGCATGGAATGTTACGATTTTCTAGTTAATTTACTAGTCCAAGGTTTAACCCTTTATCATATAAGGATGAAAAATTAATTTAACCTGACTGAAAGACATATCCAACAACATTGAACAAGTCTTATGGAGACATTTTCAAATCTCAACAATAATGGGAACAAACTCAACAACTGTAGCAAAATTTATATCAGGGACTCTCCATCCCTTTGCCACATGTACTTTATGTTTATTATCCCATTTCTGTAGAAGTCTATTTAAACAACTCAAAGAATCAATACAACATAGATATAAATTTACATATTCTTAGTCCTTTATGTGGTATTAGAGCTATCTGATCATAGCCCATCTTATTTTATAATCAGTTCATTTTTTTCCAACTATGAGTGAAACATAAAACACCTTAACTCCTCCATCCACTCAACCTCTCTTCCCCTCTTCCTCATCCCATTATCATTTTTGTAAGGACATTATTTTATAAGTCCGTTATCAATTTAGTATGTCGTATACCGTTACAACCGTTGAAGAAGTTCAAGAACATTCAAGCATCAAAGATGGATCCGAATATCAAAGTTCTTCATAAAAAAGACTCCGTAAAGTTTACTTTGGTAAGGTTATGTTTTAAATACCTTAACTTTGCACTTAGAGATTTTGGGCTATTTTTATAAAATATTTTCTAAGTGTTGGAGCGGACTTTGTAAGGACATTTTTCTCATGTCCAATATGTTTCATTTATGTATGTCGTACGCCGCTACATTTGGCTCGTCACCTCAAGATCGCACATGACGGCCTCTATCCGAATTCCGGGAATCAAGCATTCAACATCTCCATTAATGTGTCCTACATATGCCTCAACGACTTCACGTTCCACGATTTTAGGGACTTAATGCAAGTGGTACGCAAGGGAAGTCAAAACAGTGAAAAAAGGCTTGATAGGGAAGTTCAAGGGCATTTTCGTAATTTCACATCCATAGTTAGGAGGTCTGGTCAACTGTAAAGTTGAAGAGCTCGCCGCAATGAAGATACTGGAAGAAACGGCACCTCAATCCGAGCTACGGTGAAGAAGTTATGACCTTTTGAAGTTGGAGAAAATTCCTTGAAAAATGCTGTTTTTTTTTAACCTCATACCAGAATGGGAACACCAAACCGGTTCGGTGTACCCCAGATGGGGTTCGGTGTACCTGTACGCTGATAAGTTTTTAAGAGTTTTAACAAAGCGGGATTCTTCATATTTTTTCCTATAAATACCAACTTCGGGGGAGTTGTTTTGCAAGACTTTAGAAGACGTTTTTGAGAGTCCAAATACCTCTAGTCTTCATATTTTTGAGTCCCAAGACTCATGTTTTGATTCACACAATTGCCAAACCTTTGTGAATCTTTTTGGTAACCCAAGAACACAACCTTATGTTTGTTCAAACCTTTGTGGAGAGATCTTTGCAACCGAGGGCTGCGTGTCATTGCCGAGGGAGTCTCTACAAAGATTTATGACTGCGTGTCATTCAGGAGTGCTGCGGTTCTTCCTTTGTTGATTGGACTGAGGTTCATGTGGGTTCGCTGCGTGTGGATTCATTGCTGTATTTCATTATAAATCTTGTAAGTTGCGATTTACTCTTTATAGTGAAATAAAAGGTTTTGCCCTTGCGGGGGATTTTTCCTTATATTTGTGTCGCATGATTTAATTGCTTATGGGTTGACACACACACGCACTTTTAGATGCATGTTTAGGGGCTGAAATTAAATAAGTTTTCCAAAGTTGAATTTTGCGAAGTTTACTTAATATCACGCATTCTCAAATTGGTGTCAGAGCAGGTTGCGCAAATTTATCGCGTATTCCTATTTTCCGCAAAAATTGTGTGATATTGATTTTTTAAAAAAAAAACAGTTTTATGAAAAATCGCAATTTTTCAATGGAACGCCCATTTAATGAGGAGCCTATTTTTGAAAATTTTCACGACCGTGCTGAAAAATTAAAAAGTTTGAATTTGAAACTTTGCAAAAGAATTAAAGTTTTGGAAAAAGAAAATTCTCTCTTTAAAAGTAAGATTGAATATTTGCAAGAGTTTCAAACTCAAAGTGATATTTGTCGTGAGCACTTTGGTAATTTGTGTACTGATTTTGATTCTTTAAAAATTGCCAAAAAGAAGAGTGATGAGAGAGTACTAGTTTTAGAGAAGGAATTGGAGGACTTAAAAAATTCTAGGGTTCCCGTTTGTGCCGTCGAGGATAAAAAATTAATCGATGATTTTACGGCACGCGAAAAGACTCTTAGGAATAAGTTTGTTTTAATTGAGGGGGAGCGTGATAAACTGTTAAGTTTAATTGATAATTTGAAGAAGGCGTCCCTTAATTTGGAAGAGTCTAATTCTTTGCTTGAGTCAAAAATTTTGAAGTTAAAAAATGATTTGACAGACTCAAGTAGGTTTGATAGTGATGGTAATGGCTCATCGTGTTCTCATGCTTCTAATGCTAAAGCCAAAACCATTATTTGTTTTAGAGGGTCAACTAATTCCAAGGACGCTAGAAAAGATCACACTTTCGGTGTCATCCCACCCGTTTACACATGCTCATATTGTGGTAGGAATGGTCACCTTAGGCGATTTTGTTTTGATCTTGGAAGAGGTCCTAGGAATTCGAAGTCTAGTATTTTGTTGGTTCCCAAAACCCCTTGTCGACGTGTTTCATCCATTTGGGTTAGGAAATCACTTTTGGTGGAACTAGATTTTAGACAAGTTGATTCCCGTTTGCTTGCACATGATTCTTCTCTTGCCATATCATATAGATGATTGTGTTTGCATGTTTGTCATACGCTAGTTATGCTTTTTGATATATTTTTGCTAGCGTTGTGACATGTACCTTTTGTATATATTTTTTTGAAAAATTTTGAAAAATACAAAAAGATTTTTTTTGTTGCACCGTTTATGGATGAACACTTTGGATGACCGAGTCACAACATCATTCCATTTTTTCAAGTGACTGTTTGATAGTGTTTTGAGACAATAGGTCAATTCATCCATGTGCTTTATAATGTTTGGAGTCATTAAGATGTAATTAAGTGTTACTTCCTACATGTTTGACTCACTTTATCCTTTATTGCACACATGCACGGATTTGTTTGATTATTGTGCTTGTCTTATCACATGTTGGTTGGGTGTTTTCACTTCAATCCTGTCCTTAAAACGAACCAAGCGCGATAATTTTTTGATAAGGAAACTGTGCTTATAAAAACCGTTTTGTGAGTTTGTGTGCTTTGTTTGAAAACGGGGAAGGGCTGCGAAAGGTTCATTTTGACCTTTGCGAATACTAAGCCACCGTTAAAAAGGACCTAAAAAATGGAGGAATTTTATTATCCGGGGTCCAAAGGGGTTAAAAGAGCCCGAAAAAAATTGAAAGGCAATAAAAAGAAATTCATGCCAATTATGGGCCATTTAGGTTTTTGCACCAATTCTCCAATGTTTGAGAATTTAGATTACCTCTAAAAGAATATATATATGAGGGAGTTTGGTTAGAGAATTTAAAACGGGTTTGCACGTCCTTGAAATTCTTGAAAATGCGCTTTATAGTTTTGGACGTTATTGGTGTGGAAATCATTTGACTTTGATTTGTTGATTTGCATAAGACGATGTCATTTAAATTCAACAAACGTTTACACTTAAGGATACCTTTGATGTTCATTCGTTAGGAGTACACGTATGCATCGTGCACATATGATTGATTGAGTTGATTTACCTATCGAATGTGTTCACACCCATTCATTCCATTTCCATGACTTGGTTGTTTGAGTCTAAATCCATGGTGTGATTTTTGTTTCATATTCGTTCATATTGGTATCTTATTTTTGTACGAAAAATTTGAAAAATCAAAAATAGTTTGTATTTTTTTGTATACCGTGACACCCCGATTTTGCTTATTTGATTCATTCTTCTCATTTGTCTATTTGGGGACATCATAAAAAGGGGGAGAAAGAATTATCATATTATGGGGGAGTTTGAATTTTGGGGGAGTTTTTGAGATGTTGCTTATGTTTTTATCATATATTGATATCCATGTTATCTCATTTCAAACTCGATATGTCACGTGGTATTTGCTTTGTCTCATGTGTGTAGGTATGAAGATTGAAGATCTATATGTTGCACACCCTGATGAGAAAAGATTTTAGATTCCTGAACATTCGAAGAACAAACGATGAAGACTATTCATTTGTACCTTTTCCAGTTTTGGGTTCATGGGAGGGTAGATTTGTATAGGCAATTTCATATTTGATAATTCGGATTTTTTATGTATGTACCGGCATAGACATAGGGGGAGATTTGTAAGGACATTTTTCTCATGTCCAATATGTTTCATTTATGTATGTCGTACGCCGCTACATTTGGCTCGTCACCTCAAGATCGCACATGACGGCCTCTATCCGAATTCCGGGAATCAAGCATTCAACATCTCCATTAATGTGTCCTACATATGCCTCAACGACTTCACGTTCCACGATTTTAGGGACTTAATGCAAGTGGTACGCAAGGGAAGTCAAAACAGTGAAAAAAGGCTTGATAGGGAAGTTCAAGGGCATTTTCGTAATTTCACATCCATAGTTAGGAGGTCTGGTCAACTGTAAAGTTGAAGAGCTCGCCGCAATGAAGATACTGGAAGAAACGGCACCTCAATCCGAGCTACGGTGAAGAAGTTATGACCTTTTGAAGTTGGAGAAAATTCCTTGAAAAATGCTGTTTTTTTTTAACCTCATACCAGAATGGGAACACCAAACCGGTTCGGTGTACCCCAGATGGGGTTCGGTGTACCTGTACGCTGATAAGTTTTTAAGAGTTTTAACAAAGCGGGATTCTTCATATTTTTTCCTATAAATACCAACTTCGGGGGAGTTGTTTTGCAAGACTTTAGAAGACGTTTTTGAGAGTCCAAATACCTCTAGTCTTCATATTTTTGAGTCCCAAGACTCATGTTTTGATTCACACAATTGCCAAACCTTTGTGAATCTTTTTGGTAACCCAAGAACACAACCTTATGTTTGTTCAAACCTTTGTGGAGAGATCTTTGCAACCGAGGGCTGCGTGTCATTGCCGAGGGAGTCTCTACAAAGATTTATGACTGCGTGTCATTCAGGAGTGCTGCGGTTCTTCCTTTGTTGATTGGACTGAGGTTCATGTGGGTTCGCTGCGTGTGGATTCATTGCTGTATTTCATTATAAATCTTGTAAGTTGCGATTTACTCTTTATAGTGAAATAAAAGGTTTTGCCCTTGCGGGGGATTTTTCCTTATATTTGTGTCGCATGATTTAATTGCTTATGGGTTGACACACACACGCACTTTTAGATGCATGTTTAGGGGCTGAAATTAAATAAGTTTTCCAAAGTTGAATTTTGCGAAGTTTACTTAATATCACGCATTCTCAAATTGGTGTCAGAGCAGGTTGCGCAAATTTATCGCGTATTCCTATTTTCCGCAAAAATTGTGTGATATTGATTTTTTAAAAAAAAAACAGTTTTATGAAAAATCGCAATTTTTCAATGGAACGCCCATTTAATGAGGAGCCTATTTTTGAAAATTTTCACGACCGTGCTGAAAAATTAAAAAGTTTGAATTTGAAACTTTGCAAAAGAATTAAAGTTTTGGAAAAAGAAAATTCTCTCTTTAAAAGTAAGATTGAATATTTGCAAGAGTTTCAAACTCAAAGTGATATTTGTCGTGAGCACTTTGGTAATTTGTGTACTGATTTTGATTCTTTAAAAATTGCCAAAAAGAAGAGTGATGAGAGAGTACTAGTTTTAGAGAAGGAATTGGAGGACTTAAAAAATTCTAGGGTTCCCGTTTGTGCCGTCGAGGATAAAAAATTAATCGATGATTTTACGGCACGCGAAAAGACTCTTAGGAATAAGTTTGTTTTAATTGAGGGGGAGCGTGATAAACTGTTAAGTTTAATTGATAATTTGAAGAAGGCGTCCCTTAATTTGGAAGAGTCTAATTCTTTGCTTGAGTCAAAAATTTTGAAGTTAAAAAATGATTTGACAGACTCAAGTAGGTTTGATAGTGATGGTAATGGCTCATCGTGTTCTCATGCTTCTAATGCTAAAGCCAAAACCATTATTTGTTTTAGAGGGTCAACTAATTCCAAGGACGCTAGAAAAGATCACACTTTCGGTGTCATCCCACCCGTTTACACATGCTCATATTGTGGTAGGAATGGTCACCTTAGGCGATTTTGTTTTGATCTTGGAAGAGGTCCTAGGAATTCGAAGTCTAGTATTTTGTTGGTTCCCAAAACCCCTTGTCGACGTGTTTCATCCATTTGGGTTAGGAAATCACTTTTGGTGGAACTAGATTTTAGACAAGTTGATTCCCGTTTGCTTGCACATGATTCTTCTCTTGCCATATCATATAGATGATTGTGTTTGCATGTTTGTCATACGCTAGTTATGCTTTGCTTTTGTTCATCCTTTGTGGGGAGATCTTTACAACCGAGAGCTGCGTGCTATTGTGGAGGGAGTTTTTATGGAGTTTTTGGGCCGCAACCCTTGTGGTATAGCTGCGCGTGAACCACTGCAAATTTATAACCGTTGTTGTGAAGGTTTGCCAAAGACACCGTGCGTTACACTTGTGGGGATTATTAGGTTGTATGTAAGTCAATGGTCTTGTAAACTTTTCAAAGTTCTAGAATAAAAGGTTTTTCCCTTCAGGGATTTTTCCTGAAACTTGTGTCGCATGATTTATTTATTTATGGGTTGACACACTCATACACGTAGTTTCATGTTTAGGGACTGAATTAATTTAGTTTAAAAATAGACTCTAATTAAATAAGTGTGCCAAATTAGACATTTGCGAATTTAATCAATTATCACACAGTCACACATTTTTACAAATTGGTATCAGAGCTTATTTAAGCGATCACCACTCTTATAAAATTGGTATCAGAGCAGGTTGCTGTAACAACTCGAGGTCTTGGAGACGAGGATTTATTTATTTTGGGATAAATAAATAATATTTTATTGGGGAATAATTAAATTGGCTATCGAGGTCAAAAAAATTGAAGTCGTTAGAAAGTACGGTGAATGGCGATTCTGAGGGTGTAGTTGTGTTTGGAAGGGTCGAGAAAGTCAAAATGACTATACTTGGGGTCTATTTAGGTTCCGAAATAATTTTAAGTTCGTTTGGCTCGAATTAAAGTTACCGAGTCATTTTAAAGTGTGTATTATCATTTAAAGATGTGTATCTTGGGAGTTAGGGCTTAAAAGCCTACGAGAGATTGATTTCCCCAAAGAGAGAAAGAGAAATAGAAAGAAAGAAAGAGAGAAGAAGAAAGAAGAAGAGAAAGAAGGAGAAAAGATAGAGAAAGTGGAGTTTTTCTTGCATCTACACGATATCGAGGTAGGATCAGACCCTACGAACCCGAGGCAAGTGATTAAACTTGCTAAATAATTATTGTGTACATTTATTTCATGATTTGTGGATCAAATTTATGGGTTTTAGGTTTAGTTTATCAAAACCTAATTTTTGAGTATAATCTTAGATTTGTTTTGTAGAAATGGATTTGAGGTTATAAATTAGTTTAAAAGTGTTTTTGGATGTTATATATGTGATTGGGTTGAAGAAAAATGGAGAGAAAATGATAAATATGAATTTTGGGATTTTTGGCTTACTAAAAAGTTGCCATTTTCGAGCCTCCAGGTAGGCCGAATCGATTCGACCCCCTAGCCGAATCGATTCGGAAATATGCAGGTGCCTAGGTCTGAGTGACCGAATCGATTCGGGCCCCAGCCGAATCGATTCGTCCTGAGACAGAGTCCCAAGTCTGATGACCCTAATCGATTCGCCTTTGAGGCCGAATCGATTCGCTGGGCCGAATCGATTCGGAATTGGCCCGAAACGATTCAGAAACAGGGCTTTTTGAGGGATGTTTTTCTATAGTGAATTCGTCCCATTTCGTTCGAGGTTATCGATTAGGAACCTCTATAGGAATTATTGTGAGTATGTTTTGGAGACTTTTAGAGAGTTTCCTTTATAAGGAATTATTGGAGTCCTATATACTTAAATTGAGGAATACCGATTAGAGATTTTGGTATATGCTAAGTGGGGAAGCCCACCTTGATTGGAGGTTCTATTTGAAGATAATAATTAAATTTATATGAAAGAATGAGAATAAGTTTAGAGATAATGGATCTTAGGATCCAATCCCGAATAGGATAACTTTAAAAGGTTCACGAAATAAATTGAACCGTATTATGGATGGAGGATTATAAATGCTAATTGATGTGCATATGGATATAGAAATATCCTTAATGATGATTGATTTGGGAGAAGTCTCACACAATATGAAATGCTAAATTTAGTGCATTAGGATAAAGAATATGCCTAACATAAATGGGTTTGAGAGACAATTCATAAATAGAAGCGACATGTGAGCTTCAAGAGTGAAATAGTATAGTGTATACTAAGTGGGGAAGATGTGTGAGAATTGGTGATGATTATATCAAGAGGGAAATATTCTAAACAATGACATTAATTCTATTATGCCTAAGAGCGTGTAGTAAATATTAAAACAATGTGACAGGTATACCTTATATGATGGTATATCTTTATATGATGTGATGATGTATGTATACCTTATGTGATGGTATATATATATATATATATATAGTGAAGCATACCCCCTCCTTGCTATCATTGGGAAGTTGCGTGCATTGAGGGTGAGCATCTTGGCTCAAAGAGCAGGGTGTGGATATTCCCCAGGTCATAGTCGTCCATTGTGATTATTATGCGATATATATATATATATATATATAGATATAGATATATATATGCATTCTTTTGGGGGTGAGAAGTCGGGGGTATGTGACGTTCTCACTTGCCGGTTAGGAGCTATGACCGTTTCTCGGGACGTTGTGTGCGTGAGTTAATCACGAGGTGGGTGTCGTTGAACCCCACCAGGTGGCCCCAGTTTTCTACGTGTATGGGCTGCTGGAAGATGATATCATGTGAGCCTATGTCCACGAGTTATAGCTCGATTGGATGGTTATTATGTTATGGATGTGATTGGTATTTGGGTATCGAGGGCTTAATGGACCTTAACGACCAACATAAGTAGCGTAACGGGGGGGGGGGGGGGGGTCCTTGTTTGGATTTCGCTTCAGTGAGACGTCCCACGTACGAAGCTCAGTGTAATGTTGATAGTGAGGAGAAGTTAGTCCTTAATGCTCATATATATATATATATATATATATATATATATATATATATATATATATATATATATATCACCTATCCCGACGATCGACAGTGCCAGGAGTAGTGTAACGGGGGGTTCCTTGTTTGGATTTCACCTCGACGAGACGTCGCATGCATGAAATTCCGTGTAGTGTTGAGAATTGGTAATATTTATGTAATACCCCGTACTTTTGACTATATTTATTTTGAGGATTAATTAATTAAATGCGTATTAATTGGAAATTAATCCGGGTTAAAAATACTAATGTGATGCGAATTGGTATTTGATTATGTGCATATATGATTATATATGAACTTGGTATTATAAAATTTGTCGTGGGATTTATATACGGCATTTTAGAAATTTTGTTGAGACGCGTGGGACCGCCGCGTTACGGTATAATATTTTGATGATAAAAGTGAATTTAAAAATCTATAATCTGTATGGTCATTTTGAGTGAGCCAACGCGTCCGGAAGGGTCGAGATAGTCAGAAAACACTAGCCGGGGGTATAGTTTGGGTCCCGGGGTATTTTTAGGCCATACCGGTAACTTAAAGGGTATTTTGGTAATTTTACATTTTTAGGAATTAAAAGTGACGAAAATTAGAGATGTAAATCTGATGTGGATTAAACCCATTAAGCCCATTAACCAACCCATATTAACCTAGAAGGCTACGTAGGTTGTCATTTAGGTTTTCTAAGTTTCCCCAAATCAAACCCTAGCCACCTTAAGCCACCATTAGAGAGGAAGCTTGGAGAGAAGAAATTCTGCAGAAATTCTTCATCAAATCAACACCAAATCCTGAATCAAACCAAGGCAAGTGATTTAAATTACATTCCTTATGCAGTGAATGCTTTTTCCATGTTAGAAACATTGTTAATCAATCTTATATAAGAGTTAAAAGAAAACCCATGAAATTAGAAGATTGTTGTTTAATTTTAGGATAGGTTTGCATGTAGAAACATTGTTTGAAGATTTAATTCAGAGATTTCATATCTATGTGATGTATAAACGGATTAAAATCTGGGAAATTTTGATGAGAAGAACCTAGGGTTTATGTTCTTGAAGAAAATTGGGAATTTATGTAGAAATTTTGTGATTTAATGATGTTTAGAAGGTATTAAACCCCTTTAATGATGTTAGTATAGCACCTTGGCATGTTTGAGGATGATTAGAGAACTCAATATATTGTAGGAACGAATTTTAGAAGAGGTTTGAGGAGTAAAAATGGATGGAAAACGAATTGGGAAAATTCTGGGCCGAAACTGGTCAGTCGTTAGAAGCAGCCCCAGATCGTTCGAACGAACTCGTTCGAACGAGCTTCTAAAGAGTTGACCAGTCATTACTAACGAGTAGGGATTTCGTTCGATATCTCGTTCGAACTAGATAACGTTAGAAGGGACAGTTCGTTCGAACGAACTGGGATCTCGTTCGAACAGCCTCGTTCGAACGAGACTTCTAACGAGATGACAGTCCAAACTCGTTCGAACACTCGTTCGAACGAGGCTTCTAACGAGCTGGCAGTTTGGGCCATTTTGGACTGTTTTGACTTTTGGAGTTCCGTAAACTGATTTGAGGATATAGATATCATTCCGTAGATGTAGTAATGATAGGATTGGGACATTTGGGTATTTATGAAGAGAAATTTACATACGAGAGTTGTATTACATGGACGGTTTGGGTCGAGACGTGAGTGTCAACTACGACGTGAGAATTAATTATGGCACGTATGATTATAAACCAGTATAGAATATATAGTGATAATTACGAGTTAGTACGAGAATGAGAATAGTACTACGATTAAAATATGGTATTACTAAGATGTGTGTTTACTTAGTATTGGTATATGGATTGTGTGTATGACATACCTACCATACTTGTTATCACGGGAGGTTTGCGCTCGCTTAGGACCCTCTAATCCTTGTGTGCCTACGGGGGGGATATAGACTGGTACCTTAATGAACATAGGTCATAGAAAGACTTATTGTGATATTAATAAGTCCGCTGACCGTGGGAGCGTAGGTATGTGCGTGACCCACGTGATGGTGACTGTGTTCGCCTCCACTATTTGTGATTTGTGTTATCTGAACTATTCCTGAGAGATTCAGAATGGGTGATCCTTATGTACGTGATGTACCGGGATGGATAGCAGAGTATGTGTGCACCGTAGCTTAGATTGCGGGGTGCTTGTATCGTATATTTATGATGTGAATAATATACATTTAATTAATGGAAATCCCCCTGTTAATATTGTGAACATATTACGGTATTGTTTCGAGTTATATAAGGAGTTAACTGATACTTATATATATGGCATATTTAGTAACTGAGTTTACGTTAAATCCCTTTTTAATTACGAGCGTTATTATGTTAATGGAACCGAGTATTATGGGTAGGACTTTCGGCAGTCTAGCTAGATATGTTGTCACTTAGCTAGTGGTATGGGTAGTTACAGATGGGTACTTGCGTTAGGAGTGCACAGTTAGACGAGAGGTGAGAATATAATGTGAGTGCACGTCCTAACATGTACTTTGCATTTAATGTTTTAAATGTTTTTAAAGCACTTGCAGGTTTTTAAAATATAACTCCACATTCGGGCTCTGACCCGTTTGCTTTTCAAATCTTTTTTTTTCTTTGTAAAACCATTTTAGGTGCCCAGCCACAAGGACACCAAGCATAGGATACTCATTCAGGTGACGAGCTGTAGCTGCTTGTGGAAGCTACAGGGATTTGCATGTAGACGCTTCTATCTTTTGGATTCCAGAGTCACCATCTATCAGTTGTAGGGAATGTTGCCCATTTCTTTAGAGACATCTTTTACATTTCAGTTTTCAGACTTTAGCATGTATTGTTTCAGTTTATTTATTTCAGTTATGGGATTGTAGTGAGGAGTTTTCCTCCAGACTTTATTTACTCTATTGTGATGGTTTTTCATTTTACTTCAGTATGGTGAATGGTGTTATTTATTTCTTCATTACATTTGTTGCATGTTAATCAGACTTAAATTAAAATTTGGCAACTTGCTTTTTAAATACTAGGTGGTTAGTATTATTAAAATGTTTTCGACAGTGATGCTATTAACTGAGCCAACTTGGCATTTTGAATTAATTTAATAAAGGAGTAGCTACCCGGTATTTAATTAGTCGGGGTGTCACAGGTGGTATCAGAGCATCAGGTTCTAGTGTCCTTTAGGATCTGTACGGCTATTATGTTTCCGCTACGTTTCTTTGATATAGAGCCCTATATTTTAGGACTGTTGTACTCTTTTTGTGTATGCTTCGTTCTTCAGCTATTTTAAGTTTATAAACTGCGAACTTATAAACTTTGTTCTTATTTCAGATGCCTCCACGACGTGCACGACGAGTTCCCAGGAATGCAATGCCCGAACCCCAGCCCGCTCCAGTTCAGGGCATGATGAACGCCGCTGAGGTTGCTGCTATAGTAGCCCAAGCGGTAAATGCCACGATTGCCGTGATTCAGCAGGCACCGCCTCAGGCGCCGGTTGCCGCGCCAGCACAGATTAATGCATTCCCGTCTGCTTGGGAGCGTGTACGAGACGCTTTTCAGAAAGCGCATCCGCCAGAGTTTGCAGGTAGCTCAGACGTGGTAGTCTCGAGCCAATGGAGGAAGGACATACAAAGGCATTTGAGGATGCATGAGTGCACTGATATTCAGAAACAGGTGCTAGCTACTTTCAAGCTAGTGGGATCTGCACTACAGTGGTGGGAGTCTATTAGCACCGCGGAGGAGAGGAATACCCTCACGATTCAGGAGTTCTGGGTGCGGTTTGACCGCAAGTACTTTCCGTCCGCAGTTCATACAGAGATGAGGAGGAAGCTGATGAGTTTGAAGCAGGAGGGCAAGACAGTGGCCGAGTATGAGGCCGAGTTCACTAACCTGTTAAATATCGTTCCAGACGAGATTCCAACAGAGAAGAAGAAGATAGAGAAGTTCACCGACGGGTTGAATTGGAGGATCCGTCAGCATCTGCTAGGGAACCTATCGTTGGCCACGTATTCTGATGTGGTTAACGCTGCATTATTGCACTGCCAGGACCACCGTTTTCATATGGCCGAGGGCAAGCGGTCGGGGGAGTCTAGCCATCAGGGCAGGACTGGAGGACATGGTGCCAGCGGGGCACAAACCGGTCAGGGGCAGAGACAGAATGAGCAGGGTACCCAGCAGGGGGATAATAAGAGGTTCCGGTCAGGGAACTACAGGCAGGGTCAGGGAGGTTTCCGTCAGGGCCATCAGGGCCCAAACGGCCATCAGGGCCAACAGGGGCAGAATGGGCAGCAGTTTCACCAGGGCCAGCAGGGCCAAGGGAGGAACCGTAATGGCCACCAGGGCCGGGGACAGCAGGGGCAGAGGGGAGGGAACTTCCCAGGGAAGTGCTTTACTTGTGGCAAGACTGACCATAAGAAGCAGGATTGTCCTGATAGGGGCAGGGCCCCACAGCAGCAGCAGCAGGGTGCTCGCCAGGAGCCACAGAGACCTATGTTTCCCGCCGCTCTTCCCGCACCGCCACAGATGGCAGCACTGCCACCCATTCCGGCAGTCCCAGCTCAGCAGGGGCAGCTACAGTATGGACGTGTCTACAACATTCACCAGGCTGCAGTTCCATAGGCACCGCCCGCGATCGAGGGTACATTTCCTATCCATGGCACTATGGGTCGGGTGTTATTTGATACGGGTGCTACACACTGTTTTATAGCTACACACTTCGCGAAAGCTTTAGGATTGTTATCTACGGCAGAGAGCACAGTGACGTGTGTCGACTCACCATTAGGGAGTGGGTCACTTATTTTCTTTATATGCCGGGGAGTGGGGGTAGAGATTGGTGGTTTGGTATTTCCTGCAGACATGTTAGTGTTAGATATGCATGTTCACGATGTGATCATCGGTATGGATTGGCTCGTAGCATATAGGGCCATGATTGATTGCTTCAGCGGGAGCATTGTTTTTGCCATTCCGGGGCAAGAGATGTTTATAGTGGCGATGCCTCGCCCAGAGGGAGGATCGACCGCTCATCTGTATTACATAGAGGAGGATACCTCTAAGGAGGTTGTGATTCCTTTGGATTCGATCCCGGTTGTCAGGGAGTATTCAGATGTGTTTCAGGAGATACCAGGCTTACCACCCAGTCGAGAGATAGACTTCGTTATAGATTTGCTACCGGGTACGAGACCTATAGCACGCGCACCGTACCGTATGGCTCCAACTGAGATGAGAGAGCTACGGGATCAGATAGAGCAGCTGTTGGGACAAGGCTTTATTCGCAGGAGTACCTCACTTTGGGGCGCTCCGATTTTGTTTGTGAAGAAGAGGGACGGTTCACTGAGGTTGTGTGTGGACTACCGAGAGTTGAATAAGGTCACGATACGGAATAAGTATTCGTTGCCTCTAATCGATGACTTATTCGACCAGTTGAGGGGAGCTTCTTTCTTCTCGAAGATTGACTTGAGGTCGGGATACCATCAGTTGCGTATCAGGGAGGAGGATGTCTCGAAGACTGCGTTCTTGTCGAGATATGGTTCTTATGAGTTTCGGGTTATGCCTTTCGACTTGACCAACGCTCCAGCAGTGTTTATGGACTTGATGAACAGGGTGTTCAGGGATTTCCTAGACCAGTTTGTCATTGTCTTCATTGATGATATTCTGGTTTACTCTCAGACAGAGGAGGAGCACGCCGAGCATTTGAAGCAGGTTTTGCAGACACTTCGTCAGAACGAGCTGTATGCAAAATATGAGAAGTGCGGGTTTTGGCTGAAGGAAGTCCAGTTCTTGGGTCACATTATTTCCGACCAGGGAATATCTGTTGATCCGGGGAAGGTATCAGCGGTGAGGGAGTGGGTACAGCCCACGACGCCAACGGAGATTCGTAGTTTCTTGGGTTTAGTAGGATACTACAGGAGGTTTATTCGGGGTTTCTCGGAGATAGCAGGTCCTTTGACAGATCTTACTCATAAAGGTGTGCCGTTCATTTGGAGTGATGCCTGTCAGTTGGCATTCGATGAATTGAAGGACAAGTTGACCTCAGCACATGTGTTAGCATTGCCGAGGCCGAGAGTTGAGTATTTGGTTTACACCGATGCGTCGTTGCAAGGACTGGGAGGTGTATTACAGCAGGAGAGACAGGCCATAGCTTATGCTTCCCGTAAGCTTAAGCCTCATGAGAAGAATTACCCCACGCATGATTTGGAGTTGGCAGCGGTGGTATTTGCCCTACGGATTTGGAGGCACTATCTTTTGGGGGAGAAGTTTTAGCTGTTCACGGACCACAAGTCACTACAGTATCTGTTCACGCAGAAGGAATTGAATATGCGGCAGCGTAGGTGGATTGAGTTTGTGAAGAACTACCAGTTCGACATCCAGTACCACCCGGGTAAGGCTAACGTGGTAGCAGACGCGTTGAGCCGTAGGCCAGCAGATGAGGTGGCAGAGGTGTGGAAAGCTAAGTGGAAGGAATTGGGACACCAGGATGTAGTGGCCCGATCTTTCATGTCTGTGATGACCGTTACACCGCAGATTGTCACGAAGGTAGTACGGGCACAGGCTAATGACTCGTTCTGTCAGGAGCAGATAGTTCGATTACTAGCAGAGGGAGCCGAGTCCTATACCGTTAGCTCAGACGGGGGATTACGCTTCAATGGGAGATTGGTAGTTCCGTAAGGGGATAAGTTGCGACACGATGTGATGGCAGAGTCGCACGGCTCACGGTTCGCGGTACATCCCGGAGGGGACAAAATGTACCAAGACATGAGACGGCAATATTGGTGGAGCGGTATGAAGAGAGATATCGCTGAGTTTACCTCGAAATGCGCCACTTGTCAGCTTGTAAAAGTGGATCATCAGAGACCAGCAGGATTGCTACAGCCATTGGAGGTTCCGGTGTGGATGTGGGAGAGCATATCCATGGATTTTGTCATGGGGTTGCCTACGTCGCAGAGGGGTCATGACTCCGTTTGGGTAATTGTGGACAGGTTGTCCAAGGTCGCTCACTTCTTACCCGTAAGGACTGACTACACTATGGGAAAGTATGCCCAACTCTTCATTTCTGAGATTGTGAGACTTCACGGTGTGCCCCTAAATATCGTGTCTGACAGAGACAAGATATTTGTTTCGAGGTTTTGGGAGAGTTTCCAGGAGGCCATGGGCACGGAATTGCGGTTGAGTACGGCTTATCATCCGCAGACTGATAGGCAGACAGAGCGCACCAATCAGATGTTGGAGGACATGCTACGCATGTGCATTATTGACTTCGGGGTTGGATGGGAGCAGTACCTTCCCCTGGTGGAGTTCGCTTACAACAACTCCTATCAGTTCACGATTGGTATGGCTCCGTTCGAGGCATTGTACGGTAGGCCTTGTCGTTCCCCAGCATGTTGGTTGGAGGTAGGAGACAACAAACTGCTTGGGCCGGAAGTGATTCAGGATACTTTTGCAAGGATTGAGTTAATTCGGAGTCGTATTCGAGTAGCTCAAGACAGACAGAAGAGTTATGCTGATGCGAAGAGGTTTTTCAGGGAGTTCCAAGTAGGAGACCAGGTTTTACTCAGGGTATCTCCGATGAAGGGGATTATACGTTTCGGGAAGAAGGGGAAGTTGGCACCGAGGTATGTGGGGCCGTTTCCTATTATTGAGCGGATCGGACCGGTTGCGTATAGACTTGGACTACCGGAGCACTTGCATCGGATTCACGACGTGTTCCATATTTCCTCGCAGAGGAAATACCTTAGAGATAATTTGTCTCATTCTCACATTGCTGTGGAGGACATCGATCTCCAGCCGGATAGCTCCTACGAGGAGGGGCCAATTGCTATTTTGGACCGAAGCGAGAGGAAACTGCGGTCAAAGATAGTCCCGTTAGTGCGTGTTCAGTGGCAACATCACAATGTCGAGGAGTCCACATGGGAGCGCGAGGATGAGATGCGCGAACGTTATCCAGAGCTATTTTTAGCAAGTACTTTCTAGTTTCGAATTTCGGGACGAAATTCAGTTATTAGGGGGGAAGTATGTAATACCCCGTACTTTTGACTATATTTATTTTGAGGATTAATTAATTAAATGCGTATTAATTGGAAATTAATCCGGGTTAAAAATACTAATGTGATGCGAATTGGTATTTGATTATGTGCATATATGATTATATATGAACTTGGTATTATAAAATTTGTCGTGGGATTTATATACGGCATTTTAGAAATTTTGTTGAGACGCGTGGGACCGCCGCGTTACGGTATAATATTTTGATGATAAAAGTGAATTTAAAAATCTATAATCCGTATGGTCATTTTGAGTGAGCCAACGCGTCCGGAAGGGTCGAGATAGTCAGAAAACACTAGCCGGGGGTATAGTTTGGGTCCCGGGGTATTTTTAGGCCATACCGGTAACTTAAAGGGTATTTTGGTAATTTTACATTTTTAGGAATTAAAAGTGACGAAAATTAGAGATGTAAATCTGATGTGGATTAAACCCATTAAGCCCATTAACCAACCCATATTAACCTAGAAGGCTACGTAGGTTGTCATTTAGGTTTTCTAAGTTTCCCCAAATCAAACCCTAGCCACCTTAAGCCACCATTAGAGAGGAAGCTTGGAGAGAAGAAATTCTGCAGAAATTCTTCATCAAATCAACACCAAATCCTGAATCAAACCAAGGCAAGTGATTTAAATTACATTCCTTATGCAGTGAATGCTTTTTTCATGTTAGAAACATTGTTAATCAATCTTATATAAGAGTTAAAAGAAAACCCATGAAATTAGAAGATTGTTGTTTAATTTTAGGATAGGTTTGCATGTAGAAACATTGTTTGAAGATTTAATTCAGAGATTTCATATCTATGTGATGTATAAACGGATTAAAATCTGGGAAATTTTGATGAGAAGAACCTAGGGTTTATGTTCTTGAAGAAAATTGGGAATTTATGTAGAAATTTTGTGATTTAATGATGTTTAGAAGGTATTAAACCCCTTTAATGATGTTAGTATAGCACCTTGGCATGTTTGAGGATGATTAGAGAACTCAATATATTGTAGGAACGAATTTTAGAAGAGGTTTGAGGAGTAAAAATGGATGGAAAACGAATTGGGAAAATTCTGGGCCGAAACTGGTCAGTCGTTAGAAGCAGCCCCAGGTCGTTCGAACGAACTCGTTCGAACGAGCTTCTAAAGAGTTGACCAGTCATTACTAACGAGTAGGGATTTCGTTCGATATCTCGTTCGAACTAGATAACGTTAGAAGGGACAGTTCGTTCGAACGAACTGGGATCTCGTTCGAACAGCCTCGTTCGAACGAGACTTCTAACGAGATGACAGTCCAAACTCGTTCGAACACTCGTTCGAACGAGGCTTCTAACGAGCTGGCAGTTTGGGCCATTTTGGACTGTTTTGACTTTTGGAGTTCCGTAAACTGATTTGAGGATATAGATATCATTCCGTAGATGTAGTAATGATAGGATTGGGACATTTGGGTATTTATGAAGAGAAATTTACATACGAGAGTTGTATTACATGGACGGTTTGGGTCGAGACGTGAGTGTCAACTACGACGTGAGAATTAATTATGGCACGTATGATTATAAACCAGTATAGAATATATAGTGATAATTACGAGTTAGTACGAGAATGAGAATAGTACTACGATTAAAATATGGTATTACTAAGATGTGTGTTTACTTAGTATTGGTATATGGATTGTGTGTATGACATACCTACCATACTTGTTATCACGGGAGGTTTGCGCTCGCTTAGGACCCTCTAATCCTTGTGTGCCTACGGGGGGGATATAGACTGGTACCTTAATGAACATAGGTCATAGAAAGACTTATTGTGATATTAATAAGTCCGCTGACCGTGGGAGCGTAGGTATGTGCGTGACCCACGTGATGGTGACTGTGTTCGCCTCCACTATTTGTGATTTGTGTTATCTGAACTATTCCTGAGAGATTCAGAATGGGTGATCCTTATGTACGTGATGTACCGGGATGGATAGCAGAGTATGTGTGCACCGTAGCTTAGATTGCGGGGTGCTTGTATCGTATATTTATGATGTGAATAATATACATTTAATTAATGGAAATCCCCCTGTTAATATTGTGAACATATTACGGTATTGTTTCGAGTTATATAAGGAGTTAACTGATACTTATATATATGGCATATTTAGTAACTGAGTTTACGTTAAATCCCTTTTTAATTACGAGCGTTATTATGTTAATGGAACCGAGTATTATGGGTAGGACTTTCGGCAGTCTAGCTAGATATGTTGTCACTTAGCTAGTGGTATGGGTAGTTACAGATGGGTACTTGCGTTAGGAGTGCACAGTTAGACGAGAGGTGAGAATATAATGTGAGTGCACGTCCTAACATGTACTTTGCATTTAATGTTTTAAATGTTTTTAAAGCACTTGCAGGTTTTTAAAATATAACTCCACATTCGGGCTCTGACCCGTTTGCTTTTCAAATCTTTTTTTTTCTTTGTAAAACCATTTTAGGTGCCCAGCCACAAGGACACCAAGCATAGGATACTCATTCAGGTGACGAGCTGTAGCTGCTTGTGGAAGCTACAGGGATTTGCATGTAGACGCTTCTATCTTTTGGATTCCAGAGTCACCATCTATCAGTTGTAGGGAATGTTGCCCATTTCTTTAGAGACATCTTTTACATTTCAGTTTTCAGACTTTAGCATGTATTGTTTCAGTTTATTTATTTCAGTTATGGGATTGTAGTGAGGAGTTTTCCTCCAGACTTTATTTACTCTATTGTGATGGTTTTTCATTTTACTTCAGTATGGTGAATGGTGTTATTTATTTCTTCATTACATTTGTTGCATGTTAATCAGACTTAAATTAAAATTTGGCAACTTGCTTTTTAAATACTAGGTGGTTAGTATTATTAAAATGTTTTCGACAGTGATGCTATTAACTGAGCCAACTTGGCATTTTGAATTAATTTAATAAAGGAGTAGCTACCCGGTATTTAATTAGTCGGGGTGTCACAGGTGGTATCAGAGCATCAGGTTCTAGTGTCCTTTAGGATCTGTACGGCTATTATGTTTCCGCTACGTTTCTTTGATATAGAGCCCTATATTTTAGGACTGTTGTACTCTTTTTGTGTATGCTTCGTTCTTCAGCTATTTTAAGTTTATAAACTGCGAACTTATAAACTTTGTTCTTATTTCAGATGCCTCCACGACGTGCACGACGAGTTCCCAGGAATGCAATGCCCGAACCCCAGCCCGCTCCAGTTCAGGGCATGATGAACGCCGCTGAGGTTGCTGCTATAGTAGCCCAAGCGGTAAATGCCACGATTGCCGTGATTCAGCAGGCACCGCCTCAGGCGCCGGTTGCCGCGCCAGCACAGATTAATGCATTCCCGTCTGCTTGGGAGCGTGTACGAGACGCTTTTCAGAAAGCGCATCCGCCAGAGTTTGCAGGTAGCTCAGACGTGGTAGTCTCGAGCCAATGGAGGAAGGACATACAAAGGCATTTGAGGATGCATGAGTGCACTGATATTCAGAAACAGGTGCTAGCTACTTTCAAGCTAGTGGGATCTACACTACAGTGGTGGGAGTCTATTAGCACCGCGGAGGAGAGGAATACCCTCACGATTCAGGAGTTCTGGGTGCGGTTTGACCGCAAGTACTTTCCGTCCGCAGTTCATACAGAGATGAGGAGGAAGCTGATGAGTTTGAAGCAGGAGGGCAAGACAGTGGCCGAGTATGAGGCCGAGTTCACTAACCTGTTAAATATCGTTCCAGACGAGATTCCAACAGAGAAGAAGAAGATAGAGAAGTTCACCGACGGGTTGAATTGGAGGATCCGTCAGCATCTGCTAGGGAACCTATCGTTGGCCACGTATTCTGATGTGGTTAACGCTGCATTATTGCACTGCCAGGACCACCGTTTTCATATGGCCGAGGGCAAGCGGTCGGGGGAGTCTAGCCATCAGGGCAGGACTGGAGGACATGGTGCCAGCGGGGCACAAACCGGTCAGGGGCAGAGACAGAATGAGCAGGGTACCCAGCAGGGGGATAATAAGAGGTTCCGGTCAGGGAACTACAGGCAGGGTCAGGGAGGTTTCCGTCAGGGCCATCAGGGCCCAAACGGCCATCAGGGCCAACAGGGGCAGAATGGGCAGCAGTTTCACCAGGGCCAGCAGGGCCAAGGGAGGAACCGTAATGGCCACCAGGGCCGGGGACAGCAGGGGCAGAGGGGAGGGAACTTCCCAGGGAAGTGCTTTACTTGTGGCAAGACTGACCATAAGAAGCAGGATTGTCCTGATAGGGGCAGGGCCCCACAGCAGCAGCAGCAGGGTGCTCGCCAGGAGCCACAGAGACCTATGTTTCCCGCCGCTCTTCCCGCACCGCCACAGATGGCAGCACTGCCACCCATTCCGGCAGTCCCAGCTCAGCAGGGGCAGCTACAGTATGGACGTGTCTACAACATTCACCAGGCTGCAGTTCCATAGGCACCGCCCGCGATCGAGGGTACATTTCCTATCCATGGCACTATGGGTCGGGTGTTATTTGATACGGGTGCTACACACTGTTTTATAGCTACACACTTCGCGAAAGCTTTAGGATTGTTATCTACGGCAGAGAGCACAGTGACGTGTGTCGACTCACCATTAGGGAGTGGGTCACTTATTTTCTTTATATGCCGGGGAGTGGGGGTAGAGATTGGTGGTTTGGTATTTCCTGCAGACATGTTAGTGTTAGATATGCATGTTCACGATGTGATCATCGGTATGGATTGGCTCGTAGCATATAGGGCCATGATTGATTGCTTCAGCGGGAGCATTGTTTTTGCCATTCCGGGGCAAGAGATGTTTATAGTGGCGATGCCTCGCCCAGAGGGAGGATCGACCGCTCATCTGTATTACATAGAGGAGGATACCTCTAAGGAGGTTGTGATTCCTTTGGATTCGATCCCGGTTGTCAGGGAGTATTCAGATGTGTTTCAGGAGATACCAGGCTTACCACCCAGTCGAGAGATAGACTTCGTTATAGATTTGCTACCGGGTACGAGACCTATAGCACGCGCACCGTACCGTATGGATCCAACTGAGATGAGAGAGCTACGGGATCAGATAGAGCAGCTGTTGGGACAAGGCTTTATTCGCAGGAGTACCTCACTTTGGGGCGCTCCGATTTTGTTTGTGAAGAAGAGGGACGGTTCACTGAGGTTGTGTGTGGACTACCGAGAGTTGAATAAGGTCACGATACGGAATAAGTATTCGTTGCCTCTAATCGATGACTTATTCGACCAGTTGAGGGGAGCTTCTTTCTTCTCGAAGATTGACTTGAGGTCGGGATACCATCAGTTGCGTATCAGGGAGGAGGATGTCTCGAAGACTGCGTTCTTGTCGAGATATGGTTCTTATGAGTTTCGGGTTATGCCTTTCGACTTGACCAACGCTCCAGCAGTGTTTATGGACTTGATGAACAGGGTGTTCAGGGATTTCCTAGACCAGTTTGTCATTGTCTTCATTGATGATATTCTGGTTTACTCTCAGACAGAGGAGGAGCACGCCGAGCATTTGAAGCAGGTTTTGCAGACACTTCGTCAGAACGAGCTGTATGCAAAATATGAGAAGTGCGGGTTTTGGCTGAAGGAAGTCCAGTTCTTGGGTCACATTATTTCCGACCAGGGAATATCTGTTGATCCGGGGAAGGTATCAGCGGTGAGGGAGTGGGTACAGCCCACGACGCCAACGGAGATTCGTAGTTTCTTGGGTTTAGCAGGATACTACAGGAGGTTTATTCGGGGTTTCTCGGAGATAGCAGGTCCTTTGACAGATCTTACTCATAAAGGTGTGCCGTTCATTTGGAGTGATGCCTGTCAGTTGGCATTCGATGAATTGAAGGACAAGTTGACCTCAGCACATGTGTTAGCATTGCCGAGGCCGAGAGTTGAGTATTTGGTTTACACCGATGCGTCGTTGCAAGGACTGGGAGGTGTATTACAGCAGGAGAGACAGGCCATAGCTTATGCTTCCCGTAAGCTTAAGCCTCATGAGAAGAATCACCCCACGCATGATTTGGAGTTGGCAGCGGTGGTATTTGCCCTACGGATTTGGAGGCACTATCTTTTGGGGGAGAAGTTTTAGCTGTTCACGGACCACAAGTCACTACAGTATCTGTTCACGCAGAAGGAATTGAATATGCGGCAGCGTAGGTGGATTGAGTTTGTGAAGAACTACCAGTTCGACATCCAGTACCACCCGGGTAAGGCTAACGTGGTAGCAGACGCGTTGAGCCGTAGGCCAGCAGATGAGGTGGCAGAGGTGTGGAAAGCTAAGTGGAAGGAATTGGGACACCAGGATGCAGTGGCCCGATCTTTCATGTCTGTGATGACCGTTACACCGCAGATTGTCACGAGGGTAGTACGGGCACAGGCTAATGACTCGTTCTGTCAGGAGCAGATAGTTCGATTACTAGCAGAGGGAGCCGAGTCCTATACCGTTAGCTCAGACGGGGGATTACGCTTCAATGGGAGATTGGTAGTTCCGTAAGGGGATAAGTTGTGACACGATGTGATGGCAGAGTCGCACGGCTCACGGTTCGCGGTACATCCCGGAGGGGACAAAATGTACCAAGACATGAGACGGCAATATTGGTGGAGCGGTATGAAGAGAGATATCGCTGAGTTTACCTCGAAATGCGCCACTTGTCAGCTTGTAAAAGTGGATCATCAGAGACCAGCAGGATTGCTACAGCCATTGGAGGTTCCGGTGTGGATGTGGGAGAGCATATCCATGGATTTTGTCATGGGGTTGCCTACGTCGCAGAGGGGTCATGACTCCGTTTGGGTAATTGTGGACAGGTTGTCCAAGGTCGCTCACTTCTTACCCGTAAGGACTGACTACACTATGGGAAAGTATGCCCAACTCTTCATTTCTGAGATTGTGAGACTTCACGGTGTGCCCCTAAATATCGTGTCTGACAGAGACAAGATATTTGTTTCGAGGTTTTGGGAGAGTTTCCAGGAGGCCATGGGCACGGAATTGCGGTTGAGTACGGCTTATCATCCGCAGACTGATAGGCAGACAGAGCGCACCAATCAGATGTTGGAGGACATGCTACGCATGTGCATTATTGACTTCGGGGTTGGATGGGAGCAGTACCTTCCCCTGGTGGAGTTCGCTTACAACAACTCCTATCAGTTCACGATTGGTATGGCTCCGTTCGAGGCATTGTACGGTAGGCCTTGTCGTTCCCCAGCATGTTGGTTGGAGGTAGGAGACAACAAACTGCTTGGGCCGGAAGTGATTCAGGATACTTTTGCAAGGATTGAGTTAATTCGGAGTCGTATTCGAGTAGCTCAAGACAGACAGAAGAGTTATGCTGATGCGAAGAGGTTTTTCAGGGAGTTCCAAGTAGGAGACCAGGTTTTACTCAGGGTATCTCCGATGAAGGGGATTATACGTTTCGGGAAGAAGGGGAAGTTGGCACCGAGGTATGTGGGGCCGTTTCCTATTATTGAGCGGATCGGACCGGTTGCGTATAGACTTGGACTACCGGAGCACTTGCATCGGATTCACGACGTGTTCCATATTTCCTCGCTGAGGAAATACCTTAGAGATAATTTGTCTCATTCTCACATTGCTGTGGAGGACATCGATCTCCAGCCGGATAGCTCCTACGAGGAGGGGCCAATTGCTATTTTGGACCGAAGCGAGAGGAAACTGCGGTCAAAGATAGTCCCGTTAGTGCGTGTTCAGTGGCAACATCACAATGTCGAGGAGTCCACATGGGAGCGCGAGGATGAGATGCGCGAACGTTATCCAGAGCTATTTTTAGCAAGTACTTTCTAGTTTCGAATTTCGGGACGAAATTCAGTTATTAGGGGGGAAGTATGTAATACCCCGTACTTTTGACTATATTTATTTTGAGGATTAATTAATTAAATGCGTATTAATTGGAAATTAATCCGGGTTAAAAATACTAATGTGATGCGAATTGGTATTTGATTATGTGCATATATGATTATATATGAACTTGGTATTATAAAATTTGTCGTGGGATTTATATACGGCATTTTAGAAATTTTGTTGAGACGCGTGGGACCGCCGCGTTACGGTATAATATTTTGATGATAAAAGTGAATTTAAAAATCTATAATCCGTATGGTCATTTTGAGTGAGCCAACGCGTCCGGAAGGGTCGAGATAGTCAGAAAACACTAGCCGGGGGTATAGTTTGGGTCCCGGGGTATTTTTAGGCCATACCGGTAACTTAAAGGGTATTTTGGTAATTTTACATTTTTAGGAATTAAAAGTGACGAAAATTAGAGATGTAAATCTGATGTGGATTAAACCCATTAAGCCCATTAACCAACCCATATTAACCTAGAAGGCTACGTAGGTTGTCATTTAGGTTTTCTAAGTTTCCCCAAATCAAACCCTAGCCACCTTAAGCCACCATTAGAGAGGAAGCTTGGAGAGAAGAAATTCTGCAGAAATTCTTCATCAAATCAACACCAAATCCTGAATCAAACCAAGGCAAGTGATTTAAATTACATTCCTTATGCAGTGAATGCTTTTTCCATGTTAGAAACATTGTTAATCAATCTTATATAAGAGTTAAAAGAAAACCCATGAAATTAGAAGATTGTTGTTTAATTTTAGGATAGGTTTGCATGTAGAAACATTGTTTGAAGATTTAATTCAGAGATTTCATATCTATGTGATGTATAAACGGATTAAAATCTGGGAAATTTTGATGAGAAGAACCTAGGGTTTATGTTCTTGAAGAAAATTGGGAATTTATGTAGAAATTTTGTGATTTAATGATGTTTAGAAGGTATTAAACCCCTTTAATGATGTTAGTATAGCACCTTGGCATGTTTGAGGATGATTAGAGAACTCAATATATTGTAGGAACGAATTTTAGAAGAGGTTTGAGGAGTAAAAATGGATGGAAAACGAATTGGGAAAATTCTGGGCCGAAACTGGTCAGTCGTTAGAAGCAGCCCCAGGTCGTTCGAACGAGCTTCTAACGAGTTGACCAGTCATTACTAACGAGTAGGGATTTCGTTCGATATCTCGTTCGAACTAGATAACGTTAGAAGGGACAGTTCGTTCGAATGAACTGGGATCTCGTTCGAACAGCCTCGTTCGAACGAGACTTCTAACGAGATGACAGTCCAAACTCGTTCGAACTGGGATCTCGTTCGAACAGCCTCGTTCGAACTGGGATCATGTTAATGTTGTAATTATATTACGGTATTGTTTCGAGAAATATAACGAGTTAATTGACAGTTATAAATATTGCACATTGAGTATCTGAGTTGACGTTAAACCCCTATTTAATTACGAGCATTATTATGTAAATGGAACCAAGTATTATTGGAAGGACCTTTGGCAGTCTAGCTAGATATGTTGTCACTTAGCTAGTAGTATGGGTAGTTATAGATGGGTACTTGCGTTAGGAGTGCACAGTTAGATGAGAGGTGAGAATATAATGTGAGTGCACGTCCTAACATGTACTTTGCATTTAATGTTTTAAATGTTTTTAAAGCACTTGCAGGTTTTTAAAATATAACTCCACATTCGGGCTCTGACCCGTTTGCTTTTCAAATCTTTTTTTTTCTTTGTAAAACCATTTTAGGTGCCCAGCCACAAGGACACCAAGCATAGGATACTCATTCAGGTGACGAGCTGTAGCTGCTTGTGGAAGCTACAGGGATTTGCATGTAGACGCTTCTATCTTTTGGATTCCAGAGTCACCATCTATCAGTTGTAGGGCATGTTGCCCATTTCTTTAGAGACATCTTTTACATTTCAGTTTTCAGACTTTAGCATGTATTATTTCAGTTTATTTATTTCAGTTATGGGATTGTAGTGAGGACTTTTCCTCCAGACTTTATTTACTCTATTGTGATGGTTATTCATTTTACTTCAGTATGGTGAATGGTGTTATTTATTTCTTCATTACATTTGTTGCATGTTAATCAGACTTAAATTAAAATTTGGCAACTTGCTTTTTAAATACTAGGTGGTTAGTAATATTAAAATGTTTTCGACAGTGATGCTATTAACTGAGCCAACTTGGCATTTTGAATTAATTTAATAAAGGAGTAGCTACCCGATATTTAATTAGTCGGGGTGTCACAATTAATTATTAAAATTTGGGTAATAATTTGGGTTACATGCATTGAGGGCATAATGAACCTCGAAGATCAATACTGTCAGAAGTAGTGTAATGGGGGGTTTTCTTGTTTGGATTTTGCTTCGGCGAGACGTCACACGCACGAAACGTAGTGCAGTGTTGAGAACCGGGAGAAGTTTAGTCCTTAGCACTTGATGCTAATAACTCATATATATATATATATATGATTACATGCCAAAATGAGGGCATAACTAGAATATAAGAAATTCTAGTAATAAAATGTTTATGTATTGTGATTATGTTGTTATGAGGATGTTTATGCAACTTTATATGTTCAATAAATGAAAAAAATATAAAGAGAACTATAGCATTTAATATAAAGTAATGGTGTAGATGGAACTTAGATAAGGGTAGATTGCGAGATAAGTTAGATAATCTTAATCGAATCTTCATTTTGGGATCTAGTTTGATTTTATTGCCTAATTTATATTTGGGCATTCATTTAGAGACCACATGCATACGTTAGTGTGCGCTCTAGTTGAGAGGTGAGTTGAATGATTATGGAGAGAGGGATTCCATTAAATCATGTCATAATGCATTTATAATTATTGTGCATTTTAATGCACTTACTATAAAATTTTTTCAACTCGAGCTCTGACCCGTTTACATTTTCTCCCTCCATGTATATATTGTATTACTTTAGGTGTTCCTCCGCAAGGACGCCATTGATGTTCTCCCATCCAGTGTATTCGTGGAGCTGTGGCAGTAGCAGACTGTTGCGACACTTCGCCTTAGCCGATTCCTATCTTTTGTATATCTAGATTAGGATTCAGTTGTATATTTGGGTCTATACTCAAGTGTTGTAGGTTAACACTTTATCTTTTCCCTGCTCATATTATTGTATTGTCTATGACCCGACAGCTTATTCGGGTATTTCATTGTTGAGATTTTGTTGTACAATGTATCACTCTTTTATATTATTGGAGTCTGCATTTATCACTCATCATAGTTAGATGTAA
The DNA here is from genome assembly GCA_949130495.1 of Sambucus nigra. Classification (NCBI taxonomy): domain Eukaryota; kingdom Viridiplantae; phylum Streptophyta; class Magnoliopsida; order Dipsacales; family Adoxaceae; genus Sambucus; species Sambucus nigra. The sequence goes on along the minus strand of OX422211.1, from coordinate 204,555,354 downwards.
TATTGTTGTAAATGGTTGTATGGTTGGTTTTTAATTGGTGTTAAAAAAAAGTTTTAAAATTTTTGGCAATCCGTTTTAATAATTTCGGGTTGTTAGCCTTATATTATTTAGTAGTGTCAGTTGATATTGAGACTGTGCCATCTGAGATACCTGATTTAATGTAGTATAGGGATGGTCACCCATTATTATTTTGAGCGGGTGGTCACAGATGGTATCAGAGCATCAAGTTCTAATGTCTTTAGGATTTGTGTGGGTTACTACAAACTTTCGTAAGCGTTCTTGATGTAGAGCCTTATTGTTAGGACGGTTGCATTCACACGTCCATATTTCTTCTGTGATATGAAAATATTTGAAAGGCATTCTGATACAATTGTTCTTGTTTCAGATGCCACCGAAGGGAGGTCGTTCAGACAGGGCAAATAAAGGGGCTGAAAGTGTGCAACCCCAAATGCCTCAAAGGAACATGATTACAGATAAAGTTGCCAATATTGTAGCACAAGCAGTAACTGCTGCCATTTTTACGATGGCACAGCAATCTGTCGTTCAAGCAACCCAAACCAATTTAGGATTGTCTTTATGGGAAAAAATGAAGGAAGATTTTAGTAAGGGGAATCCTCCCGAGTTTGTAGGGGGAGTTGATAAAATGGCTGCAAGTCACTGGAAGAATAGTATGAAGAGGCACCTCCGTATGGTTGAGTGTAGTGAGGTAATTTTTAGCCACTTTAAGCTATCGGATGCGGCTCTCTAATGGTGGAAGTCTGTCACCACATCTGAACAGAGAGATACTTTACCTATAATAGAATTTTGGAAACTTTTTGATCGAAGGTATTTTCCTTCCCCGACTCGGAATACGAAGATTTTTCAAGGTAATAGAACGATGGCAGAATAAGAGGAAGATTTCTCTAGATGGGCGCAATTAGTACCTGATGAGGTAAATACGAAAGAGAAACGTATATCAAAGTTTATTCGAGGGTTAGATTGGAGAATTCAGCAACATTTGTTAGAGAGTCCCAAGCTAATGACTTTCGTCGAGGTAGTGAATGCGACACTATTAAAATGTCATGAATATTGTCTTCGTTCGTAAGAGGGTAAGAACTTTGGAGATTCGAGTTCATCAAGTAGGTTTGGAAAAGAGAGTGCCAGTAATGCTAGTTGGTATAAGTCGGACTATAGGGAGTCACAACGACATTTTGTTCCTCAAGATGGGTCAAGAGGAATTTGGGGTAGATGTTTCTTTTGTAAAGAAATAGGTCATAAAAAGAGAGATTGTCCTATAAGAGGAAAATGACCATGTTTTGATGAAGTTTTTGAAGTGCAACCCCTACAACAGATTCGAGGTCACTTTAGACCAGGGGACTTTATTTGGGAGCCCGTTGATGAGGAAGGGCAATCGGACTAGAGATGGATAATGTAAGTTAATTTTCCTTTGTGAATAGGATAATTACTATATGAAGTTTCGGGAATATCGTATGAGAGATATTTGTGAATGGGTAGTGCTATAGCCGTACTTGTATGTATTGACCCTAAGGGGAATTTTGATCAAGTTAAGCTCTTATGTAATTATCTTGTAAAAGAATAGATAATTTTCTGATGTGCTCATAGAGAGCTATAAACCTTGTGGTGAATGTAAGAATTATGGTTGTGTGATAAGTAGTAATGATAAAGATACTTATTTTTATATAGTCATGTTAGACTTATATAATTTTTGTATTCCAGATATGGATGAGCCAAATAAATGGCAATATGTTAATATGATATAAGATATCATTACTGAAAAGAGTTCAGAATTTGTGGATGATTGGGACGCAGGAAAGTTTAGCTCATAATTATGCTAATTTTTGTGATCTACATGATGTTATATGTATGATGATTGTTAAGAGCTTGTGTGGGACATAAGGCACTTTATATAAATATTCTATGACATAAACTGTTTTTCGAATAAACTGTTTTCAAAATAAAACTTTTTATCGGCCTTTTGGCCATATCAAAATGATTTATCGCCAAAATATTTTGAAACTCTAGTCCGGATTTAACAAACTCTCAATCCCCGATGTCACTACATAGTAGTGTATTGGGAGGGTTCCTTGTTTGGATTTCTCTTTAGCGAGACGTCTCCCGCACGAAAGTGGCGAATGTCAGGAATTAAGAGGACTTATTTCTTTGGACCATTCAAAAATATTTACACTATCAAAATGCTTGTATAATTTATATATTTATGGAATTATGGAACATTAGAGGAAAATGAAGCCTCATTATGATTGGTACGAGCAAAAAGGCTCGAATAAAGGGAGTATGGGCGCCTTAGTGGTTAATGAATTAAATTTTATCAACTTAAAATAAATCAAAATTAATTCGTCGTGGGAAGTTAGAGATTTGGAGATAGGAGTAGTGAGGATGAGGTGGTAGGAACTAGTTGAGCTTTGGAGTAATAGGCTTAGCTAAATTTCGTGGATGAAATTTTTGTAAGTGGGGAAGTTTGTAACAACCCGAGGTCTTGGAGACGAGGATTTATTTTTTTTGGGAGAAATAAATAATATTTTATTGGGGAATAATTAAATTGTCAATCGAGGTAAAAAAAATTGAAGTCGTTAGAAAGTATGGCGAATGGCGATTTTGAGGGTGTAGTTGTGTCCGGAAGGGTCGAGAAAGTCAAAATGACTGTACTTGGGGTCTATTTAGGTTCCGAAATAATTTTAAGTCCGTTTGGCTCGAATTAAAGTTACCGAGTCATTTAAAGTGTCTATTATCATTTAAAGATGTGTATCTTAGGAGTTAGGGCTTAAAAGCCTACGGGAGATTGATTTCTCGAAAGAGAGAAAGAGAAATATAAAAAAAGAAAGAGAGAAGAAGAAAGATGAAGAGAAAAAAGGAGAAAAGAGAGAAAAAGTGGAGTTTTTTCGGCATCTACACGATATCGAGGACGGATCAGACCCTACGAACCCGAGGCAAGTGATTAAACTTGCTAAATAATTATTGTGTACATTTATTTCATGATTTGTGGATCAAATTTATGGGTTTTAGGTTTAGTTTATCAAAACCTAATTTTGGGGTATAATCTTAGATTTGTTTTGTTGAAATGGATTTGAGGTTATAAATTAGTTTCAAAGTGTTTTTGGATGTTATATATGTGACTGGGTTGAAGAAAAATGGAGAGAAAATGATAAATATGAATTTTGGGATTTTTGGCTTACTAAAAAGTAGCCATTTTCGAGCCTCCAGGTAGGCCAAATCGATTCGACCTCCTAACCGAATCGATTCGAAAATATGCAGGCGCCCAGCTCTGAGTGACTGAATCGATTCAGACCCCAACGAATCGATTCGTCCTAAGACACAGTCCCAAGTCTGATGACCCGAATCGATTCGCCTTCGAGGCCGAATCGATTCGCTGGGCCGAATCGATTCGGAATTGGCCTGAATCGATTCGGAAACAGGGCTTTTTGAGGGATCATTTTCTATGGAGAATTTCGTCCTGTTTCGTTCGAGGTTATCAATTAGGAACCTCCATAGGAATTATTGGGAGTTTGTTTTAGAGACTTTTAGAGAGTTTCCTTTATTAGGAATTACTGGAGTCATATAGACTTAAATTGAGGAATACCGATTAGAGATTTTGGTATATGCTAAGTGGGGAAGCCCACCTTGATTGGAGATTCTATTTGGAGATAATAATTAAATTTATATGAAAGAATGAGAATAAGTTTAGAGATAATGGATCTTAGGATCCAATCCCGAATGGGATAACTTTAAAAGGTTCGTGAAATAAATTGAACCCTGTTATGGATGGAGGATTATAAATGCTAATTGATGTGTATATGGATATAAAAATATACTTAATGATGATTGATTTGGGAGAAGTCTCACACAATGAGAAATGCTAAATGTAGTGCATTAGGATAAAGAATATCCTTAACATAAATGGATTTGAGAGACAATTCATAAATAAAAGCGACATGTGAGCTTCAAGCGAGAAATAATATAGTGTATACTAAGTGGGGAATATGTGTGAGAATTGTTGATTAGTATATCAAGAGGGAAATATACTAAACAATGACATTAATTCTATTATGCCTAAGAGCGTATAGTAAATATGAAAACAATGTGACAGGTATACCTTATATGATGGTATATCTTTATATGATGTGATGATGTATGTATACCTTATGTGATCGTATATATATATATATATATATATATATATATATATATATATAGTGAAGCATACCCCCTCGTTGCTATCATTGGGAAGTTGCGTGCGTTGAGGGTGAGCATCCTGGCTCAAAGAGCAGGGCGTGGATATTCCCCTGGTCATAGTCGTCCATTGTGATTATTATGCGATATATATATATATATATATATATATATATATATATATAGATATATATATATATATATAGATATATATATATATATGCATTCTTTTGGGGGTGAGAAGTCGGGGGTATGTGACGTTCTCACTTGCCGGTTAGGAGCTATGACCGCTTCCCGGGATGTTATGTTTATATATGCATTCTTTTGGGGGTGAGAAGTCGGGGGTATGTGACATTCTCACTTCCCGGTTAGGAGCTATGACCGTTTCTCGGGACGTTGTGTGCGTGAGTTAATCACGAGGTGGGTGTCGTTGAACCCCACCAGGTGGCCCCAGTTTGCTACGTGTATGGGTTGCTGGAAGATGATAGCATGTGAGCCTATGTCCACGAGTTATAGCTCGATTGGATGGTTATTATGTAATGGATGTGATTGGTATTTGGGTATCGAGGGCTTAATGGACCTTAACGACTAACATTGCCAATAAGTAGTGTAACGGGGGGTGGGGGGGGGTTCCTTGTTTGGATTTCGCTTCGGCGAGACGTCCCACGCACGAAGCTCAGTGTAATGTTGATAGTGAGGAGAAGTTAGTCCTTAATGTTCATATATATATATATATATATATATATATATATATATATATATATATATATCACCTATCCCGACGATCGACAGTGCCAGGAGTAGTGTAACGGGGGGTTCCTTGTTTGGATTTCACCTCAGCGAGACGTCCCATGCATGAAACACCGTGTAGTGTTGAGAATTGGGAATATTAATTAATTAAAATTTGGGTAATAATTTGGGTTACATGCATCATGCATTGAGGGCATAATGAACCTCGAAGATCAATACTGTCAGAAGTAGTGTAATGGGGGGTTTCCTTATTTGGATTTTGCTTCGGCGAGACGTCCCACGCACGAAACGCAGTGTAGTGTTGAGAACTGGGAGAAGTTTAGTCCTTAGCACTTGATGATAATAACTCATATATATATATGATTACATGCCAAAATGAGGGCATAACTAGAATATAAGAAATTCTAGTAAGAAAATGTTTATGTATTGTTATTATGTTGTTATGAGGATGTTTATGCAACTTTATATGTTCAATAAATGAACAAATATAAAGAGAACTATAGCATTTAATATAAAGTAATGTTGTAGATGGAACTTAGATAAGGGTAGATTGCGAGATAAGTTAGATAATCTTAATCGAATCTTCATTTTGGGATCTAGTTTGATTTTATTGCCTAATTTATATTTGGGCATTCATTTATATTTGGGCATTCATTTAAAATCTCGTTTTAAATCCGCGATGGATCTTTTGCAAACGGTTCGAAATCAAATAAATTTTTATCGTGAAAAATTTGTTGCCTTGGAGCATGACTTTGTTGATTTAAAATTGTCCAACAAGGAGAGTGATGATAGGGTCCTATTTTTAGAAAAAATAATTCGACCTTAAAAATTCGATGGTTTGTGTTTGTGCCAAAGATGATAAAAATATTTTAATTAATGAGTTTGTGTCACATGAAGAGAATCTTAGGAAAAAGTTTTCTTTAATTTAGGGGGAGCGAGATAACCTTCTAGGTTTGATTGATAATTTGAAGTAGGAGTCCCTCAGATGGGAAGAGTCTAATACTTTGCTTGAGTAAAAAAATTTGAAGTTAAAAAATGATTTGACAGACTCAAGTATGTTTGATAGTGATGGTAATATCTCATCTTGTTCACATGCTTCTAGTGCTAAAGCCAAAACTATTATTTGTTTTAGAGTGTCAATTAATCCCAAGGACGTTAGAAAAGATCACACTTTAGGTAACATTCCACCCATTTACACCTGTTCATATTGTGGTAGGAAATGTCACCTTAGGCATTTTTTTTATCTTGGAAAAAGTCGTAGGAAGTTTATGTCTAGTGTTCCCTTGGTTCCTAAATCCACCACACGACGTTTCACGTCTATTTGGGTTAGGAAATTACTTTTAGAGGCACTAGATTTTAGACAAGTTGATTCCCGTTTGCTTGCACATGATTCTTCTCTTGCAATTTCATATAGATGATTTTGTTCGCATGCTTGTCATACGCTAGTTTTTTGTTTCATGATATATATTTGCTAGTGTAATGACATGTACTTTTTGTATTAAATTTTTGTTTTTGAAAATTTTTGAAAAATACAAAAAGATTTTATTTTGATAAAATTTTGAAAAATCCAAAAAGATTTTTGTAATTTGTTTACACCTTTTATGGATGAACACTTAGGATGACCGAATCACAACATCATTCCATTTTTATGTGACTATTTGATAGTGTTTTGAGACAATAGGTCAATTCATCCATGTGCTTTATAATGTTTGCAGTCATTGAGATGTAATTAAGTGTTACTTCCTACATGTTTGACTCGTGATTTCCTTTATTGCACATGTGCACGGATTTGTTTGATTATTGTGCTTGTCTTATCACATGTTGGTTGGGTGTTTTCACTTCAATCCTGTCCTTAAAATGAACCAAGCGCGATAAAATAAGATAATAAAAAGTGTGCACCTTTGAACCTTGTTTGTGAGGATTTGTGTGTTTTGTTTGAAAAGGGTGAAGGGCTACGAAAGGTTATCATTTATCCTTTGCGATTAAGCCGCCGTTTAATCGTACCTAAAAAATTGAGGAATTGTATTATTCGGGGTCCAAAGACGTTTAAAAGATCCCGAAAAATTTAAAGGCAATAAAAAGAAATTCATGCAAAAAATGGGCCATTAGATTTTTGCACCAATTCTCCAATGTTTGAGAATTTAGATCACCTCTAAAAGAAAATATATATGAGGGAGTTTGGACGGAGAATTAAAACGGGGTTTCACGTCCTTGAAAGTCTTGAAAAAACGTTACATAGTTGTGGACATTATTGGTGTGGAAATCACTTTAACTTTGATTTGTTGATTTGCATAAGACGATGTCATCTAAATTCAACAGCTTTTACACCTAAGGATACTTTTGATGTTCATTCATTAGGAGTACACGTATGCATCGTGCGCATATGATTGATTGAGTTTATTTACCTATCGAATGTTTTTACACCCATACATTCCGTTTCCATGACTTGTTTGTTTTAGTATAAATCCATGGTGTGTGATTTTTTGGTATCTTATTTTTGTACGAAAAAATTGAAAAATAAAAAATAGTTTGTGTTTTTTTTGAGATATACCTTTGCATACGCGTAGTTTGATTCATGTTTCTATGCATTTTGTCGTGACACTCAATGTTTTTATTGTTTCTTCTTATCTGTCTATTTGGGGACATCATAAAAAGGGGGAGAAAGAATTATCATAATATGGGGGAGTTTTTGCATTATAGGGGAGATTTGATTTATCAATAATATATTATTATATCATTTCAAACTCGATACGTCATGAAGATTTTTGCTTTATCTCATGTGTGTAGGTATAAATATTTAAGATCATTATGTTGCACACCCTGATGAGAAAATCTTTGAGATGTGATGAAGATTTTTGAAGAACAGTTTGAGATCTTGCAAATTTATTCATGGGAGGGTAGATTTGTATAGGTCATTTGGTATTTGATAATTCAGATATTTTTTTATGTATGTACAGGCATAGATATAGGGTGAGATTTGTAAGGACATTATTTTATAAGTCCGTTATAAATTTAGTATGTCGTATGCCATTACAACCGTCGAAGAAGTTCAAGAACATTCAAGCATCAAATACGGATTCGAATATCAAAGTTCTTCATCAAAAAGACTCCAGAAAGTTTACTTTGGTTAGGTTATGTTTTAAATACCTTAACTTTGCACTTAGGGATTTTGAGATATTTTTATAAAATATTTTCTAAGTGTTGGAGCAGACTTTTTCGTCAAAATTTGAGAATGAGTATTTTTTTCTAAGTCCTGAAGCGTACCTCGATTTTGACGCCCAGGTCATTCAAGCGAGATGTCATCTCATTCGAGCAACATGTGCATGTCGGCCGATGTCGTTCAAATGACATCTGTACTTCGTTCGCACGAGATAGCTATTTCGTTCGAATGAGCTCGACAATTGAGGCGACGCATTTTTCTATAAATACTCATTAAATGGTTTTGCTTTCATTATGAAGTCCCAGAGTTTTTGAAAGACATAAAACTACAAAACTGCAGAATCTGTTTGACTTCTTATTTTAGGGTTTAATCCCTTTTTTATTTTCAATTCACAAAAATCCCATATGCTTTGGTGAATTGTTTTGGTGTTCAAGAACACTGCTTTGCTTTTGTTCATCCTTTGTGGGGAGATCTTTACAACCGAGAGATGCGTGCTATTATGGAGGGAGTCTCTATGGAGTTTTTGAGCTGCGGTCCTTGTGGTATAGCTGCGTGTGAACCACTACAGATTTCTAGTCATTGCTTTGAAGGTTTGATGAAGACACCATGCGTTACACTTATGGGCGATTATCAGGTTATATGTAAGGCAATGGTCTTGTAAACTTTTCAAAGTTGTAGAAATAAAAGGTTTTGCCCTTCGGGGATATTTCCTGAAACTTGTGTCACATGATTTATTTATTTATGGGTTGACACACGAACACACGTAGTTGCATGTTTAGGGGCTGAATTAATTTGGTTTAAAAATAGACTCTAATTAAATAAGTGTGCCAAATTAGACATTTGCGAATTTAATCAATTATCGCACAGTCACACGTTTTTATAAATTGGTATCAAAGCTTATTTAAGCGATCACCACTCTTACAATTGTATCAATACCAAACTTGTACCTCATAATGATTATATGTCTCTATCCCAAATCTTACTACAACTTTGTGTAAATGAACTTCTTAGTTAACAAAAAAAATTAAATTCCTCCAATGTGATTGGGGTGGTGAATATAGATCGATTTCTTCCTTTTCTTGTAATTTGTGGTATTGGACATGGTCTCTCTTGTCCACATACATATAAAAAAAAGGTTCGGATGAACGAAAACAACGCTACATTGTTAAAAAGACTCACTTTAATAGTGCATGGATCTCTTCCCATGAATTTTTAGAATTTTTCCTTCATTTGTCTGTCGATTTAATAAGTCAGTTGTCATCTCCGGTCACAAAGAATTTTTCTCCATTGAAGTAATTATTCGGAACACCACCTAACTATCCCTTGTTGAAGGTCTTCGGTTGTGCATACTATCCATGCCTTCGTCCATATCATTTTCACAAATGGGATTTTCATTCAACACGATGTATCTTCCTGGGCTATAACCCTAATGATCAAGGTTACAAATGCTTTGATCGAAAAAGTATTCACATTTATATCAGTTGCAATGTTGTCTTTAATAAATATCAGTTTCTTTTTGTAATTAACCTGCGCACCCCATCAGTACCTCCTACACAAACTGTACTAATTCCACCACCCCCAATCCTTCCAAGGTATTCATAATCAAATGCATCACCATCCACCATTCGTTCCCCTCCACATACCCTGATATCCATTGAACTAACATCGACTGTTATTCCACCATCCAGTACCGCACCACTCCCCCTCCACTTATTACTAACACTTCAGATCTCACTCACCCTATGGTCACCAATACTCAAGATGGCACTTACTAACCAAAGGTGCTCAGGGTTGCATCTAGGTACCCTTTACCATCCTATTATCGTGCCACTTCTATTGATGACCAAGTACCTACTTTAGTCACAACAGCTTCACAGAACCAACTATGGCATGCAAAAATGGCTAATGAATTCAAAGCATATTATAATAAATGGCACTTGTACCCCTGCTCCTCCTCAGTCTAATTCTAAAATAGTTGGCTGTAAATGGATATTTCACATTAAAAATGGGGAAAACGACACCTTTGAATGCTGCAAAGCATGCCTCATTGCCAAAGGCCTTGGTAAATAAGAATATTTTGATTACCACAAGGCGTTTCAACCCCATAATCAAACTCATTAGAATTCATACCATTCTAAGCTTAGCATTGGAACATAACTGGTCTATATGGACACTTGATGTCCATAATGACTTCTTGTATGGTCACTTAAAAGAAGAAGTTTACATGATACAACCTTCAGGTTTTGTAGATTCTAGATTTCCTAATCATATCTATCGTATATGGAAATCATTATACGATTTGAGGTATGCCCCTCGTGCATGGTATTCTCATCTCAACACTTTTCTCATTACTAATGGTTTCTCACCTTCCAAGATAGAGACGTCCCTTTTCATCTACTCCTTCTCTGGTGTGGTGACTTATGTCATGATTTATATAGATGACTTGATTATCCTTGGTAAATCCAATTCAATAATAACCTCTCTTATTCATCAACTCGATTCAATGTTTATAATTAAAGATCTGAGTCAATTAATTTTTTTCTAGGGTATTGAAGTTCTACATTCCTCTGCTAGTCTTCATCTCACCCAACGCAAATACATTGCGGACCTTCTCAAACGGTGCTCTATGGATATGGTGTCAAACCTTTAAATAACCCACATTCACCACCACCAAACTTCCCTAATATGATGGTGTACTTTTCTCTGATGCAACCTCTACATAAGCATTGTGGGGGCACTCCAATATGCCACCATCACTCGGCCCAATATTGACTTTTCGATTAATTTTCTTTATCAATACATACACAAACCCATAATTAATCACTAAACAATATTCAAGCTTATCTTACTCTATTTGAAGTCCACCATTGTTCTTGGTCCACCACTTCAACATTCCAAGAACTTTACTCTCTCTGCCTAGTCTGATGCCGATAGGACAGGTCGTCTCGGTGATCGCAAATCAACCGATGGCTATGCAATATTTCTTGGACCAAATCTCGTATCTTAGTCATCACATAAGCGACGCTCGGTAGCATGCTCCAGCACTGAATCTGAGTATAATGCTATTGCTAATGCTACACCCAAACTTACATGGATTCAATCTTTCCTTTAGGAACTTGACATCTCTTAACCCAAATGTACAATCCTTTAATGTGATAATATTGGTTCCACTTACCTCACGACAAATATCGATTTTCATAATCATATGAAATATGTTAAGATTGACTTTCATTTTGTCCGTGACAAAGTTACGAATAAGATCTTTAAGTGTGTTGTATATCCATAAAATATCAAACTGATGGTGTGTTCACCAAACTTCTTTCCACGCCTCGATTTATTCTTCTTCGAGACAAAGTAAGCCTTCAACAAGTGCCACATAACCTGCTGGGGCACATTTACAGACATGAATGAAGGACATCTCCAACAACATTGAACAAGCCCTATGGATATGTTTTCAAATCTCCACAATAATAGGAACAACCTTAACAACTTCAGTAGTAATTATATCAGTGAAATCACCAAAATACCGTTCATGTGTGAAATGACCCTTATACCCTTATCACCTTTCCACCACGTGCTGGTCACTTCCACCTTCCACATGTCATCTGTAGAGAGAGAGCTAAAACACTTGTCATCCTGTGGTGATATTAACACTGCAAGACCACTCCGGATCACGACACCTCGGTGTTGAATCACCAATCCAAAAAGCCTAGTCATTAGACACGTGTCAACACCGTAATACTTTTGAAAACCTATAAATAGGGCCTTAGGGTTCATTTGAAACTCACACCAATTCCTTGAGAATTATAGTAAGAAAGAGTGATAGAAAGCTTGGGAAATATCTTAAGAAGGAGTTCTATAATTTCTAAGAAAGAATTCATTTCGTAGGTATGATTTTATTTAAATGTTATAATGTATTTTTATAGTTTTAATTTTGTGTTTTATAGCTTTACTTAGTAGTTATGCTGGTAAAATACACTAAGGACTTCACTAATCAAAACTTAAAGTTTAGAAGAAATCCAAGTTGATTTTATTTTCATGTAAACTTGTTTGAAATTGTATATACGCTTTTAAAAATGATTTTTTTAAAAGTAATTGCTCGTTATTATGGAATCCCATTTAAGTAATTCCAAAGTCAGGCCCGGTGAAATTCTGTCTAGACGAGATGGTATTTAAGTGGTGCCCCTGTGACCCTCCATCTCTACTGGGAATGAATCCGGAAATTTTCTGTCTAGAGGAGATGGTATTTAAGCGGTGCCCCTGTGACCCTCCATCTCTACTGGGAACCGACTGATTAGGAAGAACTATGAATTGAATCCTTTAATTACGATCAATAAGTTTTAAAAGTTAAGAAAATGGTTTTTAGTAATCCTTTGAAACAAATTACTATTAAATTACAATATGTAGACTAGACCTTGTTTAGAACATATACTTAAACCTTTATCGTATTTGTTAGATTAACGTGTGATCGAAGACTCGTTATCTATAATTTCGACCTCTATTTTAGGTGAGTACTCTATGCAATTTCTTGCGCATTTTGATTATATTATATTATGCAAACTATGTATATTTTGTGAAATGCTTTTATTCTCAAAATTCATCGGATACCGATGATTCCGTCGTTTGTTATATGTTTATGTCTCTCCATATAAACATCTGATTTGAATTCTGAAATTATTGATTCGGCCTATGGAAACTCTCTTACTATATTGGCCTTGACTACTGGGTGGAAATATTTGGGTGGTACCTTCCCAGCTGGTTTATCGCTGGTGTGCCCTAAACAAGGCGTTGTTCTAGAAATCATGATTATCTGTCTGTGATGTTATCGGATGGAAACATTTGGTAACACTATCTGTCTGGGTATTAGAGTGTACATGGCCACTAAAATAGAATAATTGACATATGCTCAATTGTTTTATCTGCTCTGTTCTGAACTGTTTATTCTGAATATATATATTGTCATCTACTTTATATATATTACTTGAAATTGCTATCTTTAGGTATATACTTTCTGTTCTAAATTGAATAGGTATCAATTTTCTGAAAAACCCTGGAATGTCTGGAGATTGAATCTCATTCGACTTTTAGCTGACGTTGTATAAATAACCATTTTTCAGGAAATAATTAAGTTCGTGGATGGAATGAAAAAGGACTATGTTGAAGATTTAGGTTTTAAAGCTCTTTTTGTTACCTTAAGTAGAAGTTTGTTTAATTAGATAGAGCATGTTTAGCTCTTTGTGTCAAGTTGTAACTCGTTGATATTTTAATACAAATGAAGTTCCCTTTAGAAAGATCTGTTGATGTAATTCCTTCACTTTCAGTATTTTACGAGTCATAACCATGTGATTATACTTCTGCTACATATATTTTAAAACAAAAATTTTAAGGCCGGAATATTGAATGCCTTGGTGGCATGTCAAGACACTCGTTCCCTACTATTTTTGGGTCGGGGTCGTGACAGAGGTGGTATCAGAGCATAGGTTATGAACCCGTAGACTACTGAGCATAGGTTTCGAATGTTGTAGATTCTATGTTTCCATCCTTAGGAGATAGTATTAAAAATCTAATTTATGTGAAAACCCTCCCTTTGTGTTATATTATTTATAATTGGTCTTTTAGTTTTCAATATTGATATAGTATAGTAGATCTTACGTTTGTCCATGACTGTAGAAAATGACCAAGAGAAGATCATCAATGGGAACTAGTGATTCGAGTATAGAAGGATTGGAAGGTCCATACAAGGCAATTGAAAGTCTGGCAAAGATTATGGAGCAACAAGTGAACAATGGAGTAACAAAGAATCTTGAACTAAGTAGATGTACTATTAAACAATTCAAGAAGTTGAATCCTCCATATTTTAAAGGTACTCCTAACCCCACCAAAGAAGAAATTGGGTGATGCAGATGGAAAAGATACTTGATGTTCTTAAGTGTACCGATGAACAAAGGGTGTCATTTGTAACATTTATGTTAGAAGGGGAGGCCGAACATTGGTGGAGAATGACTAAGAGAATACACGGGGAAAGGAATACTTACATAGGTTGGAATGATTTCTTAGTAATATTTTATGAGAAATATTTTCCATAAACAGTGAAAGACGAAATGGCAGCTGACTTCACGAGTCTGGTGCAAGGGAATATGACGGTTAGTAAATATAAGGCAAAGTTTACTGAGTTATCCCGTTTTGCACGTCACGGTGTAGCAACTGATGTTTTAAGAGCGAAGAAGTTTGAGCGTGGGTTAAGGTTGAATATTCGTAGTCGAATTTCCATCCTGAAATTAACATCATATATTGATGTCGTGACTAGGGCTACAATAGCTGAGAGGGATGGTGAGGAGTACAATCGAATTAGAGATGGAAAGATGAAGTTTGGGGAACAAAAAGGAAAGAACCCGAATAATAGAAATTTCTTTAGGAACACATCCAATGTTGGGGGATCTAGTGATAACAAACAGTATAATAACCAGATATGTCAGCAATGTGGAAAGATGCATGGAGGACGACCTTGTTATAAGGATTTGGGAGCTTATTTTAGATGTGGACAGAAAGGACATCAGATAAAAGACTGCCCAAACCCAACAAGGGTTTCGATAAATCCTTAAAGTGCAAAGAAGGATCAAGATAGACAGGGTAGAGTTTTCGCACTTTCTGATACCCAAGCTTCTAATGCAGTAGTGTCAGGTACACTTTCTATATGTGTACAACCTTTTAAAGCTTTGATAGATCCTGAATCTACCCATTCATTCATATCTATACATGTATTAAATCGCTTTCATAAATTTTCTGAACCCTTGAATCATAACATACATGTTTCTACTCTTTCGAATGAGTTTTTGATGGGTAAATTAGTATACAATGCTTGCCCCATAGATATTGATAGTCATAAACTATTTGTTGATTTGATAGTTTTAGACATTAAAGATTTTGAAATCATTTTGGGGATTGATTGGTTAGCATCACATCATGCTAAGGTAGACTGTTTTGAGAAGAGTGTTACTTTCCAAATTCCTCACCAACCAAAATTTAGTTTTGAAGGAGCTGGCATCATATCTCCGATGTGTATTATTTTTGCAATGGAAGCCTATAGTTTTCTTAAGAAGGGATGTCAAGGATTTCTTGCAACTGTTACTAGTTTGGAGATGATAAAGCCTAGATTAGAAGATATTCCTATTGCTAAGAAATTTATGGATGTTTTTCCTGATAATTTACCTAGTCTACCTCCTAATAGAGAAATAAAATTTACCATTGACCTTATTCCTAGAACTATACCAATATCAAAACCACCATATCGCATGGCACCTTTAGAATTAAGAGAGTTAAAAGTTAAATTAGAAGACCTTTTAGACAAGGGTTTTATCAGACCAAGTATATCGCCTTGGGGTGCTCCAGTGTTATTTGTGAAAAAGAAGGATGAGACAATGAGATTATGTATAGATTATCGTGAACTGAATTAGGTAACCATTAAGAATAAATACCCCTTACCTCGTATCGATGACTTGTTTGATCAATTAGAAGGTGCAAAAGTATTCTGTAAGATTGACCTTAGGTCAGGCTATCATCAATTGAAGATTAAGGATGATGATATTTCAAAATTAGCTTTTCGTACTAGATATGGTCACTATGAATTTCTTGTAATGCCATTTGGACTAACTAATGCACCAGCTGTTTTTATGGCTATGATGAATAGGGTGTTTAGGAAATATTTGGATCAGTGTGTGGTTGTTTTCATTGATGACATCCTTATTTATTCCAAAAGTATTGAGAACATGAAAAGCATTTAGAGACGGTATTACAAATCCTTAGGAAAGAAAAATTATATGCAAAATTAAAGAAGTGTGAGTTTTAGATGCCTAGTGTTTCTTTTCTAGGACATGTCATATCCAAAGAGGGAGTGTCAGTTGACCCTCAAAAGATTGAGGCTATACTATATTGGCCCAGACCAACTAATGTGAGTGAGATTCGTAGTTTCCTTGGATTAGCAGGTTATTACCAAAGATTTGTTGAAGGATTTTATAGCATTGCCAAACCTCTATCTAGGTTAACAAAAAAGAAGGTAAAATATGAATGGTTTGAGAAAGCCGAGAAAAGTTTTCAAGAACTTAAAAATCGATTAGTAACTGCCACAATTTTGACTATTCCTTCCTGGACAGGGGGATTTGTGATTTATAATGATGCTTCTAAAAATGGTTTGGGATGTGTGCTAATGCAAAATGTAAAAGTAGTAGCTTACGCCTCGAGACAGTTGAAAACCCATGAGCAGAATTATCCAACCCATGACCTAGAATTAGCAGCTGTAATTTTTTCTCTTAAGATTTGGAGGCACTATTTGTATGGTGAGACTTGTGAGATTTATACTGATCGTAAGAGTTTGAAGTATATATTTACTCAGAAAGAGTTGAATATGAGACAAAGGAGGTGGTTATAATTGATGAAGGATTATGATGTAAATATTCACTATCATCCAGGGAAAGCTAATGTAGTAGCCGATGCTTTAAGTAGGAAGTCTACACCAAATTTAACATGTCTTATTATAAGCCATGGAGCACTGTTAAGGGATTTGAGAAGTATGGAAATAGATGTACGTATCTATAGCAAAGGAGGAATAATTGCAAACTTACAAGTACACCCCATGTTGATGGAGAGGATCAAAATTGCATAAGTAAATGACCCACAACTGAAGAAGATTAGAGAAGAAGTCATCGAGGGTAAGAGAACTGAATTTGTGATCCGAGATGATATATTGAGGTTTGGAAATAGAGTGTGTGTACCATGTGATGCCCAACTAAAAAGGCAAATTTTGGAGGAAAGTCATTACTCAAGATTCACATTTCATCCCGGATGTACAAAAATGTATAGGGATCTTCGAGAAGTATTTTAGTGGAATAACATGAAGAGGGAGATAGCAGAATTTATATCTCAGTGTTTGGTTTGTCAACAAGTAAAGGTAGAACATCAAAAACTATCAGGATTACTGCAACCCCTACCTATCCCTGAGTGGAAATGGGAACATATTACTATGGATTTTGTGACAGGTTTACCGAGGAGTTCAAATGGTAATGACTCTATTTGGGTAATTATTGATAGGTTAACTAAATATCCTCATTTTCTTGCCATTAAGATTACCCATTCTTTAGAGAAGTTAGCTAAGTTGTATGTGCGAGAAATTATTAGGCTTCATGGAACCCTAATTTTAATTATTTCTGACCGTGACCCTAGATTTGTGTCTCGCTTCTGGAAAAGCCTACAAGAAGCCATGGGAACAAAATTGAATTTTAGCACTGCTTTTCATCCTCAAACGGATGGACAATCATAGAGAACTATTCAAATCTTAGAGGATATGCTTAGGGCATGTGCACTTGATTTAAAAGGGAATTGGGATGATCATTTACCGTTAGTGGAATTCGCATATAATAATAGCAATCAATCAAGTATTCAAATGGATACGTATAAGGCACTCTATGGTAGAAGGTGTCATTCCCCTACATGTTGGGTAGAAGTTGGGGAAAGATAATTGTTGGGACCAGAATTGATTCAGATCACAACAGAGAAGGTGAAATTAATACATGACCGACTTCGAACCGCTCAAAGCCGTCAAAAGAGTTATGTTGACAATCGACACCGACAGTTAGAATTCCAAAGAGGATATTATGTGTTCTTGCGAGTATCATCTGCAAAGGGAGTAATACGATTTGGGAAGAAAGGGAAGTTGAGCCCAAGATACATAAGACCTTTTGAAATCCTTGAAAGGATAGGAGCTGTTGCGTATAAAATAGCCTTACCACCGGAACTCTCTAGTGTACATAATGTGTTTCATGTATCAATGATAAACAAATATGTCCCAGATCCAAAACATATCTTAAGTCATGAGCCTCTTCAAGTTAGAGAAGGTTTGTCGTACATTGAGCATCTAGTGGAAATTTTGGACCATAAAGATCAAATATTACGAACCAAGGTTATTCCACTAGTTAAAGTATTATGGCGGAATCATTCTGTTGAAGAAGAAATGTGGGAGCGGGAAGATGAGATAAAGGAGCGATATCCATACCTTTTTGAAAATTAATGTAAGTAAAGTTTGGGGACCAAACTTTTTATAAGGAGGGTAGGATGTAATGACCCCACTTTTATATAGTTTGTTTTTATTCATGTGTTACTTATTATCTTATAAATGTTGTATTATTAGATATGTGGTATTATTGGCTATCAATATAAGAAACCCCATTTTTAATTACGAAGAATCAACTGTAAATTGGATCAAATCGAAGTCTTATGACATATCTTAAGGCAAATAATAAGTTTTGGGGTAGAAAATATAATTTTATGAAACTTTAAAGACCAAAATAAAAATATAAAATGGGCCATTTTGTAAATAAAATATTTTCAAGGACCTCTAAAAAATATTCAAAATATATAGTGTGAAATCACCAAAATACCCTTCATGTGTGAAATGACCCTTATACCCTTATCACCTTTCCACCACGTGCTGGTCACTTCCACCTTCCACATGTCATCTGTAGAGAGAGAGCTAAAACACTTGTCATCATGTGGTGATATTAACACTGCAAGACCACTCCGGATCACGACACCTCGGTGTTGAATCACCAATCCAAAAAGCCTAGTCATTAGACACGTGTCAACACCGTAATACTTTTGAAAACCTATAAATAGGGCCTTAGGGTTCATTTGAAACTCACACCAATTCCTTGAGAATTATAGTAAGAAAGAGTGATAGAAAGCTTGGGAAATATCTTAAGAAGGAGTTCTATAATTTCTAAGAAAGAATTCATTTCGTAGGTATGATTTTATTTAAATGTTATAATGTATTTTTATAGTTTTAATTTTGTGTTTTATAGCTTTACTTAGTAGTTATGCTGGTAAAATACACTAAGGACTTCACTAATCAAAACTTAAAGTTTAGAAGAAATCCAAGTTGATTTTATTTTCATGTAAACTTGTTTGAAATTGTATATACGCTTTTAAAAATGATTTTTTTAAAAGTAATTGCTCGTTATTATGGAATCCCATTTAAGTAATTCCAAAGTCAGGCCCGGTGAAATTCTGTCTAGACGAGATGGTATTTAAGTGGTGCCCCTGTGACCCTCCATCTCTACTGGGAATGAATCCGGAAATTTTCTGTCTAGAGGAGATGGTATTTAAGCGGTGCCCCTGTGACCCTCCATCTCTACTGGGAACCGACTGATTAGGAAGAACTATGAATTGAATCCTTTAATTACGATCAATAAGTTTTAAAAGTTAAGAAAATTGTTTTTAGTAATCCTTTGAAACAAATTACTATTAAATTACAATATGTAGACTAGACCTTGTTTAGAACATATACTTAAACCTTTATCGTATTTGTTAGATTAACGTGTGATCGAAGACTCGTTATCTATAATTTCGACCTCTATTTTAGGTGAGTACTCTATGCAATTTCTTGCGCATTTTGATTATATTATATTATGCAAACTATGTATATTTTGTGAAATGCTTTTATTCTCAAAATTCATCGGATACCGATGATTCCGTCGTTTGTTATATGTTTATGTCTCTCCATATAAACATCTGATTTGAATTCTGAAATTATTGATTCGGCCTATGGAAACTCTCTTACTATATTGGCCTTGACTACTGGGTGGAAATATTTGGGTGGTACCTTCCCAGCTGGTTTATCGCTGGTGTGCCCTAAACAAGGCGTTGTTCTAGAAATCATGATTATCTGTCTGTGATGTTATCGGGTGGAAACATTTGGTAACACTATCTGTCTGGGTATTAGAGTGTACATGGCCACTAAAACAGAATAATTGACATATGCTCAATTGTTTTATCTGCTCTGTTCTGAACTGTTTATTCTGAATATATATATTGTCATCTACTTTATATATATTACTTGAAATTGCTATCTTTAGGTATATACTTTCTGTTCTAAATTGAATAGGTATCAATTTTCTTAAAAACCCTGGAATGTCTGGAGATTGAATCTCATTCGGCTTTTAGCTGACGTTGTATAAATAACCATTTTTCAGGAAATAATTAAGTTCGTGGATGGAACGAAAAAGGACTATGTTGAAGATTTAGCTTTTAAAGCTCTTTTTGTTACCTTAAGTAGAAGTTTGTTTAATTAGATAGAGCATGTTAAGCTCTTTGTGTCAAGTTGTAACTCGTTGATATTTTAATACAAATGAAGTTCCCTTTAGAAAGATCTGTTGATGTAATTCCTTCACTTTCAGTATTTTACGAGTCATAACCATGTGATTATACTTCTGCTACATATATTTTAAAACAAAAATTTTAAGGTCAGAATATTGGATGCCTTGGTGGCATGTCAAGACACTCGTTCCCTACTATTTTCGGGTCGGGGTCGTGACAGGTATAGAATGCTTCTAGTTAGCGAAAAGTTATATCTATCGTAGTTTATACAGAAACTATAATTAAAAGCACATTTGTGGCCATCCCCGGATCCTCGCAGAGAGAGTGAGGAGGGTTCATCTCATGCGGTGAGAGGGTCTTAGTCCCGCCCATCCCTCTCGGGAGCGCTTAGGCCGTCGTCGGCGATGTGTGAGGTGAAAAATGTAGAGACATGGAGTCGCCTGTCTATTTTACTGAAAATAGACAAAATACGGTGGAGCCATACCGAAGGATAACATCTAAATACATACTAATACGAAACCAAAATTAGTTCGAAAAAGGTTCGGAGGCTAAGTTATGTAATGGGAAGGTGTTCGGCACCCATTCCGCCTTAGCGGTCTCTCATGGATTTGTTGTTATTTTCCTTTATTTCCTCGTGGTATGTGTGCATGTGTATATGTAGTGGATATAGGAATCATCGACTTGTATCATGGAAGAGATAAAGTGAGTCATCCAGAGGAATGTTCCTAAAAGTAATATTAGAAAATAGGATTTATGCGATTACCCTAGCGTTGTAATGGAACGATAATGTATATGGAATAATATGCCACTAAGAACAAATATATGTATATGCAAATATATATAATCTAAGAGAATTAAGTTAAATAATTAGAAAAATAGAAAGTGGGAGAAAACAAATAGGACTCGAGTCTCGGGTTTTACCCCGAGACGCCTACGTAGCCTATAGAGGCATCAAAGTCCACGTAGTTCATATACAAAATGAGGGGTTGGGTTTATCCCATAAATACAATTGGATACTTATCTTATGTATGTGTGTGTAAAAAGGTGTTTTAATTGATAACTCCATTTGGTGAAGTTATCAATGGAAACTAGGATGAATTCATGCCCATTGGAAGCCTTGGGTGTAAACTTCCCTATGATGTCGATGCCCCAGGTGGAGAACGGCCAGTGAGAAGTCATGTTGTATAATTCTCGCGGAGGAAGGTGTTGAAGGTTGGAAAACTATTGGCATTTGAGGCATCTACGAAAATAGGTGGTGCAGTCCTGGACCATGATGGTCTAGTAGTAACTTTATCGGATGATCTTTTTTGCAAGCATGTGACCGTTCATGTGGGGCCCACATTCCCCGCTGTGGATTTTTAACATTATCTCTTCAATGTCAGCCGCTGTAATGCAGTGTAGATGCGTTCCATCAAAGTTTCTTTTGAACAGTGCTTTGTAACAGATGATGTATTGGGCGACCAATCTTTAGAGGGTTGCTCGATCTTTCTTGTTGGAACCTTCGAGATACCTACCATGCTTGAGGAGGTGCTAAATATCATAGTACCAACAATTGTCTAGCTTGGGATCTTCTTTGGTGATGAGATCAATATGGTCGCAGTGGGTTGGTTTATCTTACTTTTGGACTAGGAAGGGGGCTATTGTTAATCCTTAGGGCATATCGACCATGAAGGCCAATGTATTAAGGGAATAAGCTAGGTTATTCTTTGCAAGAAGTAAGTAATGGAAGGTGATATCTTGGAATTGGGAGGCTAGTTCTTATAGGTGGGCATGGAAAGGTTGGAGTTTCTCGTCCTTGACTTTCCATTTTCTGAGCACTTGACCGATGATGAGGGTAGAATCCCCGTAGACATCTAGGCATTGAATTCCTTTCTTGAGAGCAGCTTTGAGGCATACCGTACACACCTCATATTCAATAATGTTGTTGGTGTAGGGGAAATCCAATTTGATAGCGATGGAAGTGTGGGAGTCATCTGGGGCGATCAGAAGTATCCTAATGACATATCCTTTTTCTTGGCAGCGCTATCGAAGGTCGTTTTGAGCGGTGCAAAGGATGTTTTCATCTGGGAATTCGAAGATCCATACATCAGCTTCTTCCATGGGGTAGTCATCGAGGTAGTGAGAGATGGATCTTCCTTTCATGGCTTTCTACGTGACGTACACGATATCAAACTTGGCTTGGAGCTTCAACCATCGAGCCATTCGGTAGGATAAGGCGGATTTCTCAAGAAGGTACCTGATGGGGTCCACTCGGGATACAAGTTTGATGGGGAAGGCGAGCATGTAGTATCATAACTTTTGGGTGATCCAAAGAATCGCGACGCATAATTTTTCCAAAGTAGTGTAGTTAACTTCGTATTCGGCCAATTTGTGACTGGCGTAATAGATGACTCTTTCTTTGCAGTATTCTTTGAGGTATTGGGCTAGCAAAGCCCTAATTGCAGTGTCGATTATAGTTAGGTATAAGAGCAAGGGGAGACCAGGCTGTGGTGGCATGAGTACCGGAGGTTGGGTCAGATATTGTGTGATTCGGCCAAAAGCTTCTTGGTAAGCCTCGTTCCAAACCTTGGTTGAATTCTTTTGAAGGATTTTGAAGATAGTTTCGCAGATAGAAGTTAGCTGGATAATGAACTGAATGATGTATTGATATTTCCCAAGGAAACCATAGACTTATTTCTCCATTCGGGGTGGTGGCATCTCAAGTATAGCTTTCATCTTAGCAGGATCTGCTTCCATCCCCTTCTCACTGACCATGAATCCCAAGATTTTTCCCTTTGTAATGATGAAGACACATTTATGTGGATTGAGTCTCATCTGATACTGTCGTAGCTGTTCGAAGAAATTTTGGAGAGCGAGAACATGACCTCCTCTAGTTTTGGATTTGATAATCATATCATCCACATAAACCTCAACTTCTTTTTGAATCAGATCGTGCAGGATGGTTGTGGCAGCCTTTTGGTAGGTAGCCCCAGCATTCTTGAGACCAAATGGCATAATAGGGTAGAAAAAGGTTCCCCATAGTGTGATGAACGTGGTTTTTTCTTGGTGATATTGGTGTATTTTGATTTTGTTGTATCCAGTAAACCTGTCGACGAATGACTTAAGAGCATGAGTAGCTTTATTATCCACGATCATGTTGAAATTGGGTAATGGATAATCATCCTTTGGAGAGGCTTTGTTCAAGTCCCGGTAGCCTACACACATCTGAACTTTCCCTCCTGATTTCGAAACAAGCACTATGTTGGCTAACCATGTGGGATATTTGATCACTCGAATGAAGCCCACGTTCAACTGTTTGACCACTTTTTCTTTGACTTAGAGTGACCATTCAGTGCGGCGCTTTCTCAACTTTTGTTTAACCGGCTTGTAGTCTGGGAGAGTGGGGATCTCATATTGAGCTATTTCAGGATCAATGCTAGGCATATCATCATAGGACCACGCAAATACATCTACGAATTCCTTCAGTAATTCTTCAAGTTGTGCGCGCTCATACTTGTCGGGGTAGCCCCTATCCTAATCTCGCATAATCGGCTACTAGAACCGAGGTTAACAACAATAATTTATTATTTGTTAACTTGAACGCGATTATGTTGTTTGTTATTAACCTTATTTAGATCAGTTAAGAATTATTCATTTACAAAGTCATCATCATCAAAAGATTGATTATAATCTAAACAATTAATGTAAGGCAGAGCAAGGTACTCATAATCTAAATTTATTTCAGCATTGAAAACCTTATCAAAAAAGGTCTCGATTACCTTAGAACAAGGGTGGACAACACAAAAATATATAGGGTGAACATTGGGGTTAGATCTAGTGATATAGTGCTTGAATAAACCATGCAGAGTGTCAGCCCAGTGTTTGTAAGTTAAACGAATCCTCGGAGTCACTTTCCTCATCCTCTTCAGTATCTTTGATGAACAGTTGTACATGGGGTTGAGAACTTTTGGCCCCTGGGTAGCTGTCTTAGATAAATATCTCCATTCCAGGCTTCATCTTCTTGTCTGTATGGTCATACCATGGTTTCAGAAAGCCGCAAAAGTGAAGGTCTTTGCCCTCTTTAATGAATCGCCCATTCAAGGAGTCACCTGGGATAGTCTGGATGCAGTCTAATATTCTCTTTGGT
This sequence comes from Sambucus nigra, assembly GCA_949130495.1. Taxonomy (NCBI): domain Eukaryota; kingdom Viridiplantae; phylum Streptophyta; class Magnoliopsida; order Dipsacales; family Adoxaceae; genus Sambucus; species Sambucus nigra. The sequence continues at coordinate 204,530,989 of OX422211.1, read as the reverse complement.
CGAGATTGGTGGATCATTCTGAGCTCTTGTTCTGATGGTTGATATCCCAAATCACAAGGAGGGAAATATTTTTTTAGTTAAATGGGCTCAATTATCCCTTGATGTCTTTTACCTTGCCCCAGTTCGGGAATGAAGTGCATGTTTTTGAACATTTGAATCACACTGACGTTGCCATGAGGGTCGTATTATGGACAAACCCTTTCTTTAAATCATCCCCTGCCGAGAGTAGAATTAACTCAACTCGAAATCCTGATAGGAGCATATCATTTGACTCGTGTTGTATCTCAAGGATTGGATTGTTAGTACTTTCACCTTTGATAATGTCCTCATCGCCCAAAATGGTGATGACAAATTCGTCAGCGAAGAACTTCAATTTATGATGGAGTGAGGAAGACACACCCTAGATATTGTGGAGGCAGGGTCACCCGAGCAACAGGTTGAAACAAGCTGGGATGTCAATAACTTGGAATTCAACGACAGAGTTTATCGGAACATCCCCTACTACAAGTTTTATGGATCCCATCACCTCCCAACGGGTATTATTGTAGGCACATACAACAATGGGGGTTGGAGTGAGGTCATTTTCCTCCAGTCCTAAGCATTTGAAGGTTATTAATGGGCAGACACTCAAGGCGAATCCATTATTGACAAGAGAGAGTGGTACGATCTTCCCCATAACTTCGACAGAGATGTTAAGTGCATGATTGTGGTTTGGATCGATTCTGGGGATTTCTTCTTCGGAAAAGGATAGAATTCGGGTAAAGGTCAAGGATCCGACTAAATTTACCACTTCTTCTGGTGTGGTAGAAGGAGGAATTGTGGGTCTAGTGAGCAACTTGTTCAAAGCATTTATGTGCAGCTGGGAAGACATGAAAAGCCCCTATAGAGTGATGTTAGCTTGAGTTTTCTTCAGTTGATTAAGGATCTTGCTTTCCCCGAGGGTCATCTTTGTCATAAGAAGGTTTTCTATGCCCTTCCCTTTATCATTGGCTGGTGGTAAGCTTGGGATCTGGTAATGCCTCCCTAATCTGGTCATGTGATTTACTAAATAAGGGAAGAATATGAACCTTATTTCCTCGTCAACCTCGGGTTGTTCTTTCATCTTGTTTATTTCTCCGAGGAGTTTTTTAAATGATATCCTCACACACATGTCGGCTACCGGGCTAGTTTTATCGAACGCTTGCTCTTCATTTAAATCTTCAAATTCTTCCCCCCATCCGGTGGCAACAATTCTTTCTTTCCATATGAAGATAATGCGTTCCACAACTTCAATGTCTTCTTCATACAGGTCCTCCTATTCTGCAGGGATATGTAAGGGTGAAGGGACCAGGCGCCCATGTAGCTTCAGAGTATCGGGTAACTTGGTCATACTGTAAATATTATTGGTTTCCCAGAATAATTCTGCCATGATCCGTATAACGTCATCTAGGCTGAATTCATCATTCGGTACTACCCAACTGTTTGACTCTTGGGCCCAATTTTGTGCTTCCAAGAATAACATAGTGAATCTCTGGCAATCAATGATCATTTGCGAGGGCAATTTCAGCCCGAACTCTAGGAGTTGGTTTATTGCTTCTGATAATTTCATACTTCCATTTTTAGAATGGGTACGGACAACGATGCATGTTCTAGTAAGGAGTGATAGTGCCGGATCAGAGAGGCTAGCAGGGTGTAGGAGGGAATATGGGAAAGTTTGGAGTGGTTTGGGAGAGTATATGGGTGTGATTTGAGTTGATGGATTAAATTATGGGTTCCCTTCTAGGAAGATGACATTGGCATGATTTGGGAGTGGGTTGTGAGTAGTGTTTGGATTAGGATTGGATGGTGGGGAAATGGTACCCCGGTCAATTAGACCTTGGATTATATTTTGAAAGTGAAAGCATTGGTTAGTGGTATGACCAGCAGTTTGGTGAAAGGCGTAGTGGGAATCTGCCTTATAGTTTCTTGGAAGTGGATTTGGAAATGGATGGGGATCCAGGGGTTTGATAAGGTTTCGTCTTAACAGGGTTTGATAAACTTTAGAGAGGGGAGCATGGAGTTCAATGTATTCCTTTCGGACTGGGACAAGGCGTATTTCTGGTGCCCACGAGGTGCTTGGTTGAGAGATGTTGTTGATGGTTGAGACTGCAGCATTGGCAGGTTTATCACATTTTCTCGGAGTGAATTATCCGGACACTTTCTTTGGTTCAACTTCTGTTTTAGTAAGACCTTCCTCGATTTCTACTCGTTCTTCTCTGAGAGCTCGAAAATGGGGATAGTATTGTCCTCCCATTATTGCTCGGACATGGGGTAAGAAGTTCTTCTTCACTATGTTGACTTGTTCTTCCTCGGATGGTCGATTGGTCATGGTGGCTTCTTTTTCCCTCCATCGGGATATGAATTTACTGACTAATTCCCCAGAGTTATATTTGAGTAGCTCTAAATCACTACAGGTGACCTCAAGCTCTTTGTTGTATCTGTACTACGACATGAATTCTTGGGCTACATCCTCCTAGCTACGGATTCTCGGCTCCTCGAGAGACAAAACCCATAGGAGGGCGTTATCTTTCAAAGTTTACTAAAATAATTGGTCCATCAATTATTTATAAGCCCCTAGGAGAGTCATAAAATGGCGATAACTGCGAAGACGAGCAATCAGGGGTCCTCTTCCTCCAAATTTCTCGATATTTGACACCTTAAACTTCTCGGGTAACCTCGCCTTTGGATAAGGAGACATATGGGTGTAGTCCATGTAATTCCGAGAGATTCCAACTTGGTCAAACTTCTTAGTTAGCATCTTGAGATCCTCTTTGACCTTGTTCAATTCTTCTTCTTTTGGATCCATGATCATAGGCAAATTAACCCCAGGCTGGGCAAGGTTTGGCATAGGAAGCTGAGCACGCGGCACCCCATTAGCAGGAGGGGAACGTGGAGTATGCTGATACTCTTCGGGAACCAGATAGGCTAGGGTGGACCCATAGCTTGAGGTAATAGGGCCTCGAGAACTTGAGGAACAAGAACCTGGTTTCGTTGCATCTCTCGGACCTCAGTCTGGAGGTTATCGATCTTGGACACGATCTGAGCTAAGACTGCCATCCGATCTGGCTGCACAACTGGTACTTAATCTGTGTTCTCCATGGAAAGCGAATGTATTCCAAACTTGAAAGGAGTAGCAGGGGAACAAATAGAATTCGGGGTGATTTGACTGAAGACCGAAGCCAATAAGGAGCCAGACCAAGAGTGTTCAATCAACATGAGAAGGCGTAAAATGGGATTTATTTTTTAGGAAAAAAAAATGAAAATATTTTTGACACATTTTTTTTTTAGATTGAAGAACAAAATATTTTTGGATTTTTGATAAAGAAGGGGGAAATGTTTTTTGATTTTTCTGATAAAGAAGGGAGAAATGTTTTTGAATTTTTGATAAATAAAGGAGAAATATTTTTGGATTTCTTTTTTATAGAGAAGGGAGAATTGTATTTGGATTTTTGATAAAGAAAGAAGAATTTTTTTGGGGATTTTTTGATAAAGAAGGGAGAAATATTTTTGGGAGACGGGTCTCAGCATGATTATTAGAATTATTATGTTCTCACTTGTATTAAATTATCCTAACTTCAAAATGAAATGTCGAACGGGACCCGAGCCTGGAAAAGTTGGGTTTGTAATATATGCAAAGCTATGGTTGGACTTGTGACCAGGCTCACATACAGGGTCCCGTTTTACAAATGCGTGAAAATTTGGGAGACAAGCCGACCCAAAATTTTGACAAAAGTTTGGGTCGAAACCGATAATCTAACATGTGTGTCCTAGGCTTGACACTTATATGTGGGTATGCAGTTGGTTGGGTGACTTGGAAAGGTTTCCCCCCTTTGGCGTGACTTCCACGATATACGTCTTGCTTTTGAAGGCAATCGGTACGTGTGGACAAGCCATTTGATATACCTGAGTGTACGTGAATTGCCTCGCTATATACCTCATGGGGATGGTATGTGTGAGAGAAAATTCGATATACTCGGTGTATGTGAATGATTTCCTTACGATATACCTCCCGTCATGACTTCGGTCAAGCGGTATGATGCGGGGGAACCATTCGATATATGTCGAAGGTACTTGGCCAATGGAAGGTGGGAGTCATATTGCTTAGGCTAACTGTGCCCTGCCTAGCCAGCGCCCATCATGAATGACCCTTCAGTTACTGGACAAAATTTGGTAAATCACAATGCTCTTTTGTGATGTTGTGTGAATCATGCATGATTATCTTATTAGTATCTTATGATGAGAGTGTTTTTCTTGATCATGTCAAACAGAGAGCAAAGGCCAAGTACCAAGAGTATACCAAGTATGGATGGGTGCAACATGTGGATATAAGTGATCCTAAGTACACGTGGTGTGAAGTGTACATGGAGAATATTCTACAAGTGTGTGAAGAGAAGCATAAGGATGAGGTACACATGAAAAAGGGGAACATGCAAAGTAGGGGAGTATATAATGAAAATAAAACACCCATGTAAATAAAGTATAGCCCTCACATAAAAATTTCCCCAGCGAAGTCGCCACTGTGTAGATTCCCGGATCCTTGCGGAGAGAGTGAGGAGGGTTCATCTCATGTGGTTAGAGGATCTTGGTCCCGCGCATCCCTCTCAGGAGCGCTTCGGCCGTCGTAGGCGATATGTGAGGTGAAAAATATAGAGAGATGGAGTCGCCAGTCTATTTTACTCAAAACAGACAAAAGAAGGTGGAACCATCCCGAAGGAGAACATCCAAAGACATACTGATACATAAGAAACCAAAATTGATTCGAAAAAGGTTCGGGGGCTAAGTTATGAAATGAGAAGGTGTTAGGCACCTATTTCGCCCTTGCGGTCTCTCATGAATTTGTTGTTATTTTCCTTTATTTCCTCGTGGTATGTGTGCATGTGTATATGTAGTGGAGATAGGAATCATTGACTTGTATCATGGAAGAGATAAAGCGAGTCATCCATAGGAATGTTCCTAAAAGTAATATTAGAAAATAGGATTTATGCGATTACCCTAGCGTTGATCGTTATAATGGAACGATAATGCATATGGAATGATACGCCACTAAGAACAAATATATGTATATATAAATATATATATAATCTAAGAGAATTAAGTTAACGAATTAGAAAAATAGAAAGCGGGAGAAAAGAAATAGGACTCGAGTCTCGGGTTTTACCTCGAGATGCCTATGTAGCCTATAGAGGCATCAAAGTCCACGTAGTTCGTATACAAAACGAGGGGTGGGATTTATCCCATAAATCCAATCAGGGATTTCACTTATGTATGTGTGGGTGTAAAATGGTGTTTTAGTTGTGAGAAAAGTGTGAGAATTCCCGTTCAAAATTTATGAGCAAACCCTCTTTTTCTTCTTTTTCGGGTTTTATTTATATGAAAATAAGGGATGTGCAATAATACTAAATAAAAAGTATATTAGAATATGTGAGATGGGGAGAATAAAAGTGCTAAGTAATAAAATAAGTTAATGCGAATTTAGGAGAATTTGATGAGAGAATTGAGAAAGTTGGACCTTCTTGAAGATCTTTAGCTTGATCTTGAATGTTGGAGAGTAGCCGTTGCATTGGATGATGATGAGGGGTAGTTAATTCACCAAGTTTACTGAAAAAGATGATGAAAAGTGAGGTTTGGAAAGGGATTTGGATGTAGAAATCATGCTGACTTCGAGAGAGATTTTCTAAGTTCTCTGAGAGTGATAGATATCAGATCTTGTGTCCCTTTGCAATGAGGTCAGGCCCTCCTTTTTATAGTCTCAGGCCATTGCCAATCGGCATAGGCTTGGTCCTTCTAATCGGCAAGTGTTTTTAGGCACACTACTGATAGGCAAGATTTGGAATTTTCCGTTTGGTTGTCTCTTTCAGGTTCCTTTGAAAATATGGTTGTAAAATGCAAACCATTGATCCGAATCATGCACGGGGTGAACCGTTGGAAAGTTATTTCAAAGACCTTCGAAATTACTTAAACTTCTCCTAGGTCCGGGAGTTAACTTCGGGTCAAATGTGGCTAGGAAGAACTCGTCGGTCCTTTGGACGGGGGATGGTTGGACGCAAATAGATCGTTCGTCCGCATGGTAAGTTAGAATCGCGCACGGGGCGGGCCATTGAAAAGGTTATGAGATGTATTTACAATTCCAAAGAGTTTGATTCAGTTTAAGGAGTTGACTTTGGTCAATCAGGGCCTGGGAGCGTTCGATGACCTTTCGGAGTAAAACAGATCGTTCGTCCTTATCGCAAGTCAGAATCGCGCACGGGGCAAACCGTTGGAAAGGGATTTCAGCGCCCTTTGAATAATAATTTACTGTCGGTCAAGTTAAATAGTTGTCTTTGGTCAAATGGAGCCCGGGAGCGTCCGGTGATCTCCTGATTAAGTTTCAGGTGAAAATGAGTCGTTCATCCGCACCATAAGTCAGAATCGCGCACGAGATGGACCGTTGGAAAGGGGTTTCAATGCCCTTTGAAGATTCATTCAGTCTCGATTGATCTGAAGTGTTTGACTTTTGGTCAAATGGAGCCTGGGAGTACCCGATGGCCTCTAGGTCAGTACCTGGGGTATGACTTAGGTTTGTAGTGATGAAGGGAGGTGCTAGGGACCTAAGAAGAGGTTAGTGGGTGCTAGAATGGGGTGTCTACACCATTATTATTTAACTTTTATTCCCATATGTTTATATCAAACCATTTAATAATCTCATCTTTAACAATCCAATTCTTTTGAATACCATTATTTTAACCCAGTACTAAACTTAGAAACTAATTCACGTGATTTAAAAAATTTATTATAACCCATAAGTCAATATTTTGTATCACCCTGAGTGGTGATACTAAAATAGAGTAAAACTATCCGACTATTCAAACTTTTTAAGATCATGTAATCATGCCCAATAACTAAATTAAACATTTGCAGAAGCATAAAGTGGATAAAGTAACCGACATGTGTTAACATCTAACACATGTTATAAACTAACACATAATGGCTAATTTAAGAATCTAGACTCTTAACTCAAGTATCTTCTTCTTCTTCTTCTTCTTCTTCTTCTTCTTCTTCTTCTACCAAGTTTAGATTTTCTTATTGGAATATAGAATTTTGTTACTTTTACAGATAATTTTATTTATTTCTTTGAGTTTATTTAACCCATTTATTTTCATGGGCTTGCATCATCCATTATAGCCATTGCAGTCATTAGTCCCTTGCTTAGTGATTTTGAGTCTTATCATAACTTGACTCATATCTAGTGGAATCAAGAGGTTTTATCAGTATATCTACAAATCGAGACTCGATGGGATTGTAACTCAACAAAACAATTGATCTCCACTATAAGCTTACGAATAAATTGATGGAGAATATATGTGTGTTTGTCGTAGAGATTTAAAAGAAGTTACGGGATATATTAATTACACTAATGTTATCGCAATCTATAGTCATAGTGTCCTGATCTACCCCATAGTCTTGAACATCTCCTTCATCCAAAAGAGTTGGGTACAATAACTCCTGGCCACTATATACTCGTCCTCAGTGATCGACAAAGAAATAATTTTTTTCTTCTTGCTATACCAAGATTCATGCACAATCTTCAAGTAAAAATACCCACTCGAGGTTTTTTTTGATCGTCGACTTCAATGACCCAATCAGTACCACTGTATGCATTATAATACAACGTATTTTTTAGCAATTAATTAATTCAGAATGATTTAATTAATTATAAGACAACTTGGAATAATTATGTAATTAAAACGGAGAAAATGGAATTTACTTATATGAGAATAACTTAAAAATAGTTAACTTGGAATTTTAGTTTTCAATTGATAAACTGAAGTTATGGTATAAACTTTAAGTATATAAAAGTCCGGGGATAAATTGGCAAATTATGAGAAGTTTAACATGGTTTTAGACCCTTGCATAATTTGTAGAAAGGCTTTGGGGTATTTTTTTTACTTTTGAATTACTTAGGAAACAAGTAGGGTTTCATTTAATTGGATTTACTAGGGTTTGGAATCCATAATTAGAAATTGAGACGTGGTAAGGAGCCGTAACCATGACACTTTAAGCCATATCCATGGATTTTAAAGCTGCGCCCGCGGTAAGGCCCGAACTGCGATTGGGCCGCAGCCTGATCGAGGGTTGCATGAGTTGGGTCATGTTTTAACCTTTACCTTTATATTTGTAATGCCTTATTTTATGTTTTCTCTTCATTTTGAGCTGCCTCGTTCCCCAAGAAACCGTAAAACGCCCCAATTTCCCTCTCAAGCAACCCTTTTACCCTAAATCTAACCCAAGAGATTTTTAGAATATTAATCAAGATTTTAAATATATTTTCAAGGAGAAATAAAATCAAAGATTTCAAATTAAAATTTTTAAGGAATATTTTCGAGTGGATTCAAATTGTTCTGGTAATTGATTTATTAGGTGTAGGGAATAAATTTGTGATGGATTATTGGGTTGATGATTGTTGTGGACTGCATTGGTTATATGCTGGTTGGTTATTTATATAATTACGCCCTTAATTTACTTCTTCATAATAAACCTTCAATTATTTTACTGTCTTAACAATTACCATAACTAAACAAAAGTATATTCCGGGGGGTGGGGGGTTCCTAGTTTGTATTTTTGTATACGACTTCCCACGCATGATATTTTAGATATGGGTAGAAGTAATGACATATGAACCTGAATATATAATCAATGTACCTTTACTTTAATAATTTGATTACCTAGTAGTTACATGTTAGGATTATTATCCCTTTTTTACTCTTATTGTAATGGAATAATACGTATCCAAATGCTTTATTTGAAAATGACCTGAAAATGGGGTATCAAGGTAATAATGACATAAATATGAGTGATGATATACGGTTATAATTGAGAATGTCATTGATAAATGAACATATGAAATGTGGATTATTGGGTGAGTGCTGAGATGGAACAACCTTGTATTGATATATTGACGAATATGCTTTGGTATGGACTATTATTGCATCACATAGTGTTGTGGAGTTCCAAAAATATGTAACATAGTGGAAATGAGGTTTTTATCACTACGAAGTAGGCGACCATGGATTGTCTGACATTTTTATATCGATGTACTGTATATTCTTGAAATGGCCGTGAAGAAGGGGCGCATACTAGTTATATGTTAATCAATTAAGAGAATAATTAATTGATTAAATGAAGTAAGATAATTATAAGGCATTGTGAGGTTACATGATGTATGTTGGGACATGATTCCTGATTATAAACTGTTAGTTTACCATTTGTACATATAACTATTTTGAGTTACGCATCTTAGTAACTTGCTGGGGTTTTAACCCATTCTTATTTGTGGTGTCTTTTAGGTGCTAGAGCTGGAACTCCTTCTTCTAATTCATCCCTTCAGTTAGCACATATTATCTTTTCTTAATTCATTTAGCCTCATTCATGGGCTGATGTAGGTTTGTTCCCTATTTAGACTTTCATGTACTTTTCAATTGAGAGAGATGTATTTCATTGGAATTTTAGTTGACATGCATTATGTGATAGTATTATTGACATGTATCATTTTAAGATTTAGTTAGGGACTTGTATTTCAAGGGTTATGTTTAGATACTATTTATCTTTATTATGGTCGTAGACACTTTATTACGAGATTTATATTGGAGGACTTTCATATTTCATCCTTATATTTGTCTCTTATTTTCATTTGTTTCCTTTCATGTTGATAATAGTATTTAAATTGTTTACAACCTGTATGATTCAATAATTAGACTTGATCACCACGATTATTAAATATACGGGGTATCACATGCGTATAATGAAGTGTTGGTATCAAAGGAATACCAAATTCCATGCTGTAAAGTCCCACTTACATACTTAATATTACGCTTCACTACAAATAAGAATATTTAGGAAAATCTTAGAACCTCAAATAAACACCCACCCTAAAGTTAATGTCATGAAGACTCATGGTAAGGTAGAAAAAACTACCTATCATACTACAATATAATGTTTAATACACACCCTTAACTTCGATGTCTTTGTTGAGATTCATGGTAATACACATGAGTGTGTTCACATGCCTAGAATAATTAAGCCCAAACTTCTTCAGTAAGTCTTGTGCATACTTGGGTTGAGATATAAAAATCCCATCCTTCACCAGATGTATATGAAGACCCATGGAAACCAAATTTCCTTCTTTTCTTTTTGAAAAAATAATTTTTTATCCATTCCTCCTCTCTTAAAGCACCCCTCCATAGGATAGGAAGTTAGTCTCTTGTACCAAGCCTAAGGGGCTAGCTTCATCCCGTACAAGTCCTTCTTCAATCGATAGATGTATTAGGGACATTAGGGGCCTTCAAAATCTTTTAGTTTCGAGACATCGACTTCTTCCTTAAACATTCAATTAAGGAAGGTTCTTTTCACATCCATTTAGTATATCTTGAAGCGTAATTGACATGCCAAAACCAAAAGGAGACTAATGGATTCTAGCTAGTAAAAAGGCGCAAAATTCTTGTTAAAATCCACACCTTTAACTTGTGTGTATCGTTATGATTCAAAACTAGATTTTTTCTAGCTGTTACACTCCTCACCCACCTTATTCTTACAAACTAACTGTCTCCCTATCATCTTGGTGCTTCTAGGGAAAGGGACACATTCCCAAACAATATGCTTCTCAAATTAGAACAGCTCTACTAGCGTAGTAAGGATCCAATGTTCATCTTTGAGTTCTTCCTTCACATTCTTAAGCTCTACAGGGGAAATATATCAAAAGTAGATAATCTAACTAATAGCTCTATCATATGTTGTGATGACCTTCCTAGGATCTCCAGTGATGTTGAAGGCATCGTGGTTTGTCCTGGCCTATAATGGCGGATCCTCATTAGCTTATGATGGGTAAAAGATTCATTGGTCTCTTTTAGATGTGATAGGATCAATAAAGTAAGGTGCATCACTCTCAATGATCGGGTCATCGTTATAAATTAATGAGGAGAGAGAGTAATCCTTGAACACTATGTTATATTATTCTATGACCTAGCATCTTTAAAGGTTATACACCATGTAATTCCTATCGTTTGATGAATATCCAAAAAAAATTCATTCATCTCTTATGGAATAAAATTTTCCCAAATGCTCTATATCTCTCTCAAAATGTTAAAATGACTCCCCAAAACTTACAAATACTTTAGGTTGGGTTTACATCTTATCAATAATTCATAATTGTAAACACTCTATCCAAAACCCTACATTCTATTATAGAGTCGAAACAAAGTCCCTTTAATCCCAAACCACCGATCCTTATTAAAAACCTAATAAGAGAATAAAAATGCTCTCCCCCGGCCCATTTGAGTTTGTTCAACTCTTGAGACCAATATTATTTCCCTTAGAAAATTACAGAGCTCTGAATCCTTTTTCTAACATTCCTGACCGTGCATGAGTCAGATTTTCGAATAATATGTTATGGTGCCAAAACATAATTATGTAAGATATGGCTATAGGCAGGACACTTCACCTCCCTATGGGCAAATATGGTTTATTTTCTAGGAAGGTTTGGCCAACGTTCCTATAGGAAAGACATGGGCTCTATTGATCAGTAGACCACTAGGGTAGATTTGTCCGTTTTCAATTTAGGGTTTCCCTATATAAGGAACCCGTGAAATCACTTACATAAGGCCTTGATTTTAGTGTGACAACAATTTTGAATTTAGAATACATCATTTTACGACACATTCTCTCATACATTATCTTACATCACCCTACTGTACCTTTAACCATCACTCCACCTCCATCACCCATACACCCAATATCAACAAATATAATGTTCAAAACATGTTTTGAACGTAACACCCGTCCTAAGACTTTGATCGTGCTCGTATAATTTTGTGACTCGGTATTGCCAAATAAGGCTTTAGACTTGTTGAGTTGACCATAAGTCAAATTTGGGTAACTTTGTGGCCTTCATGCTCGTCAAAACGAAATTTTCAAGGGATGATGTTTGGACTGAGGGAAATTAGTGGTCGTTCGAATGATAGGTCGATCTCATTCGAACAAGACGTTTGAATGAAAATTCTAACGATAGGTCGATCCATTCATCACGTGTGCTGACATCTAGTTAGAAAACCTTTTTGGAACGGTCGTTCGAACAAGTGATCGATCTCGTTCGAAAGAGGCTCAGGGTCGTTCTAATGACTGGATCTAATCTTGAAAATCTTAACCTTTTTAATGTGTTGTCACGATGTGGGTCATCGAATTTGATGAGGCTGTGACACCCCAACTAATTAAATACCGGGTAGCTACTGCTTTATTAAATTAATTCAAAATGTCAAGCTGGCTCAGTTAATAGCATCACTGTCGAAAACATTTTATTATTACTAACCACCTAGTATTTAAAAAGTAAGTTGCCAAATTTTAATTTAAGTCTGATAAACATGCAACAAGTGTAATGAAGAAATAAATAACACCATTCACCATACTGAAGTAAAAAGAATAACCATCACATAAGGTAATTAAAGTCTGGAGGAAAACTCCTCACAACAATCCCACAACTGAAATAAGTAAACCGAATACTAAAACAATACATGCTAGAGTCTGAAAACTGAAATGTAAAAGATGTCTCTAATGGAAATGGGCAACATGCTCTACAACTGATAGATAATGAATCTGGAATCCAAGTGATAGAAGCGTCTACAAGCAAATCCCTGTAGCTTCCACAAACAGCTACAGCTCGTCATCAGAATGAGAATCCTATGCTTGGTGTCCTTATGGCTGGGCACCTAAAATGGTTTTACAAAGAAAAATAGATTTGAAAAGCAAACGGGTCAGAGCCCGAATGTGGAGTTATATTTTAAAAACCTGCAAGTGCTTTAAAAACATTTAAAACATTAAATGCAAAGTACATGTTAGGACGTACACTCACATGATATTCTCACCTCTCGTCTAACTGTGCACTCCTAACATAAGTACCCATCTAGAGTGATACAAACTAATAGCTAAGTGACAACATATCTAGCTAGACTATCATAGGTCCTACCCTTATTACTCGGTTCTATTAACATTATAACACTCGTAATTAAGTAGGGGTTTAACGTGAACTCAGATGCGCAATAAGCAATATATATATCACTATCAGTTAACTCGCTATATTTTCCCGAATTAATACTGTAATTATATTCACAACATTAACATGAAGGTTCCCATTAATTAAGTGTATATTAATCACATCATAAATATACAATATAAGCACCCCGAGAACTAAGCTGTGGTGCACACATACTCTGCTATCCATCCCGGTACATCACGTACGTAAGGATTACATATTCCGAATCTCTCAGGAATAGTTCACAGATGCAATATCACAAATAATGGAGGCAAACACAGTCACATCACATAGGTCACGTACATACCTACGCTCCTACGATCAGCGTACTTATTAATATCCCAATAAGTCTTTCTATGACCTATGTTCATCAAGGTAACCAGTCTAAATCTGGGCAACACAAGGATTAGAGGGCCCTAAGCGAACGCAAACCTCCCGTGATAGCAAGTATGGTAGGTATGTCATACACACAATTCATATACCAATACTAAGTAAACACACATCTTTGTAATCCCGTAGTTTAGTCGTAGTACATATCGCATTCTCGTACTAACTTATAATTATCACAATTTATACTACTCCGGTTTATAATCCTACGCGCCATAATTTACTCACGTCGTAGTAGACACTCACGTCTCAACCCAAACCGTCCATTTAATATAACTCTCGTATATAATTTACTCCTCATAATAACCCAAAAGTCCCAAATCCATCAATACATCATCAAGGAATGTTAACTCTACCCTCGAACAAATTTACGGGACTCCAAAAATCAAAACAGTCCAAAAAGGACCAAACTGTCAACTCGTTAGAAGTCTCGTTCGAACGAGACTGTTCGAACGAGATTCCACTGTCAACTCATTAGAAGTCTTGTTCGAACGAGGCTGTTCGAACGAGATTCCAGTTCGTTCGAACGAACTGTACCTTCTAATGATATCTCATTCGAACGAGATATCGAACGAAATCCCTTCACGTTAGCAGCGACTGGTTAACTCGTCAGAAGCTCGTTCGAACGAGTTCGTTCGAACGACCTGGGTAGGGGCTTCTAACGACCTGCCAGTTTCGTCCCAGATTTCTCTAAGTTTCGTTTTTCACCATTTTTACTCCTCAAATCTTCTCCAAAGTTCGTCCCAACAATGTTTTATGTTCTCTAATCATCCTAAAACATGCTAAGGTCATAAACTAACATCTTTTAAGGCTTTATTGCACCCTATACATCATTAAATCACAAGATTCTATATTTTTCCCCAATTTTTATAAGAACATGAACCCTAGATCTTTATCATCATCAAATCCCGAATTAAATCCGTTTTTGTTACAACTAACATACATTAATACCAGAATAATCATCTCTATGTAATTCTACATGCGATTTGTCCTCAATATTCAAGTTCTAAATCCAATTAACATGGGTTTTCATTCAACTTTCAAGAACAATTAAAATTCTTCAATTTCTAACATGGAAAGGACATTCTCTGAAATTAAATGGAATAAAGTCACTTGCCTTGGTTGTCTCTGAGTTTGGTGTAGGTTTGATGAAGCTTTTCTGCAGAATTTCTTCTCTCCAAGCTTCTTCTCCAATGGTGGCTTAAGGTGGCTAGGGTTTGATTTGGGGAACTTAGAAAACTCTTCTAATAACCTACGTAGCCTTCTAGTTTAATATGGGTTGGTTAGTGGGTTTTGTGGGTTTAATCCACATCAGATTTACATCTCTAATTTTCGTCATTTTTAATTCCTAAAAATACGAAATTACCAAAATACCCTTTATATTGCCGGTACGGCCTAAAAATACCCCGGGACCCAAACTATACCCCCGGCTAGTGTTTTCTGACTGTCTCGACCCTTCCGGACGCGTTGGCGCACTCAAAACGACCATACGGTTTATAGATTTTAAATTCACTTATATAATCAAAATATTACACCGTGACGCGGCGGTCCCACGCGTCTCAACAAAATTTCTAAAATGCCGTATATAAATCTCACGACAAATTTGAAAATTCCAAATTCATATACACTCATATATGCACATAATTAAATACCAACTCACATCTCGTTAGTATTTATAACCCGGATTAATTTCCAATTAATACGCATTTAATTAATTAATCCCAAAAATAAATATAGCCAAAAGTATGGGGTATTACATACTTCCCCCCTAATAACTGAATTTCGTCCCAAAATTCGAAACTAGAAAGTACCTGGTATGAACAACTCTGGATAACGTTCGCACATCTCATCCTCACGCTCCCATGTGGATTCCTCGACATTGTGTTGTCGCCATTGAACACGCACTAACAGAACTCTCTTTGACCGCAGTTTCCTCTCGCTTCGGTCCAAAATAGCAATCGGCCCCTCCTCGTAGGAGCTATCCGACTGGAGATCGGAGTCCTCCAACACAATGTGAGAATGAGCAAGATTATCTCTAAGGTATTTCCTTAGCGAGGAAATATGAAATACATCGTGAATCCGATGCAAATGCTCCGATAGTCCAAGTCTATACGCAACCGGTCCGATCCGCTCAATAATAGGAAACGGCCCCACATACCTTGGTGCCAACTTCCCCTTCTTCCCGAAATGCATAATCCCCTTCATAGGAGATAATCTGAGAAAAACATGGTCCCCCACTTGGAACTCTCTGAAAAATCTCTTCGCATCAGCATAGCTCTTCTGCCTGTCTTGAGCTACCCTAATGCGACTTCGAATCAACTCAATCCTTGCCGAAGTATCCTGAATCACTTCCGGCCCAAGCAGTTTGTTGTCCCCCACTTCTAACCAACATGCTGGGGAAAGACAAGCCCTACCTTACAATGCCTCAAACGGAGCCATGCCAATAGTGAACTGATAGGAGTTGTTGTAAGCAAACTCCACCAGTGGAAGGTACTGCTCCCATCCACCACCAAAGTCAATAATGCACATGCGTAGCATGTCCTCCAACATCTGATTTGTGCGCTCAGTCTGCCCATCAGTCTGCGGATGATAAGCCGTACTCAACCGCAATTCCGTGCCCATGGCCTCCTGGAAACTCCCCCAAAACCTCGAAACAAATATCTTGTCTCTGTTAGACACGATATTTAGGGGTACACCGTGAAGTCTCACAATCTCTTAAATGAAGAGCTGGGCATACTGTCCCGTAGTGTAGTCAGTCCTTACGGGTAAAAAGTGAGCGACCTTGGACAACCTGTCCACAATTACCCAAACAGAGTCGTGACCCCTCTGCGACGTAGGCAACCCCATAATAAAGTCCATGGATATGCTCTCCCACATCCACACCGGGACCTCCAATGGTTGTAGCAATCCTGCCGGCCTCTGATGATCCACTTTTACAAGCTGACAAGTGGCGCATTTCGAAACAAACTCAGCGATATCTCTCTTCATACCGCTCCACCAATACTGCCTTCTCATGTCTTGGTACATTTTGTCCCCTCCTGGATGTACCGCGAACCGTGAGCCGTGCGACTCTGCCATCACATCGTGTCGCAATTCCTCCCCTTCCGGAACCACCAATCTCCCATTGAAGCGCAATCCCCCGTCTGAGCTAACGGTATAGGACTGGGCTCCCTCTGCTAGTAACCGAACTATCTGCTCCTGACAGAACGAGTCATTGGCCTGTGCCCGTACTACCTTCGTGACAATCTGCGGTGTAACGGTCATCATAGACATGAAATATCGGGCCACTGCATCCTGGTGTCCCAATTCCTTCCACTTAGCCTTCCACACCTCTGCCACCTCGTCTGCTGGCCTACGGCTCAACGCGTCTGCTACCACGTTAGCCTTACCTGGGTGATACTGGATGTCGAACTGGTAGTACTTCACAAACTCAAGCCACCTACGCTGCCGCATATTCAATTCCTTCTGCGTGAACAGATACTGTAGGGACTTGTGGTCCGTGAACAGTTGGAAATTTTCCCCCAAAAGGTAGTGCCTCCAAATTCGTAGGGCAAATACCACTGCCACCAACTCCAAATCATGCGTGGGGTAATTCTTCTCATGAGGCTTAAGCTTACGGGAAGCATAAGCTATGTCCTGTCTCTCCTGCTGCAATACACCTCCCAGTCCTTGCAAAGACGCATCGGTGTAAACCAAATACTTAACTCCCGGTCTCGGCAATGCTAACACAGGTGCTGAGGTCAATTTGTCCTTCAATTCATCGAATGCCAACTGACAGGCATCACTCCAGATGTATGGCACACCCTTACGAGTCAGATGTGTCAAAGGACCTGCTATCTCTGAGAAACCCCGAATAAACCTCCTGTATTATCCTGCTAGACCCAAGAAACTACGAATCTCAGTCGGTGTCATGGGCTGTCCCCACTCCCTCACCGCTGATACTTTCCCTGGATCAACAGATATTCCCTGGTCGAAAATAATGTGTCCCAAAAACTGGACCTCCTTCAGCCAAAACCCGCACTTCTCATATTTTGCATACAACTCGTTCTGACGAAGTGTCTGCAAAGCCTGCCTCAAATGCTCGGCGTGCTCCTCCTCTGTCTGGGAGTAAACCAGAATATCATCAATGAAGACGATGACAAACTGGTCTAGGAAATCCCTGAACACTCTGTTCATCAAGTCCATAAACACTGCTGGAGCGTTGGTCAAACCGAAAGGCATAACCCGAAACTCGTAAGAACCATATCTCGATAAGAACGCGGTCTTCGAGATATCCTCCTCCCTGATACGCAACTGATGGTATCCCGATCTCAAGTCAATCTTCGAGAAGAAATAAGCTCCTCTCAATTGGTCGAATAAGTCATCGATTCGAGGCAACGGATACTTATTTCGTATCGTGACCTTATTCAACTATCGGTAGTCCACACACAATCTCAATGAACCGTCCCTTTTCTTCACAAACAAAACTGGAGCGCCCCAAGGTGAGGTACTCCTGCGAATAAATCCCTGACCTAACAGCTGCTCTATCTGATCCCGTAACTCCCTCATCTCAGCTGGAGCCATACGGTACGGTGCGCGTGCTATAGGTCTCGTACCCGGTAACAAATCTATAACAAAGTCTATTTCTCGACTCGGGGGTAGGCCTGGTATCTCCTGAAACACGTCCGAATACTCCCTGACTACTGGGATAGAATCTATAGGAATCACTACCTCCTTAGAGGTATCCTCCTCAATGTAATACAGATGAGCGGTCGATCCTCCCTCTGGGCGAGGCATCGCCACTACAAACATCTCTTGCCCCGGAATGGCAAAAACAATGCTCCCGCTGAAGCAATCAATCATGGCTCTATAAGCTACGAGCCAATCCATACCGATAATCACATCGTGAATATGCATGTCTAATACCAACATGTCTGCACGTAATACCAAACCACCAATCTCTACCCCCATTCCCCGATATATAAAGAAAATAAGTGACCCACTCCCCAATGGTGAGTCGACACACGTCACTGTGCTCTCTGCCGTAGCTAACAATCCTAAAGCCTTCGTGAAGTGTGTAGCTATAAAACAATGTGTAGCACCCGTATCAAATAATACCCGACCCATAGTGCCATGGATAGGAAACGTACCCTCAATCGCGGGCGGTGCCTGTGGAACTGCAGCCTGGTGGACGTTGTAGACACGTCCATACTGTAGCTGCCCCTGCTGAGCTGGGACTGCTGGAATGGGTGGCAATGCTGCCATCTGTGGTGGTGCGGGAAGAGAGTCTGGAAACATAGGCCTCTGTGGCTCCTGGCGAGCACCCTGCTGCTGCTGCTGTGGGGCCCTGCCCCTATCAGGACAATCCTGTCGCTTATGGCCAGTCTTGCCACAAACAAAGCACTTCCCTGGGAAGTTCCCTCCTCTCTGTCCCTGCTAGCCCTGGTGAAACTGCTGCCCATTCTGCCCCTGTTGGCCGTTTGGACCCTGATGTCCCTGACGGAAACCTCCCTGTCCCTGTCTGTAGTTCCCTGACCGGAACCTCTTATTATCCCCCTGCTGGGAGCCCTGCTCATTCTGTCTCTCCCCCTGACCAGATTGTGCCCCGCTGGCACCATGTCCTCCAGTCCTGCCCTGATGGCTAGACTCCCCCGACCTCTTACCCTCAGCCATATGAAAATGGTGGTCCTGGCAGTGTAACAATATAACGTTAACCACATCAGAATAGGTGGCCAACGATAGGTTCCCTAGCAGATGCTGACGGATCCTCCAAGTCAACCCGTCCGTGAACTTCTCAATCTTCTTCTTCTCTGTTGGTATCTCGTCTGGAACGATGTTCAACAGATTCGTGAACTCGGCCTCATGCTCGTCCACAGTATTGCCCTCCTGCCTCAAACTCATCAATCTCCTCCTCATTTCCGTATGGACAGCTGACGGAAAGTACTTGCGATCGAACCGCACCCAGAACTCCTGAATCGTGAGAGTATCCCTCTCCTCCATGGTGGTAATAGACTCCCACCACTGTAGTACATATCCAACTAGCTTGAAAGTAGCTAGCACCTGCTTCTAAACATCCGTTCACTCATACATCCTTAAGTGCCTCTGCATATCCTTCCTCCACTGGCTCGAGACTACCACATCTGAGCTACCTGCAAACTCTGGCGGATGTGCTTTTTGAAAAGCGTCACGTATATGTTCCCAAGCAGACGGGAATGCATTAGCCTGTACTGGCGCAGCAACCGGCGCCTGAGGTGGTGCCTGCTGAACAACGGCAATGGCGGCATTTACCGCTTGGGCTACTATAGCTGCAACCTCAGCGGCGTTCATCATGCCCTGAACTGGAGCGGGCTGGGGTTCGGGCGTTGCATCCCTGGGAACTCGTCGTGCACGTCGTGGAGGCATCTGAAATAAGAACAAAGTTTATAAGTTCGCTGTTTATAAACTTAAAATAGCTGAAGAACGAAGCATACACAAAAAGAGTACAACAGTCCTAAAATATAGGGCTCTATATCAAAGAAACTTAGCGGAAACATAATAAGTCGTCAGATCCTAAAGGACACTAGAACCTGATGCTCTGATACCACCTGAGACACCCCGACTAATTAAATACCGGGTAGCTACTCCTTTATTAAATTAATTCAAAATGCCAAGCTGGCTCAGTTAATAGCATCACTGTCGAAAACATTTTATTATTACTAACCACCTAGTATTTAAAAAGTAAGTTGCCAAATTTTAATTTAAGTCTGATAAACATGCAACAAGTGTAATGAAGAAATAAATAACACCATTCACCATACTGAAGTAAAAAGAATAACCATCACATAAGGTAATTAAAGTCTGGAGGAAAACTCCTCACAACAATCCCACAACTGAAATAAGTAAACCGAATACTGAAACAATACATGCTAGAATCTGAAAACTGAAATGTAAAAGATGTCTATAATGGAAATGGGCAACATGCCCTACAACTGATAGATAATGAATCTGGAATCCAAGTGATAGAAGCGTCTACAAGAAAATCCCTGTAGCTTCCACAAACAGCTACAGCTCGTCATCAGAATGAAAATCCTATGCTTGGTGTCCTTGTGGCTGGGCACCTAAAATGGTTTTACCACTGTTCTAAAAAACCCGCCTAGGCTCCGCCTAGGCACGCCTAGGCTTGAGGCTTGGGAGAAACGCCTCGCCTTAAGATTTTGACGCCTTATGCTTGGTAAAACCCTTAAGGCGTACTTTTTCTCTAAAAACAACAATGCTTTAGTGAAACGATATCGCCTTTTAAAGATTTTTTTGCAAAGCAGACCATTATCTCATCCAAAATAATCAAATAGTATTTGTATTTGCAAATATTCTGACATATTTTTATGATATGTACAATTTTAGTATTTTAATAGCCTTGTTATGGTTAAAAAATATTAAAAAATATTAAAAAGACCTAAACGCCTTTTCACGCCTTTTTACGCCAAGGCTCGCCTAGGCTTCTAAGGCTTAAGGCTTGACCTCCACGCCTCGATCACGCCCCGCGTTTTTTAGAACCTTGGGTTTTACAAAGAAAAATAGATTTGAAAAGCAAACGGGTCAGAGCCCGAATGTGGAGTTATATTTTAAAAACCTGCAAGTGCTTTAAAAATA
The DNA here is from genome assembly GCA_949130495.1 of Sambucus nigra. Lineage (NCBI taxonomy): Eukaryota > Viridiplantae > Streptophyta > Magnoliopsida > Dipsacales > Adoxaceae > Sambucus > Sambucus nigra. Next base: position 204,509,919 of record OX422211.1, on the reverse strand, counting down.
TTTAAAACATTAAATGCAAAGTACATGTTAGGACATACACTCACATGATATTCTCACCTCTCGTCTAACTGTGCACTCCTAACGTAAGTACCCATCTAGAGTGATACAAACTACTAGCTATGTGACAACATATCTAGCTAGACTATCATAGGTCCTACCCTTATTACTCGGTTATATTAACATTATAACACTCGTAATTAAGTAGGGGTTTAACGTGAACTCATATGCGCAATAAGCAATATATATATCACTATCAGTTAACTCGCTATATTTTCCCGAATTAATACCGTAATTATATTCACAACATTAACATGAAGGTTCCCATTAATTAAGTGTATATTAATCACATCATAAATATACAATATAAGCACCCCAAGAACTAAGCTGTGGTGCACACATACTCTGCTATCCATCCCGGTACATCACGTACGTAAGGATTACATATTCCGAATCTCTCAGGAATAGTTCACAGATGCAATATCACAAACAATGGAGGCGAACACAGTCACATCACATAGGTCACACACATGCCTACGCTCCTACGATCAGCGGACTTATTAATATCCCAATAATTCTTTCTATGACCTATGTTCATCAAGGTAACCAGTCTAAATCCGGGAAACACAAGGATTAAAGGGCCCTAAGCGAACGCAAACCTCCCGTGATAACAAGTATGGTAGGTATGTCATACACACAATTCATATACCAATACTAAGTAAACACACATCTTAGTAATCCCGTAGTTTAATCGTAGTACATATCGCATTCTCGTACTAACTTATAATTGTCACAATTTATACTACTCCGATTTTTAATCCTACGCGCCATAATTTACTCATGTCGTAGTAGACACTCACGTCTCAACCCAAACCGTCCATTTAATATAATTCTCGTATATAATTTACTCCTCATAATAACCCAAAAGTCCCAAATCCATCAATACATCATCAAGGAATGTTAACTCTACCCTCGAACAAATTTACGGGACTCCAAAAATCAAAACAGTCCAAAAAGGACCAAACTGTCAACTCGTTAGAAGTCTCGTTCGAACGAGGCTATTCGAACGAGATTCCAGTTCGTTCGAACGAACTGTACCTTCTAACGATATCTCGTTCGAACGAGATATCGAACGAAATCCCTTCTCGTTAGCAGTGACTTGTCAACTCGTCAGAAGCTCGTTCGAACGACCTGGGTAGGGGCTTCTAACGACCTGCCAGTTTCGTCCCAGATTTCTCTAAGTTTCATTTTTCACCATTTTTACTACTCAAATCTTCTCCAAAGTTCGTCCCAACAATGTTTTATGTTCTCTAATCATCCTAAAACATGCTAAGGTCATAAACTAACATCTTTTAAGGCTTTATTGCACCCTATACATCATTAAATCACAAGATTCTATATTTTTCCCCAATTTTTATAAGAACATGAACCCTAGATCTTTATCATAATCAAATCCCCGAATTAAATCCGTTTTTGTTACAACTAACATACATTAATACCAGAATAATCATCTCTATGTAATTCTACATGCGATTTGTCCTCAATATTCAAGTTCTAAATCCAATTAACATGGGTTTTCATTCAACTTTCAAGAACAATTAAAATTCTTCAATTTCTAACATGGAAAGGAAATTCTCTGAAATTAAATGGAATAAAGTCACTTGCCTTGGTTGTCTCTGAGTTTGGTGTAGGTTTGATGAAGCTTTTCTGCAAAATTTCTTCTCTCCAAGCTTCTTCTCCAATGGTGGCTTAAGGTGGCTAGGGTTTGATTTGGGGAACTTAGAAAACTCTTCTAATAACCTACGTAGCCTTCTAGGTTAATATGGGTTAGTTAGTGGGTTTTATGGGTTTAATCCACATCAGATTTACATCTCTAATTTTCGTCATTTTTAATTCCTAAAAATACGAAATTACCAAAATACCCTTTATATTGCCGGTACGGCCTAAAAATACCCCGGGACCCAAACTATACCCTCGGCTAGTGTTTTCTGACTATCTCGACCCTTCCGGACGCGTTGGCGCACTCAAAACAACCATACAGTTTATAGATTTTAAATTCACTTATATAATCAAAATATTACACCGTGACGCGGCGGTCCCACGCGTCTCAACAAAATTTCTAAAATGCCGTATATAAATCTCACGACAAATTTCAAAATTCCAAATTCATATACACTCATATATGCACATAATTAAATACCAACTCACATCTCGTTAGTATTTATAACCCGAATTAATTTCCAATTAATACGCATTTAATTAATTAATCCCAAAAATAAATATAGTCAAAAGTACGGGGTATTACAGAGGCGTCGACTTATTAGCGGCCCAGATCAAAATGTGGGACAAAAAGTATATTACCCTTGGCCTATAGGGTAAAGTGTGAGGGCATTTGGCAAAATTAACCATTTAGGTTTTTAAGTATTTATATGGGGTTTGGCTCATTTGAGGATTCCAATAGATTTGTTCTTACTCTCTCTAGATCTTGAAAATATTCTAGGACCACAAACCACCCTACACCTCGTGCCATAATATTTTACAAGTATTCCACCATATATAAGACTTATACACCTGTTTCCACATTATTGGGAAAAACTAAGAAATTTGGTGTAATTGTTCGTGTTTTTTTTTTATAAGAAGAAGGAAAAAGTATGGAGTTTGAGGGGAGTTTTTAGTGGAACTTTCATGGAGGAAATCTTTGTGGAGTTAGGAAACCTATTTAAGGACACCTTGAGAGGTGGGAGGTTGCCATCTTCCTCTACACTTAATCCACCATTGCTGAAGGTCCATTTGAGGTGGAAAAAACTCTACTCTTTAAGTTTAAGACTCTATTTCTCTAGTATTTGGTCTTGCATGTAGAGTGTAAGAGTATAATACATTTGTGATTCAAGAATGATATTTCTTATGATTTGTGAAAATGGGTTTATAAAAGGTTTCAATGGTTTGAGAAAAATGATATATTTCACGAAAACTTGGTGTTTAAACATTTTTATGGACTAAAAATATTGAAAGAAATTTATCCGGTTGGGAATATTTTATGAAGAAATATTTTCAATTTTTTTTTTACAAAAATTGGGATTTTTGTATAAATTTAAATTTACTCAAGTTTAGAGAAATAAAAATGTGTTATAGCTTGAAAAGCATGCTTTGTTAATATTGTGAAATTTCTAGAATGAACCATATGTTAGACTTATTTAATAGGATTTTTGGACTTAAATACCATATTCTCATATATATAAACTTGTAGTATTTTGATAATGAACATATAAACAAGTATAATGAGGGTTCTAATGGGTTTAAACATGAAATAAAGAAAATAGAAATGTGAGTCTTTAAAGTATGTTAAAGGGGTGAAAAATGGATATTTAATACTACATGTGCAAATAACGGGAAAATGACATTTTCTTGTGTAGTCATCTAAAAAAGGTAAAATAATCGAGTTTTCTTAGTAAAGAAAGGAAAGAAATAAATTGATTCCTAACATGTGGTGTATGTTACTCCAAAGTGTTAAATATGCAATAATTTTATGTAAAATGGAACATTTTTATGAAATAAAAATCTTGGAAAAGGTGTAACCCAAAATGTTCCTAAATGAACATGATTTTTGGGATAAAATCAATGCAAGAGTACAAAGTATAAGAAATGATGATTTTAAAGTGTGACACAAGTTGGGGGTGAAACCTTAGGTTTTGGCTTCGGGCGATAAAGAAAAAGTGGAATAATGTGGACATTTGTAAAGTGTTAAAACACATTAATATGAACTCGAATGACATCGAAATAATTAAGGAGGGCCCAAAGCCCAGGGGTGAAAGACCTAAAATAACTTGCTAAAGCATATGGTAGCATAGCTGGCGGTGTGGAGCCCGTTAAAGTATGCAGATATTGAAAGATTCCGTGAAATTGATAATGAAAAGTGGAATATGCCAAGAAATGGGTTGTGTGATGAATATGAGAAAAGACAACCTAACTTGAATTAATTAATAAATGTTTCGGTAAATGATAACGTGGATACGTAAATCTGAAAATTGATTAATATAAATAAACTAAAAGGACAATAAAATGAAGTGACGGAATGGGTAGTTAAGCAACCTAATAAGTTTAACCTATACTTAACACAATAGTGTGCTTATAAAAGATTTTAAAAGAAAAATAAGTATTTTCTAACACGGTGCTTGCATGTGATGAAAGGCGATTTTCAATGAAAATATTATTGTGAATCGGGATGAACAAATGTGTAATTTTTGTGATAGAAATGATTTTTCTTAAGAAAAGGTTATTGTTTAAAGTATTTATCTGGGTGTATTAAATCAAGAAATAGATGTCAGGTCAAGTAAAAAGCAATTATTTTAAAAGACTATGGTGAATTAATCGAGATAAGTAACGTTTTTCAAATAAAAACTATTTAATGCATTAAAGTATATATGTATGTATATATAAGGTAGTTTCATGTGCACGTAGATATAACGTGTTAGAGTCTCCTTTCTTCCGTTCTATTATATATTGCATCATTGTATTTTTCCACTTGGGAAATTGACTCATTCCATCGTATTTTTTGTGATAGGTTAGGCGCGGTTCTGCATTTTGAGAGAAATGTATAGGTAAGTAACTTTTTTATTTTTAAATTAATATCTGTGTATGATCGGAGTTCGAGGATGCTTCCCTGGGTCCTGTAACACCCCGCTCATTCTGGCAAGCGAGATGCCTAGCCACCGTCGTCGAACTATGCCAGGCGTCACTAAATTTTTTTCACAAGATATAATCGAATTTATCTAACCAATATAAAATTCATGCAATTAAAATACATCACCATGCCATCTCCAAAATAAATTCAACTCCAAATTTACATAAAAATCCAATTGAAATAATCCAACTATAAATATCTTACTGAAACCATAAACATGTATGGTACTGATTGGCCCACCAAATCCATAAATGAAAGTCTTAAAATAAAAATGATGAAAGGAAATTAAATCGAAACTACTAAAGTAAATAAAATAAATCTCCAACTGCACTCCTAAAAATCTCCAATCCAACTATGCAACTACTCCAACACTATACCTGAAATATTAGCCAACGCAATAGGTCAAAGCCCACCGCATGAATACTAGCTACTCCTCCCAATTACGGTCCATAAACCTAGAAAATAGAATTATACATGATAAACAATAGAGTATTTTAAATTTTGACGAGATATATATTAACATGCGAGTAAAAATAAACTACTACCATCTATCTACATAACTAAGCCACCCCAATTGTTTAAGTCCAATTATTCCATTTCAACTATAATTTAAACATCAACTCTTATTCTTAATTAATTTAATTATCTAATTATTCTTATTCGTACAACACCACTAGGGACAATCAACTTCTCTTTTGTTCCTGCACACACTCTTGGCGCGCTCAAGTTCGAACACATCACACTAATTCCCCTCACTATAGCCAGTCAACTCGATTTCTGTCAGCTTTGCACATACTCATGAGGTTCCACGCATGACACATCACTATAGCCAGTTGATCTGATGTCTTTCATTCCTACACATACTCGTGACGCCAACACACCCCAAGTCGCTATAGTTAGTCAATCCAATTATCGTTAGTTATGCACATAATCGCGATGCAAATTCATTTTTAATACCAGTTCTTTGTCTTAGGCATTACTTATCAATTTTTCAAGTTCTCATTATTTTCTATTAGCCCCACCCTTTTATCGAGCATTAATTCTCAAACTACCCCTAGTCCCATACCTAGAGGTCTCCAAAAGACAAATATATCCTAGCCAGTCATTTAGGAAGAATACCTACAATTAGTTACTACCAAGACTCGTACCAAGGCTCACGATCTAACGAAAATGATGTACAATTCAGCCCCACCCTGAAATCATCCATCCGTAAAAATGTACACTGTCTATTCCCACACCTAGAAAGCGTTACCAACAACTAAGGCCTACCTACTAGTCCCATACCTACCAAGCAACCTAAAAATAAGGTGAGAGCAATAATTACTCCACCAATCCCGTTTTCCCCGCGGTGTCAATTATTAATAAAATTAACAAATCACATATGGCATATTTCCAACTTATCACAACAATCCTTTAAATTAATCGAAAGATTGCTAATTATCCAAATTATTTCATTAAAACAATTAGTTTTCGTATCAATTTATAGGATTTGTATTCACATGCATATTTTTGCGAGCATAAAACAATAAATTTCTACTCTACAACATGCGCATAATTAACTTGGTTTTACATGTCAAAATCAATTTATAACATTCCTACGATTTATTGTACATGTGAACGCCATAAATTCCAATAGAATCTCAACCTTTAATCTAAGCATGCACGGGTTTCGAGTCTTAATTCATATGAAACATTTGAATAAAATCAGTTCCAAACTTTAGTTTCAATATTCCTAATTAGTCTTTCTAATTAATTTTAAGAAAATAATTATTATTAGTGTTTAGAAAATATTTAAAATGCATAATACCAAAGGGGAATAATTGAAGTATTTATGCCTGTGAAAATAATTTAAAGACTCTGATTGGATGGTTATATTCCTCTACAGAAAGAAAATGAAAACACGTTCTTGGATGATGTTGAGAAATCTTGGTTTAGTTCTTCAAATCTTGAGATGAAAGTTGTGTTAAATGGGTTTAGGTTTTGAAGAAAAGAGATGATGAAATTTGTGGGAGACTATGGCTTTTGGAGAAGGCTAAAATGTTTTTTGAAAACCCTAAACCCGAGGTTTTGTATTTATATAACAGAAAAGTGTTTGAGTCCTATAGAAATTCTAAAAAAAGAGATTAAAGTTTTCCACGCTGAAAAAGCAAACTGCTTCACCGAAAATCCTAATCGGTTCGGATTTCTGTTCAAATCCGAAATTCCCTAAATTTTTTGATAAAATGTAAAACTCTCCGATTTTGAACCCGATTTTAAATACGATAAAAAATCCAATTTCCAATATTAAAGATAACATTTAAAATGACCACAACAATCCAATTTAAAAAAAATATTTTTTTGACCTTTTATTATGACGGTTTAAAACAATCGGTCTAAAACTATGGGGTGTTATAAGTCCCTCATGCAGATTGATTTAAATTGAAATCAGATGCTAAACAAGTGAAACGTTAAATTAAATGAAACTTTACAAGAAACATTATATATGTTGTCTCATTGCACTTCACATCTAATGCTTGGGTTGAAGTGGGTTGATCACAAGTAACCCATAAATCTGGGTCGAGACTTTACAAATGGTATCAGAGCTCTAGGTTCAAGGTTGCTTTCGGGAGTTACGTGGTGAGGTCGGTAGTGGATCTTTCGATGTTGGTGTTAGTTTCGGGAAGTTCACACAAGATTGGTGACAATTTTAATTCATGTTCTCGATGGTGGAGTCAAAGAGATTAGAACAATAAGTAATTTATTTCCAAGTGGCATGCAACCAAGTCAGTTGTCGTTAATCTCTCCCGCCCTTCTGATTAGACATGTTAGTGATTTGCGAGTGCTTGTGCAAGCCTATAGTGGAGACACCGCGGTTTTTAGTGTGTGGTTATTGTGCATCAACCCTTGATGATGTGAGAGGCATATTAAGATGATAGTAAAGCTACATGACGTCCATTGAGTTAAAGAAATGAATCCTACAAAGTCAACCATGGAGATTAGGTGATTAGAGGGTCATGCCTAAATGGTGTTGATTGTGATAAGAATGCGTTAAGTTCCTTGGATGGGTACTTTTGGGTTGTTAGTAATGATGATGTGATTGGGCAAACTCGATCCTTGGAGTAGTGTCATCTAGTAGATAATTAATTATTCTGTAGATATGATGAACCTTGTTGGTCATTACTTTGGGACATGTACTTGGTTTGAGTCGGTAAGATACTATTTTCGTAAGTAAGTGCCTTGATGGATGTTGATTCAAAGTGTTACCTCTCAAGGTATGATGAGAGTTACAGGAAATTATGGTAAGTAGGTTACGTATGCAATAAAATGGTTAAGGTGACCTAAGAGTGAACTCTACATAATCTTCCGTGACAGGGTTTTAGAAAACTATGATACAATTTTGAGGAATAGGATTCCTAGTGATGTATGTGATGTAGACTTAGAGGATTAATTTAGACTATCCATAGCAAGGAAGTCACTAGTTCTTGGTACTTCTTGCCAAACCAATATAAATTAGGAGATGTAACCCTGTGTGACACTTACTACCCTAAGAATGCTAATGGAGATCGGTGTGTTCGTCATGTAAATTCAGTTCGGGTAGAACCTGGAGATAATCACAGTGATGACCTTGTGTAGTTAGAGGTCATATTGAAGTGAATGTTTCGATTAATTGAGCATTGTCTATATAAGAAGTTTGGGATACGATTATGGTTCGATAAAGTCGACAATGACATAGTGTATTCGGTTGGTCACGATGTTACGTTGACTAGATATACGGACAAGGTGGGCTTGACAAAGGCATTAGGCATTCACCAATCAGAATGGTTCATGTATGTCAAGGATGTAAGTAGGAAGCCTTACCCGTAAGGAGGGAATTTCACGGTTTGACCTTTCAAAGGACAATAAGTTTATATGTTACTATCGAGAGATTGATGGGTTATGATCCTATTCATCACGATTGGTGACTCGAGCAGGGCATGTGGATAGGTTAGTACCCAGTGAGAACATTTGGGAGGAGTCGTAGACATCAAAACTTGTGGCATAGGTCTTCATATTGTAAACCATAGTTTGTTTCTTACGGATGGGATTTTTCGAGGACGGTTATTCATTCTTTTCAATTCCTTGTGTCCCTTTGGGTCCGATTATCAAGGATTATGTTCCCATGGTTATGGTATCCCGAATTTGTACCACGTTATGGTATGCCATGATCGGGACTAGTAAAGTACGGTTGGACCTGGCATGGTTAATGCATCTCGGTAGCCTTGTCTATGGTATCCTTGATATTTTAAAAAGTTTTGTGTACGGGTGGATGCACTTTTGGTTGCACGGTTGGCTTATAGTATCCATTCGCCTTAGAATTAATGACCTTATGTTCGGCTAACATTGCAGTCAGTGGCTTTGGATGTAAAGAGCAGGATGATGACTTGAGGACAATGTATAGTGTTGGAACTCGAGGAAACATAACACTAAGTGTTATTTTCCATGGAAGGTGGATTAGTTTAACGCTTAGGCATGTGCTGCCTAGTAGTACACCTAGGGAGACCCTAGGTTCATAGACGGGTCCTATAGGATTGTGTTGGCTCTAAGATTGATTTGGAACTTAGTGGCATGTCTCCCCAGATGTGAGGGGATTACGACATGAGGTTAGTATCGGGTCCAAGTGAATTCGTTGTGTTAAGAAGATCCAAAAATTTGAGGAGACACAGGATATGTAATCCTAAGAATCAAAATAATTTATACCGATGAATTGGGTGGTTAGTGCATTTTTTTGCTATTGAGTGAGTGTCGATACCTAAAGAGTATTATCACGGTAGTGGAGCCAGTATGATTTGGGGTGTTAGCAAATAATCCTTAGGAACTGACCGAACGTGATCATTGAGTAAGTGGAGGCTCGAGTACCATTAGGAAATTTTAATGGTTAGCCTGATAGTGAGCATTAAAACATGTCACATGTTGAGTTCTTTGGTGACATCCCCTTATGGAAGGGCATATGATGACTTTGGTGATCATTGACTTCGATGAATTAGCCGTGCAAGATCCCTTATGACTTAGAGTAAGGATTGATAATTCTAGGAGTTTATGAAATCGATGGATTAACAATTATGAGGATGAAATTACCTTAGGAGGTAATAATGTAACTCCCACCCCGATGCTTTGATCATGCTCGTATAATTTGGGGACTTAGTATGGTCGAATGGGGCTTTGGACTTGTTGAGTTGGAACATAAGTCAAATTTGGATAACTTCGTGGCGTCCATGCTCATCGAACAAAAAATTTTAAGGCACAAAGTTTGGATCGAGGAAATTAGAGGTCGTTCAATTGAGGGGTCGATCTCGTTTGAACGAGATATTCAAATGAAACTTCTAACGACTTAGGTTTGATACATTCATCACGCGTTCTGACATCTTATTAGTACACCTCATTGGAAGGGTCGTTCAAACGAGTGAGAAATCTCGTTCAAACGAGGCTTATGGTCGTTCGAACGATTGAAGCTGAGTTTTAAAATCTTATCCTTTTTAATGTGCTGTCATGATGTGGGTCATCGAATTTGATGACGTGTCGAAATCTCAGAGCCCAGATCAAAATGTGGGATAAAAGACTAGATTACCCTTAGCCTAAAGGGTTAAGTGTGAGGGTATTTTGGGAATTTAACCACTTAGGGTATTTGGAAGTATTTATATGGGGTTTTTCTCATTTAAGGATTCCATCAGATTCTCTCTCTCTCTCTCTCTCTCTAGCTCTTGAAGCTCTCCCACCACCACAAACCACCCCACACCACCATCCCTCCACCTTGTGCCACCATATTTTAGAAGTATTCCACTATATATAAGCCTTATAAACCCATTTCCACCATTTTTGAGAAAAGCTACAAAATTCGGAGGTATTATTGGGGGGTTTTGGAGAAGAAGAAGAAGGAAGTATGGAGTTTGAAATTTTTTTTTGTGGAGATTTCATGGAAGTAATCTTTATGGATCTACGCAAACTCTTTAAGGCCACCTTAGGAGGTGGGAGGTTGTCACATTCCTCTACATTTCATCCACCATTATTGAAGCTTCATTTGAGGTGAGTAAAACTCCATTGTTTAAGTTTAAGACTCTATTTATCTAGTATTTGATATTGTATGTAGATTTTAATAGTATAATGCATATATGATTTCAGAATGATAATACTTACGATTTGTGAAAATGGGTTTACAAAAGGTTTCAATTGTTTAAGAAAAATGATATATTTCAAGAAAACTTTGTGTTTAAAGATTTTTATGGAATAAAAATTTTGGAGGAAAGTTTACCTTATTAATTTTTTTTAACAATAAATAGACATTCACTCAAGTTTGGAGAAATAAAAATATCTTTTAGCATGAAAATCATGTTTTGCCAATATTGTGAAATTTCTATAATGAACCATATATTAGACCCATTTAAAAGGATTTTTCGATTTGAAATTCATATTCTCATGTATATAAACTTATAGTATTTTGATGATGAACATATAAACAAGTTTAATAAGGGTTCTAATGGGATAAAACATGAAATAAAAAAAAATTGTCTTTAAAGCGTGTTAAAGGGGTGGAAAATGTGATAAATGGATATTTAAGACTACATGTGGAAATAAAGGAAAAATGACATTTTCTAATGAAGTAGTCTAAAGAATGTAAAAGAATGGAGTTTTCTTAGTAAATAAATAAAGTGATTTCGAACTTGATGTGTATGATACTCCAAAGTGTTAATGTGTTAGAGATTTTTAAGAATTTAGTATATGTAAGTTAATAATGTTTTTAGGAAATAACACTTATGAAAACGGAGTAAAAGATAAGTTTGGAAACAAATGGGTAAAATGGTAATAATACATAAAGTCAAATATTTTTATGAAACAAAAATGTTGGAACGAGACTTAGAGTCTCCTTTCTTTCGTTCGATTCTATATTGCATCATTGTATTTTTCCACTGGGCATTTTGCTCATTCCCTCGTCTTTGGTACAACAAGTTGCGTGCGGTTCCTCATTTTGAGACCGTTGTACTTGTAAGTAACCCTTTTACTTTTACATTGGTAATTCTGTATGCTCAAATTATAGGGATGCTTCCTTTGAGTCCCTCAATTAGATTGATTTAAATTAGAATCGCATGTTTAACATGTGAAACGTTAAATTAAATAAAACTGGACTTGCAACAGTATATAGCTTGTCTCATCGCACTTCACACCTAACACTCAGGTCGGATCGGGTTGACCACGGGTAACGCTTAAATTTGGGAAGGGGTGTTACATTGAAAGTTCTTGAAGGTCCAACATCCTTTTACTTTTACTATTCTCGTAAGTTCCATTTTTCATAATTTAGTGTACTCTTTTTCTTTATAGTTTACATATTATAATCATCTTTGATAATTCTTCCTCATTAGTATCCTATATACTCTTAAATCTATTTTCATAAAAAAACCAAAAAAGGGGCTTAAACATAATCCCCAATTCAAGTGTGTTCTTACCACATTTTCCACCATTTCACCACATTTCACCTTTTTTTCATAAATCAAAAGAGAGACACCAAATTTGAATTATGATTTAAAACCATCCTTATTCATTATGTGAACTACGTGGTTTGATGCTTTTTTGGATACACAAACATCCCAAATTATTTTGGAATTAAAGTTCGTTTAAATAAATTTTATTTTGTTCATTTAATTATTTATCATTTCATTCATGTAGTTGTACATTTTACTCATGTAGTTGTTTCCTAACTTTCTTTACTTATTTAGAGGTCCCATATATGCGTACTCACTTTCCCATAGTGAGATTATGATTTCGGGGCGTTGCTCACATTTATAGTCATATTACTGATTTTTAACTAGTTTAGCCTTTTTCTAGCAGTCTCGTTTATGCGCACTCACTCCTTCCATAACTTCTGAACAATGCTCAAATTTTTATCTCCTTTGGGGGACTTATACCCATCTTTCCCATGATTTGGATATATTGATCTAGCTTTTCACTTTCACACATTTTCACATTCATGCATATATTCATCTTTATTCCACTGGGTACACTTTATGCACATGACACATTTGTCACACACACACACATTCATATATTAGGGATAAGGAGAATATATTGTAGAGCCCATGAGAGATTGAAAGATAGGAGTGGGTACCTAAGACCTTCCCACTCCGAAACATAGTCTTTGAGCCCATATGTCCTTTGGTTTCATATGGACTGGTCATATTTTAGCTAGCTCGTTTGAGGTGGATTCTTCTTTTGCCCTTTTTTGAGTAATATAGGATGGAAACTCTGGTATCTCCACATTCAAATACATCACATATCGACAACGACCACTTATATCCTCTGTGCCTCTCGAGCGCTACTCCTGCACACGCCATCGGGTTCAATATGTCCACCATGATGGCTCTGCTAGGGAACATCCGAGGACTATAATATGTTTATGGTTTTGTTTTTCTTTTCCTACCCTTTTTTATTATTTTTCATGTATATATATTTTCACTTGTACATTTATTTTTCTCATTTTCTCTTGTATATGCTTATATATCCCACGTGTTGTGCTCCTATCATTCACATTATGTCACCCATGCACATCTCTCTTCATCTCATCTACATACTTATCTTTTTACCACTTTTATATATTCATATCTCTCTTTTTCCACTCACACATATTTTATCACATGTATATTCAATTTTTCCTATCACATGATTGATTTCAATTCTATATATTCCCATGCTTTACCCCACTTGTACATTGTCACATGCTTCATTACATGTATATTCACTTGTTTTACCCTACTTGTATATTAGTTCTTTAACACTTTAAATTTGTAGATATTTTTCCCTTTTATTTCATGCTTAATAGTTATATATCCCTCTTTGCATACATAATACTTTGCATAAAAATACTAATAAAACTCATGAATTTTCACACAACATTACACGAGCCTTAAGTATTAACCCAATATTTTTCCCATACTAAAGAGTTACTTAGTGATGGACTTTTGGTTTAGTAGGGAACGATTAACCTAAGTAATAGGTTCCCACCTTACACTGATCAAGTACCCTCAATGTGTATCGAATGGTTCCCCCACATCGTTCTGTTTGATCGAACTCATGGCATAAAGTATATAATAGGAAATCCTTCATGTATGTCGAGTATATCAAATTTTCTCTCACAGAAACTGTCACCATTATGTATATAGTGAGGTAGTTCATGTAAACCCGGGTATATTAAATGGCTTTTCCACACATATCAATGAATGACTGCCATAATAGATAAGAGGTATATCGTGGAAGTCAAACCAAAGGTGGGAAACCATACCATAACCTCCCACACATAACCCTCATATAGACATCTTCCCTAGTACACTCATATCTATATTTTTGGTTCTAACACAAAACTCTGGCAAAATTTCAGATCGCCTTACCTTCTAATTTTGTTCTCTTTTGTTTGCTTTTAAAAAAAAGTCTTTATTCATGAATGTCACAATAACTTTAAACGGTGTCTTCAATTACGTAACCTATTTTTCTTAAACTCGGCTCATGTTCGAAATTTCACTCCCAGGCTAGGCAGTACACAATACATGCGGAACCTAATAATAGCAACACTAAGAAAAAAAAATTCTCCTCTTCTCTCTTTCTCATATTTCAAAACACCAAAAACATGATAAAAGAAGATTTATATAAAAATAATAAACAATTTCTATCTAAAAATAAACTTCTTCCCTCTCAGGAGTGAGCTCATTCCCTCAATCTTGGTTCAGAGCCCAACTTATTATGATCTTCCATCCAATTACCTCGTAGTACTACTTCATCCTCTCTCTCATCTTCTTAAAAAGATACATAAAGTTCATACCACAATTACCTTATGGAAAAACCTAATTAGGAATCCAACCTTCAACTTGATTTAATGACCATGATAGCTCAAATAAGTGCTAAGAACGATAGTATGAAATCACCTGTCACTAATTTTTAGAGGAACAAGATTCATAAGCGAGGGTTCTCGAGTCAAAAATATTGTCGAATACGAATGCTTCCTTCCCTCCTATCATGGGTCAAGGATGCCTGGACTTATGTGGGAATATAAAATATCAACTTATCTTGAGGAATCTTGCTCAATCCAGCAGAATGCCTCTATGTGCGCCACCTGACAATCCTAATATTTCTCAACTAGAGCCTAACTTTCCCATGCCTATCCCAACGTATCGTAAAGAGGAAGAACTCAGTAAGGTGAAGAAAGATCTCAATATTCTCTCTCAAAAATTGGATCAAGTAAAACTCTTTGGGAACTATGTGGAACACACCCATATGTCCCTTATCCTAAAGCTCATCTTCCTAAAAAGTTCAAGATACCAGATATTGAGAAATTTGAATCAAGTGAGTCTCCCGACGTGCATTTGCGCAATTACCAAAAGACTATGAATTTTCTAAGCACTACTGAAGAGATTATGGCTCACATGTTTCAACAGACCCTCAAATGAAAGTTCCATTTACTAGTTTGTATCCCTAGATGAATCCCACATCTGAAGTTAGGAATATGTCTCTTGAGGATTCAAGGCTTAGTATACATA
The DNA here is from genome assembly GCA_949130495.1 of Sambucus nigra. Taxonomy (NCBI): domain Eukaryota; kingdom Viridiplantae; phylum Streptophyta; class Magnoliopsida; order Dipsacales; family Adoxaceae; genus Sambucus; species Sambucus nigra. The sequence continues at coordinate 204,494,709 of OX422211.1, read as the reverse complement.
CAATGATAAACTAGAGGTAACTATCCGTGACATCGAGTTGCTCTAGAAGGACCCAAAAGAGTCTGGAAATAACTTCATAGTCAAATGGAAAGAAAAATATGCAACTGTGAATAGTCATCCATTAGAGGAATAACATATTAGTATTGTGAAGAAGAACTTCTTGTTGCATATAATAAACACCATGAGTAGTCAATAATGTCCTCACTTCAGATCTCTCTGAGAAGTAAAGGTGGAAATTGAAGAAAATGTTGTTAGTTAGAGTGTAACGAACAAGTCAACAATTCAGTTTGCTCCTTGAAAGATTAAAAACCCAACCTATATTCTCATCAAGAGAGATTACACTAAACTCCATGCTACTCTCACCAAAGTTTATAAATCACAATTCCCTCTCAAAACCATCAATCCTTTGAGACAGCTCCGATTTTCCACATTCGCTTGAGCAGGACACACACAAAACATAAGGAGTGCTAAAACAATTTATATCATTCTCAGCATCACAATAAGCAAAATCTATAATGAATAAAAACCATCCAAAAAATAAAACTCAATGAGGGACGACAAGAAGAGTAACTTAACTGAAATAACTAAACTCCAATAAATGAACACACTATATAAAATCTCTTATCACAATTATTTCAACTGAATAAAAAGGAAGGTATAATGGTGAACACCTCTAAAATAACTCTTGAATAAAAAAAACCACGAATCCAACTCTATGGATACCAAGATGGATGTCCATAATAACAAGTATGAATTTTCAGTGCTGCTAAACCTATATATATAATAATAAAACTTGGGGCGATTTGTATTTATAGAATTAGGTCACAGACTTAAAGTTGCAACAAATATCTCAAACACATAAACATAAATCATGCGAATAATTTATAATAAACATGAAACCTGTCAATAATCAAATGCGATGAATACCTCACCTCTCATCTAAATGAAAGTACTATGCGCATGTCCCAACCTAAGGAATAATTATAATAAAAGTCTTTATCTTTCGAATAATAAGTGCTATCACACTACATCTAATAACACGATATGCAACTAAAGTCATGTACAATATACAACCCAATACCCAATCTTTCTCTTATTTAGATTCTCACAATCTCATAACGCAGCATTATACTTGTCTCAACTTTTTTAATTAAATATGTTTGTCTCTGAACTAAAACATATGTACATAATACGATCTCATACTAACCTCCTCTCATCAATCTAAAAGAAAACATATCTATCACATAATGTATTAAACGTGACACATGGTTCATTAACAATATACATCACTCAATTAGATTAATTCTTTAACTTTATTTGTTACATCTCACGAAGGCCACTACCTCCAGGGACAATCTTGTGCCTATATCAGTAAGTTTGTAGAAGTCCCTCACCTAACGATCTCAAAACGAACACATAAAAATAAATAATAGGGAGATCACTGCACATTACACCATCATCGGTCTCATAACTAAACCTAGTCGATGGGTCAAGTCCTATTGGCTTCTGTCATCACGAAGTGGAGACTAACTAAAGCATATGATCTAGCATAATGACTTCCACTACGTTAGTCTCATCTCAACCAAACACTTGGTACAGTATCCGTTATCGAATGCAACCCCCAACCGATAGATTCACCACGATTAAAAGCATGTTCACATAATCAGAACAATATATATATATATATATATATATATATATATATATATATATATATATATATATATATATATATATATATATATACACACACACACACATACACACAAACACACACACACATAAAAAAACACACACACGCACAATATAAATTAATAATAGATAACACATACACTCAATCGCACCCAAAACATCCAAATCCCCAAACACTAGGTTGTCACTTAAATTAGATATACTATCTCTCAAACGATGTGAAACATGTCAAGCAAATCCTTAAACACTAGATTATCCAATACATTCTCGGGTGGATTAACTCTCAGCCTTACTAAATTCAACTCTCAGCTTAGTATATATAAACTATGAGTGCTTGACTATATGCCTACATACGTTCTGTCGTATATATATATATATATATATATATATATATATATCCTTGATTAAATCTCTACAATTTAATTACATAATCCATATTTTCTCTAGACCAGAATTAGCCACCCGAAATACTTGATCTAGTCACTCATCAAGCCCAACACACACACACACACACACGCACACACGCGACTCTAGGATACTGCTCACTCATGTGGTTGCCCGATTTAACCCAATTCCCACACCGGAGGGTTCTAAGTACACTAAGGTTTCCTCATGCACAAACTCATAATTTTAATTCCAATAAAAACTAAGTCTCTTACCTGAGTACGAATCCAAATTATCCCTCATAAAGTGTTGAATCCAAAACTAGGCTAAAAAACCCAGCCTAATAAACAAAATCTCAACTTAAGACAAAACTGGGGCATCGATCATCGACAGCCCCTCTACTCAAACAATCATCTTCTTTATGGAAATTCACTCCCCAAAATATCCATTAATGAAATACAAAGCTCCAACTCAAACTCAAACTATACCAGAACATAAATCTAAGTATAGGACCAAGTTTTTATGGATTCCTAATCATTATAATCAACTCAATTCATCAATTTAAAGGTCTAATCAATAAAAACCTCAACTTTTCCAAGAACATAAACGACTCTTATCTTGTCTTCTAATTCCAGAATCAATCATCAAATTAATACATGGATTTAATTTAAAAATGAGATTAAATCCTAAAGCATGAGTTCTAACATGGTTTCTAATCAATATTGGTCATCAATTTCAGATTTCTTCATAAAAAATATGACCTTTCACGATAAGATTAATTAGTTCCTAATCTTAATTAGTTCAAAACATTATCGTGATAAATGTAAATGAAATAAACCCTAAACATGAGTTCAAAACCTAAAAGCAACAAGGGAAAATATGAATTCTAAGTTAATTACAGATTCAAAAGAGTATTGCAAGATATTTCTTGCCTAAAAATCAAAGAACACCGAATATAGGCTTGAATCCTATTCTCCAAGCTTTATCCACTTATCCCACTTGGCTCATGTTTCTAAGGTTTGCTTTTCCAATGATAAATGTCTAATTAAGGAGTACTAACCACTATTAATATCTCTAATTTTTGCACCTCCACTTAATGCCCATTTTTGGTCCCCCAAACGAGCCCAAAATACACAGAGGAATAACCTAAAACTTACCCTAAGGGTATATCTACCCCTGGGCCCAATTTAAGACGATAAGAAAATGTAATCGAGCCTCCGAGACATTCTAACATCCAATCTAATTGATACTACCCACAACACATGATGATACCTTACGATGAAATAAAAACATATACTATTTTATTATATGCGTACACTCAACCCAATATTCTATAATTAATATCACTAATTTAGTATTCCAAATATAGGTTATCAAAAATTGTACTTCATGCAAACTTTGATTATCATATAAATTATGCCAATTTATTATTACCACTCACTTAATAAATAATAATAATAGTCCACAAAAATATGGGGTATTAAATTTTTGCCCCTAATAAGGGAATTCCATCCTCGAAATTCGCTAAGGCATAATGTCCAGACATAACCTGCACAAATATCATCGGCTTATACATAACTAGCCTATACTCGTATCCTAAGAGATAAATAAAAAACCTCACCTATGCCTTCCATAGTGTGTCACAACTAGGGCGCCCATATACCCTATGCCACATGTACACACGCACAAACATCACATACATCACATACATATAATACATGCATACATCAAAAATTGAACAACACACATAAAGCATAACTATAGAGTAAAGATGTACTCGTATACCTTACTAATCATGACTCAACTCTTCATGATATTGCCCTACTTATTCAACTAGTGGCACAAACGTTCCTAAGTTCTCTCGATGATGCACTCCTTGGCTCGGCTGGCCTGAAATCATATAATATATCTCCACTAGATACGTTATCTCTCCACATAAGTAATGTCCAACGTATTAAACTCAACTTCCTAGAGCCCAAGCATCTCTCAACGCCTGACCCTTATTAAGATTTGTGCATGGGATGTCTCGCACCAGAAATCAAAACAAGTAACCCCTCCCTATAAACTATTACCTAGCTCAATCAGTAATCGAGAGTCGTTGGCCCAAGGCCAAATACAAAATAATGCATTATCCATTCATATCAATACTCATCACGGAGTAAATTCCAGCTATGTACACTCTAACAAAAGGTTCACCCTTTAAGTTAATCAACCCAAAAATTTATATATGTTTCCTCAAACATCCAATAGCGCACACTCTTCCCACCTTTAAAGCTAATAGAGTATTTAAAAAACCATAAAACTCTGAACATCTAACCATTTTAATAAGGGTCTACTATCACCAGTTGCCCTGACAATGTCACTATGCCAACACTATACATGACCATACACCACTTTATGTTACTGAGGACATCTCTAGCCATACAATTATCGAAATAACCTAACCATATACAATACAAATGCTTCGCATCATGCGTATCCTTACATACAAACAGAACTCCATCATATGCTAACCATCCCACGTAGCCATCCTATAAAGTATACCACCCCTAACATATAACTAACATAAGTACCCCATACTCAAAAATCATATTTGACAGGCATACTTATGCCATAGGTAAAAAATCATTATCATCATCGCATTCACTATGAAAATCCACCATAGGGCAATGCCACTGCCCAGGAATAACTAATAAAATGCATAATGCCTTTATGGAACCTATCAACCTTTCGAGGCCTCCCATAACTCTCAAATAAGTACAACAATGTTGGGAATGCTCACATATCCACCATGATCCCAAAATCTAGGGAAACTATACACATAATCTACTAATACACAATAAATTGCATAGTCACTTCCATATATAATGACGTCTCTCACTGCCAATATCATGTCCTAGTGAACATTAACCCATAATCCATGGGATTGCATCTACAATCAATCCACATATAAAGATACATGTCTCGAAAAAAATCCTACGCCCAAATAAAGCACATCACTATACAACATATAGATATTATGAATACCGCTCTTCATTGTATCTCTAATTAAAGAACTATGTCAATAGCCAGTCTAAAATCTCCACATCATTGTACTTACTCTTGACAAGGCGCTACTTACAAAATCATGCAAAACCCATGACTATAACTCCTGTGATGGTAGTAACTCCTAATATATAAAATCTATAAACCTCAAACAAACCATACTCAGTTCTACACCACTATACCCAGAATCCACATTCGGGCACCTACCAACCACATGGCCATACACTACTAGTCATAAAAATTGAAATTAAAATCCGTCCTAGGAGATATGTCTCTCGGATTAACTCATCATTTCATAACTCTTTTCCTTTTCCCCTTACCACATCTAATAGGGTGATCCTGATCTTACATTCGCAATTACAATCCTCAATCAAAACATTATCTTTCCTTGAGCCTCTTGGAACTTACTCGTTCCTTAACTTTTAGGTCACTAATACATCCACATTATAGGCCCATAACACGTAGGCAAAAATCACTCTAATAAACAAATCTCTAATTCAACCATTTCTACTCAAATAACAAAACATAAATCTTTTGCTCTTCAGCTTCCAACAACTCAGGGTTACTAACATATGATACCTAGCTAACTCTAGCCCCTATTCTGCAACCATGTGGTGGACCTACTTCTAGGTCAAATGTTCCCACGTTATCATCACCCTAATCGTAAATGTATTTAATAATATAAATTACTCTTGCTCAACTCTGAGCGCAACAAAAATTCCACTCTATGATGAGATTTAACCACAATTAAATTCTTCATCAAAATCATTATATTTTGTTAAAATGCAGTAATCGATTGCCCTCTCTCTTAAGTGCACAAAATCTCACAAGGACATTCTATTAACCTAAATTTCCATCATAATCCATATTACTATAAGAAGAACCCAAAACTCCAATAGGATCCTCAAAACTCAAATTCTTTATTGTCTCCAAAAATGGGCTCAACGTGAAACACATTTACTAACTTGTGCTTGGAAAGGTCTCTAATTTGCAAATTGTACCCCCAAACATGATAATATCACACAATCAACCTCACAACAGTGGTGATAACATTTGTCTAACCACTAAATATGTACTTGACCACTAACTCTCAACGATCTTCATTCTCATACTTCTCTAAGTTTGAATACTTTTTAAGTCTTACTGATGCTCAAAGCGGCAAGGAATGATGTCGACACATGGGTTATTGCGACACAAAAGTACAAAACCTATTATAGTTTTTAACACATCAAAGAACGCTTGGTGGAAAATGAAATGAACACAATCACATATGCTATGGATATTAGAACTTGGATGCTTTGACACCAACTGTAAGACGCCCAATTTTTCACGCCAGGCTAATCAGTCCAGATATAAAACTTAAGGAAAACTAACACAATTTATATCATTTTCAGCATCACGATAATCAAAATCTACTATAAATAGAAACCCTCCACAATTAAAACTTAACGAAGGATTACAAAAAGAATAACTAAAATTAAATAACTGAACTCCAATAAATGCATCCACTATATAAAATCTCCTATTATCATTGATTTAACTTAACAAAAAAGAAGGTACAATGGTGAACGCCTCTAAAATAACTCCTGAATACAAATGGAAGCTATAATGAACCAACAACTCCAACAATATGGATACAAAGATGGAACTTCACAATAATAAGTCTGACTTCTCAGCCCTGCTAAACCTGTATATATTGAAAGCCCCCAATTTTAAATCAAAAATAAATAATTTCCTTTTTGTGAAGCGGAAGCGTAGATGGTTCACAAAAACACCAACTTTTAATTTTTCTCAAATTAAATTTACACAAAGGGAAATTAGATTAAAACACACACTTAAGTTAATTTCACTTAAACCATATTAATTAATCCAAGTCCTAGAAAATTTGCTTAAGTTATATTTTGCAATTTTATCAAGTTAGGCCAAACCAATTTTATCAATTAAATTAAATGACATTGAATTAAATTAATATAAACATTACCCAATATTAATTTGCACCAAATTAAACAAGTAGTGATTAAGTTAAACCAATTTTATCTTTTTACCTAAGCATGCGTTCTAGGAGATTTTTCAAAAGATAAAATAAACAATTAATCCACTACGCCGTGACATACGAGGAAAAACCCACAACGGGAAAAAATCTCGGATGACCCTAGCCTCAAATCCACTAAGTACGGAATTTACAAATACAAGACAGTAGACTTACAACACTTGACTTGATCCCTCTTAAGCCCCGATGCTCCTTCTTGTAGACACCTCCACCTAGCGAATAACCACGGAGCTCCACTGCGGTCTCGGAATCCATCGATCGAACTTTATAAGGTCACCATCACCCGAACAAGGAGCCTTTATCCAAGTGGGTAAATCAATGCAAATATCTTCTTCTTTGTGGGATTTAGAAGCAAACCCAAACGTCTCTTCAAAATGGTAAAGATGGAAAATTGATGCCAAAACTCCAAGAAATGAATATATATATATATATATATATATATATATATATATATATATATATATATATATATGGAAATTGGATTAAACAAACAATTGGGTGTAAACTAGAGTGTCAAACGAATTTTTCTTTGAAAGATGAACACTCAAAACCATGAACATTTCTTGGAAAAATTTTCTCTCAAAAACTCTCTATAGAAGTTAGAATGGAATGAAAAGTTAAGTTAGAAAAGTTCATTTCCGCACTTAAGAAATTCTGTCAAAAGATAGTGGGAAAAAAGTGGGAAAGTGAGTAAAAAATGCTTAAAACTGCCATTTAACTGTTTCCGCCAAAACTCGTTAGAACAACATTTTTGTTCGAACAAAGTCTCATTCGAACGAGGCTTCTAACGAAGTTCCAGTGTGAAATCATTAGAAATCTCGTTGGAAATATCGTTCGAACGACATTTCGAACGAAGTTCCAGTGGCCAATATGGGAACTCGTTGGCAAACTCGTTCGAACGACATTTGGTTCGAACGAAAAACTCGTTCGAACGACATATCGAATGAACTTCCAGAAAGTTGGAAAATTTTCATTTTTAGCCCAGAAACTTTATAAACTTGATTTTAAAGTTTTAATAATATCTTTCTGAAATTAAACAACAGTTTTAAATAAACTTCACCCATTATACTATTCCAAGCTCCTATATATATATGTAATGCATTCATACCTTGGGAGCATGGAACCACTGTTGATGACGTAGAAACGAGGCATTTAAACTCGACATTTTGATGAAGTTTATACACTTGGCCGCTTCGTCTTCAACAAATTCGTCATAGGCTTGAAATAGGATCAATTAACTCTATCCTATGACTCAAACGTTTTTGTCCGAAATTGAGCCAAAACTACAAAGGACTCAATTGGAAATTTGTGTCCTTACAAATCTCCTCCTTTAGCTATTCTAGGATAAAAACCAAATAAAAATCCTAAAGGGTCGTCAAGCTCTACTAGACTGACAAAAATATCCCACCCAAAATAAAAATACAATGCTTGACTCAAACAACCCAAAGGATCACAATCTTTGCCACTGAAAGTCGCCACTTAGAATAATTCATGCACACTTAAGCAAACACATTAAACGCATAGGGAATATCAAAATATTAAATGCAAATAAATAATTACTCCCCCTAAATTAATTCTCTCCCTATCATTCTTCCTATCATTCTCCACTTTTTGTTCAGGAATAGACAAAGGCTAAAGAACAGAAAAAATTAACTTTTCTCCCCCAATGAAAGGCAATACACCCTCTAAACTAAACAAGGGATACATAATAATGGGATAACAAGATAAAGATGCAAATGTGCAAAAGTGATGAGAACATTAAAGTACATGGGCAACAAAGTCATAACTAATCCAACAATTAATAATAAATACCAACTAAGATGCAAGAAATAGATATCAATAGGATACATAAAGTATTAAGCATGTGATATCAACAAAAAATGCAACAAGATAAATACCAATTATGAATTAAAGCATAGATGGACTAGAAAGCAGGGCAAAGACTAAACAGAAACATATCAAATATATGTATACATAATATATACTAAATAACTTCAATTAAACATATATAGATATAAACACACAAATGTCATAAAATACAATAAGTTTTTTACACTCGTATGGGAAAACTGTGTCATATGGAAACGGAAGTGTTGGGGTGTGAACTAGTAACGATTAAATTTAGACCCAATCACTTAAAACATGTTCACGGAGTTCTAAATTGATTGCAAACTTCATCACATTTGAATATAACCTCATGTTGACAATATAAATTGAACTCAATGAACAAACATACACAATGCATACAAGCCTAGCATGTTGATGATTCTACAAACCAATAGAGTCATGACATTGGAAATGCAACTAGGATAAACAGACATTTTGCAAACCGTTGATATACCATCCATTCTCCCTCAATAAGTATTTATATTAATTTTGAATGAATATATCAATCAAACATAGGCCTTGGCAAATATTTTTCTTTTTAATGCCATATTTTCTTTTAGGCCTTTGGACCACGTATTTCTTTTAGGTCCAAACAAACGGTGGCTTACTATTTGTAAAGGACAATAAATCCTTTCGGAGACCTTTCCCATGCACATTTATATTTATCATTTTTTATTTCTCACAAATCTCACGTGCAACAGATTTTGATATGCACTAGTCCTCCTAGGTCACAAACATGTAGATGACAAGATTGGTAGGAGAACACCTCACAAAGCTCAAATATACATATGGAGTTAAAATTTCAAAAGGGCTCGTGCATGTGTGAATAGAGGCATATAAAAATAGAATCCATTTAAGCAACACAATATCCAACTACTCCATGTAGCCATGGTAAAGAACATAATAAGGATTTAAAATCTAAACCAAAAGTTCTAGCCACATGAGAGCGTAAAAGAAGGGATTAAAACACAAGAATATGCCACATAAAGTGTGTCAAACTAAAATACACACAAAATAAAATATTTTTGAGTTTTTGAAAATTTTAACCAAAAATAAAAATATATACTCAAAAGAGAAACCAAAAATCATTTGTATTTTTCATTAAGCATAATTTACTAAAAGGTAAAACACAAATGATAAACAAAAATCTTTTTGTATTTTTCATTTAATGCAAACAAAAATGAATGAAATATAATACAAAAGATAAACAAAAATCATTATTCTAGCATGTGATTAAGAATGGGGCATAGACTAGAAAATGACTAAAACAAGCATACATTTAGCATGATGATATAACATGAAGTACAAACGCTAAAGTATGCAAATAAAACTAACACATTCAACCTTTATATTTTGCAAGGGAGGAAGAATGTGAAAGTAAATGAGAATCAAATACCCTATCTTGTAAAGCTACCAAGTTGGATCTCCTAACCCAAACTAATGATGAGTGACTATCACGGGGTGTAGGAATCTTGGCTACCTTGGTTTCCTTACATTGGGAGTTTCTAGAAAATATTTTAAGATCAAAACAATATTTCTTAAGATGACCTTTTCGACCACAATGTGCACAAGTAAAAACATGTCGAAAAAATCTACCTAAGGACTGATCTCTAAAGGCTTTCCTAGGCGATTCTCCTAAAAAAATGGTTTTGGCTTTGTGAGTTGATTCATTACAAGTATCTAAGCCTAAACCACAAGTGTCATTTTTAATTTGGACCGTTCCTAATATTTTATCTAATTTTTCCGAACGACACTCCAAATCAAATTTGACATTACTAGAGTCTTTTAATTTATTTTTTAATTCTAAGATGTTAGACTCTAATAAAATATTTCTCTCTTTGAACTCGAGAAGCTCCTTTTTCAAGGATTCCATTAAACCACTAAGGCTATCTCTCTCGCCTTCTACATATTCAAGCTTCTCTCGAAGAGTCCTCTCACGTGTCCTAAGGTGTTCAACCAACACACTATTATCAACGACCTTGACACATTCTTTCAAACTAGCTTCTCACTTCAAATTAGCTCTTTTTAATTTAATTGATTCTTCATATAATTCTTGAAAAGCATTTTGAAGTTCACTCACATTAACCTCCTCTTCATTTTCACTCTTTCTTTCTTCTTCACTCTCACTATCATAAAAAATAAGGGAATCGTAAACTATAGCCTTGGAAGTGTCATGTGATAAATTTTCATCTATAGATGAGTTCTCACTATCATTCACATGACTAGCCATAAACGCCACAAAGTTGGGCTTAGTGGGGGAATCGGGTCCCTCTTCCTTATCACTATCACTAAGGGTCGCATTATATGAAATGGGTTGCTTACCCTCTCTCCTTAGTTTAGTGGGGAACTCAAAAGCCCTATGGACATAACCCTCACAACCAAAACACCTATGTGACTCGTCCCTATTTAAATTTTCATTAATAGTTTTAGGGATCCTCTCGGCTTTGTCATGCTTAGAAGTTTGAAATTTCTTAAAGATATTTTTAAATTTATCTTTGTTAATTTTAAGAAACTTTCAAAATTTTCTAGAAAACAAGGCCATATCTTCCGAGTCACTATCACTCTCGCTCTCTACTACTTGTTTATCCTCTTTTTGGGCTTTTAAAGCAATGCCCTTTTCAAGTTTCTTTTCGGTTTTAGAGAAAAACATGTCCAGTTCATAGGTTTGTAAATCACCTACAAGGTCTTCTAATTTCGTAGAGGCTAAAGTTGGTAAAGAATTTAAAACGATCACTTTTGGAATAAATCAATCGGATAGGGACCTTAAAATTTTCTTTACTACTCGGTTGTCGGGTATTTTGTCTCCCAAGTTAAAAGATGAATTAACAATATCGGAAAGTCTAGCATAAAATTCATCAAAATTTTCTTTATCGTTCATTTTGATGGTTTCAAATTTAGTGGTGAGGTTTTGGAGTTTATAAGCTTTAATGACACTAGTACCTTCATGAGTGAGTTGAAAAATATCCGTAGCTTCTTTAGCGGTCTCACACGTCATAATGTGTCGGAATTCATCCAGTGTGACAGCGCTAAACAAGGCATTTAAACCACGGGAATTAAAATTTGAAAGTTTAAACTCATTCTCACTCCAACTATCGACCGGTTTGGGAACACGTTCATTATCTACTAAATGAGTTTGTGGAGACCACCCGTTAACTACCGATAACCAAACCCTCTCGTCCATAGATTTTAGTGCCGATTTCATTTAAGCTTTCCAGTACGCGTAATTAGAACCATCAAAAATAGGAAATTTTAAAAATGGGGAAAATTCAATTTTAGCCAAAAATAGTTAAAGGATCTTAGCGAAATAATTTATCGCTTTGGCTCTGGTACCAATTTGAAATCCCCCAATTTTAAATAAAAAATAAATAATTTCCTTTTTGTGATCCGGAAGCGTAGACAGTTCACAAAAACACCAACTTTTAATTTTTCTCAAATTAAATTTACACAAAGTGAAATTAGATTAAAACACACACTTAAGTTAATTTCACTTAAACCATATTAATTAATCCAAGTCCTAGAAAATTTGCCTAAGTCATATTTTGCGATTTTATCAAGTTAGGCCAAACCAATTTGATCAATTAAATTAAATGACATTGAATTAAATTAACATAAACATTACCCAATATTAATTTGCACCAAATTAAAAAAGTAGTGATTAAGTTAAACCAATTTTATCTTTTTACCTAAGCATGCGTTCTAGGAGATTTTGCAAAATATAAAATAAATAATTAATCCACTACGCCGCGATGTACGAGGAAAAACCCACAACGGGAAAAACCCTCAGACGGCCCTAGCCTCAAATCCACTAAGTACGAAATTTACAAATACAAGAGTAGACTTACAACACTCGAATCGATCCCTCTCAAGACCCGATGCTCCTTCTTATAGACACCTACAATTAGCGAATAACCACGGAGCTCAACCGCGGTCTCAAAATCCACGGATCAGAATTTATATGGTTACCGTCACCCGAACAAGAAGCCTTTCTCCAAGTGGGTAAATCAACGGAAATAACTTCTTCTTTGTGGGATTTAGAAGCAAACCCAAACGTCTCTTCAAAACGGTAGAGATGAAAGACCGATGCCAAAACTCCAAGCAATGAATATATATATGGAATTTGGATTAAACAAACAATTGGGTGTAAACTAGAAGGTCAACTGAATATTTCTCTGAAAGATGAACACTCAAAACCATGAACTTTTCTTGGAAGAATTTGTTCTCAAAAACTCTCTCTAGAAGTTAGAATGGAATGAAAAGTTAAGTTAGAAAAGTTCATTTCCACACTTAAGAAATTATGTCAAAAGATAGTGGGAAAAAAGTGGGAAAGTGGGTCAAAAATGCTTAAAACTGCCATTTAACTGTTCCCGCCAAAACTCGTTCGAACGATATTTTCGTTCGAAGGAAGTCTCGTTTGAACGAGGCTTCTAACGAAGTTCCAGTGTGAACTCATTAGAAATCTCGTTCGAACAGCCATCTCGTTCGAACGATATTTCGAACGAAGTTCTAGTGGCAAATATGGGAACTCGTTGGCAAACTCGTTCGAACGACATTTGGTTCGAACAAAAAGCACGTTCGAACGACATATCGAACGAACTTCTAGAAAGTTGGAAATTTTCATTTTTAGCGCAGAAACTTTATAAACTTGATTTTAAAGTTTTAATAAAATCTTTCTGAAATTAAACAACAGTTTTAAATAAACTACACCCATTATACTGTTCCAAACTCCTATCTATATGTAATGCATTCATACCTTGGGATCATGGAACCACTATTGATGACGTAGAAATGAGGCGCTTAAACTCAGCATTTTGATGAAGCTTTATACACTTGGCCCCTTAGTCTTCCACAAACTCGGCATAGGCTTGAAATAGGATCAATTAACTCTATCCTATGACTCAAACGTTTTTGTTCGGAATTGAGCCAAAACTACAAAGGACTCAATTGGAAATTTGTGTCCTTACATATATAATAATAATAATACCGGAGGGAAAAACATTTTATAGATTTGGGCCAGAGCGCTAAAGTTGCAAGAAATATCTCCAATACATTAATATAAATCATGCAACTAACTTATAATAAACGTGCTACCTGTCGACACTCACATGTAATGAATATCTCACATCTCATCTAAGTGAAAGTACTATGTGCATGTTACAAACCAAGGCATAACTATACTAAAAGTATTTATCTCTAGACTAATAAGTACTATCACACTACATCTGATAACACGGGATACAACTAACTACTCATATACGATATATAACCCAATACCTAATCTTTCACTTATTTAGATTCTCACAATCTCATAACGTAAAATTATAATTATCTTAATGTAATACCCCGTACTTTTATGATATTTATTTATGGGATTAATTGAATTAAATGTGTATTAATTGGGAATTAATCCTGATAAAAATACTAGCGAGATGCGAGTTGGTATTTGATTTTAATGTGTATATATGATTATATATGAATATTGAATTATGAAATTTGTCGTGAGATTGAAATACGACAATTTAGAAATTTTGTTGAGACGCGTGTGACAGTCGAGTCAGGAATATATTTATTTTAATTAAAAAGTGAATTTAATTTTAATTAACCGTATAGTCGTTTTGAGTGCGCCAACGCGTCCGGAAGGGTCGAAATAGTCAGAAAACACTAGCCGGGGGTTTAGTTTGGGTCCCGGGGCATTTTTAGGTCATACCGGCAACGTATAAGGGTAGTTTGGTAATTTTGGATTTTTGGGAATTAAAACCCACGAAAATTAGGAACTAATATCTGATTTGGCAATTACCCACTAAACCCACTAATAACCTAATGGGCTACGGAGGTTATTCAAATTAGTCCCAAAAGTTCCTAAGGCAAAAACCCTAGCCACCATTGTCACTTTGGAGAAGAAAAGCTTGGAGAGAGAGAGAAGAGAAATTCTGCAGAGAGAGAGAGAATCATTCATCAATTCGACATCAAAATCAGAGATACACATAAGGCAAGTGGTTTAATTACATATTTTGCAAATAATGCTTCTTCCATGCGTAGGAAATTTATAAAATTTCATTGTTCTTGGAGAATGATAAAAACCCATTGAATTGGATGTAGAGATTTATAAAATCTATGAGGAGATTGCATGTAGAACAATGTTAGGATGATGATTCAAAGAAATATACATCTTTTATACCACAAAAATGGATTTATTTATGTCTATGGATGAATTTAATTTCTAGGGTTCATGTTATTGTGATTGGGGAAGAAGATGTAGAGATTTGATATTAGGATGATGTTTAGGATGAATTAATCCCACAAAACACGTTAGTATGTGACCTAAGTTTGTTTCGGAACGATTAGAAACCTTGAACAATTGGTGGATTGATGTTTAGAAGAGATTAGAGTGGAAGAAAAGTTGGAAAAACGAGTTAAGGAATTTCTGGGCTCGAAACTGGCCTCTCGTTAGAAGACCTACCCAGGTCGTTCGAACAAGCTCGTTCGAACGAGCTTCTAACGAGTGGACAGTTTTCCTTCTAACGAGTTGAATGTTCGTTCAATGCCTTTCGTTCGAACGAGATCTCATTAGATACCCAGTTCGTTCGAACGAACTCTCGTTCGAACAGCCTCGTTCGAACGAAACTTCTGACTAGCTGACAGTTTAGGCTTTTTAGCCTGTTTTAATCCCGAGTGTCCCGTAACCTTGTTTATATGTGGAGATAACACTTCCTTGTGGACTAATTGATATATTTGGGATATTTGGGACATAATGAGGAGTAAAACCTAGAAGTGTAGTTTGAACCTAAGGGAAATTATGAATTAGGACGTGAGTGTCTATTACGATGCGAGAACTATTAACGGCCTAAATAATTATATTAATCGGGAATATATAAATTGTGTAGCATTATATGTCGGTACGAGAATGAGAAGTATACCACAACTATATTATGGTGACTACTAAGATGCGTGCATACTTAGTATATGTATATGATTTTATGTGTATGACATACCTATCATACATGCTATCACGGGAGGTTTACGTTCGCTTAGGGCCCTCTAATTCTTGTGTTGCCCGGATCTAGATTGGTACCTCGATGAACATAGGTCAGAGAAGGACTTATTGGGATATTAATAAGTCTGTTGATCATGGGAACGTAGGTATGTACCTGACACATGTGATGTGACTGTGTTCGCCTCCATTGTTTGTGATTGTTGTTATCTAAGAATGATTCCTGAGAGATTCGGAATGCATGATCCTTATGTACGTGATGTACCGGGATGGATAGCAGAGTATGTGTGCACCGCAGCTTAGTCTCGGGGTGCTTGTATTGTATATTTATGACGTGAATAATATACACTTAATTATGGGAACGTTCATGTTGGTATTGTGAATATAGTTACGGTAATGTTTTGAGTAGACATAACGGGTTAATCGATAGTGAAGTGTATTACTAATTGAGAATCTGAGTTTAAGTAAAGCCCTCTGTTTAATTGATAACGCTAGAATGCAATATGTGAATCGAGTAGTAAGGGGTAGAACTTATTACGGTTTGGTTAGATATGTATGTTATTTAGATGGGTATGGTACGTTAGGAGTGCACATGTAGTCGAAAGGTGAGAATTTCATGTGAGTGCACGTCCTAACATGTATTTTGCATTTAATGTTTTAATGTTATTAAAACACTTGCTGTTTTTAAAATGATTTCTACTTTCGGGCTCTGACCCATTTGCTTTCAAATATATTTTTGTAAAAACCATCTTAGGTGCCCAGCCACAAGGACACCATGCTTAGGATCCTCATTCAGGTGACGAGCTGTAGCTATTTGTGGAAGTTACAGGACTTTGCTTGTAGACGCTTCATCTATCTTGACTCTATATTCAGCATTTATCAGTTGTAGGGCATGTCGCCCATTTCTTTTAGAGACATTTCATTTACTTCAGTTATTCAGACTTCTGGCATGTAATTAATTCAGGATTCAGACTTGTCATATTATTTTCAGTTATGGGATTGTTGTGAGGAGTTTTCCTCTGGACTTATTATTATTTCGTTGGTTATCCTATTGCTTCGTTATGGTGAATGGTTGTTATTCTTTCATTATTCTTTTATTGTATGTTAATCAGACTTAAATTAAAATTTGGCAACTTACTTTTTAAATACTAGGTGGTTAGTAATCATTAAAATGTTTTCGATAGTGATGCTATTAACTGAACCAACTTGGCATTTTGTATTGATTTAATAAAGGAGTAGCTACCCGGTATTTAATTAGTCGGGGTGTCACACTTAACTTTGTTAAATAAATATGTTTGTCTCTGAACTATAGCGTATGTACACAATACGATCTCATACTAACCCCCTCTCATCACCCGAAAAGAATACGTATCTATCATATAATGTATTAAGTGTGATGGAGGGCACATTAACATTTTTTCCATAACTATATTACATTAATTCTTCCAATTTCTTTATTATATATCACAAAGGCTACTACCTATGTGGATAATTTTGTTCCTCAATCAGGAAGTCCATAGGAGTCCCTCTCCTAATAGGCTCAAGTAGAACACACAAAAATAAATGATGGGGTGATCACTACATAGTACACCATCACTGGGCCAATTCCTAAACCCAATCGATGGATTAAGTTCTCCTGGATTCTCTCACCATGAAGCGAATAGAAGCCAAAGCATATGTTCTAACATAATGACCTCCACTACGTCTGACTCATCTCAGCGAGCGTGTGGTACATAGTCCCAATCTCGAACGTAACCCCCAACTGGTAGATTACCCACGGGCAAAGGTATGTTCACGTAATCAACACAATATATATATATATATATACATACATATATATATATATATATATATATATATATATATATATATAGAGAGAGAGAGAGAGAGAGAGAGAGAGAGAGAGAGGATACACTCAAACGTACCCAAAACATCCAAATCCCCAAATGCTGAATTGTTACTGAAATTAGGTTTACTATCTCTCAAACCATATCAAACATATATAACCAAGTTGGATACCACGTACACTTAAGAGTACCTTGAAATCAATTAAATCCTTAAACAATATATTATCCAATATGTACTTAGGTTTATCAACTCTCAACCTTATTAATTCCAACTCTCAGTTTAATACATCTGTAAATTATGAATCATTGATTATACTTTTAGGTACGTTTTGTCATAACATATACATATATATATCTCTTTTATTAAATCTCTACAATTTAATTACATGACCCATATTTTCTCAAGACCAAAATTAGACACCCAGAATACTTGATCTAGTCACTCACCAAGCCCAACATATGTATATATATGACTCTAGGATATCGCTCACTCGTAGGTTTGCCCGATTGAACCCAATTCCCACACCTGAGGGATCTAGGTACACTAGGGTTTTCTCATCCACAAACCCATAATGTTAATACCAATAAAAATTAAGTCTCTTACCTCAGTATAAATCGAAATCATTCCTCATAAGGTCCCGAACCAAAAATTATATTCAAAAACCCAACCTAATATACAAAATCTAGACCTAAGAAATTGGGGCATCGATGGATCAACATTGATCGATCAATGGACGGGCCCTGTATGCAAAAAGTTACGAAAATTCCTTCCCCAAAACATCCATTAATTAAATAAAAAAACTCCAATTCAAACCCAAACTATAACATAGCCTAAATATAAATATGGGAACAAGTTTCTAATGATTCCTAATCACTATAATCAAATAAATTCATCAATTTAAAGGTTTAATCTTCAAAAACCCTAACTTTATTAAGAACATAAACGAATCTCAATTTCCCCTCCAATTTGTGATTCAATCATCAAATTAATATATGTATTTAACTTAATAACGAGATTAAATCCTAAACCATGAGTTTTAACATGCTTTCCATTCAATATTCATTAACAATTTTAGATTTCTTAATAAAAAAAATATGAACTTTCATCACAAGGTTAATTAGTTTCTAATCCTAATTAGCCGAAAACAGTAGCGTGATTAAGGTAAATGAAATCAGCCCTAGTAATAAGTTTAAATCCCCAAAACTACTAGGGAAAATATGATTTCTAAATTAATTATAGTTACCCAAGAGTATTGCAAGGGATTTCGTGCTTGAAAATTGAAGAACACCGAATATAGGCTTGAATCCTCTTCTCAAAGTTGTACAAGAAAGATTTATAATTGCTCATTTTGTTTTAAGTTTGGCATATTTTATTACACCTCCACATCATCATGTACATTTTTAATAGATTCAACCGAAGACAAGTTAGTGATCGAATGCGACAATCGAAGATCGTAGAGTTGAGATCGTAATTATAATCATCAAAGAAGGTTTATGAATTTGATTATGTGTAATATTTACATTCAGGGGTATTTTAAAAGTGTTTGAAAATATAAAATATTTTTAAAAAGTTTTTTTATCAAAAAATCATTTTTAAGGCAACTCGTTAGAGCGAGGTACTGTAGGTCGTTCGAACGAGGTTCCTTATCTCGTTCGATATCAGCGGTTCGAACACATCTTCTAACGACTCAATTTCCTAGTCTCTCTGGAATGTTTTTCGATAGCTCATTCGATGTTCATTCAAAACACTTGGCATATGTCATTTGAACGAGGACCTCTTCTTTTGAATGGTCTTACAATTTTGTTTACTTAGTTTCAAATGCAATCATTTCAAGTCTATCTCTTGGAGATTTTTTCTCCCTATGTAAGAGGTACAAACTTGAACTTTTTTGGAAGCCTTTTGCTTATCTTGTGATCACTATATAAGATGAACAACTTTGAACTTTTCTCCCTATGTAAGAGGGTTAGACTTGAAATTATTCATATCGAAATCCCTTGAATATTTTGTGATCACTTTATGAAACCTTAAAGAATGCATTATCTATTTAAATTTGTAATGCCCCGGTCCAGATTTATGGGTCACTCGTGGTCAACCCAGTCCAAAACGAGCGTTAAGTGTGAAGTGCAATGAAATAACCTATATAATGTTGCTAGTCCTGTTATATTTTATTACCCTTTCACTTGTTTCGCATGCGATTCACATTTAAAATCAACTACGTGAGGGACCCATGGGAAAGCATCCCCGAAATCCAAGCATACAGAGATATTAACGCAAATAAAAGAGAGTACTCACCTGTGTGACACTCAAAATATGAAACCGCACTAAACCTGTCGTAGAAAAGATGAAGGAGTGAGAGAAATGCTCAGTGGGAAATATAAAAATTGTAGTATAGAATCGAACGACAAAAAATAAACTTTAACATGTATATTTACGTGCACAAGCAAACTCCTTATATATATATATATATATATATATATATATATATATATATATATATATATATATATATATATATATATATATATACAGAAAATGTAATTTATCGCAATTAATTCACCTTAATCCCGTAAAAGACATTCCCTTTTACTTGACTTGATATTTATTCCTTGATTTAACACACCCGGATAAATACTTAAAACAAATATACTTTGTCTAAGGAAAATCATTTCTTTCACCGAAATTACTCACTTTATTTGTATCCTCCCATCTTAGTATTTTTGTTTGAAAATCACCCTTTCAACACATGTAAATGCCTTGTTAGAAAATACTTATTTTTTTTTTGAAAAACTTTCATTCACACACTTGTGTTACTTATGGGTGAAACCTCTTAATTTTCTTGACCCCCCATTTAATCACTTCACTTTATCATTTCTTTACCTTATGGGCATTAATCAATTTTCACATTACTTGTCCATATTACCCCTTATTGGAAAATTTATTAGTTCATTCAAGTTAGGTTGTATTTTTACATATTCAGCACACAACTCATTTCTTGACATGTTCCATTTTCATTATCTTTTTCTCAATATGTTTCAAAAAATAAATACTTTAACGGGCTCTACACCGTTAACCATGCGCATCATATGCTTTGGCCAATGATTTTGAGTCTTTCACCTATGGGCTTCTGACCCTCCTTAATTTTTTTTGGCGGCATTCGAGTCCTTATTATTGTGTTTTAATATTTTACAAATATCCATATTATTTCACTTTTCCTTTACCCGACCGAAGTCAAAATTCAGTGTTCGACCCCAACTCGTGCTACACTTTTGAAGTCATCATTTCTAGTCCTTTAATCTTTAGTATTGATTTTATTACAAATCATATCCATTTAGGACCATTTTTGTGTAATGCCTTTCCAATATTTTTATTTCATAAAAATGTTCCACTTTACGTAAAATTGTCCTTCTACCCATTTTGTTTCCAAACTTATCTTTTCCTCCATTTCACAAGTGTTAATTCCCAAAACACCATTAAGTTACCCACAGTAACTTATTAAGTGTTTTTAACACATTAACACCTTTTTAACATTTTTGAGTAACACTCTTCTCAGTTGGAAACATCTTTAATCCATTACTTTCTTTTCTAGGAAATCATTAACATCTAAGATCACTTTGTAAGAAAATACCATTCTCTTTATTCGTTCATGTAGTCTTAAAACCACATATTCATCACCTTTTCAACACCCTTTTCTCACACTTTAAAGATTGGATTTTTCAATTTATTTATTTCATGTTCAAACCCAAATAAACACCCATTAAACTTGTTTATATGCTCCATATCAAAGTACTATAAGTTTACATACATGGTAATATGGATTTTATGTTCAAAAATCCTATTACAAGTTTCAAACATATAATTTATTGTAGATATTCCATAATGTTTGCCCAATCATAATTTTCAAGGCAAAAGACATATTATTTCTTCAAACTTGGATAAAGTGTCCATTTCTACCCAAAACCCCAAGTTTGCTCAAGAAAGCTTTGAAACATTTATTCATAAATTGTTCCTAACAAAATCATCATTCTTCCAACATTTTTATTACATAAAAATGTTTTATACCAATTTTTCTTGAAATATATCAATTTACTCAAAATCATTGAAACCCATTTTCACAAATCCTAAGAAACATAATTATTGAACTTAAGATTAGAATTTTCCCACCTTAAAAGAAGCTCCAAAAATGGTAGGATGTAATGTCTAAAAAGATGGAAACCTTCCACCTCCTAAGGTGTACCCAAGGAGGTTGCAGAGGTCCATAAAGCATGCTCCAGGTAAAACCCCCTTCGAAATATAATAAATGTCTCTCTTCTTCTTCTCCAACAACCCCAACAACACCTCCAAAATTCATAGATCTACCAAGCAATGGAGGAAATGGATGTAATAGGTATAAATATGGTGGGTGTACTTGTATAATATGATGGAATTAGGTGGATACATGGTGGTGGCATAGTGGTTTGTGGTGGCGGAAGGGGGGAAAATGTTGAAAATGATGGAAGACCCACCCCCACTCTCTCTCTTCTTTCTAATAAAAAATAACCCACAAATAACCAAACACACCCTTATAAAACACCCCCAAACCTCAAAATCCCATTTTTGTTCAATCTGGACTCACTAGAGCTCGACACCTTATCCATCCAATGGCCCAAAATACGACAGCACACAAGGGCAACTCGATTTAAAGTTTTTTGCTGCGCTTGTTCAAACGAGAATGGACTCTCATTCGAACGGTTATCTAAAGAGTCTATTTAGGTATGCGATAGCGTCTCGTTCGATCGTCGTTCGATCCCCACTTTGAATGTCTTGGTAATCTCATTCAAACAACCCTGAACTCGTTCAAAGGAATTCTTCCTATATTTCTCCAAAATCCAACTTTAACCCACAAACTTCCAGTAATACTCGTTAAGACTCCAAAACAGTCAAATACATGTATAAACCCAATCACAAAGATTCAAATACCAAGGTTTTCATATGTTTACAATTTATACGAGAAAAAATTATAAAATATTATGCACGGGTATTACATTCTTCCCTCCTTAGGAAATTTTGTCCCTGAAATTATGTATCCATCAATTCTTCAAATACACGGGGGTTTACTAACTCCCATTTTAAGTCATAGAAACCCTTTAAGGCAAAATCATTAAAGTCATTAGTAGATAAGATCACATACACCCTTGCATAGGTATTGTCACCAAAGTCTCAACATTCGATATTCTTTAATGTTCACCATTATGCTAACCATCAACGTCGCATAACCGACCTTGAGTGTCCACTCACTTGATGATCATGCTTAATCAAGTACTAGGACTACCTTTGCTAATACCCAAAGAATATTGGCTCCTCAACTAGGTAAACCTCTCTAGTGATTGATACTCACCTAAGAGTGAAATGTAATGCAACCAATCATTAAATTCATCACCAAAAATCATTTCCAATCTTAGGACTACATATCCCGTGTCACCACAAATTTTTGGGTCATCCCAACTACACAATTTTACCAGAGCTTGATACTAAGCTTACATTGCTAATTACTCACCCCGAGGAGTAATACACTAACCAAATCATCATCGCTCACTCGATTAATACCTTCCGATGCATCACCTTGATGACCCTAGTATTACTCTAAGCGTCTTACTCTTGTTCACTCACTTGAGAATCGCACCAATCGACTTACTGTGGTAAATTAACACTGTATGTTAAGTTTCCTTCATATATTGTCATCAAGTCATCATCTCGTTCTTTATAAATAGAGCCCCTGACTGCTATGCCGGCCAGTTGTAAGATCGTGAATCCTAAGGAAAGGAATTACTACGAGCAAATTGAGCGTCCAAAAGCATAGACACCTATACACAGAACTTTGTGCAATAGCAAGGACACCTCAGATAGGGGCACATCGAATTACTGATTTTTATTGACCATGACAGGTCCACCCTCACTCTATTAGGCTAAACCGCTTTATACCTTGACATGGTACCAATCTAGGCTACCACTCACATGGGAATATCGATCCTCAATTTTTGAAACTGAAAGGGACAGACAAAAGTTATAAGGGATAAACAACCATTTCGAGAAAATCCCGCCCGTACGCGTCAGATTATGATTTACAAAAAGAGAACCAACACTACATGCTTGAAGTCTTATCATTCCACCCGAACTTTCTAACTGGGTACTAACCTAGCCATATACACTGGCTTGAGTCACCAACTGTGATGAATGGAATCACAACCATTCATCCTCAGAAGACGAAAGCAACATGTGTACCTGTTATTCTCTGGGAAATCAAATGCCTGACTTCCCTCCATAGGAGTAAGGCCTTCTCCCTTACATCCTTGGTACACATGAACCACTCTGGTTGATGAATGCCTAACTCCATTATTTACACTGACCTTGTCTATCTTATCGGTGTCGAAGTCACCAACCTACTACACGTAGGTTACTATTTGCTTATTATATCATGATCGTAACCTCAAAGCCTTCTTAGGAAGTATTCCATTTAAGAAGTATATTCACCTCATTATTACCTTTAACGATGCGAGATCGACCCGAGGCTTATATCCAGGTTCTACCCAAACTGAACTCATGTCATAGCCACACCGACCGTCATTGTATTTTTGAATGTAGTAAGTACCACATAGGGCTACATCTTCTAATTTTTACTGTATTTGATAGACGTGCCAAGAACTAGTCCCTAACTTGCTAACGCTATTCTAACTTGTTATGTCAACACACGTTAACACTCTTAATTTTCTTCACTACCTTCCCCCTTGGAGCCATTTTCAAGTCTCCATATGGCATCATCAATCTACGTCCTGAATACATTCCCTAGTACTCCTCAAAATCAAGTGTCACACCGCCTATAGTAGCCATTCCATGACACCCTGGGCATCACACCCATACACGAAACAATTTCCAATTCCGTTTAGAAGGTTACACCATCCATTTGTTCCAATTAGGATAACAGTACCCGCCACGTACACTATTTGACTTCTTTAAACCTTGACTATCAACTAGAGATCATCACCTGACTCTCAACAGAATAATTACTAGAATGCTGACACTTCATCATTTCGGACTTAATTGGTTCCCTTAAAGACACCAAACATACTCGACGTAAAAGTCATCAAGAATCGATAAGATTTCATCATCCATGACTTTCTCATCGTAGGTGCGCTCCACAAATTTTTCAATACCCACATCGTGATCACTATGTGATCGCAAAGACACTAGTCCTCGAGCATCTTCATATGGAACACCTTAACCATCCAATACCTTAAGACGTCACCACAGTTGATTTTTATTCCTGAATGACACCACACATAATTAGTCCTATAGGCACTCTAAGATGCCCTTAAACCACACTCACACTAGGATTGCCTCGCATATAGCCTTTACTTCGATGGCTAAAACTAGACTTGACACTTAGATACTAATCTTATCATTATCCCAAATGTCTTTGACCATAATCCATGTACCAAATCACGACTAACACTACTAAGTATTTTGGAATGACATAGGACGTCGTATACATCCTATAAACCTCTAGGTAGACATTACCGACATCACTAACGATCCTATTATCGAAGTTGCATCATATTTTCTAAAACACCAACATTGAAGACTATATAGATTTCACTCCGATGTCTCCTTAACCATCATCGTTGCATACATAACATACTTACCGTAATTTGTCCGTAACTCTCATCATACCCTATGAGGTATTACTTTCAATAAAGAATCACCAAGACACTCACTTACAACGATAGTATCTTATCGGCTTAGACCAAGTACACATTACCAAGTGTTAGCCAACATGGTTCATCATGTCCACTAAATCATCAATTATTTATTACATGATACGAAACCAAGGTTGATATTTCCTAATCTCATCATTAGTAGTAACTACCCGAAAGAACCTAATAAGAGAACTGAACGCATTTCTATGACAAATCAATACTTCTTAGGTATGATGCAATAGTCACCTAATCTCCATAGTTGAATTTACACAATTCATTTCTATAATTAAATGAACTTCACTTACCATTTTCTACATCTTAATTGGCTTCTCATATCATCATAGATTGACACACTAGCACCTCACACTGTATGCTTGCATGGACACTCATAAATTACTAGCATATCTAAATTTGAAGTGTGGAAGAGATTAGCAATAACTAGCTTGATCACCTGCCACTTGGAAAATAATTTCCCGTCATGCTAATCTATTTGATTTCACCGTCGAGAACACAAATTGATAACATCACCAATCCAGCGTGATTGGCCCAAAACAAACACCGATATTGAAAGATTTAATACCGACCATACCATGTCACTCCCGAAAGGAACCTTTAACATAGAGCTTTAATACCATTTGTAACGCCCCGGCTCGTATTTATGGGTCACATGTGGTCAACCTAGTCCAACCCAAGTGTTAAGTGTTAAGTGTAATGAAACAACCTATATAATGTTGCTAGTCCAGTTTTATTTAATTACCATTTCACTTGTTTAGCATGTGTTTCCCATTTAAAATCAACTACATGATGCACTCGTGGTAAGTGTCCCCAGAATCTAAGCATACAAAGCTACTAACGTAAATAAAAGAGAGCACTTACCTGTATAATGCTCTAAAAATATGAATCAACACAAAACCAGTCGTAACAAAGACGATAAAGTGAGCCAAATGACCAATGAGTAATATATAAAATACAGTATAGAATCGAACGATATAAAGGAAACTCTAACAAGAATATCTATGCGAACATGCAACTACCATATATATATATATATATATATATATATATATATATATATATATATATATATATATATATATATATATATATATATATATATATATATAAATGTGCATGAAACTATTTTCATTCCAAAATACATTATTTACCCAATTAATTCACCTTAATCCTATAAAAGACATTCCCTTTTACTTGACTCGACATTTATTCCTTGATTTGACACACCCGATTAAATAATTAAAACAAATATACTCTGTTTAAGGAAAATCATTTCTTTCACTGAAATTACACCTTATTTGTACCCTTCCATCTTAGTATTTTCTTTGAAAATCACCCTTTCAACACACGCAAAAGCCGTGTTAAAAAATACTTATTTTTCTTTTGAAAACCTTTCATGCGCATGCCCTTATGTTACTTATGGGTTAAACCTCTTAGGTTGCTTGACCCCCCATTTAATCACTTCACTTTACCAAATCTTTACCTCACGGACATTAATCAATTTTCACATTACTTGTCCATTTTATCCTTTATCGAAACCTTTATTAATTCATTCAAGTTAGGTTGTATTTTCACATATTCACCACATAACCCATCTCTTGACATGTTCCATTTTCATTATCTTTTTCTCTAAATCTTCCAATAATCGCATACTTTAATGGGCTCCACACCACCGGCTATGTTCACCATATGCTCTGGGCAGTGATTTTGGGTCTTCACCCCAGGGCTCCCATACCCGCTTCCTTTTTTCGGTGTCATCCGAGTCCTTATTAACATGTTTTAAAATTTTACAAATGTCCACATTATTCCTCTTTTCCTTTACCCGACCGAAGCCAAAACCCGGGATTTTACCCCAATTTGTGTTACACTCTTGAAATCCATTTCTAGTCCTTTACCCCCTAGCATTGATTTTATTCCAAATTATGTTCATTTAGGACCATTTTTGTGTAACATATTTCTAACATTTTTATTTCATAAAAATGTTGCACTTTACATAAAATTACCATTTTACCCATTTGTTTCCAAACTTATCATTTCCTCTATTTCACAAGTGTTTATTCCCAAAACACCATTAAGTTACCCCCACTAACTTATTCAGTGTTTTTAACACATTAACACCTTTGTAACATTTTGGAGTAACACTCTTAGTAGTTGGAAACATCATGATTTTATTACTTTCTTTTCTAGGAAATCATTAACATCTAAGACCACTCTGTAAGAAAATACCATTCTTCTTATTAGTTCATGTAGTCTAAAAACCATACATTTATCATCTATCCGACATATTTTTCTCACACCTTAAAGGCTAAAATTTTCAATTTCTTTATTTCATGTTCAAACCCAAATCAACCCCCATTAAACTTGTTTATATGCTCCATATCAAAGTACTGCAAGTTTACATACACGAGAATATGGATTTTAAGTTCAAAAATCCTATTAAAAGGTTCAAACATAAAATTTATCATAGATATTCCATAATGTTTGCCCAAACATAATTTTCAAGGCAAAAGACATATTATTTCTTCAAACTTAGATCAAATGTGCATTTCTACCCAGAACCACAATTTTTCTCAAGAAATCTTTAAAACATTTATTCATAAATTGTTCCCAACAAAATCATCATTATTTTAACATTTTTATTCCATAAAAATATTTAATACCATTTTTTTCTTAAATATATTAATTTACTCAAAATCATTAAAACCCATTTTCACAAATCTTAAGGATCAACATTA
This sequence comes from Sambucus nigra, assembly GCA_949130495.1. NCBI lineage: Eukaryota > Viridiplantae > Streptophyta > Magnoliopsida > Dipsacales > Adoxaceae > Sambucus > Sambucus nigra. The sequence goes on along the minus strand of OX422211.1, from coordinate 204,466,335 downwards.
TTGAACAACATATTTATCCTACTCTTAAACTCTATATGAAAAATCAACAACTAATAACATAAAGTCATAAACTTAATAGTATTGTTTTTTCACCTTAAATGAAACTCCAACAATGGTAGGATGGATTGTTTAAGAAAGTGGCAACCTCCTACCTCCTATGGTGGCCTCAAGGAGGTTGCCTAGCTCCACAAAGCATGCTCCAAGAAAACCCCCCTTCAAAATATAATAAATGTCTACTCTTCTTCTTCTCCAACAACCCCAACACCTCCAAAATTCATAGCTCTACCCAACAATGGAGGAAATAGGTATATAAGGTTAAACTATGGCGGGGTACTAGTAGAATTTGATGGAATTATGGGGATACATGGTGGTGTCATAGTGGTTTGTGGTGGTGGAAGGGGGGAAAATGATGAAATTGATTGAAGACCCATCCCCACTCTAAATTCTCTTCCTACTAAAAAATAACCCACAAATAACCAAACACACCCTTACAAAACACCCTAAACCTCAAAATCTCATTTTTGCCCAATCTGGGCTCACCAGAGATCGAGACCTCATCCATCCAATGGCCCAAAATGTGACATCACACAAGGGCAATCCGATTTAAAGGTTTTTACTGCTCTCTTTCGAACGAGATGGCATGTCATTCGAACTAACCTTCAAACGACGCTATAACGAGTCTGCTTAGGTATGAAGTAGAGTCTCATTTGATCCTCATTCGATTTCCACTCCAAATGACTTGGGAATCACGTTCGAAGGACCCTGAACTCGTTTGAACGATCGCTTCTTATATTTCTCAAAATTCCAACTTTAACTCACAAAATTCCAATAATCCTCATCAAGACACATAAAGAGTCAAATACATATATAATTTAATCAGAAAGATTCAAATCCCAAGATTTTCATATGTTTGTAATTTATGCGAGGAAAAATAATAAAATATTGGGCACATGTATTACAATATCACTGTGGATTTGACCATTCATTACTAAAGTAAGGAAAGGAGTTTCCCGAGGATGTTCGGTGGACACTAAGGTAAGTGGAGTTTGATGTGGAGCACTGCTGGATCTATACCGCTTTTGGTTATCAACAAGGAAGGTGATGTAATTGCAATACTAAGTGGAGTCTAAGTTTGTAAGTCAGTATGTGTCATTCTATACAACCTTAGTAGTAACAATACTAAAAAGGGTTTTTCTTGACGGGGTTTTTCCTCTTAACCTATGTTTCTATTTGTTGTGTGCGATTTATATTCAATATCTTGCATGTTTAGTTTCGCTTAATTAATCAAGATAAAGTTGGATTTAATTTAATTGGGATTGTATTTTACCTAATCTATGATTTTCACATTTGACTATATAATCGGACCACTTTATAATGCGGTTTTCACAAGATTTCCCCACTTTTCCCAATTGCCTACTGGAATTCAGTACTGCATATGAGTCTTCTTCGACCCATTTGGTGAAGTAATCAATGGTCATCAGGATGAACTCATTCCCATTGTAAGCTTTGGGTGTGACTTTCCCTATGATTTGAAAGCCCTTGGTGGAGTACGACCATGGAGAAGTCATGTTGTATAATTCTCAAGGAGGTAAGTGATGGATTTTGGCAAACTACTAGCATTTTAGGTGTCCTCAAATGTAGGCGGTGCAATCCGAAACCATGGTGGTCTAATAGTACCCTTGATCGATAATCCTCTTAGCAAGCATATAACGGTTCGTGTGGGGTTTGCATTCCCCGCTATGGATCTTCTGCATGATTTCTTTAATGTTATCCCCTAGAATACAGTGCAAATGGGTTCCATCGAAGTTCCTCTTAAATAATTCTTTATCGCAGATGATTTTTTGTGCAACTGCTTTATGGAGGGTTGCACGGTCATTCTTGTTGTCATCTCCGGGATATCTTCCATTCTTGAGGAGGTGCCAAATATCGTAGTACCAACATTCAGCCATATCGAAATCTTCCTCCATTATAAGCTCAATGTGGTAGTAGTGGGTTGGCAAAGCTTATTTTTGAACTATGAAGGGGGACATCTTTATTCCCTCGGGCATGTCGACCATGGAGGCTAAGGTACCAAAGGAATCTGCTAAAGTATTCTTTTCACGGGGTAGGTAGTGGAAGGTGATATCTCAGATTTGGGAGGACAGTTCTTCTAGGTTGATGTAGAAGGGTAAGAACTTCTTGTCTTTGACTTTCCATCTTCTAAAGACTTGACCGATGATTAGGGCAGATTCATCGTTTACATTTAGGTATTTGAAACCTTTGTTGAGGGCGACTTTGAGGTTTATAGTTCATGCCTCGTATTCGACCATATTGTTGGTGCAGGGAAAATCCAGCTTGATGGAAATGGGAGTGTGAGAGTCAGTTGGGTCGATCAGGAGTATCCTAATGTCGTATCCCTTCTTGTTGGCAGTGTCGTCAAAGAACATTTTCCATATAAGTTCCTCCTGAGAGGTGCAGAGAATATCTTCATCCAAAAATTTTGAGATCCAAACATCAACCTCTTCCATGGGGTAGTCAACAAGGTAATAGAAGATGGCTCTCCCTTTCATGGACTTTTACGTAGCATACACAAAATCGAACTCAAATAGAAGCATCAACCATCGGGCCATTTGGCTAAACATGGAGGGTTTCTCCAGCAAGTATTTGATGGGATACATTCGGGACACAAGTCTGATGGAAAAAGTGAGCATGTAGTGCATTGACTTTTGAGTGACCTAGAACAGGGCGGTGCATGCTTTCTCCATAACAGTGTAGTTGACTTCGCACCCGAACAACTTTCAACTGGTGTGGTAAATGCTCTTTCTTTACAGGTTTCTTCGATATATTGGGCTAGAAAATACCCTATTGACATGTCTGTTACGATAAAATACAGGAGTAGAGGGAGACCAGGTCATGTTGGCATGAATACCAGAGACCGGGTAAGATATTTCTTGATTATGTTTAAGTCTTCCTGACATGACTTATTCTAAATTTTGGTGGAATCCTTTTAGAGGAGTTTGAATATCGGTTTGCAAATGGAAGTTAGTTGGCTGATGAACCAGCTGATATACTATAATTTTCGCAAGAATCCCCAAACTTCCTTCTCCATTCGGGGTGGTCGCATTTTGATTATGATTTTCAATTTCATAGGGTCTTCCTACATTCCCTTGTCTCTAACCATGAATCCTAAAATATTTCCTTTAGTAACGTCAAAAATGCATTTTTTATGGTTTAACCGCATCTGGTATTGCCGCAGGCATTCTAAAACCTTTTGGAGGGAAGGAACGTGACCTTCCTAAGTCTTAGGCTTGATAATCATGTCATCTATGTAGACTTTGACCTCTTTGTGTATCAGATCATGAACGATGTTGTGGCATCCCTTTGGTAGGTATCACCTGCGTTCTTGAGCATGAATGGCATCACCGTCTAATAAAAGGTTCCCCAGCGGGTGATGAAGCCAGTTTTTTCTTGAAGATCATGGTGCATATTTATCTTATTGTATTTGGAAAATCCATCGATGGATGACTTGAGGTTGTGACTGACCGTGTTGTCCACAATCATGTCGATGTTGGGCAGTGGGTAATCCTCCTTTGGAGGTGCTTTGATCAAATCCTGGTAGTTGATGCACATGTGGACTTTTCCTCCTAATTTTGGTATGGGTATAATGTTGGATATCCATGTGGGATATTCGATCACCCGAATGAATACTACATTCAACGACTTGATTACCTCTTCCTTTACTTTTGAGTTACCATTTAGAGTGGAGCTTTCATAATTTCTGTTTCCCTGATTTGGATTCTAGGAGAGTTAGAATCTCGTACTGGGCTATTCTAGGATTGATGTTAATCATGCAGTCGTAGGACCATATGAAGACGTCGACAAATTTCTTTAGAAACTCTTTGAATTATGTGTGCTCATGCTTGCTGAGGGTGGAACCTATCCCAATCTCGCGTTATTGTCTAGTAAAACCTAGATTAATAACAACAAATTCATCCTCATTAATTTGAACACGATTATGTTGCTTATTGTTAACCTTATTAAGATCAGTTAATAATTATTCATTTGCAAAATCATTATCATTAAGAGTTTGATTAGAATCAAGACAATTAATGTAAGGTACAAGAAGATACTCAAAATCCTCAATTATTTCATTTTTGGGGAAGATAACATTGAGAACCTCATCTAAAGAGGTCTCGATTACATTGTTATCAGAAAATAGAGGAACAGCAATAGATGAAAAGATATGGTAAATAATCGGGTTGGGTCGCATCTCAATAGTTGGAACGGGGACAACATTCCAGTTGATTAGAGGCACATCAATGGCCTTAATCAGAGTAGATGGGTCCAATGATGCAGTACCTAAATGGATCATGCAGAGTGTCAGACTAATGTCTATAGGTTGAATGAGTCTTCAGGATCACTTTCGTCGGAGACTTCGATAATGGGAATGACTTTCAGAGTGAGCGATTGTACTTGATGTTGGCAATCTTCAGCTCAAGAGTACTTGTCCTAAAAGAAGATTTTCATCCCTAGCTTCATCTTTTTATCCACACAATCATACCATTGTTCAAGAAAGCCACATAAAGAGAAGTCTTCTCCCTCTTTAATGAATCTCCAGTTCAGATAATCTCTCAAAATAGTCTTGGCATATTCTAAACTCGTCTTCAACTGTGGTTAGCAAAGCATTCTGAGTTCTTCTGGTGAGGGCTGATAACTAAGCCACATGAGTGAAAGGCCTTTTCCAAGACTATGAGCTATAGTATTCCTTATCAACGTCTCCCCAGCCCCAGTCCGAGCATAAAGTTCATATTCTTGAACATTTGTATCACGTTGAAATTACCGTGAAGGTTATGCTCTGGACAAACTCAGTCTTTTAAGTTATCGCCAATTGAAAGGGGAAGTGGTTTAACCATGAAGCTGGAATGAAGCATGTTATTCATCCCACACTATATTTATAGTATCGAATTATTAGTGCCAACATTTTCAAAACTGTCATCGTCTCCCAGAAGGGTAATGACTTTCCCTTTGGAGACAAATTTCAACTTATGATGAAGGGAGGAGGATACCCCTCGAATGATGTGAAACCACGGTCGATTAAGAAGTAGGTTGAAGCATGCAGGTATGTCAATAACTTGAAACTCGATAATGAGATTGATAGTCACCCCTATTATGAGTGTTATGGATCCCATCACCTCTCGACAAGTATTATCATATGCATGCTCTCCGAAGAAAGTAGGAGTTAAGTCACTCACTTTCAACCCCAAGACATTTTAGGTTCTTAATGGGAAGACATTGAGGGAGGATTCGTTATCGACGAGTGAGAGAGGGACTATCTTTCCCAATTCAAAGGAGATGTTAAGGGCATAGTTGTGATCATGGCCAACCTTCAAAATTTCTTCTTCAGAGAAGGAAAGGAGTTTAGTGGTGGTCAAGCATCCAAACAAGTTCATGACTTCTTCTGGAGTGATGTAAGGAGAGACTGTGGGCCTAATGAGCAACTTTATCAAAGCATATTTGTAACACCCCGCCCGCCCGGGGAGAGCGAACGGAGCGCTAATGCGATAAAATAAATCCAAATCCACAAGTGACAAGGTATAGAGCATCTAAATAAACCTACAATAATATAAATCCACTAATCTCAATCTCTTCAATTACAACAAGTCTCTCGAAATAAAATTACAACTAACTTGAAAATAAAATACAAATATCCATAGCTCTATACATCAAAATAATACAAATCTTTCCCAAATAATCCTCGCTAAAATCAATCTCCATAGCGCCCCAAAATCCGCGCTAACCTTCCACTAAAAGAAAATATGGGGAAGTACACAATACGACAGGAATTATGCTCAACAAATATATATTAGCGATGAATAAAACGTAACAACACGAGTACAAATATTCAAATCAAAATGCAAATCTTAATAGCATTTTATCAATATAATTTCTCAACAACACTTTAACCGGGTCACCAGGCCTCACCACATCCGTATATGCTTTATCAAGCCATAGCCCAGGAAACAGGAATTTTGGTGGGTGCCCAACATCCGTGCCATATTAAAATCTCATGACAATGTGCTCAACAACAATATAATGATACCACATGAATCAAAATAATTTCAACAATTATTTTCCAGATTTCAATGAATTTATCAATTCAAATATGAGTTCAATTAACAAGAATTCAAAAAGAATGACACTCGCGAGATTTAAGGAGCATATTGTGTAAAACCCCATACCTCAAACCATGATGAGAAACCGACGATCACATCCTCAAGATCAACTCAAAAGATCTACAAAATCTCCTCCAAGAACCTCCAACAAAATATCCCCAAGAACACCTCTAATCTATGGTTGGAACTCACAAATCTCAAGGGCCAATGTGTATATAAAAAGAAGAGGAATATAAAATATATTTGCTGCCAAAATTTGTGCCAAAAGTATGTTAAAAAGTTTGCCCACGACTTCCTTTTATAATGCAAAGAAATGAAGAGTTGGAATCCAAAATACTCCTTTAAATAAGGCAAATAAATGAAGAGTTGGAAGTTAAAACAACTCCAAGAGTTAAAAACATTTAAAAATCATTTTAAAATCCGTTTTAACTCCGTTTTTGAAACCGTTTGAAATTCTCGCCTTTAAAAATAATAACCAACATATTTGAGCAATAAAAATAATTTTATCAAAAACTTTATTTTCCTCCATTTTCCAGAAATTAATTAAAATAACCCAAAATTACGCGGGTTATTACACTTCCCCACTAACAATGGAATTTCGCCCTCGAAATTCGCCGAATGCCTAACTCTCAAAATCAGGCCAATAATCTCCAAAATAATTCACGTCTCCCAAAAATAAATTCCTCACCTCTAATCTCGAAACTTATCACGTCTTGGGTAAGCATCCAAACAAGTTCATGACTTCTTCTGGAGTGATGTAAGGAGAGACTGTGGGCCTAATGAGCAACTTTATCAAAGCATTTCGATGTAATTGGGAAGCCATGAATAGTCCTCACAAGGTGATGTTGTCTTGAGTTTTCTTAAGATGGTATAGGATCTTCCTTTCTTTAACGATAATTTTTGGCATGGGTAGGTCTTCGGTAACTCCTTTTACCTTTTTTTGTTCTTAATGGTTAAGGACTCGGATCTTGGTAATGTTTCCCTAATCTGATCATATGGTTTATGGAGGTAGGGAAGAATAAGAACCTCATTTTTTCATTAAATTTTGTATGTACGATTAATTTACTAATTTCTCCCAATAGGTCCTCAAAAAATATCATCCCGCATATGCTAATTACTGGTCTGGTTTTTTCTTGACTCGATTCATCATCAGAATTATCAAAATTTTCCCCCCATCTGGTGAAAATGATGTCTTTCTGCCAAGAGAAGTCATCGCATTCGATAACCTCAACATCTTCTTTAGATAAATCCTCCCACTCAACGGGGAGGTTTAAGAGAAAATAGACCAACTACCCTTAAATATTCAAAGTAGTGAGTAGATCGAAAATGTTAGAGATTTTACCGATCTTTCGAAACATGTCTGCCATAATCTGCACTTTATCATCCAAACTGATTTCATCAATGGGTACCAACCAACTATCTGACTGTTGAGCCCACTTTTGAGCTTCCATTAATAGGATGTTGAACTTATAACAGTTGATGGTCATTTCAGAGGGCAATTATAGCCCAAAATCTAGAAGTTGGTTCAGAACAGTCGCAAATCCATATCGCTTCCTTCGGACCGGGTACAAATGACAATACATGCTCTTATGACGAGTGACAGAGCCTGTTCGGAGAACCAGGTTGGGTGTTGGAGAAAATGTGGGCAAAGTTTGAGCGATTTGGGTGAAAATATGGGTATGCTGGGTGCTTTACTAGGAACGATTTGGGTAGATATGTCGAATTTAGGGTCATTTTCTAGGAAGATGGCATTGGTATGGGTTGGAAGTAGGTTGTGAGTGGTGTTGGGTTTAGGATTGGCTGGTGGGGCAATGATACCTCGGGTCAATTAGACCTTAAATTACATTCTGAAGGTGGAAGCACTGATTAGTAGTGTGGCCGACAAATTGGTGGGAGTCACAATGAGAATCAATTTTGAAGTTTTTGGGAAGTGGGTTTGGCAATGGATGAGGATCTAAAGGTTTGATAAGATTTCGGCTTAACAAGGCATGGTAAACTTTAGAGAGGGTAGCATAGAGCTCGATGTATTCATTTCTGGCAGGGTTATGACAACTTTCTGGAGCCCAAGAGGTAGCAGGCTGGTAGATATTATTAATGGTTGAGACTGTGGCATTGGTAGGTTCTCATACTTTCTGGGGGTGAACTGTCTGGACACTTTCATAGGCTCGACTTACGTCTTGGTAATAATTCTTCAATCTCCACACATGCTTCTTGGAGGGATCAAAAGTGTGGGTAATATTGACTTCCCACAGTTCACTACACCAAAATTAGCGAATGGTCACGGCCAAAATCCCTGACCAAGACTGTGGGTCGCAAACTTGGGACGTGACCATTTCGGGATCGACCAATTTTGTGGGTCGCAGCCCAAGTCCGTGAGAAATCTGGGGGTCACGGTAGATGATCGGGGACCCCACACTGTGACTGGAAAAAATGGCCGCGGGCAAAGTTCATAACCCCCAACCGTGACAAAAATTGGTCACAGCCAAAGTTCGTGACCCACACCGTGACGAAAAAAGGAAAAAAATGGTCGCGGCCAAAGTCCGTGACCCCCAACCGTGAAAAAATTGGTCGTGGACAAAGTGCGTGAGCCACAGCCCGAGGAAAAAAAGCAAAAAAATGGTTGCAGCCAAAGTCCGTGACACATATCGTGACAATTTTTCTATTTTTGTCGCGGTATGGGTCACGGACTTTAGCCACGACCAATTTTTTTCCATTTATTTCATCGTGGTATGGGTCACAAACTTTGGCCGCGACCATTTTTATGCGCGACGGAAAAAATAGAAATGGCCATCAACAAAGTCCATGACCATATTTAACTATAATTACTTTTTTTTGTCCAATCCTAAAATTGGGGGTCCTACGACTGCACGAGGTTTTACCAATATTTAACTACGTGTAACGTTGGACGCGTACGAGGTCTTGCAAATATTTATTATTGGCAAAACGATAAAAAATCCCAAATTGCGAATCGGGAACGTTGTTAATAAACTAATATATATACAAGCTTAAAAATATTACACGTCTTAATAATTCACATACCAAAAAAAATTGGGTAGAGTTTCCTTTGTTTTTTGGACATTCCGAACCTTGTTGATATAAAACCTACTTATTATAGAGCCTGCACGGTCGTAATTTTTAACAATCAAATTATAAAAGGCCGTACGACCATAAAACTAAACAATAAAACAATAAAAGCCCACACGGCTGTAACACATATAAAACATAATCCTGAATGTCCACAACATTATATAAACAAACTTCATGTTGTAAACCATTGACTCCTTCATTTGTTCCACGTGCAATGAAAAAAACGATATAATGTTATCCTGCAAATGATAGGATACAAAAAAAAGTGATATCTATTACAAAGTAGTTTTACAAAAACTTATTAAAATTATTAAAAATCTTATTCAAATTAAGCCTAAGTCTAGAAATTTTCAAATTATCATCATTTTCTCAAATCGGGAGTCCCTTGACCAGGTGGTCAGTTCCTACGAGTTACATTTGTCCCGTGTGAGGTGTCAGTGCCTCTCATAGGGCCATACGGGGGCCATTTCAAGTTTTTGTCATCTAAAGCCATGTTTTTAATACTAAGTCCTCATATTTTCAAATTATCGTTGCATTCTCAAATCGGGAGTCTCGTGATAACACAGTTCGTTCCTACGAGTTACATTGTTCCCGTGAGAGGTGTTGGTACCTCTCACGGGCCCGTACTGGGGATGTTTCGAGTTTTCACCCTCTAACACCATGTTTTTAAGCCTAACTCTAGATATTTGCAAATTATCCTTGTATTATCAAACCAGGAGTATCGTGATGGCGCGGTCAGTTCCTACAAGTTACATTGGTCCCGTGCGAAGCGTCGGTACCTTTCACGGGGGTGTTAGGGGGTTATTTGCGGCTTTCCCCTCTAACTCCATGTTTTTAAGCCTAAATCTAGATATTTTCAAATTATCATCGAATTATCAAATTGGAAGTCCCGTGACCACGGAGTCATTTCCTACGGGTTACATTGGTCCTGTGCGAGATGTTGGGGCATGTCACGGGCCCATTTGGTTTTTTTTTGTTGTTCCCCCTCTAGCGCCATGTTTTAAGCCTAAGTATAGATATTTTCAAATTATCGTTGTACTCTCAAACTAGGAGTCCCATGACCACGCGATCAGTTCCTACGAGTTACATTGGTCCCGTGCGAGGTGTCGATGCCTCTCACGGGACCGTTCGGGGGCTGTTTCAAGTTTTCACCCTCTGACGCCATGTTTTTAAGCCTAAGTCTATAAAATTTTAAATTATCGTACTATTATCAAATCAGAAGTCCCTTTACCAGGCGATCAGTTCTTACAAGTTACATTGGTCCCGTGCGAGGTGTCGGTGCCTCACACGGGGCCGTTTGGGGGCTGTTTCGAGTTTTCACACTCTCACGCCAAGTTTTAAGCCTAAGTATAGATATTTTCAAATTATCAAGGTATTCTCAAACTGCGAGTACCGTGATCGCACGGTCAGTTCCTACGAGTTACATTGGTCCCATACGAGGTGTTGGTGCCTCTCATAGGGCCACACGGGGGACGTTTCATGTTTTTGTCGTGTAACGCCATGTTTTTAATCATAAGTCCTCATATTTTCAAATAATCCTCATATTATGAAATTGGGAGTACTATGATTGCATGGTCAGTTCCTACGAGTTACATTGGTCCCGTGCGAGGTGTCGGTACCTCTCACGGGGCCGTTAGGGGGTTGTTTCGAGCTTTCCCTCTCTAACGCCATGTTTTTAAGCCTAAGTCTAGATATTTTCAAATTATCATCATATTCTGAAATCGGGAGTCCCGTGACCAGGAAGTTAGTTCCTACGACTTACATTGATCTCGTGCGAGGTGGTAGTGCCTCTTACGGAGCCATACGGGCGCCATTTCAAGTTTTTGCCATCTAAAACCATATTTTTAATACTAAGTCCTCGTATTTTAAAATTATCATCATATTCTCAAATCGGGAGTCCCGTGATAATGCGGTTAGTTCCTACGAGTTACATTGGTCTCGTGCGAGGTGTTGGTGCCTCTCACGGGGCTGCTTGGGGGATGTTTTGAGTTTTTGCACTCTGATATCATGCTTTAAGCCTAAGTATAGATATTTTCAAATTATCTTCATATTCTCCAACTGGGACTCCCGTGATCCCGAGGTCAGTTCCTACGAGTTACATTGGTCACGCGTGAGGTGTTGATGCCTCTCACGGGGCCGCTTGAGGGTTATTTCGAGTTTTCCCACAATGACGCCAAGTTTTAAGCCTGAGTATAGATATTTTCAAATTCTCTTTGTGTTCTCAAACTGGGAGTACTGTGATCCCTTGGTCAGCTCGTACGAGTTACATTGGTCCCGTACGAGGTGTTGGTGCCTCTCACCCGGCCGATTGGGGGCTGCTTCGAGTTTTCACACTCTCACGCCTAGTTTTAAGCCTAAGTCTCGATATTTTGTAATTACTGTCGTATTCTTGAATCGGGAGTACCGTGATCGCGTCGTTAGTTCCGACGAGTTACATTGGTCCCATGCGAGGTGTTGGTGCCTCTCATGGGGCCATACGGGGTACGTTTCAAGTTTTTGTCGTCTAACGCCATATTTTTAATCATAAGTCCTCATATTTTCAAATTATCCTCGTATTCTCAAACCAGGAGTACCATGATCGCGCGGTCAGTTCTTACGAGTTACATTGGTCTCATGTAAATTGTCGGTACCTCTCACGGGGGGCCGTTAGGGGGTTATTTTGGGCTTTCCCCCTCTTACATCATGTTTTTAAGCCTAAGTGTAGATATTTTCATATTATCATCATATTCTCAAATCGGAAATCCCATGACCACGTGGTCAGTTCCTACGAGTTACATGGTCCCGTGCGAGGTGTCCATCCCTCTCACGGGGCTGCTTGTGGGCTGTTTTGACTTTTCTCACTCTGACGCCAAGTTTAAAGTATAAGTCTAAATATTTTCAAATTATCACTGTATTCTCAAATCGGGAGTAGCATGATCGCGTAATCACAGCTCCTAAGAGTTACATTGGCCCGTACGAGGTGTTGGTGCCTCTCGCGAGGCCATATGGGGGTCGTTTTGATTTTTTGCCCTCTAATGCATGTTTTTAATCCTGAGTCCTCATATTTTGAAATTATCATCGTATTCTCAAATCTGGAGTCCCGTGATAAGGCGTCATTTCCTACGAGTTACATTGATCCCATGCGAGGTGTTGGTGCCTCTCACGGGTCTATAGGTGGCTCTTTCGGGTTTTCACCCTCTAATGCCATATTTTAAAGCCTAAGTGTAGATATTTGCAAATTATCCTTGTATTCTCAAACCGGGAGTATCGTGATCGCTCGATCAGTTCCTACGAGTTACATTGGTCCCGTGCGAGGTGTCGGTACCTCTCACGGGGTTGTTTCTGGCTTTCCTCTTCTAACGTCATGTTTTGAAGCTAAATTCTAGATATTTTTAGATTACCGTCATATTCTCAAACTAGGAATCCCGTGACCACACGATTAGTTCCTAGAAGATACGTTGGTCCTGTGGGAGGTGTTGATGCATCTCACGGGGCCATTTGGGGGTTATTTCAGGGTTCCCTCCTCTAGCGCTATGTTTTTAAGCCTAAGTCTAGATATTTTGAAATTATTGTCGTATTGTCAAACTGGGAGTCTGGTGACCATGCGGTCACTTCCTATGAGTTACATTGGTCCCGTGTGTGGTGTCAGTGCCTCTCACGGGGCCGTTCGGGGGCTATTTCCTATTTTCATCCATTGGTGCCATGTTTTTAAGCCTAAGTCTAGAAATTTTCAAATTATCATCGTATTCTCAAACCGAAAGCCCCGTGACCAGACGGTCAGTTCCTACGAGTTACATTGGTCCCGTGCGAGGTGTCGGTGCCTCTCACGGGGCCACTTGGGGGATTTTTTGAGTTTTCATACTCTTATGCCAAGTTTTAAGCCTAAGTGTAGATATTTTCAAATTATCGTCATATTCTCAAACTGGGAGTACCGTGATTAGTTCCTACGAGTTACATTAGCCCCGCGCGAGGTGTTAGTACCTATCACGGGGCTGCTTTGGGCCTTATTCGAGTTTTCGCACTCTGATGCCAAGTTTTAAGCCTAAGTCTAGATATTTTCAAATTATCGTCGTACTCTAAAATTGGGAGTACCGTGATCGCGCAGTCAGTTCCTACAAGTTACATTTGTCCCGTGCGAGGTGTTGGTGCCTCTCACGGGGCCGTATGGGGAAGTTTCAAGTTTTTTCCATCTAACGCCATGTTTTTAATTCTAAATCCTCATATTTTCAAATTATCCTCGTATTATCAAACCGGGAGTACCATGATCACGCGATCAGTTCCTATGAGTTACATTGGTCCCATGCGAGGCGTCGGTACCTCTCAGGGGGCCGTTAGGGGTTTGTTTGGGGCTTTCTCCCACTAACACCATGTTTTAAGCCCAAGTTCAGATATTTTCAAATTATCATCATATTTTTAAACCAAGAGTCCCTTGACCACGCATTCAGTTCCTACGAGTTACGTTGGTCCCGTGTGAGGTGTCGGTGCATCTCACTGGACCATTTGGGGGTTGTTTCGGGGTTCCCCCTCTAGCGATATGTTTTTAAGACTAAGTCTAGAAAATTTCAAATTATCGTCGTATTCTCAAACCGAAATCCCCGTGACATGGCAGTCAGTTCCTACGAGTTACATTAGTCCCGTGCGAGATGCAAGTGCCTCTCACGGGGCCGTTTGGGGGTTGTTTCTGGGTTCCCCCTCTAGCACCATATTTTTAAGCCTAAGTCTAGATATTTTCAAATTATCACCGTATTCTCAAATTGGGAGTCCCGTGATCACGCAGTCAGTTTCTATAAGTTATATTGGTCCCGTACGAGGTGTCGATGCCTCTCATGGAGTCGTTTGGAGGCTATTTTGGGTTTTCGCACTCTAACATTAAGTTTTAAAGCCTAAGTTCAGAAATAATTAAATTACTATCGTATTATCAAATTGGGAGCCCCGTGACTAGGGGGTCAGTTCCTACGAGTTACAACGGTCCCGTGCGAGGTGTCAGAGCCTTTCACGGGGCCACTTGGGGTCTATTTCGAGTTTTTTTCATTTTGATGCCAAGTTTTAAGCCTAAGTCTAGATATTTTGAAATTATCATAATATTCTCAAACTCGAAGTACCGTGATCGCGCGGCAGTTTGGAGTCTGTTTTGGGTTTTCTCACTCTAAAGCCAAGTTTTTAAGACTAAGTCTAGAAATAATCAAATTATTATCGTATTCTCAAATTGGCATCCCCGTGACCAGGGGGTCATTTGCTACGAGTTACATGGGTCTCATGCGAGGTGTCGGTGCCTCTCACAGGGCCCCTTGGGGGCTGCTTCAAGTTTTCGCACTCTGACCCCAAGTTTTAAGCCTAAGTCTAAATATTTTGAAATTATCATCATATTCTCAATTAGAAATTACCGCAATCGTGCGGTCAGTTCCTACGAGTTACATTGGTCCCGTGTGAGGTGTTGGTGCCTCTCGCGGGGCCATATAGGGTCCATTTTGAGTTTTTGTCATCTAACGCCATGTTTTTAATCCTAAGTCCTCATATTTTTTAATTATTGTCGTATTCTCAAACCGAGAGTCTCGTGATCACCCGATCAGTTCCTACTAGTCACATTGGTCCCGTGAAAGGTGTTTGTGCCTCTCATGGGCCTATACAGGGGCTATTTTGCATTTTCACCCTCTAACTCCATGTTTTTAAGCCTAAGTCTAGATATTTGCAAATTATCCTCATATTCTGAAACCGAGAGTACCGTGATCATACAGTTAGTTCCTACGAGGTATATTGGTCCTGTGCAAGGTGTCAGTACCTCTCACGAGGCCGTTAGGGGGTTGTTTCGAGCATTCCCCCTTCTAACACCATGTTTTGAAGTCTAAGTCTAGATATTTTCAAATTATCGTCCTATTCTCAAACTGGGAGTCCCGTGATCGTGCGGTCAGTTCCTACGAGTTACATTTGGGGGTTACTTCGGGGTTTTCTCCTCGTACACTTTGTTTTTAAGCCTATGTATAGTTATTTTAAAATAATCTCTTCACTTCTCAAGCCCATGTTTTTAAGCCTATGTCCTGTGTGAGGTGTCGATGCCTCTCACGTGACCGTGGTATGTATGTTTCATTTATTAGGCAGTAATGTTTATTGTAACAAGTAATGAGGGTGAAAAGTTAATAAGTAATCGTATACAGTTTGATTTAGTATAAATTTACACTTGTTTAGATTATAGTAATGATAAGCGTTTTAAATCAACTTGTATATGATTACTTATTACTTGTTATCTTTTCACCCTCGTTATTATATATATATATATATATATATATATATATATATATATATATATATATATATATAGAGAGAGAGAGAGAGAGAGAGATGTACCAAAATATGCGTAGAAAGAGATGGTCGCCGAAATATGTGAGGAAGAGGAAAGAGGTTTATCGCTGCTGCAACCAAAAGAGGAAAAATTATCATCACATTCACATATTTAACAAATTTAGTACAAAAAGAAACTATGAACAAACATATTTAAGACACCCCCACCCCCACCCCACCCCCTAACAGTTTTGGACTATACCCTGCCCCTCAACTGGTACAGGTTTGCCCCTTTTGCATAGGTTTTTCTTGGATCATTTAACCCCTTGGACATATGGGTTCTGTTTGCTCAGGCCTTGGGGATATTTTGGTTGCTATAATATCTCCCCACACTCAGGCTTGGTCTCCCAAGAAGACACTTAGACCTGCCTTATATAGATGCTGCTATATATAATTGTTGTTATATAGAGTTGTTTCTATATATAACTGATGCTATATATAGCTGCTGCTATATATAGCTGCTGCTATATATAGCTTCTGCTCCTATATATAGCTACTGCAGCCGATGTAGATTTTGTTTTGAGTGGATTTTTTTTTTCACAAAATCCAAATGACTTCAAAGTTACAAAATATGTTAACCCTGACCAAAAAATTTAAAACTCTTACCTTTAGGAGTGATTTTCCATGTAATATGCAAAAACACCTGCTTGGCTTCTTCACCCATCACTACTAACATCAGTGGAAAGTTTTATGTTTTCCACTTCTCGTGCAGATAACATACAAATCAGTAAGCCAAGTGTAATAGTAAAATATATAAATGAAAACATATCTATTCTAAACAAAAGAACCGATCGAGTACCATATCTAGTCTAGATATTTTCAAATTATAGTTGTATTCTCAAATTAAGAGTACCTTGATCGCACGGTCAGTTCCTACGAGTTGCATTGGTCCCGTGCGAGGTATCGGCACCTCCCATCGGGCCGTTAGGGGGTTGTTTAGGGTTTTTCCCCCTTTAATGCCATGTTTTAAAGCCTAAGTCTATATATTAGCAAATTATCACCTTATTCTCAAATCGGGAGTAACATGACCACGCAGTCAGTTCCTACGAGTTACATTGGTCCCGTACGAGGTGTTGGTGCCTCTCATGGCACCGTTTGGAGTTTGTTTCAGATTTTCACACTCTGACACCAAGTTTTTAAGCCTAAGTCTACATATTTTCAAATTATCATCGTATTATCAAACTGGGAGACCCCTGACCAGGCGGTCAATTCCTACGAGTTACATTGGTCCTGTGCTAGGTGTCGGTGCCTCTCTTGGGGCCAATTGGGAGTTTTTTTTAGGTTCACCCCTCTAGCGCCATTTTTCAATCCTAAGTCTATTATTTTAAAATCATCTTCATATTCTCAAATTGGGAGTCCCATGACCACACGATCAGTTCCTACGAGTTACATTGGTCCCGTACGAGGTGTCGTTGCCTCTCCTAGGGCCATTTAGGAGTTACTTTGGGGTTCTCCCCTCTAGTGCCATATTAGCCTAAGTCTATATATTTTCAAATTATCACCGTATTCTCAAACTGAGGTTCCCGTGACCACACGATCAGTTCCTACGAGTTACATTGGTCTCGTACGAGGTGTCGCTCACGAGGCCATTTGGAGGTTGTTTTGGGTTTTCACACTCTGACGCCAACTTTTAAGCCCAAGTCTATATATTTTCAAATTATCATCTTATTATCAAACTGGGACCCCCGTGACCATGCAGTCAGTTCCTACGAGTTACATTGGTCACGTGCGAGGTGTTGGTACCTCTCTTTTTCTACTACTCCAACGACATTTCAACATTAGGAAGCACTCTCCCTTTCAAAGCTAAAATATCTGAGAGCGCTGCTTATTTCGGTAAATGTTTCTTCCAAATGTTTGTCCTGTATGTCCTCAATCCTCCAGGAACCCGAGATAGAACCCTATTCTTGGAACGGTCAGGAAATGAGAAATGCTTGCAGAGTTCATCATGTATGTCATCTTTGACTGCTTGATCAACAAAGTTCCAATTTTCTGGTCCACCGAATCCGATGTTCATTTTTCCTAGTGATAAACACCAGGATTTAAAGTTCAGCACATCATTCCTATCACCCGTCGAGTTATTCCCAAGAAGGGAGAACCCAACTGGCTTCTTTCCATTTGAGCGGGAGGCATAGGGAGTGCTAGATGGGGGCATTGGAGCAACGGGAGTGATGGATTGGGGCATATGAGCATTTGGAGTTGGACTTGGTGAGGAGTGAAGCATTGGTGGAATTTTTAATTTCTCAGCCATTGGTGTTGAGAATTCGGGTTCTGCACGAGATGGTGAACCTCGTTGTTGTGTCACCTCGGCACTTGGTACTATTGGGTTGTTTACTCTAGACATTATCTACAAAAATGAAAAACTATAAGTGACTAAGTAATTATAATAATATGAAATTATAACTAATTAATCAAGCTTATGACTATATATATATATATATATATATATATAGATAGATACCTTTTCAGAGTGAGACTTTAGAACAAGTTCAATGTGTTTGACCTCCATCCATTCGGTATTAGTTTTTGAGAATGTATGAATTTTTTCACGTGGCCAACTAGGAGGAAGGATATCAGTGATTGATGTGTAGATATCCATTACATGAACTCGAAATCCCATATTTCTCAACTTGCTGGCAAGATTCAATTTTACGTACATGGGTTGCGAGACATCACAATCTATGTCAGTTCTCTCTATACGCAGTTGTATCCATAACGGGTGGATTATTTTTTCCTCCATCTCCAACAACGTAACCAAGGTCAAGGCTATGTCGGAATTATGTGTGTGAAATATATTTTGTATAATGTCATCCCAGTTTTCTGGTAGAGAAAATAGAATACGATCGAACAAGTAATCTTGTTGGAGATCAACTCCATGATTTACAAGGTAGTTAAATTGTTTGATCTTTTTATTTCCATCCTATAAATAGGAGTACTCTCTATATGTCGCACAGTAATAAAAGAGTTATGTGTGCGGTCTAATTGCAACCTCTCCCACTTGTGTTGACAATAATTATCACCGTGCCTCATTTTTCCTGAGAAAAGTATACGAGGGCGTGAATACGAGTCCTAATATTAAGGGCTCTAATTAATTAATAACTATTAATTCAAACATATTACGTATAAGGTTATATTAGTTTGATTAAGGTTTTGATTCGTCACTACCCTTCTCTTAACCCCTTGCATTTTGGATCTCATCGATGTGAAATCCCAACAACAACCCGCCATGATTTTTTATAACACGTTTTGTTAGGGTTTATTATAATAGAGTTTAAAAGTATATGTGTATTATCTATTTAATAAGCCTACAAACTGCAGAATCAACAGAAACACACACTGTACTTACACACATATTGTAGTTCAAACAAACAACCAATGCATAAACACTACTGCAAAAGGTAGATGTAAAAAATCAGATATTGTAGTAGTTACCCACATATTGTAGTACTTACACACATATTGTAGTGAGAAAAATCATGACATGCATATAACCCCCAATATAATATGATGGCACGCATATAACCCCCAATAAAATCACAACAAGGTAGATGTAATTTTTGTTTACTTATTAAGAATGCATTTAATAATATTTTGTCAAAAAAAATATAATGTCTCGGGTTTTGAATAATATTGTTGTCAAAAAAAATATAATGTCTTGGATTTTGAATAATATTGTCAAAAAAACTATAATGTCTAGGATTTTGAGTAATATTTTGTCAAAAAATACACACACATACAATCTAGGGTTTATTGACCATACGCACACATACAATCTAAGGTTTACTTAAACCCTAATTTTTTTTACATAAATCTATACATACAGACACATACAATTTATTCATACACGTACATAAAATCTAAGGTTTATTGACATAACAATAATTTATTCGTTCATAGTTAAACACACATAAATGCACATATACACATAAATCAATGCATACACACACTTATAAACATAAATCTATACACACGCACACATACACACACACACACACACATATACAAACATAAATCTATACACACACATACACACACACACACATAAATTAGGGCTTTAGATAGAAATGAGATGAAGTTGAAATGAAATCGCACCTGATGTTATGAAATCGCACAAATCGAAACGAAATCGCACAAGCCTTGAGAGAGAATTCGTTCGACTCAATAGGTATTTTTTTAAGTTCTAAACCTGGTCACGGCCTAGATCCGTGACCTACCATGCGCGACCAATAAATGAGGGCGTAACCTTGATGGATTGCACCTGGTCACGACTCTAGACCGTGACACACCATACGCGACCATTTCTCCATCAAAACCATTGCTTGAATTAAGGATGGTCACGGCCCATAGCCGTGACCCAAACAAATAAATGGTCACGGCCCCCAGTCGTGACCCAATTTGTGTATATTTTGTTCTTCTTCATGTCGATGGTCACGGTCCAAGTCCGTGACCCATCTGTGACCAAGTTTAGAGGGAATTTTGGCACAAATTTGGCATCAAGTTCGTCACGCCCTAGTCACGGACGTGGTCCGTAACCCCCAGTTGTCAGAGATTTGGTCCGTGACCACTTCCAGAGCATCCATGACTGAGTGTGGTAATAAATATGGTCACGCCGAAAATTAAGATGGTCACGACCCAATTCCGATACTAGTTAGTCACTAACTTGGGTCGTGACCACCTGGGCGTGACCATTCGCAGGATTTGGTGTAGTGGTTGCTCTGATATTGGGTCAGAAATTCTTCTTCACGATGCTGCCTTGTTCTTCTTCGGAGGGCATGTTAGTCATGGTGGAAAATTTCTCTCTCCATTTTTCTATGAAGTTACTGATAATTTCTCTGGTGTTCTTCTTGAGAGGCTTTAGATCACAACTTTTAACCTCTAGTTCTTTGTTGTACTTGTACAATGACATTAATTCCCAAGAAACATCTTCCCAACTATGGATTATAGATTCCTTGGGGATAGGAACCAACGAAGAGGGTTTTCCTTAAAATTTTGTTGGAACATCTAGGCCATTATCTCTTTATAGGCACTAAGGAGAGTCCTGGCTCAGTGATAACTATGAAGGTGAAAAATTGGGAGCTCTCTTTCCTCGAACTTCTCGACGGCTGGCGTCTTGAATTTCTCCAAAAATTTTACTTTAGGGTAGGGAGACATGTGAGTGTAGTCAATGTAGTTACCATATATATTAACTTCTTCAAACATCTTCGACAATAGCTTGATTCTTTGACGTTGCTCAATTCTTCCTCCTTGGGATCAACGGGTACTGGCAAGTTAGCCCATGGTAGGCGTGGCACACAGAGCATGCTGATATTCTTTGAGAACCCAAATAGGCCTAGGAGCTGGAGGACCCATGGCACGAGGAAAGAGAACTTCGGGTTCTTCAGGGACTGGTACTCGATTTCGCTACATCTCATGAACATCAGTTTGAAGATTGTCAGTATTGGCACTGAGATAGACTAGGACTGCCATCAGATTAGGTTGCACATTTGGTACTTGATCGGTGTTTTCCATGGAGGATTGGTGAAGGTATTTCAAACTTAGAAGAAGTTTTCAGGGAACTGAAGGAGGTTAGGGGAAGTTTGACGGTAGATCGAAGACATTAGGGAGCCAAACTAAGAATCAGGAATGCGATCGACCTGAGAAGGAAAAAGATTCAAATTTATTTTTGAAAGTAAGAAAGAAGAATTTTTTGTTAAAGAAGGGGGGGAAATGTTTTTGACATTTTTGGCAAAGATAAGGAACAATGTTTTTGATATTTTAATGAAAAGGAGGAAAAATATTTTTGACACTTTCGGTAAAAAGGAGGAGGAATGTTTTTAACATTTTTAATGAAAATGAGTAAAAATGTTTTTGGTATTTTTGCCAAGGAGAAGGAAAAATATTTTTGGTATTTTGATGAAAAGGATGAAAAAATCTTTTAGCATTTTTGGTAAAAGAAGGGAAAAATGGGAGAAAAGTCTCAGCATGATTGTTATTATGTTTATGTTTTCACTTGTATTAGGTTTACCTAAATGAAAAATAAATGCCAAAGAGGACCCGAGCCGGGGAGATTGGGTTTGAAAAATAGGTAAGATAGGGTTTGACTTGTTTCCAAGCTCATGGAAAGGGTCCTGTTTTGAAAAATGAACGAAATCGAGCAAAAATTTTGGCGGCATGCCAACCCGTTATTTCGTCAGAGTTTCATGTGATAATCGACAGACTAAATATGAGTGTCCTAGGTCTGATGCCTATATGAGGTTTATGTAGTTGTTGGATTAGTGGAAAGGTTCTCCACTTTGGCATGACTTCCATGATATACTTCTTTCTTTGAGGGAAATCGGTACGTGTGGAGAAGCCATTTGATATACCTGAGTGTACATGAATTGCCTCTCTATATAGCTCATGAGGATAGTAAGTGTGAGAGAAAATTTAATATACTTGATGTACGTGAATGAGTTCTCTATTATATACCTCCTGTCATGAGTTTGGTCAAGCGATACGATGCAGGGGGAACCTTTCAATATACGTCAAAGGTACTAGGCCAATGGAAGGTGAGAGTCATATTGCTTAGGCTAATTGTGACCTGCCGATCCAGCGCACATCACAAAGTGACCCCCTAGTACGGGACAAAATTTTGGTCTGTATCCATGGTCTTGGTTATGTAGTGTGAAAATGCATGATTCTTGATGAGCATATTATGGAGATCGTCTTTTATTTGGCATGGGGAGCACTATACTAATATGGAAGAATGTACAAGTATCATGAAAAGTAAATCTAGCATGGAGCATGAAGATTACACTAAGCAAGGATATGTGTGGGTGTGAATATCTATAAGTGAATGTGAGGTAGAGAACGTAAGCATGGATATCTTAAATGGTGTGTCATAGTTGCAAGTGAGAATGGATATATACAAGTTTGATAAGTGGAGGTGTGTGCTAGTGAAACCTAAGCATGGATATTCAAAGTGGTGTGTGAAACATGTGAATATAAGTGATCCTACGTAGAAGTGTAAGTAGTGTGAGGCATACATGGAAGATGTTTACAAGTGAATGAAAGTGAAAAGTGAATGATACCTGATATAAGAATGAGATAAATATATACAAGAAATAGATCGAGGAGAAAGGGAACACACAGGTAGGTGCATACGTGCACATGAAGAACAATGATGAAACCCATGCAAGCAGAGTAACCTTCTTATGAATAATCTGCCCCTAGCAGAGTCTCCACTATGTCCATACCTTGCTTTCCTTCCTTGGGGGGGGGGGGGGTCAGCTTGAGAACGAGCGATCAAGAGGGAGAGAGAAGGTTTCACACTCTTTTCTCGGAGGAGCGCTTCGGCCATCGTCGATGTGAGGTGATATAAAGAGATAAAGTCACCTGCCTATTTCACAAAAAATAGGAAAAACAAATGTTGCCTCCTTGAGAGAATGACATGAAAGACATACTGATACTTACGAAACCAATAGTTCAAACGTTCAATGGTTAAGTTATGGAATGGGATGGTGTTAGGCACCCATTCTTCCCTTTCGGTCTCTCGTGGGCATGTCTTATTATTCTCCTTAAGAACTCTGTGAAATGTTTGTGCGTGTCTATATAAATGGAGAATGGAATTCCTCAACTAACATCATGAATAAAGGCGGAGTGAGGTCATCCGTAGGAGTGTTCCCAAAATAATAATTAAAAAAATAATATATGCGCTTATCAGGATATCGATCGTTAAGGTGAAATGATGATATGTGTTAGATGAAGCGCAAATAATAATCACAAGTATAATATATGGAAATAGTATAAAAATATCCAAGGAGGACTCGAGTCTTCGATTTTAATCTGAGACACCTACGTAGCCTAAAAAGGCATCAAAGTCCACGTAGTTCGCATGCAATATGAGGGTGGGGTTTATCCAATAAATCCAACCTCGGATTTTATTTAGGTGTGTAGAAAAAAGTATGTTTTGATTTGAAAAAATGTGGTGGAGAATCCTGTATGGAATTTATGAGTATACCCTGTTTTTCTTATTTTTTTAGCAAATTTGTTATGTGCAATACTACTAATATAAATTGAGATTATTAATGTGTGTGGAATAATAAAGATGAAAGGCTAAAGTAAATATTATATAGCTAATGCGAAAATAAAGAAATTTAAAAAGAGAGAAGAATGTTTGGACCTTCTTTGGAGACTTCAAGATTGATCTTGATTGTTGAAAAGGCTTCCCTCATAAGTGGATGGAGGTTATAGGAGAAGAGGGAAATGACTTTTTGCTAAATTGGGTGTGAAAGGGATGGAAATGGAATGTGGAGGAAATATTTCAATAGAGAAACCATGCCGACTTTGAAAGAATATTGTTGAGATCACCGAGAGGGATCTTTCTTAGGTGCCTTTTGAAGTGAGCTTATGCTACCCTTATGTAGGGTCAAGGGGGTACCGATTGGAATTGTACTTGACATTCCTATCGGCAGAAATCCCCGAAAACACTACCGATAGGTAGGGAAATGGGTTTGCCATTCGACAACCTCATGAAAATTTCTCAAAAAAATGGTTGTAATATGCAATTAGTATGTCCGAATCTCGCACGTGGCATACTGTTGGAAAGCTATTCATTTCCTTAAAGAATCCATGAGCACGGGGTAAACCATTAGAAATAATATTCAGTGCCCTCCAAAGATTCATTCAGTCTGGTTCGAGGTGAAGAGTTTACATGAGTTAAACCTATTCCATGGGCACCCGATGGACTTTGAATTAGTTATTTGGGGGAAATGGATACTTCGTCTGAATGGTAAGGTCAATTCGCACACGGGACGGACCATTGGAAAGGGGATCCGATGTCCCTTGAAGATTCATTGAGCTTTCTCTCCGACGAGGATGTTTTTTGGGGTCAAAATGGGGTTCGGGAGAATTTCGGTGACCTCTAGATCGATTTTCAAAAGTAAAATGGACCATTCATCCAAATCGTAAGTCTAATTCATGCACAGGGCGAATCGTTGGAAATGTGATTTAGATTCCGTCAGATATTCATTGAGCTTTTGCTCATACAAGAAAGTTAGTTGGAGTTAAACGGTGCCCGAGGGTGTTTGGTGGCCTCTAGATCAATACTCGGAGTATGACCTAGGGTTCTATGGTGAATGCGAAAGTGCTAGGGACCTAAGGAGAGTTTTATGAGGGTCCTAGAATGTGGTGTTTACAACAAGTATAATAATATATGAATACAAATACGGAAATGAGGTATCGAGTCTTGAGTTTTAACCCAAGCCGCCTACGTAAACTAAAGGGCATCAAATTCCATGGAGTTCTCATGCAATAGGGTTTATCCCATGAATCCAACTGGGGTGTTTATTTAGATGTGTGTGTGTGTAGAAAAAGGATATTTTGATTTGATAAAATTGTGATGAAGAATTCCATTTCGAATTTATGAGCAATCCCTCCTTTTCTTATTTTTTTTTATAGAAAATGTATAATATGCAATATTACTAATAAAAAAGTGGGATTATTAATATGTATGGACTAATAAAGATGAATTCTAAAGTAAGTATTAGATAACTAATGATAAAATACGGAAATTAATAGAGACAGAAGAGTGTTTGGACCTTCTTTGGAGACTTGGAGGTTGATCTTGAGTGTTGAGAAGGTTTCCCTTGCAAGTGGATTGAGGTTTTAGGATGAGAGGGAAAGGATTTTTCTTAAATTGGGTATGAAAGGAATGGAAATGGAATGTCGAGGAGAGATTTAAATAGATAAACTTCCCTAACTTTGAAAAAATGTTGTTGAGATCACTAAGAGGGATGTTTCTGAGGTGACTTTCAGAGTAAGCTCATGATCTCCTCATATAGGGTCAAGGGGGTTCCAATCAACATTGTACGTGACCTTCCTATCGGCAGGCATCCCAGACACATTGACGAAAGATAGGGAAATTGGTTTACCATTCAGCAACCTCATTCAAATTTCTCAAAAAAGGGTCATAAAATGCAATCCGTAAGTCTGAATTAGGCATGAGGGATATCATTGGAAAGGGTATCTGGAGACCTCTAAGAATGCATTGGGACATTCTCGATTTTAAGAGTTGACTTTTGTCAAATGGGGCTCGAAATTGCCCGACAATTTTTTAGATACGAGATTCTTGAAGGAAAATAGATCACTCATCCAAACTGTAAGGCCGATTCGTGCACAAAATAGACCATTAGAAAGGGTATTCAGAGCCCTTAGAAGATTCATTAAGTATCGTTTGGTTCAGAGAGTTAACCTTGGTCATACAGGGCTCAAAAATGCTTGGTGACCCTTCGGAGTAAAATGGGTCGTTCGTCTGTACCGTAAGGCTAATTTGTGTATGGGGTAGACTGTTCGAAAGGGGATTCAGATACCTTTGAAGATTTATTTAGTATCGTTCAAGCTGAAGAGTTAGAAGGGTCAAACGAAGTTCAAGAATGCCTAGTATCTTCGGTGAAAGGTGGAGCATTTATTCGAACCGTAGGGTTGATTCACGCACGTGTTGGACCATTGGAAAGGGAATTCATATCCTTTTAAAGATTAATTGAGATTTTTCTTGGGTGAGGAAGTTGATTGGGGTCAAAAAGGGGCCCCAGGGCTCCCGGTGGCCTCTAGATCCTTTTTTGACAGTAAAACGAACCATTTGTATGAACTGTAAAGTCGATTCATAAACAGGGTAGACTATAGGAAAGGGGATTTAGAGCCTTTCAAAGATTTATTGAGCTTTCACTCAGATGAGAAACTTGATCGGAGTCAAATGAGGCTCGAGGGAGCGAGATGGCCTCTAGATTGACACTAGGATTATGATCTAGGGTTCTATAGTGAAGGAAGAAGTTCTAGGGACCTAAGGAAAGTCTTTGGATGGTCATGGAATGTGGTTTCTATAAAGACCCTCGATAGGTGAGCTTGGAATCATTGAAAGCCATTTAATAGGCACTGCATGGATGTTTGGGGAATAGGTCAATTCTGGAGACCAAAGAGACGAGGGTGACTGGTTTAAAGGGTTGGGGCCAATTATGAGGACCTCAGGTAATACTGAGGATGACCAATTATGAGGGTCGAGGTCAATTATGAGGATCTAAAGTTGGATGACCAATTTATGAGGGTCGAGGTCAATTTTGAGGAACTAAAGTGATGACGAACGATTTTGAGGATCGAGGTTAATTTTGAGGACCTAAAGTGATGATGACCGATTCTAAAGGTCAAGGTTAATTCTGAGGACGTAAAGTTGGACGACTAATTCTGCAGGTCGAGGTCAATTCTGAGGACCTGAAGTTGGACGACCGATTCTACGGGCTAAGGTCAATCCTGAGGACCTAAAGTTGGAAAGACCAATTCTGAGGGCCGAGGTCAATTTCGAGGACATAAAGTTGGACAACCGATTCTGTTGTCCAAGGTTATTTTTGAAGAGGATGATCGATTCTACGACCGAGGTCAATTCTAAGAACCTAAAGTAGGATGACCGATTTTGAGGGCCTCGATCAATTCTGAGGACCTAAAGTGATGATGACCAATTCTGAGGGTCGAGGTCAATTCTGAGGACCTAAAGTGATGACGATCAATTCTGAGGGTCGAGGTCAATTTTTAGGACATAATGTGATGACGATTGATTCTGCGGGTCGAGGTCAATTCTGAGGACCTAAAGTTGTAGAAACTGATTCTGCGGGTCGAGGTCAATTCTGAGGACCTAAAGTTGTAGGAACCAATTCTATGGATCAAGGTCAATTTTGAGAACCTAAAGTTATATCGTAGGGAGTTTATCTCCTGGGGTGTCTTTTGTACTTATTATTTTATTAAGGATTGTGTGGTTTTGAGATTCTATCACGGGAAAAATCTGGTTTGGGATCATGTCCTTTAAGAGGATATAGCTTGCTGGGGAAGAAGAAATTTTATGGTGCACTGGTTGGAGTTACTTTTGTCTCGAGATTCCGATGGGGATTTGGTTTCGCTGGGGAATTTGGAGAGGCATTTGATTTGTGGTTCCGCTGGGGAATTATAGTGGACTTTTGGGATGCACTATTTTGTGGCATGCATTTTAGGGTTTGTGCTGGGGTTAAGAGTGTAATATTAATTCGACTGGGGATTATGGGAGTTTAAAATGTTTTTCTTGGTAAAGAAATGTTTTAATACTTATTTGACATTTTTAGGAATTTTTCGAAGAGTTTTGCAATTTTTGCATTTTTTAGAATTTTTTATACAAATTATTAGGGGATATGACAATCGACATATTGTAGGGGTTACCTTTTGTCAAGTGGAATGGACTCTAGAGCTTCCTTGGGCAGAGGAACATGCAAGTGTCGATCGGTATGAGCAGGGGCCTATCGATCGGTATGCCATTTGGACTCCTATAAAAAGGGGCAAATCCTCCTCATTTTTCACATCTTTTTGCATTTGAATCTTCTTCTTCTTCTGTCTAAAATCCATTTCTAAGTCTTTCTTTCTTCAATAATAAAATTGTAAGTTCTTCCAGCGGTGAGGGATACAATATGGAGTGGTTGAGCGCAAATGATTAGGCGAGCTCGGGTGCCCCTTGCTTTGGTCAATGAAAATTCCTTTGACTTGATTGAACCAGTAGCTGAGGACCTCTTCCTTTTGCATGAGCCCTCAGACCATCATTCTTTTAGGATGAGGAAACCTAGTGGCTATGTAAGTATAGTGACCTTTGGCATTCTTTTTTTCTTATTTTCTTTATCTTTTTTGTGCCGATGGAAAGGTTTTTCTTTTTCTTTTTATTTTGACAGACTAACATCGCTTCTTTGATCCTGCATTCCAGGGGGGGCGACTAGTTTAAGGGATGTGTGGGAGAGTGTTTTGGAAGCGGTGCACTGGGTAGTTACTTCTGCTGGCTTTGGCTTCCATGGCATAGGCTTCGGATGAGACACCACATTTTACAGTGGTTTTATGCACATTGGGAGAGAGGTGGTGGGACACTACCCACACCATTCACTTGGGGTCTGGGGAGATGACCGTCACTCCCATCAACATTCAACAGTTGATAGGGATAGATTACGAGGATGTGTAGATAGAGGTTGATCATACTACGAGGTTGATGCAATAGGAGATTAATGCAGCTTTATGGGATGTGGGTAGGATGGTTTTTGGAGATTCTATCCATATTTCCTCTCTTATGGAGGTACTTTTGAGTCGTAGGATTGATGAGACTGATGGGTGGAAGGTGAGGTAAATGTCTCATTTATTTATCTTTCTTCTGTTGGGTGTTTTCTTGGTGGCGAGGAGTGGCGACGTTGTCCATCTCTAGTTCTTGCCATTTTTGAGGATCTTTTTTGATCCCTCTTTATGATTGGGGGAGCCTGGGCTTGGAGAACCTTAATTATTATCTGTATGCATTCATCAGGTGTTGTCGGTAGACCTTTGTGGGAGCCTCATACCTTTTGGAGGTAATTATCGCAAGTTCTTTCATTTCCTTTTAGTTTTTTTTATCGATTCTTGTCCTTTTTACAGACGTGGGTCTATGAAGTGATTGGAATCTATGCCAAGTTGATTGCCCTAAAAGATGAGGACTTAGGAGACTTCTGCTGGATGTACCGATGGCGGATGTCCAATAGGCGATTGAACTAGTCCTTGTCCCTGGTGGTAGTGCGACAGGCCCTAAACACGCTGATGAGAGATTAGGTTACTTTTTTTATTTTGAATATTCTATTGGAATTTCCTTTCTTTGCACGAATATCGATCCTTTGTTGGTAATTACAGGTGACCTTTTACCCCTAGGGGATGGCTCCTTAGAACACGGGAATGACAGGCATGCATGTGGAGTTGAAGAGGCTGATGGCACATGAGTTCGAGTATTCCTCATACCCAAGAGAGATGGTTATGCAACAGATAGTGGAGTATGAGGTGGAAGTCCCACCGTAGGTGCCTCAGGTGGATATGAGGCAGGTGTGGGAGATGTCGAATGAGGTTAGGATAGGGGCGACGACTTATAACTACCTGGATTTCGTGACAAACTGGCTAATGATGTCATGTATTTATGATGTGGTGAACATGCCTCCGCTTGCTATAACTTCGAGAAAGGGAATGAGCAGGCCGGTAGGATCCTCCCATAACACAGGTGTTACGTCATCATTAGCGACAGTGGAAGAGGAGGCTCCACTCATTCAGGTTACTCTGCCTCATATAATATTTTTTTGAATAAAGGGGGATCATTGTGCCTGTCGTATCGCCCTAATGCAGTGGATCCGGTGTTATTGGGGCTTACAGAGGACGTCCTTTAGCCTAAGGTATATTTTTGTCTTTTCTTGTCTTATCTTCTTTTGATTTTTTCTTTTGTTTTGCCTAACTGATTTTCCTTTTATTTTTTTTTCTTTGCTTGCAAGATGTTCGGGTGCTAACTACTTGACTGAAGGACATTAGGGATTGGGTGGCCCCTATGACTACCTATATCAAGGACTATATTCCTTCTTGTCTGGTTCTGCCTGCTACCTTGGATTAGGGATTGAGCTCGGGGAGTGGAGGTCCTACAACTCATCGTCGGGGGAAGTGTATCCACCGCAAAGATTGAGGGTTTAAAGAGAGAGAGATTGTGGGTTCAGGCTGAGTCCTGATTAGTATTTTCTCTTTCCTCTTCTGCCTAAGAAAATGTAATCATATAATGGAAATATATATAAAGATTGTTTTTTATTACTCAATCTAGTTTTAATGACTTATTCTATATGCATTTTTTACATTACTGCTAAGACTATAAAAATGATAGGATATCTATTTAGAAAAGATATTAAATAATTTGAGGAAAATACTTATGATGAAAAATGATGGGTAAAAGTGGATAAGTTTAGAAGAAATAACCCGTGGTCTAAAAATAAGGATTTATTTTTTGAGTTTTTGATTTTGACAAAAAAGGAAAGAGAGAATTTTCTAAAATAAGGGGATTATCGATCGGCATGCCCCTTATCGTTCCTATCAGCATTTGGGTCTAGTCAAATCACCCAAATGCTTTTATTGCAGTTTCTTGTATCCCAAAGTAATTTTATGGGTAGGTCTTTAGCCAAAGCCTTTGTGTATAAAAGGAGGGTAAAGGGGGTGTTGTTTCCATCCATTCTCATTTTCTCTTCCTGCTTATTTCTTGCTTTCTATTCCATTATTTCTCAAATGGCCCATACGATGTGTTTATAATTTTCTTCATACCTCGAAAGCCTAAAATCCATGTGCCTATATAATGTGGACTATGAAGCTTTCAATTTTTGTCGACTCTCCTTGTGACGTAACTCGTCTATTGATTGGAACATGTTGGTGGCAACAGCGCAATTCTAGTACCTTGAGGACCACATATTCCTCTTTGGTGTGGATGAGGTATGTTTAACCTATGAGGAGTTATCAACTTATTGGGAATTAATCCCAGCGTAGCAGAGACTATGCTCAAATTTTCTAAGCCTCCTCAGGCGCTGTTAGTAGAGTTGCTCTGCATTTCCCCTTTGGCATCTTGGCCATTGGTCACTGGGAGAATGATCTCTCTTTCGGTTGTCATGTATTCTGTGTGTCTGAGCGATTTTAATGACGCGGGCTATGCTAGAGTTGTTTCCCTAAGCCTAATTTTGAGGCTCTTGCTGGTGACAGGGCACTTAATGGGGGACCCTTAGTTGGTTGAAATCATAACATGGTGTCTTATCATCGCAATCATGCGACTGTGATATTTACACATACCTTAAACGGCCTAGATGGTTGGCGAAAAGGCTACTCTTATTTTTTGAGAGGGAGATCAGTGATTCTCTTCATATGGCTAGCTGAGAGATTTCATTTAGCGATTCCCCCAAAGTATCCTTTGGCAACCATGGCGAATTTCTTTACTAAATACTCCATCACTTTTTGACCATCCATTGAGAACTGGGCAAATTGGTTCGTGGAGCATGGATCCCGATGCCTTCGCGGGTCGGTTCCCTAGTGGAGAGAGTTGGAGCCCATTCTAGAACTAGGAAAATAGTGATACATTCAGTTAGTTGGCCTTCATCAGAGCTCATTCTATTTCCCCTAGTGGCTCTACAAGTCAGATGGGAGAAAATAGTGCCTCCTCGAGCACTAGACTTTTTTCCTGTGGAAGGCTTAATTGAAACCATGTGCATGAGGTTAGGTTCTGAATGGGAGAATCACCAGCCATCAACCTGTCCATCTCAATCCATAGGCAGGGTCTGGTATGTGTTTGGATACTATCTAAAATGGCTATAGAAGCGATTCTTGGTTAAGATCTTAACAGAAGAGACCAACCAGAGGTGGTTTGTCCCTTTAGACACCATAGAGGGGGGGGTAGTAGTTTTCTTCAGGCTGGTCAGGGCGTACCATTCTATGGAACACCTTCAAAACACCAATTAGGCAGAGGAAGTTTGGGGCCCTCATAGAGCAGATAATGTTGGGGCTGGGTCTTCCTACAACTGCAGATCAGGTCTTTTGTAAAGATGGGATTATCTTATGCGAAGATTTTGGTGATTTGAACGTATTTGGTTTGTTTTTTATTTTTTGTTTTTTATTTCTAGGATTTAGGGAATCATTTTAGGAGGTTTGGATATGCTTGTTATAGGGATAGTTTAGTTAGTGGAGGATAGTTGTTTTGACTCCTGTCGCTGAAACTTCGTGTAATTGTACTAGACTCCCCTATTTAAAATAAAAAAAAAGATATTTTGATCGTATTATTCGTCCTCTTGATGAGATTTAAATTTGATTTATCTATACCAATCGCTAAAGGAATATATAATATTTTTATTCAAGTAAATGATAAAATGAGCCGTCATTCTCGGTGGTTGGAAAAGAATATCATTTTGGGAAAAAGAAGGGGACCGCTCCCATGAAAATCATATGAGCTGCCTACATACCTCTTGAGGTTTTAAATTTTTTTTGAGTTTCATTTTGAAAGCAAAAAGTTTTATAGAGGATCAGTCCCCACGTAGTTCAGGGTAGAGGGAAATAGAGAAATTATTTTATTATAATAGAAGGGAAAAGAGAGGAGTCATAGCACATCGAGATTTCGGACTAAGGGTAGAACTTCTTGAGATGGTCCAGGTTGATTGGACATGTCATGTCTTCTCTATCAAGGTCAGTGAGCATAGAGGTTTTGCTTGACAGGATCTTCTTCATGATGTAGGGGCCACTCTATTTTGATTTGAATTTCCCTCTCGAGTCCCAAATGGGTTCTATGATTTCTTTGAGGGCCAAGTCTCCTTCTCTAACACCACTATCCTTGACTCTTATGTTTAATGATCGCTCTATCTGACGATGGTACCCGCATATATGGTATAGATCTTTCAACCTATTTTCATCTAAGAGTGACAATTCGTCAGAGCTGCTTTGATACCAACATTCCTCTCTAACTCTGCTTTCAATCATAACGCATAAGGAAGGTATTTTCAGCTCAATGTCTAGGACTGCTTCTATGCCATTTACTAAAGAATAAGGGGTAACCCCAGTAGAGGTCCTGACTGAACTACAGTAGCCCATAGGGCGTAAGGGAACCGATCGACCCAATCTTGACAATTCTAAATCATTTTGCTGATGATGGCTTTGAGGTTTTTATTGGAGGATTTAATTGCACCATTGGTTTAGGGTCGATAGGGAGAAATTTTTTGTATCTGAATCTCGTACTTCTTGACTAGTGTTACGACCTCAACCTCATATTGTAACCCATTATCTGATACAAACTCGTATGGAATCTTGTATCGACAGATGATGTTCTTTTAGATAAACTTATTTACCTTCTTATCATTTAAACTGCATATGACTCGTCTTAGACCCATTTGGTGAAGTAATCAATGGTAACCAGGATGAAATCATTCCTATTTAAATCTTTGGGTGTGACTTTCCCTATGATGTGAATGCCCCTGGTGGATAACGGCGAGGGAGAAGTCATGTTATATAATTCTCGAGGAGTCAAGTGCTGGAGATTGGAAAACTGCTGGCATTTTAGGCATCTTTGAACGTAGGCGGTGCAATCCTGAATCATGGTGGTTTAATATTACTCTTAATGGATAATATTCTTAGCAAGCATATGATTGTTCATGTGTGGTTCTAATTACTCGTTATGGATCTTCTTCATCATTTCTTCAATGTAGTGTAAATGGGTTCCATAAAAGTTTCTCTTTAACAATGCATTGCCATGGATGATGTACAGGGAAGCTAGTGTATGAATGGTCGTACGATATTTCTTATTAGCATCCTGAGGATACCTACCATGATTGAGGAGGCGTAAAATATCATATTACCGTCACTCTTCCATATCGGAATCTTCCTTCGTGACGAGCTCAATTTGGTAGCAATGGGTTGGGCATGTCGATCATCAAAGCTAAGGTAGCAAGGGAGTCGGCTAAGTTGTTCTTTGAGTGGGGAAAGTAGTGGAAGATGATTTCTCAGAAGTGGGAGGTCATATCTTCTAGGTGGGCTTGAAAGGGAAAGAGTTTCTCATTTTTTATTTTCTATCTTCAAAGGACTTGACGGATGATGAGGATGGAGTCCCCATAGACATCTAGGTATTTAATACCTTTCTTGAGGGTGACTTTGAGGCCTACAGTGAATGCCTCATATTCGGTCATATTGTTGGTGCAGGGAAAATCTAGCTTGATGGAAATGGGAGTGAGAGAGTCATCAGGAGGGATCAAGAGTATCCCAATGCCGTATCTTTTTTTTTTGCAGCACCTCAAAGAACATTTGTGATCAGAGGTCCTCCTGAGAGGTGCAAATAATATCTCCATCCGAGAATTCAGAGAGCCAAACATTAATCTCATCCATGGGGGTAGTCAACATGATAATGATAAATATCTCTCCCTTTCATGGATTTCTGGGTAATATACAAGATATCGAACATAGGAAGCAGCATTAAACATTGGGCCATTTGGCTAAACAGGGCGGGTTGCTCAAGCAAGTATTTAATGAGGTCCATTCGGGATACCAATCTGATGGGAAAAATGATTATGTTGTGTCATAACTTTTGAGTGACCCAGACTAGGGAAACACATGCTTTCTCTAAGGCAGTGTAGTTGACTTCGTACCCAGCCAAATTTCGAATGGCATAGTAAATGGTTAATTCTTTGTGGGTTTCTTCGATATATTATGCTAACAAAGCCCCTATTGCGGAATCTATTACACTCAAGTATAGGATTAGATAGAGACCAGGATGCAGTGGCATCAGTTTCGAAGATCGGGTAAGGTAAAGCTTGATTCTGTCAAAGGCTTCCTCGAAGGCCTCATTCTAGATTTTGGTAGAATTCTTTCGAAGGAGTTTGAAGATGGGTTCACAAATGGAATTCAGCCGACTCATGAACCGACTGATATATTATAATTTCCCCAGGAATCCCGAGACTTCCTTCTCTATTTGGAGAGGTGGCAGGGCATAATTTGATTACCTTATCACTATTTATGAACCCTAAAAGCTTTACTTTGGTGACGCCGAAAACACATTTCTATGGGTTTAGCCGCATTTATTATCTCCACAGTCATTCGAAGAGCTTCTGGAGGGCGAGAAGATGACCTTCTCGAGTCTTAGACTGAATAATCATATCTACATAGATTTCGACCTCCTTATGTATTAGATCATGCAAAATGGGCGTGGAATCCCTTTGGTAGGTAACCCCAGCGTTCTTGAGCTCGAATGGCTTAACCGTGTAATAAAAGGTCCCTAAGTGGTGATGACAAAAGTTTTTTTCCTGATGGTCAAGGTGCATGTTGATTTGCTTGTATTCAACGAATCCATCGATGAATGACTTGAGGTCATGACTGGCCATGTTGTCCATAATCATGTGGATGATAAGCAGTGGTTAATCATCCTTCAGAGATGCTTTGTTCAAATCTCGATAGTCGACGCACATGCGGACTTTTCATCCTGATTTTGGTACGGGTATAATGGTTGCTATCCATGTGGGATATTTGACCACCCGTATGAAGCCTATGTCAAACTATTTAATCACATTTTCCTTGACTTTGAGTGCCCATTCAGTGTCGAGTTTTCATAGCTTTTATTTGATCGGTTTGCATTCTGAGAGAGCTGGAATCTCATGTTGAGCTATTTCGGGATTGATGCAGGCATGTCGTCGTAGGACCATGCGAAGACGTCCACTAATTCCTTCAGTAGCTCTTTAAATTACGTGCGATCATGCTCATTAAGGGTGGACCCTATCCTAATCTTGTGTTATTAGCAACTAGAATCAAAATTGATAACAACACTTTCATCCTCATTAATATTAATGCGGTTATGTTGTTTGTTGTTAACCGTATTAAGAGGAGTTAAGAAATTATTCATTTGCAAATTTATCATCATCAAGAGTTTGATTATAATTAAGATAATTAATGTAAGGCACAATAACATACTCAAAATCCTCATTTATTTAACTTTCAGGGAAAACAGCGTTGAGAATCTCATTAAAAGAGGTCTCACTTACATTATTATCAGAAAAAAGAGGAACAATAATAGATGAGAATATAGGGTAAACAACAAGGTTGGGTTGTATCTCAATAGTGGGGACTAGTACAACATTTTAGTTGAGGAGACGCACATCTATGGCCTCGATTAGAGTGGATGGGTCTGGCGATGTAGTGCCTAAATGGATCATCTAGAGTGTTAGCCCCAGTGTTTGTAGATTGAACGAGTCTTCAGAGTCACTTCCCACGGGGACCTCGGTAATGGATATGACTTTCTGAGTGGGAGGTTGCACTTGATGCTGGAAGTCTTTGGCCCAGTAGTAGTAATCTTGAAAGAAGATTTCCATCCCTAGCTTTATATTCTTATCCATATGATTATACCATGGTTCAGTAAATCCACAGAAGGGGAAGTCTTCACCCTCTTTGATGAATCTCCCATTCAAAGAATCTATTGACACAACCTTGGCATCTTCTAAAATTTTCTTCAACCGTGGTTGGCAGAGCATCCAGAGTTCTTATGGTAAAGGCTGATAACCTAGGCCATATTGGGGAAAGGCCTTTTTCAGGACTATGGGCTTTGTTATTCCTTATTGAGGTCGCCCCTGTCCTAATCTGCTTATAAAATGTGTATTCTTGAACATCTCTAATACGTTGGAATTACCATGAGGGTTGTAATCTGGACAGACTTAGTCTTGGAAATCATCCCCTATCGAAAGTGGAAATGGTTCAACCCTAAAGCCAAAAAGAAGCATATCATTCGTCCCATATTATATTTCTAGTACCAGATTGCTTATGCTCGCATTTTCGGTACTATCATCATCTCCCAAAATGGTAATGAATTTCCCCTCGACGAAGTATTTCAACATCTGATGAAGGGAGGAGGACACACCTCGAATTCCATGAAGCCACAATTGACCAAGCATTAGATATAATATTGCGGGTTTTTAATAACTTGAAACTCAGTAACGGGATTGATAGGGCCAGCCTATATTGTGAGTGTTATGGATCCCATCACCTCTTGGCAGTTATTATCATAGGCACGCACTGCAAAGGAAGTAGGAGTCAGGTTAGCAATAGAAGGTTCTTAATGGACAAACGTTGAGGGTTGATCCATTATCGATGAGTGAGAGCGGGACTATCTTTTTAATCACTTCAACAGGCTTGTTGAGGGCATAGTTGTGATTAGGGTTGATCTTTGGAATTTTATCTTCGGAGAAGGAAAGGAGTCTAGTGGTGGTTACGGATCCAATTAGGTTTACGGCTTTTTCTGGAGTGGTGGAAAGAGGGACTGTGGGTCTTAGTGAGCAACCTTTTTAGAGCATTTTCGTGCAATTGGGAAGACATGAAGAGTCCAAATAAGGTGATGTTGGCTTGAGTCTTCTTGATCTAGTCGAGGATCTTAATTTCCTTGATGGTTATCTATAGCATGGGGAGTTCCATGATAAATCCCTTCCCTTATTTGCTCTTGATGGTTGAGGATTCGGATCTTTGTAGTGTCTCCATGATCCGGTCATATGGTTTACGGAGGCAGGGAAGAATAAGAACCCGGTTTTTTTTTTATCGACTATGGGCTTCATGACTACTTTACTAATTTCCCCAAAAAGGTCCTAGAAAGATATCATCCCACACATTCTAATCACTAGATTGGACTTTTCCTAAATTGGTTCATCATCCAAGCTATCAAATCCGCACCCCTATATGATGGCGAATATGTCTTCTTGCCAAGAGAAGTCAATTCATTCCACAACCTCATTGGATTATTCTTATAAATCTTCCCACTTAATGGGGAGGTGTGGAAGTGAAGGGAATAACCTCCATTGAATCTTCAAAGTAGTGAATTGGTTAAAAATGCTGCAGTTTTTGCTGGTTTGTCGAAACATGTCTGCTATAATCTGTAATAATCCTCCAAACTGATTTAATCAATGGTACCACATAATTATTTAACTCATGAGCCCACTTTAGGGATTCTATGAATAGGATGCTGAACTTTTGACAGTCGATGGTCATTTCAGATGGAAATTTCAACCCAAAATCCAAAAGCTGGTTCAGAATAGCTGAAAACTGTATATCTCTTCCTTTAGACCTGATACGAATGGAAATACAATCCATGGGGAGGAGTGGTAGAGCTCGATCGATAAAGAAGGTAGGGTGTAGGAGAAAATATGGACAAATTTTGAGCAATCATCATAGGACCATGCAAAGATGTCCACTAATTCTTTCAGTAGCACTTCGAATTCCGTGCACTCATTCTCGTTAAGGGTAGACCCTATCCTAATCTCGTGTTGTTAGCTACTAGAATCGAGATTGATAACAACAGTTTCATCCTCATTAATTTTAATGTGATAGGTTATTAGTTGTTAAACTTATTAAGATCAGTGAAGAAATTATTCATTTACAAATTCATCATCATCAATAGTTTGATTAGAATCAAGACAATTAATGTATGGCACAACAAGATACTCAAAATCCTTTTTTATTTAACTTTCGGGGAAAACAACGTTGAGAACCTCATCAAAAGAGGTCTCAATTACATTGTTATCAGAAAAAGGAGGAACAATAATAGATGAGGAGATAAGGTAAACATCAAGGTTGGGGTGTATCTCAGTAGGTGGTCTTGGTACAAAATTCTAGTTGAGGAGAAGCGCATTAGTGGCCTCGATTAGAGTGGATGGATCTGACGATGTAGTGCCTAAATGGATCATCCAGAGTGTCAGCCCCAGTGTGTGCAGATTGAACGAGTCTTCAGAGTTACTTCCCTCAGGGACCTCGGTAATGGATACGACTTTCTGAGTGAGTGGTTCAGTTGATGCTAGAATTCTTCATCCCAAGAGTAATTATCTTGAAAGAACTTTTCCATCCCTAGATTTATCTTTTTATCCACATTATAATACCATGGTTCAGGAGAGACACAGAAGAGGAAGTCTTCACCCTCTTTGATAAATCTCTGATTCAAAGAATCTCTTGAAATAACCTTGGCATCTTCTAAACTTTTCTTCAACCCTGGTTGGTGGAGCATCCTGAGTTCTTATGGTAAAGGTTGATAACCTAGGCCATATGGGGGAAAGTCCTTTTTGAGGACTATGGGCTCTGGTATTCCTTATTGACATCGACCCTATCCCAATCCGGGTATAAAATTCATATTCTCGAACATTTGTATCACGTTGGCATTACCGTGAGGGCTATGCTCTGGACACACTCAGTCTTAGAAATCATCCCCTACCGAAAGAGGAAACAGTTCAACCTGAAGCCAGAAAGAAGAATGTCATTCGTCCCCTATTGTATTTATGGTATCGGATTGCTTGTGTTGGAATTTTCAGTACTATCGTCATCTCCCAAAATGGTAATGACTTGGCCCTTGATGAAGTATTTCAACATCTGATGAAGTAAGGAGGACACCCATCGAATTCTATAAAACCACAATCGACTAAGTATTAGATATAATCTTGTGGGTTTTCAATAACTTAAAACTCAGTAACGGGATTAATAGGGCCAACCTATATTGTGAGTGTTATGGACCCCATCACCTTTTGGTAGGTATTATCATAGGCACACACTGTAGAGGAAGTAGGAGTCAGGTTAGCAATAGAAGGTTCTTAATGGGCAAACATTGAGGGCGGATCCATTATCGATGAGTGAGAGAGGGACTGCCTTTCTAATCATTTCAATAGACTTGTTGAGGTCATAGTTATGATTAGGTCCGATCTTCAGAATTTATTCTTCGGAGAAGGAAAGGAGTCTAGTGGTGGTCAAGGATCCAACCAGGTTTACGACTTCTTTTGGAGTGGTGGAAGGAGGGACGGTGGGTCTAGTGAGAAACTTTTTTGATCATTTCAGTGCAATTGGGAAGACATGAAGAGTCCAT
This sequence comes from Sambucus nigra, assembly GCA_949130495.1. Lineage (NCBI taxonomy): Eukaryota > Viridiplantae > Streptophyta > Magnoliopsida > Dipsacales > Adoxaceae > Sambucus > Sambucus nigra. The sequence goes on along the minus strand of OX422211.1, from coordinate 204,426,618 downwards.
ACAAGATGATGTTGGCTTGAGTCTTCTTAATATGGTCGAGGATCTTGATTTCCTTAATGGTCATATATGGCATGGGGAGTTCCATGACAATTCCCTTTCCCTTTCCCTAACCATGTATTTCGTCTGAAAAAGGCTTTGTATGGCTTAAAACAAGCTCCTAGAGCTTGGTATGAACGCCTTTCCAACTTTTTGTTGGATAAGGGTTTTAAGAGAGGAGGAAATGACCAGACTCTCTTTGTCAAACATTTTGACAAAAACATTATTATAGCCCAAGTCTATGTAGACGACATCATTTTCGGGTCAACTTCAAACTCTGAAGTTAAATCCTTTTCTGCTAGTATGCATAAGGAATTCCACATGTCCCTTATGGGGGAGCTACAACTTTTCTTAGGATTTCAAGTGAAACAGAATTCTGATGGTCTTTTTGTATCTCAAACCAAGTATGCCTTAGACCTTGTTAAGAAATTTGGCTTAGATAATGCTAAAGTCGCCAAAACGCCTATGAGTACTACTGTTAAATTATGTAAAGATGAAACTGGAAAGTCAGTTGATTCCACACTTCATCGTAGTATGATTGGTAGCCTACTCTACCTAACTGCCTCACGACTAGACATAATGTATGTTGTATGTCTGTGCGCTCGTTACCAGAATAACCCTAAAGAGATCCATTTATTGAGTGTAAAACGTATAATAAAGTACATAAAAGGCACTCTTAATCTTGGACTTAGGTACACTAAGGATAACAGTAGCACCATCGTAGGGTATACTGATGCTGATTGGGCCGGTTGTACTGATGATAGTAAAATTACATCAGGTGCCTGTTATTATGTCGGCAATAATTTAGTTGGTTGGAGTAGCAAAAAACAGAATTGCACATCTTTATCTATGGCTGAGTCCGAATATATAGTAGCAGGAAGTTGTTGTGCTCAATTGTTATGGATCAAAAAGATGTTAAGTGATTATGGAATTAAAGAATAACAATTACAATTGTATTGTGACCATCAAAGCGCCATTAACATATCTAAAAACCCGGTTCAACACTCGCGAACTAAACATATTAAAATAAGGCATCATTTTATTCGCAAACTTGTTGAAACTAAGGAATTAGAAATTCATTACCTGCCTACTGATCTGCAACTTGCAGACATGTTCACTAAACCTTTATACTATAACAGATTTCTGTATTTGCGAAATTCTATAGTCATGGTATGCGCTGATTAAACTCTTAAAACCTTAAGTTTTACCCTTTGTCCATTTGAGACAAAATGGGGGAGAAATTTGAGTTTTATGAGTTCCTTTTTGTTCACATTTCATCTAAACTGCTTGATCTTAGTGTGTATATTTGCAGGAATATCTTCTACTGATTATCTACCACTTCTAGTGCAAAAGTTTGTAAATAGTTGAGTTATGTAATTTTTGACGTTCTAGGAATTGGGTAGATAGTATCTTTTGTATAGGACTAGGTTTTATTTTTTTGGGTCCCTACGAGTTTTAAGCTAACTCAAAGGAGATTTTGTCTCATATTTCCAAAGGCGGAGATTGAAGCACCTTATACCTTTGACTTGCTTAAGTCTACATTGTATAAGTGCTCAACTAATTTGGAAATATTGACAAAATTGGTAGTCCATCCTAGAAACCAAAAAGCCTCAGAACCTAACTCTCTAATCCTCTTCAAAGATCAATGATGGTGCAAAATGAATCACACAACACACAATTATAAGTGCATACATGTGTTAATATTGCCTTAAATTGAGTGTGTGTTTAATTCCCCTTTAATTGGTGCTTTAATAATTTTTTGGGAATTTTTAAATATTTTTTAAACTTTTTAAAACATTTTTTAAACATATTTGAATAAATGTTTTTATTAATAAAATTGGTTTATAAAATTTTTGGGGTTTATATACTATTTTGGAAACTTCATTTTTCACTGAAATGTTTGGTTGGGTACGATCTCAAAGCGCTAGAGACTTCAGGGTGATGTTTTGTAATTAGTTTGACGTGCGTGTGAGAGCCTCTTACCAGCCAACACTTGTCATCCTTTTGGTGCGTTAGTTTGTGTTTGTTATGTGAGAGGTTAGCCAGTTTCATTGGTGATCGTTGGATCTTTCCTTATCAAGGGTCTGCATGTGTTCTTAGTTAATCCCAGTGCAAACCTTTTGAACCAATCAGAACCATCTTAATCCACCGCTGTTTTATAACCTTTGGATCAGGTCAAACATTGCAAGACTTCATCACAGCCATTGATTTACCTCGATCATCCAGAACCTTCCCCAGGCACTATATATACCCTTCATTTCTCTGCCTTAGAGAAGTTTTGGGCATTCGTCTTTGTGAGAAAAAAAAATAAGAGAGAAGACAGAAGTGAGAAAGAAAAGAGAAAAGAAAAGAGAGAAGAGAGAGAAAGAAAAACCTGTTAGCCAAACCCTAACCCTAACCCTAAACAGTTCACCTTCTCTGAAACAAACCTTCGCATATTCAAATCCAAACACAACCTGAGTGTTTGAGAGTTTGTGAGAGAGAGTGGTTTGTTCTTGTGTTGCTGTAACCTCATGATCTTTAGATCTTGTACACAACTTAAACATTTGTGTGAAGATCTAGTTTATTTTTCATAGAAACGTTAGATCTACATACTATATGTTACATTTTCACTAGATCTGCATTTTTTATACTTGATTTAAGAAAATCTTACTGATTTGGTTTTTAAAATGTTTTCTGGTTTCTTTTCTTACGAAACTTGATTCTGACCTAGTTGGATTCACACTTGGAGGGTTTTCAATCTCATAAATGTTTTCAAAAGAGATTGATTAAGGTCTTGTCCGATTTTTGAAGCAAGATCTCCGTGGAATCTGGGTTATCTTTAAAGGTCAAAAGGATTTGAGTTCTGTGAGAAAGAAATAAATTAAAATCACTGCATATAGACTGTATATGTAATTTTTATAGGACTGTTTGTAAATCTAAGTGTGTGTGAGTTCATGCATGTGTATAGGAATCACTTCACAACACTTAACACACTACTACACTGGAAGTGTTGTGTTTAAGATCTGAAATCATTGAGTCGACATAAAGAAGCTAAAGCAAAGGAAGTTAGCAAACTGGAGAACATCATCAACAAATCAGATCTATCAGAAGTTAGAAGGAACCAAGGGGGTATATTCCTAAACTTAGAATAGGTTGATTTGTGTGCTTGCATGTTGTATTGTTTGTAACTGATTTTTGTTATTAGTGGACTTTTGTTTTTGTGACTTGGAAGTCACCGTGGATGTTTCCTCTGTTGGGAGAGGTTTTACCACGTTAAAATTGTTGTGTTGATTATCTTCATCTACTCACCTCATTCTCTAAGTGTGCTGAATTTTTGAAACTGCCTTAGTTTTAAAAACTGATTACACAATCTTAATTACTCTCGTACATAAGTTTCTTTGTAAACACATCTTGTTTTTAATTTTTATTTTCAAAAGAAAAGGGTTTCTCCAACAAACATTCGGAGTTGCTTATACAGTTTAACCTTGTGTTAAACGGCATTAGCGACGTTTTTCAATTGGTATCAGAGCCCTGTTAACTTTTTATTTCAAAGATCTTGTGTTTCTGAAATCATTTTCTGAAAAACCTAACTATGGACGAGAAGAATGAAAGGTTTGGTAATCTGTCCAAACCTCCACTCTTTGATGGAAACAACTTTGCTTACTGGAAAGTAAGAATGGTTGCCTTCATCCAAGGGACTTTAGGAGATGATGTCTGGGACATTATCGAAAATGGATACACTTATCCTACAAAACCAGCCACTGAAGGAAGTGATGAGAGGGTAAAGAAAATCTTAAATGAATTTACCCAAGAAGAGAAAACCATTTCTCGAAATAACAATAAAGGCAAGAATGCCATTTTTATGTCCATTAATGAGTATGAGTTCAAGAGAATCTCATCTTGTGCCACTTCTAAGGAAGATTGGGACACATTAATCACTGCCCATGAAGGAGACTCAAGAGTTAAAGCTGCTAAAACTCAAATGCTTATCCAGCAGTACAACTCTTTAATCATGTCTGACTCTGAATCTTTTGATGATTTTTACATGAACTTAACTGATATAGTTACTAAGTTTCATGCTAATGGTATAACTTATGATAGGAATGAAATTGTCTCTAAAATTCTAAGGTCATTACCACAAAAGTTTGACAGTAAGAGGTATGCTATTGAGGAAATGAATGATCAAAACCTTACCCCTGAGTTACTCAGTAGCAAACTTAGGACCATGGAAATGGAATTAGACTTTAAGAAACAATTGAATCATTCTCAAAGGAAACAACCTAACTCTAACTTGAGTTTTGCCTCTAAGATACCCAAACTTGAGTCCAATTTGACCAACTCTGACTCTGATGAGGAATGTGATATAGACAAACTAGATAATCAGATTGCCTTAATGTCTAAACAATTTAAGAAAATTGTCAAATTTCGAAACAAACAGGCTACTAAACTAGGCAAGCCTAATTATCCTACTCTGTCTAATCCCAAACCTCATGACAGAGGACTTGCCAAACATCCTAAGGACAATAATTCCAGACCCACTAGAGACCTTAAAAAGATTAAATATTTTAGATGTGGGAAACTAGGTCACATTGCACACGACTGCAGAGTTAATCTGAATAAAGTCAACACACACAATAGAGCCAATGTCTGTAAAACTTGGAATGATTCAAGTGACTCTGATGAAGAGGAACTTGAGTCATCTAATGTACTTGACCCTTGCATGTCTTTTTATGCTAAGATCATTTACAATGATGATACTCATGTGTGTGATAATGATGCTCCTACTTCTGCTTGTGTGAATACTGCTTTGATTGGCCTAGATGCTTTATTGTCTGAAAATGTTGCTAGTTCTAGTTCCGTGTGTGTGAGTCAAAGTGATCTCGATAATGACGATGCAAATGGGTGCGTGAGTACTAAAACTGAATCGTTAGGGGTCACTACACACACTTCACTTAGCGACTCAGACACAGATGACCTCCCAGATATCCATACCTTATATGCTAAAACTCTTAAAAAAGGCACTAGATTGGAGAAGACTGTTAGAGACCTGACTAAGAAATTAGATGATCTAAGTCTTATTGTAAAGTTGAATGCTGAAGAGTACACTAACCAGTGTCTGACTCATCAATCTGAAATTGAAACTTTTGATCAAAAATTAAAAGAGTTGACTAAAACTAATGAAATCCTGGAAATGAAATATAAGGGAACATTATTAGAATTGGAGGAAGCAAAAACGAAGACAGCTACTGTTTTCAAAAAGTTTTCTAAGTTTGAAAACAATTCAAATTGCTTTACTGACTTTGTTGTTGACTCCAAGACCAATTCTGATGATAGAACCGGTATTGGATTTTGCCCTAAGAACAAACCACAAACTACTAAACTTGAACCTATTAAGTTTGTGTCTGGGGGCAAAAGACCAATTGAAACATGTCCAGACTTTCATTTGATTAAAAATGAATTTGATCAAAAGCAACAACAGAAAGACATTGGAGAGTCTAGTACTTCTAAGGCTGACACTGCACTTAAGACTAAATACGTATGTCCTTTGATCAGAAAGGCTGATTCTACCTATAAGACCATACCTCCTAGGAAGAACACTTCTGAACAAAATGCTGTCAAACCTATCTTTAGAAGTTTTCCTAAGGAAATTCATCGCTCAAGCAATCAATATTTCTCCTACTGTGACATTTATGGTCATTCCTTTGAAGGTTGTTATGCTAGGCGTCTAAATACCCCTGTTTACAACACTTCTGTCTACAAGAACTTTAACTATTCTAGGCAAAGTCGTAACAATTATGTCCTTCCAAGACAACCTGATAAGAACTCTAACTACAGAAATAGAAAGACCAAAACTAAGAGTTCATTTAAAAGAAAGGCTCCCAGAAACTTTCCTAAACCAAAAGCTTAACTTTTTCACAACAATCAGTTTGCTGCTCCAAATGTTTTTCGACAAAAAACTGTGTCTCGAAAATTTTATCAAATGAGGGCAAACTTGCGCAAAATTAAAACTAGAGATATTTGGGTTAGAAAAGAGGATATTTTACCCCAAATGAAGTGTAACATTGTCATCACTGCTTTAAAAGATGAACACACTTCATCTGGTTGGTATTTAGATTCAGGATGCTCCAAACATATGACAGGAGATTAAACCAAACTTTTAAACAAAACCAGATTTGCTGGTGGGAATGTAGTTTTTGATGATGGTGTTTCATCTCAGATCATAGGTAAAGGAACCCTAAAAGAAGATGGAATGCCTGTTCTCGAAAATGTTCTGTTAGTTAAAGGCCTTAAAGCCAACCTCCTAAGTATATCACAATTTTTTGACTTTGACCATACTGTCACCTTTTCAAAGAACAATTGTAAAATTCTAAATGATAAAGGTGAATGCATTATTACAGGATTTAGAACACCTGACAATTGTTATACTGTCAAGACTAGTTCTGAAACCTTTAACATTGTCAGAATGGATTACAATGAAATCTGGCATAATCGTATGGGTCACTTAAGTTATGATATCCTTGGTAGATTGTCTAGTCAAGAGATTGTTAGAGGTATTCCTAAAATTAAACCTATTTCCAGTGTTGTCTGTGGTCATTGCCAGGAAGGAAAAATAGTTAAGACTTCGCATAAAAAGGTTAAAGACATCCTCACCTCTAGACCTTTAGATCTCATCCATATGGACCTTATTGGTCCCTCTAGAACTGTTAGTCTTTGTGGACACAGTTATATCCTTGTCATGGTTGATGATTTCACACGATTCACTTGGGTTGCCTTCTTAAAACATAAATCTGACATGTTTCAAAATTTCTTGAAAATTCTTCTAAGAATTGAAAATGAGAAGGACACACAAGTCAATCGCATTCATAGTGATAGAGGGGGAGAGTTCATAGACACAGGAATAGTTGAATATTATGACTACAACGGTTACAAACATGAATTTAGTGCACCTAAAACTCCTCAGCAGAATGGCATTGCTGAAAGGAAAAACCGAACTCTTCAAGAGATGGCACGTGTCATGTTGCATGCCAAATCCCTACCTAAATACTTTTGGGTAGAATCCATTAGAACTGCCTGTCACATCACTAATAGGGTCTATCTTAGGAAAAACTCTAAACAAATCCCTTATGAGTTGTGGTACGGTAAGAAGCCTAATCTGAAATACCTAAGAACCTTTGGAAGTCAGTGTTATGTCTATAAAGATAGAGAACATCTGTCTAAATTCGAAACTCGTGGTGATAAATCCATCTTCTTAGGATACTCTCCAAACAGTCGTGCTTATCGTATATACAATATTCGTACTAAGGCTCTTATGGAATCGATAAATGTAATTGTAAGTGACACTATTGTCGAAAATAAGATATCTGAATCACCTATTGTGGTTGAATCTGAAAATGATTTCAAAACTGATTCACCAGAAATAAATGACTCATTACCTATTGAGAGTCCAGAAGTAACTGGCTGGGTATCTAAAGATCATCCCATTGACAACGTGGTCGGTAATCCTAATGAGCCAGTTCGTACTAGATCCCAGTTAAGAAATTATGCTAATTACGCATGTTTCGTCTCCCTTGTGGAACAGAAAAAAGTTAATGAAGCATTGAATGACACACACTGGATTTCTGCTATGCAGGAAGAACTTTTACAATTTGTCATTCACGATGTCTGGTATCTTGTACCTCGGCCTCAAAATAAAAATGTTATTGGAAAACGTTGGATTTTCAAGAACAAATCTGATGAAAATGGGGTAATCCTTAGAAACAAAGCTAGACTAGTTGCTCAAGGCTACTCTCAAATAGAAGGGATAGATTTCAGTGAGACTTTTGCCCCTGTCACTCGTCTTGAATCTGTTCGACTTCTTTTCGCCATAGCGTGTTACTTAAAATTCACACTTTATCAAATGGACGTCAAATCTACTTTCCTAAATGGAATTCTATCCGAAGAAACATATGTAGAACAACACAAAGGGTTCATTGATCCTAAATACCCTAACCACGTATTTCGTCTGAAAAAGGCTTTGTATGGCTTAAAACAAGCTCCTAGAGCTTGGTATGAACGCCTTTCCAACTTTTTGTTGGATAAGGGTTTTAAGAGAGGAGGAAATGACCAGACTCTCTTTGTCAAACATTTTGACAAAAACATTATTATAGCCCAAGTCTATGTAGACGACATCATTTTCGGGTCAACTTCAAACTCTGAAGTTAAATCCTTTTCTGCTAGTATGCATAAGGAATTCCACATGTCCCTTATGGGGGAGCTACAACTTTTCTTAGGATTTCAAGTGAAACAGAATTCTGATGGTCTTTTTGTATCTCAAACCAAGTATGCCTTAGACCTTGTTAAGAAATTTGGCTTAGATAATGCTAAAGTCGCCAAAACGCCTATGAGTACTACTGTTAAATTATGTAAAGATGAAACTGGAAAGTCAGTTGATTCCACACTTCATCGTAGTATGATTGGTAGCCTACTCTACCTAACTGCCTCACGACTAGACATAATGTATGTTGTATGTCTGTGCGCTCATTACCAGAATAACCCTAAAGAGAGCCATTTATTGAGTGTAAAACGTATAATAAAGTACATAAAAGGCACTCTTAATCTTGGACTTAGGTACACTAAGGATAACAATAGCACCATCGTAGGGTATACTGATGCTGATTGGGCCGGTTGTACTGATGATAGTAAAAGTACATCAGGTGCCTGTTATTATGTCGGCAATAATTTAGTTGGTTGGAGTAGCAAAAAACAGAATTGCACATCTTTATCTACGGCTGAGTCCGAATATATAGTAGCAGGAAGTTGTTGTGCTCAATTGTTATGGATCAAACAGATGTTAAGTGATTATGGGATTAAAGAATAACAATTACAATTGTATTGTGACCATCAAAGCGCCATTAACATATCTAAAAACCCGGTTCAACACTCGCGAACTAAACATATTAAAATAAGGCATCATTTTATTCGCAAACTTGTTGAAACTAAGGAATTAGAAATTCATTACCTGCCTACTGATCTGCAACTTGCAGACATGTTCACTAAACCTTTAGACTATAACAGGTTTCTGTATTTGCGAAATTCTATAGTCATGGTATGCGCTGATTAAACTCTTAAAACCTTAAGTTTTACCCTTTGTCCATTTGAGACAAAATGGGGGAGAAATTTGAGTTTTATGAGTTCCTTTTTGTTCACATTTCATCTAAACTGCTTGATCTTAGTGTGTATATTTGCAGGAATATCTTCTACTGATTATCTACCACTTCTAGTGTAAAAGTTTGTAAATAGTTGAGTTATGTAATTTTTGACTTTCTAGGAATTGGGTAGATAGTATCTTTTGTATAGGACTAGGTTTTATTTTTTTGGGTCCCTACGAGTTTTAAGCTAACTCAAAGGAGATTTTGTCTCATATTTCCAAAGGGGGAGATTGAAGCACCTTATACCTTTGACTTGCTTAAGTCTACATTGTATAAGTGCTCAACTAATTTGGAAATATTGACAAAATTGGTAGTCCATCCTAGAAACCAAAAAGCCTCAGAACCTAACTCTCTAATCCTCTTCAAAGATCAATGATGGTACAAAATGAATCACACAACACACAATTATAAGTGCATACATGTGTTAATATTGCCTTAAATTGAGTGTGTGTTTAATTCCCTTTTAATTGGTGCTTTAATAATTTTTTGGGAATTTTTAAATATTTTTTAAACTTTTTAAAACATTTTTTAAACATATTTGAATAAATGTTTTTATTAATAAAATTGGTTTATAAAATTTGTGGGGTTTATATACTATTTTGGAAACTTCATTTTTCACTGAAATGTTTGGTTGGGTACGATCTCAAAGCGCTAGAGACTTCAGGGTGATGTTTTGTAATTAGTTTGACGTGCGTGTGAGAGCCTCTTACCAGCCAACACTTGTCATCCTTTTGGTGCGTTAGTTTGTGTTTGTTATGTGAGAGGTTAGCCAGTTTCATTGGTGATCATTGGATCTTTCCTTATCAAGGGTCTGCATGTGTTCTTAGTTAATCCCAGTGCAAACCTTTTGAACCAATCAGAACCATCTTAATCCACCGCTGTTTTATAACCTTTGGATCAGGTCAAACATTGCAAGACTTCATCACAGCCATTGATTTACCTCGATCATCCAGAACCTTCCCCAGGCACTATATATACCCTTCATTTCTCTGCCTTAGAGAAGTTTTGGGCATTCGTCTTTGTGAGAAAAAAAAAATAAGAGAGAAGACAGAAGTGAGAAAGAAAAGAGAAAAGAAAAGAGAGAAGAGAGAGAAAGAAAAACCTGTTAGCCAAACCCTAACCCTAACCCTAAACAGTTCACCTTCTCTGAAACAAACCTTCGCATATTCAAATCCAAACACAACCTGAGTGTTTGAGAGTTTGTGAGAGAGAGTGGTTTGTTCTTGTGTTGCTGTAACCTCATGATCTTTAGATCTTGTACACAACTTAAACATTTGTGTGAAGATCTAGTTTATTTTTCATAGAAACGTTAGATCTACATACTATATGTTACATTTTCACTAGATCTGCATTTTTTATACTTGATTTAAGAAAATCTTACTGATTTGGTTTTTAAAATGTTTTCTGGTTTCTTTTCTTACGAAACTTGATTCTGACCTAGTTGGATTCACACTTGGAGGGTTTTCAATCTCATAAATGTTTTCAAAAGAGATTGATTAAGGTCTTGTCCGATTTTTGAAGCAAGATCTCCGTGGAATCTGGGTTATCTTTAAAGGTCAAAAGGATTTGAGTTCTGTGAGAAAGAAATAAATTAAAATCACTGCATATAGACTGTATATGTAATTTTTATAGGACTGTTTGTAAATCTAAGTGTGTGTGAGTTCATGCATGTGTATAGGAATCACTTCACAACACTTAACACACTACTACACTGGAAGTGTTGTGTTTAAGATCTGAAATCATTGAGTCGACATAAAGAAGCTAAAGCAAAGGAAGTTAGCAAACTGGAGAACATCATCAACAAATCAGATCTATCAGAAGTTAGAAGGAACCAAGGGGGTATATTCCTAAACTTAGAATAGGTTGATTTGTGTGCTTGCATGTTGTATTGTTTGTAACTGATTTTTGTTATTAGTGGACTTTTGTTTTTGTGACTTGGAAGTCACCGTGGATGTTTCCTCTGTTGGGAGAGGTTTTACCACGTTAAAATTGTTGTGTTGATTATCTTCATCTACTCACCTCATTCTCTAAGTGTGCTGAATTTTTGAAACTGCCTTAGTTTTAAAAACTGATTACACAATCTTAATTACTCTCGTACATAAGTTTCTTTGTAAACACATCTTGTTTTTAATTTTTATTTTCAAAAGAAAAGGGTTTCTCCAACAAACATTCGGAGTTGCTTATACAGTTTAACCTTGTGTTAAACGGCATTAGCGACGTTTTTCAATTGGTATCAGAGCCCTGTTAACTTTTTATTTCAAAGATCTTGTGTTTCTGAAATCGTTTTCTGAAAAACCTAACTATGGACGAGAAGAATGAAAGGTTTGGTAATCTGTCCAAACCTCCACTCTTTGATGGAAACAACTTTGCTTACTGGAAAGTAAGAATGGTTGCCTTCATCCAAGGGACTTTAGGAGATGATGTCTGGGACATTATCGAAAATGGATACACTTATCCTACAAAACCAGCCACTGAAGGAAGTGATGAGAGGGTAAAGAAAATCTTAAATGAATTTACCCAAGAAGAGAAAACCATTTCTCGAAATAACAATAAAGGCAAGAATGCCATTTTTATGTCCATTAATGAGTATGAGTTCAAGAGAATCTCATCTTGTGCCACTTCTAAGGAAGATTGGGACACATTAATCACTGCCCATGAAGGAGACTCAAGAGTTAAAGCTGCTAAAACTCAAATGCTTATCCAGCAGTATAACTCTTTAATCATGTCTGACTCTGAATCTTTTGATGATTTTTACATGAACTTAACTGATATAGTTACTAAGTTTCATGCTAATGGTATAACTTATGATAGGAATGAAATTGTCTCTAAAATTCTAAGGTCATTACCACAAAAGTTTGACAGTAAGAGGTATGCTATTGAGGAAATGAATGATCAAAACCTTACCCCTGAGTTACTCAGTAGCAAACTTAGGACCATGGAAATGGAATTAGACTTTAAGAAACAATTGAATCATTCTCAAAGGAAACAACCTAACTCTAACTTGAGTTTTGCCTCTAAGATACCCAAACTTGAGTCCAATTTGACCAACTCTGACTCTGATGAGGAATGTGATATAGACAAACTAGATAATCAGATTGCCTTAATGTCTAAACAATTTAAGAAAATTGTCAAATTTCGAAACAAACAGGCTACTAAACTAGGCAAGCCTAATTATCCTACTCTGTCTAATCCCAAACCTCATGACAGAGGACTTGCCAAACATCCTAAGGACAATAATTCCAGACCCACTAGAGACCTTAAAAAGATTAAATATTTTAGATGTGGGAAACTAGGTCACATTGCACACGACTGCAGAGTTAATCTGAATAAAGTCAACACACACAATAGAGCCAATGTCTGTAAAACTTGGAATGATTCAAGTGACTCTGATGAAGGGGAACTTGAGTCATCTAATGTACTTGACCCTTGCATGTCTTTTTATGCTAAGATCATTTACAATGATGATACTCATGTGTGTGATAATGATGCTCCTACTTCTGCTTGTGTGAATACTGCTTTGATTGGCCTAGATGCTTTATTGTCTGAAAATGTTGCTAGTTCTAGTTCCGTGTGTGTGAGTCAAAGTGATCTCGATAATGACGATGCAAATGGGTGCGTGAGTACTAAAACTGAATCGTTAGGGGTCACTACACACACTTCACTTAGCGACTCAGACACAGATGACCTCCCAGATATCCATACCTTATATGCTAAAACTCTTAAAAAAGGCACTAGATTGGAGAAGACTGTTAGAGACCTGACTAAGAAATTAGATGATCTAAGTCTTATTGTAAAGTTGAATGCTGAAGAGTACACTAACCAGTGTCTGACTCATCAATCTGAAATTGAAACTTTTGATCAAAAATTAAAAGAGTTGACTAAAACTAATGAAATCCTGGAAATGAAATATAAGGGAACATTATTAGAATTGGAGGAAGCAAAAACGAAGACAGCTACTGTTTTCAAAAAGTTTTCTAAGTTTGAAAACAATTCAAATTGCTTTACTGACTTTGTTGTTGACTCCAAGACCAATTCTGATGATAGAACCGGTATTGGATTTTGCCCTAAGAACAAACCACAAACTACTAAACTTGAACCTATTAAGTTTGTGTCTGGGGGCAAAAGACCAATTGAAACATGTCCAGACTTTCATTTGATTAAAAATGAATTTGATCAAAAGCAACAACAGAAAGACATTGGAGAGTCTAGTACTTCTAAGGCTGACACTGCACTTAAGACTAAATACGTATGTCCTTTGATCAGAAAGGCTGATTCTACCTATAAGACCATACCTCCTAGGAAGAACACTTCTGAACAAAATGCTGTCAAACCTATCTTTAGAAGTTTTCCTAAGGAAATTCATCGCTCAAGCAATCAATATTTCTCCTACTGTGACATTTATGGTCATTCCTTTGAAGGTTGTTATGCTAGGCGTCTAAATACCCCTGTTTACAACACTTCTGTCTACAAGAACTTTAACTATTCTAGGCAAAGTCGTAACAATTATGTCCTTCCAAGACAACCTGATAAGAACTCTAACTACAGAAATAGAAAGACCAAAACTAAGAGTTCATTTAAAAGAAAGGCTCCCAGAAACTTTCCTAAACCAAAAGCTTAACTTTTTCACAACAATCAGTTTGCTGCTCCAAATGTTTTTCGACAAAAAACTGTGTCTCGAAAATTTTATCAAATGAGGGCAAACTTGCGCAAAATTAAAACTAGAGATATTTGGGTTAGAAAAGAGGATCTTTTACCCCAAATGAAGTGTAACATTGTCATCACTGCTTTAAAAGATGAACACACTTCATCTGGTTGGTATTTAGATTCAGGATGCTCCAAACATATGACAGGAGATTAAACCAAACTTTTAAACAAAACCAGATTTGCTGGTGGGAATGTAGTTTTTGATGATGGTGTTTCATCTCAGATCATAGGTAAAGGAACCCTAAAAGAAGATGGAATGCCTGTTCTCGAAAATGTTCTGTTAGTTAAAGGCCTTAAAGCCAACCTCCTAAGTATATCACAATTTTTTGACTTTGACCATACTGTCACCTTTTCAAAGAACAATTGTAAAATTCTAAATGATAAAGGTGAATGCATTATTACAGGATTTAGAACACCTGACAATTGTTATACTGTCAAGACTAGTTCTGAAACCTTTAACATTGTCAGAATGGATTACAATGAAATCTGGCATAATCGTATGGGTCACTTAAGTTATGATATCCTTGGTAGATTGTCTAGTCAAGAGATTGTTAGAGGTATTCCTAAAATTAAACCTATTTCCAGTGTTGTCTGTGGTCATTGCCAGGAAGGAAAAATAGTTAAGACTTCGCATAAAAAGGTTAAAGACATCCTCACCTCTAGACCTTTAGATCTCATCCATATGGACCTTATTGGTCCCTCTAGAACTGTTAGTCTTTGTGGACACAGTTATATCCTTGTCATGGTTGATGATTTCACACGATTCACTTGGGTTGCCTTCTTAAAACATAAATCTGACATGTTTCAAAATTTCTTGAAAATTCTTCTAAGAATTGAAAATGAGAAGGACACACAAGTCAATCGCATTCATAGTGATAGAGGGGGAGAGTTCATAGACACAGGAATAGTTGAATATTATGACTACAACGGTTACAAACATGAATTTAGTGCACCTAAAACTCCTCAGCAGAATGGCATTGCTGAAAGGAAAAACCGAACTCTTCAAGAGATGGCACGTGTCATGTTGCATGCCAAATCCCTACCTAAATACTTTTGGGTAGAATCCATTAGAACTGCCTGTCACATCACTAATAGGGTCTATCTTAGGAAAAACTCTAAACAAATCCCTTATGAGTTGTGGTACGGTAAGAAGCCTAATCTGAAATACCTAAGAACCTTTGGAAGTCAGTGTTATGTCTATAAAGATAGAGAACATCTGTCTAAATTCGAAACTCGTGGTGATAAATCCATCTTCTTAGGATACTCTCCAAACAGTCGTGCTTATCGTATATACAATATTCGTACTAAGGCTCTTATGGAATCGATAAATGTAATTGTAAGTGACACTATTGTCGAAAATAAGATATCTGAATCACCTATTGTGGTTGAATCTGAAAATGATTTCAAAACTGATTCACCAGAAATAAATGACTCATTACCTATTGAGAGTCCAGAAGTAACTGGCTGGGTATCTAAAGATCATCCCATTGACAACGTGGTCAGTAATCCTAATGAGCCAGTTCATACTAGATCCCAGTTAAGAAATTATGCTAATTACGCATGTTTCGTCTCCCTTGTGGAACAGAAAAAGTTAATGAAGCATTGAATGACACACACTGGATTTCTGCTATGCAGGAAGAACTTTTACAATTTGTCATTCACGATGTCTGGTATCTTGTACCTCGGCCTCAAAATAAAAATGTTATTGGAAAACGTTGGATTTTCAAGAACAAATCTGATGAAAATGGGGTAATCCTTAGAAACAAAGCTAGACTAGTTGCTCAAGGCTACTCTCAAATAGAAGGGATAGATTTCAGTGAGACTTTTGCCCCTGTCACTCGTCTTGAATCTGTTCGACTTCTTTTCGCCATAGCGTGTTACTTAAAATTCACACTTTATCAAATGGACGTCAAATCTACTTTCCTAAATGGAATTCTATCCGAAGAAACATATGTAGAACAACACAAAGGGTTCATTGATCCTAAATACCCTAACCACGTATTTCGTCTGAAAAAGGCTTTGTATGGCTTAAAACAAGCTCATAGAGCTTGGTATGAACGCCTTTCCAACTTTTTGTTGGATAAGGGTTTTAAGAGAGGAGGAAATGACCAGACTCTCTTTGTCAAACATTTTGACAAAAACATTATTATAGCCCAAGTCTATGTAGACGACATCATTTTCGGGTCAACTTCAAACTCTGAAGTTAAATCCTTTTCTGCTAGTATGCATAAGGAATTCCACATGTCCCTTATGGGGGAGCTACAACTTTTCTTAGGATTTCAAGTGAAACAGAATTCTGATGGTCTTTTTGTATCTCAAACCAAGTATGCCTTAGACCTTGTTAAGAAATTTGGCTTAGATAATGCTAAAGTCGCCAAAACGCCTATGAGTACTACTGTTAAATTATGTAAAGATGAAACTGGAAAGTCAGTTGATTCCACACTTCATCGTAGTATGATTGGTAGCCTACTCTACCTAACTGCCTCACGACTAGACATAATGTATGTTGTATGTCTGTGCGCTCATTACCAGAATAACCCTAAAGAGAGCCATTTATTGAGTGTAAAACGTATAATAAAGTACATAAAAGGCACTCTTAATCTTGGACTTAGGTACACTAAGGATAACAATAGCACCATCGTAGGGTATACTGATGCTGATTGGGCCGGTTGTACTGATGATAGTAAAAGTACATCAGGTGCCTGTTATTATGTCGGCAATAATTTAGTTGGTTGGAGTAGCAAAAAACAGAATTGCACATCTTTATCTACGGCTGAGTCCGAATATATAGTAGCAGGAAGTTGTTGTGCTCAATTGTTATGGATCAAACAGATGTTAAGTGATTATGGGATTAAAGAATAACAATTACAATTGTATTGTGACCATCAAAGCGCCATTAACATATCTAAAAACCCGGTTCAACACTCGCGAACTAAACATATTAAAATAAGGCATCATTTTATTCGCAAACTTGTTGAAACTAAGGAATTAGAAATTCATTACCTGCCTACTGATCTGCAACTTGCAGACATGTTCACTAAACCTTTAGACTATAACAGGTTTCTGTATTTGCGAAATTCTATAGTCATGGTATGCGCTGATTAAACTCTTAAAACCTTAAGTTTTACCCTTTGTCCATTTGAGACAAAATGGGGGAGAAATTTGAGTTTTATGAGTTCCTTTTTGTTCACATTTCATCTAAACTGCTTGATCTTAGTGTGTATATTTGCAGGAATATCTTCTACTGATTATCTACCACTTCTAGTGTAAAAGTTTGTAAATAGTTGAGTTATGTAATTTTTGACTTTCTAGGAATTGGGTAGATAGTATCTTTTGTATAGGACTAGGTTTTATTTTTTTGGGTCCCTACGAGTTTTAAGCTAACTCAAAGGAGATTTTGTCTCATATTTCCAAAGGGGGAGATTGAAGCACCTTATACCTTTGACTTGCTTAAGTCTACATTGTATAAGTGCTCAACTAATTTGGAAATATTGACAAAATTGGTAGTCCATCCTAGAAACCAAAAAGCCTCAGAACCTAACTCTCTAATCCTCTTCAAAGATCAATGATGGTACAAAATGAATCACACAACACACAATTATAAGTGCATACATGTGTTAATATTGCCTTAAATTGAGTGTGTGTTTAATTCCCCTTTAATTGGTGCTTTAATAATTTTTTGGGAATTTTTAAATATTTTTTAAACTTTTTAAAACATTTTTTAAACATATTTGAATAAATGTTTTTATTAATAAAATTGGTTTATAAAATTTGTGGGGTTTATATACTATTTTGGAAACTTCATTTTTCACTGAAATGTTTGGTTGGGTACGATCTCAAAGCGCTAGAGACTTCAGGGTGATGTTTTGTAATTAGTTTGACGTGCGTGTGAGAGCCTCTTACCAGCCAACACTTGTCATCCTTTTGGTGACTTAGTTTGTGTTTGTTATGTGAGAGGTTAGCCAGTTTCATTGGTGATCGTTGGATCTTTCCTTATCAAGGGTCTGCATGTGTTCTTAGTTAATCCCAGTGCAAACCTTTTGAACCAATCAGAACCATCTTAATCCACCGCTGTTTTATAACCTTTGGATCAGGTCAAACATTGCAAGACTTCATCACAGCCATTGATTTACCTCGATCATCCAGAACCTTCCCCAGGCACTATATATACCCTTCATTTCTCTGCCTTAGAGAAGTTTTGGGCATTCGTCTTTGTGAGAAAAAAAAAATAAGAGAGAAGACAGAAGTGAGAAAGAAAAGAGAAAAGAAAAGAGAGAAGAGAGAGAAAGAAAAACCTGTTAGCCAAACCCTAACCCTAACCCTAAACAGTTCACCTTCTCTGAAACAAACCTTCGCATATTCAAATCCAAACACAACCTGAGTGTTTGAGAGTTTGTGAGAGAGAGTGGTTTGTTCTTGTGTTGCTGTAACCTCATGATCTTTAGATCTTGTACACAACTTAAACATTTGTGTGAAGATCTAGTTTATTTTTCATAGAAACGTTAGATCTACATACTATATGTTACATTTTCACTAGATCTGCATTTTTTATACTTGATTTAAGAAAATCTTACTGATTTGGTTTTTAAAATGTTTTCTGGTTTCTTTTCTTACGAAACTTGATTCTGACCTAGTTGGATTCACACTTGGAGGGTTTTCAATCTCATAAATGTTTTCAAAAGAGATTGATTAAGGTCTTGTCCGATTTTTGAAGCAAGATCTCCGTGGAATCTGGGTTATCTTTAAAGGTCAAAAGGATTTGAGTTCTGTGAGAAAGAAATAAATTAAAATCACTGCATATAGACTGTATATGTAATTTTTATAGGACTGTTTGTAAATCTAAGTGTGTGTGAGTTCATGCATGTGTATAGGAATCACTTCACAACACTTAACACACTACTACACTGGAAGTGTTGTGTTTAAGATCTGAAATCATTGAGTCGACATAAAGAAGCTAAAGCAAAGGAAGTTAGCAAACTGGAGAACATCATCAACAAATCAGATCTATCAGAAGTTAGAAGGAACCAAGGGGGTATATTCCTAAACTTAGAATAGGTTGATTTGTGTGCTTGCATGTTGTATTGTTTGTAACTGATTTTTGTTATTAGTGGACTTTTGTTTTTGTGACTTGGAAGTCACCGTGGATGTTTCCTCTGTTGGGAGAGGTTTTACCACGTTAAAATTGTTGTGTTGATTATCTTCATCTACTCACCTCATTCTCTAAGTGTGCTGAATTTTTGAAACTGCCTTAGTTTTAAAAACTGATTACACAATCTTAATTACTCTCGTACATAAGTTTCTTTGTAAACACATCTTGTTTTTAATTTTTATTTTCAAAAGAAAAGGGTTTCTCCAACAAACATTCGGAGTTGCTTATACAGTTTAACCTTGTGTTAAACGGCATTAGCGACGTTTTTCAATTGGTATCAGAGCCCTGTTAACTTTTTATTTCAAAGATCTTGTGTTTCTGAAATCGTTTTCTGAAAAACCTAACTATGGACGAGAAGAATGAAAGGTTTGGTAATCTGTCCAAACCTCCACTCTTTGATGGAAACAACTTTGCTTACTGGAAAGTAAGAATGGTTGCCTTCATCCAAGGGACTTTAGGAGATGATGTCTGGGACATTATCGAAAATGGATACACTTATCCTACAAAACCAGCCACTGAAGGAAGTGATGAGAGGGTAAAGAAAATCTTAAATGAATTTACCCAAGAAGAGAAAACCATTTCTCGAAATAACAATAAAGGCAAGAATGCCATTTTTATGTCCATTAATGAGTATGAGTTCAAGAGAATCTCATCTTGTGCCACTTCTAAGGAAGATTGGGACACATTAATCACTGCCCATGAAGGAGACTCAAGAGTTAAAGCTGCTAAAACTCAAATGCTTATCCAGCAGTACAACTCTTTAATCATGTCTGACTCTGAATCTTTTGATGATTTTTACATGAACTTAACTGATATAGTTACTAAGTTTCATGCTAATGGTATAACTTATGATAGGAATGAAATTGTCTCTAAAATTCTAAGGTCATTACCACAAAAGTTTGACAGTAAGAGGTATGCTATTGAGGAAATGAATGATCAAAACCTTACCCCTGAGTTAATCAGTAGCAAACTTAGGACCATGGAAATGGAATTAGACTTTAAGAAACAATTGAATCATTCTCAAAGGAAACAACCTAACTCTAACTTGAGTTTTGCCTCTAAGATACCCAAACTTGAGTCCAATTTGACCAACTCTGACTCTGATGAGGAATGTGATATAGACAAACTAGATAATCAGATTGCCTTAATGTCTAAACAATTTAAGAAAATTGTCAAATTTCGAAACAAACAGGCTACTAAACTAGGCAAGCCTAATTATCCTACTCTGTCTAATCCCAAACCTCATGACAGAGGACTTGCCAAACATCCTAAGGACAATAATTCCAGACCCACTAGAGACCTTAAAAAGATTAAATATTTTAGATGTGGGAAACTAGGTCACATTGCACACGACTGCAGAGTTAATCTGAATAAAGTCAACACACACAATAGAGCCAATGTCTGTAAAACTTGGAATGATTCAAGTGACTCTGATGAAGAGGAACTTGAGTCATCTAATGTACTTGACCCTTGCATGTCTTTTTATGCTAAGATCATTTACAATGATGATACTCATGTGTGTGATAATGATGCTCCTACTTCTGCTTGTGTGAATACTGCTTTGATTGGCCTAGATGCTTTATTGTCTGAAAATGTTGCTAGTTCTAGTTCCGTGTGTGTGAGTCAAAGTGATCTCGATAATGACGATGCAAATGGGTGCGTGAGTACTAAAACTGAATCGTTAGGGGTCACTACACACACTTCACTTAGCGACTCAGACACAGATGACCTCCCAGATATCCATACCTTATATGCTAAAACTCTTAAAAAAGGCACTAGATTGGAGAAGACTGTTAGAGACCTGACTAAGAAATTAGATGATCTAAGTCTTATTGTAAAGTTGAATGCTGAAGAGTACACTAACCAGTGTCTGACTCATCAATCTGAAATTGAAACTTTTGATCAAAAATTAAAAGAGTTGACTAAAACTAATGAAATCCTGGAAATGAAATATAAGGGAACATTATTAGAATTGGAGGAAGCAAAAACGAAGACAGCTACTGTTTTCAAAAAGTTTTCTAAGTTTGAAAACAATTCAAATTGCTTTACTGACTTTGTTGTTGACTCCAAGACCAATTCTGATGATAGAACCGGTATTGGATTTTGCCCTAAGAACAAACCACAAACTACTAAACTTGAACCTATTAAGTTTGTGTCTGGGGGAAAAAGACCAATTGAAACATGTCCAGACTTTCATTTGATTAAAAATGAATTTGATCAAAAGCAACAACAGAAAGACATTGGAGAGTCTAGTACTTCTAAGGCTGACACTGCACTTAAGACTAAATACGTATGTCCTTTGATCAGAAAGGCTGATTCTACCTATAAGACCATACCTCCTAGGAAGAACACTTCTGAACAAAATGCTGTCAAACCTATCTTTAGAAGTTTTCCTAAGGAAATTCATCGCTCAAGCAATCAATATTTCTCCTACTGTGACATTTATGGTCATTCCTTTGAAGGTTGTTATGCTAGGCGTCTAAATACCCCTGTTTACAACACTTCTGTCTACAAGAACTTTAACTATTCTAGGCAAAGTCGTAACAATTATGTCCTTCCAAGACAAACTGATAAGAAATCTCATACATAAGTTTCTTTGTAAACACATCTTGTTTTTAATTTTTATTTTCAAAAGAAAAGGGTTTCTCCAACAAACATTCGGAGTTGCTTATACAGTTTAACCTTGTGTTAAGCGGCATTAGCGACGTTCTTCATTCAATGCATTCCAAAATCTCAATGGATTATTATTATTAATTTTCCCACTTAATGTGGAGGTCAGAGAGTGAAGGGACCAACCTCCATTGAATCTTCAAAGCAGTGAATTGGTAAAAAATGCTACAGATTTTACTGGTTTGTTAGAACATATCTGCCATATTCTGCACTACATTGTCCAAACTGATTTAATCAATGGTACCACCTAAATATCTAACTCTTGAGCCCACTTTCGGGATTCCATGAATAGGGTGCTAAACTTCTGACAGTCGATGGTCATTTCAAAGGGCAATTTCAGTCCAAAATCTAGAACCTGACAACTCTATATCTCTTCCTTTAGACCTGATATGAATGGAAATACAAGACCTTGTGAGGAGTGATAGAGCTCGATCGATAAAGAAGGTAGGGTGTAGGAGGAAATATGGACAAACTTTGAGTAGTTTGGGTGAAATATAGGTATGACGGGTGCTTTACCGTGCACAAATTGGGTAGATGGGTCGAGTTTTGGGTCATTTTCTCAGAAGATAGCATTTGTATGGGTTGGAAGTGGGTTGTGAGTGGTCCTGGGTTTTGGATTGGCTGGTGGGGAGATGATACCTTGGTTAATAAGACCCTTGATTACATTCTAGAGGTGGAAACATGATCAGTATTATGGCCAATAGACTGGTGAAAATTGTAGTGGGCATCAGTTTTGAAATTTTTGGAAAGTGGGTTTAGTAATGGATGAGGGTTTAGAGGTTTGATAAGATTTTAGCTTAACAAGGCTTGGTATACTTTAGAGAGGGGAGCATGTATTTCAATGCATTCTCTTTCGACGGGGTTAGGGCGGATGTATGGTGCCCAAGAGATTTCAAGCTGGGATATGTCGCTTGTTAGTTGAGACGGTAGTATTGGTAGGCTTCTCATACTTTCTTAGGGTGAACTGACCGAACACTTTCTTGGGCTTGGTTTTATCCTTAGTAAAACTTTCCTCAATCTCCACACCCGCTTCCCAGAGGGCTCAAAAGTGTGGATAATACTAACCTCCCATGGTTACTCGAATATGGGGCAAGAGATTCTTCTTCAGTGTGCTGATTGGCACTTCTTCGGAGTGCCTGTTGGCCATGGTGGCAACTTTCTCTCTCCACCTTGCTATAAAGCTGTGTATAATTTCTATAGGTTTTTTCTTAAGAAGCTCTAGATCACAGCGTGTAAACTCTAGTTGTTTGTTGTACTTATACTATGACATGAATTCCTAGACAACATCTTATAAGTTACGGATTCTGTATTCCTTGAGGGATAGGAACCAATGAAGAGAGTTGTACTTCAAAGTCTATTGGAAAATCTGGGCCATTATCTCATTACTGGCATGAAGGAGAGTCATTTCTCGGTGATAGCTGCGAAGGTGAACAATTGGGGGCCCGTTGCCCCTGAACTTCTTAATGGCTGGCATCTTACATTTCTCCGATAATCTTTATTTAGGGTAGGGAGACATGTGAGTGTACTCCATGTAGTTATTAGATATCTTAATTTGGTCAAACTTCTTAGAGAATATCTTGAGGTATTCCTTGACCTTATTCAATTCCTCCTCCTTGGTATTAACAGGCACTGGCAAGTTAGCCCCAGGTTGGGAAAAGTTTGCCATAGGGAGTTGAGTTGGCGATGATCCATTGGCGGGCAGGGAACGTGGAGCATGATGATATTCTTCTAAGACCCAAATAGGCTTGGGAGTGGATGGACCATGGAACGCGGAAAGAGAACTTCGGGTTCTTCGGGAATCGGGACTCACTTTCACTGCATCTCTTGAACTTCGATTTAAAGGTTTTTAATATTGGCACTGCATTGGACAAGAACTACCATCAGATCATGTTGTATTTTCGGTACTTGATTGATATTTTTATGAAGGAATGGTTTAGTGAATTCTAAACTTGGAGTAGGTTATAGGGTAACTTACGGAATTTTGGGGTGTTTTGACGGAAGATTAAAGCCAATAGGGAGCCAGACCAAGAATAGGGTATGCAATCGACCTAAGACTGAAAATGATTAGAATTTATTTTTGAAAAATGGAAGAAAGGATTGTTTTTAGTAAAAAAGGGAAAATGTTGTTGATATTTTTGGTAAAAAGGGGGAAAATATCTTTGGTATTTGTGGTTTTTCGATAAAGAAGAGGGAAAAGGGAGATAAAAATTCTCAGCATGTTTATTGTTATGTTTGTGTTTTCACTTGTATTAGGTTTACCTAAATGCAAAAACATGTCGAACAGAACCCGAGTCTAGGAAAATTGGGTTTGAAAAATAGGTAAGATGGGGTTGGACTTGTTTCCAGGTTTATGGACAGGGTCCTGTTTCAGAAAAGGAAAAAATCGGGCAAAAAGTTGGGCGGCAGGACAAACCGATATTTCAGTAGAGTTTCATGTGGTAACCGACAAACCATATATGAGTGTCCTAGGTCTGACGCCTATATGAGGTTTATACAGTTTTTGGGTTAGTGTAAAGGTTTCCCCCTTTCGCATGAATTCCATGATATACTTCCTGTTTTTCAGGGCAATCGGTACGTGTGGACAAGATATTTGATATACGTTATTGTACGTGGATTGGCTCACTATATACATAGTGGGGATAGTATGTGTGAGAGAGAATTCAATATACTCGATGTACGTGATTGAGGTCCCTACTACATACCTCCTATAGTGAGTTCGATCAAGAGATACGATGCTGGGGTAACCGTTTGATATATGTCGAATGTACTCGGCCAATGGAAGGTGAGAGTCATATTACTTAGTCTAACTGCGACCTGCCGGACCAGTGCCCATCACAAAGTGACCCCCTAGTATGGGACAAAATTTTGGTCAATAAACATGCTCTTGGTGATGTAGTGTGAAAAATGCACGAATTTTGATTAGTTTATTACGGATAGAGTCTTTTATTCGACATGATGAGAACTATACTAATAGATAAGAATGTACAAGTATCATGAAAATTAAATCTAATATGAAGCATGAATATTACACTAAGCATGGATACAAGTGAGTGAGTGATGTGTGAATATCTATAAGTGAGTCTTTAGTGGTGAACTTAGGCATGGATCACTTAAAAGTGGCATATGATAAGTGCATGTGAGTTAGGATATATACAACTCTGATAAGTGGAGGTGTTTGCTAGTGAAACCTAAGTATGAATATTCTAAGTAGACTATGAAACATGTGGATATAAGTGATCCTACGTATTAGTGTAATGAGTGTGAGGTGTACATGGAAGATATTTGCAAGTGAGGGAAAGTGAAAAGTGAGAGATAAATGATATAGGCATGAGATAAATATTTACAAGAAATAAATAGAGGAGAAAAGGAACATACAAGTAGGTGAATACGCAAGCGTGAAAAATATGATAACACCTATATAAGAATAGAGTCTAGCCGTTTTATGACAAGTCATCCCCAGCGGAGTCGCCTCTGTGGCCATCCCCGCTCCTTCCTTTTCCCACTTTTTCCTCCTTCCAGGAGGAGGGTTTCTACACTCGCGTGTTTTGTCAGAAAGAGATAGATTTGCCAACCAATTTTTCACAAAACAAGCAAAATAAATGTTGTCGCCTCGAGAGAATGACATCAAATACATACTGATGCTTGCAAAAAGAATTAGTTCAAAGGTTCAGAGTCTAAGTCACGGAATGTGAAGGTGGTAGGAACCCATCCCGCCCTTTCGGTCCCTCATGGGCATGTGTTATTATTCTCCTTAATAACTCCATGAAGTGTGTGCGCGCGTATATATAAATGGAGAATGTAATTTCTCAAATCATCTCATCAATAAAGGCGAAGTGAGGTCATCCGTAGGAGTATTCCCAAGATAATAATTACAAACATAATATGTTCGTTAATCAGGATATCAATCATTATGGTGAAACGATTATATGTGTTAGATAAAGTACGAATAAGAATCACAAGTATAATAACATATGAATAAAAATGTGAAAGGAAGAATCAAGTTTCGGGTTTTAACCCGAGACGCTTATGAGCCTAAAAGGCATAAAATTCCACGTAGTTCACATGCAATGCGAGTGTGGGGTTTATCCCATAAATCCAACCAGGGGCTTTATTTAGTTGTTGTGTGTGTTTCGAAAAAGGAAGTTTTGATTTGAAAAATTGTGGAAAAAGAATCCCGTTTGGAATTTATAAGTAATCCCTCTTTTTCTTATTTTTTTTGTAGAAAATATATTATATGCAATACTTGATATGCCCAAAGTGTACCTGACACCTCAGAGGCACCAACCTCGGCCAGCATGGCGGTTGAGGTAATAAGAGCTTAAGACCGTGGATCAGTGATCTCGTCCAGTATAAGGTCGGCTACGATCGACGTTACTAGTTATCCACTATCAGGCATTAGCCAAGGTCCTTGTAACTCATTGGGTCAACTATCCATCAGGTCGTCCATAGCCGACATCACATCTACCTCATGCACTAACCCCGGTTGGGCCTCAGCCGAGGTCTATAGGGACTCGCGTGTTCATCCATCCTACAACAGTAGTCTCGGCCCCAACCGACATTAGAGTCAACAGCCAAGATCAGTATTAATACCTGAGGTAACCATCTGGAAGTCCTGAGGTCGGCCCAGGACGACATTATAACTCTTTAGACCTAACCTCGGCCAACTTTCATGGCCAAGGACATCATGAATAACTTATGATGAGACAATAGTCAGACTTCACCAACCTTGTACTCTTCCAGGCCGAGGTTGCACCAGTCAGGATTATGACCGAGCATTTATAAGCGTATGTAAGGATAGGAACATGTGGATAAAGTCTGTTGTAACCGAATGAATCCCCTCACGTGAGGGAATATTTCATCATCATTCTCTACATGTGATAGTGATAGATATCTTCATTAGATTGGCTAGATCAATGCACACATGCTCATTGCATGCATGGGGGGTACATTACACCCCCAAACACTATATATACTTGTCTTCTCCTACCTTTAGGGGGATCGATAATTACAACCCTAGCTGAAACACTGTCAAATTACAGAGTAGAGAGAGAAAGCTTGATATATTGTATCCATGGCCGTTAGTGCCTTATTTTGGTGACCTTACTCACTCACTTGCATAGTGGACGTAGGACTAATTAGCTGAACCACTTATATATTGGTGTCCATCCTCTTCTCCTCATCTCAATCTTTTATATTTAGTATACACTTGTCCTGCCATTGTTATCACTGGTTTGAGCTTACAAACACCTTGACTGGTGGTGCTATTTCCAGCATCATCATTTTGGCACCGTCTGTGGGAATGAGAAGTTTTCTCTTCCTCTTTTTCTGCTCAACCTCACCGGAGACTCTGGTGGTGAACCACGCCTTACCCCTTGCGTGGAGCTATTTCACCATTGAAAGAGGTCCTGTAAGGTACTAAGCTAATTTTCTTCATAAGCTTTTCAGTTTTGAGACATGGAACTGGAGTTGCCACCACCTCCACCGTTGTCTGGTGTTGGAGGACCTAGTTACAGTTAGGCGCCGCTCGAATCTTTTATATTTAGTTACAGTTACCACCTGGGGTCTTACAAAATATGATTACTCCAACAGCTGCTCAACCCCATACTGAAGCCAGAGGACCACCCCAGGCATCGAGAAAAGACCAACCTACTCCTCATCGGAGGAGGGATGTTGCTGACCCTAGGCGTTTACGCCTGGGGAAGCATAGTCGCCCTTGCCCACAGGATATGTATGATTACATGGAGGCAAAAGATTATTCGGAAGATTGATGGGAGCAGTATGAGGTCTCGAACAACACTATACATCCTATCCACCAAAGCCGAGGTTGTGTGGACAGAAGAGAAAGTGGTGCCCAACAGAGAGGATCAACTTTTGACCACTTGAGCAGGGGGTCAGCCTTAGAAAGGCTCCGTAGAGTAAATGACCTGAGGCAGAGGTTATCCAGGTCAAGAAGTGCAGAAGACTCACAAAGGGAAGACGGGGAATATCGACCTCATCATGGCCGACCCCTCATGGCCGAGACAGGGATCAAGAGGAGGTCAACAGTCGATGTTGTGTTGTAGCTGGGAAACCCTCAGTCCACCCCTTGGAGGTGGCTGGGGATAACCTCAACCAGGCCGACGTTGCAAGACCATGGAAAGAATCCATCCAATGTTTTGAAGAGAAGATAGGAGACCTCATCAAAATCCGATACCCACTACAAAGAGGTTTCTCAGTGGTCTCTCCATTCATGGCTAGGATAGTGAGCTTACCAACTCCAGCCAAGTTCAAACCACCTACAGTGTCTCCTAAGTATGATGGTAGTACCAACCTTGTGCATGACATTGAGATGTACCAGTCTGCACCGAACATTTATTCAATCCCAGATGAGATGAAGTGTCGGGCCTTATTTGGGACTTTGACAGGAGTTGCACACATCTGGTTTAGATCTCTTCCGAAGAACTCAATTGAGAACTTTAAGGGCTTGGCTGAATAATTCATTCATAATTTCTGTTTTGAGGTAAGACCTCAAAAAAAGACCACCTATCTGTTGTATGTCAAGCAAGGCAAGAACGAGAGCCTAAAAGACTACATTACAAGATTCAACAAATAAAAATTGAAGGTTGAAGATTATGAAGAGAACACAGCAATGACAACCCTCATTGGGGGACTACAAAAGGGAAAGTTATTATGGAAGCTTTCTTAAGACCCTCCCAAGTCCATGGCAGAGCTATTGGAAATTACAGGGAAGGTTATGAATGCCGAAGAGGCTATGGCCGCGAAATATGAGGATGAGAATGGAAGTTGCAGCGGGATGTTCCAAAAAAAGAAGGACGAAAAAAAGAGGCCAGTCGATGATAAGTTTGCTGGCAATAATCCTCTAACTATGAGTTGCGAACACATCCTCAACGAGATCAAGAATGACAGGTCTCTGAGATGGTCGAAGAAGCTGAAGGCTCCTCCGCATAAGAGGAACAAGAACTTGTGGTGTGAGTTCCACCACGACCACGACTATGTGATAGATAAGTGCTTCGCCTTGAAGGATGAGATCAAGAAAATGTTGAAATTCGAAAAGTTAAGAAAGTATGTCGATGGCAAGGCTCCTAAGAGGGGAAGAAATGAACCTAAAAAGAATAGAACTAACAAATGTCGAGATGAAACCAAAACGAAAAAAGATGAGGACTTTGATGGTGATGACGAGGATGATCCAGACCTCCCACCAAAGGATGACAATGCCCCTGTGAAGAGGGTTGAAGTGGTCTCCTTCGGTGTCAACACCATATGTGGAGGACTAGCAGGGGGTGGCTTCGAAGTAGCCGATCATAAAGCTCACGTAGCAGAGGCAAAGTCAGTGACCAAAGTAGAGGTTGCAAATCTAGTGTGTTATGAGGCAAAGTAGAAGAGGAAGAAGGTGTATATGGATACTCTTACAGTTAGATTCTCCCGACTCAACTTCAAAGGTATCCTAGCCCCGAATGATGACCCTTTGGTAATAACAACAAGAGTGCATGGATGTTAGGTACAGAGAATCCTCGTAGATGGAGGAAGTTTAGCGGACGTGATGTTTTGGCCCCAGTTTAAGAGCCAAGGCCTTAGCAGAGCTAGGCTGGTACCTTATCATCATCCGTTGATGGGCTTCAGTGGGGAAAAGGTCCATCCGTTGTACAAATATGAGATGGATGTACGAATGGGAGATGAGTGGACTAAGAGGTTGACCCGGAAGATAAATTTTTTCGTTATGGATGAAAAGGTCTTCTCAGCCTACAATCTCTTTATAGGAAGCGTAGCCCCTAAGGAGTTTGAGGCCTGCCATCGACGGTCCACCAAATGCTAAAATTCTCGACTCCCTATGGGGTAGGGGAAGTGCAGGGTGACCAAACTACGGCACGAGAATGCTACTTCAACTCAATAGAAGAGAGAGAGGCCCATAAGAGGGCAATAACCACATATAACATTGATACACTTGATCCTAGGGATGAAACAAAGTTGAATAAAAGGGAGGCCGCAGAAGAGGTAGAATCCATCGTCCTCAATGAGGACGAATCAGAAAAAACCATCCAAATCGGTAAGGCCTTAAAACCATAGATCAAGGAAGAGCTGATAAGATTTTTGAAGAAGAGGCAAAGTGTCTTCGTTTGGAGCCATGCAGACATGCCTCGAATCGACCCAAGGCTTATGTGCCACAAACTTAACGTTGCAGAAGATGATAAGCCAATCAAATAAAGACAAAGAGTTTACTCCAGGGAAAAGTATGATGTCATCAGGGAAGAGGTCAGAAACTTAGAAGATGCAGAATTTATCAAGGAGGTCATATACCCAGAGTGGCTATTAAATGCCATCATTGTGCCTAAAGCCAATGGAAAGTGGAGGATGTGTATAAACTTCATCGACCTAAACAAGTCTTGCCCAAAAGATAGTTATCCCTTACCTCGAATTGATTAGATGGTAGATGCCACGACAGGGTATGAACTTATGAGTTTCATGGATGCGTATTCAGGCTATAATCAGATCTTCATGAATGCCTAAGACTCAGAGAAGACAACATTCATCACAGACAAGAGGAACTATTGCTATAAGGTCATGCCCTTCGGATTGAAAAATGCAGGGGCCACATATTAACATCTTATAAATAAAATGTTTGAAGATCAAATTGGAAAGACCATAGAGGTGTATGTAGATGATATGTTGACTAATATCTTAAAGGTCTACAACCATGTGGCAGACCTGGAGAGAACTTTTGACACCATGGACTCATACAGGATAAAGCTCAATCCCGAAAAATGTGTCTTTGGAGTAGGAGCTGGAAAGTTTCTTGGATTCATCGTCAACCAGAGGGGGTTAGAGGCCATCCCCGAAAAGATTAAGGATTTTCTTGATATGAAGACACCGAGAAGTATAAAAAACCTTCAGAGGCTCATTGGAAGAGTAGCTGCACTCAACAGATTTATTTCCAGAGCCACGGACAAGTGTCTTTCATTTTTCAAGGTGCTTAGAAAGGCCTTCGAGTGGGACAAAGAGTGTGATAAAGACTTTGAACAGCTCAAGTCCTACCTCGGATCCCCCCTGCTCTTATCTCGGCCCATCATACAGGAAGACTTCCGGGTACAGAGGCCTGTATACTTCAATAGTAAGGCCCTTCAAGGTTCTGAACAGAACTATCCTCGGATGGAGAAGTTAGCTTATGCTTTGATACACGCCTCCCGGAAGATGAAACCCTACTTCCAAGCCCACTCTATGGTCATACTCATTGACTCCCCACTAAGGCAAGTCCTCCACAAGCCTGAGAAATCAGGCAGATTGATGACCTGGGCCATCAAGTTAGGAGAGTATAACCGGATTTATCAACCCAGGTTGGCCATTAAAGGGCAGGCACTCAAAGACTTTGTTACTGAATTCACATGGGAAGAGGGTGATGTTGAGATTAATCCAGAGATTGCAGAGGGATCAAACTATGACATCTTCTGAGACCCGGAAGAGATTGTGTCAAGCAGGGCCAGAAATACAATTGCTAAAAATGAGGAAGACAGGTACCTCTTTAAGTAAGGAACCCTATCATAGGGGAGATTCTCTTCGAATGAAGATGTTTGGAACCTCTATGTTAACGGGTCTTCTTGCGAGAGTGGAAGTGCTGCAGGTCCGATACTGTTAGCTCTGGATTGTACCAACGTTGAATATGCACTAAGGTTCAACTTCAAGGCATCAAACAATGAGTCAGAATATGAGGCCTTGATAGTAGGCCTCTCCTTAGAAAAATGCCTTAAAGTTGGACGACTCCTACTTCATAGTGACTCGAGGTTGGTTATCAACCAACTACTTGGAGTATATGAGGCCAAGGATGAAAGGATGACCAAATACCTAAATAGGGTAAGAATGATGCTAGAGGGATTCAGAGATGTAAAGATGAAGAGGGTACCTCGATAAAACAATATCCATGAAGATGCACTAGCAAGGTTAACGTCAGTGATAAGGACATGCATCAGAAGGACAATACTAGTCGAGATCCTACACAAACCAACCATTGAGGAAGAAGGGGTTGCCAGCTCTTGCCTCAACCTGAACCTAGGAGCCTCATGGATGGAACCCCTCATCAGATATATCAGAGAGGGAGAGCTGTCAGAATCAAAGCTAGAGAGGAGGAAATTGATGTACAGAGATACAAAGTTCTCAATAATAGGAGATGTCCTATATAAAAAAGGATTTATGCTACCTCTCTTCATATGTGTCCATCCCATAGAGGTCCCTCGCGTCTTACAAGACATACACGAGGGTTCTTGCTCCAGTCACATAAGAGGAAGACCTTTGGTCAAGAGAATAATCACGCAAGGATACTGGTAGTCGACCTTGGCCAAAGATGTTGTAGCCTACGTGAAGAGGTGTGACAAGTTCCAGATATTCTCCACTATTCCTCATCAACATCATCAACCTATGACATCGATTAGTTCCCCTTAGCCATTTGTGGTATGGGGGATTGACTTGGTGGGACCATTGCCAAGGGTTGCGAACAACTACCGATTTCTGATAATAGTGATTGATTACTTCTCCAAGTGGGTAGAGTCTGAGCCGATGATCACGATTACAGAGCAGAAGACCTTCCAGTTTATCTGGAAGAACATCATATGCAGGCATGGTCTTGTTTAGACCTTAATATCAGATAACGAAACCCAGTTTAAGAATTCTTCCTTGGAGAAATACTGCAAAAGAGTCGGGATCAGGTAATTTTTCTCTTCTCCAAACCGACCCCAAGAAAATGGTCAGACCGAAGTCACAAACTGAATAATCCTTGATGAGATTAAGAAGTGGTTGGAAGAGGCCAATGGGAGATGGACGAAAGAGGTTTATGCAGTGTTATGGGCCTACAGAACAATGACAAGGACACTAACGGAGGACACCCCATTTATGTTAGCACATGGCTCAGAAGCCGTCATACCTACAAAGGTAGGACTCCCCACTCATAGAGTTCAGATCTAGAACCTCGAGAAGAATGGGGAAGAGAGAAGAATGGACCTAGGTTTGATTGAGGAAAGAAGGGAAGACGCTGAGATCAGATAGGCAGCCTACCAGTAGAGAACAATAAAGTACTATAATCAAAGGGTGAAATCAAGACCTATAGTTGTAGGAGACCTAGTACTGAAGAAAACGTTATAGATGGTAAATAAGCTTCACCTGAATTGGCATGGCCCTTACAAAGTGATCGAGGAGGTTGTACCCGATACCTACTGGCTAGAAAATCTCGAAGGGGAACCTTTCTCCAATTTGTGGAATGCTGAACACCTGAAGTAATAAATATGATGATTGCAATTGTTTCTATGTAATGTATCATGCCATGAAGAGAATATTAATGAGAAGAGCAGTTCATGTGTCAATGCTTTGTTTGAATTGCTTGTATGATGAATTATGAGGGTAACATCTTAGTTTGATGACCTCCAACCTTAAACATCATAATTTGGTGATAAGGTCTGATGTGAAACATTATATTTGGATGACCTCAGACCTTAAACATCATAATTTAGTGATAAGGTCTGAGGTGAAACATCATATTTGGATGACCTTAGACCTTTAACATCATTAACTTGGTGACAAGGCCTGAGGTGAAACATCATATTTGATGACCTCAGACCTTAAACATCATTAATTTGGTGAAAATTATGAGGGTAACATCTTAGTTTGATGACATCAGACCTTAAACATCATAATTTGGTGATAAGTTCTGAGATGAAACATCATGTTTGATGACCTTAGACCTTAAACATCATATTTTTGGTGGAAATTTATGGGGAAACATCTTAGTTTGATGACCTCAGACCTTAAACATCATAATCTGGTGATAAGGTCTGAGGTGAAACATCATATTTCGATGACCTCAGACCATAAACATCATTAATTTGGTGAGAATTATGAGGGTAACATCTTAGTTTGATGACCTCAAACCTTTAACAACATTAACTTGGTGATAAGGCCTGAGGTAAAACATCATGTTTGATGACTTCAGACCTTAAACATCATATTTTTGGTGGAAAATTATGAGGGTAACAACTTAGTTTGATGACCTCGGACCTTTAACATCATTAACTTGGTGACAAGGCCTGGGATGAAACATCATGTTTGATGACCTCAGACCTTAAACATCATATTTTTGATGGAAATTTAAGGGGGGAACATCTTAGTTTGATGACCTCAGACCTTAAACATCATAATCTGGTGATAAGTTCTGAGGTGAAACATCATATTTGGATGACCTCAGACTTTAAACATCATTAATTTGGTGAAAATTTTGAGGGTAACATCTTAGTTTGATGACCTCAGACCTTAAACATCATAATTTGGTGATAAGGTCTGAGGTGAAACATCATATTTGGATGACCTCAAACCTTAAACATCGTAATTTGGTGATACGGTATGAGGTGAGGACATCATTATATTGGGGCTTCAAACCTTAGGACACCATGCATGACATATAAAAAATATTCAAAGAAGCATTTCATCAAAAGAAGAAAAATCCTCGGAGGAGGATGATATAGCATGAAGAAGTTTGAATTACAAATCAAATTGTAAAAGAGAATGTTATCAGAGGTTACAAACAGTTACAGATGGGAAACAAAAATTACAAGTAAAAAAGCTTCACAAATTATGGTCTAAGTGTCTGCAACCGCAGAGTTGGTGACCTCGACCCCATACTTTTTCCCAAAGTTGGTAACCTCGACCCCATCATCTTGAGGGTTGACATCCTCAGTCTCTATAGCTTTTGGTTGCGAAGTCTCTGCAGGAGCAGAAGCTTCCTCCTCAAAATCTTGTAAGAACTGACCAAACTGAGGGTCACCGTAGCCGAGACCAATAAAATCTGAGGCTGTCAAGCTCCTTGACTCCTTTTCTTTGATGGCCACCCACTTACTAGTAGTTTTAACACCTCTTTTAAGGTATTCAAAGATGAATCTTATAAATTCGTCAGAGACCTTATAGTCAGCCAAGGTCTTCTCAAAGGCATCTTCAAGGGAAGCTTTCACTGCAGCATCAACCTTCTATTAAAGAGTGTCGTCCTTGGCTTTTAAGGTAGAGGTGTGTTATTTTTGGAGATTCGCTATGTCCTTATCCCTCTACTTCACCTTGTTCTCAGACCCCTCCAAGGAAGCCTTCAGACGTTCCACTTTAGAATTTAGAGCAACCTCCACCTTCTGTGCCTCTCTTCCCTTTTCAATTAGGGGCAGCTTCCTCAGGGTCCAGTCAATAAACTGGTGCAAGGACATGACACCCTGCAACACAAATTTAGATGTATGATATCAAGACTATCAAAGTCAAAGACGAGGTTACATTTATGGTACCAAAAAAGCTAAAGACTCTACCTGAATGGACCTATGAAGGCAAAAGTCGACCAGTAGAGGGGTATCCATAGAACGTAGGAAATGCTTGTCAGCATCAGTCATCGCCTTCAAACCATGACCAATTAGGCTATCGTTGATCGTTAACTACTCCAGATGAGCAACCAGTGCATCATCGGATGAGATGGGGATGGAGCGATCACTCTTTTGAGCTTTCATCTGCCTCTGATCCTCGGGGGCAGTAGTGGAAAATTTCCTATTATTTGTAGCGTCAGCCTTAGAAGTGATGATGTTCTACTTTAGTTGGGGAGGAGGTTCATTGAGCCCAACTTTCTTCACTAACTTGATCAGGCTTGGAGCAGACATCTCCCACAGGTCATCTAATATACCTTCGGGGCATTCTGCAAAAAATCTGTTTGAGTAAGTAAACCAAAGACATTAAATATCATAGGTACAACTTAACAAAATAAACATTTACGAAGATCGGCTAAGGGACTTCCCCCAAACCCTATCTCAGAGAGGTAGTAGGGGTCATCAGATGCTCGTACTTGACTAGTGGACCAAGCTCCCCTTGATCTTGAAGATCTTTGGCCCTATTTAGGTTATCTTGGCTTAATCCAGGGTCAGCTTTAGCAGCTAATGATAACTTTCCGCACCTCAGAGGGGTCCTTAGCTCTACTGATGAAGGGGGGACACAAGTACCAAATTCCCATGCCCCAGAGACGAAGAAGTATCGTGGTTTCAAATTATGATTTGAGGTTTGGGTAACCAGCAACATCCTCTTTTCATACTTCCTAGCTAGGAAGTGGTAATATATCAGATGATTTCTAGCAGAGGATGGCACGTAGCACCTTGTGAAGACCCTAATAGGAAGGTCTGAGTGATGAACTGCCCTCTATAGGACGATGGCTCCGATCATCACCCTATAAGCACCGGGGCATAATTGGGAAGGGGTCAGGTTAATATGGGATAATATGTCCCTAATTATTGGATGTATGGGGAGATGAAATCCTAACTTAAACATGTGCTCATATATGCAAATTTCCCCATCTCGGCCACCAAAGGCCCTCTCATCCCTCATAGGTCACCTAAGTTTGATAAAAGGTCCTATGGAATAGATGTGCCTAAAGGCGAAGAGGTGGAATTCATTGACAGTGCTTTCTATCTCGGCTGCCTCCGAGACATCAACGTCACTCTCATGACCATTGTCATCGTCTCTAGTGATGTCAACCTGGGCAAACATAGTAACACCATCATGGAACCTCTGAGCAAACTCAGCCCCTATGGAGGCTGACAGAGGAATAACATTAATAGGCTGTGGGACAGCCACACTCGACCCCATAATTTCAACACCAGAGGAGGTCAATGAGGTGCTGGAACCGTTGTGTGATGAGGCACGACTTTTAACCTCGGCCTGATCAAGGGCCTGATCTTGCATAATGGAGAAATCCATTGCCTCCTAGAAAGAATCTATAGACATGGGGTCTGAGGTAGATGACTCAGACTCAGACATAGGAGAAGGATCACTTGGATCCTCTGATAACTTAGCAGTCTTGGCTGGTTCAGGGTATGCCACCTTTAGAGGCGGGGGAAGATAGATCTAAAGGGAAAGGCCTCAGCCCTACGAGCTTCCTCTTGGGCTCGTTCTATTTGCCTAATCATTTCTAAAGTCTTCTCTCTAAGAGAAGGTAATTCTTCTAAGAGCTAATAAAGAGGTATGAGCATAGGAGGATGAATTTACACTTGGGACACTAAGCCAAGGACAAACAACTTGACTCAACTTAACTAAGATGAAACTGAGTTATAAACCAAAAATAACAAAGAGCAACAAGAACAAAGGTCATCGAAAAACTTAAAGTCTCACCAAAAACTCATACGACCACCAAAAAATACCAGCAGTCGTCAAAAAATGCAAGAAATGGAGAAATAAGGCAAAAAATGGAAAGACGAAATGGAAATAGTACCTAAGGAAGTGTGAGATGAAGAAGAGGAGGAGTAAAAACCAAGGAGAATCCCAAAACTCACCAATGGTGGAGCTCTTTAAGAGAGAGAAAGAGAGAGTATAGGAAACTCAAGCAGGAAAAGTGAGAAGAAATGAGGAGCGAAGAGAGAGAAAAGGGTTTAAATACCCAAACCATGCTGGCAT
The DNA here is from genome assembly GCA_949130495.1 of Sambucus nigra. Taxonomy (NCBI): domain Eukaryota; kingdom Viridiplantae; phylum Streptophyta; class Magnoliopsida; order Dipsacales; family Adoxaceae; genus Sambucus; species Sambucus nigra. The sequence goes on along the minus strand of OX422211.1, from coordinate 204,389,451 downwards.
AAGTCCCAATGCCCATCATTGCCTTAGGATCCCAAAAGGAAATCATCATTGCACTTATCAGGCACGCTATCCACTTCAGTAGTTGACACTTGTCAAATTAATGTTGGCATGCAAGGAAAAATAGCCTTTGAGTAGCATACCCCTTAGTCACCTATTCACATAGGTAACTAAGGGCTAGGGGGTGATTGATATGCACAAAGTGTACCTGGCAGCTCAGAGGCACCAACCTCGGTAAACATGGCGGTCGAGGTAACAAGAGGTCAAGATTGTGGATCAGTGATCTCGTCCAGTATAAGGTCGGCTATGCCCGATGTTACTAGTTATCCACTATAAGGTATCATTCGAGGTCCTCGTAACTCATTGGGTCAACTATCCATCAGGTCGTCCATAGCCGACATCACATATACCTCATGCGCTAACCCCGATTGGGCCTCAACCAAGGTCTACAGGGGCTCGCGTGTTCAACCATCCTCCAACAGCAGTCTCGACCCCAGCTGACGTTAATGTCAACAATCGATATCAGTAGTAATATATGAGGTAACCATCTGGAAGTCCTGAGGTCGTCCCAGGCCGACATTACAACTCTTTGGACCTAACCTTAGCTAGCTTTCGTTGCCAAGGACATCATAAATAACCTATGATGAGGTAGTAGTCAGACTTCACCAACCTCGTACTCTTCCAGGTCGAGGATGCACTAGTCAGGAACATGGTCGAGCATTTATAAGTGTATGCAAGGATAGGAACACATGGATAAAGTCAGTTGTAATCGAATCAATCCCCTCACGTGAGGGAATATTTCATCATTATTCTCTATATGTGACAGTGACAGATGTTTTCATTAGATTGTCTAGATCAATGCACACATGCTAATTGCATACATGGGGGGTACATTACACCCCACAAACACTATATATACTAGTCTTCTCCTACCTTTAGGGGGATCGAGAATTACAACCATAGCTGAAACTCTGTCAAATTACAGAGTAGAGAGATAAAGCTTGATAGATTGTATACATGGCCGTTAGTGCCTTATTTTGGTGACCTTACTCACTCACTTGCACAGTGGACGTAGGACTAATTGGATGAACCACTTACATATTGGTGTTCATCCTCTTCTCCTCATCTGAATCTCTTATATTTAGTATACACTTGTGCTGCCATTGTTATCACTGGTTTGAGCTTACAAACACCTTGACTGGTGGTGCGATTTCCAGCATCATCAATACTAGTAATAAAAAAATGGGATTATTAATATGTGTGGACTAATAGAGATGAAATGCTAAAGTAATGATTAAATAACCAATGCAAAAATAAGGAAATTAAAAGAGATAGAAGAGTGTTTGGACCTTCTTTGGAGACTTGGAGGTTGATCTTGAGAGTTTATATGGCTGACCTTGCAAGTGGATGGAGGTTTTAGTAGTAGTAGTAGTAGAGGGAAAGGATTTGCGCTAATTTGGGTATGAAAGGGGTGGAAATGGAATATGGAGGAGAGATGTTAATAGGAAAACTTTGTCAACTTTGAAAGAATGTTACTGAGATCCCTGAGAGGGATGTTTATGAGGTGACTTTCAAAGTGAGCTCATGATCTCCTCATATAGGGTCAAGGGGGTGCTGATCAACATTGTACTTGACCTACCTATTGGCAGGCATCCCTAGACACACTACCGATACACAAGGAAATGGGTTTGTCATTTAGCAACCTCATGAAGATTTCTCGAACAATAGTCGTGAAACACAATCCGTAAGTCCAAATAGCACACGGGGCATACCATTGGAAAGGGTATTCATAGACCTCTAAGAATGCAATGGGATATTCCTAAGTCGAGAGTGGACTTTGGTCAAACTAAGCTTGAAATTATCTGATGGTCTTTTGGATAGAAGATTTTTTGAAGGAAAATGGATCGTTCGTCCAAATCGTAAGGTTGATTCGCTCACGAGATGGACCATTATAAAGGGTATTCATAACCTTTTCAATATCTTTGAGTCTCATTTGGTTTGGAGAGTTTACCTTTGTCAAACGGGGCCCAAAAATGCCTGTGACCCTTAGGAGTAAAACGGGTCATTCATCTGTATTGTAAGGCTGATTTGCGCACGGGGTGGGCCGTTGGAAATGAGATTTGGAGCCCTTATAAGATTCATTCATTCTCATTCAAACTGAAGAGTTGACGGAGTCAAATGTAGTCCGAGAGCACCTGGTGGCCTCTGATTTAATTTTTTGGGGAAAATAGACCCTTCATCCGAACCGTAGGGCCAATTCGCACATGAGGTGGACCGTCGGAAAGGGGATTCAAATCCTTTCAAATATTTATTAAGCTTCCACTCAGACGTGGAATTTTATTGGGGTTAAAACGGTGCCCGATGGCACTTGGTGGCCTTTAGATTAACTTTTGACAGTAAAATGGACCGTTCGTCTGAACTATAAGGTCAATTCGCGCAAGTGGTAGACCGTTGGAAAGGGGATTCAGATCCCTTTGAATATTCATTAATATTTCACTCAGATGAGAAAGTTGATCGCAGTCAAACGGGGCCTTAGGGTGCTCGATGGACTCTAGTTCAGTACTTGGAGTATAACGTAGGGTTCTATCGTGAAGGAAGAAGTGCGAGGGACTTGAGGAGAGTCTTAGGAGGGTCCTAGACTGTGGTGTCTATTGTACTATTGAACATCGGGGGATTAAGATTCCTAAAATCCTTCATAATATTGGTAGCCCTACTGCTCTCTGCTGAACTACTGTTTCCATATTGATGATGCTGAGAGAGCGATCCAGCTAACTACATTACTACTTGCATCATTTGATCAACTTATTGGTGTTGCCACCTATGCGTCCTCCACCTCTACGAGTCAACATTCTAAAAGTAATAACGATAGTTTAGTAAGGAAAGAATATGTAAAGAAGTATTACGTAACGATAGAGGAATGCAAGTGCACTATTTGACACTCACATATCCTGATACCAAGTTGTGACTCCCTGAATAAGGTTGTGAATGCAGAAAACCTTATTACACTTTGACTTCATTTAAGAAACTTCCCTTTTGAATTAAACACTTGACTTATTGATTTATGTCGAAGAATATATTTAATTTACTTAATGAAATGATTTCCATCTTATGAAATTCATAAGAACACTTAAAATAAAAGATCTTTGTAGTTTCATGGAATAAATAACAACTAAAGTGGAATTCATACATTCCTGGATTATTACACTCCCAAGTTAAAGTACTTGCATTAAAGTCAAATGATAAAATACCAATGTTCGAAATAAAATTACATAATTAAAATGAATAGTGATAGAGCCCTAATTGTGTGGGTAACTCTTCTTTCCCTTCCCATTATCCTTGTTGTTTCCTTTGCCTGAAGTACCTTATGGGTGGCAAATGATGGGGTATAAGAGTACCCCTAATTGGAGATATACTTGAAGTGTATATATCATACAAAGAAATATCTATACATATAAAATGTATTTTAGTAATTATGAAATCATCCTTCATTTGACTAAGTGTTCTCATCCAAGATGTATCATAACCATGCAGTATTCACTATGACCATGCAACCCGGGCGATTGGCCCATTCATACTTAATCTTTCTTTTAATACTACACATATCCAGTTAATTTAATCATTAATGTACTTTCAAAATTTCCAAGTTGTTTCGTAAACTTATATTTACATTAATGAGTTCCATGCTCAAAATCATCTTTTCACTTTCTTAATCAGGGTATCAATCCTATATATGTTTACGGCCTTTCATCGACTGTCATAATAGTATAGTATGCTCCTAATCATTGAAATTTGGTATAGATATAAGCTACATCGTAGGGGTCCAGTTCTTCCTTAAATTTCCTCGAGTATCTTTTAATTGTTACATCATTATAACCCTTTTCCCATTTCTTTCTTTCCTATTTGCTTTTAGACCTTTTTCCTTTATTTCCCTTTATCGGTCGATGAGGCCAAATACCTAGGACGAGACGAGTCCCAATAGTTAATTTCAAGTTTCCCACTTTATCAAGAGTTAATTTTTATTTTATCTTAATCTCGGTATTTCATCTTTGAAAACATCTCTATTTATCATTCCTTGTGAAACTTAACCTTTAAGTTCAGTTACCCATTTTATACGTTTTAATGTGGTTTTACTATTCATTCACACTTTTAAACTTGCAGTTTATACACTTTGCAAAAATTATTCTTTTCAACTTCCCTTTACAAAACATGAGTTTTCATCACATAAAATCTAAATCTTTAACTAAAGTCCTTTAGTTTGTTGAATTATTCACAAGTCCAACTTTCACATAAAATGACTTATATGTACTAAAATATTACTTTTGCCATTTCAAGACTTGTATTTACAACTTGTTATCTTTTCACTTTCTACCCTATTTTTTATTATTTTATGTTTTTATGTTACACGATTTCATACTTTTACCCCGAACACTTTGCTACTTTCACTTTTAGTCCATTATTTCATGCTCTTAAAGGACTTTCTTCACATAAATTGTAGCATTTCACGTGATTAACATTATGAAATTATCAAGTTTTGCATTTCATTTTCAAAATCTTATTTTAATACACTTTCATAGTATTTAGCACATTTATCCCAACTACATAAGTTCATGTCCATGAAAGTGAGGTTTTATGCCAATAAAATCCAACAAATGCATCCTACTATTTCCTCATAATTTCAATATAACATTTTACCATGAATTAAACAAGTTTAAAATGATTTATGCAAGAAATAGTTGACTTAATAGTATGAAATTTTTACTTCTTTCAAGCTTTAACTTCCATCCATTTTAATCATATATTTTCCAACAAAATATCATATATAGTGATAATCGGCATAAAGAAGCATGTGATTCACACACACACACATACACACACACACACACACACACACACACACACATATATATACACACACACACACACAGACATACATATGTCTAGCATGCCATGATTTAAACTTGAAAATAGTGTAGAACCACTACCTATTGAAGATAATAACTTTGAAGAAGAGAGAGGAAAAAAACCCAATAAGCTCCAACTTTATAAAATTAAGTTCTTCTAGCATTCCTCTTCCACAATCAAAATAACACATTTATAATCCTTGGAAACCCTTGGCAATTGAAGGATAATTGTGTGGATTGTATGAGTGTACTATAGAGAGAATAAACAAGTTTTTGTTGAGTGAAAAACGGTGGATAAAATAAGTATTTTCATATTATACTTAATGTAGATTTTCACTCAGCATAAATGAAAGATATGGGGTAGGTGACCTCTATAACCCAACCTAAATGAACCCTACTAATATCAAATGGCTCCCACCCATTCGGGGTTGCCTCCCCACTACCTAAAAGGTCTAAAGTCTACTAGAAAGTGGTCAAACATTCAAGGAAAGACATCCAAAAACACCCAATAAACTTACACACTCGACTGTCCTAGAATATAAGATGAACTAGGACTGCTAGTGTAGTACAAAACAATTCGACCCAAATCCTAATCAATTCAGATCTATTACATATTGAATCGATTCATTCCTAAATCCAAATCGATTCAAAACTGTAGGTTCCAAATCTTTTTTTGAATTTCCTTCTTTTCCATTCATATTGAAACCTTAAGACAATTAAATAAAATTTTATTAAATTAATCCCATCCATTATTTTATTAATCCAAGGGAAAAATTATTTATGAACTGCACGGGTAAAAAATATAAATTGTCTTTATTAATTTGACAAAATCGAGTGTTACAATGTGTGTACTCGTGGGTAACCTACTAGTAGGGATTTGATGGAGCACGTACGATCTTGATCGTTTATGGTATCTCCGTGACTGATTAGGGACATATCTAGGTTCTATTTACCCCGATCCTAAGCGTTGAGGCACCTATCTCTTGAGTTGGGACAATGGGGATAGATCCTCTCGCATGGCCTTGGGTATGGGGTCATACGTTATGTGAGATGGCATAATGATTTTCCTTTGATGTTTTCTCGAGGCTATAGGGCTGGGTTGCCCGATAGCTATAACTAATAGTGGCACCAGGGATCCTCGAAGGCATATGGATAGTCCTTTGTACTTTAGGTTGTGGTGGTGCGTAGTACTATATGATTCGATGTGAGTTGGGAATACTCGCGAGTATTCTGGCTTATGTGATTTTTCATTAGCTTTGACATTATGATGAATTTACTGGAGAAGTAGACACTTGATTTTATGAGTCACGAAAGGTAAAATAAAATATAATAGATATGTATATATGGAGCCATGACATGAGAATTTTTAAGTATGGTATACTAGAGTGGTATATTGGGAAATATAATGTGTGAAGGTTAAAGTAAGAGAATAACGTTAAAGTAAGATAATATTGTTAAAGTAAGAAAATAGTGTTAAAGTAAATAGTACTCAAATAAAAGATGATATTATGTAAAATGGATAAACTTCTGGAGTGGGATTAGTACCACATGCTTATATAAGTTATTTGGGTTGGTATAATATAAATTAACTTAATATCGGAGGAAGATATATTTTTATTATTATGGAGCATATGTAGTGATAATTTTATACATTGTAGACTTTCTAGGTAAATTCTCCACGTGGAAATATTTTTATAGGTCCTAGACTACAGCTGCCACTACAGACTTGAACTATTAATTGGAGGTGTTTCTCTAAACTCAATTCCATTTATTTTTTCCTAGGGTATAGATATCAATCTTGTAGCTCATTTACATATATTTACTCTTTTATATCAAGTTATTCAAATAGTTTGTAGTTATTCAGTTTCCCAAGTTAGATATTTGTATGAGATACATTTTTTATCTTAGAGTATTTACCCGGAGTTAGATATTGGATTATTGAGATTAATATTATATTCCACTGGTGGAATCATATTCTATTATTTTTTTAATGGTATCAAAGTTGCATTTTATTTATCACTATTGTTAAATAGCATTGTCTTTATTTATTATTTATCTTCTTCATGTTTAGAATATTATTAACTGTTTGACTCTAGTGATTTCTATATTAGAATTGATCAATCTAGTACATGATTTTTACGAGGTGTCACACATAACCTGATAGAAATTGCCTCATTAAGTTGCTCATGTAAGACAGGTTCCTCCCACTATATCTTTCGATGAGACCATTTATATAGTCAATATCTTGACCTCTAAGAGGCTCATTCACTTTGATAATAAAGAGTTCCTTAATTGTGTAATGATCATAACTACGCCCTTAATATATCAATTTATGTCTTACAGAAGACCGTTCCAATAGTGTTAGTCAATAATGGTCATGCTTATAATGTCTATCCACTTCGAACATTCCAATGCTTGGGGATGTAAATCAGTGATGTCACCCCAACATTCGTTGTCATGAATGCTTATGATAATATTCATTGGGAATTTATGGGGTCAAACCTTCTACCCCAAGTCAAATATAAAGTGATTGACATTCTATTATGTTTTAACATGTTTCTTAGTCGCTCGTGGTTACAAAATAACCAATATGTTACTTAACCCATTAAAAGCTCAAATCCTTTATAAATAACCAAATCATCAGAATAATTCAAGATAATGATAACACAGATTGTATTTGCATCAGTAATTTAATTTTAGAGATTCAACACAACACAAATGCCATGTTTTTCTCTGGATTCAAGGTTAGTCCATTACCTCTCCTAACATGGGATAATTTTAAGGAAAGAGTAAGTCTGGAACACACTCTTCATCGAAATTTTAACTTGACCAAATGGTTAAGAAGATTCACTTAATTCCCAAAATATGGCTCAACTATAGATAATAAGGAATCAATGAACCTATCACTCTGAAGACTTATTACTCGCCGAATAGTTTAAATTATTGATTTTCAGCAATAGAATTCATGGTTCTCTATCATCCATACAAAAAGAGGACATTGAAAATAAAGGAAGTCATTTCTGAAGATTCCCTCAATGACCTTTTCATCAGACTAAGTGAAGCTTTACCTTACTGCGGCCTCCTTGAGCCATGATATGATTGAGTTAGGAAAAAAATGAAGCCAAGTTTTTATATATTCTTTGAAGATAATATCACTTGGATATAAGGGCCTAAGCATGAAGTGAAATCGTTAACCATTGATTCCTTTAAGCCTACCTTTTCTGACTGAGACAACACTAAGAGGACTGATAGTGAAAATTATTTTCACCTTGCTGAATTAAGGATGGATATTTTCATGATCCATGTTGAACCCAACACATCACACCCGATTGGAAATATCATTACTTCTAACAAGCCTTTACATAACTGGTGGATCATCTCAATTATTCCAACCCTATCAACTAATGAATCTTTTACGTACGAACTTAAGACTTAACCCAATCATAAATTTATTATTTCTAACCTTGATATAATCGAGACCTACCATGAGGAGTTTCTCACTGATATTTTTTCTAATGATAGTGTTAATTAAATAAACACTAATTTTGAGTATTTTGCTATGCCTTATATTTATTTCATTCATTCGGTTAGTCAAACAATTGATCAAGATGACTTAATGAATGAACATTTCCTAACTGATCTCAATAAGAAAAAAATTAAACAACATAACCACGTTCAAACTAATAATGAGGTCACTATTGTCATTAATCTTAATTCTATTTGAAATCCATGCGAGATCAAATAGAACGACTCTTTGAGAGCGATAACGATCACAATTTAATGATATTTTGAGGAATTTAAGGTTTTATCTGTGAGATCTTATAGTGAAATGCCCAGAATTGATCCCAAGATTTTGCAACATAAGATCCCTACATATCCTGAATGCAAAGCCTCTTAAGAAAAATTGAGATAGTTCTAACACTAATGATACTTCAAAATTAAAGACAAAGTGGTCAAGCAACTAAATGTAGGATTTATTCGCGTGATCGAATATCTGACTTGGCTTACTAGCATAGTCCCTTTGCCGAACACTAGAGGGAAAGTCTTCAAGAGTGTCGACTATTGAGATTTGAAATAAGCCTCTCCAAAGGATGACTGTCCTCCAATGTATGACTGTCCTCTTCCTGATATTGATCTGATCATCGATAACACTATCGATCATGCCCTTAAATCATTTGTCGATCGGTTCATCGGATAAAACTTGATTAACATACACTCGAACCATAAAAAAAGACCTCTTTCATTAACCTGTAGGGAAATTTATACTTCACAGTCATGCCCTCCAGTTTTAATTATGTTAGGTCTACTTAGCAAAGGGAAACCATAACTCTCTTCCACGATCTTATCGACAAGTAAGTATAGGTCTATGTTGATGACAGGATCTTCAAATACAAGACTATAGAAGATCACATCTTTGACTTGAGTTAATTCGTCGAACAATTGCGACACTACCAAATGCGCATCAACCCAAAAAATCGCATCTTCACCTTAGGAAAAATCCCATGCTTTATGGTCACGAAGAAAGAAGCTGAAGCTTTCCCTACCAAGCTCAAAAAAAATCATAGACATGTCACCACTATGAACTGAGAAGGAAATATGTAGTTTCTTAGGAAAAATATAATACATTAGCACATTCATTAGACAAGTCTTGTCCCTATGTGAACCAATCCTCAAACTCCTCCAAAAATATTTTACCAAAGTCTAAAATAAAAAATGCTGATAATCGTTCGACAAAATCAAGCAATATCTTACCCATCAACCGATGCTTATAATTCTGTACTATATCTTACTTACACAACTATTGAGGATATGTTATCCTAATACATCGAAGAATCATGCAAAGAAAGATCCATTTAATATGTCAGTTGAATCATAAAAGGATATGAGGTGAATCATACCACATTAGAAAAATAGTGTGTCACCTAGAAACTTCGTCACTATATGCTTGAATTTCACATCAAACTACTATCCCAAATGGATCCCATGAAGTACCTTTTGTGAAATCCATCCTTATAAAGCCATGTGGACCGATGGTTGGTACTATTAGTTGAGTTAGACATTATTTATGTCATTCAAAAGTCCATCAAAGTAATGTCCATTTTTTACTACATAAAAGATCACATCGTGGATGAATCTAATGCATGGATTACATAATTTCCTGACGAAGAGATTCTTTTCACTACCCCTGAATAGTGATGATTTTTTTTATGTACTAGAAAATAAAAGAGGACACAAAATGGGAAGATTCTTAATCATTCCCGACTATTTGTATACTCCCATCACCATTAAGCTAGATTTCCACTTCATTAACTACAAGACATAATATGAAGTGTGCATGGTTAGAATAAAAGTTTCCTTCAAAAGAAGAATCTAATATCTCGATGTTTATGGATATTAATCTCTCATCGTATGAAAAGTTCTATTGAAATGGAAAGTCAAAGTCGATAATATTTTACCCTTCTGTAAGGACAAAAAATTTCAATTGAGTCCTTTGTAGTTTCGGCTCAATTCCGGACAAAAATGTTTGAGTCATAGGATAGAGTTAATTGATCATCCTCCAAGCCTATGACGAGTTTGTTTGAAGACGTAGCAGCTAAGTGTGTAAAGGTTCCTCAAAATGCCGAGTTTAAGTTCCTCGTTTTTACGTCATCAATAGTGGTTCCATGCTCCCAAGGTATGAATGAATTACACATATATATAGGAGCTTGGAATGGTTTATAATGGGTGTAGGATTAATTAAAAACTCTTGTTTATTTTTCAGAAAGATTTTATTAAAACTTTTAAATAAAGTATATAAAGTTTCTGGGATAATTCATAATTTCCAACTTTCTGGTTTCTCATTCGATATTGTCGTTCAAACGAGATTGTCATTCGAACAAGAATATCATTCGAACGAAGCTGCCAACGAGCTTCCCCATAGGCCACTGTAACATCGTTCGAATTGTCGTTCGAACGAGATGGCTGTTCGAATGAGACTTCGAATGAGATTTCTAACGAGTTCAATTTTAAGCCACGGGAACTTCTTAGAAAGGCTTGTTGGAACGAGACTTCGTTGGAACGAAAATCTCATTCGAACGAGATTTCAGGCGAGAATTTTTTTAGCAGTTTTTACCCATGTTTCCCACTTCCTTACCCCACTAACTTTTGACATAACTTAATAGTGCGGGAACCAACCTTTTTGGTTTGACTTTTTCATATCCTATAACCTCTAAGAGAGTGTTTTAAGAGATAAATCAAAAGAGAAAAAGTTCTTTGTTTAAGTGTTATTGATTTTCAAGAAAAATGTTTTACACACTTGTTTTACACCCATATTGTTTATCCAAGCTTCTATAGATATATTTGTATTTTCTTGGAGTTTTGGCACCGTTTTTTCATCTCTACCGTTTGAAGAGACATTTTGGGTTTGCTTCTAAATCCCACAAAGAAGAAGAGGTTTTCGTTGATTTACCCACTTGGAGAAAGGCTCTTAGTTCGGGTGACGGTGACCATATAAAGTCCGATCGGTGGATTTCGAGATCGCGGTGGAGCTCCGTGGTTATTCGCTAAGAAGAGGTTGCTACAAGAAGATGCGTCGTGGCGTGAGAGGGATCGAGTCGAGTGTTGTCAGTCATCTTGCTTGTATTTGTAAATTCCGTACTTAGTGGATTTGAGGCTAGGGTCGTCCGATGTTTTTTCCCGTTGTGGGTTTTTCCTCTTACATCGCGGCATAATGGATTAATTGTTTATTTTATCTTTTGCAAAATCACCTAAAACGCATGCTTAGGTAAAAAGATAAAATTCGTTTAATTTAATCACTACATGTTTAATTTGGTATAAATTAATATTGGGTAATGTTTAGTTAATTTAATTCAAGTCATTTAATTTAATTTGTTAAAATTTGGTTTGGCCTAATTTAATTAAATGAAAAATATGACTTAGGCAATTTTCTAGGACTTGGGTTAATTAACTTAGTTTAAGTGAAATTTAACATAAGTGTGTGCTTTCATCATATTTCACTTAGTTTAATTTTAATTTGAAGTAAATTAAAATTTTGTGTTTTTGTGAACCATCTTATGCTTCTGCATATGTCAATTAGGAAATTGATTTTAAAGTATAAGAATTTTAAAAATCGGGGACCCTCGGGGCTTTTTCAAATTAGCATCAGAGCCAAAAAAAGATAAATTACTTCGTTAACATCTTTTAATTATTTTGGCTAAAATGGAATTTTCTCCATTTTCAAAATTTCCTATTTTCGATGGATCTAACTATGCGTATTGGAATGCGTGAAATGAAATCGACACTAAAATCTACCGACGAGAGATTTTGGATGTCTGCTGTTAACGGGTGGTCCCCACCAACTCATTTAGTAAAAAATGAACGTGTTCCCAAACCGGCCGATAGATGGAGTGAGGGTGAATTTAAACTTTCAAACTTTAAATCCCATGGTTTAAATGCCTTGTTTAGCGTTGTCACACCGGTTGAATTCCGACACATTATGACGTGTGAGACCTCTAAAGAAGCTTGGTGTTGATACCAAATTTAATTTGCTGACATGGACCAATCATATGAAGACACGTGGCTATCTACATGGCAACAACAAACACTTCCGAGGAACCCACACGCTCCGAGGAACAAGACTACAATGAGGAAGACTAGTTCCCCGAGGAACTCACAAGCTCCGAGGAACAATGCCTCTCCGAGAAACTCTTGAGTACCGAGAAGCTTAGGTGGTCCGAGCAACTCAGGCGGTCCGAGCTGCACCTCGAAGCAGGATACCAATAGTTTAACTGCTCATTAAATGCTTATCATTCAGACGCACACGCAAAAAGGGCATTAAATGTATTACCCTTTCATATGTATATCATTTAATGTATTACCCTTTCACATTACAGCCTCAGGGATATAAATACATTGTACAATCCTCATTGTAAGGGGACCCCGGACAGGAATTTCTTGAGATAACTTGTAATCGAGAATTCCCATACAAACAACAATACCAAAATAGTGGACGTAGGCCATTCTTATAAGGCTGAACCACTTTAAAAACTCTTTGTCTTATTTATTTATCTGTGATTGAATAATTAGAGTGATCTAATTTTTTACATCAACACTTGGGATATTTTTCAACTCACTCATGAAGGTACAAGTGTCGTTAAAGCTTCGAAACTCCAAAACCTCATCACTCAATTTGAAACTATCAAAATGAATGAAAAATAAACTTTTGATGAATTTTATGCAAGACTTTCAGATATTGTTAATTCATCGTTTAACTTGGGAGAGAAAATACCCGACAACCGAGTTGTAAAGAAAATTTTAAGGTCCCTACCCGATAGATTTATTCTAATAGTGACTGTGTTAAATTCTTTACCAACCTTAGCCTCTACGAAATTAGAAGAGCTTGTAGGTGATTTACAAACCTATGAACTAGACATGTTTCCCTCTAAAACTGAAAAGAAAATAGAAAAGGCCGTTGCTTTAAAATCCCGAAAAGAGGAAAAAGAAGTAGTAGAGAGCGAGAGTGATAGTGACTCGAAAGATATGGCCTTGTTTTCTAGGAAATTTAGAAAGTTTCTTAAAATTAAGAAAGATAAATTTAAAAATGACTTTAAGAAATTTGAAACTTCTAAGCATGACAAAGACGAGAGTATCCGTAAAACTATTAATGAAAATTTAAATAGGGACGAGTCAAATAGGTGTTTTGGTTGTGAGGGTTATGACCATAGGGCTTCTGAGTGCCCCATTAAACTAAGGAGAGAGGGTAAGCGACCCATTTCATATAATGCGACCCTTAGTGATAGTGATAAGGAAGAGGGACCCGATTCCCCCACTAAGCCCAACTTTGTGGCTTTTATGGCTAGTCATGTGAGTGATAGTGTGAACTCATCTATAGATGAAAATTTAACACATGACACTTCCAAGGTCATAGTTTATGATTCCCTTGTTTTTTATGATAGTGAGAGTGGAGAAGAAAGAGAGAGTGAAAATGAAGAAGAGGTTAATGTGAGTGAACTTCAAAATGATTTTCAAGAATTATATGAAGAATCAATTAAATTAAAAAGAGAAAATTTGAAGTTAGAAGCAAATTTAAAAGAGCGTGTCAATGTCGTCGATGATAGTGTGTTGGTAGAAGACCTTAGGACACGTGAGAGGACTCTTCGAGAGAAGTTAGAATATGTAGAAGGCAAGAGATATAGCCTAAGGGGTTTAATGGAATCATTGGAAAAGGAGCTTCTCGAGTTTAAAGAGAGAAATGTTATGTTAGAGTCTAAAATTTTAGAATTAGAAGATAAATTAAAAAACTCTACTAAAGTCAAATTTGATTTCTAGTGTAGGTTCGAAAAACTAGATAAGATCTTAGGAACGGTTCAAAGAAAAAATGACTTGTATGGTTTACGCTTCGATACTTGTAATGAATCAACTCATAAAGCGAAAACCAATGTTTTAGGAGAATCGCCTGGGAAAGTCTTTAGAGATCACTCCTTAGGAAAATATTTTCGCCGTGAATTTAGGTGTTCACATTATGGTCGAAAAGGTCATCTTAGGAAATATTGTTTTAATCTTAAAAGATTTTCTAGAAAATCCAAATGTAAGGCAGCCAAGGTAGCCAAGATTCCTACACCCCGAGATAGTCACTCATCATTAGTTTGGGTTAGGTGATCTGACTTGGTAGCTTTACAAGATAGGGTATTTGATTCTCATTTACTTTCACATGCTTCCTACCTTGCAAAATCTAAAGGTTGAATGTGTTAGTTTTATTTGCATACTCTAGCATTTTGTGCTTCATATTATATCTCCTTGCTAGGTGTATGCATGTTTAGTCATTTTTTACTCTTTGCTTTATTTCATATCTTATGCTAGAAATCTTGACTTTTTTATCTTTTTTATTTTATTACTTTCATTTTTGTGTGCATTAAATGAAAAATACAAAAATATTTTTGTTTATTGTTTGGATTTTTATCTCTTGATAATTTAAGCTTAATGAAAAATTCAAATGATTTTTTTTTTGAGTATATATTTTAATTTTTGGTTAAAAATTTTCAAAAACTCAAAAGAATTTTATTTTCTGTGTATTTTAGTTTGACACACTTTAAGTGGCATACACTTGTGTTAGAATCCCATCCTTTACGCTCCCATTTGGCTAGAAATTTTGGTTTAGATTGTCAATCCTTATAATGTTCTTTACCATGCTTACATGAAGGGCTCCGAAAGGACTTAGTTTCTTTTGTGAATAGTAATTCACCGTTTGTTGAGACCTAAATGAAATACGTGGTCCAAAGCCTAAAAGAAAATATGGCATTAAAAGAAAAAATAATTGCCAAGGCCTATGTTTGATTGATATATTCATTCAAAATTAATATATATGCTTATTGAGGGAGATTGGATGATATATCAACGGTTTGCACAATGTCCGTTTATCCTAGTTGTATTTTCAATGTCATGACTCTATTGGTTTGTAGAATCATCAACATGCTAGGCTTGTATGCATTGCGTATGTTTTTTCATTGAGTTTAATCTATATTGTCACATGAGGTTATATTCAAATGTGATGAAGTTCGCAATCAATTGAGAACTCCGTGAACATGTTTGAAGTGATTGGGTCTAAATTTAATTGTTTCTAGTTCACACCCCAACACTTCCGTTTCCATATGACACATTTTTGCCATACGAGTGTGAAAAGCTTATCGTATTTTGTGCCATTTGTGTTTATATATATATATATATATATATATATATATATATATATATATATATATGTGTGTGTGTGTGTGTGTGTGTGTGTGTGTGTGTGTGTGTGCATGTGCATGTGCATATTTGGTATATTTAAAGTATGTATGTATATATGATATATGTGTTTAGTCTTTGCCTTGTCTTCTAGTCCATATATGCTTTAATTCATAATTGGTATCTATCTTGTTGCATTCTTTGTTGATATCACATGCTTAATACTTTATGTATCTGATTGATATCATTTTCTTGCATCCTAGTTGGTATTTGTTATTATTTGGTGGATTAGTTATGCTTTTGTTGCTCATATGCTTTAATGTTCTCATCACTTGTGCACATTTGCATGTTTAGCTTATTATCCCATTTTAATTATTATCCCTTGTTTAGTTTAAGGGTAATATGCTTTAATTGGGGAAGAAAAGTTAATGTTTTTAGTTCTTTAGACTTTGTCTATTCCTGAACGAATAGGGGGAGAAATAATGATAGGGGGAGAAATGGTATCTAATCCTATTGTTATCGTATCTTAGTTGAGGGAGATTTATCTTAGGGGGAGGCGTCTTTCTAAGTTGATCATTTATTTGATAAAGGGGAGAATTAATTTAGGGGAGTAATTATTTAATTGCATTTAATATTTTGATATTCCCTATGCGTTTAATGCGTTTGCTTAAGTGTGCAGGAATTATATTCTAACCGACAACTTTCACCGGCAAAGATTTTAATCCTTTGGATTGTTTGAGTCAAGCATTGCATTTTATTTTGGGTGGGACAATTTTATTAGTCTAGTAGAGCTTGACGGACCTTTGGGATTTTTGTTTTGTTTTTGTCCCGAAATATCCAAAGGGGGAGATTTGTAAGGACACAAATTTCCAATTCAGTCCTTTGTAGTTTCGGCTCAATTCCGGACAAAAACGTTTGAGTTATAGGATGGAGTTAATTGATCATCCTCCAAGCCTATGACGAGTTTGTTTGAAGACATAGCGGCTAAGTGTATAAAGGTTCATCAAAATGTCGAGTTTAAGTTCCTCATTTCTACGTCATCAATAGTGGTTCCATGCTCTCAAGGTATGAATGCATTACATATATATATAGGAGCTTGTAACGATTTATAGTGGGTGTAGGTTTAATTAAAAACTGTTATTTATTTTTCAAAAAGATTTTATTAAAAGTTTTTTATAAAGTATATAAAGTTTCTGGGCTAAATTCTTAATTTCCAACTTTTTGGTTTCTCGTTCGATATTGTCGTTCGAACGAGATTGTCGTTCGAACGAAGCTGCCAACGAGCTTCCCCATAGGCCACTGGAACATCGTTCGAATTATCGTTCGAACGAGATGGTTGTTCGAATGACACTTCAAATGAGATTTATAACGAGTTCAATTTTAAGTCACTAGAACTTCGTTAGAAAGGCTCGTTCGAACGAGACTTCGTTGGAACGAAAATCTCGTTCGAACGAGATTTTAGGCGGGAAAATTTATGGCAGTTTTTAGCAGTTTTTACCCATGTTTCCCACTTCCTTACCCCACTAACTTTTGACAGAACTTAATAGTGAGGGAACCAACCTTTTTGGTTTGACCTTTTCATATCCTACAACCTCTAAAAGAGTGTTTTAAGAGAGAAACCAAAAGAGAAAAAGTTCTTTGTTTAATTGTCATTAATTTTCAAGAAAAATGTTTTAAACACTTGTTTTACACCCATATTGTTTATCCAAGCTTCCATAGATATATTTGTACTTGCTTGGAGTTTTCGCACCGGTTTTTCATCTCTACCATTTGAAGAGACGTTTTGGGTTTGCTTCTAAACCCCACAAAGAAGAAGTGGTTTTCGTTGATTTACCCACTTGGAGAAAGGCTCCTAGTTCGGGTGACGGTGACCATATAAAGTTCGATTGGTGGATTCCGAGATCGTGGTGGAGCTCCGTGGTTATTCGCTAAGAAGAGGTTGATACAAGAAGATGCATCGGGGCTTGAGAGGGATCGAGTCGAGTGTTGTAAGTCATCTTGCTTGTATTTGTAAATTCCGTACTTAGTGGATTTGAGGCTAGGTCCGTCCGAGGTTTTTTTCCGTTGTGGGTTTTTCCTCGTACGTCGCGACGTAGTGGATTGATTATTTATTTTATCTTTTGCAAAATCACCTAGAACGCATGCTTAGGTAAAAAGATAAAATTGGTTTAATTTAATCACTACTTGTTTAATTTGGTATAAATTAATATTGGGTAATGTTTAGTTAATTTAATTTAATTCAAGTCATTTAATTTAATTTGTTAAAACTTGGTTTGGCATAATTTAATTAAATGAAAAATATGACTTAGGCAATTTTCTAGGACTTGGGTTAATTAACTTGGTTTAAGTGAAATTTAACATAAGTGTGTGCTTTCATCATATTTCACTTGGTTTAATTTTAATTTGAAGTAAATTAAATTTTGGTGTTTTTGTGAACCGTCTTACGCTTCCGCATATCTCAACTAGGAAATTGATTTTAAAGTATAAGAATTTTAAAAATCGGGGACCCTCGGGGTGTTTTTATCTTCCATGCTTAGTTAGAAGAAATTTCCTTATAATTTAAAGATTACATGTTCCATTACCTCTCCCATTCTAGAAATAGCTTCACCGATGCATTGGCAATGCTTCCCTCCATGGTTGCCATGCCTGAGGGAGCAACAATTTGCCCACTAAAAGTTCAAAAATTATATAAGCCGGCCCACTACAATCACATAGAGATCATAACCAATGGAGATAGAGACAAGGTCGGGCTCTATTATTATGAAATCAGGTGCTGCTCAAGTATGTCCAATACCTTTGGGGGGATTATAATCATGACTTCATAACCTTCACAAAAATCACATTCTGACAAAAAAATTATTGCAAGGCCTTGTTCAAATGAATTTTAATGGTACACACTTGGAGTGAACAATAAGGATTGGTATTTGAAAGATCATACAAAAATGCATAGTGAGCAAAAATCCATAGTGAGCAATGCAGACCCCTCATGAAGATCATCTGAAAGGGCCATTATTAGAAAACAATGTCTCATGACATGGTAAGTATGCCAAAAGGTGTCTTAAATGTAAAAAATTATCCAATCTTAAATATTTGCCTCTTTGAGAGATATACAACAGGACTTCTCCATGATATTTTTCAACATGAGGCATTAAAATCATTGGTAAAGTAACTCCCAAATAATATAATGAGCATGAATTCATTCAGGATACTTTTGATTACTTCACCAAAATAGTCGAAGTCGAGTCATATGTCATGATAAATGCCAAGAAAGTATCCAAGTTCATTCAAACGAACATCATCTTCCACTACGGAGTTCCTTACAAGATCAAATTCGATAATGGCCTTGAGTTCGAAGTAAAAGTCACATATGCAATAAAAGATATGGGATCCAAAGACACTATTCCTCACCTTATAGATAATAAATAAATGGGGATGTTGAAGTTGTGAACATAAGCCTCAAATCTTCCATTAAAAAATGACTCATAGTTACCGGGATCGAACCTACATGACTCCTCACACTCTCTAGAGATACTTTAAATCTATCATAACATCCACTAGGGCTACCCCATACTCTTTAGTTTATTGTATAAGGCTATTTTACCCATTGAGATCAAAATACCTTCCCTACGAGTCATGCTCTAGAGACAAAAAGGAAAAGTTGACTGGGTCTAGATTAGTTATGATGAATCGAAATGTTTGGACAACAAAAGGCTGAGAGCTTTATATCACATAAAAGGATATCACCTCCCTATATCATGTTTTTTCAATAAAAAGGTCAAAGACCATGGTGTGCATGAGTGAGACATCTCCCTCAAGGACATTGTGGAAGCCATTTGGTGCCCCCACTAATAATTTAATCCTAATTGGAGTAGATGGCACCTTGTGAAGAAAATCCTATTAGGCAGTGAAACTATATTAACTGGCCTCAAGAGAGAGGAAATGATACGAATAGTCAACCTTGAGCATCTTAAGAAATTTATGCTCAATCTTATTCTCATTGTGCAATGCACTTCTAACATTTTTTAATTCTAGAAAAAATCCCTCTGCTTTTACCTCCTTACAAGAACTACTTAGGACTTGATCATCTCAATACTAATTTTACTACAAAAACTCATTTTTTATCCCCAAAGAGATATGTAGGCAATCTATAAAGTGAATTTTTTTTGCGGTCCTTTATTTTTCATAAAATTATTTTCTTTTCTCTCATCAAGAGGCATATGTTTCTCTCATTGTTTTATAATTGGACAAGGAATTTTGTATGCCTTAAAGATTAATATAAATAATTCAAACATAAATGATTCTTTTAAAGGCACAATATAGATATGGTCATAATAAACATTATTTTATAAGACATTTTTATCCCAAATAAGAGCAGAACATCATAACATCGCTAACATAGAACCACTCACTACACCAATACCATATCAAAACCAACGCCAAAACTATCAAACTTATAAGCCTACACCAATCCTCAATAGTTGCTTACCCTCTATTTTCGGAGCTAGAATCGAAATTATAGTGTTCACTACTATTAAGATCCAGCTAAAAAACATAAGAGGGAACATGTGAGAATTTTTGTGCTTCTATTAATTCCATGAAGATCATTTTACAATAAGAGGATATAGGTGATTTTTCAATTTCTCCATATTTTGGAACCATATATGTGAATGATGGAATTAGAAAGGTTAAAGGAGTTGGGGGCATGGGCTTAGCGAAATTAAGGATGTGAAGAGGATATTTTATTTAGGGAATCTTCTATGTATATGTAGGGAGAAAGGGGTAATTAAATAAGGCAAGGGAGATGGATCGATAGGAAGAGAGGGCAGGCAGTGTGGAGTTTTGGTGGAGTGAGAGAGAAATATATATATATATATATATATATATATATATATATATATATATATATATATATATATATATATGTGTGTGTGTGTGTGTGTGTGTGTGTGTGTGTGTGTGCGGTGACAATTATTATTCAACACAAAGAGATAAGAGAAGCACAATCGCCAAGAAGAATAAGGCATACAAAATGCCAATCACACAACAAAAGATGTACGTGGTTCACCAAAGGTGCCTACGTCCACGGTGATGCAGTCAGTATTATTTTTATATACTCCGGAGAGCAATTACAGAGAATACAATGTGTCCTTTGCCCCGGACCTAGGGTTTATTATATACATGTTCATTTCAGGGAGTGGGGGTGTTGGACTCCCCCACGTTTTCCATCTT
Source organism: Sambucus nigra (assembly GCA_949130495.1). NCBI lineage: Eukaryota > Viridiplantae > Streptophyta > Magnoliopsida > Dipsacales > Adoxaceae > Sambucus > Sambucus nigra. Next base: position 204,368,623 of record OX422211.1, on the reverse strand, counting down.
CTCCTAGAACCCCTCTTAATGGGAACATGGGAGGAAACTAAATCATAATCGGTTAGGATATGGGGGGGTCTGGACTTTGGGTCGCCACAATTGGGCTACTCATCCAGGCCCATCATTCTATTTTCGGGTACCCACAATTGCCCCTAAGTTTGTTGGGCCATACTTTGGGCTCAATAAATATAAATGATTTGTCATACTGGCTTATTTGTACATTGTGCAACTCTTCCCAAGGTTCGAGGACTGAGTTAAGGCGGCACTTGCTTCGTGGTCTATGCATTATGATTAGTAGCACTCAAAAGCTATCCAGAGCAGTCATTTCTCGACCGTAGTTTCAACCTTCTGAGTACTCTCCCATTTTCTATGAGCTCTAGTGATTCACGTTTTCTTCTCCCGGTCTCCATTCTTATTGCCTTCGATCTTCCTTATCATTTGGGCTCATGATTCTTCATCATTCGAGTCGAACTTTCATCTTGTAAGTTTCCTATGCCTTCTCTCTGTATTTTCTCTTTGAATTTGTAGTTTTTTAGGGTTTCCTAATGGCAAAGATCGGTAATAGGTCGGTGTCTGAGTTTAGGAAGTTTTATAATATCCCAGAGTGGGTAGATATTGGGTGTGTCCCTCCCCCTATAAATGTTAGAGAGATAGAGGGTGCCCATTGGATCCGTATCTTGATGCTTTCCCAAGGGGGACTTACTTTTCCTCCCAACAACCTATTCTTTTGGTTATTTCAACATTGTTCCTGCACAGTGTTCGCCCAATGTGTGGAAGATAATCAATGGTGTCCATAGAATAAATCAGTTATATGGTACCAAGTTAGGGCTCGCCGAGGTCTATTTTTTCTATTCTTTTTCTCAAACTAGTTCTGGTGTTCTCTATCTCAAAGCCAGGAGTCCTGATAGGGTATTGGTAGTAAACCTACCTGATTCCCATAAGGACTATTGGCAAGAGGGCTTCCTTGCTAGAAATTGGCAGTTTTCTCCCCAGTCTGAGGGGTCGAGATCAGATAGGTTCTCAGTTCCCTTTTATGGGGAAGAATACATAGGTAGACTTTGCCCTGTCCCTTCAATTTCTTTACTGATTTGTGATCTTTCTAACTTTTCCTATTTTTTCTTCAGCGAGGTCGAAGAACTTGGAACCTGCTCTCAGCGAGGTTCGTCTTTCTAAACTGGTCCAGGACTGAAATATTAGAGAGACTTTAGCCGACGGCGAACATCCTCGGTCTGCTGCTTTCTTTCTCGAATACAAAAACATTGGTTCTAGTTTTATAGCGAGGCCGGTAGATAGTATCCCTGAATTTGATACCTCTGAAGAGACTGCTGCTGATCCTATTCAGTTGGACAAGGAGGAGAGTATCTCTGAGAGTGATAGCGTAGGTGGTGTTGAAGGAAATTTTAGTGAGGGGAGCTCCAGTGGTGGTAGCTCTTCTGATTCGGAGGAAGTTTCTGAAGCCCGAGAATCTTTGAGCACGTCCAACAGTTCACGCGAGGAGATGGTTCCTCCAAGGAAAAAATTGATCCGGGAAGATGACGATGATGATCATGTGCTCCTCTCTTAGAGGTCAAAGAAGTAAAAATCCAGTACTGGGGCTGTAGCTACTGGCTCTTGGTCTTCTGCTCAGGAGCAGGAGAGGAAGAGGAAAGAGGAAAGAGGAAAGAGGAAGAATAGTTGAGAGAGAGAGAAGGAAGAGGAGAGAAAGAAGATGGAGGAGAAGAAAAGGATGGATGAGAAGAGGAGGATAGAGAAAGAGAAAGAGGAGGAGAGTAGAAGGATGGAATTGAGGACGAAGGCTGGACAGGCCTTAGACCCGGTGTCCGCATTGCCCGAGGGGGCCTCAGTTGTAATTTCTCCTCAATTGTCCCCCGCGCTGCTTGAGAGGGCAGTTCTTCTTGCAGATCGCCAAAGGGCACTAGGGTCTGATCAATTGGCCCTACAAGCTAGCCAGAGGCTAGCCTTGGTAAGATATTTTCCTTTCTCTAATGTTTTAATGAGTTTTAGTTATTTCCCTTTCCTGATGTCTTCTTTGTTTTTTCAGTTTGTGGTTGACTTTGCCGTGCTCTATCGCTCTCGTGGTAAGTTGGTGAGCAGGAACAGTGAGCTGGAGCAGCTGAATTCTACCTTGAAAGTGAGGGGTACTCAGCTGGAGGCTGATCTGAGGACTGCTGATGCTGCCCGAGCTTCTTCTGACCTGACGCTTGTTAATTCCAACCGAGAGAGGGATGCGGTAGTAAAAGAGCTGAACGAGCTGAGGTGGGCCTATGACTTGGTCTGCTCAAGTAAGTTAGCCATCATAGAGGAGAATAGGGTGCTTACCGAGCAGCTGAAGGAGAAATAGTCCTAGGCAGTCACCATCAAGGAGGATTCATACAACTCTAGGTGGGCTACCGCCTATGAAGATGCCGAGATTCAGATAGGCTATATCAGCCGTCTAAACTTCAAGAAAGGCTGGAACAAGGCCCTCCTAGATGCTGGAGTCGATGTTGACTCTCCTCTGTTCAATGAGCACGACCCGGGCCCGAAGCCAACTGTGGATGAAGAATCCCCTGCCCCAGTCATCAAAGGCGTTGATCCTACCTCCCAGCTAATTCCTGGCGAGGTCCTCCCTGCTCAGGTGATAGAGGTTGTCCCTGCTGAGGGGGATGCTTCGACTGTTGCCGATAAGGGGAAACAGCCAGCTACTTCTGGGAAGCCTAAGGTTGCTAGTTAATTTACTTCTAAGGTTAGTTTTGTATCTTCGCTTGTAATTTTCCTTTTTGATGATCGATGTACTTTAACCCTTATTAATGAAATGAAAAGGTTTCTTCTCCCCAGTGCACTGATTTATTTTTCTTTTCGTTGCCCTTTTTAGTGCTTGTAGTCGATTGATGTTGATGACTATATACCAGCCACTTCTCAATTAGGAAGAATGCTTGGTCCTGGTGTGAGCTCTGAAGTTCGTCATGCCTTTGTGAGGATTTTCAAGTCACTGCGATTAAGGAACAAGAGCTTCATAGAGCAGACTGAGCTTGTTGTCAAACTGAAGGACAGGCTCCAAGAGATGGAGGAAGTTGGTGCCTCAGTCCAAGAGGAGGTGAATACATTAAGAGCAAAGCTTCTAGATGCTTTTGAGATCAACCAAGTTGGGGATATCCTTCAGCAGGATAACGAAGCTTTGAGGAGAGAGGTCTCTCGACTTAGGGAGCATGCTCTGAGCACTGCTCCTGCCATATTGCGAGGTTCTTCCTCGTCCCGAGCCGAAACTAGCCCGAGCTAGGGAAATGGAAGAGCTTCGTGGTGATGTCCAACGAGCGTATGTGATTGCTACTGGGCTTTAGAGGGACTTCACCCGATTGAGGCACTTGTTTAAGAAAGCACCTCGACGAGTGTGGGCCGATGGTTACAATCAGGGTTGGCTAGATGCTCCAACGAGGCTGATAGAGTTTGAAGAGCTTTCTTTCATCAGGGGGTGGTTGAGTTCCTTGAGGGAGATGCAATTTCCAAGGAACTCAATGCTCTGGTATCGATATGAAATATCTCCTTCCACTAGAATGCCTAACCCCTCCCGGAGAGATGATCAGCGGATACCGATTGACGCCATCCCTCGGCAGCTATTGGAGTCAAATGCGAACAAAGTCGAGGAAGAGTTAGTTCCCCCTCCTGATGATGGTCGAAGAGATCAAGTTGTTGATTATCTTGCTCGTAGGCCTCACCCACACTAAGCATCTGTTAGTAGTAACTCTGTGTATTTTCTATTGAAGTGATGTAAAGTCGATGTTGTGCTCGCCGACTAAACATGTTTTGTACTTGCTGTAAATGTGATGAATTAATATAAAATTTATGTTTTGGGCAAATTTGCCGACTAAACAAGTGTCTTATATTTTCCACATCTTTGCTAAAAAATCTTGAACCTATCTTGGCTGACTAGAATTATATGTTCGCATTATCAAGTAAGTGTCCTTCCAGTCCAGTATGCCAACGAGATACCATTCTGCCTCACTTTACCTTTTAGGTTGTGTCGTCACACTCCCTTAGGCCTAAGTGTGGCAATTGGCGAGGACACACCTGGTGTTGGATGTTCTATCCAATCAGGATTTTTTTTTCAACCAAACATTGTTTGGTGACCAATTTTGACTTGGCCATATTTCCTAAGGATCTCCTGTAGGGCTTCATATATTACTAGGGGCAATGCTAAGAGGTCTTTCATATTTTATAATGAAAACCTGAGGAGGGTCATTTCCCTAATATAGTGTAATGAGTAGTGTGCCTATTACTTGGAAAAGGTGTGTGGGTTATAAAGTTTATACATTGTCACCTCGTAAAATGCAAATTAATTAATTGATACTTCGTAGAATGCAACTGCCAAACAACTTTTTATTAATGATAAGGAAATGAACTTCGAGTTTTATAATTAAAGATAAAAACAAGAGTCTAGAAATAAAAAATTTTGAGGTTGGCCGCATTCCACGCTCGGGGTATCTCTCTTCTTTCCATCGTTTCCAAGTGATAGGCTCCCTGCAGATCGTCTATAGTTATCTTGAATGGTCCTTCCCAGTTTGGCCCTAGCTTGCCGTCTGATGGTTTTACTGCGTTGCCTAGGACTTTTCTCAGGATATAGTCCCCAACTCGAAATGCCCTTGGGTTGACCTTCTTATTGGAGTGCCTTGTGAGCTGTTGCTGATAGCTCGCTAGTTTCACTAGGGCTATCTCTCGGCGCTCATCGGCTAGGTCGAGCTCAGCGAGCAATGCTGCATCATTATGGCCCTGGTCGATAAGGTTGGACCTCATTATTGGCAAGCCTGCCTCTAATGGGATGACTGCCTCCATTCCATAAGTCAATGAAAATGGGGTTTCCCCCGTTGCTTGTCGTGGAGTGGTGCGGTTGGCCCATAGACTATGCGGAAGTTCATTTACCCATGCGCCCTTGGCTCTCTTTAATCATTTCTTCAATTCGTCGATCACTGTTTTGTTGGAGGCCTCGGCTTGGCCATTGCTCTGAGGATAGGCCATCGAGCTGTAATGGTGTCTGATTCCATGCTCGTCACAGAAGCTTTTAAAGGATCCACTTTCAAACTGCGTTCCATTGTTAGTGATGATGGTTCTGGGGATGCCAAAATGAGTGATTATGTTTTTCCATATGAATCTTATCATATCTGCATCTCGGATGTTCGCCAGGGGTTCTGCCTCGATCCATTTGGTAAAGTAGTCAGTTGCGACCAATAGATACTTGCGATTGTCAGCGGCGGTAGGAAGTGGTCCTATAATGTACATTCTCCATTAAGCGAATGGCCATAGGCTTGACAATGATTTTAGGTCACTACCAGGTTGGTGGACCATAAGAGCGTGAAGTTGGCATTTTAGGCACTTGCGAACATACATCGTAGATCCCCTTTGCATATATGGCCACCAATAGCCTTCCTTCATTGCTCGAAAAGACATAGATCTTCCTCCAATATGGCTTCCACAGATTCCCTCGTGAAGCTCATGTAGAACTTGATCGACATTCCTTGGGTGAACGCATTGAAGGTATGGACCGGAAAAGGATCTCTTATATAGCTTTTCCTCTGGCAATAAGTGAAAGCAAGCAGCTTTGACTCTTATCTGGTGAGCAATCTTCTTGTCGTCTGGGAGTGTGCCATCCTTCAAATAGTTACTTAAAGGGTCCATCCAGTTGGGTGATGACTCCACTTGGAGCATCTATTCCACGTTTGGGGATTTATTGTTGCGGTTAATGCTCGGATGAGTGAGGAAATCGATGGGGATTATTCTTTTTAAGTCGAAATCGACTGCTAAACTCAGGGCTGCTAGGCGTCAGCATGGTTGTTCTGTCCTCTGGGAAATTACTGAACATTGATTTCTTCGAAGCTAGACATTAGTCTTCTTACTAAGGCGAGGTAAGCTGTCATTCTTTCATCTTTTGCATTATAGTCTCCACTTCTCTGATTGGAGACTAATTGGGAATCGCTGAACACCTGTAAATGCTTTGCTCCCAAAGTGTGTGCCTTTTGGAGGTCGGCTATTAAGGCTTCGTATTCTTCTTCGTTGTTGGAGGCTGCAAATTCAAGCCTGATTCCTTGTTCAAGGATTGTATCCTCTGGAGTAATGAGGAAAATGCCTATTCCTGCCCCCCTTTGAGTTGGAGGCTCCATCAACGAATAATTTCCAGATTCCTTCCGTCGCGGGGTTGCCCCTTTTCTCTATTGGTTGAGGTTGGTTGCAGGGATGCTCGCCTGTGAATTCGGCTATGAAATCAGCAAGGACTCGCCCCTTGATTGCGTTCCTTGGTTGAAATTGGATATCAAATCGTTCGCGCTCGACTGACCATTTAGACAGTCTGCCCGATATATCCGCCTTCCTTAGGATTCCTTTAAGGGGGTACGATGTAAGGATGATGATGGTGTGGGCTTCGAAATAGTGCTTCAGTTTTCTTGAAGCCACTATTAGAGCAAAAGCGAGCTTCTCCAGTGGTAGGTACCGCTGCTCGGAGTCTAGTAAAGTCTTGCTCGCGTAGTGAACGGGGTGCTGGACCCCTGCAATTTCGCATATTAATGCGGAGATGACTATGTGGTTGGAAATGGAGAGGTATAAGTACAAAGAGTCTGTTCGCTACGGTATGACGAGCAGTGGTGGGGAGCTAAGGTAAACCTTGAGCTCATCCACTGCCTGCGAGCAATCCAGGTTCCATTCTACCGTTTTGTTTCCCTTTAGAAGCTGGAAGAAAGGCTTGTACTTCTCGGAGGACTTAGAGATAAAGCGATTTAAGGCAGCGAGCATACCGGTGAGCTTCTGTACATCTCGAATAGTTCGAGGAGGTTGTACCCTGTTTATTGCATCGATCTGGTCTAGGTTAGACTCAATTCCTCTCTTACTGACAAAGTACCCAAGAAATTTTCCTGACTGGACACCGAAAGAACACTTGCTCGCGTTAAGTTTCATTTAGTACTTCCTAAAGATTTTGAAGGTGCTTGACAGGTCTGAGAGGTGGTCTTCTTTCTTCTTGCTTTTAACGAGCATATCATCGATGTAGACCTCCATGGTGTCTCCCATCTGGTCCTTGAACATCCTGGTGACCAGCCGCTGGTAGGTCCCCCCTGCATTTTTTAGCCAGAAGGGCATGACCTTGTAGCAGTATAACCCAACCGTGGTGATGAATGTTGTTTTGTCCTAGTCTGGGGTATACAGAAGGATCTGATGATACCCTGAGTATGCGTCCAGAAAACTCATTCTCTGGTGAGCTGTTGTGGAGTTTACCAATTGATCAATTTTTTTGGGGGGGAAACTGTCTTTAGGGCATGCTCTATTGAGGTCAATGAAGTCGATGAAAACTCTCCACTTCCCGTTACTTTTTGGAACCACTACTAGGTTGGATAACCATTTAAGGAATTGTACATCCCGTATGGATCTTGCATCCAACAGTTTTTCCACTTCTTTTTCCACGGCTTTTCCTTCTCGGGTGCAGTTCGCCGTGCCTTCTGCGTGATTGGTTTGAAGGTGGGATCGCTGTGTAGCTGATGACATACCATACTAGGATCAATTTCGGGCAGCTCGTATGGTTCCCATGCAAAGACGTCTATATTGTTTCTTAGCAGGGTCGTCAATTCTTTCTTCTCCTGATCTGAGAGAGAATCTACAATTAAGAAGATCCTGCTCTCATTGCAATCTCCAGCTGCGATTTCCTCCAGTTCCTCGATGACACGTTCAGAGGGGAGGATCATGGTCTCCTCTACTCCGGGCCTTCCATATTTTAATTTCCATTTCGAAGGTATCAGGCGTCCTTGTTCTTCAACCTTATCGCTAGACTTGTCGGCATTCTTCTCTGGTTTTGGGTGGATGGCTGCTATGAAGCATCTTCTCTCCATCGCTTGATTTCCATGGATCTCCATTACTCCTCGCTCGATCACATACTTGAGTTTTTTATGGTAGGTCGAGGAGACTGCCTTCATTGCGTGTAGCCACCCTCTGCCGAGGATAGCCTGATATGGCGAGTTAATGTCGACCACCAGAAATTCGATCATTTTAGAAAAGTTTCCTGCTCTTACTGGTAGCACGATCTTTCCCAAGGGCATAGTCATCTTTCCAGCGAAGCCAACCAAAGGGATAGTAGCTTCCTTTAGGTCGATAATGCTTAATTTCAATTTTCTTAACAGGTCGAGATACATTACCTCGGACGAGCTTCCTTGATCGACGAGCAACTTGTCGATGTCATAGTTCACTATTTTGAGAGTAATGATTAAAGAATCATGATGTGGGGTTCTCACTCCCACCAGATCCTCATCTGTAAATACGATATGCTTACTATAGTCGACGTCATCTGCTCGTCGACGCTTTCCTAACTGTGTTTTTGCTGGATCGATCTGAAAAGCTTGCATCACTGCTGTAAGATTTTTTACCTCCATTCGAGCTGAATTTCCCTGAATCTTCTTTACGTTAGATACCCCATGAATTACTGCGAATTCATGTCCGGCATCATCTTCAAGCACGTTATCGGGCCTCGCTTCTCTATGGGTAGTAAATTTCTCTACTTTCTTTTCCACGAATTTGCTCAGATGCCCGGACTGAGCCAGGTCTTCGAGATGGGACTTAAGAACCTTGCAATGCTCGATTTTGTGCCCTCCTTCTTTGTGAAAAGTGCATCTCAACGCATTGTTTCTCTTCGAGGGATCTCCTCCCATCTTCCTAGGCCACTTGATGAATGGCTCATCTTTGATTTTTGCAAGAATTTTGTAAATTGGTTCTCCAAAGACTGTGTTTACCGCCTGAAATGCCTTTGGCACATCATTGATGCCTCCGTTCATGGAGCCATTCTTTCCCCCATTCTTTCCTCCTTTCTTCGGGTTTTCCGTTTTGTCACTACCCTTAGCAGCGAGCTTAAATCGATCGTTTTCCCTTGTGCTGGGGCGGGTCACATCTTCCACCTTGGCGTATTTCTCGATGCGTGCCATTAGGTCGTCAATGGTCATGGCTTCTTTCTTCGTCAGTGAATGGTACTTTTTTAGGACTTTTGTTTTTAAATTTTTAATTTTTTAGTCTTTTTAGTTTAATAGGTTTGATTATTTTTATTTTTATTTTCTTTTTCTTTTGACTTTTATTTTGAGTTAGGATTTTATTTTGGTTAATTTAATTTTTTTTAGATTGCTGGGTCACAATTAAACACACATAAATACTCACCCACACCCAACTATCGTACATCTCAGTTACACACTAAACTAACTCACTCACCCTCACCATCCTACCCTACACCTCACCAAACATAATCAAACCCCCACCCATCATCAACCTCTCATCCACTTTCTCTCACCTCCCACCATTAAAAAACCCAACCTCCATCACCACCCATATACCCCCACACCTCTCACTTGCCAAAACCGATCCTTACCCAGATTCAATGACCCGATTTGAAATCTGGTTCCATAACCCATGAACTCCAACCCAATAGCAAATCACCTCCTACTCATACCCCAACCAGGATACCCACATCACCGAACTCGATGCCCAGCAGCCCCTCAACAACCACTGGCGCCTGACCAAATCGTCGGCGACCACTTGTTGTCCGAACCTTCCTTAACCCGCTACTATAACCCAATGTCTGCCATACCCGTTTCAGACCCGAAAACCTCAAACCCAACGAAACACACCAACCCGATCACCCACCAATCCAACCAAATCCATTCTTAGACCCAAACCCAATTTTAACCACAAAACCCAACTCCACCTGCCATTATCTCCACCCAAATAGGAAACTAACACTTTTTTAAATCCAAAATAATAATAATAATACTAATAATAATAATAATAATAATAATAATAATAATAATAATAATAATAATAATAATAATAATAATAATAATAATAATAATAATAATACCCACGTGAAAAAAACGAAAATCCCTCCAAAAATCCCTTGACTTGGCCAAAGAAAAATCCCACCAATATCTCCTCTCCTAAGTTAACTTATGGGCTATAAAAAAAGAGGACTTTCACACAGAGAACACTGCAGAGAAGAGACGCAGAGAGAGACTGTAGAAAAAAAGAGAGAGACGATATATTATGTACATAAAAAAATTCCAAAAGAATACAAAAAAAAATAGTTTAGTATTAGAATAAATTTTAAGTTTAGTTTTTATTTTTATTTTTGTAATCAAGTGCTGAAAATTGTGAAGAAGTTGGACGCATATCAAGGCGCATTTCAAGACATATTTGTGGACAAAATTGCATATTGTATTTCTTCCTTCTCTTTTCAATTTATATCCTTCTTGGCATACTATTGATTGTTGTTTGTGCACACATGAAAATGTTTGGATAAACACCCTATTCAAGGAGTGGGATGCATTGTGTAGGATTTTATATTAATTAATTAATTAATTTCATTAATTGCAATATTTTTCAGAAAATTAATTTTTAACTGTCACCAATTAATTTATGTAACAAGAGTTAGTAAATTAATTGTACAAATTAATGATTAAATTTAGGAATCGAACTAGAGATAGGTTTTTTCGAAATTTGAATATTAATTATGTGTTGAAATTTGAGAATTCATACTGTTTTTATTAAATTGATCCTAGCGGGTAATTTTGTTGAAAATAGTATAGTTCTTAATTTTTCATCGCGTGACATTTTAAAATTAGGTTTCTGAAAAAGATATTATTAAATTTATAATTGTAACGAGAGTTAGATTATCGATTTAATATTATCTCGAAATATTTAAAATTAAGAAATTAAGAAATTAAAATAATTGATAATGTGGTGTAATCCCATCTCTTGATATTCTCACATTTTCACACTCGATTGCACATTATTTTTCATTATTTAGTCATTTCATAATTTTTAGCATTTATTAGTTAATTTTCCCTTGAAGTTTTTTTAAATAAAAAAATATATATTTTCAAAAAAAAATTGAATTGCAAGTTTTCACAATAATTGTTTCACCTTGGAAGTTGGATTGATACCCGTACTTACCTCAATACGAGTTGTTTTAGACAAGTTTTGTAGGTAATTCAATGGATTTTGATATTGAGTTTTGAAGACAACGACCATATGCAAAAAAGCTACTTATCAATATGCTGCACTTTATTTTCAAAATGTGGGTGGACTTTTGCAAAATGTTTAACAAGTGACATAAAATAGTCTCAAGGTGTAAGGACATATTTCATAAGTCCTGTTTTCAATGAGTATGTCGTATACTACTACAATCGTCGAAGAATTATTCAAGATCATTCATGCATCAAGACGGATCTGAATATCAAAGTTATTCATCAAAGAAGTGTCCGCGAGATTAATTTTGGTAAGGTTGTGTTTAAGTACCTTAGCGTTTCACTTAGAGTATTGGGATTATTTTTCATAAAATATTTTTTAAGTGTTGGAGCGGAGCTTTAAATATTTTTTGTCAAAAAATATATTTTTCAGAGTGTTTGAGGTGGTGCAATTACTGAGAAAAAAATAAAAGAAAAATTATTTAATTTTACTATCGTTCAAACGACGTCCTATGTCGTTCAAACGATATGGCATGTCGCGTGAAGTATCAAAGTACATTGGAGCTCATTCAGGCGACATCCAATCCCATTTGAACGAGCCACCGCCTTAAGTTTTTTTTATAAATAGGACTCTCCAACTCCGTTTTTCATAAGAAGACCTGTGAAAAAACTGCCTACATTTTTTGCAAACAGTAGTACGAATTTGTCTTCTCACTTTAGAAGTTTAATCCTTTGTTTTAACAATTCACAAAACATCCCAATCCTTTAGTGAATTGTTTTGGAACCCAAAATAAGGTCTTCCTGATATTGCTCTTATAGAGCGGGTAAATCTACATCATATGACTGCGTGTCATTGAGGACCTTGCTGCGCGAAGATTTTTTATTGATTTAGGGAGTGTTGAGGTATTCCTGGGCTGAAGATAGGACTGCGGTCCTTGTGGTATAGCTGTGTGTGAACCACTACTGATGACACCGATCGACACCTACGGGTTTTCGTGTGTCAGAATCTATTTTGTTGTAACCGTGTAAGTTGCGATTTACAATTATAATGAAATAAAGGTTTTTCCCTTCGGGGATTTTTTTGAAAATTGGTTTCCTTTGCATGCTTATTGATTTTATGTTATCAAATAACCTAGATACATGTGTTAGGGTTTAACTAGAATTTGGGCTAATTAAAATTGAATTTATTTGAGAATTCGCATTATTCTGTTGTAGCACTCTCACAAGTATTTTTAAACTATTTTGGAAATTTTTTGAGCGTAAGTTCTATGATTTGATTAAATTTACGAAATTTTGAAAAGATTTTGTGCCTTAACCATTAACACGGCTCTATATTGAGACCGTGCGCATGATGTCATTATCATAATGGTGTTCGCACGACCACAAAGTGAGCTCGTATGCTTTGCTTCGACCTCGATTCCACACCAGTTTGAATCGTGCGTACGAACAGATCTAACTATGTGCATGACAGCCTTAAGTTTTGAAAATCCTCTATTTAAAGTCCAATTTCCCTCTTATTTTTATAGTTCTCAATTTTCCTTGACTGAAACATCCCTCAGAGTGAATTTTGAAAGTTAAGATCTCTATTATCTCTCATAAATTTCAAATATAACTTTTTCTTCAATAACTTTTGAAACTTTGATCTATGTTCGATTCAAAGTGTTTTTGAGAGAATTAATAGTTGATTTAATCATATTTTTACACTACCATTGATCTATGTTCGATTCAAAGTGTTTTTGAGATAATTAAGAGTGGATTTAATCAAGTTTTTACACTACCCTTTGTCGATTCCATATACATTTACTGAACTGCTTTGATCAACCACTCCATGACCTAAAATTGGAGGCATTTCGGATTATTGAAGAATTTGAAGTGCTGCATGATTTCAAAGGAAGAGAAAGAACTTCCTCATTCATGGGTTGGAGCTTGCGATGGTTTCTCATTGCCTAGGGTGAAATTTGAAAGGTTCATATGTAACTATATGATAGAGATTGTGTGACTAGTATTTTGGGGGTTTTCCTCATAAACCTTATCTTACGCTTACTTGTGTATGTTCTATATTTTTTACACAATTTATCACACACATCACATAGGTCTAGTTTGCATCTTGTGAATTCACCTAAAATTTGATTATGTTTTTTAGATATGGGTTTCACCACTAGCTTCACTTAATTTCATCTTGGGTGAGTTAATCAATTGATTTGAAAAGGTTTTTATTAGATTAAGTGTTGAGATTGGGAATAAGTTTATTCAAGTGCAAAAAATTTACCTTAAGATTAATTCAAACCTATTCACCCCCTCTAGGTACGTTGTTCATGTTTACTTGAGTATAGCACACATTATTCTTTAGTGTGTGAGGGTTGTGGCATGATTTTGAGGGCCGAGGTCTAAGTTTTAGGACCTAAAGTGTGCATGGAACTAATACAAGTATCTGGACCTAATTTTGAGGGCCAATGTCTATATTTCCAAGGATATAAATTATGTGTGTGACCAATACGGGAGTCAGAGTCAAATTTTGAGGTCCAATGTCTAATTATAAGAACCTAAAGGGTACACGAGGATTGCTGCTAGATTTTGAGGGCCGATGTATAATTCTAAGGACCTAAAGTGTATGTAAGGCTTTTCGCCTAATTTCGAGGGCCAAGGTCTAATTTTGATGACCTAAAGGGTGTGTGTAACCAATAAGGGGATCATGGACTAATTATGAGGGCCAATGTATAATTTTCAGGATCTATGGTGTGTGTGCAACCAATATTGACGTTGCGAACTAATTTTTGGGCTAAGGTTTAATTTTGAGGACCTAAAGAGTGTATGCAACCAATATAAGGGGTCGCATCCTAATTTTGAGGTCCAGTGTCTAATTGCAAGGACCTAAAGGATGTATACAACTATTATAGGGATAATTACCTAATTTTTAGGGCCAATATCTAATTCTAAGGACCTAAAGGGTTTGTTCGACCAGTACAGTGATCATAACCTAAATGTGAAGGCCATTATCTAATTCTGAGGACCCAAATGGTGTATACAACCAATATGTGGGCCAATGCCTAATTTTGAGGACTTAAGGAGTGTATTTAACCAAGACATGGATCATAACCTAATTTTGAGGGTAAAAGTCTAATTTTTAGGATCTAAAGTGTGTGGCGACCGATGCAGTGGTCACAACCTAATTCTGAGGGCCAAGGTGTAATTTGAGGATCTAAATAGTATGTGGGGCTTATACGGGGGTTATAACTAATTTTGAGGGCCAATGTCTAATTTTAAGTACCTAAAAAAGCTAATGATAATAATACAAGGGTCACAGGCTAATTCTAAGGGCCAAAGTCTAATTTTGAGGATCTAAAGAGAGTGCAACCTATACAGGGGATCACAACATAATTTTAAAGGTCAATGTCTAATTCTAAGTACCTAAAGGGAGTGTGCAACCAATATGGGTGTCATGGCCTAATTTTGAGGGTGAAGGACTAATTTTGAGGACCTAAAGTCCACTCAAGGATTGTGGAATGATTATAAAGGCAGATGTGTAATTTTAAGGACCTAAAGTGTATGTGAGGGTTATGGATTGATTTCGAGGACCAATGTTTAATTATGAGGATTCTAAAGGTACATGCCACCAATATAGGGATTACATCCTAATTTTGAATAGAAAGGTTAATTTTGTGAACCTAAAGTGTGTGCATGACAAATATGGGGTCAAAAACTAATTTTGAGGGCTAAGGTCTAACTCTGAGGACTTAAAGATTAAGTGCAACCAATAAGGGTGATGTGACCTAATTATTAGGGAAATTTCTAACTCTAAGGACCTAAATGGTATATGTAACCAAAACAAGGGTCGTGACGTAGTTTAGAGGGCCAATGTCTAATTTTGAGAACCTAAATGGTATATGTGACCAATACGGGGGTCGTAGCCTAATTCTAAGGACCATCGTATAATTTTAAGGATCTAAAAAGTGCTTGTGACAAGTCCAAGGTACCCTTCCTAATTTTGAGGGCCAATGTCTAATTTTGACGACCTAAGGTGTGTGTGCAACCAATACATGGGTCATGTCCTAATTTTGTAGCTCGAGGTCTAACTTTAAGGACCTAAAGAGTGCATGTAATAAATACGTGGGTTGTGGCCTAATTCTAAGGGCCAATGTCTCATTTTGAGGACCTAAAGATCGTATGCAACCAATACGGGGTTCGTGGTCTAATTTTAAGGGCCAAAGTCTAATTGCGAGGACCTAAAGAGAGTGTACAACCGATACGAGGGTTGTGGCCTAATTCTAAGGGGACAGTGTATAATTCAGGGGACTCAAAGGGTGTATTTTACCAATACATGGATCGGAGCCTAATTTCGAGGGATAAGGTCTAATTTTAGGCACTTAAGGATTGTGATGAAGATTTGAGATAAATATGTGATGTGATGAGAATGTCTGTGAAGGGTTTTGGATTTTTTTTGAGATGTTGGAATGATTTTGAATGATTTTTTAGTGTTTTGTAGTCTTGTATTTTGATGATTTTTGTGCTACATGTAATTTTTTTTATCTTTTATGATTATTTGGAAATTTTTAGATATTTGTTTTTGAAATTTAGGATTTTGTATCAAATGTGGAGGAGGGGTGCTTGACAACATGGGTTGGTCCCTACCTATCAGTTCGGCACTCGAATAGAGGTGGTGTACGGATTACTAGGGGCACATTCTGATAGGCAACCCCTTGGCCTTGTTGATCGGCAAACCCCTTAGCCTCCAATAAAAAGGGCGTGGGCAAGTTTTTTCCTACAATAGAAATAATTTGGAATCCCTCTCTCTCTCAGGAAGCTTTATTTAAGAGCTTGTGTGTGATCTAAAAGAAATGGCCATTGTGAATGTGCCCCATGATGACGACTTGGCCAACATTGAAGGGATTACCCACTATGTAATATCAGTAGGTGTTGAGAACGTGTATCATGGTAAGATACGCGTGGAGGATATTCGGATCTTTACAAGGGATACTATGAGTCATTGCTTGGACTTTGTGTGAAACCATAGTGGTTATGTAGGTTTCTTTCCTTTTTTTGTTGTTTTAATTTTGATTTTTATTATTGTTTTGGGATGAGTACTTATCGTTTTGGAATTATTCAAGGTACGTCTTGTAGGTGGTGATTTCTTATTTAACTATCCATGCTCAGGGGTCTATGGGAATGAAAAGTGTATGGAATAACCCCCACATAGATGCATATTCTGGTATCGAGTGCAGGTTTTGGTGATATGGTGGATTCGTTTGACGAGACGCCCATTCTTCAGTCATTATGGTGACACTAGTGGATGTATATCATATCTTGGGTCTATCGTTCGAGGGCGTTCAGGTGAAGGTGGATCATTTCTTGATCTTGAGGAGTGTGGAAGATTTGGCACTGAATCTCTTGGAGGTAGTCTTATTTTCGTACTTTTATTTTTCTTTCATTATTATTATTTTTTTTTAAATTATTTATGTATTTTTTTTAATTTATTTTTTTAACGTTTTTGTATTTTTCTATGATTTTTTACATATGGTTTTATGAGGTGATCCGGTTTAACACACATTTGATGTATTTAATCGTGGGTGTGAGGCCTTGGATGAGTAGGTGGATAAAGGAGAATAAACATTTAATCTCCCTTCCTTCATTCAAGGATTTGAGGAATGTCTTGAACACCATCAGGTTGGTTCTTTTTTGGATTTTGGATATTATATTAAACTTTATTACTTTTTTATTGTATTTCTAATGAGAAGGTGACTTTCTTACCCTAGCATTAGAGGGTTGGGGACATGGGCATCACCGGCATGCATATGCAGATGCGTCAATTTTACTCGCATGAGTTTAGGTACAACTAGTACCTAGGGGAGCGAGTCATTACAAAGGTGATGGTCAGAAAGATCATTATTCCACCTACAGGTCCTCCAGTTCATATAAGGGACCCGAAAAAGATGTTAAAGGAGGCGCGCGAGACAACTATGGATGGGGAGAATCATTTGAAATTCACAAAGTTGGTAGTGGCATACAACTACTTAAGTCTCAAGTTGGTTTGATACCACCAGTGTTTTATGATGTGGATAGTGCACCATCTCTAAAGGTTAGAGTTAGGGGTAGTAAGATACCAAGGGCGTCGGATTAGGTATAGGGTAAAATTACCAGGAAGATCAATCCTCATCCACTTTTTGACTTTGAAATACGTTCTCGGTACTTGAAAATGAAGGATATAGGTAGAGTAGAGATTCCCTAAATCTACCATGTTGATATGCCAAGCTTCCCTTTTTTGACAATGGAGGATACTCATCTATAGGTAACATGTCTATACATCTTCATTTTTCTCTTTCAATTATGAAAGACACTAATATGGATAAGTTCCAACACACACACACACACACACACACCTATTTTTAAAATTTTCAAATTTAAGATAAACTTAAACAAATTTACCAAATTAAATTGATTGTTGTGTTAACTAGATTATTTAATTTTATCTCACCCTAAACATGCATATGGGTGATAGCAGGACAAAATAAAATAATCAAACACAACGCCCAATGTACAAGAAAATCTAAATTGGAAAAATCTTGAACGACCTAGCCAACGCAGTTTAGTATGTCATGAATTATAAAAGGACACGACAACAGACTTACACAACCGACTCGACTCCTTAAAGCCTTGATGTGTTATTTCTCCTTATACCTTATGCACAGAGACACGTAGGAGTCCACTTATGCACTGCCATACCACGTCAGTCCACACATGCCTCGGTATCCATTGATCTAGGCTTAGCAACCATCACAAAAGAGTCACTACATTTAAACTACAACAGACACGGAGTCCACCACATGGAACAATATTCAACAGTATGTTGACGAGTAAACAATTTTTTTATTGCCAAAAAGATCTCAATTAATATTATAAAGATGAAACTTGGATCTCAAAGTGCTTGGGTGAAACTAGGGTTTGGAGGCTTTTGATTATAGATAGGAAAACAATTTTTGCCAAAATTATCTATTTAAAAAGATGCCAGCAAGTATATTTATAGAAAACACTAATTTTGAGGTGGTAGAATCTCGATCAAACAAAATTAGTAGGTTCGTTCAAACGAAATTTATAATCTCATTCGTAACACGAATAATATCATTCAAACATACTTCGAATGAGAATCCACTATCAAATAGAGACAACGCGTTTGAACTTCATTTGAAGGTCATTTGAACGATATTCATCAACTCGTGTGAACGAACATACAATCTCATCTGAATGACTTTGAATGAATTTTTTTAAATCCCTTTTATGAAAAGGATCTCAAATAATATTTAAAACAACACCCGATTATCAAAATAAATATCATTCATACCTTATGAGATCCTTGAATGATGAAGACGAAAAGTGGAATGAATCATGAAATGATGATGTAGATGTTCTAACTTGGCCTCTACGATCATTAATAAAACATACATCAAAGTCTTTGAAGGATAAACACTCAGTACCTAACCTATGACTAAAATAACTCTATCAAACGGAATTAATCCAAGACATAAAAATTGACTCGATTCGCAAATTTATCCTTACAAATATCCCTTGTTCTATATTTTAGGACAAAACCTTAAAATAAAATCCTATGGGTGATCATGCTCATCTAAAGACTTAATCCCCAACCCCAAAAGGATAAAGTACACACTTAACAAACACAAACTTTAAGTAGATTTGCTCTTATGAAACTTTATCACATCGTTGTAAACCTGGACACTTAAAACACATTTTAGATATAAATTTAATATAAAACACTATAAAATTTAATTGAAAAACCTCTTTGTTTGTCTAATCAATCTCCACTTATGATAAGACGTCTCCCCCTAAGGTAAAAATTTCCCCCTGAATTAAAGAGTTAGATATCATTTCTCCTTCTTTTGGTTCATGAATATATAAAGAATAAAGTGTACAATATAAACAAATTCTCCCTTATATGTAACACCCGTAAACATAAAGTAAAATAAGTAATATCATGTGGTGATGTGAAACGACAAATAATTCGGCAACATAAGTACTCAAAATCCAAATAATGAAAACAAGATATTAATTTTGATGCGTAAATGAGATATCAATGATATAAATAAAAAAAAAGATACCAATGTGATCATAAAATATGTCAATATAAATCGCAGATTAAGAGAATGACAAATATGGATGAAATGAAAATGCAAAGACTCAAAACAAAAAAAAACATATCATATATAGAAAACCATTTACAAATGAAGCACAAAAGTATATATAGGTATAGACACCACAAAAGGACACAAAAACACATAAGTTTTCCACACAATCATAGTATTGATGTGTCTAAACAATGAAGTGCAAAGTGAAGCGGTGAACTAGCAACAAAGGACATATAACCCAATCACTCAAAATATGTCCAAGGAATTTTATTCGACAGCAAAAACGTATCAACTTCGGTTTAGGCTCATAGTGACAAATAAAAAAAATCATAGATGGACAAACATACACAATGCACACTAGCCTATAAATCTTGATTATTCTCAAATCAATAGCGTCAAAAATAAAGTTCAACTAGGACTCATTGTACAAACCCACTGATCATTAATTAACACCCTCAAATATATATATATATATATATATCATTTTTCTCTCTTTTTCATTTGAAGATACTAAATTTTGAAGAATCAATGCAAAAGTTTAACCTTGATATTTTTTTCTTTTCTTTCACTCTCTTTTCTTTTAGGCTCTTACCAACGTTGGCCTTCACACAAAGGAGATTTTTCCTTCCGATGAGCTTTCGTATTGCACACTCAATTTTTTTTTATCAAATAAGATCAAACTCACACAATGGTTCTTACATGAAAAAATCCACTAGAGTAAAAACTTTATGTAAATGACAAGATTGATAGGAGAACATCTCACTTAGCTCATGAAAAGTGTGTGAAAAGGCATATACAAAATGAATCCATCAAAGAAAATCAATTTCCAACTACTCCATGCAAGATTGATTAAGAATGATCCTAAGCATTAAAAATCATAATCACATGTCCTACTTACATGGATACATGGACGAAATGGGATTCAAACACATAGATATGCTACACCAAATGTGTAAAACTAAACTACACATAAACTTAATTATTTTGGAGTTTTGAAACAATTTTTCAAAAATTACACCACTTGAAAACCAAAATCAAAAGTCAATAAAAAATCTTTTTGTATTTTTCACAATAAGACTAACAAAAATCAAAATACAAAGGAATCTAACATCATTCAACTAGCAAGCACATATATCACTAAGTACATAATCTAGTGTATGAAAATATGTAAGAACAATCAAATATTAGATCTAGCATAAGAAATAAGCATTTGAGAATCAACAATTCTAATGTTTAAAGCCTCCATATTTGATCAACTAACCTACATAGGTGTAATGCAAAGCTCTTAGGTTTTGGTAAACTCTATGAATCTAGTCTTAGATTTCCTTGGACTTCTTCTAAGATCAAAGCAAACATGCCTAAGGTGACCTTACCTAACACAATATGTGTACGTATACACACGATGAGTAATGTTACCCAAGGATTAACATTTTCTAATATCCTTCGTAGTGGTTGGCCCTCAAAAAATGTTTATCTTGTCTTTAGTGAAACCAACATGATCATAAAATCCAATTCCAAAATTCTCCTTTTTGATTTGGACAATGCCTATCATCATATCAAACTTTTCTGACTTAGACTCCAAATCAAAATTGACATGATTTGAGTCTCTCAATTTCTATGTTAATTCCTATATCCCGGACTCGAGAAAATGATGAGCCTCATCACAAACTAGGGAATCCTTCTTCAAAATTTCCTTTAATCCGTGAAGGTTCTCAGGCTTCTCCTCAATAAAAATGAGCTTCTCCCTAAGACTCTTCTCATGTGCCCTAATATCCTCAGTTAATTTACTACTATCATTATTAATGGAAGATTCTCTTAACTTAGATTCCATCTCGCCTTTTTCAACTTCAAAGACTCGGTGTATAACTCTCGAAAGGAAACTTGAATATCACTCTCCACCTCTTCTGCCTCTTCTTCTTCTCCACCACCATTCTTTTTATCACTCACTTAGGATTCACACATTTTGTACTAGAATTATCATGCACAATTTTCTTCATTGAAAGACTATTAATTTAGGATCGCATGATTGGATGTGAATACGGTGTAATTATTCTCAATGGGTGAATTAGATTACTTTCTGATTCACTATCGCTAAGGATAGCTTTTTTTCCTTTGGCTTCTTTCCTTCCTTTCTTAGCTTAGTGGGACATTCAGCTGCCCTATGGCTATAACCCTCATACTCAAAACATCTATCCGATTCATCCCTCTTAAAATTATTATTTTGACTTTTAGGGAATTTTATAGCTTTATTAAACTAGTTTTCTTAAACTTGTTTTCATCACATTTCGCCTATTTTCCAAACTTGAGAAATTTTCCAAATTGTCTTGAAAACATGGACATATCATCATAATCAATGTCAGACTTATCATTTGAAATAAGTGTTTTCTCCTTCTGTGCTTTCAAAGCAATGTCATTTTCTCTCTTCATTCGGGAACGAAAAATGTTAAACATATAGGTTTAAAGGTCACCTATAAGCTCCTCAAGTTTTATAGAGGCCAAAACAACCATAGAGTTCAAGTCTTTAATATTATCTTAATAACTCTTTCTTTGGGTATTCTCTCTCCCAAGTTAAACGATGAGTTAACAATATTAGTCAATCTTATATAAAACTCATCAAAGGTTTTTATCTCCTCCACTGTAATGGTCTCAAATTGAGTGGTGAGGTTCTAGATTTTGGAAGCCTTAGCAACACTAGTACCCTTATGAGTGAGTTGGAGTATGTCCTAAGACTATTTTGATATTTCACGCGTTATAATATGATGAAACTCCTTCGGTGGGAGCGCACAAAATAAAGCATTCAGGACAAGTGAATTATAGTAAGACAGTTTATTCTTATCCTCACTTCAGGTCTCAACGGTTTTAGAAACTCTATATTCACCTACTAAAGTCGTGGGTGGGGACCATCCCTTAACAATAGTTAACCACACTCGCCCATCTATCAACTTAAGTGTCGATTTCATATGTGCTTTCCAGTACGCATAATTAGACCCATCAAATAATGGTAGTCTAAAAAATGAGTGACCTTCTATATAAAAACCTCCTAGATTCATGCCTAAACAACTTATAGACATCACCTATGATACCACTTGAAAGACGCTAATATGGATAAGGTCCAAAACACACACACCATAGTTTTTAAAAATTTCAAATTTAAATTAAGCTTCAACAAATTTACCCAATTAAACCGATTGTCATGTTAAATAAATTAACCAATTTTAACTTACCCTAAACAAGAAATTAGGTGATAATAGGATAATAATAAACCATAACGCCCGTTGTATGAGTGAATCCAAATGGAAAAAACCTCGAACGACTTAGCCAATGCAATTCATTATGTCTGGAATTATAAAAGGACACGACAAAAGAGTTACACAATCGGCTCGACTCCTTCAATAATTGACGTGTTTTCTCTCCTTATACATTCTACACAACGATATGTAGGATTCCACATATTCACTACCACAATGCATGAGTCCACACATGCCCCAATATCTACAATTCCAGACTCAACAACCATCATAAAACACGAACTCCATCATGCACCACAGCAGGCACGGAGTTTACCACACAAAACAATACTCAGTAGTATGTCGATGAGTAAACAAACTTTTTTTGTACCAAATAGAGATCTCAATTGATCATACAAAGATGAAACTTAGATCTCAAAGTGTTTGGTGAAACTATGGTTTGGAGTCTTTTGGTTGTGGATAGGAAAATAGTTTTTCCAAAATTCTCTAGTAAAAAATATGTCAGCATGCCTATTCATAACAAATAAGTATTTTGAGGTGGCGGAATCTCGTTCGAATGAAAATAATAGGTTCGTTCGAATGAAGTGTATGATCTCATTCAAACTAACCATAACCTCATTTGAACAAAATGACTAATATTTTTTTAATAGAATTTGAATGAGCTTCAAACGAGAAGACACTTTTAAATCAAGATAATCCCTTTGAACTTCATTTTAAGGTCATATGAACGACATTCACCAACTTTTTCGAATGAACATAAAATCTCATTCGAACCACTTTAAAACCAAAAAATATTTTTCTTTTAAAATCCATTTTTTATGAAAATGGCCTCACGTAAGATTTAAAATAATACCCAACATAAAATCAATGGATCAAAATAATATGCATTCGTGCCTTATTAGATCCTTGAATGTTGAAGACGAAATGTGACACAAAATATGACATGATGTAGATGTTCTAACAAGGCCGCTATGGTCTTCAGTCAAACATATGTCACAGGCTTTGAAGGATAAACACTCAATACTTAACCTATGACTCAAACGTATTTGTCCAAATGGAATTAAGCCAGTACATACAAATTGACTCAATTCATTGATTTTTTAGAATAAGTGGCAAGTAAATGGAAGATTATCTTCCTTGTCATCTTGTGAGGCATTTCCACTATAAAAAGGGTGTAAATTGGGCCTTCAAGGCCACCATTCACCTTCCACTTGTTTTTCTTTTTCTTGAAAGTATTTCTTTTAAAGTACCATTCCATCGACCGAGGGATATGCTACCTACCTCAATCATTTGAAGGGTATGAACATATATGGAGTGGATTATAAATCTTTCAACTTGTGCCTAATCACTTTTTTATGCAACCGTATAGACCTTATAGTTTTTGTATCTATAGGACGATGTGTTATATTTTATTTGGATGAAGTCTAAATCAACTAGATTTTTAAGATCCAAGTCTCAATTTTTCAAGCTAATTAAAATGATAAATATGTGATGAAATTTGGTTTTGTCTTTGTTATCTCCAATCATAAAATTACCATTTGGATTTTTTCATCCATGGCATCTGGTGTGATAAAATATCTCATACAACTCAATTTTTTACTTTTAAAGTTGCTCACATTTATTAGAAAATTTTAAATCTATCAAGGACAAAAAAAATTTCGAGGAAAATTGAATTTGTACATGTAATAACTATTTTAATTCATAAAAGAAATATATTTCATATTCCTATGGTGATATTATTTTACATATATTTGTGTATGTTTAATAACTTTATGAGTATTATATGGGGGATTTCAATAGTAAAAGTGACATATATATTAAATTTAGGAATTACCTATTCAATGCATGGAGAAAATGATTTATGTAATATTAAACATTTTCTCTATTTCCTCATATTTTTTAGAACTCGTGTAACTTATTAGTATCACTAAACATGCACATAAAATCTAGTAAATGCTATTTTGTAGATTCTAGTGTTCTCTTTTCCTTTGTAGTTGATACATTCTATATTAGGCTTGATAATTCTACATTTCTAGTATCATATGTAATCTCAAATCTTCTTTTATAAATTCAACCCAAAAAAGGGTTTTTAATCCATAATTCCCAATTTATAGTGTTCTCACCACATTTCCCACCATTTCACCACATTTATTTTTCTTTTCATAAATCAAAAGAGACACTGTAAATTCAGATTATTATTTAGACCCACCCTTGTTCATTATGAAAACTATATGGACTTTAATGCTTTTCTTTGGCTATGTAAGTATCCCAAAATTATTTTGGAATTCGAGTTTGTTTTTATCCATTTTATTATGTTCATTTCATGTTTTAACATCCCACTCACATAGTTGGTACATTTTACTCATATAATCTCTTTACTTTTATTATGACCCCACATATGCGTACTCACTTTCCCATAGTGAGATTACGATTTTGGGGTCTCACTCATATTTATAGTTCCATTTTTTTATCATATTACTCATGTTTAGTTAGTTTATTCTTCTTCTAGTAGTCCCGTTTATACGTAATAAAATCTTTCATAGCGAGGTTATGATTTTGGGGCTTCTCTCACATTTATATTTTCTTACTGGAACTCATATCCATCTTTATCATGATGTGGATATGTTGACTCAGTTATTCATATACACACATTTGAACATCCATGTAAATATTAATCTTCACTACACTTTGTCCACTTTACACACACGAAGCATTTGTAACACATTCATACATTAAGGATAAGGTGAATAGATTATAGAGCCCATGAGAGACCAAAAGGGCGGAGTGGGTGCCTAACACTATCCCACTTCATAACATAGTCTCTAATCCCATATTTTATTTTGTTTCGCATTCACTAATCGTATTTCATACAGATATTTTTGAGGTGGCTCCTTATTTTTTCTTTTTTTTATTAAAATATTTTGGTGACTCTGATGTTTATACATTTATACACCTCACAACCCGATGACAAATGCTTATGTCCTTCATGCCTCTTGAGCACCCCACCCCCCGGGCATGCTTTTCTAGAGTCGGGATGGACATAATAATGTAAAATGTTTATGCTTGAATGATGATATACCCGATTCACCATGTGGAGAAAAATGTTTACCTCATTTTCCTAAAATCGCAATGGCATAGTTCTCCCTCCAATCATGGACCAATCCATATCTTGAATAATTTTCTTTCCACGATTCCATTGTGTTGACATCAACAATAGTCATAATATCTCATAATAGTCTAAAAAAGTACCACAAAAAAATACAAAATTTTATACGCCTCATCAAATAACAACAATATAAGTAATGCTATAAAGAGTATGTCCTCAACTCACACAATATAAAATAAAATGAACAAAAACTAATAACATCTAAATCTTAGGATCTTGTGATAGGTGATGACTCGAGATAAAAACAAAAACTATTCGCTAATTAGGAAGAATACTAATCTCGAGGACCAACTCATTCATTAAAAGTATTCCATGGAATAATTGGGTCAGAGGCTAACAAGATAATAAAGTTACGTGGATATAAATCATTCATTTATATAAATGATATATCAACAATTATCTAACATATGATAATGTATAAAAAATATGCAACAGGATCTCTCAGTCAATTTTAATTTACATTAAGTTCCATTATTAAATAATCTATTAATTAATTAAACCATAACCGCATCCATTTTTAACTCTCAACCAAAATCACGCGGTACTCATAAGTAATAAATGTCACTACATCTGGACACCGTCGTTAATAGAATGGGACCACCATCATGGGTGACAGAAAAATGATAAGACCACCACTATATGCATCTCATTGGCATCAGTAAAGAGACACTAACACATAAGGTGGGCATATAAAGTGTTCCTCATCCAGTCCAGTCAACATAAGAGGATCAGGGAAACCATCATGTTTAACAAAAAAATTAGTGTGTTATCTATCAAGAGGCACTATTATAATATCCATATTAAAAATTCTCTTTTGATAAATATGTTCCACGAGGTTTAATATTACTTCATCATGCCACATGGCAGTTATAATATTCATATTTTCCCATACCGATGAATACTCATGATTTACGTCTCAAACCTTTCCACTATTATCTAACAAAGTGCATTTTCAAAACATGATTAATTACCTTTTTACTTTATTTATCCACACGCTAGTAGGTACATTACTAATACTTCATATTACATGACTTTAGCCCATTTGACTTATTGAAGCACACTACTCCTATAGTAAATTCATTCTGATCCACGATAATTGACTATTTCTAGACTACTTATATCGTAAAGAGATAATCCAACTCTATTATATCGATGGGAAATATGGTCTTATAAATTTTCCACTAATTAAATCCATCTAACTTTATTCATGTATGATATCCCAAATTACTTATTCTTCTTTTAAATAGTCTCCCTCCAAAGGTTCATGATTATCAATTCATTACAAATTTTATAACTACCTCATTATCCCCAAGCTACTATGACACTATACTAAACTTAACCTACGCAAAGAGTATTACCACTTTAAGTCCCCAGTATATAATTTAATTTAGTTGAATACCTTATTAATGAATCATTACTACTCATATGTGCATACATTCTTCTTACAGGAATTTGTAACAACTAATGATACTTTAAATATCAAGAACTAATTATAACAAGCAGGAAATCCTACTTTAACATATTCATGGGGAATAAAGTAAATCAATCTTTAATAATTAACAAGATCATTACTACTCTTAAGATGTAACATTAGGGATAACAAAATTTACCCAATTTCCAATCCAACCACCATTATAATACCATTAATTCACAATCCATCCAACTACTAATTAAGTCCCACCAATTCATAACTAATTCAACTCCTAAGTAAATCCCACTAATCTGTAACCCTTTCAAACCAATTCATAGGGACAGTCTAAAGGATTCTAGTTGTTGAATTCACAATTAGGATGATATAAGAATTAAAAATATAATATATAAGGCCCCAATTTCATAATATATATAACATGTTGATAGTCTAAATTCACACTTTAAGTCTCCTATTCATAGGAGTTTCCATTAATTAAATAATAACATATGAGTTCAAGGTTATCTAATTATCAATGTCCATTAAAAATAAGAGTTATGTAATTTTTTTCATGAATGTACAACATATGGATCTAAGAGTACAAGTCTAGCATGGATATTATATAAATTTCTAGATTACACGGTTCTAACATGGGGTTCTATATTGATTTCAACAAATATCATCATATCAAATGTCATTTCCTATTCATATAAATCTAACATTGGAATTATCTATAATTAACACTAATCCAACTATTAACCATATTAATTAAAAGATAATTCATACTAATAATGTGATTCATCAACCAATCACAATACATATAAGAGATCTAAATGGAAATAGAGTGAAATCCTAGCTACCATTTATATGTATGAAACGAGATGAGTAGAAGATTATCTTGCATTTAATTTGAAGAAATATGAAATTAGTTTGATTGCTTTGTTGATTTATTTTGAAAGAAGCCTTGAATCTTCCTTGAATGACTTTAATTTTGTCATTAAGTCATCATATTCATAGTTATATTCTTGGATTTAGGTTGTTAATTGTGGAATTTATGTCCCTGGTAGATAGGATTTCATGGTTTCTAAGGTTAAAGAGGAGTGAGTTTGTGTGAATTATAATGTGAATTTGTGCACAATAAGTCATTTAGAAGGATTCACTAGCATATCATGTGGTTAGCTTGTGAATAACCCACAACCTGTCACACATGCGGTTGAGCATGCAAACCCACAGTTTTGGACTAAATACCCGGAGTCAGGCCCCTAGTTTTGAAGACTATTTCAATTTGAATTCTTCGTTTACACACTTGATTAAAATTTCAAAATCCCAATCCTACTTCCCAATAAATATGCAAAAGACCCTTTTAATACCTCATATCACCTTTCTAGACAGCTCTATTCCAACAAGGTAATCCCACTAAGCCCAATTTTTTCATTATTAACTCAAGGTCATATTTAACTTAATCAGTTATTCAAATTACACAACTTCATGCTAACAATTACAAATCCAATCTTCAATTTAAAGATAATAATTATAAATCCAATTTTAATATTTCATTATTAGTATTTCAAATTATGTTTAATATTCATTAAAAATGCCAATTTTTATATTAATTAGTCATTAAGACATTTATTAAATTTCTAAAAAATGCATGGTATTAAATTCTCTATTGAGAGTGCGCTTGCGTTAAATGTTTAAACCTGTTTAATTAAATTCCAATTTTAGGCCTAGAGTTTAATTAACACCCTAAAACATACATCTAATTATGATTGACAATAATACGAATTATCAACCATGCACAACCAAAGAATCACGACGCAGCTTTGAGGAAAAATTTCCAATAGGGGAAAAACTTTTCATTTCTCTGTAAACTGTAGATATCTAAATTACAATTACATAGAATAAATACAATGTTTTTGTGACAACGAAATACCCTCAGGTGTCGGTTCGAAGTATTCAGCAGGAGATCTCGCAAGAGCTCTAATAGTTCGACAATGGAGACAGCCTTTTTCTCCACAAGTGGTACTCTAGAATGAGTTAGGTGAACAATCAAGCCAATAACGATTCACATAAATTATATAGGACTTTGGAGTGAATAAAAAAGGGTTTAAAAGACAAAAAGATGAAGTTTTTAATTGCATTAGATAAGAAGAAATAGGGTTTTGAATGACTTGCAAAACCTAATTTCATAACAGGTATTTATAGTCTGAATAAACAATTATGGCGGCGCATGTCGTTTGAACGACATCCGCATGTCGTTTGAATGACATCTAATGTCATTAGATGAAACTTCGAATGACCTTACAGACAAACTTTAAAAAAAATAATACGAGTTCGTTTGATGTATCTTAAAAATGACCTTTGAGCGACCCTTCAAACGACATGTGATGTCGTTAGAAGCTGTCGTTCGAACGTCTTCTCAATGTTGTTTGAATGACATTGCTTTGTCATTTGAATGACACAAGAGAAAAATATTTCTTTTAACAGTCTTGCCTACAGATCTTAAAAAATAATTTTTTTACTTAGAAAAATGCCTCAAATTTGATAAAAATATTTTATAAAAATGCCCCAAATAAATATGTGAACATTAATAACTCCAATTAAACATTTTTATCTTTTAGCGTAATGGAGTTTGTGGGAATAGAGTTGGTTGAAAATGCATTACGCACATTGCTAAAGATTCGGATGATGGACGTCAAGGTAGAACATGTGAAGAGGTGACGAGATATACCAGTATACAGCATACTAACCGTGATCTAGGACAACACATAAATTCCTAGATTCGAGAGGAACATTTATAAAAAATATCCTTACAAATCTCCCTGTATGTCTATGCTGGTACATTCATACAAAATCCGAATTATGATGCCCAAAAAAATTAGACATACAATCTAATATCCCCAAAAATCCATAAATGGAAATATCAAATAACATGTCTTCAAAATCCTCAACATCTTTAAAGCTTCAATTCTCCAACATTTCTTTGTCATCATTAGGGTGTGCAAAATAATCCTCAATTTTATACTCATATACATGAGATAAGAAACAAATACCCGTGACGCACAAATGTTTGGCATATAATAATAAGCAGATAATCAATATCAATTAGGCTCAAGCAAATCATTAAATCAAACAAGCAAATCAAAGCATCTCCCCCTTAATTCGTTCTCCCCATTTTTATGATGTCCCCAAATACGTAGATAAGAGGAAACATAGCAATGCATACGAAGAGTGTCACAAGGTAAAAAACTTCTCTTTTTTAATTTTGGCAAAAATTTTCTTATAAAAAAATATACAACAAAGAATCACACCAAGAAAGAACACTAAAATAATCAAGTCTGTGATAGAGTAAATAAAGAGATGTAATCAAATTCGATAGGAAAATCAATTCAAACAATCATAGCATATGTGCATGATGAATTTTAGATACTCCTAACGAATGAACACAACATTGTCCTTAGGTGTAAAAATGGTGGATTTATAAGAAATTGACTCCATCTAATCAACAAATCAAAATTCAAAGTGATTTCCACAACAACAACGACCAAAACTATTTAATGATTTTTCAAGATTTTTAAGGACATGCAAACCCATTGATATACATCCAACAAAACTCTCTCAAATATAATAATGATCATAAATGATTTTTCTTTTCTTTTGAATGATCATATCAACCTAAACTAGTTTGGCCTTGGCTATTTTTTTCAAAGCCACACTATTTGGATCTTTTAAATTCTTTGGATCTTGGCTACTTTTTGCAATGCCACACTTTTTTTACCCGATTTAAACGGTGGCTTAATCGTAAAGGATATGAGTACCTTTCGTAGACCTTCCCCATTTTCACTCATCATATATTAAAAAAAAATCTGACGGGCAACGGTTCTTACTTGCACTAATATTATTATTATTCTCGTTTTATCGCATTTGGTTCATTGTATAGGAAACATTGAGATGAAAACACTTAAACCAACTTGTGACAAACAAGTACAAGTTTTGGATAAAATCGTGCATGTGTGCATTAAAGGAGATATTGAGCCAAACATGTAGAAGGATATCACTATTCGCATCTTAATGACTCTAAACATTATAAAGAACATGGATGAAATGATGTAGCATCTCATATCTCTATCAAAAAGTCACGTGGAATATGGAAATGAAGATGTGACTTTTTCTATCCTAAATGTTCATCCATAAAAGGTGTAAACAAAATACAAAACTCTTTTTGTGTTTTTCAAAAATATATAAAAAGAAAATCTTTATATCTTTTTCAAAAAAAATTATCACAAATAAAATCTATTTGGCATTTTCAATTTTTCTCAAAAAATAGAAAATCTTTTTCTATTTTTCTAAAAATATAAAAAATAAAAATATATTGCAGAATGATACAAATCATACATTCTAGTGATATAAATTATATGATATGAACATGACAAAATGCATTCCATTTTGACATGGTAACCACCCCTCAGTCAACTGTGCAAATTCCTAAAGACTTCCTAAGACTCTTACATCTAAGGGCATCTAAAGGCTTCGTGAAGATATTGGATAACTGAAGGTCAATGGATACAAAACTCAAGGACGCGACTTTCTCTTCAACTAACTCATGGATAAAGTTCTTGTGTATCCTAATGTGTTTTGTGCACGAATGCTGGACTAGATTGCGGGATATGTGTATCGCGCTCGTGTTATCATAGGAAATAGTCATGGTGTCCTGTGATATCCCATAATCCTCAAGCATTTTCTTCATCAACAGAAGTTACATGCGATAACTCCTGGTGGCTACACTCAGCCTCCACAGTGGACAAAGAGATGGAATTTTTCTTCTTGCAAAACCAAAATAAAAACACCCACCAAAAGTGCACCTACATCCATCTACATCCTAGGCCCAATTGGAATCCAAATGGGCAGACAAACGGGCATCAATATCAAAGGAATACCAAATGTCGTATGATAGAATCCCACTCACATATTTTCTAATACATATTAGAGCGAGTAAGTGAGACTCTTTTGGGGATGCCTGATATCCCACACAGGCTCCAACACTAAAGGCGATGTTGGGACGACTAGTAGTCAAGTAGAGAAGACTACCTATGATACTTCGAAACAATATTTTCTCTACGTCCTTGCCTGAAGTGTCCTTGCTAAGCTTAGTTGAGGTACTTATCGGGGTACGTGCGTTCTTAGTGGAGTCTAAATTAAATTTCTTCACAAGATATCTTGCATACTTGGATTGGGAGATGAGCATCCCATCCTCTAGCTGATGAACCTGGAGACCAAGGAAGAATGTAATCTCACCAACCATGCTAATCTTGAACTCACTCTTCATCTCCTTTTTGAAGTCGTGAGCATGGTGGGAGCATGTGGGTCCAAAGACTATATTTTCTATATAGACATGGGCAACCAAAATAGAAACATCTCCTCTCCTAACAAACAATGTCTTATCTACTCCCCCGCTTTTGAAGCCACATGCTAAGAGATAGGAAGTAAGCCTATCGTACCAAGCACGAGGTGCTTGCTTCAAACTATACAGGTTTTTTCTCAGATAATAGACATGTTCACGATGCTTAGGGTCTTTAAACCCTTTTTGTTATCCCGCGTAAACCTTCTCCTATAGAATGCCATTCAGAAAATCACTCTTGACATCCATATGATATATCTTGAAGTGCAGATAACATGCGATGGCGAGTTGTAAACGTACGGACTCGATCCTCGTAATAGGAGCAAATGACTCCTCAAAGTCTACACCCTTAATTTTTGTGTAGCCTTAGAAACCAACCTAGCCTTGTTTCAGATAATGGTAACATTCTTATCTATCTTATTCTTAAAGATCCACATAGTACCAATCACATTCATCTAACTAGGTCAGGGGAAATTTCCTAGATATCATTTTTTAGAAACTGAAGCAACTCTTCCAGCATAGAAAATATCCACTGTTCATCTTTAAGTGCATCTTCGTGGTTCTTGGGCTCGAATTTGTACGTGTATCACAAAAATCTAACAACGTTCTCTAGCTGAGTGCGAATCTTAACCCCTAATGTGGTATCTCCTAGTGTGGAAGAAGGATCACGACTCTTGTGAACGCAAGAAAATGTGTCCCCTAAATCAGGAGTAGGGTCCACCCTGGGTGTGTAAGGGATGAAAGGATTTTCATTAGAAAGTGCGCCATCCTCATACAAAAGGCTAGGATAAATAAATTTTGGTAGTTTTTCATCTTGCACGATGACGTTTATTGACCCCATAGCATTAGAGCTACTCAAGTTAAAACCCGCTATGCTCTACTTGTCGATGAATAGCCTAACAATATTCTCTCGTCACTTCGAGAGTCTAACTTTCCTAATTTCTCTCTATCCAGTAGGATGTAGCCTTATTCTCCCCAAAACACAAAAATATGAAAGGTTGAGCTTCTTTCCAGTTCACAATTCATAAGGCATCTGAAGTGTGTATGGATGAAGATAAACCTTATTCATCGTGTGGCGTGCAGTAGGCATCACCTCTGCCTAAAATCACCTAGTAACTCTTCGACCTAGAAGCAAAGATCTAACCATCTCCTAAATCGTCTGGTTTTCATCTCAGTAATCCCATTTCACTAAGGAGTGTTCACTGTTGAAAACTCATGTTTGATCCCGAGGCTATCATAAAAAAAATCATCTTTTGCTTCCTTAAATTTAGTGTCACTATCACTGCAAATTCTATTGATAGTGACACCGTGTTGATTTTACAGGAAACGACACTTGGTCATAAGAAACTCTACAGCATCGGATTTCTCTCTCAGAAACTCAGAAAACCTACTATGGAATAATGCGAGAAATCACCTACCATCAAAAGGATATAACTCTTACCACCCAAACTCTTAGTACGAGTAGGACCCATAAGATCCATGTGAATCAACTTAATCACGTGTGAATATGACACCCCTCCTAATAAAATACCGGGTGATCAATCCTATATCAAATTAAACAGGAATCTCATGCAGTTTCATTCCCAGCATCACTGTCGAAAAAAAATTAATTACTAATAACCTATTAGGCCTGACATCAAATTTTAAATTTTCTAATTTTTGTAAACTAAAAGCATAAGTAAAAAATCACTCACACAGGAATAAAAGAAACAAATGGAAAGAATAAATAAATAACAAATAACTCTCGGTAAACATAAATGGAACCATATCGAAAGCTCGTAAAATAAAATCGTTGTAATAAAAATGAATAACATCAGTTGGGCAACATGCCCGATTATTACTATAGTACCTCCTATCTAGATCACAAAGAAGGAGGCATCTAAAACAACCTCCTTCCCCCATCCATAGCTGCGAAAACAACGTATAACTCGAAAGAATTTGTCATCCGTGCGTCCCTGTGTCTGGACACCTAAAAAGTATACAAAGAAGACGAAAAATAAAATAGATATGGGTCAGAGCCCGAGGACTTAAAAAAATATTTTAGCAAGTGCTTAATTTACTTTCATGTGTAAAATATGATACTCTTCATATTTAAATTGGTGTCGTACTCACATGAGAACCCCTGACCTCTCATCTAACAGTGCACACCTAATGCATGTATTTTAAAGCACCCTAGTTAGCTACCCAACCTAACAAGCACCTCAAAACTCCAAAGACTATACACTATCAAGTATCCCATGTATATAAAATGTTCTAAGCGTTAACCCAAGCTTACACCATATAATTTCTCCCTTCTTATATAACCGTTCATTTTAAATAACCTCCACTCTCATTATAGGGTTATTATTTCTTATATAATATTCTTACATTTATATACGTATTTTACATTTTATTTTTCGGATTTCATACTGCCGGATATCAGAAATTAACTCACAATCCTTTCCTTGTTCTAGTCCATATATACATATATTCTTATCTCATATATATATATATATATATATATATATATATATATGTATATATATACATATATAACTTACCATACACATCAAGTATATCAATACTTATACATCACACACAATATAAATAAATCCATCACTCAGAGTCAAAACTCATCGATACAATTACGACAGTGCTATCATCTTTTGAGGCATAACTCACATTACCAAATTCGGGAACCAACAGTCGAAATATATCATTCCGCCATGGTAAAAACCCAAATCTGAAACGTATGGGAAATGGTCATAGTTCCTCAATAGGAATGAGATCGAAACATACCCACCACGTCTCACCCCTAATAAATCACCCAAGTAAAATAATGGACACTATGACGTGAGGAATATACTCACCTACTCCTCAAGCCAGATGATTCACCCACATCACGCAGCTTCCCATGATAGCACTATAGGGGTGTATTCTTCACATAAATATATAATTCACACACATATATATATATATATATATTCATAAACATATCATATATATATTGTCTATATACTCATGTATATATATATATGTCATCAATATAGCTATCCATGCCTATCATATTTAGCATTAGCCTAAAATTCAAAGATACCAATTCGTATTAATTTATAAGTATACACACAACTTATATTCATACAATAAGTCTTCACTCACTATGACAGGATCTCACCTTTTATTTTTTTCGAATATTAGCTTATCATGACTCACTAAAATTATAAATTCATCATACTCGCGCGTCGGATTAATTCTCATATAATTGGCATATATATATTACGCGCGTAATAATATTATATATATATATATATACTCCGAATCAATTTACCGAGTGTCTCTCGCCCCAAAACACTCTTTCAAGTCACCTCCCAGATTTTATTTACATAAATCATAAGGTTCACACATCTTTCATTTAAACTTATAGAGGTCCTAACACTATATTTAGGATCCCCTAATATTTCACTCCAAAAGGAAATTTGTCTCCTAACACCAAGAAAACTTTTTTGCGTTTCTAATAGAACCGAACCGATCTGGTTTCTGAGAAAAATGAACCGGTCCGGTCCTTAAAATTCATCAGAAACCTTTAATGGACGAACCGATTCGGTGTCTCCTAAAAATGAACCGGCTCGATCATTTGAACCGAACCGTTTACCAAGAAAAATGAACCCATCTGGTAGGCCCAGATTTCTCTGCTTTCGATGAAATTTACACAAACTCTTATCCAACCCAAAACTTATGGTTCCTAACCTCACAAACTACTAATATAAACATCTACACACTTATCTACCATCAATACAACCCTTTTATTTCATGGGATTCATCAATTACTAAGAATTTAAACCCTAATTCTTACTTATTCAACTCCTTCAATTTCTCACTATAATTTACACCATTAACATGGATTTTAGTCTAGATTTCATATGGAGTTTATATCACAACAATTTGTATTAAATAAATTCTGAAAAACCCATTTTTGATCCAAGAATACCAAACCCAAAATTCATAATTTTTCTCACCAATTATGATATGAAAAATAAGCACACTTAATAGTTAAAGCAAGTTAAACACTTGCCTCGTTGGATAAATTCGATGACCTCGTGCCGCGAATCCGTCGGAGCTTGGCCGAAAATCTTCTATTTTTCCCCCTTTTTTCTTCCTTCCTTATTTTATTTTCTTTCCTTCTTTCTCTATTTCTCAAAACATAAATGAGAGAAATGAGGGTTTATCCCTTATTAAACCCAAAATTGACTCGTATACGAGTCCCTACTGAAGCAAAAAGGCCCCCAGAAACCAAACACTATATCCAGGTACTCTATTCGGACTATCTCGGTGTGACACCCCGCCTAATTAAATACCGGGCGATCACTCCTTTATTAAATTAAATCAAGGTAAACAGTTGGTTCATTCTCAGCATCACTGTCGATAAAAATAATTTTTCCAATTTAACACCCTAAATAATTAAGCTAAGTGTCAAAAACATTTTTCATACAAACTTCCAAATTTTAATTAAAGAAAAGATTTAATTATACCAAACAACATTTCTATAATATTGAATCACACCACGATGAACTAAAACAAAACCATGCATTCGTCAATCGAATGTCAACATAATAAAACTAAACATCATAAACCATCCTGAATAAATCCCGTAAAACAATGCTGGAATAACTGAAATATAAAAATCCCAACAATAAATGAGAATAGTAGGAGTGGAGTCAATAACAGAAGCCGTCTACTCAAGTGACCTGCAACTCCCAACTAAGCTGCAGCTCGTTCTTCTCAAAGGATCCTAAGCAAGACGCCCATGTGGCTGGGCACCTGAAAATATACATATATATACACAAGAGAGAGAGAAAAAAAGAAACGGGTCAGGGCCCGAAAGTGTGTTTGATTTTAAAATACGTTAAGCAAGTATTTAAATTGATACAGGCCAATGCAAATCATATTAGTTCGACACTCTCTTGAGGAATTCTCACATCTCTTCTAATGTGCACGCCTATCGTACTAACCTTCCCAAATAATTTAGTTTATCTTGACTTACTCCTAAGTTTTCAAAACCGAACGATGACAATGTTTTAAAAAGGTTACTTTCAATATGTAGCACTCCTCTCGTTTTAGCTTCATTAAATTATAAAGTTTCCCAGTGTCTTCTCATGCTTTCACAAAACAAGTATTTAATAATTTGAGTCAACAACCATGTTCTACTTATCAAATCACAGTAGGCAGTTTAAAGTATATAACCTCATATATATATTAACTACTCGGATAATATATATAAATAACAGCACCCCAACTAAACTATGGTGCGGGCATACTCTGCTATCCAATCCCCGTATCGCTCACACAAAGGGAAATACAAGTTCGGAATCACTCTCGAACTGTATTAACATATACAAAAACAACGTTGAGGCGAAGCATAGATTCCAAGTCCAAGAGGTCAGTACATACCCACACGTCTCTTAGGACCATCCGACTATCAATCTGATAGCCCGTACCTAGGATCTCTATCTTCTAGGGTACAAATCAATATCCCCCATAAAGCAACACAGGATAAGATCGTCCCAGTGCGGTAACCTCAGGGATAGCAAGTAGCGCGGGTACGTTTTTCACATGTATATAATATATGTACACACAATCATATAATTATACCCATTTTATCACATTAATATAGGTGCCTCTCATAACCCATAGTCACAACATTTATCCGTAATTTCCCATTATTATGATTACGTATAAGGTTTCGTCTCTAACCTTAATTCGAAGAGTTTTCTCACTCATTACCTAATACTCATGATTTATATCCTCACCAATCTGAAATCCAGTACGGGAATTTATTTGATTCCAACGTAACTCTCTTACGTACCTCACCCTTAAGTTATAAATCTATCAACCTAAAGTAAATATCCCATACTTACCATACTTGTTGAAGATTAAAGGTTCTAACATTTATCCATATACCCTACTGGTCCTCAATATCTCCCAAATCCTTTTATTTAGAATGCCCAAAGGTTATTTCACGATAAATTAATTTAAGTAACTAAACAAGAGAAATAGGAGTCTTCCAGGAGGGGTCGATCGATCGAAGTTTGGGGTCGATCGATCGAAGCTCTAGGCTCGATCGATCGATCAAGCAGGTCTGGGCAAAAATTCTGCAGAAATTACAGTGACGGGATTGATTAAAATTCTTCATCAAAACTCATATTTTCCAACACTAATCGACCCAAAAAGTTTACTGTTAACATACTAACATAATTCCAGATATCTTTAACGTTCAGCATGCGTGTATACATCATTAAACATGGTTAAACAACCTAAAATCTCATCTAATAATCAAGAACCCTAAAGTTTTCTTAACTTTTGTTCTAATCAGTTTTCTCCAGAATTTCCTTCTAACATAACATCACAAATTCGTGGGTTAATCATCTACTTCACATATTATTTCCAGAATATGGTTATAACGATTTCTACATGAAAATCCCTATCAAAAATTGGGGTTTTCTTTCATTGATTATACTCCTAATCATTCCTACACTAATATGATTATTGCACCAACGAAAATACGCAAGTTAAACACTTGCCTGGGATTTCAGAGGTCTGCTTTCCTGCTGATATTGGTGTGGTTGCGTTCTCCTCCTCGCGATCTACGCGTTGGTGGTGACGGCGATGAAATCGGTGGTGTTTTGGGCCTTGAATCACCTTGAGAGCTCTCTCCTCTCTTTTCCAATGGCCGTTCTAGGGTTCTGAATGTTCTAACCCTAAAAGGCTGACTTAAATGGCTGCTAAGGATGGCTGAAATTCGTGGGTTTAATTACCCTATTTTTTAAATTGACCAAAATGCCCTCCTGGGTCACTAATTAAGTATAAAAACATCCCAAGACCCAAATTAAACCCCCGGGTACACTTTTCTGACTATCTCGACCCTTGCGGACGAGTTGGCGCACTCAAAATGACCATACGGACAACTTATAAAATATTCACTTTTTAATTAACATAATTAGTCCCGACGTGGCACGGGCACGTCCCGACTTAAATTTTCGAAATAGTCATTTAATTCACCTATGACATTCAATATAACCAATATAATATATTACTATGCTCATTAGTAATATTCAACAAGTTTCCCATAATTACTAACTCGAGTCACGTTAATAATTATAACATAATTAATTTTTGGATTTTTATTAAATAAATCATCACATTAAATTTAATAAATCCCCAAATTAAATATAGCATAAAAATACGGGGTATTACATACTTCCCCCCTAATAACGGAATTTCGTCCCGAAATTCGGAAAATAAGGCATACCTGGTAAAAAAAACTCTGGATATCTCTCGCGCATATCTGCCTCACGCTCCCAAGTGGATTCCTCCACATTATGATGCTCCCACTGGACTCGCACAAGTGGAACTACTTTCGACCTTAATCTTCTCTCACTATAGTCTAGGATAGCCACTGGTCTCTCCTCGTAAGAGCTATCAGACTGTAAGTCTATCTCGCCTATCGCAATGTGAGTATGGGCCATATCATCCCGAAGATATCGTCTCAACGACGAGATGTGGAATACATCGTGGATGCGATGTAAATGTTCTGGCAATCCCAACCTGTATGCTACTGGCCCAATTCTCTCGATGATGGGAAATGGTCCTACGTACCTCGGAGCCAACTTCCCCTTCTTCCCGAACCTCATCCCTCCTTTCATAGGAGATACATGCAACAACACTTGATCTCCCACATTAAACTCCCGGAAGAACCGTTTCGCATCGGCGTAGCTCTTCTGCCTGTCTTGGGCTACCCGAATACGACTCCTGATTATCTCAATCCTCGCGGAGGTCTCCTGAATCACTTCTGGTCCTAATAACTTGTTGTCCCCCACCTCGAGCCAACAAGTTGGAGAATGACAAGGCCTGCCGTACAAAGCCTCAAATGGAGCCATGCCAATCGTAAACTGATAGGAGTTATTATAAGCAAACTCTACCAGTGGAAGGTGTGGCTCCCAACCTCCTCCAAAATCGAGAACACACATGCGTAGCATATCTTCAAACATTTGATTAGTACGCTCTGTCTGTCCATCTGTCTGTGGGTGGTAAGCTGAACTCAGTCTCAACTCGGTGTCCATAGCCTCCTGAAAGCTTTCCCAGAAACGTGACACAAAAATCTTGTTTCTATCTGACACAATATTCAAGGGCACCCCATGCAATCTGACAATCTTAGCGATGAACAACTGGGCATACAGACCCGTGGTATAATCTGTCCTTACTGGCAGAAAATGATCCACCTTGGTCAAACGGTCTACAATCACCCAGATAGAATCGTGGCCCCGCTGTGATGTAGGCAACCCGGTAATGAAATCCATGGAAATACTTTCCCACTTCCACGCGGGTACTTCCAACGGCTGAAGTAATCCTGACGGTTTCTGGTGGTCCACCTTCACTAGCTGGCAAGTAGAACACTTGGACTCAAATTCAGCGATGTCCTTCTTCATCCCACTCCACCAGTACTGTCGTCTCATGTCCTTGTACATCTTATCGCCTCCCGGATGTACTGCAAATCGGGACCCATGAGAATGAGTCATCACTTCATGACGTAGCTCCTCTCCTTCTGGAACCACTAATCTCCCATTAAACCGCAACCCTCCATCCGAACTAACAGAATAGGACTCAGCACCCTCGACTAGAAGTCGTACAATCTTCTCCTGACAAAACGGGTCTGTGGTCTATGCCTGTATCACCCTCGTAACAATCTCGGGTGTGACTGACATCACGGATATGAAAGAACGTGCTACTGCGTCCTGGTGACCCAACTCCTTCCACTTTGCTTTCCAGATGTCCGCTACATCGTCAACCGGTCTAGGGCTCAACGCATCAGCAACTACGTTGGCTTTCCCCGGATGATACTGTATTTCAAACTGGTGATCTTTCACAAACTCTAACCATCTGCGCTGACGCATATTCATCTCTCGCTGAGTGAACAGGTACTGCAGTGACTTATGGTCTGTGAACAAACGGAATTTCTCGCCCAATAAATAGTGCCTCCAAATTCTCAATGCAAAGACGACCGCAGCTAACTCCAGGTCGTGGGTGGGGTAATTCTTCTCGTGCGGCTTAAGCTTGCGAGAAGCAAAAGCTATAGCCTTCTCCTCCTGCTGAAGTACTCCCCCAAGTCCTCGTAAGGACGCATCTGTGTAAACCAGGTACTCTACACCCGGCTTCGGTAAAGTAAGGACTGGTGCTGAAGTAAGCTTGTCCTTCAGCTCGTCGAAAGCCAACTGACAAGCGTCATCCCAGACATATGGTACCC
This sequence comes from Sambucus nigra, assembly GCA_949130495.1. Classification (NCBI taxonomy): domain Eukaryota; kingdom Viridiplantae; phylum Streptophyta; class Magnoliopsida; order Dipsacales; family Adoxaceae; genus Sambucus; species Sambucus nigra. Next base: position 204,327,051 of record OX422211.1, on the reverse strand, counting down.
CCTTGCGAGTCAGATTCGTCAATGGACCCGCTATTTTGGAGAATCCCCGAATGAACCTCCTGTAGTATCCAGCTAACCCCAAGAAACTACGCACTTCCGTCGGTGTTGTGGGCTGCCCCCACTCCCTCACCGCTGACACTTTGCTCGGGTCAACTGCTATCCCTTGCTCAGAAACAACATGGCCCAAGAATTGTACCTCTCGCAACCAGAATCCACACTTCTCGTACTTAGCATACAACTGATGCTCTCGTAGAGTCTGAAGAACCTGCCTCAAGTGCTCGGCATGCTCCTCCTCGGAGTGTGAATATATCAAGATATCATCTATGAAGACAATGAAGAATTGATCCAAGAACTCTCTGAATACTCGGTTCATCAAGTCCATGAAAATGGCTGGGGCATTTGTGAGTCCGAACGGCATCACCCTAAACTCATAGGACCCATATCTCGACAAGAAGGCAGTCTTTGAAACATCCTGCTCTCTAATCTATAACTGATGGTACCCCAACCTCAGATCTATCTTCGAAAAGAAAGTTGCTCCCCTCAACTGGTCGAATAGATCATCGATTCGAGGCAACGGATACTTATTCCGTATCGTGACCTTGTTCAACTCCCGGTAGTCCACGCACAATCTCAGTGAACCATCTCTCTTCTTTACAAATAAGACTGGAGCGCCCCAAGGTGAGGTACTCCTACGAATGAAGCCCTGACCTAATAGCTGCTCAATCTGATCTCGTAGCTCTCGCATCTCTGCCGGAGCCATACGGTACGGTGCGCGTGCTATAGGTCTCGTATCTGGCAATAAATCTATAACGAAGTCTATCTCACGACTGGGCGGTAGGCCTGGTATATCCTGAAACACATCGGAATACTCCCTAACAACTGGGATCGAATCCAAAGGAATCATAACCTCTTTAGAGGTATCCTCCTCAATGTAATATAAATGAGCGGTCGAACCTCCCTCTGGGCGAGGCATTGCCACTACAAACATCTCTTGTCCCAGAATGGCAAAAACAATGTTCCCACCGAAGCAATCAATCATGGCTCTATAAGATACGAGCCAATCCATACCAATGATCACATCATGCTCGTGCATGTCTAAGACTAGCATGTCTGCAGGAAATATCAAGCTACCAATCTCTACCCCTACTCCCCGGCATATAAAGAATATAAGTGACCCACTCCCCAATGGTGAGTCGACACACGTCACGGTGCTCTCTGCTGTGGCTAACAACCCTAAGGACTTCGCAAAGTGCGTAGCTATAAAACAATGCGTTGCCCCTGTATCAAACAAAACTTTACCCATAATACCATGGATAGGAAACATACCCTCAATCGCGGGTGGTGCCTGTGGAGCTGCTGCCTGGTGGAAGTTATAGAAACGTCCATACTGCAATTGCCCCTGCTGCACTGGAGCTGCTGGAATGGCTGGCAGGGCTGGCACCTGGGCTGGAGCTGGAAGGGCAGGTGGGAAGAGTGGTCTCTGCGGCTCATTACGGGCTCCTTGCTGCTGTGGGGAACTATCGCCCTCTGGGCAATCCTGACGCTTATGGCTGTGCTTGCCGCACACAAAACACCAGCCTTTGAAATTACCTCCCCTCTGTCCCTGTTGACCACGGCCCTGCTGGCCGTTACCTCCACGCCATTGGCCCTGTTGGCCCTGATGTGCACGCTGTTGGCCTTGCTGGCCCTGCTGCTATCCCTGCGGTCGATGTTGACCCTGCTGGCCCTGCTGATTAGGCTGACCCTGATGGCTCTGCCTGAATCCCCCGAATCCCTGCCTAGAATCACCTGAACGGAATCTCTTAGCAGGGTCCCCCTGATGGGAACTCTGCTCGTGCTGACGAGTCTGTCCATGAGTTGGTGCCCCACCGGCACTATTACCCCCGGTCCTGCCCTGCTGGCTGGACTCTCCTGCTCTCTTGCTTACCTGAAGATGGAATCGGTGATCCTGGGAATGTAGTAACGCTGCATTGACTACATCAGTGAACATACTCAGGGATAGGTTCCCAATAAGGTGCTGACGGATCCTCCAAGCTACTCGTCGACGAACAGCAAAATCTTCTTGCCTTCAGTAGGTGCCTCATCTGGCACAATGGTGAGAAGTCTCGTGAACTCCTCCTCATACTCTGCTACAGTAAGATTATCTTGCTTCAGATTTAGTAGTTTCCGCCTCATCTCCGTCTGCACTGCAGGTGGGAAGTACTTGCGGTCAAACCGCTCCCAGAACATCTGAATAGGGATCGTGTCCCTCTCCTCCAAAGTAGTAGTGGACTCCCACCACTGCAATGCGGCTCCCACCAACTTGAAAGAGGCCAAAAACTGCTTCTGCACTTCGGTGCACTCATACATACGGAGGTGCCGCTGGATGTCTTCCTTCCATTGGCTAATCGGGACAATGTCGGAGCTACCAGGGAACTCAGGGGGGTGTGCTTTCTGAAAAGCATCCCGAACCCTCTCCCATGCAGATGGAAGCTGTGCTAGTACTGGCGCCACTGCCTGAACCTGGGGTGGAGCCTGCTGAATCACCGCTATCGCGGCATTCACCGCCTGAGCAACTATGGCGGCCACTTCATTAGCATTCATTGTGCCTGGTGCCGGAGCTGCTGGTTGCTCGGCCTGGGCACGCCTATCTTTCGGAGAACGTCTCGGAGGCATCTGAAACGTGAACAAAATTTATCAGTCTACAGTTATCATCGAATCTCAATTAACTGAAGACTTAAACGTAAAAGCAGGAATACAACAAATCCTAAAAATAGGGCTCTATAGCAAAAACGTTAAGCTGAAAGCGAAATAAGCCGTACAGATCCTATGGACACTAGAACCTGATGCTCTGATACCATATGTGACACCCCACCTAATTAAATACCCGGCGATCACTCCTTTATTAAATTAAATCAAGGTAAACAGTTGGTTCATTCTCAGCATCACTGTCGATAAAAATAATTTTTCCAATTTAACACCCTAAATAATTAAGCTAAGTGTCAAAAACATTTTTCATACAAACTTCCAAATCTTAATTAAAGAAAAGATTTAATTATACCAAACAACATTTCTATAATATTGAATCACACCACGATGAACTAAAACAAAACCATACATTCGTCAATCGAATGTCAACATAATAAAACTAAACATCATAAACCATCCTGAATAAATCCCGTAAAACAATGCTGGAATAACTGAAATATAAAAATCCCAACAATAAATGAAATGATAAAAAGGGCGACACGTGCCCAATAAATGAGAATAGTAGGAGTGGAGTCAATAACAGAAGCCGTCTACTCAGGTGACCTGCAACTCCCACCTAAGCTGCAGCTCGTTCTTCTCAAAGGATCCTAAGCAAGACGCCTCTGTGGCTGGGCACCTGAAAATATACATATATATACACAAGAGAGAGAGAGAGAAAAAGAAATGGGTCAGGGCCCGAAAGTGTGTTTGATTTTAAAATACGTTAAGCAAGTATTTAAATTGATACAAGCCAATGCAAATCATATTAGTTCGACACTCACTTGAGGAATTCTCACCTCTCTTCTAATGTGCATGCCTATCGTACTAACCTTCCCAAATAATTTAGTTTATCTTGACTTACTCCTAAGTTTTCAAAACCGAACGATGACAATGTTTTAAAAAGGTTACTTTCAATATGTAGCACTCCTCTCATTTTAGCTTCATTAAATTATAAAGTTTCCCAGTGTCTTCTCATGCTTTCACAAAACAAGTATTTAATAATTTGAGTCAACAACCATGTTCTACTTATCAAATCACAGTAGGCAGTTTAAAGTATATAACCTCATATATATATTAACTACTCGGATAATATATAGAAATAACAGCACCTCAACTAAACTATGGTGCGGGCATACTCTGCTATCCAATCCCCGTATCGCTCACACAAAGGGAAATACAAGTTCGGAATCACTCTCGAACTGTATTAACATATACAAAAACAACGTTGAGGCGAAGCATAGATTCCAAGTCCAAGAGGTCAGTACATACCCACACGTCTCTTAGGACCGTCCGACTATCAATCTGATAGCCCGTACCTAGGATCTCTATCTTCTAGGGTACAAATCAATATCCCCCATAAAGCAACACAGGATAAGATCGTCCCAGCGCGGTAACCTCAGGGATAGCAAGTAGCGCGGGTACGTTTTTCACATGTATATAATATATGTACACACAATCATATAATTATACCCATATTATCACATTAATATAGGTGCCTCTCATAACCCATAGTCACAACATTTATCCGTAATTTCCCATTATTATGATTACGTATAAGGTTTCGTCTCTAACCTTAATTCGAAGAGTTTTCTCACTCATTACCTAATACTCATGGTTTATATCCTCACCAATCTGAAATTCAGTATGGGACTTTATTTGATTCCAACGTAACTCTCTTACGTACCTCACCCTTAAGTTATAAATCTATCAACCTAAAGTAAATATCCCATACTTACCATACTTGTTGAAGATTAAAGGTTCTAACATTTATCCATATACCCTACTGGTCCTCAATATCTCCCAAATCCTTTTATTTAGAATGCCTAAAGGTTATTTCACTATAATTTATTTAAGTAACTAAACAAGAGAAATAGGAGTCTGCCAGGAGGGGTCGATCGATCGAACCTTTGATCGATCGAAGCTCTAGGCTCGATCGATCGATCAAGCAGGTCTGGGCAAAAATTCTGCAGAAATTGCAGTGACGGGATTGATTAAAATTCTTCATCAAAACTCATATTTTCCAACACTAATCGACCCAAAAAGTTTACTGTTAACATACTAACATAATTCCAGATATCTTTAACGTTCAGCATGCGTGTATACATCATTAAACATGGTTCAACAACCTAAAATCTCATCTAATAATCAAGAACCCTAAAGTTTTCTTAACTTTTGTTCTAATCAGTTTTCTCCAGAATTTCCTTCTAACATAACATCACAAATTCGTGGGTTAATCATCTACTTCACATATTATTTCCAGAATATGGTTATAACGATTTCTACATGCAAATCCCTATCAAAAATTGGGGTTTTCTTTCATTGATTATACTCCTAATCATTCCTACACTAATATGATTATTGCACCAATGAAAATATGCAAGTTAAACACTTGCCTGGGATTTCAGAGGTCTGCTTTCCTGCTGATATTGGTGTGGTTACGTTCTCCTCCTCGCGATCTACGCGTTGGTGGTGACGGCGGTGAAATCGGTGGTGTTTTGGGCCTTGAATCACCTTGAGAGCTCTCTCCTCTCTTCTCCAATGGCCGTTCTAGGGTTCTGAATGTTCTAACCCTAAAAGGCTGACTTAAATGGCTGCTAAGGATGGCTGAAATTCGTGGGTTTAATTACCCTATTTTGTAAAATGACCAAAATGCCCTCCCGGGTCACTAATTAAGTCTAAAAACATCCCAAGACCCAAATTAAACCCCCGGGTACACTTTTCTGACTATCTCGACCCTTCCGGACGAGTTGGCGCACTCAAAACCACCATACGGACAACTTATAAAATATTCACTTTTTAATTAACATAATTAGTCCCGACGTGGCACGGGCACGTCCCGACTTAAATTTCCGAAATAGTCATTTAATTCACCTATGACATTCAATATAACCAATATAATATATTACTATGCTCATTAGTAATATTCAACAAGTTTCCCATAATTACTAACTCGAGTCACGTTAATAATTATAACATAATTAATTTCCGGATTTTTATTAAATAAATCATCACATTAAATTTAATAAATCCCCAAATTAAATATAGCATAAAAATACGGGGTATTACACTCGGCCCCTCTGAGACCAACTGTGCACTTGAAATCTCCATCCTAGTCACTTATAAAAATTCACGTCTTAACACAACACATCTCCACACGTGTTTTCCGCATAAAATAATAGCACCAGTCGTTGTTATTCACCTGTGACATGAAATATAATCAGCCCATCTTATATACTTTAAATTCTCAAATTATTAAATTACACCTACTTATGTAATTTAATTACCCATAAAGTATGGGGTATTACATTATCCCCCCTTACAATAGAATTTCGTCCTCAAAATTCAGATACAATCGCTATTAAAACTGAGTATCTTACAACAACACATCTTCCAGTATTCAAACCAACCTTAAAGTAAGGCTCAATCACTATAGCCCCAACTTTATAACAAACTTGTTTTCTTCTCTTCATACCGTTGTACTCCATCAATTATACTTCTTCACCTCAATAATGACACATCAAACATTGTGATCTACCAACTACATCCAAATAAGATGACACTATACATCACTGACTTAATTGCCTCAATTCTATGGGAAAAATGCACATCACTAAGTACTAGCTTCCCGTGTCCATCCCAACACAAATCTCCCATCTTGAGAGAAACCACAAGCGCATCGGACCATTCCTTACAGTCCTCCAAATCCTGGTTCACGCCCGATCCAAAAGTCTATTTATCTGCTCACCTCTAAATAACCAGAGGGAGAATGATCAGGCTTTCCCACACAAAATCTTAATAAGCACATTGTCCTCATCAAACAGGTACGAGTAACTATACACAACTCTGCCAATTGCTAATTTCTCTTCTCAGTCACCATACCATGCTTTATTTCAATTACAAGCTTTGTCAGTTGTAAAAATAAACTAACCCCAATGACTCTAGAATCGCATTCATACCATTTTACTAGTCATCAGTCACCTCCCATCTACTCATCGGGCCGTAGATGACACGAGTTGCCCAAAACAAAATGTCATTCCCACTAGTTCCCAGAAATTCCCATTGGAGGTGGGGCTTAAGGATCTCATCCTGATTTACAACTGTAGTAGGTCGCACCTCGTACTGGTGCACTCTTCCTTTACTAGACTGTCTGCCTATTCCGCCATTGGAATCTTCGGCTTGATACAAAAGTTCTGGTTGGCCATCTCTAATCAACCTATCTTCATCTGCAAGTGCTGCGCTCGGAGACAGTCTGATTATGTCTCTCCAAACTTTAACTTCCACTTATAACGTCTCACAGTAAGTTGTACTTATATTCCCCTTCTTCCCCGGGGTATACCAAGAGTTTCGGACCGTGCACTTTTTGCTACAATGTGCACTTCTGGGCTCCTCATACCTTGTTGACATCATCATTATATTTACGTGTAAGTGACTCTCACATTCCACTGAGTAAGACTTCGATTGATTTTCCTACAATAATTAGAATTTTCTTCTTTTCAAGAGATATCCTTATAAATGGCTTCCCACGGCCTTTTAACTAGTTTCAGGTTTGCCAACTCTCATTGCAAACATATATTTGGATTATCATCATTCTTACACGACGTTAAATCCCTCATATAATTCTAACTTATTTAACTGACCCATGGACATACATTCCACACATTTATTCCCACGTCCTCCTATCTTGGACGATTTTAAATTAGATAACCAGGGTGCCCATACACCCTATAATCCTCACATATTAACGTAAACATCATATACGTTTCACATGTAATACACAAAATCCTATTGCCCTCGCATTCATAGCGTCACTAGCATACTTGGGTATTCTCAATCACCCAATAAATTGAAATTTTAAATTCTCATTAACATCGTTCCACCCTTCAACTTGCGGTGAAAAGAAGAAAAAATGTCAATGCTCTCTCATGGCACTACGAGCTCCACTGGCCTTATATCAGAGTATAACTTTAAATTCAGAGTTATAACTAGATACTTCTATAATAACCGAGGTACCAGACTCGTGGACTAAAGACCAAACATCTCCCGACTTCCAATGATGCACTAAGTTTCATGCGTGGGACGTCTCCCAAAGTGAAACTCAAATAAGGAACCCCCTCGATACACTACTACCTAGCATTGTTGGAACATCGAAATTCGTTAGGCCCTCAGTCTATAGCATGTATCCTTACACAAGACCACGTATATCATGGCGCTCTCACTATCACTAGTTTCTTAGCGCAAATAAATCATGATCTATATCTCTGCTCGATAAAATCCAACATACCTTGAATCCCATTAGTAAACGTCCCTACTCAACGGGATCGAATATTACTAGACAACATATATAGAAGTTTGCTTCACAATATACCATAACGTATATACACATATACAAGCTCGCCTCATCGAAGAGATGCACCGAATCCCAACAAATTTATCCATTTAATTATATTAAAAACAATAATCCAAAATGTCTTAAGGTCTAAAATCTCCCAGCTCCTGACATATGCTTCTTTCGTGTGTGGGAGGTCTCAAAAAGAGAAATCAAAATAAGGAACCTTTCTGATACACTACTATGCAGCTTTGTCGGTTATTGAGATCTATCAGTCCAGGTCCTAGGTCTAATAATGTGTTTAAATCAAAATGTACTCTCACTAAAACACATCACCCAAATGAGTAATAGTAATAAAAATATACTCATTATCCACACTCGTTAAACAACAGGAAATACATACATATAATAATGTTATTGATGCAGTCACTAAACTCGTCTCACATGTGAATCTAGTGCTAATTCAAATACAGTGACTCGCTCGGGTCACAGAAAACATATCGCATTCACCTAAAAATAAAAATCATATATATATATATATATATATATATATATATATATATATATATATATATATATATATATATATATATATGCCTTGCCAATCATCTTGGCTGCTTAAATGGTTCCCGGACATAACACGCTCATCCCCACTAGGTACCATACTCTTATCCCTTTACTCACTTTGGGAAAAATCAATGCAAGGGTTCTTACCCCCACATGATATCTCTCCATATAATACATTTATCTTCGGCCACGTTGATCGTATTATAGTTGTCCTTCTCTCTAACCTTGGTATCCTTGACACCGACGACCACCGTCATTGTTCCCTTAGCTCTACTTTCCCTAAGGAACACCCTACTGGTAACTCCTCTCATGAGTTCATTTCTCATTTAAGAATTTTCTTCTTCGTTATACCTACTTCATCCGGTAAAAATTCATTTTCATAAATGGATCTCAGTCTAGGCCTTCTTATGATGAGTTTCGAACATTATTCACATCTCCTTTTGAACAAAATATGAAGGAACTTGCGGTCAAACCATACCTAATATCCTTCCATTGTATTATATTTCACTTCTCAAATGTGGTGATTTACTCCCGCCATTACAACACTGCTCCTACCAGCTAAGAAAAAATTTCTCCCAATATTCACTTCCAGGTACGCAACACCCTGCTATAAGCCAATGCCTCTGGGTAACTCTCATCCATTGGCTACACACACAATATCAGCATTCACAAACATTTCAATGAGCAATACTCTTTAAAGACCACTTTGACTCTTTCCCATTCTAACCACGCTGGGTGAGTTTAGTTTGGCACCACTTCCTACTATAGCAGTACTTGTGAATGTACACTGCACCCTATCAGTCATTACAACCCTATCTTCCCGAGAAACAATAAGGGTGACTTCAACTACGGTCATTATCCCCAAAGTTTTACAACTTCAACTGAGCTCTGCCTCCTTCGGTCTCCCAACGGCCCTATCTGGTTGTCCTCTGTGTCATTGGCATACGATGCACACCCGAATGCAAATAAGATTCACTAATATATACACATTATAGCAGGAGAACAAAATTTTACCATATAAATCAGCAATCCTAAACATAGGGCTCTATATCAAATAGAAAGCAAAGTTGAAAGCGTAATACGTCCGCACAGATTTCTAAGGACTCTAGAACCTCATGATGTGATACCGCCTGTGACACCCCACCTAATAAAATACTGGGTGATGAGTCCTATATCAAATTAAACAGGAATCTCATGTGGTTTCATTCTCAGGATCATTGTTGAAAACCAAATTAATTACTAATAACCTATTAGGCCTGGCGTCAAATTTTAAACTTTCTAATATTTTTAACCTAAATGCACAAGTAAAAATTCACTCACATAGGAATAAAAGCAACAAATGGAAGGAATAAATAAATAACTGATAACTCTCGCTAAACATATATACAACCATATCAGATGCGCGTAAAATAAAATTGTTGTAAATAAAAAAGAATAACATCAGTTGGGCAACATGCCCGATTATTACTACAGTACCACCTATCTTGATCACAAAGAAGTAAGCATTTAAAATAACCTCCTGCCCCCATCCACAGTTACCACAACAATGTCTGACTCGAAAGAATTTGTCATCTAGGCGTCCCTGTTTCTGGACACCTAAAAAGTATATAAAGAAGAAGAAAAAGAAATTAGATACGAGTCAGAGCCCGAGGTTGTTAAAAAAATATTTTAGCAAGTGCTTAATTTACTTTAATGTGTAAAATATGATACTCTTCATATTTAAATTGGTGTCTCACTCACATGAGAACCCCCCACCTCTCATCTAACACTGCAAACCTAACGCATGTATTTTTAAAGACCCTAGTTAGCTACCCGACCTAACTAGCTCCTAGAAACTCCAAAGTCTATACACTATCAAGTACCCCACGTATCTAAAATGTTCTAAGTGTTAGCCCAAGCTTATACCATATAATTTCTCGCTTCTTATGTAACCATTCATTTTAAATAACCTTCACTCTCATTATAGGGTTAATATTTTGCATATAATATTCTTACATTTATATACGTATTTTAAAATTTATTTTTCGGATATAAAAAATTAACTCACAATCCTTTCATTGTTTTAGTCCATACATACATATATTCTCATCTCATATATATAATATATAATACACCTCCAGTGTATATAAACTACGTTCTTTATCTGTCCATGTATATATATGTCTTTTCACATCTCATATATATATATATATATATATATATATATATATATATATATATAACATACCATACACATCAAGTATATCAATACTTATACATAACACACAATATAAATATAAATCCATCCCTCAGAGTCAAAACTCATGGATATAATTACAACAGTGCTATCATCTTCCGGGGCGTAACTCACATTACCAAATTCGGGAGCCAGCAGTCGGAATCTCTCATTCTGCCCTTGTAGAAACCCAAATCTCAAACGTATGGGAAGAGGTCATACGTCCTCAATAAGAATGATAATGAAACATACCCACCATGACTCACCCCTAATAAATAACCCAAGTAAAATAATTGACGCTATGACATGAGGAATATACTCACCTGCTCCTAAAGCCAGATGATTCACCCGTATCGCGCAACTTCCCATGCCAGCAGTAGAGGGGGGTATGTTTCACATAAATATATCATTCACACATACATATATTCATAAACATATCATATATATACTGTCTTTATACTCGTATATATATATATATATATATATATATATATATATATATATATATATATATATATGTGTGTGTGTGTGTGTGTGTGTGTGTGTGTCATCAATCTAGCTATCCATGCCTATGAGATTTGGCATTAGCCTAAAATTCAAAGATACAAATTCACGTTAATTTATAAGTATACACACAACTTATATTCATACAATAAATCTTCACTCACTATGATAGGTTCTCACCTTTTATTTCTTTCAAATATTAGCTTATCCCCTAATAAATCACCTTTTATCGCTTAGTTGGATGCTGTATCCTTTTGGATTGATTATAATTAATCTTGTGGATTCTTTTATTTATGTCTCATATTTGTCTCATGCTAAGAATGGTAAATTTTTTTACTCGTGCCTGACTTTGTTTTGGTTGTGGTTGACGCCAAAATTTAGCGTGGTGTGACATCTCCTAACACTAATAAAACTTTTCTGCATTTCTAACAGAACCAAACCAAGCCGGTTTCAAGGAAAAATGAACCAGTCCAGTCCCTAAAATTCAGAAGAAAACTTTAATGGCTGGACCGATCTGGTGTCTCCTAAAGACGAATCGGTCTTCTTATCAAGACCGAACCGTTCACCAAGAAAAATGAACCGGTTCAGTAGGCCCAGATTTCTCTACATTCGATGAAATTTACACGAACTCTTATCCAACCCAAAACTTATGGTTCCTAATCTTACAAACCACTAATATAAATATCTAGACACTTATCTACCATCAATACAACCTTTTTATTTCATGGGATTCATCAATTACTAAGAATTTAAACCCTAATTCTTACTTATGCAACTCCTTCAATTTCTCACAATAATTTACACCATTAACATGGATTTTAGTCTAGATTTTATATGGAGTTTATATCACAACAATTTATATGAAATCAATTCTCAAAAACCCATTTTTTATCCAAGAATCCCAAACCCAAAATTAGGGGTGGAAATTTTTGACACGACACGATAATCCGACACAAACTCGACACGGAGTTAGCGGGTTAGGGTTGACGATTTCTTGACACGAACCCGAATATGACACGACCCGCCAACACGAATAATAAACGGGTCGGGTTAGTGTCAAACACGTATAACTCGAAAATGACACGAATAGACCCGCTTAACTCGTATTTTATGGAGAATATATTAGATAATTTATATATCTTGATAGTCATTCTATAAAATTCATGGAGAATCGGATGATTAATTATTTATGTGTTGAAAGAAGTTGAAATTAATTAAATTTAAGTTATTGTAGGCCTATGATTGGTATGATTGGTTAAGAGAGAAGAAAAAAATTATTTTATGTATTACTTAATGGGTTATGCGGGTCAACCCGAACACGACACGATAATAAATAGGTCGGGTTAGTGTTTGCTCATCTGACACGATTAGTTAAATGGGTCGGGTTAGGTTTGACTAATACTTAACACGAACCCGACATGACACAACCCGAACACGACACGACGCACATGAATTGCCACCCCTACTCTCATGGCTCTGACCATTTTACAGCAGCCCCTGTTCCACCTAACCCATTAAAACCCGGCTACCACTTGCCACTTCTCCAACCCAAGTTCCCATCCATCCAACCTTATACCCATGCCATCCGTCCAACACAATGAAATTCGAGCAAAACCCAAACCCAAATCTGGAGTTGTCCCAAATCCGAATACACGTCCTACCTGTCGGGAAAACACCCAAACCCATTGGCAACCCATTACATATAAACCTATACCCATAACCCAAATCGCCTACGAAAATCCAGAAACCATAAACCTGAATCCAGTTGCCTTAAACCATTATCCTTCACCCAAGATTTAAACCCATAAACCATCTTCAAGACCCAAAACCCACCTTACCCCTTTTTCTTTTAACCCACCAAGTACCAAAGCCTATTTTTATGAAAAATCAGTATCCTTTCTTAAAAGAAGGAAATATTCACCAAAGTTCCTAGGACATGTATTACCACCAAAAATTAAATGACAACATATATCCTCTCACATTGCATCTTCCTTGATGTTACATAGGTCACAAAGATTTGTGTGTTGGTATTGAATATGTTGATCACCATTACAAAAGCATCAGGCTTTCTGCTTGGAATTCAATTATTTATAAATGTGTTGATTGAAAATTTTATGTGAATGACTTGAAGGAAAAACAACATAAAGGACCGTGGAAATTTGTAGAGCAATTTTCTCAAGCTTATGAGGTTCCTCGGGGGAGAGGAAAAGATACTCATATATGAATATGTCCCCAACAAAAGTTTGGACTACTTTCTCTTTGGTTAGTTCTTCTACATAAAAAATCTTCAATTATATCCTACCTTTTGCGTTTACTCACTTTTGGTAGGGTATCTGATTTGTGCAATATTTGGTTGCATGTGTTGATGTTAGGATATTATACACTTTGATTGAATAGAATTAATGTTTTGTTTGTCAAAATAAATGATATTGGTTTGAATTTGATTTTTTTTAATTGAAAATTTATTTGAATGAATGTATATCCTCAAAAACAAATACAATTGGATTGGTCAAGACGTTACAAAATTGTAGGAGAAATCGCAAGAGGCCTGATTTATCTTCATAAGGATTCTTGATTAAGAATTATACACCGAGAGCCCAAAGCGAGTAATATTCTCTTAGATGAAGAAATGAACACAAAAAATTTAGATTTTGGAACGACAAAGATTTTTGGTAATCGTCATTATATATTTATAAAATAGATAATAATTGATTACCATTCTTATAAATAGATAATATATTTAGAGAATGGGAATCATTATTTTTGCACCCATAGCTTCGTTGGCATGGCTCCCAATCATCTCAGCTTTCCAGAGTCATTTTCTATTCAATAGGGCTCTTATCAAGACTATGAAAATTCAACTCATTCTTGCAAGCAAAAAGAAGCACATGTAATTGGTCCTACACTTAGATCGGGTACATATATAGAATATTTATCATAATAATCGGACCTAAACTCCTCTGTATCGTCACATTCAGCAACGACTTTGTCAATTTTGGCTTAACCTCCAGCATATTTCGGCAACTCTCCTGCTAAAAAGAAGGTTTGGCACCATCCTCGGCCTAATAATCTTTCCAACTATAGCCTATGTACTTCGTTAGTGAAACACCATCGCATTTTCAGGTAAGATCCCCTTCATGTTCTCCGTATATATTTGTATATGTATCTAAACAAACTATGCATTAACCATTTACAATGAATAAAAAGTTGAATTGATATTTTTTTTTATTAATGTCTTATTAAGGCATATCCTATTGGATTACAAATAATCATTATAAATCTATTATGAATATATAATCAAAGAGGTCACAAAATAATTACAGAAATGTTTTTATAACTTAAAAAATAAAAGCAAATATTTTTATATATTTACTATGATTATATTACGAGTCATTATTTTGACACAAACACAACATGTCACAATTTCATGTCAAAAAATCCCTACATGAATACAACATATTCAATACATATCATATGAATTTTGGATTTGGGATCATATAATTGTGTTGTCAAAATTATGACGTTGGGTACTTTTTTATACTCGTTCACGGTAAAATATTATGTATGATAAATTTCTATATGCTATCTCTATTTATAGTTATTAAGTCCAGTTCTCAATAGATTTTGAAGCAGTTATTTATTATTTAAACGCCCGCGCATTGTGTAGGTTACGTGCTAGTTTCTCTTAATTTCACACTATAGGTCATTAAAATAGCACACTAACCCTTATTAATGACAAAATAACTAATATCTATTTAATTTTCTTCTCATTTTATTATTAAAAATAATTTATAATATATCCAAATTATAATGTGTAGCATTGTGAATACCAAAAGGTACAAATAAATAATGATGTCCACCTGCTTTAACATGTCGTGTGTTAACTAATTTAGAAAAAAAAATTGTCAAATAGAAGTTTAGTATATTTCACCGACATTCTAGAAAGTCCAAAAATCTTCATAAAAATAATTTTATACTTAATTTAATTTAATATTATATGATATAAATATTTCTATTAAAATTACGGGCTATTACACAATGATGGAGAGTTAAATGTAGAACTCATTCAATGTATCATTTTCACGCATCTTCAACAACTCAAACAGGCTGGAAAGAAGTCAGAGCTTTGATACCTGAACATTATCAGTACCCTCAAGGTTGACTTACTGAATTTCCCACGTTGTCTTCGACATACTATTCGTACAGATTCTTCACAACTGTTCTTGGATGAGTCAATAAAAAAACTAACATTTAGCCCCTAGATTTATAATTGGTTAACCTATGTTCATTCTTAGTTCATGTTATCTAAGGTCTAAGGATATCAAATTTCCCTACCTTCATTTTTCCACCCCTAACTATGGTTAACCAAACCCTCTCATCCTAGGATTTTAGAAGAAAAAAAACATATGCGCTTTGCATTATGCGTAGTTGCTACCATTTAACACAAGTGAATGTGTGATTGATTCACCCTCAACAGATTCATCATAATGAACCACTCTAATAAGAATTTAAAAAAGTATGTCCCTAGAAATTTAGTCAAATTAAGTAATTACCACATAGTGTTAAAATCAAATACTTTTAGAACTAAAATAGGTTTAAATTTTGTCGAATAAAATTAATTATGTCAATTTTGCATGCAAGTGATCTCAAAATAAATGCGGAAGCTATAAAGAGAATCAAACACAATGTACAAGGTCTTTAGAGTGGAACCCTAGGGGAAAAACTATTGTCACCACAGCCCAACAAGTTTAGGAGTACTTTAAAATTCATGTCTTATAATTGATATACATGAATTATATATAAGAAAAATATTATCGCCATGAAGTCCCTCCATTGTGTTATGATCCAATGCCTCTACCCATCCTAGCAATCAGCTGCTCAGCTTTCACAGTCCTTAGACGTTGGTATCCACCAATCCTTACTATTGATGATCAACCAACACGATTATTCTTGGTAATAACTCTGCTAGTGTAGAAGAACGGAGGTGATTGTAAACTGAAAGTTTACATTAAAAGAATGAAACTTTATAGGATATCACTCTCATAAAAAAAATCCTCGAAAAATCTTTAGGATTTTAATAAAACTGGGTTACGTATCTACAAAGATGAATCTAAATTATTATATATACTTTTTAGTATAAGTTATCAACTCAAACATGAATTTTAAGAAAAATAAATCTCCCATTTGAACAAGGATGACATCGTTTGAATGAGAGCACTTCACAAGAGGGATTCTGTGTGATATCCATACTGTACAAGGACTTTTACTTTGAAAGGAGCGTTTTCGTGCAAAACCACTTATCATTCGAATAAGAGATTAAAAGTTTTCACTCTTGCCAAATTTTCAAAAAAATATAAAAAAAATCTTAACATTTAAAAGTATATTGTACTTTCAATTTCCTACTTAAAAGTAAACCTGAGGAAATTACAAAAACTTTAAAATTATTACCAATCCTCCAATAGCATAAATATCTGAATATGTCTAGTTTCATAGATTTTTGTTATAGTGCTTTGTCTTTTTCGTCAATGGTATGACATTTAAAGCTTAAAAGATGCTAAATAATATACTTATACAGTTTGTTCTAGAATAAATCCAAAATTAAGAACGGGAGTGTAAAATAATGTTCTCAGAAAAAAATTCACAAGGTCTTTAGCATATTTAGATGATGAAATACAAAAAAAAACTCTTCATTTACTAAATAGAATAAAAAAAGAAAAAATTGAGTTTCCTAACCATGATAATTTCAAACTCATTTTTCGTAAGTAAACCAAATCTATGAGCTGTGACACCCCGTTTAATAAAATACCGAGTGGCCAGACCGTGATCAAAATATAATGTTGGTCTCATATGGCTCGTTCTTAGCATCACTGTCAAAAAACATTTTAAAGTTACTAACCACCTAATAATTTAATTAGACCAGTGCAAAAATTTTTCTTTCATTAAATAACAACATGCGAAAATAAATAACAAATAAACTATCAATCACAAATTGATAAGTAAATCTTCACATATGAATAATATAAAAAAAAAAGTAATTGAATCAAATATTGCTTCAACAATAATCTATGATAGTAAACTAAAACAGTAACCTGGATACACAAGATCCAATAAATAACTGCATACTAAAACCGAGGGAGACATGCCCAAATTAGTATTGGAGTAAAGATCCTACACTAGGAATAAATGAACTAAGCGTCTACAGAAACTCCTGCAACTTCCACATAAGCTGAAGTTGTGCATTCAGGGATAGAATCTTCAAATTGGGCGTCCCTGTGGCTGGACACCTAAAAATTTTTGAAAAATATTTTTGACACGGGTCAGAGCCGAAGTAAAACATTTAAAAAATATTTAGCAAGCAGTTAAATTGCAGTAATTAAATATGCATGCACACTCTTCATATTTAAGTTAGTTTCGCACTCTCTTGAGATATAACTCACCCCTCATCTAATGTGCACACCTAACGCTTGCCTTATACTTTTCTTAGTTAAGCTACCCCACCTAACTAGCCATATCAAGTCTCCTTCTATGAATTAACTCGTTGTACCCACCCGTATTGCCCATATAATACGTTACTGAGTTTCCCATGTCCCACAATTATAAATTTCTCAGTATATGTTTAATTCTCCACATAATATAGTTATTTTTTATGTCACTATCATTATCGTCTACTGATCACATATAGTATAATAAATCCCAAGTATGTATATGTATCAGTCTATTTTACATGTACTAATACAGCACCCAGTACACCAAAATGGTAAAATTGTCAACTTTTTAGCGGCCAGGCTTGTCACGGTCATTTACCATGACTAAAAACACGCATTTTTTTCACGGTCATTGACCGTGATGTCAGTAAAAAAAACCTCCCCCTTCTTTTTTCCCACCGAATTTGTTCCCCCGATTTCTCTTTCTCTCTCTCTTTAGCGGCTGCCACTTAATTTTAAAAGTGGCATGACCACTGGATTATTGTCCATATGGGGGTGGGATTTTTCAATTTTTTTTTAAATTACTTTGTATAACAAACAATATATATATAGTATGATAATTAAATGAAACATGCTTGAAATTACATAGAGTGCACATAGATACTAGCCTTCTAGTTCTTATGCGTATGCATTCAATAGACCTTAGACCCGTTCAAGAGTCACTACCCCTGTAATGAGATTTCTCACATTGTCCCGTTTGGAAAGTTTGGGACTGCATAATTTTTGTATAATAATATTCTTAGTGGTTTAAAGTTGTTACTTTTGGAGAAAGTTCTGCAGTCGTATCCTAATGTTCTCTGGGTACATACTAAATTCAAAAGTGTGGTTGTTATTTCAATTGGTCAAATGAAATAATACTCACACTTTCCAATCTATGTCGTGTACTTGGAGAACTACGGGGATATACTGTCGAATTTTTCTCAAATCGTAATAATATGCATGAGTTGTTAAGTATATTACAGAAATATGCGGTCTTGAATGGGATAGGACCACTCACCCTTTAGAGGAGATGGAGGAAATATAAATTAAATGAAATTAAATGAAACATACTATAAATCTAAGTTTGAATTTGAATTTGAATTTGAAATTGAAATTGAAATTTAAAAATCAAATATAAATAAGGCATAATTAAATTAAACGTACTATAAATCTAAGTTTTGTTTATACTAATCCATGAATATATGCTTCTTACCTTTAGTAGGTGATTAGTTATGGTAGCTGTGATGGGATATCCGAAATACAAAGAGAGGATGGATGAGACAAATAGAATGGGGGATGTGTTTCGTAGAGGTGCTAATGAATTTGTAAAATACGCTAAGAGATGTCATAATGATGAAGAGTTTATGTGTCCATGTTCTAGGTGTAAGAATGGTAAGGTGTTTGAGTAGAAAATAGTTGAACTAAATTTTTTAATATCGGGTAAGCAAGATAGTAATCGATTTTGGAGTTTTCACGGTGAATTAAAAGTTCCTTTTGTCCCCGAACAACCTTCACAACATCCTTCACAACAACCTTCAACAAGTAGGATAGATGTAGATGGGGACGACGTAAATCATAAAATGTTAGAGAATTTAGTTGATGATGCGTACGAAGTTTATGAAGTCGAGGAGAATGAGGTTATTGATGATGTGCAAGGTTCAAGTGCTCGTGAAGATATCACTATAAACCTTGACGATGACTACCAAAGTTTAAAATTTAAGGCGGCCCAACCGTTATACTCTGGCTCTGAGAAAGATCAAACAACTTTACAAGCTATGGTTGGTTTGCACAGTTTAAAAATGCAGTACGATTTGTCTCGTAATAGCGTGACAATAATTCTAAAATGGGTGAAGGGGTTACTACCCAAGGAGAATACGCTTCCAAATAGCTATCCTGTTATGAAGAATAGTTTGAAAGGTTTGGGAATGAAGTATAAATCGATTCATGCTTGTGTGTTTGACCTCATACTATACCTAAAGGAGTATGAAAATCTTGATCGTTGTCCGATTTGCGATGAACCTACATATCTCCAATCTAGTAGTAAATAAGGCACAAGCTCAAAAGTACCTCTCGTTGGGCCTAAATTAAAGTGATTTTCACAGTACCATGGATAGCGGAGGCAATAACTTGGCATGCTAGGGAAGAAGTAGGGGGTAATCTCATGCATCATCCTATTGATTCAACAATTTGGAGGATGATGAATTATGAGTATCCTGATTTTTCTCGAGAACAGCGCAACATTCGTTTGGCTATATCAATAGATGGTTTCAATCTATTTGAAAATATAAGCACCAATCAAAGTGTATGGCTAGTGATCCTAGCCCCACTCAACCTCGTTGAAGCTGAAATGATTTACTATGGTGTAATTCGAAATATATTTGAATTGGATTATATAATCTTCAAAGAGGTTGTATTTTACTGTGATTGAGTAAGAGTTGAGGATAAGAATGCTTGTAAAGTTGATCCTGTCACCAATTTCATCATGGTTGACTTGTCCACGTTGAAGAGCAACGACAACGTGAGCAATGAGCCATTTGTTTATGCATTTTAAAAGGTTAACCAAGTGTTTTACTCGGAGTATATCAACAACGAGCCATGGTCAATTGTAATACACGCGCCAAAGCCTCTAAACAGTAATGTAGATGACTTGGATGATCCTACCGAATATCAATCCATTTTTTATGATAACCCGAATTTGAAATAATTTTTCAATTTTTAATAGATATTCCAATTAGTACTTTATCAATCCATTTTTAATGCTTTTAATTGATTTGCACTTTATCATTTTCACTCTTGTGTACTGTGCATGTGTGTGGGCAGTAGGGGTGGGGGTGCGAATGTTTCGAATTTTTAGTAATTGTACATATTATGATCTAGATGTTGTTGTTTTGGAATTCAGAATTGAGGTGTTAAACAGTAATAATTCATTTGGATTTGTAGTAATTGTACATATTTGCATGTCTTCTTTTAATTCATTTTGATTTGTACTAATAACAACATTTTTTTACAGCAAATGTCTCCTTCAGGTATTAAGGCCAGGATGATGATGCTGATTGTGATGATGTCATCGGGGCTCGGTGGTAGCGGAGGCGAGGAGGGCTCCTCGGCCCCTAGACTTCCCAAATATGGAACA
The DNA here is from genome assembly GCA_949130495.1 of Sambucus nigra. Lineage (NCBI taxonomy): Eukaryota > Viridiplantae > Streptophyta > Magnoliopsida > Dipsacales > Adoxaceae > Sambucus > Sambucus nigra. The sequence goes on along the minus strand of OX422211.1, from coordinate 204,306,115 downwards.
TTGGGGATGGCCATCGAGAAAAATACGGGGCTGTTAGCGAGATCCCTCAAGCTGGTAAAGATGATCATCGACTCGGGGTACACTAGTTGGAGGGAGGTGCCACATGAGCTCAAGTTAGCTATTTGGGTGGCACTACAGGTAATGAATTTATATTTATATTTATATTTATATTTATATTTATATTTATATTTATATTTATATTTATATTTATATTTATATTTATATTTATATTTATATTTATATTTATATTTATATTTATATTTATATTTATATTTATATTTATATTAATATTTCAATTTCAATTTCAATTTTGATTTAATTTTATATTTATATTTATTCGCAACTAACATTGTATTTGTTGGATAGGAATAATTCAGCCTGGATCCAAGGCTACGTGATTCTGTCTTGGAGCAGTTGAGGGAGAAACACAAGATGTGGAAGAAAAATATACGGACTCTGTACTTTGGGAAGACCCGAGAGTCCGTTATTCGAATGCGTGAATCTGTCCCGTCGAAGGAGCCGATCTCATTGGCACAATGGAAAAAGTTCATTGACAATGAGATCGGGGAGTGACAATTGGCATCTCGCCAAACGGGGAGGGAAAACCAGGAAAAAAAGACGGACGTGCACTACTCCAGCCGGACGTCTTACGCCGAGGTTGAGCATAGGATGATGGTAAGATTTAATTTTTCTATAACTACAAAAATACATTATTTTACTTTGCGGGGCCAATACTAATTTTACTTTATTTTATTTTAGGTGATAGGGAGTGGCCCTGGAGGTAGGCCACATAGGCTCGATACTTATGTGGCTATTCAGAAGAAGAAGAGGAAGGATAAGCAGGTGTCCCCGAGCGTCACGACCACGATTATAAGTAATCCAACAGTTTACTTTTTGTTAATTACATTATAATTTTTTATTTACTTATTTTACTAATCATGTTCTTTTTGTCGTTTCAGGCAAAGCTTAAGGAAGTGTATGAGTCGCAGTTTGATGCTGACAAGGCATCTTTGTCCACAGACGCACTCAGCCAAGTGTTTGACGCTGATCGCAAGGGGTGGACAAGGGGGTGAGCTCGCGGGTGTCCAAATCTAGGATCATCGGATTGGAGACGAGCGACACCGGGTTGGCTCGAACGGTGGACTCGCATGACGCGAAGCTGTCCCATTTGGAGGCGACAACCCAAGATATGTTCTCATTCATGAAGCATTCATTAGGAGGAAACCGTAAGGGGAAAGGGAAGGAGAACATGGTAGAGGAGGTGCATGAGGACAAGGTGAAGGATGACGAGAATGTGGACCTCACTGCTTCATCACCGACACATGCCGACTTTGATGATCCACTCCCCTATTTGTCTCCCTTAAATCGACCGATGTCGACACTTGGCTAGCCGAGCGTGTTTATACTGGTCATATTTGACAGCCTGTAGATAAGGCGGGGGTTGAGGGACCTGAATACCGTCCAGGGTATGCCAGTTCATGGACGCTTCCTTCAAGACATCGAGTCCAAGGTGCTCGTCACACATGTGATACCCGGGAAGGTGAACTCCCCCTTGTGATTGCGCAAATAATGCGGCACGATGTATATTGGTGGGTGTGTCAATTCGTATATCGTGTGGCCTACTCACCTCCTCAGAGCTAACCTTACCCCAGACATGTAGTGACATTATTTTAATTGAATTGTTTTAATTTGTAAAATTTGAATTATATTTGGATTATATCGTTATGCATATTGTTTTGAATGTATATTTACATTCTCTCTATTTTATTTGGATATATGATGTTTGAACAGGTATAATATTTCTATAATAGGTACAAATACACTGCTAGGCAGTGGCAGTGGCCATACTGCCGAGCAGTTTTTTTTAATTCTGCCCAAAATTGTCACGATCATTGACCGTGATAATTTTTTCAAGAGTGTCACGAGTTTGTCACGATTTATGATCGTGACAAAACTTGTTAAGGTCATAGACCGTGACATGACCATGATAATTCTAATGAACTTATCACAGTCATTGATCGTGACACGTCTGTGATAATAAACGTTGTTAGCTCCAAAATCGTCACAGTCATTGACCTTGGCAAGTCCAACTTTTCAAGGTCAATGACCGTGAAAATTCGACAAATTTGGTGTAGTGACCCTCAGACTGATTTGTTGTGCATACATACACAGTAAATCCGACCAAAAGTATATACAATTATCACTCTAATTATATATATACTAATATAGCACCCATAGGCTGAGACCTGCGGTGCGTGCATACTATGCTATCAAGTCCCATTACCTCATGTACTAAATAAAGGACTGCTAGCTCAGTAGCTCTCTTGAACCATAAATACAAATCACACATATTGGAGGCAAACATAGTTCAAAGCCTATGGATTATGCATATACCTATAGACCCATATGATCGCTAGTTTATCATTCTCAAAGATAGGCCCTTCATAGATTCTATATTCTAAGGCACAAGCCAAAAATCTCCCCAAATGGGCTCATTAGGATATGACCGCCCACTACGCGGAACCTCCTCTGATAGCAAGTAGCATATGTATGCCAATACACATAATAAATCATATAAGAGGTATTCACACAACCCATATATTTATATCATCAGTATAGGCACACACATGACCAATATTATATATCTTATACGTAGTATATATACCTCTCAAATAGTCTACGTATTATTGAATTCCAATTACACTTCTTATCGTATATTCCCGAGTATCCATAACTACTCGAAGTGTGGCAATTATCCTTTAAAATAATCCAGTAGGTAATTCACTCATATCCTACTGATCTAAGTTATAGGTTTGCCCATCCCCCGAATTCGTTACATTTCAAATTACACCGATTAATCTAATCAATTTCACATTAATTAATTTATTAAATTTGTGTCACCCAACTACAATACCCACACTCACTTACTCAGTTTGTATCCTCATCTCTTACAATTTATTCCACCGTTAAGGTTAACACGTCCCATCACATTTAATATACACTAATTTATTATATATATATCAATAATAAATTACACTGGCTACCTCGTACCTAACTCCTGTAGAACGAGCTTAAACATCCGAGTCAAGACCCTTTCTTGGTCGTATATTCATGACGCGACTCAGAATGTGTCTCTAAAGTGCATACGCTCTAGACTCAAGTGCAAGCCTATCACGTTAGTAATAAACCTGGTAAGTCAGGATTGTCTCCACAGGGAAATAAAATGAGAAAATCATGACGAAAGAAGGACAGATGGTTAACCTCAGTTTGACTTTTAAAAGAGGGAAAAAGTGATTTGAATGGTGAAACAGCTACAACTAGATGCAATTTTGAAAATGATTAATTAATGAAATCAGGAATGAATGGAATTCAATTACTCTAAATTACCTAAAAGACTGATGATGATTGAACTAAAACTTGAACTATATGATGAGAACAACAGGCAGGGAATACAATCCCTCAACCCTAGTGTATTGCTGGTATAAAACTAATCGTAAATTTAAGTGATTAATCAGACCCAGACTTTACTACTTCCAATAATTGCGTATATGAGGTTCAAGCCCGCACCATACGTAATCAGAGGTCGATTAAAGCAGTAACATGATAGTTTCACTCGCTTTGCAGTCTAAAGCATCCTGGTTACCCTGAAGCAACCGAGATCCAAAGATCTACAATGGTTGTGTTCGCTACGTAATACGGTCATTATAAATCCTTAAGTTTAGAGGATTAATTTTATACACATGAAACTATCACATCGGGTTGAGTTCATGCATCCCAACCCTAAAAAACCTAGTCGGGCATGTTGAACCTAACTGTATATGAATTAACGACGTTATGATGGAAGTGTACTGAAACATGCAAGGAATTATTATGAACTTAGAAACGAACTGAATCGTTCAAGAAGAATAACATGCAAAATAATAATAAAGAGAACAAAACTTGAATTAAAACTTGAGATCAAACCCAAAAATAATCAATCTTAAATCACCAAATCAAAGCTATGTTCCTAGGGTATTATCCTACTTGTGTCTCTATCAAAAACTATTCAAACCTATGTTTTCTAAGCCAATACAATGATACATGTACGTTTTAGAAGAGTTTGTACATTATAGGACTCTTTGGACCAATTAGCTATCAAATGGAATTTCGCTTATCTAGCAGCTTGAACCGGTTCGCAGGTACACCAAACCAGTTCGCCCCCGAACCGGTTCACACTGCGGTTCAGGAAATCTTGCTGGTTTGGAGACTTCTTTTCTTCATTTCCATAATTAGAAAATTTTCAAGCTTTCTTCTTTTATTTCTAGGATATTTCTTCAACTTCAAGGATCATAACTCTTTCACCATGGCTCGAATTTAGTTGTCATTTTTTCTGGTGTTATCGGTGTTTCGAGCTCTTCAACTTTCCAGTTGGATCCTTCTCTGGGATTAGGTTGTAAAATTACCAAATTTCCCTTGAACTTGCCTTCCTAGCCTTTCTTTCATTGTTTCGATTTCTCTTTCGCACCGTTTGCATAATTTACCTGTAAAACACATAAGAGAAACACAAAATACTTTCCAATGAAGGCTATTAGTATCATTACGAGTTAAATACGTATCAATTTCACCGCTCGAGTTCACAAAGGTTCCGAAATTAAGGGGATAAATATACAATATTTGCGCCCGATCAACCCCCTTAACTTAGAACTTTGTGTGTCCCGAGCAATGTAAAAGAAAAAGAATAAAGTCACAACTCTTATAAACACTTTATTGGGATATCATACCTTTTTTGCGGGCAAGCAATTTCATTTAACGTATGCAATAAGCCTTTAAACCCCTAGGTTACCCTAGTAGGACGAGTGGTGTCTCGTGAGGGTTTGCAGTGAATATACCACAAAATTTGTTATTCACTCAAAGAAAAATCAAAATACTTAAAAATTGTACAATTTAAACCTTTCGAAAAAAGTCACCATAAAATCATATTCAAAAAAGTCTCAAGTTGTCGTGTGTGTGCGAAGCCAAAAATGGAACCGCTAATTTCCACCGATTGATCATTACGTTACTTTTCAAAAATTCGCTTTGATTTCAAAATCTCACCGATACACTCACAAACGAATCACTAGGAAGTGTTGCTATTCTCTTGGTATGTGTGGTTTATAAGAGTAAATGTAATGGAATGTAAGTTCACGCACACAATTATGAAAGACGAAATTATTTAGCGAAATGATCTCTTCATCGAATTACGGTAGTTGGAAAACGGGAAACATCGCCTCGATTCACACCATTTAATCTTTCATCTTATCTTTTTGTATCTTAGCTCTCCACGCGGTAATCAATTTCACAATTTTAACTCGGTAGGACTTTTCGGGTTAAATGTATATTGGATAACATGGGAATGGTTGAGAACTTCGAAATTGGAAATTTTTTCTTATGATATCCCTTAGTGCTTTTTCGGGCAATTTCTCATTTTCTCTTCTTTTTCTCTACTTTCTATTTATGTTGAGCATTTTTCTACTATTTTTTTTTTCTTGCCCCTTTTTATGCACTTTTCGAACTTTATTTGACGACACTACCAATTTTCACAATTTCGGACTACTTGGTTTTTTTGGGTTGCCAAACGAAAAGGAAAAATTTTATTCAGCTCAATTGGGTTAACAAAAGGATAATTTTTCACATATTTTTATGGCTAATGTTTTTGGGTAACAAACGATGGCCTACTTCATTGTCCGAATTTCTTATTAATTTATCATATGCGTCACGAGATTAATTTAATTTAGAGATTTTTAGCGCATTTTTCAAGACAACATTCCATTTCCCACAACCGATCAAAACAAAGAATTGAGATCATCAACGACTTATTTAGAATGCTGAATTAGAACCATGAGTTAACCATTAACTTGAATTGATTTAAAAACTCAAAAGGTTCGATAGGCTCGAAATCTCACCGGATTTTGTTAATCTCCACACTTATTCGTTAAGTCGTCAATTTTCGCACAATTTCCATCTTTGGTCAATTTCGGCTTAGTGCAATAGAGATTTGACAATTGAGACTTCAAATAGAATAAAGGTGATATTTTTGAAAATTTTAAATTTCAATTTTTATTTATTTTGAAGCAAAATATTTTTGGAGTTTTGAAAATTTTATGATTTTTTTTGAAATTTTTTGGGCACTTTTGAAAATTTGTAAAGTTTTAGAAAGACGCACTTGTGACCCCTCCCCCCAACTTAGACTTTTGCATTGTCCTCAAGCAAAAAGGACTAAAATCTAACTCAAAGCGAATTAAAAGTGTGAGCAAATAAAATGAACAAATAAAACAGAAATGCGAATTTTTTTATAGATACTGAGAGCATGTGTTACATGGGTGATGGGATAATTACACAATCAACATTTTTAACAACAACCAACAACACCAAAAATAGCACAAACAAATAAGGGCTTCATTGGGGTGGTGGATTGGAGGGTGCGTTGGGATCAAACGGATCATAGAAGAAAGTTGGAAGGGGTCCACCGAAGTTGAGATCATATAAATGGGCTTGGAGACGATGAATCATTCTCGTGTCCGTTTGGTAGGCCTCTTGTTCCCGTTGATAGGCCGCTTGGTCTCGATTGTATTGGGTGAGGAAACCGTTCAAACGGGTTTCCACCGCCGAAAGGCGCCTACCAAAATTTTCATTGGGGGGCTCAAAATTGGAGTCGTCGTCCTCGTCTTCATCATACTCTTCTTCTTCCCCCACATCCATTATTGGGGCATCATGTTCTTCCTCCCCCACACCCTCATCGATAATAGGATGGTCGGGATGGGCCACCCTCATTTGGCGTTCACTACGAGTGGCGGAAGTGTCTCCAATTGGGCGGGGGAGTCGGACTTGCTACCCCGGATCGTCCACCCCGGCATCAATCAGAAGTTCAGTGATAAGGCAGGTGTAGAGGAGCCCTGCTTTTCACCACTCATCGTAGGCTGCATGGAGGATGTCCACGTAGAATAGTTGGGCCAAATTAATCGTGCTCTCGGGGTTGAGGAAATGGTATAGGAAGTTGGCTTAATGCAGCCTGACCACCGAATCATTGGTGGTTTGGTGGATTGTTCAACATGCAATGAGGTGCGTAAAATGCACCGTATCCGAAACACTTCCTACTGGAAATGAATCGCCCAACCATTCCTCCCCGGGTACCATTCGGGTGATACATTTGGCTTTGGTGCGGGGGGCACCATTGGTGGGATACATGAAGGGTACACGGAGGACAACCCCTTTTTCTTGCATTTTGCGTGCAATGATGGCGGTGGAAAATGGAATACGAATGCTGTCAAGATATTACTCGTGAAGAGTGGAGGATTTAAGCACGAGTGTCACATAGAATTGGCGAATTTTAGATTCAAAAACTTGGTTGCTCGTAGGATAGAGAAATGAGCACCACCCCCGACGATTGAAAAGGGCAGTGACTTCACCGGGTAGCTGCTCCCAATTAACAAACCGCTCGATATGAATTGGGTGTGTGGCCGAGAAATAGAGCTCAGCCCAATGACGTTCTTGGATGGACCAAAATACTCCCGCACCCTCTTCATCGAGGATGGTAGTGTCGTCATATTTTTTAGGACGAAAGTTTACTTGGCGGGGGCGCAGCATGGTGAGAGGGAGAGAGATAGATATATAGGTGATATGGTGTAGAAGAGAGGGAGAGTGAAATGAAGTGTAAGAAATGGAGAGGGGTTGATGGTGAATTTATAGGTGTGGGGGTTGGCTTTTAGTGGGAAATGAGAATAGGTATGGAGGGAGATGAAGGAGGGAGTGAATTTGGAGTGTAAATTGGTAGGGGGAAGTTTTAGAGGGTGAAATTTCGTAGGGAAAATGAATGGAGGGAAGGGGAAAAGATAATTAATTTGGAAAAGAGGGGGAAAAATCTACCAGGACCCCCGAACCGGTTCACCCTGCGGTTCGGGGTACCTTGCTGTCTTGGAAGCTTGGTATCTCTCGTATCTCAAAATTTAAGTGTTCTCTCGTGCCTCATCACTTGATTATGGACCCTTAAGATATCCTAGACCCTAGGGTTCCCTAAAAAGCCTCTACCAAGCCCTCGAAATGCGTGTAAGCTCTCTTAAAAAGTGTGCCACATCGATCCCTATCATTACTCGTGCTTCCGAACTCATAGCTATCCTAACTCAAACACTACTACTTTACACAATATTTCACCCCATACGCGTCGGGGGTGCGACGACCTCTCATTTTCAGCTCACTTGACCCCGTAAATGGGGTCCGACAACCAAATGGTGTCGATCTCTTCTACGCATGACTTAATGTATAGCTTTAGGCGCTATCCATTGACTTTGAACGCGTCTCCACCTTTGGGATCTTCCACTTCTACTGCTTCGTGGGGGAATACACTCTTCACAACGAATGGGCCAGTCCATCGAGATTGCAATTTACTCGAAAATAAATGAAGTCGGGAGTTATAGAGGAGCACTTTTTGTCCCAGTTGAAACTCGTTTCGTCGAATAATCTTATCATGTGCTACTTTCATCCGAGATTTTGCAATCTTGGCATTCTTATACGCGTTATTGCGTATCTCCTCTAACTCATTAAGTTAAAGATTATGAGCTTCATTGACTTTGTCCATATCCTAATTTAATCTCTTAATGGCCCAATACACCTTGTGCTCTAACTCGATGGGAAGATGGAAAGGTTTTCCATACACAAAGCGGAATGGGGACATACCGAGTGGGTTCTTGTATGCAGTGCGATAGGCCCATAGTGAATCATTCAATCGAAGTGACCAATCTTTCCAGTTAGGATTGACGGTCTTCTCGAGGATGTTCTTGATTTCCCGATTCGCTAATTCGACCTGCCCATTCATTTGTGAGTGATATGTTGTTCCAACCTTGTGAACGATGCCATACTTTCCCATGAGTTTCTCGAATGGCCTATTGCAAAAGTGTGTGCCATTATTACTAATTATCTCTTTTGGAGCACCGAAGAAGGAAAGTATGTGTTCATGTAGGAACCTAATCACCACTTTGTTGGCATTTGTCTTGGTAGCTATGACTTCCAACCATTTAAAAACGCAGTCTACCACGACAAGGATGTATAGGAAACCAAAAGATGGTGGAAGAGGGCCCATGAAGTCAATACCCCAGCAGTCAAAGATCTCAATAATGAGTATCGGGGTTAATGGCATCATGTCTCATCGGGTTATCGATACCATCCTTTGACACCTATCGTAAGATTTGAAATAGTTTCTCACATCTCGGAATATTGTGGGCCAATAGAAACTGCTTTGAAGAATCTAAGCGGCCATCTTTTTCGTCGAAAAGTGACCTCCACAAGCTTTCGAATGACAAAATTAGATAACTTCTGGTATCTAGTCATCCGGTACGCACTGTTGGATGATTTGGTCAGTGCAATATTTAAAAAGGAAGGGGTCGTCATAGAAAAACATGCACGACTAGGTAATGAACCTCTTCTTATCTTGAGGTGTCCACTCGGGAAGGACGACTCCCGTGACAAGATAATTCACTATGTCCGCAAACCAGGGAAAAGAATAGGTAGCAAAAGTTGCTCATCGAGAAAATATTCATCTATGGGTATCGGATCGCTAGGTATGTCGGACGAAATCCATGTTAAATGGTTGGAAACGATGTCTCCTACTCCTTTTTTTCCTTTGATGGAGAGATTGAAATCTTTTAGGTGTAGGATCCACCTTATGAGGCACGGCTTTGCATCCTTCTTCGCAAGTAGATACTTGAGAGCTGCATGGTCAGTCAAACAAGTGATGGGTGACCCAATGAGATAGGATCAAAATTTGTCTAGAGCAAATACTTCGGCTAGTAATTCCTTCTCCGTAGTGGAGTAATTGAGTTATGGTTCGATAAGAGTCCACCTAGAGTAGTAGATGACATGAGCCTTTTTATCCTTCCGTTGGCCAAAAATAACCCCTATTGCAAAATCACTTGCATCACACATGAGCTTGAATGGTAAGGACCAATATGGTGCTTGCATGATGGGAGTGGAAACAAGCATGCTTTTCAATTTTTCAAAAGAACTTTGGCATGCTTCATTCCACTCGAATGGGGTATCCTTCATAAGGAGGTTACTTAAGGGCCTAGCGATGGCGCTAAAGTCCTTAATGAACCTTCGATAAAACCCCGCGTGGCCCAAGAAGGAGCGCACGTCCTTGAGCGATTTTGTTTTAGGTAGATCGGTTGTGACATCTATCTTAGCTCTATAAACTTCAATCCCTTTGGATGAAACAATGTGGCCAAGAACTATTCCCTCAGTGACTATAAAATGGCATTTCTCCCAATTTAGCACTATGTTCTTCTCCACACACCGGGTAAGTACTCTTTCCAGATTTTCCAGACAACGATCGAAAGAGGTGACAAAAACGCTAAAGTCATCCATAAATACTTCGAGTCCTATCTCAATCATGTCTCTAAATAGACTCAACATGCACCTTTGAAAGGTCACGAGTGAATTACACAAGCCAAATAGCATACGTTTATAGGCAAACTTACCAAAGGGGCAAATAAAGGTCATTTTCTCCTGGTTAAGTATATCTACCTCAATCTGGTTATAGTCGGAGTAACCATCAAGGAAGCAGTAGTAAGGGTGGCCCGCTACTCTCTCAAGCATCTGATCAATAAATGGCAAGGGGAAGTGGTCTTTCCTAGTTCCTGCATTGAGTTTCCGCTATTCAATGTAAACGTGCCACCCGGTGGTGGTACGTTGGGGAACTAGATCTCGTTTAGCATTTTCAATCACTATCATTCCCGACTTCTTCGGGACAACTTGAATAGGGCTCACCCACTTTCTATCCGATATTGGGTAGATAATCCCAGTATCCAATAACTTAATGATTTCAGTTCTCACCACTTCTTTCATATTGGGGTTTAGCCTTCTTTGCATTTCTCTAGAGGGCTTTACATCCTCTTAGAGGTGTATCTTGTGGGTGAAAATCAAAGGACTTATCCCCTTCAAATCATCAATACACCAACCAAAAGCACTTTGGTGCTTCCTCAGAATCTCTAATAGCTTACCCTCCTTCTCTTCGTCTAGGGTAGAGGAGAAAACAACAGGAAATGTTTTGTCTTTTCCTAGATATGCATATTTAACATGGGAAGGTAGTTTCTTTAATTCGAGGTTTGGAAATTTGTCACTGGAGGGAACCATGCGTGCCTCCCTTGGCGGTAACTCCGCGAATCGAGAAACCTAACTTACATCTCTCGCGTCCTCGTCCGACGATCTCTCATCAAGTAATTCTCTAACTCCTCAACTTCCTTCTCAAATTCAGTATACGCTCCCTCACTCTCGTGGCTCGACACTAAGCAGGTCCCTAGGGCATTTCCATAATATTTTTCCTTAAAGTACTCCTCTACGATCTCGTTAATTAAGCTCACTGCGTGAAGATCATCTTCTTCCCCTATATGTTAGGCTATATGGAAGATGTTAGTCTCTAAGGTCATATTCCCAAAGGTGAGTTGCATCTACCCATTTTGAGTATTGATTATTGCGTTAGCCGTAGCTAAGAATGGGCGCTCGATAATAATGGGAACCTGATTGCTCGAAGAGAAGGAGGGCTCCGTATCCCAAATGATAAAATCTATCGAGAAGTAGAATGTGTCAACTTAGATGATCACGTACTCAACTATACCTCTTGGTATCTTCACGGTTTGATCCTCCAATTGGAGAGTGATCTTTGTGGGCTTGAGGTTGCCCAGATCGAGTTGCTTATAGATGGCGTAAGGGAGAATGTTGACACTTTCTCCCCAGTCAAGTAAGGATTTTTGAATTTTATTTTCTCCAATGATGTAGGAAATGGTGGGTGCACCGGGATCTTTAAATTTTGGCTGGAGATCATTAAGTATAATGGAGCTCACGTTCTATGCTAGAAATACGTTTTTCTTTACCTTCATCCTCCTCTTCACTGTTAACAAGTCCTTGATGACTTTTGCATAAACTGGAATCTTCTTAATGGCATCGAGGAAAGGTAAATTTAAATTTACTTGCTTTAGCACGTCTAGCACTTTAACACGGGGGTTTCCTTTGTGGGAAGGAACTAGTCTTTGAGGAAACGGTTCCGCGGAGGGTCGTTTCACTACTACCTCAGGCTCACTAGTGTCTTTTTTATCACTCTCTTTCAAGGGGACATCTTCGGCCTCTTTCGTTCCAGGTTAAATCTCCTTGTCTTTGGTTGCGTCATGTAGAGGAGGTGATATATCAACAACTATCCCACTACAAAGAGTGGTCACAGCTTAACATTGCTCCTGATGTTCTATAGAGGTGGAGCTAACACTAGTTTGACCTTGAGGAGGTCTTTGACCCTGGGCAGGAAACTTACCCTTCTCTTGGATACTCAACGATGATTGCATCTTTGAAATAGTCGCATTTTATCATTGATCATGTGCTCATGTCTAGCAATAGTTGCATTCTGGGCATTGATAAATTGGTCTATCGTATCCTCGAGACTTCTCCGCGGTAGAGTGATATATAGCCCTAAAGGTGGTGGTGCTTGCACATGTCCCTGCATGTGAGGTGCTTATTGAAAGTGTGATGGGGGGAGGGGCAACATGTGAATTAGGATTCATCGCAACATTTTTTTCCCATAGCTAAAACAAGGATGGTTTTTCCATGAAGGGTTGTAAGAATTCCCGTGCGGCGCACCGAAATTACCCTTAAATCCCCCTACACCACTCACTTGCTCTTGAAGCATAACTTTATAGGCGGGTATCATCGGGCATTCCTATGTTGAATGTCTCACCTCACAAATAGCACACACCCTCTCAATGGAGTTCAGGATGGAGCCAACTGGTCCTCTTGCACATATCTCAAGTACTTCTCGCATCTTTTCTCAACTAGATCGAGTCGACTGGCCGTCATGGTATCCTTTTCTACGTGAAATAGGTTGGCCATCGATGGAGTGGTGGTCATTTGGCACATTCGAGTATAATAACTAGGGTCAGATGTATCCCATGCTTGGGTAGTCTCGGCGACATACCTAAGGTGAAGCTCAGCATCGTTGGCGTCTAGGTCAATAAAGGGACCATCACACATGGTTTAACGAGTTGTTTAGAATTTATATTCAGCCCATTATGGAGGAATGAAATGATTTGCAATTTATCAAATCCATGATGAGGTCATGAAGTGATTAACTCGTTAAAATGCTCGTAACATCGATCAAACGACTCATTTTCTGATTGTCAGAAGGTTTGAATTTGAGCCTTTACGGAGTTCGGTTGATGTGGAGGAAATGATTTCTTAATGAATTTAGATTGCAAGTCATTCCATGATGCAATCAAGTTTGGAGGTAAACACCATAGCCAGGTCTTAGCCTTATCCTTTAGCGAGAATGGGAAGAGTTTGAGGTGTATCACATCTTTTGTGCATGTTTGATCACTAAGGGTCTCGCACGCCTCCTCAAATACCTAGATATGGAAATATGGCTTTTCTAATTCCATTCCATGGTAGTTGGGAAGTATCTGAATCATCCCATTCCTAAAGCAAAATTTCCCTGTATTATAAAGGATTAAAATGCATCCCAATTGACTGTTCGCTCAGGATATAAGATTTCTCTCAAAGGGCGGTACTAAACCTCTTCCTCACCTACGACTACAGTATCGTGTTGTGACATGGCTCTCTCACTTGATGACTCTGTATCCTCACTTGGTATGCTCGGAGCGTGATCTGTGGTGTGTCCTAAGAGGGATGTCGGAGTGTTACTTGCAATTAATTATTGAGGTGTGGGAGGTGGTACGCAGAATTGTGGAATGTTTGGAGTGTGAGGGATATCGGGATCGTACTCAACTATCGAGTTTTCGTGAATGCTGGTTGGAGTATTTTGGGGAGTTAGAGTGAGTTCAGGATTTTTCATTAACAGGCTTTTGAGACATGAAGTATCTTTTTGTGCTTTTTGACTTTTTTTTTGGTCGAAGCTTTAGATTAACATAATCTAACCTACGTCTACCTAATTCCCCGGTAACGGCGCCAAAAACTTAACGCTACTAAGAATGTGTCTCTAAAGTGTGTACTCTCTAGGCTCAAGTGTAAGCATGTCGCGTAAGTAATAAACTCGGTTAGTCGGGATCGTCTCCATAGGGAAATAGGACAAGAAAATCGTGACGACGGAAAGACAGACGGTTAAGCTAAGTTTTACTCTAAAAAGAGGGAAAAAGTGATTTGAATTGTGAAACAACTACAACTAGATGCAATTTTGAAAATGATTAGTTAATTAAATCAAGAATGAATGGAATGTAATTACTCTAAATTACCTAAAAGACTGATGATGATTGAAATAAAACTTTAACTATATGATGAGAAAAATAAGTCAGGAATACAATCCCTCAACCCTAGTGTATTGCTGGTATAAACTAATCATAAATTTAAGTGATTAATCAGACCCATAATTTAGTACTCCCAAGAATTTCATATATGAGGTTCAAGCCCGCACTATACGTAATCAGAGATCGAGTAAAGTGGTAACACGATAGCTACACTTGCTTTGCAGTCTAAAGCATCCTAGTTACCCTAGAGAAACCGAGATCCAAAGATCTATAATGGTTGTGTTCGCTACGCAATACGGTCATTATAAATCCTTAAGTTTAGCAGATTAATTTTATACACATGCAACTATCACATCGGGTTGAGTTCATGCATCCCAACCCTAAAAAATCTAGTCGAACATGTTGAACCTAACTGTGCATGAATTAACTACGTTTCATGTGAAAAAATCATTATGGAAGTGTACTGAAACATGCAAGGAATTATTATGAACTTAGAAACGAACTCAATCATGCAAGAAGAATAACATGCAAAATAATAATAGAGAGAACAAAACTTGAATTAAAACTTGAGATCAAACCCGGAAATAAACAATCTTGAATCACCAAATCAAAGCTATGTACCTAGGGTATTCTCCTACTTGTCTATCTATCAAAAACTAATCAAAACTATGTTTTCTAATCCAATACAATTATACATGTACGTTTTAGAAGAGTTTTTACATTATAGGACTCTTTGGACCAATCAACTTTCAAGTGGAATTTCGAGCATCGGGCACCTCGAACCGGTTCACAGGTACCCCGAAACGGTTCACACTATGGTTTGGGAAATTTGTCTGGTTTGGAGACTTCTTTTCTTCATATCCACACTTAGAAAATTTTCAATCTTTCTTCTTTTCTTTCTAGGATTTTTCTCCAACTTCAATGGATCATAACTCTTTCACCGTAGCTCGGATTTAGGATACGTTTTTTCTAGTGCTATCTTTGTTTCGAGCTCTTAAACTTTATAGTTGGCTCCATATATAGGATCAGGCTGTAGAATTACCAAATTCCCCTTGAACTTGCCTTCCTAACCTTTCTTTCATTGTTTTGATTTCTCTTTCGCACCATTTGCATAATTTACCTGTAAAACACATAAGAGAAACACAAAATAAGAAATACTTGCCAACAAAGGTTAGTAGTATCATTACGAGTTAAATCCGTATCAATTACACCGCTCGGGTTCACAAAGGTTCCGAAATTAAGGGGATAAATATACAATATTTATGCCTGATCAATTCACGTAGTCAAAATATTCGGACTCCCTTTCTTGGTCCGTATATTCACCTTTGAATTTTACTTCACCAAATTCCAAATTCTTTAGATTGGCAAACTATTTAAATAAGACATATTTTAATATTCACTTCCCAAGATCCTAAGTATTCCTCCCTTTAACTTTATTACACAAAGTCCCTCCACCCTTTAATAAGTTTAAATCATCTTAAGTGTCTGTCTCTCAAAACGCTTAGTAATTTCCTTCTTTTTATTTTTATCCATATAAATACTTCTAAAAATAAGATCCCTTTAATTCCTTCCCTTAATTCCTCTGTACGCTAACTGAGTTTAGGATTTGGTCCCCATAAATATTTCAATATAACAACAATCGATCACCACAGATTGATCAAAACAAAAATGGAAACTAAAATCTCCAATAAAACGAACTCGACGGGATTTGTCCTAACTCAATTTCACACAAGGGACGAATTGATCAAAATAAGGCTAGAAATTTAAATCCCCAATAAGAACCCTTGATAAGAGACAGCGCTGACCAAACCCCACTGTCGTTCGAACGACTTCCACTGTCGTTCGAATGACTCACCTGGTAGTTCGAACGACCTCACCGTTCCGCCTTCGCCTCCTTCCCTGCGACAATCAGTTCTTCCATTAATGTCCTTTCTCAAGATCCTTACTAAAACCAAAATTCCTCCTTATAAACCCCACAAATTCATGAATTTCTTCGAAGATTCCATTCCTCAAACCACCCGTAACCCATCCTTATGATGTATAATACTAACAGTTAGAATTTAGTTGGGTATTTATAAATTGTTTTCTCAAAATTTATCTTCAAACCTAACGATTACTTGTCAGGGAATTTGGGTCTACAAATAACATCATATATATAAACTCTTTTGATTTGTGCTACCATATAAATTTTCCCTTTAATTTACGTGAACTAACCAATTCACAACACTCGTTTTCTATACGTTAACCCACTAAAAAATAAACATGATTTGCACCCACCATGATATGAATTGTGATACTGCAAATTAAATGGAAGCAAGTTTAACTACTTTCCTGGATAATTTTGTAGTGTCTAATTCTTTTGTTGTAGATAGGATTTGATGAAGAACACATCAATCTTTTCTTGGTTTGGCTTTCCCAAAATCTCTCCCACTTGATCTCTGTTTTCTCATGTGTCAGTAGGGTTTTGTTAAATGAGTTATGGCTACCACACCCTTTCACATTTAGGTTTTATTATGCCAATCCCGCTTTTAGTCTTCTGGGCTTTATTAAAATGGCCCAAACACTCATGTGTCGGCCCGGTTGTGCCTAAAAATTCCCCGAGACCCATTTACAATCACCCTATACTCTTTTTAGACTATCTTGACCTATTCAGAACCAATCGTGCACTCAAAATTGTCATCCAAGTTACTTAACTAAAATCTCAAATTTCAACCTCAAATTATGACACATCTTCTTAAAAGAAATAACCAGAATTAATTTAAATCTTAATTCTCTAAATAAATTGAATCTTCCTATTTAAATAAATTCTCCAAATTAAAAAATATCTCCAATTCATCAATTTAGTTTAAATTCTAATTCACCAAACTAAATAAATTCTTTATTCTAAAAAAATACGAGGTGTTACATAAGCTATGCTTTTACTAGTGTATCCAAAAATAATGTCGTCTACGTATAACTGGGATACCATTATGTCGTTCCCACAAGACTCAAAAAATAAAATATCCTCCATGCATCCTTAATTGAAACCACTCCCCACTAGATCTGATGTTATTCTCTTGTAACAATGTCTTAAGGCGTGACGAAGGCCATACAAAAACTTTTTCAACCGATAAACTTGTGTAAGGAACTTGGGGTCCTCAAGTCTCCTTGAATGAGACATAAAGACTTATTATTAGAGAGTTCCATTAAAAAGTCACTCTTCACATCCATTTATGGTTCTTGAATGTCCAAGAAAAATATATGTCTAAGAGAAATCATACTGAATCTTTCCTAACTGCAAGGTCAAGAGACTCATTGAAAGTTAACACCTTCAACTTTGGTATATCGGTGAGACAATAGCCTAGCCTTATTTCTCAACGTGGAAGCCTTTTCATCATATTTAGTCTTGAATTTCCATGTGATATCACTTATGTGAACATCTTTCGGCTTAGGAACTAGATTCAAAACATCTTATTTTGTGCATTACTCTAATTCATCTTGCACAACATTGAGCAAGTGTTTTTCTAATAAAGTTTCTCTCGAATTTTTAGGTCCAAGAGTTGAATCATAACAAAAATATTATCTTCTTTATGGAGTTGATAATGGGTATTTACCACAACATTAGGACTTCCAATGACATCGGCAACATCATGGTCCTTCTTCACCCGAGGAGATGTCCCACCCACTTCAACAATCACTTATAGTGGTGTGGGTAGATCCACACACTAATATGTTCCTTTTTCTTTTTCTTCTTCTACATAAGGAAGCACGAAATATGTGTTCTTAAAATTTTCCTCATTAAATGCAAAGTAGTCATTATCATTAATGACAACATTTACCAACTCCATTATCTTTTCTGAAGAACAATTATACACGTAGTAGAAATGACTATTAGCGAGAAAGATGCTAAAATAACTCCCAGAGTACATCTTATTTAAGTTATCACGATCCTTGAGTACATACCATTTTTTCTAAAGACTCCGATGTACTAAAGTCTGGGATGATCACCTTTAGAAATATCATAGGGGGTTTTGTTTCTATCATACCTCTTATAGGCTTGATTCACAGTATGACATGTTGTGTTTACCACTTCTCTCCAAAATCTCTTGGGAATAAATTTTCCAATCAATATGGACCTATCCCTTTCTTTAATAATTTGTTTCTTTCTTTCAACAAATCTATTTTTTGAGATGTTTTAGGAGTGAAAATTTATGTTGTATAGTAAGATAACTACATCACTCTAGAATACATATTCCCTCAAATTCTTTTCCATTATCACTCATGTCTTGGTCTATAATGAAACCCTTCTTATTTTGGAGTTGTTTACACTTGCGAATAAATAATTCCTTATAGTCAGACTTACAGTGAAAAAATTCTTCAAAAGTGAACCTAGAAAAGCCATCTACGATCATACGAACATAACACTTACCAAATATGCTCTCCATACATATTGGAACCATTAGGTATATGTCTAAGATATCTAAAAATAGGGAGGTATAAATCTCATTCAAATTCTTATATGTATTTTTTTATTTGTTTATACATATAGAAAATACTACATATTAGGAAAAAGGTTGAATCCAAATGGGGTAGGTCATGCATAAATTTCATTCCTGTGAAGTTTTCCAAGATCTTTAAATTACACATGACCTAACCACTTGTGTCAATGATCTGCCCCATTTTCCATAACAATATTTCAAAGAACATTGGGAAAGGTATTAACAATATATAAATTCTTCAAAGTTTGAGTTCCCTTCAAAATGCATATACCCTTATTAGTAAGAACATAACATTCATTAATGGTTAAAGAACATTGTGACAATAATCACACATTTGACTTGTACTACATAAGTTTTCCTTCAATCCTTCAATCAAAAGGAAGTTGTATAACTTAATAAACCCAGAGATATCGATTATACCCTTTCTTAATACACTAGACATGCTTCCATACCCAAAACTATTCATACCTATTTTGTCTTCAATAATCTTTAAAAATATCAACTTATCATCGGTCGTGTGACTAGAAAACCCACTATTAAATACCATTTTGAGGCATTTGGTGAAACTAAAGACATGTGAATAAGAAAACATTTTTTTCTTTATTTTTTCCCAAATAGATTTTCCATAAGGATTGGCCTTGACATTCCTACCCAAATCATTAGAACTAATTTTAACATTTTAAAATTTTAAAATATTTTCAATGTTAGATAAAATAGCTCTATATTTTTTAGAAAGGGTATTCAAACCACACCTTAACAAAGAAACCTCATCAACATTGGAACTAGTGCGTTTCTTGGTCTTGTTGGTTATTTTTCGAAGCTTAAAACTAAATTCTTTCAAATATCCATTATTTTTTAAATATGTGCATTAAAACACAACACGTTCAACCTTTTCATTATGATTCTTAGAAACATTTTCCTCTCTCATCTTGAAAGATGCTTTTTAGGACCTTGATTCTGATGAGAAAATATAAAAAATATGGTTTTTGATTTCCCATTGGTTACATTTTCAAATTTGCCGTATCCAATACCGCGTTTATCATTAGAATATTGGGTGTGATATAAAAAGAATTTTTCACAACTTCTTTGATTGATCTTACAAATTAACATTTGCACTTTTATTGGCCAAAAGGTAATTTTGAAGAAAGATTTTCTTTTCATCTAAAGAATAATTAGAATTTGTACATTCTTCTAACTTGGTTTAGAAAACATTTATTCTCTGTTCCAAAGTAATTTTCTTTCTTTACATGGAAAGGAGGTTTTCTCTTTTAGTGGACCTTTGAGCTTCCACAACACTTAAGCTATAACTTTTCATTTTTAAAATACATTATTTCTTTTTTCATCCTTTTTTATTTTTATGAAAAATTTCAATAAACGTTTTTTATATTTGGCGTGTTCTACACAAAGTTTAATAAAATAAAGTTGTAGGTATAATCAGAAGAAAAAAAAGTCTTAATATTAGAACCATTGTCATCACTAGAGAATGAAGATTGATACACTTTTTTTTATTTGGCCTAATATCATCCAGAGATCAAAATATACCATTTCACCAAAAAGGCAAAATTGTCACCTTTCAACTGGTCACCCATGTCAAGGTCAATGACCGTGACAAAAAAAACGCATGTTTTTTGTCATGATCATTGATCGTGATAAGTCCGTGACAAAAGCTTGTGATGGTTATTGATCGTGACAATTACATTTGTCATAGACTTGTCATGGTCAAAGACCGTGACAAGTTCGTGACAACTTAGCCGGTAAAGAAACCCTTCCCTCTTCTTTTTTCCCACCATTTTCACTTCCCTCTTTTTTCTCTATCTAAGCGACTACTCTCTCTCTCTAAGTGATTTTCAGGTTAGTATTTTCTTCTCTTTCTCTTTCCTTTGTATATATGTGTCTATATGTATGTATGTGTGTGTGTGTATATATGTGGGTTGTGTGTGTGTGTATGTACAGTGTGTGTGTGTGTGTGGTGGGGGGGAGGGGCAGGGGGTATGGGGGTTATGTGTGTGTAGGTGGGTGAGTGTGTGTGTTTGTAGAGGTGTGTGTGTGCATGTGTGTGTGGTGGGGGGAAGGGGGAGTAGTGGGGCAGGGGGTGGGGGCTTGGGGGAGGGGGTGGGTGGGGGAGAGGTGTGTGTGCGTGTGTTGAAATTAATTGTTAATGTTTAGGAATGGAAATTAATTGTTGATTTAGGACCTGAAATTAATGTTTAGTTTAGGACTTGAAATTAATTATTAATGCTGATTTAGGACTTGAAATTAATTGTTAATGTTAATTGAGGACTTTAAATTAATGTTTAGTTTAGGACTTGAAATTAATGTGTAAATACCCAACTATATGTTGCACCCTTAAGTATAAATACACAAATATTGTTGGCTAATACACAATGATAATGTAACGACCCGAGATTTTTGGGACAATAATTTATTTACTTTTGGGAGAAATAAATATTATTTTAATTGGAGAATAATTAAATTGGCAATTGAGGTCAAAATTTGAAGATGTTAGGAAGTTATTCGAATGACCATTCTAAGGGCGCGGTTGGTTCCAGAAGGGTCGAGATAGTCGAAATGATTGTACTTGGGGCTTATTTGGGTTCCGAAATATTTTAAGTTCGTTTGGCTCGAATTAAAGTGACCGAGTCATTTAAAGTATGTATTATCATTTAAAGTTGTGTATTTTGGGAGATAAGGCTTAAAAGCGTACGGTAGAAACAATTCTCCTTAGAGAGAAAGAGAAAGAAAGAGGAGAAGAAAATAAGGAGAGAAAGAGAGAAAAGTTGGGTTTTTCCGGCCAATCCGCGATTTCGAGGACGAATCAGACTCTACAAATTTGAGGCCAGTGATTAAACTTGTTAAATAATTATTGTGTATCATTTATTTCATGATTTGTGGATAAAAATGGTGAATTTTGGGATAAAATGTTAAAACCTAGATTTTGGGTAAAATCTTAGATTTGTCGTGTATAAAATGGATTTGAGATTATAAATTAGTTGAGGTGTGTTATTTGATGAGATTTGATGTTATATATATGTTTGGGTTTAAGATAAATCGTTAGAAGATGATAAAAATGATTTTTGAAAATTTTGGGTTTTTGGAGAAAACAACCCATTGGTAGCTTGCTAAGAAAACAGAATCGATTTGCCCCTTCCGAATTGATTCGGTAGGTATCAGACTTACAGGTCCTTTTGGGATGAATCGATTCGCTGGGATTGAATCGATTCTCTGTTGGTACCTAATCGATTCGGAGGGACCGGATCGATTCGGAAATGAGGTTGTTTTGTGAGGTTTTTCTAGAGTGAGTTTCGCTCTGTTTCGTTTAGGTTTATCGATTGGGAACCTTCACATAAGTTATGAGAAGTATGTTTTGGAGACTTTTAGGAAGTTTCACTTATAAGAAATTATTGGAGTCATATTGACTTAATTTGAGAGAATACCGATTGGAGAGTATCGCATTGACTAGTGGTGAAGCCCACTATCATTGAGAATTATATCTGGAGATAATTATGAATCTATAAGAGAGAGACTTAGGATGAGCTTAGTGATAATGGATTGTAGAATTAAATCCCAAATGGGATAAATTTAAAGGTTCATATGATTGATTAAACCATTTATGGATTGAGAATAATAAATCCTGATAGATGTGCATACGGATATAGAGAATATCCTTAATGTAAATTGAATTGGGAGATGTTTCACATAAATGATAAATGTTGATCAAGGTGCATTAGGATATAGAGAATATCCTCAACGTAAATAGAATTGAGTGACGATTCATACAAATAGAAGTGATGTGTGAATTTCAAGTGAGAAATTGTATAGTGTATACTAAGTGGCGAAGTTATGTGAGTTGTTGATGAATAGTATATCGAGAGTAAAATATACTAAATAATGAGATTATTTCATTTACGGCTAAGATCGTAATAAGAGTACGTAAATAGTGTGATATATATACCTTGTGTGATGGTATACATTTATATGATGTGATGATGTATGTATATCTTATGTGAATAATATATATATATATATATATATATATATATATATATATATATATATATATATATGTGTGTGTGTGTGTGTGTGTGTGTGTGTATGTGTGTGTGTGAAGCATACGCCCTCTATACTATCATGGGAAGTTGTGCGATGTGGGCGAGGCCCCTGGCTTAAGGAGAAGGGCGCGTATAGTCCCCAGGTCATAGTGCCCATTTATTATTATGTGATTTTTATTAGGGGTGAGACGTGGTGGGTATGTTTTGTATCATTTCCGAGGAGGAACTACGACCGCTTCCCGTATGTTGTGATACGGTTTTTGCCAAGGCGGTGTGAGATTTCGACCGTTGGTACCTAGGATGATATGTGAGTGATTCCTTGGTAGATGATAGCATTGAGAACCTACTGTAACACCCCGCCTAATCAGATACCGGGCGATCACTCCAATATTAAATTAAAACAGGAGTCTCATATGGATCATTCTTAGAATCACTGTCGAAAATCCATTTAATTACTAATAACCTATTAGGCCGGTGTCAAAAATTTAACTTTACTACTCTTTTTAACAACAATAAATAAAACATCCCCACAGTTTATGCGTAAGTGAAATAAAATAACCGAACACTCGATCAAAATATACAACCATATCGAATGATGTACTAAAAGAATAAATAAATGCAATTGGACCATTCGCCTGAATATTTATATAGTACCTCCTATCTAGAGTACAAGGATGGAAGCGGCTATCAAAAACCTGCACGCATCCACAGCTGCTGCATCTGACGTCTGACTCGAAAGATGTGTCATCCAGGCGTCCCTGTGTCTGGACACCTATATAATATATAATATATAGCAAGAAAGGAAGAGTAGATAAACGGGTCAGAGCCCGACTTTTGAAAATATTTTGCAAGTGCATAAATGCCTTATTATTTTGAAAAAGGTTTACCTCATATTTAAGTTTGGTATCGCACTCCCATGAGATACCCCTCACCTCTCCACTAACAGTGCACTCCTAATGCATCCCTCTAAACATCCTAGTCCAGCTACCCGGCTAAACTAGTCTATCACCCAACCACTATCTACCCTAGATAGTCCAAGAAATGTACTAAGGGATAAACATCACCCTAGTCTCAACGTTATGCCATGTTCGTTCGTGGGGTGTCTCGCAAAGCGAAATCCAAACAAGGAACCCCCCCGATACACTACTATGCGGCAAGGTCGATCGTCGAGATCCGCCAGTCCCTCAGTATAGAATATATATATAAATAAATATGTGTACCATAAGTAATACTAATATTAGAGCACTAAGGATTAAACTTCTCCCCAGTCTCAACATAGTGCCATATTCGTGCGTGGGGTGTCTCGCAAAGTGAAATCCAAACAAGGAACCCCCCGATACACTACTATGTGGCACGGTCGATCGTCGGGATCCATTAGACCCTTGGCACTCGGTTGATACATATACATACATTTTATTATATACATCCGGATCTATCTCCCAGAATGAGAATACATTTACCAAGTATTTATCAATACTTATCATTTTCTCAAAAACTTTCCATTTCCCTTTTTAAACACAGGAAATGTAATTATAAAAGCCAATTCATTATCATGAATTGCTTTAACAAATCATATACTTTTAAAAGCCAATTTTATTATCATAAAAATGCTTTTCCTTTTCAAAATATCCCATTTCCCTTTTTATATTCAGGAAATGTTTTCAAAGCCATTTTCATTATCATAAAAATGCTTTGATCATATCATATGCTTCCACATCCCTTCTTCCATCCGGGAAGTGTTACCGAAGCCAATCCATATAACCCATTTCCCTTCCTATATCCAGGAAATGTAATTAAAGCCAATCCATTATCATGAATTGCTTTAATATATAACGCGTTCTAAGACCGCCCGTCCGGGTCCCTAAATGGCTATCATCTTCCAGGGCCTATCATAAAGACAACCTGGGATCCTACAACGCAAGACGTCGGGAAGCGGCCATGTGCCTGCGGGATAGTCAAGACCACACCCGGAATCTCCTAACCAGCGTAGAAAAATATATCAACAATGCTCACATGGCCTATAGGACTATATCCACCCTGCATTCATTAGCCGGGGGCTTCACCATACGTACGCAACTTCCCTTATGATAGCGATTTAGAGAGGTGTGTAATCCATATTTTATCAATTATGAAAATCATTTATTTACCATTTTGAAAATATTCATTTTTATATTTTCAAAATCATTTCCATCATACCATATATATACCTAAATCACACAGTATATACATATCCTATATATTCTTCCTAGAATATATATAAACGGCCATAGTGGCCTATAGCTTCTAGCGATGACCAATAATCCCAAATATTCCCTCGAGGAATCATAACCATGCTTTCATATAAGCATGATACTAAACCCAAAGTATTTCCTTACTTTGTTCAATACTAATTACCTCAATCATCTCTTAAAGGTTTATTTATCCTCAAAACCCTTATTTAGGAATCCCCATAAAATCCCAAATGGTAATTCAACTCCCCATACTCTTAAAGGGAGAAAACTAGAAATTCTTACCTAAGCGAATCGATTCGCACCTTTAGCGAATCGATTCGGGTGGGCGAATCGATTCGGTTCCTAATCTGAATCGATTCGAAAAGAATTCTGCAAACAGGTCTGTAAATGGCAAATCGATTCGGTCTGTCCCCGAATCGATTCGGCCCATTGCAGAAACCCAATTTCCTTTAGGCGAATCGATTCGGCCTGTACCCGAATCGATTCGGCCAGTTCGAGGGCTACAGTTTGGGCGATTTTTCAATCTGCAAAATACCCAAAATTCAATCCAATATCCATTTAAATCCTAACTTGGTTTTATTACTACAAACCCAAGGTTTTTATATCTCCTCAAATTCTTTATAGGTCCTAACAATTCTTTTGAGAACCCCTAATATCTATCTCCAATATGTTCTAACTAGTGATTTCAATCTCGGACAGCTTTCCGTAGAAAAATCACTATAAATCCAAAAAAATCAAAAAAAAAAAGCGGTCGGTGCCCACGCGACCGCGTCGAAGAGATCTACAAATTTCATTTTTTTACGAAGAGCCGAATCGATTCACCTCTAGGCCGAATCGATTCGGCAAGCACGCTGCCTCTACTATTCATCATCTTCTCCGAGACGGTTTCGGCCATTAAAGCTTCTCCCAAGATTTTGTCGCCTAACCCAACGTCCTACAACCTCAACCAACTACAAATACACATATATTAAGGGTTCTAAACATCCTAGAACCTTAAACCCCCAATTAATTTGGGTTAAAACCTAAGTTGCTCCAATTAACAAATTTTAGGGGTTTATTCGTTTTATCTCCCGAAAACCCGTTTTATCCACGAAAACCCAACCCAAAATCTTTAGGGTTTGTTTATACCAAACTACGGTATGAGATATTTATGCAAAAAGGAAAGAAATCAAGTAAACACTTGCCTCATGGATATAATCCGACGACCTCGAGTCGAATCCGGCGGAGTTTGGCCCAAATCTTCCTTTTTCTCCTCCTTTCTTCCTCCTCTCTCTCTTCTCTCTCTTTTCTTTCTTTCTTTACTCTCTTCTCTACCTCTATTCCTCCTTTTATAAGGAGAAAAGGGCTTTAACCCCTTAAAACCCAAAAACGACTCGTTTACCCAATTACGAGTTACTTTTACCTTTAAAATTACCCGAAACTCAATTTCGACAATCGGACACTCTTTTTCGACTATCTCGGACATTTCGAGACTCACGGCGCAGTCGAAATTCCCATCCGAGGTATTTGACCGCAAATCACTATTCCAACCCAAAATAAATAAATGCGATTTTCCAATTAAAAATCTTACCTCGTGTCGCTTTACTCAACGACGACATATAATTAAAATATTTCGACCTATATAGTCCCAAAAATAATTACATCACCCATCGAAAATCATTCAATCCTCGAAAATCCCAAAAATTACTATTTAGGTAAATTTCCCAAATTGCCACTTAATTTAATTATGGAATTTAATTGTCTCCAAAAGAGCGGGTTGTTACATACTCCCCCCCTTACAACGGAATTTCGTCCTCGAAATTCGGATATAACCTACACCATCCAACTAGGATCACTACGAATCCTAAAACCTCAAGGGAAGGATACTAACCCGATGGTTCCCAACCATATACTACACGACTACCACAATCGTAAAGTGACTCTAATACGTCACATAATACCCATCATCTATAATACCTATCGGCATGAATTTCAACCCTATATACTACGCTCATTCTATTCCAGGCGGTATATAAAACCATCTTACCAAGGTGCCCATACACCTTTCTAACTTGTGCATATATGCGCATCCGTAGTGAACGTCTGACACGTAACACTCTCTCCTAATAAGGGTCTCCTTTCCTCGGTGAAATACTCACCTATGGGTCCTCCTGACCTGTGAAAATTCAATCCTCTTAACCTCGGCGCCACTAACTCTAGCGAACCTACATCCTACTAATGCTACGGTCTAAGCATTACCCTACTTAAGCGAAACGAGTATCCTAAATATGTCCCTAGTGCCCAAGGCCTCTCTCAACTCCCGACAATTGCTTGGTTTCATGAGTGGGACGTCTTGCCAAGGCGAAATCCAAACAAGGAACCCTCCCGTTACACTACTCCCTCGCGTAATCGGTCATCGAGATATCGCGACCTAAGGCACACCAGTGGGACGTCCTAAATACTGCCTACGCTAAACTACGAACGCATTTCTACTATCTTATCCTTCCGCCCATACGGAAGGAACCCTAACCAATCGAAGTGCCCACTTTCTATAGAAAGTGTCACGAACATAATACCCAAAATTTATCTCCTCAAAATTTGCCTTTTCATTAAGGCTGGTTATTATCCTCAAACCAATTTCTCTAAGTCCAACCTCACCCACCCACTTGTGGCGAGGGGACCACTTTAGTGCTTTTCCATAGCACAATATATCCATAAGTATATCAATATCATGTGGCTCATAGTCTATAGTGGTTCATCCACACTATAAGACCTTTCCACAAAATCAACATCGTTGCATCCCATAACAGCTCCCCACTCCCGACACCGTTAAGAGTCATGTGTGGAGTGTTTCGCAAAGCGAAATCCAAACAAGGAACCCCTCCACACATTAACCCTTGACTTCGTTGGTTATGGAGTTCCGTCATTTCAACATGCAATCGGGATATCCCTACCCCCTAATCCAACAAAAAAAAAGTGGTCTGAACTCCTATCTCTAACTAAGAGACATCCCACCCTGCGCTCGCACTCATTTTTAAGTCCTTGCGCAAACAGTAATGAGCTTTATCTTCAGCTCAACACTCATCCTACGACCTTAAATCCTATATATAAGGTCGCCATATACACAAATCACAATAATGAAACCTCTACTCATCGAAGTTTCATATGCCCACAATAAATAAGGTGAACTCAACCTATATCTAGGCGAGACACCGCAACAACTACCCGTTCCCTCTAGGAACCATGGACACGATAGTCTTGCCATCAATAGCCTGCTATCGCTCTGAAAGTATCAATACATATATACTCATCATAACACTATACTCGTATAGACATATAAAACGAGTATCACAACCCAGATATATATATATACAATATATCAACACCCGCCTCTATGGCGAATGAAGGAAAATAAAATTCCTCTATTGCGGAAAAACACATAAACACGCATGATATTATGTTATCGTGACCGCCATAACTCAAATTACACACACGAGTCTAGGGCAAACTAATACCGTGACTTTATCTAGCCACCCCAATTATACCTCCTCGATTGAGGTAAAACTCATAACAACATCCTTTTCATTTCGACTAAATCATGGGGACTCACGGATAAGGCTATCCGTAAGATCCCTTTCGAACCCTTAACTTTACTGAAAATTCAATCTTAATACCACTCTCTACTATAGCGGTACTGCAATACTTATGACTACTATTCTCCAGTAGCCGCCACAAAACTCCTTAGTAATTTCCACAAGGAGAGTGACCTCTACTAAGGCCCTCATCCCAACCTTCTACCAGCTGCACCAGTTAAGCCTCACCTCCTGCTACCATCCAAGCTCCGCACATGATTCTCAAATGAGCGTGCAAAAGATTTCTATAATCTTATAATACGGCAGGAGAACGAAATCTCGCAAGAGAAATCAACAATCCTAGTCCTGAGGCTTTATAACAAATGAGAGCAACGCTGAAAGCGTAGTACGTCCGCACAGATTCCTAAGGACACTAGAACCTGATGCTCTGATACCATCTGTAACACCCCGTCTAATCAGATACCGGGCGATCACTCCAATATTAAATTAAAACAGGAGTCTCATATGGATCATTCTTAGCATCACTGTCGAAAATCCATTTAATTACTAATAACCTATTAGGCCGGTGTCAAAATTTTAACTTTACTACTCTTTTTAACAACAATAAATAAAACATCCACACAGTTTATGCGTAAATGAAATAAAATAACCGAACACTCGGTCAAAATATACAACCATATCGAATGATGTACTAAAAGAATAAATAAATGCAATTGGACCATTGGCCCGAATATTTATACAGTACCTTCTATCTAGAGTACAACGATGGAAGCGGCTATCAAAAACCTGCACGCATCCACAGCTGCTGCAGCTGACGTCTGACTCGAAAGATGTGTCATCCAGGCGTCCCTGTGTCTGGACACCTATATAATATATAATATATAGCAAGAAAGGAAGAGTAGATAAACGGGTCAGAGCCCGAGTTTTGAAAATATTTTGTAAGTGCATAAATGCCTTATTATTTTGAAAAAGGTTTACCTCATATTTAAGTTTGGTATCGCACTCCCATGAGATACCCCTCACCTCTCCACTAACAGTGCACTCCTAATGCATCCCTCTAAACATCCTAGTCGAGGTACCCGGATAAACTAGTCTATCACCCAACCACTATCTACCCTAGATAGTCCAAGAAATGTACTAAGGGATAAACATCACCCTAGTCTCAACGCTATGCCATGTTCGTGTGTGGGGTGTCTCGCAAAGAGAAATCCAAACAAGGAACCCCCCCGATACACTACTATGCGGCAAGGTCAATTGTCGAGATCCGCCAGTCCCTCAGTACAGAATATATATATAAATAAATATGTGTACCATAAGTAATACTAATATTAGAGAACTAAGGATTAAACTTCTCCCCAATCTCAACATAATGCCATATTCGTGCGTGGGGTGTCTCGCAAAGCGAAATCCAAACAAGGAACCCCCCGATACACTACTATGTGGCACGATTGATCGTCGGGATCCATTAGACCCTCGGCACTCGATTTATACATATACATACATTTTACTATATACATCCGGATCTATCTCCCGGAATGAGAATACATTTACCAAGTATTTATCAATACTTATCATTTTCTCAAAACTTTCCATTTCCCTTTTTATACTCAGGAAATGTAATTATAAAAGCCAATTCATTATCATGAATTGCTTTAACAAATCATATACTTTTAAAAGACAATTTTATTATCATAAAAATGCTTTTCCTTTTCAAAATATCCCATTTCCGTTTTTATATTAAGGAAATGTTTTCAAAGCCATTTTCGTTATCATAAAAATGCTTTGATCATATCATATGCTTCCACATCCCTTCTTCCATCCGGGAAGTGTTACCGAAGCCAATCCATATAACCCATTTCCCTTCCTATATCCAGGAAATATAATTAAAGCCAATCCATTATCATGAATTGCTTTAATATATAACGCGTTCTAAGACCGCCCGTCAGGGTCCCTAAATGGCTATCATCTTCCAGGGCCTATCATAAAGACAACCTGGGATCCTACAACGCAAGACGTCGGGAAGCGGCCATGTGCCTGTGGGATAGTCAAGACAACACCCGGAATCTCCTAACCAGCGCAGAAAAATATATCAACAACGCTCACATGGCCTATAGGACTATATCCACCCTGCATTCATTAGCCAGGGGGCTTCACCATACGTACGCAACTTCTCTTATGATAGCGATTTAGAGAGGTGTGTAATCCATATTTTATCAATTATGAAAATCATTTATTTACCATTTTGAAAATATTCATTTTTATATTTTCAAAATCAATTCCATCATAACATATATATACCTAAATCACACAGTATATACATATCCTATATATTCTTCCTAGAATATATATAAACGGCCATAGTGGCCTATAGCTTCTAACGATGACCAATAATCCCAAAGATTCCCTCGAGGAATCATAACCATGCTTTCATATAAGCATGATACTAAACCCAAAGTATTTCCTTACTTTGTTCAATACTAATTACCTCAATCATCTCTTAAAGGTTTATTTATCCTCAAAACCCTTATTTAGGAATCCCCATAAAATCCCAAATGGTAATTCAACTCCCCATACTCTTAAAGGGAGAAAACAAGAAATTCTGACCTAAGCAAATCGATTCGCCCCTTTAGCGAATCGATTCGGGTGGGCAAATCGATTCGGTTCCTAATCCGAATCGATTCGAAAAGTATTCTGCAAACAGGTCTGTAAATGGCGAATCGATTCAGTCTGTCCCCGAATCGATTCGGCCCATTGCAGAAACCCAATTTCCTTTAGGCGAATCGATTCGGTCTGTACCCGAATCGATTCGGCCAGTTCGAAGGCTACAGTTTGGGCGATTTTTCAATCTCCAAAATACCCAAAATTCAATCCAATATCCATTTAAATCCTAACTTGGTTTTATTACTACAAATGCAAGGTTTTTATATTTCCTCAAATTCTTTAGAGGTCCTAACAATTCTTTTGAGAACCCCTAATATCTATCTCCAATAAGTTCTAACTAATGATTTCAATCTCGGACTGCTTTTCGTAGAAAAATCACTATAAATAAAAAAAAAATCAGAAAAATACGTGGTCGGCGCCCACGCAACCGCCTCGAAGAGATCTACAAATTTCATTTTTTGACCAAGAGCCGAATCGATTCGCCTCTAGGACGAATCGATTCGGCAAGCACGCTGCCTCTACTATTCATCATCTTCTCCGAGACGGTTTCGGCCATTAAAGCTTCTCCCAAGCTTTTGTTGCCTAACCCAACGTCCTACAACCTCAACCAACTACAAATACACATATATTAAGGGTTCTAAACATCCTAGAACCTTAAACCGCCAATTAATTTGGGTTAAAACCTAAGTTTCTCCAATTAACAAATTTTAGGGGTTTATTCGTTTTATCTCCCGAAAACCCGTTTTATCCACGAAAACCCAACCCAAAATCTTTAGGGTTTGTTTATACCAAACTATGGTATGAGATATTTATGCAAAAAGGAAATAAAGCAAGTAAACACTTGCCTCGTGGATATAATTCGACGACCTCGAGTCGAATCCGGCGGAGTTTGGCCCAAATCTTCCTTTTTCTCCTCCTTTCTTCCTCCTTTCTCTCTTCTCTCTCTTTTCTTTCTTTCTTTCCTCTCTTTTCTACCTCTCTTTCTCCTTTTATAAGGAGAAAAGGGTTTTAACCCCTTAAAACCCAAAAACGACTCGTTTACCCAATTACGAGTTACTTTTACCTCTAAAATTACCCGAAACTCAATTTCGACAATCGGACACTCTTTTTCGACTATCTCGGACATTTCGAGACTCACGGCGCAGTCGAAATTCCCATCCGAGGTATTTGACCGCAAATCACTATTCCAACCCAAAATAAATAAATGCGATTTTCCAATTAAAAATCTTACCTCGTGTCGCTTTACTCAACGACGACATATAATTAAAATATTTCGACCTATATAGTCCCAAAAATAATTATAGCACCCATCGAAAATCATTCAATCCTCGAAAATCCCAAAAATTACTATTTAGGAAAATTCCCCAAATTGCCACTTAATTTAATTATGGAATTTAATTGTCTCCAAAAGGGCGGGTTGTTACACCTACATCCTCGAGTTATAGCTTGCTGGGATGGTTATTGTTATACTTGTGTGGATAGTATATTAATTGTATGCGATTATGTGATATTATTTTTGTCTATAAAGTAAAGAGACATAAGAAGATTAATTGAATCTCATTCCGAGAGATTTTATCCGGACAAATTGCGATGAATATATTAAAGTGAAATGAAGAGTATAGAATTATATGAGTATATATATATATATATTCCTTTGGGTATTGAGGGCATAATGGACCTCAATGACCAACATTGCCAAGGAGTAGTGTATCGGGGGGGGGGGGGGGGGTTCCTTGTTTGGATTTTTCTTGCGAGACGTCCCACGCACAAAACGTAGTGCAATGTTGGGAGTGAGGAGAAGTTAGTCCTTAGTTCTCATATCTATATATTAGTATATATATCGACAATCGAAAGTGCCAAGTAGTAGTGTATCGGGGGGGTCCTTGTTTGGATTTCCCTTGTGAGACTTCCCATGCACGAAACGCCGTGCACTGTTGAGAATTGAGATTAATAATTAAAATCACATGCCCACGCACAAAACGCAGTGCAATGTTGGGAGTGAGGAGAAGTTAGTCCTTAGTTCTCATATTTATATATTAGTATATATCTCGACAATCGACAGTTCCAAGTAGTAGTGTATCGGGGGGTCCTTGTTTGGATTTCGCTTGCGAGACGTCCCATGCACGAAACGACGTGCACTATTGAGAATTGAGATTAATTATTAAAATCACATCATATAAGAATTTGGGTTATATGCGTCATGCATTAAGGGTATAATGAATCTTGATAATCAATACTGCCAAGGAGTAGTGTATCGGGGGGTTCCTTGTTTGGATTTCGCTTGCGAGACGTCCCATGCACGAAACGCAGTGCAATATTGAGATTTGGGAGAAGTTTAGTCCTTAGCACTTAGATGATAGTAACTAATATATATATATATATATATATGTGTGTGTGTGTGTGTGTGTGTGTGTGTGTGTGTGTGTGTGTATGTGTGTCCATAACTAAAATATGAGAAATTATAGTAAAAGAGAATGTTTATGTATATTTCTTATGTTTAGAAAGTGGGCGAATATTTAAGATTGGTTATAGTAGAAGTCGAGAGATATGATTTAAATGGATTTTATATGAGTATAAATTGGGAGTAAGTTAGATTACTTTACCCCTAGATAGATTTGGGCAATTATTTGGAGATCATATGCATACGTTTAGATGCGCGCTTTAGTTGAGAGGTGAGTTAAATTTTATGGAGAGTGCGACTCCACTTTAATCATGTCATAATGCATTTATAATTATTATGCAATTTAAAGCACTTGCTAAAAATGTTTTCACACCTCGGTCTCTGACCCGTTTTTATTTTCTCTTTCCTCGTATATATTGTATTATTTTTAGGTGTTCCTCCGTAAGGACGCCATTGATGATATCCATCCAATGTATTCGTGGAGCTATGGCAGTAGCGGACTGTTGCAGTATTTTGATATAGTCGATTCCTATCTTTTGTGTATCTAGATTTGGATTCAGTTTGTGTATCGTGTTTATATCCAAGTGTTGTAATGTAGAACTTTTATATTTTCTCTCTTAGAGTTTTGTATTGTCTGGAACCCGAAAGCATATTCGGGTATTTTATTTTGTAGATTGTGTTGTACTCCTTTATCAGTCTCTTTTATATTATTTGAGCATGTGTGTGTTCTTTATCATATTTAGTTGTAGTTATGTTGTTGCATGGTTGGTTTTAGATATGTAAATATTGTTTTTAAATTTTTTGGCACCTTCTTTTTGTGATAGTGGGTTGCTAGTCGCGTTTATTTTTGAATCGTCAGTAGATGTTGTGAATGATCCACTTAAGATTCCTGATTATTTTAGTATAGGGCGGGTCACCCGTTATTATTTTGAGTGGGGTGTCATAGGTGGTATCAGAGCATCAGGTTCTAGTGTATTTAGGATCTGTGTGGGTTTACTGCGATCTTCCGTACGCGTTCTTGATGTAGAGCCCTATTATTAGGACTGTTGTGTTCATACGTCCATATCTTCTTCTGTGATAAGAAAACAATTGAAAGGCATTCTGATACAATTATTCTTATTTCAGATGCCGCCAAAGAGAAGTCGTTCAGGCAGGGCAAATAAAGGGGCTGAGAGTGTGGAACCCCAAATGCCTCAAAGGACTATGACTATGGATGAAGTTGCCAGTATTGTGGCACAAGCAGTAACTGCTGCCATTTCTACGATGGCGCATCAACCTACAGTTCAAGTAGCCCAAACCCATTCAGGGTCGTCTTTGTGGGAAAGAGTGCGGGAAGATTTTAATAAGGGGCATCCTCTAGAGTTTTCAGGGGGATTTGATGTGATGGCTGCAAGTCGATGGAAGAATAGTCTACAAAGGCACCTTCGTATGGTTAATTTAGTGAAGTGCATAAGCAATTTCTTGCCACCTTTAAGTTAACGGGAGCAACTATCCAATAGTGGGAGTCAGTTACCACATTATAACAGAGAGATACATTGCCTATAATAGATTTTTGGGAACTTTTTGATCGAAGGTATTTTCCTTCCGCGATTCAGAAGGAAATGAGGAGGAAATTAATGGATGTGTTTCAAGGTAATATAACGGTGGCCGAGTATGAAGAAGAATTTACTCGATTGTCAAATTTAGTACCTGGTGAGGTAAATACGAAAGAGAATCGTATATCTAAGTTCATGCGAGGTTTAAATTAGAAAATTCGGCAGCTTTTGTTAGGGAACCCAACGTTAGTGACTTTCGTCGAGGTAGTGAATGCAGCACTTTTACAGTGTCATGAATATTGTCTTCATTCGCAAAGGGGTAAAACTTTAGAGGTTTGGGTTCATCAAATAGGTCCGGTGATGAGAATACTAGTAATGCCAGTGGGTATAATTCGGACTATAGACGGTCGCAACAGCATTTTGTTCCTCAAGATGGGCAGAGAGGACTTGCGGGTAGATGTTTCTTTTGTAAGGAAATAGGTCATAGAAAGAGAGATTGTCCTAAAAGAGGTAAAGGACCACGTTTTGAGGAAGTTTTGGAAGTTAAACCCTTACAATAGATTCGAGGCTATTTTAGGCCAGGGGAATTTGTGTGGGAACCCATTGAAGAGGAGAGGCGATCGGACTAGAGAGGTATGATGTAAGTTATTTTCCTGTGTGAATAGGATTATGCTATATGAAGTTTTCGGAGTATCGTATGTAAGATAGTTATGAGAGGGTAGTGCTATAACCCTATTATGTATGGAATGACCCGTAAAGGAATGTTGAGCAAGTGAGTCTCTTATGCTATTATCTTTTGAGAGAATATATTATCTTGTGTTGTTCTAATAGAGAGCTATAACTTTGTTGTGAATGTAAGAATCTTTGTAATGTGTTGAGTAGTAATGATAAAGATACTTTTTTTATAGTCGTGTTAGACTTATATAATTATTGTATTCCAGTTATGGAAGAGCCTAGTGAATGGAAATATATTATTATGACGTGAGAGATTATTACTGAAAAGAATTTAGAATTTAGGAGATTATTGTTGAGCGAGAGATTTTAGCTCATAATTATGCTAATTTTGAGAACTATATATTATTATGAGTATGAAAATTGTTAAAAACTTATACCTTAAGCATAAGGTATTTTATTTAAATGTCGAAAGACATAAACTATTTTAAAATAAACTGTTTTTAAAATAAAACTTTTTATAGGCCGTTGGGAAATATTAAAAATGATTTCCATAAAAATATTTTAAACTCTAGTCTCGATCTAATAAACTCTCAATCCCCAACGTCGCTACATATTAGTGCATTGGGAGGGTTCCTTGTTTGGATTTCGCTTGTAAGACCTCCCCCGCATGAAAGTAGCGAATGTCAGGAATTGAGAGGAGTTAAATCCTTGTACCTTTCAAAATTGTTATATTATTAGTATGTTAGTATAATTTAATATATTTCAAGTTATTGTACTATTGTAGGCAAGTGAAGCCTAATTATGTTCATATGAGTAGAGCTGTAATAAAGGGAGTATGGGTGACCTAGTAGTTACAATTGGTTTTATAAAAATTAAAATAATTCATTGTGAGAAGTTGGAGGATTGGGTATAGTGTTAGTGAGGATAAGTGTATTAGGAACTAGTTGAGCTTTGGAGTATTAGGCATAGCTTGATTTCGAGGTCGAAATTCTTGTAAGTGGGGAAGTTTGTAACAACCCGAGATTTTTGGGACAATAATTTATTTACTTTTGGGAGAAATAAATATTATTTTAATTGGAGAATAATTAAATTGGAAATTGAGGTCAAAATTTGAAGATGTTAGGAAGTGATTCGACTGACGATTCGGAGGGTGCGGATGGTTCCAGAAAGGTCAAGATAGTCGAAATGATTGTACTTGGGGACTATTTGGGGTCCTAAATATTTTAAGTTTGTTTGGCTCGAATTAAAGTGACCGAGTTATTTAAAGTGTGTATTATCATTGAAAGTTGTGTATTTTGGGAGATAATGCTTAAAAGCCCACGGGAGAAATAATTCTCCTTAGAGAGAAAGGGAAAGAAAGAGAAGAAGAAAAGATGAAGAGAAAGAGAGAAAAGTTGGATTTTTCAGCAAATTCGAGATTTCGAGGACGAATCAAACTCTACAAATTTGAGGCAAGTGATTAAACTTGCTAAATAATTGTTGTGTATCATTTATTTCATGATTTGTGGATAAAAATGGTGAATTTTGGGATAAAATGTTAAAACATTGATTTTGGCTAAAATCTTAGTTTTGTTGTGTATAAATTGGATTTGAGATTATAAATTAGTTGAGGTGTGTTATTTGATGACTTTTGATGTTATATATATGTTTGGGTTGAAGAGAAATGGTTAAATGATTTTTAAAAATTTTGGGGTTTTAAAGAAAACAACCCATTCGTAGCTTGCTGAGAAAACCGAATCGATTCTCCCCTTCCGAATCGATTTGGTAGGTAGCAGACTTACAGGTCCTTTTGGGGCGATCGATTCGCTGGGGACGAATCGATTCGATGCGCTTAGTGATAATGGATTGTAGAATTAAATCCCAAACGGAATAAATTTAAAGGCTCATATGATTGATTGAACCATATTATGCATTGAGAATAATAAATGCTGATAGGTGTGCATACGGATATAGAAAATATCCTTAATGTAAATTGAATTGGGAGATGTTTCACATAAATGATAGATGCTGATCGAGGTGCATTAGGATATAGAGAATATCCTCAACGTAAATAGAATTGAGTGACGATTCATACAAATAGAAGTGATGTGTGAATTTCAAGTGAGAAATAATATAGTGTATACTAAGTGGGGAAGTTATATGAGTTGTTGACAAATAGTATATCGAGAGTAAAATATACTAAATAATGATATTATTTCATTTACGCCTAAGAGAGTAATAAGAGTACGTAAATAACGTGATATATATACCTTGTGTGATGGTATACATTTATATGATGTGATGATGTATGCATATCTTATATATATATATATATATATATATATATATATATATATATATATATATACATATATGTGAAGCATACCCCCTCTATGCTATCATGGGAAGTTGCGCGATGTGGGTGAGGCCCCTGGCTTGAGGGCAGGGCTCGTATAGTCCCTAGGTCATAGCGTCCATTTATTATTGTGTGATTTTTATTAGGGGTGAGATGTGGTGGATTTGTTTCGTCTCATTTTCGGGGAGGAACTATGACCGATTCTCATACATTGTGATATGGTTTTTGCCAAGGCAGTGTGAGATTCCGACTGTTGGTACCTAGGATGATATGTTAGTGATTCCCTGGTAGATGATATCATTGAGAACCTGCATCCTCGAGTTATATCTAGTTGGGATGGTTATTATTATACTTGTGTGAATAGTATATTAATTGTATATGATTATGTGATATCATTTTTGTCTCTGGAGTAAAGAGACATAAGAAGATTGATTGAATCTCATTCCGGGAGATTTTATCCGGACAAATTGCGATGAACATATTAAAGTAAAATGAAGATTAGAGAATTATATGAGGATATATATAGTACTTTGGGTATCGAGGTCATAATGAACCTTAACGAACAACATTGCCAAGGAGTAGTGTATCGGGGGGTTCCTTATTTTGATTTCGCTTGCGAAATGTCCCATGCACGAAACGCAGTGCAATGTTGGGAGTGAGGAGAAGTTAGTCCTTAGTGCTCATATTTATATATTAGTATATATCTCGACAATTGACAGTTCCAAGTAGTAGTGTATCGGGGGGGGTTCCTTGTTTGGATTTCTCTTGCGAGACGTCCCACGCACGAAACGACATGCACTGTTGAGAATTGAGATTAATTATTAACATCATATTATATAAGAATATGGTTTATATGCATCATGCATTGAGGGCATAATGAATCTTGATAATCAATATTGCTAAGGAGTAGTGTATCGGGGGAGTTCCTTGTTTGGATTTCGCTTGTAAGACGTCCCACGCACGAAACGTTGTGCCGTATTGAGAATTGGAAGAAGTTTAGTCCTTAGCACTTAAATGCTAGTAACTCATATATATATATATATATATATATGTGTGAAATTCTAGTAAAAGAGAATGTTTTTGTATATTTTTTATGTTTAGAAAGTGGGCAAATATTTAAGATTGGTTATAGTAGAAGTCGAGAGATATGATTTCAATGGATTTTATATGAGTATGAATTGGGATTAAGTTAGATTAATTTACCCCTAGATAGATTTGGGCAATTATTTGGAGATCATGTGCATATGTTTAGATACCCGCTTAAGTTGAGAGGTGAGTTAAATTTTATGGAGAGTGCGACTCCACTTTAATCATGTCATAATGCATTTATAATTATTATGCATTTTAATGCACTTGCTAAAAATGTTTTCACACCTCGGGTTCTGATCCGTTTATATTTTCTCTTGCCTCGTATATATTGTATTATTTTTAGGTGTTCCTCCGCAAGGACGCCATTGATGATATCCATCCAGTTTATTCGTGGAGCTATGGCAGTAGCGGACTATTACAGCATTTTGATATAGTCGATTCCTATCTTTTGTGTATCTAGATTAGGATTCAGTTTGTGTATCGAGTTTATACCCAAGTGTTGTAGTGTTGCACTTTTATATTTTCTCTCTCAGAGTTATGTATTGTCTGTGACCCGATCGCATATTCGGGTATTATATTTTGTAGATTGTTTTGTACTCCTTTATTAGTCTCTTTTATATTGTTTGAGCATGTGTGTGTTCTTTATCATATTTAGTTGTAGTTATGTTGTTTCATGGTTGGTTTTAGATATGTAAATAATGCTTTTAAATTTTTTGGCACCTTCTTTTTGTGATAGTGGGTTGCTAGCCGCGTTTATTTTTGAATCGTCAGTAGATACTGTGAATGATCCACTTGAGATTCTTGATTATTTTAGTATAGGGTTGGCCACCCATTATTATTTTGAGCGTGGTGTCACAGATAAGTAATTAACCCTTTAGATTCTCTCCATTGTTGGTTTGACACGTAAATGTGTAAATGATGATTCTTACCATGTTTAGGAGGCTTAAAGTTCAATTTGAGATTTTTATCACGGAATATTCATAACAGGAATTGGAATTGGGACTTATAACTATTATTGTTGATTTAATTATGACTTTAATTGTATATAAATGAGTTAGGAGCCTTTAAATTACCCTTATTAATCATTGGTTTTGAATTAGTAAGTAGTGCATTTATATTTCAATTTCAATTTCAATTTATATTTATATTTCAATTTATATTTATATTTATTCGCAATTAACAATTACAATATTTTTGTTTTGTGTTTGTTTAATAGGAACAATTCATCTTACCCCCAGAAATCCACGATTCTATGTTGGAGCAGTTGAGGGAGAAACACAAGACATGGAAGAAGAATTTGCAGGCCCGGTACTTTGGGAAGACTCGGGTCTCCATTATCAGAATGCATGAGTCTGTCCTGCCGAAGGAGCTGATTGCATTGGCACATTGGAAAAAGTTCATTGAAAATGAGATCGAGGAGTGACAATTGGCATCTCGCCAATCGGGGAGGGAAAACTGGGGGAAAAAGACGGACGTGCACTACTCCGACCAGACGTCTTACGCCGAGGTGGAGCACAGGATGGTAAGTTTTTATTTTTCTATAATTATAGAAATATGTTATTCTGCATTATTTTACTTTGCGTTACTTACTAATTTTACATTATTTTATTTTAGGGAACGGGACTTGGCCCTGGGGATAGGCCACATAGGCTTGATGCCTATGTGGCAATTCGGACGAAGAAGGGCAAGGATAAGTAGGTGTCCTCGAGCGTTGAGCCACGATTGTAAATAATCCAATAGTTTAATTTTTGTGAATTACATTATAATACTTTTATTTACTTATTTAACTAATAGTGTGCTTTTTGTCCTTTCAGGCAAAGCTTAAGAAAGTGCATGAGTCGCAGTCTGATGCCGATAAGGCATCTTTGTCCATGAACGCACTTAGCCAAGTGCTTGGCACTGATCGCAAGGGAAGGAGTAGGGGGTGAGCTCACGAGTGAGCAAATAGGATCATCGGAATAGAGACGAACAACACCGGGTTGGCTCGTCAGTTCAACACGCATGACGCGAAGCTATCAAGGTTGGAGGAGATGGTCCTAGATATGTATGCATTCATGAAGCGTCAGTTGGGTGGAAAGGGAAAGGGAAAGGGTAAGGGGAAGGATAAGGTGGTGGAGGGGGAGGTGGATGAGGACGAGGACGAGGACGTGGACATCGCTTCTTCATCGCCCATACGTGCGGACTCACCACTTGATGATCAATCCCCCTACTTGGCTCTCGTCTAGTGGCCTATGTCAATATTCGGTTGGTCGAGCGTGTTTGTACGCAACATATATGATGGCCAGCGGATAGAGAGGGGGTTGAGGGACCCGAATACCATCACGGGTATGTCGGTTTATGGACGTACCCTTCAAAACATCGAGGCCAAGGTGCTCGTCACACATGTGATACCCAAAAAGGAGAACTCTGCATTGTGGTTGCACAAACAATGTGTCGTGATGCATATTAAGGGGTGTCTCAATGCCTATATTGTGTGGCCTTCCTTCCTCCTCGAACATACCCCATACACTATGGCGTGACATTATTTGTATCTATTTTTATTTGGACACTTGGATTATATTTGAATTGTTTTGATTTGTAACATTTTGGTTTGGATATGGATTGTATTTTTATTTTATTTGGATATGAAAATATATATATGCAATGAATTGGTGCATTATTTCTACTTTATTTGGATATAGGCTATTTGAACAAATATAATTTTTCTATAACAGGTACAAATATACTACTGGGTAGTGGCAGTGGACAAACTACCCAACAATTTTTTTTTAATTATGCCCAGATTTGTCACGGTCATTGATCGTGACAAGTCTGTGCCAAATAAAATGATAAGCACCCAAAACTGTACATTTTATACCCCTAATAGACGTACTTTAGTTGCTAATTCTCGGCAATTTGGGTCTTATGCGCTTAATTGTTCAATATGCAGGCTTAATTGCAGTTGCGGTGTCAAAAGCTATATTTCCAGGCAATTTGCAGTTAAAATGGAGCTAAATTACCAATCCTGTAACCCTAACCTAGCCTAAACCTACCTCAAACCATGTGTGTATTTTGTTTGTCCTTTTTTATTATTTTTTAGATTTTTAGTTTGAGTCATTTTTATTTTTAGGATTTGTTTTAGATTTATTTAGTATTTTCTACGTTTTGTTTTCTATTTTTCTATTTTATCTTTAGTTTTATTAGTATAATTTTATTTTATTTTGATATTTATTAGCTTTTAGTTTAGTCTTATTTTATTAGGATTAGTTTTAGGATTTCATTTTTATTTTATTATATTTATATTTTTTTAGGACTTTTGTTTTCATATTTTATTAAATTTTTCTTTTTTTTTAATTTCTTTTGTTTTTTTAGTTTTTAATAGCTTAGGATTTTATTTTTTTAGTTTTGATATTTTTATTGTTTTTAGTTTGTTTTATTTTTAATTAGATTTTATTTTTTTTAATTTTATTAATTTTAATTTGAGCCTTTTATTAAGGGTCACAAACTACACACACCCACACCCTTCCATACATACTCTTACACCCAAACACTATACTACACCCTCACCCACACCCTCACACATTATCCCTTACACCCTCACCCACCTAACCATTCCCACTTCATCTTCCTCACCACAACTCTCTCTCTCTCTCTTACCACCATAATCACACACCTCCATTAACACCCACACAAACCCACATCTTCCAACACCAAACACACACACCCATCTCCCTATCTATTACCCAACCCAATGCTTCCCCAATCCCACCTGTCGCACACCCACCAACGACCTGCAGCCCTCCGACGGCGGCCTTACCGCCTCCGGCGCTTACCCTGTCATCCCTTGTGGGCAAACACCTCACCGGAACCCGTACCCTCAATTCCTGTCCACGACCCGACCTCTCTCTCCCCTAAGACGCAGGCGGCGTAACCCAGATCCCACGTCCGGCGGCGCTACTCCCCACGTCCGCCGGCGCTGTTTCACCCACTCTGGTCGTCCAAACCCGGCCATAGCCTGTGCGACTCGAGAACCCCCTGATCCGACCCCTGCCCATATCCGGTCACTCAACTCACCCATGTCCAACCCATTTCTACCCAAACCCATTTGTAGCCAAGCCTCCACACGACTTCCACCTGCCAACCAAAGCCAAACAAACCAAAAAAACAAACAAATGCCACATGTGTTTAAAACCTTTTTTAACCCATTTACCCAAAATACCCCCAACTACTCTTTTACCCTAAAACCCCAAAATACCCATAAACAAATCATATTTTTTTATCCCCTCTACCACTTGACCCCCACCTCATGTGCTCACACCCCTCACCCCATGCACATGTGCACTCCCAATTACCCAAATTATCCCTAGCCCCATGTGTGTTGTGCTTCTACTGTAAAAGAAGACTCAAGATCCCATTTGGGAGTATTCATCATCAAATAGAGAGAGAAAATTCTAGAGAAAAGTAGAGAGTTAGGTTAGAATAAATTAGGTAGAAATATTTGTAAATAGTTTATTTTCATTTTTTTTAGATATTTGTGAGTGATAATTGTGTGAGATTCAAGTTGAGTAAATTTTTTATTTATATCTTTGTTGATCACTCACTTGGAGGGTTGTATGCCTCAATTTCAAGTATAGAGTTCAAATTGCCAATTTCAAGGAGACTTGTTGAAGATTTGTTCTCTTTCTCTACTCTTTTATTATTAAATTCCTATTGAATATTTGTTTATTATGTTTGATACCATGTTAGGATAAAATATCTTTCAAGGGGTAGGAGGAAACCCTTATTTGATGTTATTTTTTTAAAATTAGTTTAATTACGTGAAAAGTCCCTTTGAATGCTAATTTTGATCCCTCACCCTTAAATTTACGCCTCGAGAGAGGGTAAATGATTTTCGAGAGAAAATCAAAATTCTAGTTATAATACCCATTTTAGATTCGAACTAGAGATAGGGGTTTCTTAAGTGGGGTATTATAACTTGAATTTCAACTCTAAATTTACTTTCTAAGATTTACATAAATATTAATTGATCGATCCTAGTGGGTGATTAATTAAAAGGAGTGTAGATCTACTTTTCTAGAGTTACGGGTGTTAAACTTAATTTTCTAAAAGATTACTA
The DNA here is from genome assembly GCA_949130495.1 of Sambucus nigra. Taxonomy (NCBI): domain Eukaryota; kingdom Viridiplantae; phylum Streptophyta; class Magnoliopsida; order Dipsacales; family Adoxaceae; genus Sambucus; species Sambucus nigra. Next base: position 204,261,748 of record OX422211.1, on the reverse strand, counting down.
TTATAATTACACTTGCAACGAGAGTTGGTTTGTAATTTTGATATCAATTTGGGAGAATTCAAATAATTAAATTAATTAATTAGAATAACTAAAACTTGTGGTGTAATCCTATTCCTTGATTGTTCTCACAATTATTTACCTCACTTTATCTCTTATTTTAGTGTTAGACTTTATTTTCCATTTTAGTAATTTTCTAGTTAGTTTCTATCATATCACATTTAGTTTAGTTATTAGTTTAAATCATCACCTCACCTAATTGTTTTAATATTTGAAAAAGCTAAAAAAAGTAGAAAAGTGAAAAAGCACAAAAAGAAAATAAAAAGTGAATTACAATTTTGTTCCCTTTTCTTTACAACCTTGAAAGTGGATTGATACCCTTACTTACCTCTACACTTTAGTTCATATTATTTTTTAGGTATTTGAGGTTTTGATTAGAAGGACTTTTCAAGCAACCACAAAGAAAAAATATACCGAAAAGTTCTTTCTATCATAAAACCTATCACGATCATTGACCGTGATAATTTTTTAAAGGTTGTAATGGGTTTTTCACGGTCTTTGACTGTGAAAAATCTTGTCCAGGTCAAAGATCGTTACAGGACCGTGACAATTCTAATGAACTTTTCACTGTCAATGACTGTGACAATCCGGTAGTTTTGGTGTAGTGTACTAGGAGGAAGATATATAATTTCAAATATGTCCATACCACTAACCATAATACTATTTTCCATATTAATCCAAAACATGATCTTCCTCTAGGTGATTAAAATTCACAAGAAGAGTACAAACTCTTATACCAGTTGAGAGTGCATTTTATGTATCAAAACGGGGAATAGACAAAACTAAAATTTTACTTTTAAATTTTAATTGGCTCTTAGAAAAAAGAGCACAACCTAAAAGTTTACATGATAATATTGACAAATGATTTAACAATTAAACCAAATTTTAATCTTAGTTAAACATTCGAGTTATAAATTATGTACAAAAGTAAATCAACACATATCACGAAATGTATGAGAAAAAAACCACTAACGGGAAATACCTCGAAACAATGCAATAATCTCACTACAAACTTGGTAAAAACATACAAATGGATAAACATTTTATGATCACACAATGCGTTGGCTCACACCTCGCTCATTTGTCAACAAATTTCTAGAAAGCTGGAGGCCTTTATAACATCAATAAGAATATTTACATATTTGTTATCTTGATAAACCACTCAATAATCTTTCCCATAAACTAACTTGAACTTTTCTCACTTATATATGAATAATCTCTTGATGAACCACAAGATCATAATAATCTCTAAAGGAAAAATGGTCCTAAGTTGAAAATATTAAAGAGAAAAAAGTGTTTGATGCATCACCCTCGTTACTATCAATCAATAAATGAAAAACCAATCAAATGCAAAGAAGAGTAAGAAAGGAACAAGGATTAACATATCTTTCTTTTGCTTAACAAAGTTTTGAGTTCTTAAAAATGTAGAACTTAGAACTCTTGTCTTCTCCCTTGAATATTTACACTTTTAAAAATATTTGAAGTTGTTTTAAAATGAAGAGTATGAAAAATGAATGCAACCCCAATTTTAAATTTTACAAAAAGTAATTTCCTTCTGGATGCGGAATAAAGATGGTTCAACTAAACAAGTTCATAAAACAAATTTTAATTTCTTTTAAATTAAACTAATACTAAATTCAAAGTGAAATTAAACTAAACAAGAAATACATTTTTCACTTAAACATATTAACTCAACCAAGTCCTAGAAATTTGCCTAACAATTAATTAATTCATTTTTTGTAAATTAGGCCAAACCAAATTTTATCCAATCAAATTAATGACTTCTATTAAATTAATTTTTACCCAAATTAAATAGCACCAAATTAATTAAACCAATTTTATCTTTTTACCTAAGCATGAATCTAATGTGATATAGAAAAAGATAAAATAAGGAAACAACCACTACGCCGCGATGTACGAGGAAAAATCCAAAATGGGAAAAAACCTCAGACGACCTTAGCCTCAAATCCACTAAGTACAGTTTTACAAGTACAAGACAAAAAAGTCTTACAACACTCGACTTGACTCCGTCCAAGCCCCTACGCTCCTTCTTGTACACACCTTTGCCTAGAAAATAACCACGGAGGTCCACCGCGGTCTCGAAATCCACCGATCGGACTTTTTCAGTCACCACCACCCGAACAAGGAGCGTTTCTCCAAGTGGGTATGTCACAGCAAACAATCTTTTTCTTTGTGGGATGTAGAAGCAAACACAAACTTCTCTTCTTTGAGGTGTAGAGAAAAACCCGGTGCCAAAAATTCCAAGCAAGGATATATATTAAGGAACTTGGAATAAACTTTTATGGGTGTAAACCAAAAGTGTTTAAGAATGATTTTCTTGAAAAAACAAAACATTCAAAACTTGAACATTTTCATGGAAAAATTAAACTCTCAAAAACTCCCTCTAGGAGATGGAAGAATATGAAAAAGTTGGTTACAAAGAGTTGGTTCCCGCACATTAGTAATTCTGGAAAAATTAGTGGGAACAAAAAAGTGGAGTAGTGGAGAAAACTTCCAAAAACGGCCCAAATAATTTCCCACCGAAAATCTCGTTCGAACAAGATTTTCATTTGAACGAAGTCTCATTCGAATGACATTATCGTTCGAACAACAAACTCGTTCGAACGAAGTCTCAGAATGGTTAAAATTCGATTTTAAGCCCATAAACTTTATTTTAAAGTTCTGAAGAACCTTCTGAAAATAAACATCAGTTTAAATAAAATTACACCTTTATAAAATTATTCCATGTCTTCCTTTGTATATAAAAATGCATTCATACCTTTTGGAGACTATGGAATATGGTGTTGATGACGTGAAACGAGGCACATGCAAACCGACAAATGATGAAAATTTATAATCTTGGCCGCTACGTCTTCAACTAACACGTCATAGGCTTGGATGGATACACTTGAACACCATCCTATGACTCAAATATTTTTGTCCAGAATTGAGCCAACACAACATTAAGACTCAATTGGAGACTTGTGTCCTTATAAATCTCTCCCTTTGGCTATTCCGGGACAAAAGCAAACAAAAATCCTAAAGGATCCTCAAGCTCTACTAGACTTAAAAAAATATCCCACCTAAAATAAAAAATACATATCTTGACTCAAAAAACCAAGGACCAATTTCTTTGCTGATAAAAGTTGTCATTTAGAAGAATTCCTACACAATTAAGCAGGCTATCAAACGCATCGGGAATATCAACATATTAAATGCATATAAAATAAATACTCCCCCTAAATTAATTCTCCCATTTATTAACTGTGATCTACCTAAGAAGGTCGCGACTCACCTTAAGTTAAATCTTCTAAACTAAGATACGATTATAATAGGATTAGATACCATTTCTCCCCCTTTTTGTTCAGGAATAGAAAAATGATAAAACTAATTTAAACATGATGACGCTTAGAGTGATAAGAGCATGAAAGAATATAGGCTACAAAATCGAAACTAATCCATGAAAAGAATAATGAATACCAAAGGCCTAATATAATACAATTAAATAATACAATTAAATCAAAGGCCTAAAAAAAGGCGGTAAAAGAATGAATAAATACAATTGGGCTATCGGCCTGAATGTCTCTACAGTATCTCCTATCTAGGTCTCAAGGATGGAAGCATCTACAAGAAACCTGCATGCATCCACAGCTGCTGCAGCAAGCGTCTGACTCGAAGGAACCATCATCCATGTGTCCCTGTGTCTGGACACCTATATATATATAATATATATAGCAAGAGAGGGGAAAAAGAAATCAACGGGTCAAAGCCCGATTTGTGAAAATATTTTGCAAGTGCATAAATGTTATATTATGGAAAATTTATTTTATCTCATATTTAAATTGGTATCGCACTCCCATGAGATACCCCTCACCCCTCTTCTAATTATGCACACCTATCGCATCTTTCTAAGCAACCTAGTCAAGCTATTCTACCTAACTAAACTTGATACGACCATTTTAAAATCCTACTTAACCCCATTACTATGGGATAAACTTCTCCCCAGTCCTAACACTGCGCTACGTTCGTGCGTGGGATGTCTCGCGAAGTGAAATCCAAACAAGGAACCCCCCAATACACTACTACTTGGCAATGTCGATCGTCGACATCCATTAGTCCCCCATTACATAACACATATATAGATACATACTCATATACTTATTTACATTATCATATTAACTCTCATATACATATCACAATATACATCCAGATAGAATCTCCGAAAATGAGATTTAATCTGTATTCATTTTTATCTCTTTACTCTAGTGAGATATATATATATATATATATATATATATATATATATATATATATATATATGTATTCTTGTTCTCATACACAAGTAATGTATTATACATACAAGTACAATAACCATCCCAAAGAGCTATAACTAGAGGATACAGTCTCATAGTGTCGATCGCAAACCCGAGTTTACTTGATGTACCCCGGTACCAAGCTAGACTTACTCAATGGTCATGGTAAAATATACACAACGGTGGAGGCGATCATGTTCCCTCTGCAAGTGGAGTACACACATCGCACTCGAACGCGGGACGAGAAGACCTAGGGATATACTCTCCCTGATCCTCAAACTAGGGGATTCACCCACATTCCGCAACCTCCTCGGATCGCATTACAGAAAATATATAATCTTTTTGTTCCATCCCTATGCCAAAGTAAAGCCCGTGGAAATCAGCCTCTAAGATGCACAGATACCAATCACGAACAGATATATATATATATATATATATATATATATATATATATATATATATATATATATATATATATATATATATATATATATATATATGTATTAATATCGTATATAATATATACTATTGTCACATCGTATATATATACTTATGCAATACTTATTCCTCAAATGTATACATGGCTATAATTTCCAATCACATAAGTATTTAAGTATTCTCATACTTAAAATACGAATCCCATAAGTAACCTCTTACATAGTTATACCTCGTACCTTGATCGCAGTTTAAGGATTTATATACTCTCCAAATATCCCAAACCATAACCATTTAATAAGTATACCCTTAACTTATCTTTAGCCTATAACCCATATTCCATCCTAGTCGCCTCACCAGATTAACTCACTAATTACCCATACAATTACTTTTTTCTACGCGCACAATTATTTATATAAATCGCTCGCTCAAATAATCCCTCGGGTATTACTTGTACTGAACATCCATAATTAAATAAGTCATGGATCCTATTTTCCATGAACTCATAGCTTACATACCACTCAAAAATTTATTTAGAGGTCCCCACTCAAATTTAGGAACCGTAAACCTTTAATTCCTCTAACTCTTTATTTTCCCCAAAATTATACTTTTAGTGCCACACCATTTTATCACCCTCCTAACCCCTATAAGTTTCCTCAAATGGCTAGATATTGATTCCCTAAATGAATCTTTATATCCTCAATTAAATAAACTAGAATCAATTGAAGTCGGAATTAATCCCATCTAATTAACCCTAACCAAAATTGCCAAAAATCCTGGACCATCGATCGATCGATCGCCCCGGACAGCTTCTTCTCCGAGAAGCTGTTTCGGCCATTAAAGCTTCCCACAATATTTTATCTCTTCTCCTAACCTCCTCCGATCTCATTCAACTACAAATCCACGTATAAAAAGGGTTCTAAACATCCCATAACTCATAACCAACAATCGATTTCAATAAATTCCTAAGTTTCTGGAATTGGAAATTATTCGCGGTTTACTCATGTAACTTCTGAAAACCCGTTTTGATTCACAAAAACCCATCCTGAAAATCTTTGTGGTTTATCACTACCAACTAAGATATGATATTTATGCTTAAAATAAAGAAAGCAAGTAAACACTCGCCTCATGGATAAAATCCGACGACCTCGAGTCGAATCCCATGGAGTTTGGCTAGAACCTCACTTTTCCTCTCCCTCTCTTCTTTCCTCTCCTCTATTCTCTCTTTTTCCTTTTTTCTTTCCCTCTTCCTTGCCTTATATAGGGAGAAATAAGGGTGTATCCCTTTAAAACCCAAAAATGACTCGTTTACTCAATTGTGAGTCCCTATTAATACAAATATTCCTGGAACCTAAATACTACTCCCGGATACTCTATTTCGACTATCTTGGCCATTCTAAAACTAACCACACACTTGAAATATCCATCTGAGTCACTTAACTGTGATTTTCTAATTAGACTCAACACCTCTTACTATGGGTTCTCCAATTTAAAATATTGTCCTTTGTCTCTTTACTCAACCGCGACATGTAATAAAATAACCCAACTTATTTACTTAATCCCAAAAGTAAATAAAACACATCTCTAAAATTACCTAATCTTCATAAACTCCAAAAATTATTATTCATAATAATTCCTCAAATTCCCAAATAACATCCACTTATGAAATTTAATTATCTCTAAAAATGCGGGTTGTTACATACTCCCCCCTTACAATAGAATTTCATCCACCAAATTCATATATAACCCACATTACCAACCTAGAATCGCTAAGTCGAATAATACTAACCAAATAGTACCCTACCATATACTCCCTCGCGATACCCGCACACTAGGTTAACCACAAGCTTAACTATGTCTCTATAGGCAACGACACTACCTTGGTCGTAAGGTTGAATCTTAAGTCACAACGCACCAAGTGCTTCTATAGTTGCACATAATGAGCCCATAACCGCCGCTCTAATTTATTGATCCTATCATAGTTTTTCTACTCTAGGCATCCACTTATCTACGTCAGGACATCTGACTCCTTCCAAAAGGAAGTTAGCTTAACGCTCGATTTCTCCTGTCATCTGATTCCTTATCTTAAGTGTACTAACTCTCGTTGCACCTACACCATTGGGTTGTCGCGTGGCTCCTGCGACGTTCCATCCAACCCATTCCAAAACCATTGAGAATTGCTTCGCATCATAACCTTCAACTTATAGAACACGCCTCTTCTACTTCAGGCGATATATAAAATCAACTTACCAAGGTGCCCATACACCTTTTTACCCATGCACATCGGCACAACTGTTGTAAACATCACACACGTAACACCCTCTCTATAAACGTTCCTCACTTCCTCGGCTTGGTGCTGACGCCTAGGTTTTCCTAACCCAAAAAATTTCAAATTTCAATCCTTCCTATACCTGGAAATCCAATCCCTCATAAAGTTAACCCGCCCATCTTCTCAAGATCAACTCACAACAATCCCCTATATTGGCACCCCTAGTCCTACTGGTCTTACTTCATAATAACCCTATGCTCAATGTGTTTTCCTACCCACATGAAACGAGTATTATCCTAAATTGTGTCCCTAGTGCCCAAGGCTTCTCTCAACTTCTGACATTTGATCAGTTTCATGCGTGGGACATCTCGCAAAGCGAAATACAGATAAGGAACCCTCATGTTACACTACTTCCTCGCATCGTCAGCCATCGAGATATAATGGCCTAAAGCAGACCAGCGGGACGTCCTAAATCCTACCTTGCTAACCTACTAACATACTTCTACCACTATGTCCTTCCATCTTGGTGAAATGGAAAGTCTAACTAATCGGGGTGCCTACTCTCTACAAAAGTGTTACAAATATTTTACCCAAAATATAGTTCCTCCAGAATTTTCCTTTCCAGCTAGGCTTGGATACAAAAAACTTAAATCAATTTCTTTTACCTGTCCTCACACACATACATGCGGTGAGAAAAACATTTCCGTGCTTTTCCATAGCCCTTTTATCTCCATAAGCATACACTCATCACACGGCTCTCAGTCCATAATGTTTTCTCTACACTAGGTAACTTATCATCAAAACCAATATCCTTGCATCTCATAACATCTCTCCACTCCCAATGTCGTTAAGGTTCATGCACGGAATGTCTCGCAAGCCAAATCCAAATAAGGAACCCATCCAATACACTACTACTTAACTTTGTCGGTCGTGGAGGTTCGTTAGTTTCAAATATGCTACTGGGATAATCCCATTCCACCTATTTATACAAAATGTGGTTAGAACTCCTATTTCTTTCCGGGAGTTACACCACCAAGCGCTCATACTAACACTAAGTCCTTTGCGCCACTATCAATGATCTTAAACTCACAGCTTATCAGTAGATTCTGCATACCTTAAATCACATTTATAAGGTCGCCACTCTAAAATCGAGAAAATGGAACATCTACCCATCGAGGTTCCATCTAAACATATGTTATAGGCGAGCTCAACTTGTATCCAGTTGAGATATCACAACTACAACTTTTTCCACCCTGGAACCGCGGATACGATAGTCTTGCACTGAATAGCTTGCTATCTCTCCGATAATTCACAATTATTTTCCCCTTATGTTAGTGCCATACTCGTATAACACACTCAAAATGAGAAATACAAACCTGATATAAACTCAAAATACTAACACCCTCTTTTCATAGTGAATGAAATAAAATAGATCCCCGCTTTTACGAAAAAAACACATAAACATACACTATATAATGTTATCGATACTACTAGTAAAATCGAATCACTCACGAATCTAGGGCTAAAAAAATATTGTGACTAAATCTTGTCACACAGAATATACCTCCTTCATCCGAGGTGAACTCATAATAGCATTCTTGCCAATTACTTTGGCTACTCCAAACTGAATCCCGGACTTGGTGAGATCTTAACTCAATGCCTCATCTAGGTACTCCACTCTTGTCCTTTTAGTCCTATCGGGAAAAGATGAACCTTGTGGCTCAACACTCCACATCACCCTATTTCTATCTCTAACCTTCCTTACCATGTTAAAGTTATTAGTATATCGGGATCTATAGCCTCGATCCTAACAATCACCTTCATAGTCCCCTTAACTTATTTGTTAAAAGGAGACTCCATTACCGGCTTTAACAACCTTGCTTTATTGAACTCCCCGAGTGGATGTCCACCAATGAGGTTCCATGGATACAAATTCTCCACAAGTGTTAGCAACACATCAAATGAGTCCAACATTCCACTGAAGGACTCTGTCTTCTTTGTACCTACCTTACTTTCGTACTAGGTTCACTTCTCCAAATCCCATTTTATTCACTCTCAGCCTCTGGCCGACCCTAATGTCAATAATCCAAAACGGTATTCTTTTCCTTCCTAATCGACCAAAGGAAATTTTGGTTACAACCATCCGTGAGATTCCTCTACGAGCAACACATCCTACTCCCCCGAATATAGTGACCACCGTTCCCACCATTTCAATATTGCTCCCACGAGTGAAATTTTTTCCTCTAATTTTCACATATGGGTATTTCCACACCCGGCTCTAAGCCAAAGCTTCTGAGCTTTTCACTTCCACTGAGTAAAGCCACACCGACTTCGTATAACTTAAACCTCAATGTATGGTCCTTATCAAAGACCTTTTAAACCTTTTCCCAATTTAACTTTACTGGGCAATTCAAGTTTAGGACCACTTTCTACTACAGCGGTACTTGGATACTTATGACTACTATACTTTAGTAGTCGTTACAACAACCCTCGACAAATGCCACAAGGGGAGTGACCTCTACTTCGGTCCTGGTCTCGAACTTCATCTATCCGCACTAACTAAGCCTCGCCTCTTGCTGCCCTCATCACGGCCTTCCTTGGTCACCCTCCTCGATCAACACACGAACCTCAAATGAGCACGCAAAAGATTACTATAATCTTATGAAATGGAAAGAGAATGAAATATCACAAGAGAAATCAAAAATCTTAATCCTAAGGCTCTATATCAAATCGAAAGCAACACTGAAAGCATAGTACATCCACACAGATTCTAAAGGACACTAGAACCTGATGCTTTGATACCATCTGTGACACCCTGCCTAAAACAATATCGGACAATCACTCTTGTACCAAATTAAAACAGGAGTCGCACATGGTTCATTCTTAGCATCACTATCGAAAATCAAATTAATTACTAATAGCCTCTTAGGCTGGCGTCAAAATTTTATTTAACTAGTCTTTTTAATCAAACCAACAAAGTAAAACCATCACACAGTTTATATAAATGAAACTGAAAAGAATTCAAATAACCGAACACTCGATTTATTATAATACAATAAAATCAAAGGCTGCACAAAAAGCCGGTAAAAGAATGAATAAATATAATTGGGCTATCAGCCCAAATGTCTCTACAGTACCTCCTATCTAGATCTCAAGGATGGAAGCGTCTACAAGAAACCTGAATGCATCCACAGCTGCTGCAGCAAGCATTTAACTCAAAGGAACCATCATCCAGGTGTCCCTGTGTCTCGATATATATATATATAGCAAGAGAGGGGAAAAAGAGATAAACGGTTCAGAGCCCGATTTGTAAAAATATTTTGCAAGTGCATAAATGCTATATTATGGAAAATATATTTTATCTCATATTTAAATTGGTATCGCACTCCCATGAGATACCCCTTACCCCTCTTATAATAGTGCACACCTATCGCAACTTTCTAAGCAACCTAGTCAACCTACCCTACCTAACTAAACTTTATACGACCATTTTAAAATCCTACTTAACCCTAGTACTAAGGGCTAAACTTCTCCCCAGTCCTAACACTGCGCTACGTTCGTGCATGGGGTGTCTCACGAAGCAAAATCCAAATAAGGAACCCCCCGAGACACTACTACTTGGCAATATCGATCGTCGAGATCCATTAGTCCCCCAGTACATAACACATACATATATACATATTCATATACTTATATACATTATCATACTCACTCTCATATACATATTACAATATACATCCGGATAGAATCTCCCGGAATGAGATTTAATATGTATTCATTTTTATCTCTTTACTCTAGTCAAAGATATATATATATATATATATATATATATATATATATATATATATATATATATATATATATATATATATATATATATATATATATATGTATGTATTCTTGTTCTCATACACAAGTAATGTATTATACACACAAGTACAATAACTATCCCAAAGAGCTATAACTCGAGGATGCAGTCTCATAGTGCTGATCCCAAACTCGAGTTTACTCACTCTACCCCGGTACCAAGCCAGACTTACTCAATGGTCATGGTAAAATATACACAATGGTGGAGGCGGTCGCGTTCCCTCTTCAAGTGGAGTATAGACATCTCACTCGAAAGCGGGACGAGATGACCTGGGGATATATTCTCCCTGCTCCTCAAGCCAAGCGATTCACCCACATCGAGCAACCTCCCTGGATCTCACTAAAGAAAATATATAATTTGGATGTTCCATCCCTATGCCAAAGGAAAGCCCGTGGAAATCAGCCTCTAAGATACACAGATACAAATAACACACAAATATATATGTATTCATATCATATATAATATATACTATAGTCACATCGTATATAAGTACTTATACAATCCTCACTCTTCAAATGTATACATGGCTATAATTGCCAATCTCATAAGTATTTAAGTATTCTCATACTTAAAATACTAATCCAATAAGTAACCTCTTACATAGTTATACCTCGTACCTTGATCACTGTTTAAGGATTTATATACGCTCCAAATATCCCAAACCATAACCATTTAATAAGTATACCCATAACTTATCTTTAGCCTATAACCCATTTTCCATCCTAGTCGCCTCACCGGATTAACTCACGAATTCTCCATCCAATTACTTTTTCTATGCGCACAATTATTTATATAAATCGCTCGCTCAAATAATCCCTCGAGTGTTACTTGTACCGAACATCCATAATTAAATAAGTCATGGATCCTATTTTCCATGAACTCATAGCTTACATACAACTCAAAAATTTATTTAGAGGTCCCCACTCAAATTTAGGAACCATAAACCTTTAATTCGTCCAACTCTTTATTTTCCCCGAAAATATACTTTTAGTGCCACACCATTTTAGCACCCTCCTAGCCCCTATAAGTTTCCTCAAATGGCTAGATATTGATTCCCTAAATGAATCTTTATATCCTCAATTAAATAAACTAGAATCAATTGAATTCAGAATTAATCCCATCTAATTAACCCTAACCAAAATTGCTAAAACTCCTGGACCATCGATCGATCAAGCCCTGTCCATCGATCGATCGATCGCCCCGGACAACTTCTTCTCCGAGAATTTGTTTCAGTCGTTAAAGCTTCCCCCAAGCTTTTATCTCCTCTCCTAACCTCCTCCAACCTCAGTCAACTACAAATACACATATAAAAAGGGTTCTAAACATCCTATAACCCATAACCAACAATCGATTTCAATAAATTCCAAAGTTTCTGGAATTGGAAATTATTCGGGTTTACTCGTTTAACTTCTGAAACCCGTTTTGATTCACAAAAACCCATCCCAAAAATCTTTGTGGTTTATCACTACCAACTAATATATGACATTTATGCTTAAAATAAATAAAGCAAGTAAACACTTGCCTCGTGGATAAAATTCGACGACCTCGAGTCGAATCTCGCGGAGTTTGTCCAGAATCTCCCTTTTCCTCTCCCTCTCTTCCTTCCTCTCCTCTATTCTCTCTTTTTCCTTTCTTCTTTCACTCTCACTTGCCTTATATTGGGAGGAATAAGGGTTTATCCCTTTAAAATCCAAAAATGACTCGTTTAATCAATTGCGAGTCCCTATTAATACAAAAATTCCCGAAACCTAAACATTACTCCCGGATACTATGTTTCGACTATCTTGGCCATTTTAAAACCAACCACGCACTCGAAATGTCCATCCGAGTCACTTAATTGTGATTTTATAATTAGACTCAACACCTCTTACTACGGGTTTTACAATTTAAAATATTGTCCTTTGTCCCTTTACTCAACCGCGACATGTAATAAAATATCCCAACTTATTTATTTAATCCCAAAAGGAAATAAAACATACCTCTAAAATTACCTAATCCTCATAAACTCCAAAAATTATTATTTATAATAATTCCTCAAATTCCCAAATTACATCCACTTATGAAATTTAATTATCTCTAAAAATGCAGGGTGTTACACATGTAAACCGGCAAATGATGAAGCTTTATAATCTTGGCCTCTGTGTCTTCAACTAACACGTCATAGGCTTGGATGGATACACTTGAAAACTATCCTATGACTCAAATGTTTTTTTCCTGGAATTGAGCCAACACAACATTAAGACTCAATTGGAGACTTGTGTCCTTACAAATCTCCGCCTTTGGCTATTCCGGGACAAAAACCAAACAGAAATCCTAAAGGGTCATCAAGCTATACTAGACTTAAAAAAAAATATCCCACCCAAAATAAAAAATACATATCTTGACTCAAAAACCCAAGGATCAATTTCTTTGTCGATGAAAGTTGCCATTTAGAAGAATTCCTGCACACTTAAGCAGACTATCAAATGCATCGCCAATATCAACATATAAAATGCATATAAAATAAATACTCCACCTAAATTAATTCTCCCCTTTATCAAGTGTGATCTACCTAAGAAGATCGTGACTCCCCCTAAGTTAAATCTCCTAAACTAAGATACGATTATAATAGGATTAGATACCATTTCTCTCCCTTTTTATTCAGGAATAGATAAAGTATAAAACTAATTTAAACATGATGACGCTTAGAGTGATAAGAGCATGAAAGCATATGGGCAACAAAATCAAAACTAATCCATAAAAAGAATAACGGATACTAACGAAGATACAAACAAAGTGATATCAATGCGATACATCATATACTAAGCATGTGATAGCAACAACAATATGCAACATGATAGATACCAATTATGAATTTGAAGTATAGATGGACTAGAAAGCAAGGCAAAGACAAAATACCATATATATATGTAGGCATAATTAATTATCACAAATGCACACGCACATATATATAGGTATAGACACCACACATGACACAAAATATAATAAGATTTTCACACTCGTATGGCAAAAAAGTGTCATATGGAAACGGAAGTGTAGGGGTGTGAACTAGTAATAATTAAATTTAGACCCAATCCCTTAAAATATGTTCATGGAGTTCTCATTTGATTGCAAACTTTATCACATTTGAATATAACCTCATGTGGCAATATATATTGAACTCAATGAACAAACATACGCAATGCATACAAGCCTAAAATTTTGATGATTCTACAAACCAATAGAGTCATGACGTTGAAAGTACAACTAGGATAAACAGACATTGTGCAAACTGTTGATATATAGTCTTTTATCTCTCAATTCTCCCATACAACGGATTTTAACATCCACTAGTCCTCCTAGGTCACATAACATGTAGATGACAAGATTGATAGGAGAACACCTCATAAAGCTCAAATATACATATGAAGTTATAATTTCAAGTGAGCTCATGCATGTGTGAATTGAGGCATATAAAAATAGAATCCATTATATCAACACAAAATCCAACTACTCCATGTAAGCATGGTAAAGAACATTTAAAGGATATACAATCTAAACCAGAAGTTCTAGCCACATGGAAGCGAAAAAGAAGGGATTCAAACACAAGTATATGCCACATAGAGTGTGTCAAACTAAAATACACACACACAAAAAAAACTTTTTGAGTTTTTGACAATTTTTAACCAAAAATAAAAATATTTACTCAAAAGACACAAAAAAATTATTTGTATTTTTCATTAATCTTAAATTACTAAAACAAGGTAAAACACAAATGATAAAGAAAAATCTTTTTGTATTTTTCATTTAATGCAAACTAAAATGAAAGAACTATAATAAGAAAGATAAAAACAATATCATAATTCTAGCATGTGATAAAGCATGAAATATAGACTAGAACAATGATTAAGAAGTATACAATTAGCATGATAATTTAGCATGAAGAACAAAAGAAAAAGTATGGAAACAACTAACACATTCAACCTTTAGATTTACTAAGGGAGGAATCATGTGAAAGTAAATGAGAATAAAAAATCATATCTTATAAAACTACCAAGTCGGATCGCCTACCCCAATCTAATGAAGAGTGATGATCACGGGGTGTGGCTACCTCGCGTGCCTTACGTTAGGATTTTCTAGGACCTCGTTTAAGATCAAAACAAAATTTCCTAAGATGACCTTTTGAACTGCAATGAGATCACCTAAAGACTCGACGAAAATACTTTCCTAAGGGATTATCTATAACATTATTCCTATAGGATTCTCCTAAAATATTGGTTTTGGCTTTAAGGGTTGACTCATCACAAATATCGAATCCTAAACCACACGCGTCATTTTTAATTTCGACCGTTCCTAATATTTTATCTAATTTCTCCGAATGACACTCCAAATGAAATTTGACTTTACTTGAGTATTTTAATTTATTTTCTAAATCTAAAATGTTAGACTCTAATAAAAGATTTTGCTCTTCAAACTCAAGAAGCTGCTTTTTCAAGGATTCCATTAAATCTTTAAGGCTATCTCTCTCGCCTTGTACATATTCAAGCTTCTCACGAAGAGCTCTCTCATGTGTCTTAAGGTCTTCCACTAAAACACTCTCATTAATGACCTCGACATGCTCTTTCAAACTAGCTTCTAACTTTAAATTTGTTCTTTTTAATTTAGTAGACTCTTCATATAATTCTTGAAAAGAAAATTGAAGTTCACTCACATCCACCTCCGCATCACTTTCTCTCTCTCTCTCTCTTCTCCACTCTCACTACAATCATATTTTTGAGTTTCACAAATAAAGGCATTGGAAGTGTCATGTTTTAAGGTGTCATCGTCGGACAATATCTCACACTCACTAACATGACTAGCTATGAATGTGGTAAAGTTGCGCTGAATGGGGGAAGCGGGTCCCTATTCCTTATCACTATCACTAAGGGTTGTATTGAAGTAAATTGGTTGCTTACCCTCTCTCCTTAGTTTAGTTGGTCACTCTTTTTCCCTATGGCCATACCCTTCACAACTATAACACTTATTGGACTCGTCCCTATTTAAATTTTCATTAAAAGTTTAGGGATCTTCTCGACTTTTTCATGCTTAGAATTTTCAAATTTCTTAAAATCATATTTAAATTTATCTTTGTTAAATTTAAGAAATTTTTGAACCTTCCTAGCAAACATAGCCATATCTTCCGAGTCACTCTCACTTTCACTCTCTACTACTTGTTTTTCCTCCTTTCGGGCTTTCAAAGCAACGCCCTTATGTATTTTCTTTTCAGTTTTATAGGGAAAGAAGTCAAGTTCATAGGTTTGTAAATCACCTACGAGCTCTTCTAATTTTATAGAGGCTAAAGTGGGTACAACATTTAACACGTACACCTTAGGAATAAATCTATCGGGTAGGGACCTTAAAATTTTCTTTACTACTCGGTTGTCAGGTATTTTCTCTCCCAAATTAAAATATGAATTAACTATATTAAAAAGTCTAGCATAAAATTCTTCAAAAGTTTATTTTTCATTCATTTTGATTGTTTCAAATAGAGTGGGGAGGTTTTAGTGTTTAGAAGATTTTACGACACTAGTTCCTTCATGAGTGAGTTGTAAAATATCTCAGGTTTCTTTAGCGGTTTTCCACGTCATAATGCATCGGAATTCATCCGGTGTGATCGCGTTAAACAAGGCATTTAAACCTCGGGAATTAAAATCTGCATGTTTAAATTCATTCTCACTCCATCTATCTGTGGGTTTGGGAACACGTTCATTTTCAACTAAATATGTAGGTGGGGACCACCCATTAACGGCTGGCAACCAAACTCTCTTGTCGATAGATTTTAGTGCCGATTTTATGGGCTTCCAATATGGGTAGATAGAACCATCGAAATTAGGAAATTTTGAAAATGGGGAAATTTTTATTTTTACCAAAAAAATATTTAAAGGATCTTAAACGCAATAACTTAGCGATCCCGCTCTGATACCACTTGTTGGAACACGAGGACCCCAATTTTTAAATTCTTACTACACAAAAAGTAATTTCCTTTTAAAGATGCGGAAGCGAGATGGTTCAAATTAAACAAATTAACTAATTTTAATTTCTTTTCAAATTAAAATTAAACAAAGTGAAGTTAGATTAAACGAAAATACATTTTTCACTTAAACCAATTTAACCCAAGTCCTAGAAATTTGCCTAAGTCATATTTTCAATATTCCCAAATTATGCCAAACCAATTTTATCAAATTAAGTGATGACTTGAATTAAATTAACATAAACATTACCCAAATTAATTTAGCACCAAATTACACAAGTAGTGATTTAAACTAAATTTTATCTTTTTATATAAGCATGCGTTCTAGGTGAATTTGCAAAAGATAAAATAAATAAAGAACCACTACGCCGCGATGTACGAGGAAAAACCCACAATGGAAAAAAACCTCGGACAGATCTAGCCTTAAGTCCACTAAGTATGGTTTCACAATTACAAGACAGATGAATTACTTCCTCGACTCGACCCCTTTCAAGCCTTGATGCGTCTTCTTGTAAACACCTCCGCCTAGTCCATAACCCCGGAGCTCCACCGAAATCTTGCAATTCACTAATGAGACTTTAGGTACACCGTCAACCACACATGGTGCCTTTCACCATGTGAGAATGCCGCAACAAAACAATGAACTTCTTCTTTGAGGGATGTATAAGTAAACCCAAACTTATCTTCTTCAAGATGTAGAGATAAATCGGTGCCAAACACTCCAAGCAAGATATTTATATGGAAGCTTGGAATAAACAAACAATGGGTGTAAAACAGAAGTGGTTTAAAGATTTTTCTTTGAAAAATGAACACTCAAACATGAACTTTTTCTTCTTTGAATTTTTCTCTCAAACTCTCTCTTGGAGATGGAAGGGTTTGAAAAAGTTAATTCAAACCAGTTGGTTCCCGCACTACATAAGTCAGTCAAAAGTTAGTGGGGAAAAGTAGTGGGAAAAACTGTTAAAAATTGCCCAAAACTACCATTTTAATTTCTCGCCGAAAATCTCATTCGAACGAGATTTTCATTCGAATAAAGTCTCATTCGAATGACCCTTCTAACGAAGTTCTCGTGGACTGATGGGAAATCTCGTTGCCAAACTCATTCGAACGACATTCTCGTTTGAACAAACCAACTCGTTCAAACGATAATATCGAACGAAGTTCCAAAGGCAAGATCGTTGGCAAACCTCGTTCGAACGATATTCTCGTTCGAACAACAATATCGAATGACTTTCTAGAATGTTCAAAAATTCAATTTTAGCCCAGAAACTTTATGAAAATAAACAACAGTTTAAACAAAAATTACACCCAATACTAATTGCTCCAAACTCGTATATAAATATGTAGTGAATTCATGCCTTAGGAGTAACCGGAACAAATGTTGTTGACATAGAAACGAGGCACAATAAACTCAGCATTTGATGAAGCTTTATAATCTTGGTCGCTATGTCTTCAACTTTAGTATGTCATAGTCTTGAAGGATAGTCAAGAACTCTATCCTATGACTCAAACTTTTTATCCGAAATTGAGCCAAAACAACAAAGGACTCAATTGGAAATTTGTGTCCTTACAGCTAACTAAAATAATAGGACTAAAGGGTGATCTCTCTCTATCAGCTTCTTCACTGGAAGATCCCTCTGGGCTGCCATGCTGAACTACCTCGCTTGAGCTGCCTTGTTGAGCTTCATCGCTTTGGGCTACATCGCTGCCTTACTGAGCTGCATCGCTGCCTTAATCCCTTGAGTCTGTTGTATTAGCTGGGGGGATTAACTCTAATATCGAGATTATCTTCAAACCCCCTACAGCATCTATCCAACCTACTTGGTGAAATTATTTGACTCTTTGCACAACGGATGTAGGCCAAGGTCGAACCACTTATATCTATGTCCTTTATGTATCTCTCATCTTCTTTACTATTTATTACACTGTCTTATTTCACCATTGTTATGCAAAAGTAAAAACTAGGTAGAATCTATCTATGGATGATATTTGACATCATCAACCAACACCCATGCTTATGTGTTTAAAATTTCTTAACACTTTTGGTCTCGACAAAACTTGGGTATTTCTCGAGGTTTTATCACAATTTTTCACCACTTTTGACACGACCTCTATTCGTTTATGCCTCACCTCACCAAAACCTATATCCATTGCAATGAAAAATCTTTGTTGCCAATAATATCTTGACATTGAAGATCATTTATAAGATTTTAAACACCGTTCACATTGTATTCAATGAAAAGATTAATGTTTGGACATATTGTTTTATTTAATTGGACGATATATGTTTAAGGGGATAAGGGTTTCCTACTTATCCATCGAGACTTCTCTGTCAAGTCTTTGAGGAAATTGAGGCGAAACCTTAACACACATGCACACAAGGGTGGCTTAATGAGGTTGAATATTTTAAGATCTTTTTTTAAAAGGTAATTTTTTTTCTAAAATCACATGTAAAGAGTTTTTCTTGATGATCGAATTTTCATTGTGATATCATCATTTTTATATTTGTGAATCTAAAGTTATTTGAAGTTTTTATTCTCTTTATCTTAAGATAAGAACGTAATAATTTTCAAATATTAATCTTTACATGATTTGATTCATTTAATATCTCAATTCACACTATGAGAGTTTTGAGCAAGCTACACACTTAGAACACTTCCCAAAACCTTTAAAAAATATTACATCCTATAAAGTTTTACTTAAAACACTTGTGGTTTTACTCGATTCCATTTTCACCATTAGAAATAGTTTCATCTTCAATTCGAAAAAAGATTTTTCTCTGAGGTTTATAACAAATACATGGTGTCTTCCTAAGAAGAAGATAAGATGTGAAAGATATTTTGTGGAAATTATGCAGAAGATGGGTGTGAGAGATATTTAGTGGAAGGTATGAAGAATATAATGAAAGACATAGTTTCACCTTTGCAAATTCAGTTATAGTTCATTTGTCGTTTATTCAGCATTGTCTTTTTGTTGTACTCTTTTCCTTATTACACCTATTTGTTGTGTGATAGATTTATAATTTCCCCACTTGGATTCATCACTTATATGTACAAGACAAAATTTGGTGTAACATCTTTGGTAAATAATTTACCACAGTTACATAGGTTGTGTATTTAAATATTTTAAAATGAACTAAACGGATTCAGTACCTCTATCATAATAATAGATTCTAATTTGGTTACATCTATTCTGTAAGTGATTTTGAGCACATTTTGGTTGCGCATTGAAGTTTTTTTAACACTCGCTCTGATTTTTAATGATCGAATATCAAGCGTGAACATATGTATTCATAAGAAAAAGTTAGAAAAAATCCACAGACCTTTGTCTAATTTCCCCTTTTTTTGATGTCGTAGTGAAGATGCATAAAGGTTGTTTTAAAACTTTAAGAGTATCGTGGGGATAAATATGACAATTCAAAATTATTTTCCAAATTTTCCACCTAATTTTAAATCTAAGATATCGACCAATTCAATGTTAAAATACCAAGTTGTTAATAAACTTTAATCTTCAAAAAATGGGTAATACATGAAAAATATATGGCTTCCAAAGGTTATATACCTAAAAGTAAAAAGATCATCAGTTTAAATTCAATCCAATGTAATCATATAGACTAGTAGATCAAGAAGTCTGAAAAGTCATCAATTGAAAAAAATACTCAGCCCTCATGACGTGGACTGGAAAATAAAACAAAATAACTCAAATATATTCGTAATTGTATGAAACAGTCTAATTTTAAAATTACTCAACTCAACTCAACAAAGCCTTTTCCCAATTATTTGGGGTCGGCTACATAAATCCTATTTTTCCATTCCATTCTGTCCAGTGCAATATCTTCGGTTAAACCACATGATATCATGTCCTTTTTTATAATATCCCACCAAGTTAATTTAGGCCTACCTCTACCCCTTGGGTTACCATCAATACTAACTAAATCACCCTTCCTTACAGGAGCATCCATTGGTTTACGCTTAACGTGTCCAAACCATCTAAGTCGATTTTCTCTGAATTTATCTTCTATAGGAGCTACTTTTACCGTTTCACGAATTTGTTCACTTTTAATTTTATCCTTTCGAGTTTTACCACAAATCCATCTTAGCATTCGCATCTCCGTCACACTCATTTTCTGCACATTTTGTTTCTTGGTTGCCCAACACTCTGTCCCATATAACATGGCGGGTCTAATGGCCGTCCTATAAAATTTTCCTTCTAACTTCAAAGGTATACGCCTATCACACAGAACGCCGATCGCACTTCTCCACTTAACCCAGCCTGCTCTAATCCTATGCGTAACATCATCACTAATATCTCCATCTTTTTGTATAATCGATCCTAAATAACAAAAATGGTCATTTCTATTTAGCCTCAAAACCCTTTAACTATATGATTAAAACAAGATCGTTACCTCTTGAAACTAAGGGATTCCATCAATCCTAAGGATAAGTATATCCCTACGTTGTATGATTACCATGGGTCCTTTATCTAACCTTCAACGAAAATTAATAATGTTAAAATTTTGATCATTCATCATATGAAGATTATATCAATCATGATATCCCACAAGGTACGCGATATAGTCCCCAACTTGTTACTTAGGCATGATATGTAAACAAATGTAGTGATAGGGAATGATAATAAAGAGGATGTTACTTTTAACCGGGCCATGGAGAAATCCATCTTGAGAACTAAAGAAATTGGATATTTCAACAGGTATAAGTTAGAGAGGGAATATGCATAAGAACCCAAATCAGTGTTCCCATTTATAAGCCTTGATCATCAACCTAAAATTCATTTTTTTTATAATCAAGTAAGATATTATCAAGGCGTTTGCATAATTGTATTTTGGTCTCTATACGACATCTCCCAGTTGATAAGCATCTCATAAATTATAGCATATACCCTTTGATTTATATTGCATGTTGGCCTTTATGAAAAACGTCTTTGTGAATGGTTCCTATCATGGATTCTTGCTCTCTAGCCTATGATCAAACACGGTAATATCCTCATGGTAATCCTATCAATGGGTCTTCACATTCAGGAATTGAAGAAAATATGGTGACTCATATAGGTGCATGATTCTCTCTATGTGATTCCTTATCCAAATAACTTTCATCCCTTTACGATTTAAATCTCGAAAGAGTGCACAAAATCCATCTCATCCAGGGGGGGAAATATATAAGGTGACATCATCCTCAAGATCCATTTCGAGGTCACCCAATGTGGTAAGTAACATTAAATAAAATCAAGATCTCTCATTGGCAAGAACCTCAACAGTATTAGGATGTATCTCTTCTACAAGCCTCAAAATATTAGTTGGCACTATCTACTATGGCGTTGAGGAACATCACCCAACTTGTCTTTGGAGTATGACTTACATATTCAAAAGGCCCATCAAAATTAGCATGGCATACTAATTACAATCCAGTTCCACTTTTTATTACTGCACCAATGGAAATTCAAGAAAACAAAAATACTTTATCGGAGCACGTTACGCGATGAGAGTGGACCTAATGTCAAACGAACATATTGGCATCATAATGTAATGAGAATATAAAAGTTAGTTTTGTATATTACCATAAGTCAAAATCAAAGGCACTTCTCTCATAGGGTAATAAGAACATGTCAATCTCATTTGCATAAAGATGAAGCTCGAAAAATAACCCACATGAAATGGCATAAAATGAGAAATTTACATAGGCTTGAAATAGAACTAGAGAAATAATTGGGTTCGTACCTATGAACTATAGTGGTCATGGTAATTCAACATTCCATATTCCTCATATAAGAACACAATTTGGGGAACGCGTGATTCATCGAAAGGTCGAGAATCTTTCCCCTTGTTCCAAACCATCATCCCCAACCCCCATTGCTAATGATCCTTAAGAGTTAACCAAATAAAATTTCCTCACTTGCGGATGTCTTACTAAAGAAGTTGACGAAGTAGATGAAGGTATCACTAATAAAAAATTTGAGTTCATGGCATCCTCACTTTAAGGATATCCTTTTGAATGGATTTAATACAAATAGACATAACATAGGTTTATGTGAGTTACATGTCATGTATGAAGACTTCTATATTTGACTCAACATACCTCATAATGAATCTTATCTTATCGAACCATACAACATAATTTGTTACATAAGGTTTCGTAAGTAATAAAAGTTTTAATACTTTATTTTTTATTTGGAATAAAGGGTTGAAATGTGACACCCAAAATCTATAGTTATATTGATCAAGTCAAAAAATAAATAATATAGGAGTCTAAAACGTTGAATACCATTCTAAGCATGATATAAATAAACCAGCGTGCGTAATTCTAAAGACTGATACATATTAATATGAATAAACTAACAATAACCTCTGATACCATAAACCAACTGTATATGAAATCCATCACGAGAAACATAAATTGTCTCAAATATAAATACAACTACCAAATTAAATAATAGCTATTACAGTAATCCGATGCAACTAGAAATATAATTTTGATAAAGGAATGAGCAGACAGGCTCGACACCAACATCCTAAATATGAGAAATGACGGAGAGGAATCTAATTAAGAATCAGGGTTGAGGCAGTAAAGGCGATCTACAACTTGAAAACAAAGTTCAATAACAACGTTAAAAGCAAGTCTACAAAGAGTAATAATTTAAACTAATTTGGTCAGAAATTATAACTACACATTTCCTCTCATATTTTAGTTGCTTTCAAGTTATTATCAACCTAAACAACCATAAATATAACATGCGTCTATACCCAAGCCTAAGTGAACCCAATGAATTATAATTATTCTTAATTTATTATAACTAAAAAGGTTCCATAAATAATGCCAATATATACATCTCAACTACAATATCAATAAGGAACGATAGTCTCAAAGTCTAGTATCCACATAACTATGGTCCTCGAATCATATAAGTAAATGGGTTATGCACGAGTGTAAACATAAATATGAAGGTCTATCCCTATCGCCTTCAGAGATCAATCGTGCATACTAGGTATAGTTATACATCATCCGATACCTATAACCTCAAATCATCAATATAGGGATATGTCACTACCCATTCCCTTCTTTCATATAGACCTCCATACCCAAGACTATACAAAAAGCATCCCTGTTGATTCCCCCTTAGGATACGAATACGCCGATAGTAGGACCCGGGGTAAAATGACCAAGGTATGCTTATCGCTATCACTAGGATCCTATCACAATTGATATCGTATGCTCCCCATAAGGAAATAACACTTAGTACATCCCCCATGATTACTCCCACATGGTATGCGTTGCACATAAGATTAAAGAGCACCAAACTTATTCACATAATTTATGGGCCTCATCCCAGTGAGCCCATATAACATATCAAATGGTCCAAAACTATTACCACGCTATGTATTGAGTCAATAGACTAAAAATGCACTATTTTAAGTCAATAACACCATTCTAAATGTCTGAAATGCCAACCCAAAACATGACAATATTTTAACGAATTAAATATATCAATCAATTAATATATTAACCGTAAAAGTCCAAACATTAATTATTTACTTATTTATTAGTTAAGCGTGACACTGGATTGTAAGAAAAAACTTCACGATTGGTGGAACCAGACATCGAGGGAATAATCCAAACAAGAAAACTCCCAACACCTAGCCCCTGACCATTCCATAGTCACCCATGATACTAACTCACTTATCATTTTTTAATTAATGCATTTATGTGTATTAAATACCATTTCATCGATAGATTATATACCACATATAAGAGATAAATAGTGACATCAAATGTCACAGCAGGCAAATATAATAATTTCATGATTTAAATAATGCATAGAAAATATGGGGTATTACATTCCTCCCCCTTAAATAAGTATTTTTTTACTCAAAATTCAAATTATATACTTGACTCAAAGATCTCTGTATACCTTGAATGCACATAGTCCTCTCACTCCTAAGTGGACTCATGGTCCCTATGGTGTCCCTATTGAACTATAACTAGTGGTATGACCTTCAATCGCATAGTTTTCTTTCTCCAATTAAGATTATAGTGTGGTCTCTCCTCATAGCTCGCATTTGGTTGTATCTGAATTCCATCAAGGTCAATATGATGGTAGGAGTCCTCGTCCCTCAAAAACTTCCTCATTATGGACACACAAAAGGCATTGTGTACTTGCTCAAGATAATCGGGCAAGAACAAATGATATGCTGCTAGGCCCACCCTATCTAGTATTATGAAGGGACCCATATATTGGGGATCCAACTTCTCATTGGACCTAAATATCACAACTCCCTTCATCAGGGAGACCTTTAGTGGTACCTGATCCCCCACCTGAAACTTCAACTTACACTTCCTCTTGTCAGCGTAACTCTTTTTTCGATCTTGCATCGCCTTCATCTGTACCTAGATGAGTGCCACTTTCTATGAGGTATCCCGAATGATTTTTGGCCTAAACATCATGTACTCAGACAAATCCAACAAGAGCTTGAAGAACGATACAGTCTTCCATATAATGCATTGTAGGGTTCCATACAAATAGTCTATTGATGACTATTGTTGTATGCACACTCCACGAGTGGCAAACGCTAATCTCAGTTCCCCTTAAGATCTAACACACAAGCCCGAATCATATCCTCTAAAATCTAGTTCACTCACTTAGTTTGACCATCTGATTTATGGTGAAATGTCGTAATTATGTTCAACTGTGAACCCATAGCATCCTAAAAAGCACTCCAGAATAAAGATACGAACGAATTGTCCATCAGACACAATATCAAGAAGTACCCCATTAAGATGTATAATCTGTATAACAAAAAGTCTAGCGTGCTGCTCTATGGTGTAGTCTATCCACACTAGAAGAAAATAATCAACCTTCGCCAATATATCCACACTGCCCTAAATGGAGTAATGTCCCATAGATAATCACACAATGAATTCCATGGAGATGCTCTCCCACTTCCACTCTGAAATCTCCAAAGGTTGTAAATCCATTGACTATCTATAGTTATACACCTTTACAAGCTAACAAGTGGCAAACCTAGACACAAACTCAGCAATATCCCTATTCAATATAGCCCACCAATATTATCTCCTCATTTCCTGGTATATCTTGTCCCTCTAGTTTGCATGTGAAACCTAAACCATATGCCCCGACTAAAATTGCCCTCCGTAACTTGGGACATTTGGCACTACCAAACATCCTTCAAATCTATATCTTCTATCTGATCCAATTAAGTGAAAAGGAACTCGTCCAGATTCAAGCTCTTGTACCTTCTTGACATAAGGATTTTGAAGCTTGGTCCTAAATCACCCGCGTCATAACAACATGCATTACGGCTACAACTGCCAAGAAGGCATTCGAAAAATACATATCACGTCTCTACCCAAAGATCAAGTAAGTCATCCTCATGCTCTGTCAATAAAGTTTCTAATATAACAGATGATATACAACTCACAGATATGCTACCACATTCACCTTCCTTGGATAACACTGAATCAATAAATGGTTGTCTTTCGCAAGCTCCAACCATCTCCTACGTCTTATGTTCAAATCGCTTTAAGTGAACAAGTACTGAAAACTATTGTGAATGGAAAAAAAACATAAACCTTTCACCCAACAAGTAGTTCCTTCCAATACAAAGAGCAAATACTACAACCGTTAACTCCAAATCATGGGTGGGTTACTTACTCTTGTGAGGCTTAAGCTTTCAATAAATCTAATATATATGCCTCTTCTCCTACACCAATAATCTTCCTAACCCCTGAAGTGATGTATCCATGTAAACCATATACTCCACGATGCCTCGTGGTAAAAAAAAAGGATAGGTACGATCGTAAGTCTCTCCTTAAGCCCTTCAAATGCTCTCTGATAGTCAGCGCTCCATAGAAATGGTACCCCCTTATTGGTGAGGTGAGTTAGTGGCTTAGCGATCTTAGAAAATCTCTAAATAAACCTCTTCTAATACCCATCCAAACCCAAGAAAATCCTAACCTTTGTAGGCACCGGGAGTTATCCCCAATTTATAAGAGCAGATACTTCGTAGAATCCACCAAAATTCCAGCCTCAAATAAATTCACCTAGCAAAGAAAATCTCGCACTTAAAGAACTTAGTGTGCAACTTATGTTCTTATAGTGTTAGTAAACCTGCCTCAAGTGTTGTGCGTGCTCCTCATCCATCCGCGAATACACCAAAATGTCATTAATGAATACTATGACAAACAGATCCAAGAATGAGTGAAACACTATATTCATCAAGTTCATAAACACCGTTGCACGTTGATTAAACCAAATGGAATAACTTGAAACTCATACAATTTGCAACGCATCAGAAAAAATGTCTTTAGAATTTTGTCATCCTGAATACGCGATGTGCCCCTCAAATGGTCAAATAGATCATTGATACATGGCAATGTATACTTTTCATATTATAACCTTTCATTTATCGATAATTCACACACAATCAGAGAAAACCGTCCTTCTTCTTCACAAATAAAATTAGATCTCTCCATAGAGATGTGCTTATTTGTGTGAACCAGCCCTGGCTCAATAATTAGTAAATCTTATCACACAGATATCTCATCCCTAATAGAGCCATCCAGTATGGTGACCTATAATGGGCCTAGTGCCCGATGCCAGATCAATAACACAGTATATATCTCATACTGGCGGTAACCCTGGTACCTCATGAAATACGTCTTTAAACTCGTGGATAATAACCTCCTCAGGTGAACTCACACCTGTATAGTAAAAATGTGTTTTAGACCCTCCCCTGAGCCTAGGCATAACAACTAGGAACATCTCTTGCTCAAGAATAGTAAGCGTGATCGCCTTCCCGTGGTAGTCGATCTGAGCATGGTAATGTGGTAACAAATCCATACCCATATAATGTTACAAGTTGACATAACTAAAAGAAAAAAAATCAGTAAAAAAACATAAATGGTCTATCTCAACTTCCATGTCCCTATAAACCTGATGTAAAGCAGCACCCCTACCAACTTGGGTATCCACATGCATAGATACATTGGTCGCAATCTCTAACAACCCCGGTGTAGAAGGAAAAGTATAACCAGGAAATGATTGTGACATGGAGATGTTATAGAAAACTCTTACATAAGTACCATAAATATAAAATGTACCATTAATAGACTGAGATAGAGATGGCTGATAAGACTGATAGACATTGAACATACGTCCGTAATGAAGTTATAGATGCCTTGTGCCTAATCTCTTGGTAGTGGCAAAGTTGGATAGTATAGCACTGGCAAAAATTCCTAATACTGCGATGGTGATGGATCTAACTGAACCGGTCTAGCTTGAATCCCTTAAGGAACCTTTTAAAAGAGTGTCCCTTCTCTCCATACAAATAGCATATCTCTCGAAATGGTCTCCCTATTGACCCTGCCCCTATTCTCTCTACTCTTAGTGATGCTGGCCATTTTGTCCCCATCCCTCATTGCCCTTTTGGTGCTTTCCCTCACCTATAAACCTCTTAGGTTGATTCTCTCCCATGGATGAACCTTCTGGTGCTATTGTGATACTCCCTATCCCTGAGATGACTCATCATTTTCCATAGTCTTCAGCCCATGATCGGCTCCTACTTTCTCATTCTTTACCTACCTATCTCTCTAGAAGCCCCAATTGGTCCTGTTAGTGGAGCAATGAGAGATCCACTACCTATGTGTGTGTAGTGAAGGTTGAATTGCGTAGAAACACCTCCCTAATATTCCATGTCAAACCTTCAATGAAATGTCCATATTCTTCGCCTTTGAACTGATAATATCCAGAGTAAAGTGCGCAAGGAGGGTAAACTTTCGTTCGTACTCAACTACCATATGATCCTCCTGCTTCAATTAGTCAAAATATTCTTGCAAATGTGTATACTATGACGGAAGAAAATACATCCCCTAGAACTTCACCTAAAATTGTGGTAATGGTCAGCGATGACCTATCCTCCTCAGTGCTAAAAAACTCCCACCACTATAAGGCATGTCCCACTAGTTTGAAACTATCTAACACTTGCATATGAACATTTATGCACTCTACCAGATGTAGGTGCCTCTATATATCGTGCCTCTATTGAAGCACTAAAATGAGGTCCGTGAATCCTATGAACTTCGTTGGGTTGCCTCTAACGAAGGTACTCCAAGGTTATTCCCAGGTAGATGTAGTGTGCGAGGAAGGTACAAGTACAACCGTTATTTGTGGATGGTCCTAGCGTCTGGCAACCAAATTAGTTTGTGCTAACGAGGGTGCCTACCCCTGCTGAGGATGTTACGACTGTAATTAAGGCATTGTTGCCTCTGACTCGATGCTCGTGATCGATCTCTGACGTGATACCCATCTCCAATTATTCACCATAGTAAACAAAAGTGTATTTGTAAATGTATGAGAAATAGAGTAGAACAATTAAAATAACAAATATCTAAATTAATAAAGAACATTATGCAAAAAAATATAGATGCACTCAAGATCCCTAGGACACGGGTACCATAAACGCCCTAATACCTATTGTGACACCCCATAAAATCTATAGCTAGATTGATCAGGTCCAAAAATAAATTGTACCAGAGTCTAAAAAATTAAATAAAATTCTAAACATGATATAAATAAATTGACGTGCGTAATAATAAAGATTGACACGTATCAATGTAAATAAAATAATAATAACCTCTGATACCATAAACCAACTTTATATGAAATCCATCACAGGAAATATAAATTGTCTCAAATATAAATCCAACTCCTAAAGTAAATAATATCTACTACGTAATTCGATGAAATGAGAAGTATAAATGAGATAAAGGAATGAGCAATCAGGCTCGACACCTACATCCAAAATATGAGCAATAACGAAAATGAATTGAGGGAGAATTAGGGTTGAGGGGCAACGGAAGTTTAAGGACTGAAAATAGAGTTGAAGAACAAGTTAACACCATGTCTACAAAGAATAATAATTTATCCAAATTTTGGGCTAGAATAATTATATCACATCTTCCTCTCATATTTTATTTCCTCTTAAGTTATCCTCAACCCAAACAACCTTAACTATAGCATGCATATAAACCCAAGCCCAACGGAACTTAATGTTTGATTATATATATATATATATATATATAAGGAAAGACAGTATTAAAGTCTAGTACCCACAAAGGTATGGTCCCCGACACATACAAGTAAATGGGTTATGCACGAGCCCGCACATATATACGAAGGCCTATTCTATCACATTCAGGGATCACTCGTGCGTAGTAGATATAGTTATATGTCATCCCATGCCTATAAATTTAAAACATCAAGAAAGATATATAGCATTATGCCTTTTGATCATTTGCAAAGACATCCATACTCAAGAGTATTCGAAGAGCAACCCCGTTTATTCCCCCTCAAGATACGACTACATCAATAGTAGGATCCGATATAAAATGACCAATATAGGCCCTTAGTTATCACCAAGGTACCAATGCGATCGACGTCATACATGTCCCATAAATAAATCCCTCCTAGTACATCCCACACGAGTACTCACACATGTTATGCGTTGCATATAAGATCAAAGAGTAGCAATCCTATTCACTCAAAGATTACTAAGTCACATTCCAAAATTCTTAAATTAATTAATTTCATTTAATTAAGAATTACAAAACCAAACTAACCCAAACTCGTTCTAAAGACATTCTTAATCCATTCTAACGAGATCGCATAAGTCGTTCGAATGACATTCCAAAGTCGTTCAAATAATAAATCCCACCTCATTCCAACAAATCCAAACTAGTTCGAATGAGAACCTAAATCTCATTATAACGAGATATTAGTCTCGTTCGAATGATATTAAGATAGATCATCTTCTCCAATCAACAAAAATCAGTCATTAACAACCAAGAAACCTAATACAGAAGCCTCTAAACAGCACCAAACCTATCATCCTTCACATATAAGTTGTATAAGATCATTACTATAACGTATATCAACATATATTAACCAATTATGACATGGATTAAGGTGTTAATTTCATAATATATACTTAATAATTCTAGTTTTGAAGTTTTAACCAGTCTAACTCAGATTATAATCAATTCTTAAACTAGCCAAAGGGATTATACTTGATTCAATGTAATGAGTTTGTTTCCAACCATTATAATCATATTCCAAGTCAGATTCATGATATTTATCACCAAAACCAACTTATATCATTAACATAAAGTTAAATCTTAATTTTATCATTAAGTTAATTATTACAAAATTAAATTAGTACATAAATTAGCTTAGATTCAAATACATAATAATTATTCGAACACAATGACAATCAAATTACCACACTAAGTAAACTTTCATTAGCCAAATTAGATGCAATCCTAGCTTCCAAACCACCAAGTCTCCTTTTCTCTAGGGTGCCTCTTCTCTCTAGGATCTTAGGGTTTTCTCAGTATTTCTAATGTGATTTAGGTTAAACCTAATGGCCCTTAATGTATCTTCCCACGAAATTAGTCTTAGGCTCGATATGGGGCTCATCCCACAGAACTTAAATAAAATATGAAATGGCCCAAAGCTATATCCAATCCATGTACAAACCAAATATACTTAAAACTCATTATTTTGAGTCAAAAAGGCCATTCTGAACATCCCAAATGCCGACCCAAAATATTATAATATTATAACAAATGAAATATCTTAATCAATTAATATATAAGTCGATACAAGTCCAAACATAAATTATTTACTTATTTATTAGTTAATATCAGCACAACATTATAAGAAATATTTCATGACCACTGGAACCCGACGCTGAGGGGAAAATTCAAATAAGGAAACACTCTACACCTAGTCCCTAACCATTCCATAGTCGGTCATAATACTAAGTCACGACTCAATATTTAATTACTGTATTACCATATATTAAGTCCAATTTCACAAATAGATTATATAACATATATAAAAGAGAAATAGTGACATCAAATGTCATGAAATGCAAATATAATCATTCACTAATTTCAATAATAAACAAATAACATGGGGTTTATATGAAAGGAAACTTATTTTTTTTAATTTAATTTTTTTTTGCTCATTAGACATATTTAGGATTTTTTATCGAATTTGTATTCATACAATATATTTTATTGAGGGTTATTTGTACGACGGTTCAATATTCCATTTGTATGAGCTCATTCAAAATCTACCATACAAAGTGGACTTCGGATGGGGATGCCTCTCATAAAACGTTTATTTCATATGAGAATTAGAATTGGTTATATAAATTATCTTCTGAGGTAAACTAAATATAAGATGGTCTTCGTATAAAAATAGTGACCCTCGTGAAAATTTTCTCGTTTGTATTAGAGAAGGAAATTTGATAGTATGTTCTTTTACTTACATGATGCCTGTCATATTAATAAGTCCAAAAAAAATTTATAGATGCAACTCAGTATTACACAATATTTTAGTTGCGCGCAAGAGGCTATATGGATTCACTTGTATATTAGGTTACACACAAAAAGATTTACTTTTTACCAAATTTTATCTAATTTAGATTAAAGTGAACATGAAATGGTGATGTGAAACCAAATCTCCAAACCAAACAAGAAGAAGAAAAAATCCATTTCGGGCAAAAAACTTTAATTCGGCATTGTTTAAGATAAAACAGACATTAGATGACTTATAGACTATCCACTAACTATAATGTGATGATGTCTTCAAATCTTCAGCAGAATACGATGCAGTCCAGCACCACCCACACCAAGCCATTCTTGCCTCAGTATCAACCAATCAACCTTAGAATCACATTTCCTTTTTTCTTCAGTCGTAAAGTCTCGACTCCACAAATAAGTAGTAGAGAAAATCTCTACAAGGGTTTTGAACTCAGAATATGTTCTTATTGGTTTGGCAAAGTAATCCTCAAAGATCCAAGGGGTTTGAATGACAAAACTTTAAAAAGGCTTCTTAAAAAGTCAAATCCCGCAACTCTATTTATAGGGAAAATGTTGCGCAAAGATAGAGATTAAAGATTAAAAATTATATGTTTTAAAAAATAAAACCGCGTGTACTCGTTTTAAGATCTCGTTCGAACTTCCTCCGACAAAACTTCAAACGACATTCCATAGCATACCAAAAAGGTGATACTTCGGATCTCGTTCAAATATGAGAACCTCGTTTTAACGACCTTCGGGAACTTGTTCGAATGAAATTTCAACTCATTTTAATGAACTAGTGAGATTTTTAAAATTCGTTTTAGAAAATTCTTTTAAAATATTTTAAAAACTTTTAAATGCAAACTCTTTTAAAAAACTCTCCTGGAAGTTTAAAGTTTTATCAAACCACCTCATAACTCTTCTCGGGTCAAGTTGTGACGAACAATCTTCAATCTTGCAAATGTCACCAATGATTCTTCTTTTCAAAGACTTGAGAACGGTTATGAAGATACAATGGGGTATAACGGTATAAGACTAATAAAAATAAAATGAGCAATTAGAAAACTTTCTCTTTGGAATATCCCCCTTGGCTACCCGGGTACAAAACACAAACTGAAGCCAAATTGACCCCTAAGACTAATACAACTAATGCCTTCCCAAACTAAGAAACGGTAATGCATAAAATTATAAGTCTTTAACTGAAAGTCTTCATCTTCTGTGGTCCATGAATCATCATCAATACGGAATAACCTACATGCATGAGACAAAAGAAATACCATGATTCATACGAGTTTAAAAAATAAATAAACTCCCCCCGCAATTTGTTTTCCTTTTTTTTGTCCGTAATATACAAAGGGTTAGATACTAAGAATGAAACATTACCATCACACGAATCAAAAAGAAATAACATCAAAGAGATAATCAATTAAGCACATGCTATGTAATTTTGAAGAAGCAACCAAATATTTATTATTTTTGCCCAAATTTTTAAATATAAAAGTATGGGTATAAAAGGTACATATAGGTACAAAATATATGACACTATGGAATAGCACTAAAATAATCAAATCATGAAAGTGAAATGTAATTGTGTGAACATTGTTCATGAGTAAATTAACATTGGCTTTCATAACATAGTCATACGAAGTCAAAGAGATAATTCTAAAGAAAGAACTCAATTTCAACCTTACGTGTAAGAAAATTAAACAAGATGAAATTTACTCGAATTATGCAACATGACGTGAATTTAAATCATTATCAAAATAATAACGCCAAACTATTTAATATTTTTTCAAGAGAGTCCGTTGTGCAAATCCATTGATCTTTAACTTTATAACACCCTAAAAATCTCACATATTTAAGATACTATTCTCGAATTTTTGAAGATATCATAATGCTCATATGTAGTGAAGCATCAATGACAAAAAAATGGCCTTCGCACTTCTGTTTTTGTGTGCCGTTAATATTTTAGGATCTTTTTGCAAATGGTGGCTTTTAATGGAAAATTATTTATCTCTTTCATAGCCTATTTCCATTTCTTAACATATTATAATTTTCGGGAAACAAAATCTGAGCAATGGTTCGTACAACCACAACTTATCTCTAATACATTTGGTTCGTTATTAAACACTATTGAGATGAGAATATTGTATTTGGCATATGATAAGAAAGCACAAATATTTAAAAAAATCCATGCATGTGTGCAATAAAGGTAATAATAATTCTAGCATGAAGAAAGTAATCATCATTGAACAATGGAATGCTAGCCGAACATTATTAAACACACTAAATAAACGAGGCCATGTATTAAAACACCATGAAAAAGACACATGAATGGATGGAATGTAGTTGTGATCCGAATATCTTAAATGCACATCCAATTATGGTGAAAACAAAAATAAAAAAATCTTTTTGCCTTTTCAAAAATTTATAAAAAAACGAAAATAATTTCGGAATTTTCAAGATATATCAAAAATCATAAACATGTATAAACATATAAATACAATCTAGAAATAGGGATATATGATATAAACATAAAAAACACCCTATACTAGAAACAAGTCGTAACCTCAATCATTAGTCCGAGAGGAATTCTCAAAAGGAGTAGACATCCTTTGAAATTGCTCGATCAAACTTTAAGACGCTTTGATTGAAAATTCCACTTGATCTCAATAACTCCCAAAATATCTATGGTGATATGTGGGAGCATGTAGAATGACATGTGTGGGAGTCCGTGTGATATCATGTATTTTAACTCATGTAGGATCATATCAGGGAACACACGAGGTGTGAAACGCTCTCTATCTTAAAACAAAACTCCCTACGGTCCCTTTTGTTTTCAATGGGAACAAACATAAAACGTCTTGGTTACACCTTGGCCAAAATGCCTGGGATGCACTATCCTTCATGGATTAGATCTCCTTGGTGGGTTAGGATGACGTCCATAAGGATCCAGCACAAACTGAATACCTAGTTCGAGTGCATCATTATAAGTGGATGCACAGTTATAACCTATTCCTTGCCTCTCATTGACACCTAACGATGGACCGAGGAACATCTTTCAAACTTGTTAGATGTATCCTCTAAAATGACATTAACTTCTCGAGCACGTTCGAGATCTTTCTCGAGTTAAGATATAAGGTCTTTGAGTTTCTCACGAGTCTCTAATGAATATTGAATATCTCTCCTTTGACTAGCCAATTTATTGGTAAAATCGGTCTTCTCCCTACCAACCATGATCAATTTTTTTTATCAAGAAAATAAATTTATTTATAAAAAAATTAAGAGAAAAGTCCTCTCCTAGGTGGCTCTTACAAGCTCTAAAGAATTTAAAAAAAAGACCTTGCAAACTGCGAAAATTTTACGAACTCTAAAGCGAATTTAAAAAGTATTTAGGTCCTATGATTTCTTGTACGCGTTCACTTGCGGACGAATTTCCAATTATCATTTATCACAGTAGAGTCTTCATCATTGGAAATGAGTTAGGAATCCACCGCAGATGTTGAATCATGTTTGGGGAGATCCATAAATAAATCAATGCTGAGGTCGTCATGTATTTGGACATTAATAGGATTAACTTGGGGTAATTCGGCACTTGTTTTAATATTCTCTAAGGGAGTCATATCTTCATCACTTTTGGAGCCTTCATCAGACGATGAAGTCTCAAACAGATCATTGCGCAAAATTAGTTTATCTCCTATTAATACTATGGAATCACGTTGAATTAAGAGTCGAATGTATCTTTGTTTTTTCTTATTTGGATTGCCCACTGAAGATCCATGATGTTGATTGTTGATATCAATTTTAGACTAATCCGAGATGTCCACAACTTCGGGGTCTTTAATTACCATATCCACAACTTTGGTTGACATCGCGTGATAGCTTTCTTCCAAAATTTTTGAAATGATACTATCATTCATTATTGAGTTGACTGGGTGGTTTACCTTTGTAAAGTCGGACTCCTGGTTTTCAGCAGGATGATCTGAATTAATGATTTTTTTAGCTTGATATTTTTTATTCTTCGAAAAAAAGGGAGGACCGACTTTTCTCATTAATTCATAACTATGAACCTTTTCCATGATCAACTGTTCACATAAAGAAATTTTCGACTTCTTGAGTTAACTCAGCAACATCTCACACTCTCTCAAAATATTCATCTCTTTCTCTAAATCAACTAACATAAGAGTCAAACTTTTATTTTTCTTATTAGTTCTGAAAGACTCTTTATTAAGTATGTGGTAGGCATGTTGAAGTTCATCTTCTCCCCGTCACTCTCACTTTCTCCAAAATGAGTTAAAATATTGTCGAGGCTAACATGTTTAGTAATGTCCTCACCTACGTGGGATGAACTATAAGTACTTACATTATTGTCATGAATGCATCAAAATTAGGATCAAGCGGTGATTCATCAACGAACTCCATCGACTCGATGTCACTATTGCTAAGAGTCTATTTATATGTAGTTTTGCCTTTTCCATGTATCTTTAGCCTAGTTTCACACTCATGTGCATTGTGCCCTTTCCCATCACATTCAAAAAATCTCACTTGATGTTTCTCAAGAATGTTCTTCTCCTTATTGCCATTTTTTTTAAAACGCATATTTTCTTTGGAAGAATTTATTTGTTAAATTCGAGAAATTTTTTAAAATGTTTTGCAAACAAGGCAATTTAATTGGGCTCAAAATCAAACTCTGACTTAGAATTAAAAACCTTTTAATTTTTCTTTTTAGACTAGGCTTTAAAAGTAATCCAAAATTCCTTTATTTAATAGTTTTTGGGAGATTATCGATTTCATAAGTTTGAAGATCTCCTATGAGTTCTTCTAACCTAAGCGTATGAAAATTCCTAAAGAATTAAGGACCGTGACTTTAGGGATAAATCAAGATGGAAGGGATCTCAAAATCTTTTTCATGACTCTCGTCTCGTAAATTCTCTCACCCAAATTAAAAGTAGAATAGACTATATCAGACGGACGTACATAAAACTCATCAAAAGTCTCAGATTCTAGCATAGTAATGGTCTCAAACTGTGTGGTTAGATTTTATAGCTTTAAAGCTTTCACAGCGTTGGTAACCTTATAAGTGAGTTGGAGGACATCACATGTTTCCTTAGACTACACTAGAAATGGCACGTAAGCCTTTTTTGTTAAAATTACTCCATTTAAAATCATCTATATCAAAGTTGTGACAAGTTTAAGACTTACAACATCATTATCAGTCATGGCGGGTGGTGTCCACCCTCTATTCAAAAATAAGCCAGACACGCTTATCAATCATTTTCAAAAACGACCTCATTCGAGCTTTCCAATAAGCATAATTGGACCCATAAAAAATAGCTAGCCTATTGTAGAAATTATCCATATAATCCCAAAATTAAGATCATAAAATAAATTAGTGTAACAAGATCTGATACGAATTTGAAAAAATTGGTCTCCTAAAATAATCCCTGAAAAATCAGGATCACATAATAATTTAGTGAAACCCGCTCTGATACCAATTTGAAACCACATTCAAGGGGCTATATGGATACACTTGTACATTAGGTCACACACACAAGGATTCACTTTTTACTAAATTTTATTTAATTTAAATTAAAATGAACATTCAACGGTAATGTGAAGCTAAATTCCAAACCAAACAGGAGGAAGAAGAAGAAGAAGAAGAAGAAGA
Source organism: Sambucus nigra (assembly GCA_949130495.1). Taxonomy (NCBI): domain Eukaryota; kingdom Viridiplantae; phylum Streptophyta; class Magnoliopsida; order Dipsacales; family Adoxaceae; genus Sambucus; species Sambucus nigra. The sequence goes on along the minus strand of OX422211.1, from coordinate 204,223,751 downwards.
AGAAGAAGAAGAAGAAGAAGAAGAAGAAGAAGAAGAAGAAGAAGAAGAAGAAGAAGAAGAAGATGATGAAGAAGATGAAGATGAAGATGAAGAAAAAGAGTAAAAATATTTTAGGGAAAAAACCTTTAATTCAACATTATTTAAGGTAAGACGGACACTAGATAATTTATAGAGTACTTAGAGATCCACCAAGTATAACGCGGAGATGTCTTCAAATCTTCCATAGAAAATGATGTATTCCAACACCACCTAAAGGAAGCATATATTGCCTCGGTATCCACCGAACTGGCTTAGGTTTTGCAATTCATTTCTTCTTCAGCCGTAAAGCCTTGACTCCACTAATCGATAGTAGAGAAAATATCTACAAGGCTTTTGAACTCATAATGTGTTCTTCTTGGTTTAGCAAAGTGATACTCAAAGTTGCAAGGGTTTTAGATAATAAAAAAATTATAGAGTTTGATCACAAAAAGGAACTCTAAAAAGCTTCTTACATAGTCTAATCCCGCATATCTATTTATAAGGAAAGTTGTTGAGAAGAGATAGAGATTAAAGATTGAAAAATATATGTTTTAAAAAATAAAAACACGTTTATTCGTTTGAATGAACTGCCATCTTGTTTGAATGAAGTACCTGACCTCCTTCGAACGTCCACTAATGAAACTTCAAACAACATTCCAAAGCACACCAAAATGTTACCACTTCAGATCTCATTTGAACATGGGAACCTCATTTTAACGACCTTTAGGAACTTTTTTGAGTGATATTTCAAGTCGTTATGATGAACTAGAGAGATTTTCAAAATTCTCTTTAAAAAAATCGTTCGAAAATATTTAAAAAACTTTTAAATGCAAATTCTTTTAAAAAACACCCTGAAAGTTTGAAGCATTACGAAACCAACTCACAACTCTTCTCGGGTAAAGTTATGACGAATGATCCTCAATTTTGCAAAAGTCACCAATGATTCTTATTTTTGAAGGCTTGCGAAAGGTCATTAAGATGCAGTGGGGTGTAACGGGATAAGCCAAATAAAACTAAAATGAGCAATTATAAAACTTGCACTTACAATTTTCTTTTGAGAATTTCCCATAAATTTGAAACATCCTGCCCAATCCTTCACTCTGAGTAAACTCAAATAATAAACTCGTTTTATTCATTATCTAAAGAACATAGCACGAGTGTGTCATGCGGGCTGAAGGCATGACAAATTAGATTGGTGGATGCCTAGGTATGAAGAGTGTGAAAGTTTTTTCACTAAAAACTTTAAATAATTCATGGTAGGGAATTGAGTCTTGAGAAAATCGTGTCTAAACTTGGTGTAATTCCTGTAAAGATTATTTTAGTATAGTTGACTTTCTTATTATGGGCACACAATGGTTTATCTATAGGGGTTTCCATCTAAATACTAATATTGTTTGATTGCTTTATTTCCACATATTTAATTTGCATATCACATGAAAATTTAAATGTATGATGGAATTCAGTAATAATCAAAATTAGAATTGATTCTCATTAAATAATAATAATTAACTTAATATATATGAATAAGATTTTTTAAACTAGTTTTGAATGGGTTCTCTTATTTATTAAATAATCATTTACTGAGTTTTCTATGGATGGTAGTTTTGTATTGTGTTCGCAATTATTTGACGATAGTAATTGTTCATATAGGAAGGCTCTTATGAGATTTTACTCCTAAGTCTCATAATGAGCTTTCTTGGTTAGCCGTGGATAACATATGGTCCCCATATAAGGTGAAGGAGGGAGAATATGGTTCACAAACCCATTGATAACTGGGATGGGGAATACCATAAATCTCTCAAATTTAAGTCAAAGGGTCTTAATGCCTTTTTACTCAATGTGAAATCGAAGTAGTTCTGTTGAATCATGACATGTGAAATGTGTAAAGAGGCATGGGAAATCCTTTAGGTGATGCACAAGAGAATATATATTGTGAGTCTCAAATATCAAACAACTTTACACATGGATGATTTTTTTTATCGACTCATTAAAATGAAACAATCTATGGGGTTTAATGCCAAACTCTCGGCCATTGTCAATTCATATTTAAACTTGGGAAATATATTATGAATTACTAGTTGGTTCAAAAGATCGTTACCTTCTAGATTCCTACAACGGGTCATTGCCCTAAATGTTTTGCGGGAAATTAACATGATCAAAGTTAAAGAGATCATAGGTTCCTTAAAAACCTTGATCTTGAGAATTTTTTATTGCCCAAGAAAAACTAATGGATTGCTTTGAGGGAAAATAGTTGCCGCTCTATTTTGGATGAAAAGTATGAATCTGATGAGGTTAAGATGACCTTGTTCGCTAATAAATTTTTAAAAAATATCTTAAATCTAATCCAAAAAATTTTATATTGAATAATAAGATATTTAAGAATGCCTCCGAAAATACCTCTAGCAGACATGATTGAAAATCTTGGATATATCATGAGGACTTAGGAAAGTTCTATGAGTGTCATTTGTCTAATGAATTGAGGCAATGATAAGAAGGGGTATAATACCTCCCTTATTAAAAGTGAATCGAACAACAATAATAGTGAGTCTTCCATTCAATGCACTATCATTGCATTCACCGTCATGCTAGATGTACTCCTTTTTCCTTTGTTGAAGGAAAAGTTAGGAATGATGACGTAGAATCATAACTAGAGTATTCCTGAGATTAAAAGGATGAGAACTTGAAAAGACTTATTGCCCATAGTCTCTTGAAGGCATATTATACGTACCAATGGTACTTTCACAATGGGTGCTCAAGATACATGACTAGTGCAAACTATCTTATCGTCCACCTAGGATGACAAGGATGAAAGTCACTTTTGGAGATGAAAGTCAATATAACATATTAGTTAGGGTAACCATAGAGTTAATTCGTCTTCCTAAGAAGGATAACATGATATAAATGATGGGTCTCAAAGTTAATCTTATTATCATAAGCCCAGTATGTGGCGAGAACCTTGTCGTAAATTTATCTCCAAAAGATTTGTGAAATTATTGACGAGAAAGCGAATATGTTACCACATGGTATGAGGATTAATGATAATTGTTAGAGGCTTGAACTCAATCCTATTTTTTATTGCAATGTTAAGTAAACCACCGTTAATATTTGGTGTCAATGTCTAGTTCTTGAGAACCATAAAGATCTTAACTGCCCTTTCAACAATACCCCGTACTTTTGACTATATTTATTTTTGGGATTAATTAATTAAATTGTATATTAATTTTGGGATTAATTAATTAAATTGTATATTAATTGGAAATTAATCCGGGTTATAAATACTAATGTGATACGAGTTAGTATTTGATTATGTGCATATATGATTATATATGAACTTGGTATTATAAAATTTGTCGTGGGATTTATATACGGCATTTTAGAAATTTTGTTGAGACGCGTGGGACCGCCGCGTCACGGTATAATATTTTGCTAATAAAAAGTGAATTTACAATCTATAATCCGTATGGTCGTTTTGAGTGCGCCAACGCGTCCGAAAGGGTCGAGATAGTCAGAAAACACTAGCCGGGGGTATAGTTTGGGTCCCGGGGTATTTTTAGGCCATACCGGCAACTTAAAGGGTATTTTGGTAATTTCATGTTTTGAGGAATTAAAAGTGACGAAAATTTGGTTAATTAAATCTGATGTGGATAAGACCCACTAAGCCCATAACCAACCCTTATTAACCTAGAAAGCTACGTAGGTTATCATTTAGTCTTCCAACTCTCCCAAAGGAAACCCTAGCCACCATAGCCACCTTTGGAAGAAGAAAGCTTAGAGAGGAAGGGAAAGAGGAGGAATTCTGCAAAAAATCTGCAGAAAGAGCTTACAAATCCAACACCAAATCCAGAGACAATCAAGGCAAGTGATTTATTCCATTTAAATTTCGGAGAATGCTTCTTCCATGTTAGATTATTCAAAAACTTTATGTGTTCTTGGAAGATAATGAAAAACCCATAAGATTGGAGTTATTAGTTTAATTTTTGGGATATAGGTTGCATGTAGAATGTTACTGGAAGATCATATTAAGAGAATTACTGACTTTTGTGATACCAAAAACGGATTTAAGATGAGGTTTATGAATGTTCTTGAGATAAATTAGAAAACTAGGTTTTTGATGAAGATTGATCCATATGTAGCCTTTAGTTGTTGAAATATTGATTTATGGACGTTAGTAATGTTGTAGGATGGTTATATGACATTACTATAACGTTATATTAGAGAATCATGCTTTAAAAATAAGTTTTGGGATGTTTTCAAATCTGCAAATCGAAGCAGTCCGTAACCATACATGTGTAATCGATCGATCGACATTCATCAGTCGATCGATCGACAAAATCGATCGATCGAAGGTCAAGGTCGATCGATCGACCTTCCTAGAATAAATGAAGTTTTCCCTTAATTGAATTTTAGTTGTGTTAACCCTTGGATAATATTATTAGAGACTTTATGAATACCCTTAACTTTAAGGAAGACCAGTAGGCATGATTATGAGATGGGACTTTATTTGGAATGTAATTTGAGGAATTTTTCTTAATAAATGAAATTTGTCATGTGAGATAATATTTGGGTTAATAGTACAAATTTGAATAAGTTGATGAAATAAGGTTTGGGGCAGAAGCAAAGACCTTAGGTATAAAGATGTCATATGTGAGAATTATGGGAGACTTAATAGTCTATTTGAGATAGGTTTTAAGTTTAAGGAATTACGACGTGAGACGTGTCGACCATTTAAATTATATATTATCGGGATACTTGAAATATATGGATTTGGAATAATGTTATAATGACGTAGAGTATAACTTTATTAATATTGAGATATCTAAGATGTGTGGATGCTTAGCATAAAATCTTGTGTGTATGACATACCTACCATACTTGCTATCACGGGAGGTTACGTTCGCTTAGGACCCTCTAATCCTTGTGTGCCTACGGGGGGGATATAGACTGGTACCTTGATGAACATAGGTCATGGAAGGACTTATTGTGATATTAATAAGTCTGCATGATCATGGGAGCGTAGGTATGTGCGTGACCCATGTGATGGTGACTGTGTTCGCCTCCACTATTTGTGATTTGTGTTATCTGAACTATTCCTGAGAGATTCGGAATATGTGATCCTTATGTACGTGATGTACCGGGATGGATAGCAGAGTATGTGTGCACTACAGCTTAGTTGCGGGGTGCTTGTATTGTATATTTATGATGTGAATAATATACATTTAATTAATGAGAATCATCATGTTAATGTTGTAATTATATTACGGTATTGTTTCGAGAAATATAACGAGTTAATTGACAGCTATAAATATTGCACATTGAGTATCTGAGTTGACGTTAAACCCCTATTTAATTACGAGCATTATTATGTAAATGGAACCAAGTATTATTGGAAGGACCTTTGGCAGTCTAGCTAGATATGTTGTCACTTAGCTAGTAGTATGGGTAGTTATAGATGGGTACTTGCGTTAGGAGTGCACAGTTAGATGAGAGGTGAGAATATAATGTGAGTGCACGTCCTAACATGTACTTTGCATTTAATGTTTTAAATGTTTTTAAAGCACTTGCAGGTTTTTAAAATATAACTCCACATTCGGGCTCTGACCCGTTTGCTTTTCAAATCTTTTTCTTGTAAAACCTTTTTAGGTGCCCAGCCATAGGGACACCAAGCATAGGATACTCATTCAGGTGACGAGCTGTAGCTGTTTGTTGAAGCTACAGGGATTTGCATGTAGACGCTTCTATCGTTTGGATTCCAGAGTCACTATCTATCAGTTGTAGGGCATGTTGCCCATTTCTATTTAGAGACATCTTTTATATTTCAGTTTTCAGACTTTAGCATTTATTGTTTCAGTTTATTCCTTTCAGTTATGGGATTGTAGTGAGGAGTTTTTCCTCCAGACTTTATTTACTCTATTGTGATGGTCATTCATTTTACTTCAGCATGGTGTATGGTGTTATTTATTTCTTCATTACATTTGTTGCACGTTAATCGGACTTTAATTAAAATTTGGCAACTTGCTTTTTAAATACTAGGTGGTTAGTAATAATAAAATGTTTTCGACAGTGATGCTATTAACTGAGCCAACTTGGTATTTTGAATTAATTTTATAAAGGAGTAGCTACCCGGTATTTAATTAGTCGGGGTGTCACAGGTGGTATCAGAGCATCAGGTTCTAGTGTCCTTTAGGATCTGTACGGCTATTATGTTTCTGCTACGTTTTCTTTGATATAGAGCCCTATATTTTAGGACTGTTGTACTCTTTTTGTGTATGCTTCGTTCTTCAGCTATTTTAAGTTTATAAACAGCGAACTTATAAACTTTGTTCTTATTTTAGATGCCTCCACGACGTGCACGACGAGTTCCCAGGAATGCAATGCCCGAACCCCAGCCCGCTCCAGTTCAGGGCATGTTGAACGCCGCTGAGGTTGCTGCTATAGTAGCCCAAGCGGTAAATGCCGCGATTACCGTGATTCAGCAGGCACCGCCTCAGGCGCCGGTTGCCGCGCCAGCACAGGTTAATGCATTCCCGTCTGCTTGGGAGCGTGTACGAGACGCTTTTCAGAAAGCGCATCCGCCAGAGTTTGCAGGTAGCTCAGACGTAGTAGTCTCGAGCCAATGGAGGAAGGACATACAGAGGCATTTGAGGATGCATGAGTGCACATATGTTCAGAAACAGGTGCTAGCTACTTTCAAGCTAGTGGGATCTGCACTACAGTGGTGGGAGTCCATTACCACCGCGGAGGAGAGGGATACCCTCACGATTCAGGAGTTCTGGGTGCGGTTCGACCACAAGTACTTCCCATCCGTAGTTCATACCGAGATGAGGAGGAAGCTGATGAGTTTGAAACAGGAGGGCAAGACAGTGGCCGAGTATGAGGCCGAGTTTACTAACCTGTTGAATATCGTTCCAGACGAGATTCCAACAGAGAAGAAGAAGATTGAGAAGTTCACAGATGGGTTAAATTGGAGGATCCGTCAGCATCTGCTAGGGAACCTATCGTTGGCCACTTATTCTGATGTGGTTAACGCAGCATTGTTACACTGCCAGGACCACCGTTTTCATATGGCCGAGGGCAAACGGTCGGGAGAGTCTAGCCATCAGGGCAGGACTGAAGGACATAGTGCCAGCGGGGCACAATCTGGTTAGGGGTAGAGACAGAATGAGCAGGGTACCCAGCAGGGGGATAATAAGAGGTTCCGGTCAGGGAACTACAGGAAGGGACAGGGAGGTTTCCGTCAGGGCCATCAGGGTCCAAACGGCCATCAGGGCCAATAGGGACAGAATGGGCAGCAGTTTTACCAGGGCCAGCAGGGCCAAGGGAGGAACGGTAACGGCCACCAGGGCCGGGGACAGCAGGGGCAGAGGGGAGGGAACTTCCCAGGGAAGTGCTTTACTTGTGGCAAGACTGGCCATAAGAAGCAGGATTGTCCTGAAAGGGGCAGGGCCCCACAACAGCAGCAGCAGGGTGCTCGCCAGGAGCCACAGAGACCTATATTTCCTGCCGCTCTTCCTGCACCGCCACAGATGGCAGCATTGCCACCCATTCCAGCAGTCCCAGCTCAGCAGGGGCAGCTACAGTATAGACGTGTCTACAACGTTCACCAGGCTGCAGTTCCACAGGCACCGCCCGCGATCGAGGGTACGTTTCCTATCCATGGCACTATGGGTCGGGTGTTATTTGATACGGGTGCTACACACTGTTTTATAGCTACACACTTCGCGAAAGCCTTAGGATTGTTAGCTACGGCAGAGTGCACAGTTACGTGTGTCGACTCACCATTGGGGAGTGGGTCACTTATATTCTTTATATGTCGGGGAGTGGGGGTAGAGATTGGTGGTTTGGTATTACCTGCAGACATGTTAGTGTTAGACATGCATGTTCACGATGTGATCATCGGTATGGATTGGCTCGTAGCATATAGGGCCATGATTGATTGCTTCAGCGGGAGCATTGTTTTTGTCATTCCGAGACAAGAGATGTTTATAGTGGCGATGCCTCGCCCAGAGGGAGGATCGACCGCTCATCTATATTACATAGAGGAGGATACCTCTAAGGAGGTTGTTATTCCTTTAGATTCGATCCCGGTTGTCAGGGAGTATTCGGATGTGTTTCAGGAGATACCAGGCTTACCACCCAGTCGGGAGATAGACTTCGTTATAGATTTGCTACCGGGTACGAGACCTATAGCACGTGCACCGTACCGTATGGCTCCAGCTGAGATGCGAGAGTTACGGGATCAGATAGAGCAGCTGTTAGGACAGGGCTTTATTCGTAGGAGTACCTCACCTTGGGGCGCTCCAGTTTTTTTTGTGAAGAAGAGGGATGGTTCACTGAGATTGTGCGTGGACTACCGAGAGTTAAATAAGGTCACGATACGGAATAAGTATCTGTTGCCTCGAATCGATGACTTATTCGACCAGTTGAGAGGAGCTTCTTTCTTCTCGAAGATTGACTTGAGGTCAGGATACCATCAGTTGCGTATCAGGGAGGAGGATGTCTCGAAGACCGCATTCTTGTCGAGATATGGTTCTTATGAATTTCGGGTTATGCCTTTCGGCTTGACCAACGCTCCAGCAGTGTTTATGGACTTGATGAACAGGGTGTTCAGAGATTTCCTAGATCAGTTTGTCATTGTCTTCATTGATGATATTCTGGTTTACTCTCAGACAGAGGAGGAGCACGTCGAACATTTGAGGCAGGTTTTGCAGACACTTCGTCAGAACGAGTTGTATGCAAAATATGAGAAGTGCGGGTTTTGGCTGAAGGAAGTCCAGTTCTTGGGTCACATTATTTCCGACCAGGGAATATCTGTCGATCCGGGGAAGGTATCAGCGGTGAGGGAGTGGGGACAGCCCACGACACCAACGGAGATTCGTAGTTTCTTGGGTCTAACAGGATACTACAGGAGGTTTATTCGGGGTTTCTCAGAGATAGCAGGTCCTTTGACACATCTTACTCGTAAAGGTGTGCCGTTCATTTGGAGTGATGCCTGTCAGTTGGCATTCGATGAATTGAAGGACAAATTGACCTCAGCACCTGTGTTAGCATTGCCGAGACCGGGAGTTGAGTATTTGGTTTACACCGATGCGTCCTTGCAAGGACTGGGAGGTGTATTGCAGCAGGAGAGACAGGCCATAGCTTATGCTTCCCGTAAGCTTAAGCCTCATGAGAAGAATTACCCCACGCATGATTTGGAGTTGGCAGCAGTGGTATTTGCCTTACGGATTTGGAGGCACTATCTTTTGGGGGAGAAGTTTCAGCTGTTCACGGATCACAAGTCACTACAGTATCTATTCACACAGAAGGAGTTGAACATGCGGCAGCGTAGGTGGCTTGAGTTTGTGAAAGACTACCAGTTCGACATCCAGTACCACCCGGGTAAGGCTAACGTGGTAGCAGACGCGTTGAGCCACAGGCCAGCAGATGAGGTGGCAGAGGTGTGGAAAGCTAAGTGGAAGGAATTGGGACACCAGGATGCAGTGGCCCGATCTTTCATGTCTGTGATGACCGTTAAACCGCAGATTGTCACGAAGGTAGTACGGGAACAGGCTAACGATTCGTTCTGTCAGGAGCAGATAGTTCGATTACTTGCAGAGGGAGCCGAGTCCTATACCGTTAGCTCAGACGGGGGATTGCGCTTCAATGGGAGATTGGTAGTTCCGGAAGGGGAAGAATTGCGGCACGATGTGATGGCAGAGTCGCACGGCTCACGGTTCGCGGTACATCCCGGAGGGGACAAAATGTACCAAGACATGAGACGGCAGTATTGGTGGAGCGGTATGAAGAGAGATATCGCTGAGTTTGTCTCGAAATGCGCCACTTGTCAGCTTGTAAAAGTGGATCATCAGAGACCAACAGGATTGCTACAGCCGTTGGAGGTTCCGGTGTGGATGTGGGAGAGCATATCCATGGATTTTGTCACGGGGTTGCCTACGTCGCAGAGGGGTCACGACTCCGTTTGGGTAATTGTGGACAGGTTGTCCAAGGTCGCTCACTTCTTACCCGTAAGGACTGACTACACTACGGGACAGTATGCCCAGCTCTTCATTTCAGAGATTGTGAGACTCCACGGTGTACCCTTAAATATCGTGTCTGACAGAGACAAGATATTTGTTTCGCGGTTTTGGGAGAGTTTCCAGGAGGCAATGGGCACGGAATTGCGGTTGAGTACGGCTTATCATCCGCAGACCGATGGGCAGACAGAGCGCACCAATCAGATGTTGGAGGACATGCTACGCATGTGCATTATTGACTTCGGGGGTGGATGGGAGCAGTACCTTCCACTGGTGGAGTTTGCTTACAATAAGTCCTATCAGTTTACTATTGACATGGCTCCGTTTGAGGCATTGTACGGTAGGCCTTGTCGTTCCCCAGCATGTTGGTTAGAAGTGGGGGACAACAAACTACTTGGGCCGGAAGTGATCCAGGATACTTCGGCAAGGATTGAGTTGATTCGGAGTCGCATTCGAGTAGCTCAAGACAGGCAGAAGAGTTATGCTGATGCGAAAAGATTTTTCAGGGAGTTCCAAGTGGGGGACCAGGTTTTACTCAGGGTATCTCCAATGAAGGGGATTATGCGATTCGGGAAGAAGGGGAAGTTGGCACCGAGGTATGTGGGCCCGTTTCCTATTATTGACCGGATCGGACAAGTTGCGTATAGACTTGGACTACCGGAGCACTTGCATCGGATTCACGACGTGTTCCATATTTCCTCGCTGAGGAAATACCTTAGAGATGATTTGGCTCACTCTCACATTGCTGTGGAAGACATCGATCTCCAGCCGGATAGCTCCTATGAGGAGGGGCCAATTGCTATTTTGGACCGAAGCGAGAGGAAACTGCGGTCAAAGATAGTTCCGTTAGTGCGTGTTCAGTGGCGACATCACAATGTCGAGGAGTCCACATGGGAGCGCGAGGATGAGATGCGCGAACGTTATCCAGAGCTATTTTTAGCAGGTACTTTCTAGTTTCGAATTTCGGGACGAAATTCAGTTATTAGGGGGGGAGTATGTAATACCCCGTACTTTTGACTATATTTATTTTTGGGATTAATTAATTAAATTGTATATTAATTTTGGGATTAATTAATTAAATTGTATATTAATTGGAAATTAATCCGGGTTATAAATACTAATGTGATACGAGTTAGTATTTGATTATGTGCATATATGATTATATATGAACTTGGTATTATAAAATTTGTCGTGGGATTTATATACGGCATTTTAGAAATTTTGTTGAGACGCGTGGGACCGCCGCGTCACGGTATAATATTTTGATAATAAAAAGTGAATTTAAAATCTATAATCCGTATGGTCATTTTGAGTGCGCCAACGCGTCCGGAAGGGTCGAGATAGTCAGAAAACACTAGCCGGGGGTATAGTTTGGGTCCCGGGGTATTTTTAGGCCATACCGGCAACTTAAAGGGTATTTTGGTAATTTCATGTTTTGAGGAATTAAAAGTGACGAAAATTTGGTTAATTAAATCTGATCTGGATAAGACCCACTAAGCCCATAACCAACCCTTATTAACCTAGAAAGCTACGTAGGTTATCATTTAGTCTTCCAACTCTCCCAAAGGAAACCCTAGCCACCATAGCCACCTTTGGAAGAAGAAAGCTTAGAGAGGAAGGGAAAGAGGAGGAATTCTGCAAAAAATCTGCAGAAAGAGCTTACAAATCCAACACCAAATCCAGAGACAATCAAGGCAAGTGATTTATTCCATTTAAATTTCGGAGAATGCTTCTTCCATGTTAGATTATTCAAAAACTTTATGTGTTCTTGGAAGATAATGAAAAACCCATAAGATTGGAGTTATTAGTTTAATTTTTGGGATATAGGTTGCATGTAGAATGTTACTGGAAGATCATATTAAGAGAATTACTGACTTTTGTGATACCAAAAACGGATTTAAGATGAGGTTTATGAATGTTCTTGAGATAAATTAGAAAACTAGGTTTTTGATGAAGATTGATCCATATGTAGCCTTTAGTTGTTGAAATATTGATTTATGGACGTTAGTAATGTTGTAGGATGGTTATATGACATTACTATAACGTTATATTAGAGAATCATGCTTTAAAAATAAGTTTTGGGATGTTTTCAAATCTGCAAATCGAAGCAGTCCGTAACCATACATGTGTAATCGATCGATCGACATTCATCAGTCGATCGATCGAAAAAATCAATCGATCGAAGGTCAAGGTCGATCGATCGACCTTCCCAGAATAAATGAAGTTTTCCCTTAATTGAATTTTAGTTGTGTTAACCCTTGGATAATATTATTAGAGACTTTATGAATACCCTTAACTTTAAGGAAGACCAGTAGACATGATTATGAGATGGGACTTTATTTGGAATGTAATTTGAGGAATTTTTCTTAATAAATGAAATTTGTCATGTGAGATAATATTTGGGTTAATAGTACAAATTTGAATAAGTTGATGAAATAAGGTTTGGGGCAGAAGCAAAGACCTTAGGTATAAAGATGTCATATGTGAGAATTATGGGAGACTTAATAGTCTATTTGAGATAGGTTTTAAGTTTAAGGAATTACGACGTGAGACGTGTCGACCATTTAAATTATATATTATCGGGATACTTGAAATATATGGATTTGGAATAATGTTATAATGATGTAGAGTATAACTTTATTAATATTGAGATATCTAAGATGTGTGGATGCTTAGCATAAAATCTTGTGTGTATGACATACCTACCATACTTGCTATCACGGGAGGTTACGTTCGCTTAGGACCCTCTAATCCTTGTGTGCCTACGGGGGGGATATAGACTGGTACCTTGATGAACATAGGTCATGGAAGGACTTATTGTGATATTAATAAGTCTGCATGATCATGGGAGCGTAGGTATGTGCGTGACCCATGTGATGGTGACTGTGTTCGCCTCCACTATTTGTGATTTGTGTTATCTGAACTATTCCTGAGAGATTCGGAATATGTGATCCTTATGTACGTGATGTACCGGGATGGATAGCAGAGTATGTGTGCACTACAGCTTAGTTGCGGGGTGCTTGTATTGTATATTTATGATGTGAATAATATACATTTAATTAATGAGAATCATCATGTTAATGTTGTAATTATATTACGGTATTGTTTCGAGAAATATAACGAGTTAATTGATAGTTATAAATATTGCACATTGAGTATCTGAGTTGACGTTAAACCCCTATTTAATTACGAGCATTATTATGTAAATGGAACCAAGTATTATTGGAAGGACCTTTGGCAGTCTAGCTAGATATGTTGTCACTTAGCTAGTAGTATGGGTAGTTATAGATGGGTACTTGCGTTAGGAGTGCACAGTTAGATGAGAGGTGAGAATATAATGTGAGTGCACGTCCTAACATGTACTTTGCATTTAATGTTTTAAATGTTTTTAAAGCACTTGCAGGTTTTTAAAATATAACTCCACATTCGGGCTCTGACCCGTTTGCTTTTCAAATCTTTTTCTTGTAAAACCTTTTTAGGTGCCCAGCCACAGGGAAACCAAGCATAGGATACTCATTCAGGTGACGAGCTGTAGCTGTTTGTGGAAGCTACAGGGATTTGCATGTAGACGCTTCTATCGTTTGGATTCCAGAGTCACTATCTATCAGTTGTAGGGCATGTTGCCCATTTCTATTTAGAGACATCTTTTATATTTCAGTTTTCAGACTTTAGCATTTATTGTTTCAGTTTATTCCTTTCAGTTATGGGATTGTAGTGAGGAGTTTTTCCTCCAGACTTTATTTACTCTATTGTGATGGTCATTCATTTTACTTCAGCATGGTGTATGGTGTTATTTATTTCTTCATTACATTTGTTGCACGTTAATCGGACTTTAATTAAAATTTGGCAACTTGCTTTTTAAATACTAGGTGGTTAGTAATAATAAAATGTTTTCGACAGTGATGCTATTAACTGAGCCAACTTGGCATTTTGAATTAATTTTATAAAGGAGTAGCTACCCGGTATTTAATTAGTCGGGGTGTCACAAGACCTAGTTTAAGTATTACCATCACTAGGAAGTCCTTCATCATCTATGCATGGAACATTCTAAAAGGGTAAACAAATCAAGAGTCCAATCATAAATATTGGTATTATTACTACCTCACATGTACTTATGTTAATATAATTGAATATTTTGGGGCCGGTATGTACTAAAAGTACGGGTTCTAAGAAGTACATTATTGTGATGGAGCCCATTTTGAGGTTCCTTAGGGAGAAATATGAGACTACAGATTTTGTCGATACCTAATGTCATTTACTCCAAAATATCCTTGATTGTACTATCAACATGATAAGCAGTGATGATAGTTAATAATTTAAGGAACAATGAGTGGAAAATTATTATGATTGGCACAACATCAAGAACAGTTTTTTGTCATTTGTACACCGAATCAGAATGGGATAGTTGAGAGAAATAATAAAATTATCCAAGTTTTGGATCGAGTTGGTTAGTAATTTTGTCATACAATGAATAAGGTCTATTATTATCCATGTACAAATATTATATGCTGTGAGTTGTGGACTAGATGTAAGATAAATTTAAAATATTTTTAAGTCTTTAGGAGTCCTTATTATATCCTACACAATACGGATCATCTGGGAAAGTATGATTTCAGAAAGGATGAAAAGGTAATTCTAAGATATTCATCCAATAGTATATCACATAGGGTGCAAAACCTCAAAAGTTGTAAGATCATGGAATTAATCGATGTGGTAGTCATGGACAAATATCGTCTTGTTTATTGATGAGTACGACTTGTGCATTGAGAATAACGCATCTTTTCAATATGATCTTGTTACACCTTAAAGTGACCAAATGAAAGTGGACCCGTCCTTGAATAAGGAGGATCTTCCATCTATGGTGAATTTAAATCATGATGCCTCCAACATTATTGGAAATCCTAGGATATGTATTGTGAAGTGGTCTAGAGTAACAATTGATCATAACTATTTTTTTATATTTCACAAATAAAATTCAAGAATGTGAAGGTACCACTTGAGGGTGATCATTGGATCCTTGCGTTACAATATGATTTGCTTCAATTTAAGAAGCATGGTGGGAAATTATACCATGTCCTAACAATATGTGATGTGATGGGAACCAAGTGGATTTATAATAACATAATGGATGGGAATAGTTTTAGCACTAAAAATAAATCTAAGCTTACAGCTCAAGTCTACACGCAGGTTTAGGGTGTGGAATTTGATGATACTTTATACCCATTGTTTGACTAGAATCGATTTTTCTTCTTTTGGACATAGTGTGTCACTTTCTCTTCAAGTTATATAATATGTGTGGGAAGAGTGGCTTCACCAATGGAGTGTTGAAGGAATAATTCTATGTCAACCAACAAAAGTATTTTAAAGACCTCAGATGTATTGAACATGTCAATTAGTTAAAGAAAGCCTTATATGGGTTAAAGAAAGCTCGTCGAGATTGGTATAAGAAACTCACTTCCTATTTATTACAATGGGGTTTCAAAATATGGGAGTGGATAAGACATTATATGTTTGGAAAGAAAACATAGATATATTAGTTGCGTAAATCTATGACCATTAAATCTTATATGGTTCCACATGTGAGAAACACACTTATGCATTTATGGAATTGATGAGTATTGAGTTTGATATAAGTATGGTGGGAGATATCATTTTCTTCCTATGTCTATAGGTTCATCAATTAAAGGATGGGATATTTATATCTCAATCTAGGTATTCATGGGAGTTGGTGAAGAAGTTTTTACTTAACTCTGCTAGGCATGTGAGCACACCCATATGTGTTACTATAAATCTTTGAAAAGATGTAAATCAAACACTCTACCGAAGTAAAATAGAAAGGTTTTTGTATCTCATAATTAGTCGTACATATATTTTCATTAGGGTTGGAGTTTGTGAGAGGTTTCAGGCATATAACGTCTTATCAAGTATGTGAATAGGAGCCTCGATCATGGTATTTGGTATTATTTTTATACTATTGCCTTTATGTTTGCATACTCCAATACCCACTAGGACGGAGAAGCCAACGACTGTAAGATCACCTCTGATGGCCTTCTTTATTTGGGAGTTGCTTATTTCTGGGCATACCAAGAAGAAACATTCGATTACTTTGTCAATCGTTGAGGTTGTGGATAAAGAAAATGATTCTAGATTATTGGATAGATTAGGATAGTGTAACAATTTATTAACTTAATCACCATAAATATATCATGTAACCCCATTCATTACTCTAGGACAAAACACATATGCATACGACACTATTTTATCCATGAGCTTAATATACAAAGTGTTGTGTCCTTTAGTTACGTCTCGATGATCACCGTTTTATTTGCCAAATGATGGAAAAAAAACTAACTCGATAAGTAATATAGATCAGAATTTAGCATGGAAGAGGAAACACCATAAGAGGTTGTCCATTAAATTCAGAAAATGGAAATCCATGTGAAAAATATATCAAGTGGTTCGGTTATATTGTCAAACATAGAATTCGTAAATTAGGTCACCAACAAGCCAAATTCAATTTAATCTAATTTTATCTTGATTAATTAGGTAAATCTAAGTGTTAGGTGAATCTAAGTATGCAATATATTGAATCTAAATCGAATCAAACCAACGACAACTCGAGATATGAGGAAAAACCTTTTTGGAAAACCCCTTTTCAGCACTGTTACAACTAAGGTATTAGAGACGACGTAAACAAACCTATAGACTTAGACTCCACTAAGTATCACAGTTATGTCTCCTTCCTTCCTAATACTAGAAAGTGGTGCAAACCAAGAAATTCCCCACAATAAGATCAACTTGTCTCGGTGTCCATCGACCAGCTTCAGTAAACTCCTTTCCTATCATGAGCAATGAAGAATCAACTCCACCGGGTTTTGAGCATGTGATGTGTTGTTCAAGGTTCGATAAAGTGGTCATGAAATATCCAAGGGGTTTAGATTTGGAAAACTAAAGTGTTTGGTAACAAAATAGGTGAAAAGGGGATTACAATGAAAAGCAAGTTCATATCTCTTAAATAAGGAGGAAAATCTCCAAGAGATAGACTTGAATAATTGCATTTGAAACAAGGTAAAAAATATATTTTTGCAGGCTTATTTGAACGAACTTTACCTCGTTCGAACGACCTTTTACAAAGTTATTTGAATGGTATCGAATGAGAGATCGAACGACATTCTAGTAGGATGAGGAAAAAATCTCATTTGAAGTTTCATTCGAATGGATGATATCCAATGAGTTGAAGAAAGTTGTTCAAATGACCCTTAATACCCGGTTTAACGAAATTCCTTAAACATGATTTTTTTTTAAACTTCTGAAAAATATTTATGTTTCAGCCACTTGTAAAATACCCCAAAACATAATGTTTATATAAAAATAAGGATCAAATACCAAAAATTCCCTAAAAAAATTTTAATACACAATTAGTCCAAGCCTTTTATCTTGTACCAAAAGTCCCTTATTCTCTTATCTTTAAAAGTCCGCGCCAGTGGAATGGTAAAGCCTTTTTGGCATGGTGAAGGACTTTTTGGTGCAAAATAAAAAAGCTTGAACTAAACGTGTATTAAAAAAAGTTTGAGGGACTATTTGGTATATGCCCCTATTAATTGATGTTTGGTCACTAATTTGTCTTATACCTTGAGAATGTAATTGATGGTGTAGTGGGATGTAACGAAATATGTCAAACTAAAAACATAATGATCAATCATAATTTTTTCTCTTATAAATCTCCCCATTTGGCTATTCCGGTACAAAACTCAAAACCAAAAACTATACCCCTAAGACAAGTTGAACTAATCTCCCTCCCAAACTGAAAAAGAAAAAGACACTTGCAACTTTTTATCTACTAAAGATCTTCATCGTGCAGTCTATGATATCATCAATGCAGAAAATGAACTATGAACATGAAGCAAAGAAAATACCACGTCACATGGAGTTTAAAAAAAACACTCCCCTTTAATTTGTTCTCCCCCTTTTTGTCCGTAATAGAAAAAAGGCTAGAAGCTAAGCCTGAAAAGATAGCAACATGAGTTTATACATTTTATATATCATCATAAGTTATAGATAACTATGCATATGTGATGAAACTTCAACAAACCAACAAGCTATTTTTGGAATTTTTGAAATTTTTAGTGTAAAAATATACATATAAAAAAATCAAACATACCACGGAGTAGCATGAAAACATACGAATCATGAAAATGGAATGAAGTGTGTGAATTTAATGCTTGGGAAAGTCAACAAAAGCATATGTAGGGACGGTGCACGAAGTTAAAGAGACACTCATAAAGAAAGAACTCAATTTAACTTTCTGTGTATAAAATAGTGAACAAAGTGAAATTGACTCGACTCATACAAAATGTCATGAATTTCAATGCTTCTCAAATCAATAACACCAAACTATTTAATATTTTTTAAGGAATGTTGATGTGCAAACCCATTGATCTTTAACTTATAATGCCTTTAAAATCTCACATTTTAAGCATAATCCCTCAAAATGTTTGAAGGAATCATATTCCTCTATTTTAATTAATCATCAATGAAATAAAATTGTCCCTGGCACTTCTGTTTTTATGTGTCGAATACATCTTTTAGGCTCTTTTTAATTGTGTATTTTAATGTAAAAAAGATTTCTTATTTCGTAGCCCCTTTTCATTTCTTAAACATATATCAATATAGTTTTCGGTAAAAAAATCCGGGCAATGGTTTTTACATGAACAATTAGTCCCTAGTACATTTAGTTCATTATTAAGCACGATTGAGATGAGAACATACTATTCAAATTAAGAGAAGAAAGTGCAATGTTCAAAAGTTCTTGCATGTGTGCAATCAAGGAGATATAAGGAGTCTATCATGAAGGAAGTAGTCAACAATGATTGACGCAATGGTAAATATGCATTATTAAGCACCAAACAGATTCGTAACCAAGTCTCATGACACCATGATTAAGTCATGAAAATGGATGGAATGAAATGATTGTTCGAACATCTTAAATGCGCATCCATATACGGTGTAAAATAAAATACAAGAAAAAAATTTGTAAAGTTTTGAATTTTTTTATCAAAATAAAATATTTTGAATTTTTATGAAATTTTTCTAAAAGAAAAGAAAATCCCTTTGGATTTTTTTAATTTATAAATATAAGAATACAATCTAGATTTAAGGACAAATGATAGCAATATGAAAATAATCCTAAACTAGAAACTATATCTAAACTCAATCAATTAAACAAATACCCAAAGACTTCTTGTAATGCCCCGACACAGTTTTGGTTCACTGTTGGGTCAACCCGCACCAAGTTGAGGAGTTAAGGGGGGAGGGGGAAGTCCATTTTTATTTTATTTACGAAAAACCTTTAATTAATCCATTAAATAAGAACTAAATTTACTGATTTTAAATTGACAAAATAAGTGATCACTTTATATAATTAGTCAATTTATAATATTTATTTATAAAAATTTATTTTCATCCACGGGACTAAATAAATGAGAATTAAATCGAAATTAACCCTGTATTATCACATGTCGTGGTTAGGGGCCCGAATAAATATTTAAAAGTACCAATTCACCAATGTTTCAATTAAAAATTTTAAATAAAATTTAGAGGCCTCTAACAATGTTGGTTTCCCTCTAGAGCCTTACTAGAGTCCTTTCCAGCGCCCCTAGGCGATGAGCTAGTATCAATACAACTACAATGCAATGCCCCCGAGCGATGATCTCATACTCACACTTAACCGTTTCGTACCACCCTTTATTGGGTCTTCAGACTATTTATTATATTTTATAGCTTTGCCACCATTTTATCACATTTCATTACTTTATCTTACTCATGCATTATCAAGTACAACCAGTATCCTTTCCTTTCATTTATCTTTTTTCAAAATCTTCCAATAATCGTATACTTTAACGGGCTCCATACCGCCGACTATGCTACCATATGCTCTGGCCAATGATTTTGAGTCTTTTAACCCAGGGCTCCGGGCCCTCCTTAATTATCCCGGTGTCATTCGAGTCTAATTTAATGTTTGTTAACATTTTATCTAATGTTCACATTATTCCTCTTTTTTATCATTTTTTTCATGCTATAGTTTGAATCATTCGTGTAATACCCCGTATTTTTATAGCTTTTAAATTATGGGATTTATTAAATTTAATTTGAGATAAATTAATTTAATTTTAATCCGGAATGTTGTTTTAAATATTTACTAGCGTGACGAGAGTTAGTAATTATTGGAAATTTGTTATCTGTTGAATATTACTGGATGAGTATAGTAATATATGAGATATATTGTTATAATATTATCACGTGTGAATAAAATGACAATTATGGAAATTTAAGTCGGGACGCGCCTGTGTCGTGTCGGGACTAAATGTTGATTAATAAAAGTGAATATTTTATAAGTTGTTCGTATGGTCATTTTGAGTACGGCAATGTGTACGGAAGGGTCGAGATAGTCAGAAAATTGTACCCGGGGGTTTACTTTGAGTCTCGGGTCTATTTTAGGCTTAATTAGTACCCCGGGAGGGCATTTTAGTCATTTTGTATTTTTGGGTAATTAAACCCACGAAAATTAAAAGGGTTATATAAGATATCTAGGTTGCCTTCTAGGGTTAGAACAACCAAAGACAAGTGACGACCATAGGAGAGGGAAGGAGAGAGCTTCCAAAGTAATCCAAGGCCCGAAATCCATCCGTTTGAACCGCCTCCACCACCAACGCATAGATCGCGAGACGGGGAACGCAACCACACCAAATTTGGCACCAAACCAGAACGTCAAAAATCCCAGGCAAGTGTTTATCTTGCTTATTTTCGTTGATGCATCACTCATGTTAGTCTAGGGATGATTAGGGTGAGATTTATGGAAGAAAAACCCAATTTGAGATAGGAAATTGCATGTAGTGATGACTTAAATGATATTCTGGAAACCCTTTGTCATGTAGAGGACTAAACCACGAAATTATGATGTTTTATGAGAAGGAAATTCTGGCAAATATTTGTTAGAACCATGTTTAAGAGAAATCTAGGGTTCTTGCAAGGTTCTAAAAGACGCGGGGGGTGATTGAGGCGTGGAGGCCAAGCCTTAAGCCTTAGAAGCCTAGGCGGGCCTAGGCGTAAAAAGGCGTGAAAAGGCGTTTAGGACTTCTTAATATATTTTAATATTTTTTAACCATAACAAGGCTATTAAAATACAAAAATTGCACATATCATAAAAATATGTCTGAATATATGCAAATTAAAATACTATTTGATTATTTTGGGTGAGATAATGTTCCGGTTTGTAAAGAAGTTCTTTAAAAGGCGACATCGTTTCACTAAAGCATTGTTGTTTTTAGAAAAAAGTGCGCCTTAAGGGTTTTATAAAGAATAAGGCGTGAAAAGCGTAAGGCGAGGCGTTTCTCCCAAGCCTTAAGCCTAGGCGTGCCTAGGCGGAGCCTAGGCGGGTTTTTTAGAACAGTGGGTTCTTGATATTTATATGAATTGTGGGCTGATAATCCATGTTTAGTGATATAAATCTACATGCTTTACGATGAAAATATCTGGTATGATGATATAATGTTAGTAGTATAAATTTTGGGACGATTGGGATTGAAAAATATGGATTTGGTGAAGGTTAGAAGATGAAACCCGTAACTGCAAATCTGCAGATTTTCGAAATACCTATTTGATCGATCGATCGAGCCGAGAGTTTCGATCGATCGAAGGTTTGATCGATCGAGCCCCATACCTCGATCGATCGACCCCTACTGGCAGACTTAAGTTTCCCCTTTTAAAATTGTTGAATTGATTCGAAATGAAGAAAACTCCTTAGACATCCTTGTTAAGATAATTTGGGAGATAATGATGACCAGTAAGATTCATTAATGAATAAGAGACCTTTAATGTAAGGCGAAATCTATATTTTTGGGATATCTTACATAAGGGACAATGTAAGTATATGTTAAAGGGGAGAGACACGTAAGAGGGTTACGTTAGAACATAAATGAATACCTACTGAATTGTACCTTGGGAAGGATAGAGTACATGAGGGCTACGTAGTAAGTTGGAGAAACCCTTCGAATTCAAGTGAGAAACGAACCATTATACGTGATAACTAATAATGGGAAACTAAGGATAAATGTTGTGAATATGGGTTATGAGATAAACCTAAATTGATATAATAAAAGTGGTATATTTATATGATTGTGTATGCATATATTATATACTTGTGAAAATCATGCCCGCGCTACTTGCTATCCCTGAGGTTACCGTGCTGGGACGATCTTATCCTGTGTTGCCTTATGGGGGATATTGACTCGTACCCTAGAAGATAGAAATCCTAGGTACGGGCTATCGGATCGATAGTCGGACGGTCCTAAGAGACGTGAGGGTATGTACTGACCTCTTGGACTTGGATACTATGCTTCGCCTCAATGTTGTTTGTGTATGTATTTGTACAGTTCGAGAGTGATTCCGAACTTGTATTCCCTTTAGTGTGATTGATACGGGTATTGGATAGCAGAGTATGCCCGCACCATAGTTTTTATGTAGGGTGCTGTTATGATATATATATTATACGAGTAGTTAATATATATACGAAATTCTGAAATCTGGAACTGCCTACTGTGATTTGATATGTAGGACATGGTTGATGACTCAAATTATAAATACTTGTGTTGAGAAAGTATAATATGACACTGGAAAACTTTATTGATGAATAAAGTAAAAAGGAGAACTTTGGTTACAAATTGAAATCTTACGTTTTAAATACTTGTGTTGTTCAGTTGTAAATCCTGCGAATAACCTAAGATAAGTTAAATCATTGGGGAAAGATAGTGTGGTATATGACGAGATAGACCATTGGGAAGGTTAGTGTGATAGGTGTGCACATTAGAAGAGAGGTGAGAATTTCTTAAGAGAGTGTCGCACTAATATGTTGTTGCATTAGCTTGTAATCAATTTAAATACTTGCTAAACGAATTTTCAAATCATATACACTATCGGGCTCTGACCCATTTCTATTTTATCTTTCTCTCTTGTGTGTGTATATATATATATATATATATATATATATATATATATATATATATATATATATATATATATTACAGGTGCCCATCCACAGGAGTGTCTTGCATAGGGTCCTTTGGCAGGAACGAGCTGCAGCTTAGGTGGGAGTTGCAGGCCTGTTGTTTAGACGACTTCATCCATTTAATTCTACTCCTAATTCAGTTTTATCCAACAGGGGCATGTGTCACCCTCTTTCTATTAATTAGTTGGTATTGTCAGAGATTGAAATTTTTACTTTCAGTACCTTTATTTCGGGATTTATTACTGTCAGGAAGTTTTCCTTTTGTGTTGTAAATGTTGGGACTATTTATTGTTGGGTAAACTCTTAAATGTTCATTTTATTCTTCTACTTATTGTGTGACTCTTTAGATGTTAATGGTTAAAGGTTTTATAACCGGATTTAATAAAATGAGAATAAGGTTTTAAATGGTTTTGACACTTAGCTTAATTGTTTAGGGTGTTTAAATTGGAAAAGTATTTTAACGACGGTGATGCTAAGAATGAACCAACTGTTCACCTTGATTTTAATTTAATAAAGGAGTGATCGCCCGGTATTTAATTAGGAGGGGTGTCACAATTCATTCATTTTATCAATGTGCCATTTATTCACTTTACCCATTTTTCACCAAAAACCCGACCGATAAGGTCTAAGAGGTAGTCCAACCACTAGGACCCTCATTTTTCAAAAATTATCATTTTCCCTTTTTTATCATAATTTTTGTGAAAAACATATTTACTTCCATTTGGCACTATAACATATTTTTTTTTCTTTCAAAACATCATTTCCATGATTTTATGTAAAAAATCATCTTATCATTATATGTTTTTCCACATAAAATACATTTAATCATTCAAGATCATTTTTAACCAAATATCTATAACTTTGCCATTTTATCATATGTGACCCTAAATTTTATTTTTACTCATTCCAATAATATTTAACACATTTTAGGGTTGTTTTTCTACATTTAATCATTTCTTCATAAAACCCATTACAACGTGCTTTAACAAGTCCAAGATATTATCATCTACCTTACTACATGATTCTACATGTGCGAAAGAGGATTTCAAGCCTAGAACTACCTCAAAATACACAGACAAATAGAAATCATAGGTTTATATATTTCACATGCTTTCTTCCATTTTCAACGTAAAATGACTGAAAGGACATAAATTTCCAATTGAGTCCTTATATTGTTTTGACTTAATTCCGTGAATAAAACTGTGTTTGTAATATGTCATAGGGAGATTTTATTTTTTCACGATCCCACTTGGTATATGACGTATTGAAGAAATTGAAGACGTTGCAGCAAAGCTTCAAATAATTAATCATGCTGAAGTTTAATTGGTGCAAGTTTATTCGTCTTCAAGTTTATTGTATTTCGAGATCAGACACGTATGAATGCGTATAAGTAATGGTGCTCGAAATTATTTTTATAAAAAGATAACGATGTAATTTTATAAGAAAAAATATTTTAAAATGTTTTAAAAGTGTTTCAAACGTTTCACACTACGTTTTACTCTGATAAGCTCGAAATAGAGTTTGACTTAATTGGATCTCTTTTTTAAGAGAAGTTTTAAAGAAAAGGTCAAAATAATACGCGCGTCGTTCAAATGACAAGTTGGCTCGTTCAAGAGAGATAGCCATGTCACGCAAACGACAAGCCAATCTCGTTCGAGCGACACAGTTTTTGAGGCGGTGATGTTTTCCTATTTAAAGTGTGTTTTCGTCAGAATTAAAGAGTGTGCATTATATAAAAATAGTTTACGATCCAGAGACCTGTTTGGACATGTTTTCTAAGGTTTCAAAGCTCAAACACATCCTTAGAGTTTGCAAATATCCGAGTTATCATTACTATAAGTTTATGTGATCTTGCTTCACCAAGAAAGTTTGTTCTATACTTGAACATCTGAGTTTTGCGGTGAAGAAAAGAGAAGGACTTCTTGTTCGACATCGTAGACGTATCAAAGTCATTCGGTGGACACTGAGACATACGTGTATGCGTGTGTTGTGGACATGTATTGTGGAAGAAGGACTTTCTACGTGGGGACTGTCAGAGGAGTGGTTGAAGACCAGAAGAGCGTCAAGACTCATGGGGATCAAGTCATTGAGTGAGTCTTTTGTCTGTTCGTTGTAATTCCACATTCATAGTGATTGTCTGGCTTGGGCCGTCCTAGGTTTTTTTCCCGTCTTGGGTTTTTCCTCGTACATCCAGTGTTGTGATTATTATTTACTTTACTTTACTTGCTTTAATCACTAGATGCATGTTTAGATTTAATCAAGATAAAATTGGTTTAAAGTAAAAATTGGTTTTTCACAACTTGGTTTGGTGCACATTAAAAGTTGGATAATTTTTGGTGAAAATTGGTTTGATTTGAAACACACGCATAAGGACCACTGTTTCAAATTAGTATCAGAGCTAGAAAACATAATTTATTTATTTTGAGATCCCGTGTGTTTTCAAAGATGAATTTTGGAAATAACGAACTTTTTCGAACTCCTATTTTTTATGGCACTAATTACACCTATTGGAAGATGAGAATGAAAAGTGCATTAAAATCTATTGATGAGCGTGTGAGGCTAGCAGTTGAGAAAGGTTGGACACCCCCTGTCACTATTTTAGGTGAGGTCACTAATTTAAAGACTGTCGAGTCATGGACCGAAACTGAACATAGACTTTCGCAATATAATTCTAAGTGTTTGCACGTTATTTCTTCACATGTCACACCGGAAGAATATAATAGAATTATGACTTGTGAAACATCAAAAGAGGCTTGGGATATTTTGGCACTCACTCACGAGGGAACTAGCATGGTTAGGGCGTCAAAACTTCAAAATCTCACTACACAGTTTGAGACCATTAGGATGTTAGAGAGTGAGACTTTTGATGAGTTTTATGATAGGTTCTCCAATATTGTCAACTCATCGTTTAACCTAGCTGAGAAAATTCCTGACAACCGTGTCTTTAAGAAAATCCTTAGGTCGTTGCCTAGTAGGTTTGATGCGAAATTGACTATTTTAAACTCCTTGGGTAAGTTAGAGTTGACGAAACTAAAGAGATTGTAGGTGACTTACAAAACTATGAAATCGACATGATTACCTCCAAGCAAGTGCCTAAGAAAGAAAAGGGTATTGCTTTGAAAACACGGAAGGAGGAAATTAAAGTTTCGGATTCCGATTCCGATTTCAATTTTGAGGATGTTGCTTTGTTGGCAAAGAAATTTAAAAAAATTATTAAGTTTCAAAAGCAATCGAAAAATGACAAGAAGTTTGAAAAATTCAAGAACAACAAAGTTGATCCCACCTCTAAGGATAATTTTGAGAAGCCTAAGAGATATGAGTCGGATAAGTGTTTTGGGTGTGAGGGCTACGGTCACGAAGTTAAGGAGTGTCCCACTAGACTTAAGAAAGAGGGAAAGCAACCCATTGTATATATTGCCACCTTAAGTGATAGTGATCCGGAAGAGGGAGAGAGTTCCCCCAATTAGCATAACATTATTGCGTTTATGGCATGTCATGTGAGCGATGACGGTTCTCATATGAATGACACTTCCGAGGAGGTTTTGAGTGAATCCCATGTTAGTGAGGGTGAAGAGAGTGACGAGGAGGAGGTAGATTTGAAATAATTGTAAGATGCATTTAATGAGTTGTATGCCAAGATGGTTAAGGTGATAAAGGAAAATGAAAAATTGCTAGCTAAGTTAAATGAGCATGCCATAGAAAATAATGATAGTTTGATTGAGGATCTTAGGGCACGAGAGAAGACTCTTAGGGAGAAATTAGAGTATGTAGAGGGAGAGAGAGAGAATCTATGTGGTTTGATGGAGTCTTTAAAAAATGAAATTTTAGAGTTTGAGGAGTCTAGGCATTTGTTCGAGTCTAGGATTCATGAGTTGGAGGAGAGATTAAGAGACTCGTTGTAATACCCCGTATTTTTGTGATATTTATTTATGGGATTAATTGAATTAAATGCGTATTAATTGGAAATTAATCTGGATTAAAATACTAGCGAGATGCGAGTTGGTATTTGATTATAATGTGCATATATGATTATATATGAATTTTGAATTATGAAATTTGTCGTGAGATTGAAATACGGCAATTTGGGAATTTTGTTGAGACGCGTGTGACAGTCGCGTCATGGTATATAATTATGCTAATTAAAAAGTGAAAGTTTATTTATATTAACCATATGGTCATTTTGAGTGCGCCAACGCGTCCGGAAGGGTCGAAATAGTCAGAAAACACTAGCCGGGGGTTTAGTTTGGGTCCCAGGGCATTTTTAGGCCATACCGGCAACGTATAAGGGTAGTTTGGTAATTTTGGATTTTTGGGAATTAAAACCTACGAAAATTGGGAATTAAAAAGCTGACTTGGTAATTACCCACTAACCACATCTTAGGACTTATTGGGCTACGGGGGTTATTAGAAATTGTTCCAAAATTTCCTAAGGCAAACCCTAGCCACCATTAGCATCTTGGAGAAGAAAGCTTGGAGAGAGAGAGAGAAGGAATTCTGCAGAGAGAGAGAGAGAACAATCCATCAATTCGTCATCAAAATCAGAGATTCATATAAGGAAAGTGGTTTAATTTCGTTATTTTGTAAAGAATGTTTCTTCCATGTGTAGGAATTGATAAAATCTTATTGTTCTTGGGAGTTAATGAAAACCCCATTTTAATTGGAAGCAAAAATTACATTTTTGATGAGGAATTGCATGTAAATTTGTATTTAGATGATTATTCTGATGATATTATAATTTGGATGAAACAAAAACGGATTTGAATAGGCTCATTGATGATTTATAAATTTTAGGGTTCATGTTCATGTAATTTGGGGGATAAATGGAGGGATTTGATGATTTGATGATGTTAAAGATGTATTGGCCCTATAAAAAAGTTAGTAGGTGATCTATGAATGTTTAGTACGAATTAGGAACCTTAAATTGATGTTGGAACGATGTTTAGAGGAGGTTAGAGGTGTAGAAAAATTTGAAAAACGAGTAAAGGAATTTCTGGGCTCGAATCTGGCCACTCGTTAGAAGACCTACCCAGGTCGTTCGAACGAGCTTGTTCGAACGAGCTTCTAACGAGTTGACAGTTTGGGTTCTAATGAGAGGGATGTTCGTTCGAAGACTTTCGTTCGAATGAGATCTCGTTAGAAGGCCCAGTTCGTTCGAACGAACTCTCGTTCGAACAGCCTCGTTCGAACGAGACTTCTAATGAGTTGACAGTTTAGGCTTTTTAGCCTGTTTTGATTTCGCGTGTCCCGTAACCTTACTTAATGGTAGAGATCACACTCCCTTGTTGATTGATTGATATAGTAGGGACATTTGAGGTATAATGAGGAGTAAAACCTGGAGGTGTAGTTTGAACCTAAGGGGAATTTTGAGTTAGGACGTGAGTGCCTATTACGACGCGAGAACTATTGACGGCCTAAATGATTATATTAACCGGGAATATATAAATTGTGTAGCTTTATATGGCGGTACGAGATTGAGAAGTGTACCACCAATATATTATGGTGATTACTAAGACGTGTGCATACTTAGTATACGTATATGATTCTATGTGTATGACATACCTACCATACTTGCTATCACGGGAGGTTTGCGTTCGCTTAGGGCCCTCTAATCCTTGTGTTTCCCGGATTTAGATTGGTTACCTCGATGAACATAGGTCAGAGAAGGACTTATTGGGATATTAATAAGTCTGCTGATCGTGGGAGCACAGGTATGTGCGTGACCCATGTGATGTGACTGTGTTCGCCTCCATTATTTATGATGTTGTTATCTGAGAATGATTCCTGAGAGATTCAAAATGCGTGATCCTTATGTACGTGATGTACCGGGATGGATAGCAGAGTATGTGTGCACCGCAGCTTAGTCTCGGGGTGCTTGTATTGTATATTTATGACGTGAATAATATACACTTAATTAATGGGAACTTTCATGTGATATTGTGTATAAATATGGAAACATTTTGAGAAAACATAATGGGTTAACCGATAATGAATTGTATTACTAATTGAGAATCTGAGTTTAAATAAATCGCTCTATTGATTTGATAACGCTAGAATGTAAAATGGAAATCGAATAGTAAGGGGTAGAACTTATTACGGTTTGGCTAGATAGGTATGATATTTAGATGGGTATGGTACGTTAGGAGTGCACATGTAGTCGAGAGGTGAGAATTTTATGTGAGTGCACGTCCTAACATGTATTTTGCGTTTAATGTTTTAATGTTATTAAAACACTTGCTGTTTTTAAAATGATTTCCACTTTCGGGCTCTGACCCATTTGCTTTCAAATCTATTTTTGTAAAAACCATTTTAGGTGCCCAGCCACAAGGACACCATGCTTAGGATCCTCATTCAGGTGACGAGCTGTAGCTGTTTGTGGAAGTTACAGGACTTTGCTTGTAGACGCTTCTTATATATTGACTCTCTATTCAGCATTTATCAGTTGTAGGGCATGTCGCCCATTTCTTTAGAGACATTTCATTTATTTCAGTTATTCAGACTTATGGCATGTATTAATTCAGGATTTAGACTTGTCATTTTCTTTTCAGTTGTGGGATTGTTGTGAGGAGTTTTCCTCCGGACTTTTTATTACTTCATTGGTTATTTATTACTTCATTATGGTGAATAGATTATGTTGTTCTTCCATTACTCTGTTATTGCATGTTAATCAGACTTAACTTAAAATTTGGCAACTTACTTTTTAAATACTAGGTGGTTAGTAATTATTAAAATGTTTTCGACAGTGATGCTATTAACTTAACCAACTTGGCATTTTGCATTGATTTAATAAAGGAGTAGCTACCCGGTATTTAATTAGTCGGGATGTCACACTCGTCTAGAGTTAAGTTTGATTTGGAGGCTAGGCCGGAGAAGTTAGATAAGATCTTAGGCACCGTCCAAATTAAGGGAGATAGGGGAGGTATATATTTTGATGAGAGAGTTGTTCCCAATCCACCCGCACGTGTGAGAAACACTAGGAAGGTAAGAAAAGATCCACATATAGGTAATCATGCCCACCGTCGCTACACTTGCACGTTTTGTGGTAGTAAAGGTCACCTTAGGTATTATTGTTACGACCTTAGACAAGCTCCTAGGAAGTTTAGGAATAAATTTGCACCGGTTCCCCAAACACCCATGCATCATTTTACGCCTACTTGGGTTAGTAAATCGGATTTAGTGGCTTTAGGAATAAAACTTCATGATTCTCATTTGGGTGAACTTGATTCTTCCCATGCTAAATTTATAGGATGATAGTGTTGCCATGTTTGTCATATGCTAATTTGCTTCATGATATATTCATTGCTAGTATAATGACTTGTGTATCATTTTGTATTATAGTTTTTTATTTGTTTGAGTACTATTGAAAAAATACAAAAAGATTTTGTTTTTGAGAGAACTTTTGAAAAAATAAAAATATTTTTCTTTTATTTTAGTCAAAATATGTTTGAAAAGACAAAATAAATTCGGTTTTTATTTTTGAGTTTACATGTTTGATATGGCATATTGGTGTGTTTGGACCCCCCCCCCCCCCCCCAATCGTTTCATTATCCATGTGGCTAGGACATTTGGTCATTATTATCGATGCTTAGAATGATCTTAACCATTGTTTATATGGGGTTGTTTCGAAGTTTATATACATTTTGATTCGACTTTGTATATATGCCATCAATGCACACATGCACGAGTTGATATGGATGTTTTACTTCTCTTTCATATTTGAATTTGGTGAGGAATTTTTATCTCAATCTTCTCATCTATGAGTAAGTAGACTTAAGGAGAAGTTTGCATGTAATAATCGTTTACCGTGAGGTTTTGAATTGGTACCTAATTGAAAAAATGATGAGTGATTCATGGGAAAGGGCTGCGAGAGTTCAAAATTAACTTGTCGTGAAAGCCACTGTTTAAAAGATCCCAAAAGAAAAAGAAATATGCTAAGAAAAGGGTCAATAAGATTTTCTCTAAGTTGAGAATGCTATAAACCTCAAAAGAACTTAAAAAGTATGTATATATGAGGGAGTTTGGTTGGAGAAAATTAAATAGGTTTGCACAACTAATCCTAATGTTTAAATATTGCAATTTGACGTTATTGTTTGTAGAATCGTGCATGTAGTATGTTTAGTTCATTAAGCTCATACTTTAATTATCATATGGCTATAATAAAGTTTGATGAT
Source organism: Sambucus nigra (assembly GCA_949130495.1). NCBI lineage: Eukaryota > Viridiplantae > Streptophyta > Magnoliopsida > Dipsacales > Adoxaceae > Sambucus > Sambucus nigra. Next base: position 204,192,489 of record OX422211.1, on the reverse strand, counting down.
TTATCGCTATCAATTAGAGATTCTTGATCTTTTCGATGTGTTGGAATTGTGACTCATTTGTTGTAGTTTCACGCTCATTCATTCCATATCCATGTTTGAGCACATCGGTACTATGTTTGCATGTAACTCGCATTGTTAGTTTTTATGCGCTTTTGCATTTTGTGTTAAAATCTTACTGTTTTAGCACTGTTTTACTGTTATCAGGCCCTTCTAGTGTGTGTTTTCTGGAAATTTTTTCACTAGGCAAAAATTTGTGATATTTCTAGGAAACTAGGAAAATTTGGCCTGTCGCGGGAAGTCGTTCAAACGACATCTCCATGTCACTCGAAGTCTCGTTCAAGCGACGTCCTCATCTCGTTTGAGCGATGTCCATGGCTCGTTCGAACGATAGTTTGGGATTTTTTTTGCTTCGTTGTTGTTTGCAGTCCACTGGTTTATTTTGTGAAATTTTTGGTACTGCTGGAAGCTTTCTGAACTGACTGGTTTATATGCAGGTTTTACTATCTCATATTGGAATTTTGCGTATGATCCGTTTATCACACCTGATTAGTTTGGTATATTCTTTGTGTGATTCATTGTTTTACTAGCTAAAGATTTGTCATCTATTGATCATATTTAGCTAGTTGTTTCATGATTATCTAGCAATTTTTAATTGGTATATTCTCATGTTAGATACTTGATTGATTCGTATATCTTGTCACCGGATTGTCTATTCGAGAAAAAAAGGGGGGAGAGATTTATGTGATGTAGGTGGAGATTTGAGATTTGTTGAGCATGTTTTTTATTACATATTTTACAAATTTGTATCATTTTGCTGCTCAATTATTTAACAAATGATTAGTCAGAGTTTATTCATTTTGGTATATATATATATATATATATATATATATATATATATATATATATATATATATATATATATATATATATATATATATATATATATATATTGGTTTCATTTGTTCCTCCATACTTCACTTGGTATTTGTTTGTCTATTTCATGTGTGTAGGTATGCTTCAGAGATTTGAGATTTCAACTCTACATCACATTCAGACAGTTCATGCTTGTCGGTGCTACATATACTAGTCCCTGTCCTGTAATTTTTTACTTTTGGTTTATGGGATGGGATTTAGGCGTCATACGGCTTGACGACCCGGTTTAGGCATTTCACTGGTTTAGTTTTGTCCCGGAATAGTCAAAGGGGGAGATTTATAAGGACATAAATTTCAAATTGAGTCCCTGTATTGTTTTGACTTAATTCTGTGAACAAAACTGTGTTTGTAATATGTCATAGGGAGATTTTATTTTGTCATGATCCCATTTGGTTTATGGCGTATTGAAGGAATTGAAGACGTTGCGGCAAAGCTTCAAAGAATTAATCATGCCGAAGTTTAATTGGTGCAAGTTTATTCGTCTTCAAGTTAATTGTATGCCAAGATCACACAGGTATGAATGCGTATAATTAATGGTGCTCGGAATTATTTTTATAAAAAGATAAGGATGTGATTTTATAAGAAAAATATTTTAAAATGTTTTAAAAGTGTTTTAAACGTTTTACACTACGTTTTACTCTGATAAGCTCAAAATAGAGTTTGACTTAATTGGATCTCTTTTTGAAGAGACGTTTTAAAGAAAAAATCAAAATGACATGCGCGTCGTTCAAACGACAAGCTGGCTCATTCAAGGGAGATAGACATATCGCACGAACGTTAGGCCAATCTCGTTCGAGTGACACGGTTTTCAAGGAAGTGATGTTTTCCTATTTAAAGCATGTTTTCATCAGAATTAAAGAGTGTGCATTCTGGAAAAAGCGTTTACGATCTAGAGACCTGTTTGCACATGTTTTTCTAAGGTTTCAAATCTTAAACACATCCTTAGAGTTTGCAAAGATCCGAGTTATCATTACTATATGTTTATGTGATCTTGCTGCACCAAGAAGGTTTTTTCTATACTTGAACATCTGAGTTTTGCGGTGAAGAAAAAAGAAGGACTTCTTGTTCGACATCATAGATATATCAAAGCCAATCGGTGGACACCGAGACATACGTGGACCCATGTGTTGTGGACAGTGTAAGGACACAAGTCTCCGATTGAGTCTTAATGTTGTGTTTGCTCAATTCTGGACAAAAATATTTAAGTCATAGGATAGTGTTCAAGTGTATCAATTCAAGCCTATGAAGTGTTAGTTGAAGACGTAGCGGCCAAGATTATAAAGCTTCATCATATGCCATGTTTATTGTGCCTTGTTTCTACGTCACCAACATTTGTTCCATTTCCTCCTATGGTATGAATGCATTACGTATATATATAGGATCCTGGAACAATGTTTTTTGGGTGTAATTTTATTTTAAACTGATGTGTATTTTCATAAGGTTTCTTTAAAACTTTAAAATAAAGTTTCTCGACTAAAAATTGAAGTTTAAGCATTCTGGACCTTCGTTCGATATTATCGTTCGAACGAGTTTCCCAATGAATTTTTCCCATTTGCCTCTGGAACTTCGTTAGAAGTGTCGTTTGAACGAAACTTCGGTCGAACGAGATTTCTAGCGGGAAATTTATTGGCAGTTTTAATCAGTTTTTCCCCATATTCCCTCTTAATTTTACCCACTAACTCTTGACAGAAGTTATATGTGCGGGAACCATGTTTGAAAAACCAACTTTTGACATTTTCTAAACACCTTTTTGAGAGAGAAATTTCTAAGTTCAAAAGTTCATGTTTTAAGTGTTTGCACTTTCAAGAACATTATTCTTAAACACTTTTGTTTACACCCATAGTTTGTTTATTCCAAGCTACCATATATATATATATATCTTGTTTGGAGTGTTCGGCACCGGGTTTACTCTACCGAGTTGAAGAGTTCGTTTGGGTTTACTTCTACATCCCACAAAGAAGAAGTTCATTATTTTGGTTGCGGAATTCTCCTACGGTGAAAGGCACCGTGTGTGGTTGATGGGTTCCTAAAAGTCTGATTGGTGGATTCCAAGACCGCGGTGGACCTCCGGGGTTATCCGCTAAGCAGAGGTGTGTACAAGAAGGAGCGTCGGGGCTTGGATGGAGTCAAGTCGAGTGTTGTAAGTCTTTTTGTCTTGTACTTATAAAATCGTACTTAGTGGATTTGAGGCTAGGGTCGTCCGAGGTTTTTTCCCGTTGTGGGATTTTCTTCGTACATCGCGGCGTAGTGGTTATTTTGTTATTTTATCTTTTGCAAAATTCACATTAGATGCATTCTTAGGTAAAAAGATAAAATTGGTTTAAATCACAACTCATGCTTAAGTTGGCGCAAAAATTAATTTGGGTAATGTTTAATTAATTTAGTTCAAGTCATTAATTTTATTGGATAAAATTTGGTTTGGCCTAATTTGCAAAAATGGATTAATTATTTGTTAGGAAAATTTCTAGGACTTGGGTTTAGTTAATATGTTTAAGTGAAAAATGTATTTCTTATTTAACTTAATTTCACTTTGAATTTAGTTTAATTTTAATTTGAAAGAAATTAAAATTTGGTTTATGTAATTGTTTAGTTGAGCCATCTTTATTCCGCATATTTAAAGGAAATTATTTTTTTTATATTTGAAAGAAATTAAAAATTGGGGGTCCTATCGTTTTCAGACAGATTTCGTGGAAGAAGGACTTTCTGCGTGGGCATTGTGAGAGGAGTGATTAAAGCTCAGAAGAGAGTCAAGACCCATGGGGATCGAATCATTGAGTGAGTCTTTTGTCTGTTCGTTGTAATTCCACATTCATAGTGATTGTCTAGCTTGGGTCGTCCGAGATTTTTTCCTGTCTTGGGTTTTTCCTCATACATCCGGCATTTATGAGTATTCTTTACTTTAATTTACTTTACTTTCTTTAATAATTAGATTCATGTTTAGAATTAATCAAGATAAAATTGGTTTAAAGTAAAAAATTAGTTTTTCACAACTTGGTTTGTTGAAAAAATTGGTTTTTCACAACGAGGATTTATAAGCCTCTCTATCTTGGGTCGGTAGGACTCCCGGGGATGACTGAGATAGGCGTGATCTCCTCCCGGTCGACTCAAATTTTTCGACACCCGACGGCATAAAAACCGTGGGAGGTACATTTCTCTAACACTCGTGCCTCTCCTGTTAGCGAGTTTATTCTTTTGTGTGTGGTTTGTGTGCTCTTATGTGATTTTATTCTCGCATTTATTTTTTTTCAATGGTGTGATGAATTAAATTACTAAGACCTACACCCGGTCACTCACGAGAAGGGAATTCATCACCCGACCCACTCGCTTACCTTTGTGTGTTACCCTAGCCATCACTAACTTTAAAATCAATCAACTAGGTAACCCACTAGGAGAATATTTTTGCAAAGGCGACCACTCATATATTTCCGTGATTTTTATCGCCCGCGGACTTAATTAAAATTTGACTACCCTCTCACTAAGTTTAAAGATAAAAATTGGTTATGTGCTAGTTAGGATTTATCCTTGACTTGTGTGTGCGTCCAATTCTATTTTTCGGTGGTCGATTTTAGTTAGTTCGTACAAATTCACAGAGTCCATATTTTTTCCCCACCTTTTCTTCCAAAAAAAAATCCAAAAAACCAAAAATATTTTCTTTCTTTATTTTTACAACAAAATCCAAAAATATTTTCTTTCTCTATTTTCATAAAAAATCCAAAAATATTTTCTTTCTTTCATTTTTAGAAAAATCCAAAAATATTTTCTGTCTTTCCTTTTTAGAAAAAAAATCCAAAAATATTTTCTTCCTTTCATTCTCTAAAAATTCCAAAAATATTTCCTTTCTTTTTCAAATTATTCAAAAAAAAAGAGAAAATCTTGAAAATAAAAAATAAGACCATGATCGGTGTTTCTTCACCCTCACCTTTGTCACTTTATTCAACAGGGTTGACGTTTCAGTCTTGTTTGGGGGTGATTCTCATCACCCCAATTTTTTTGCCACCCCGCGCCATCATAGTTCTTATCTTTAGGGTGAAAATGATTCGGTCTGCGTGAAGACATTAAACTTAGCACTACCGGGAGGCATCCCACGTTTCTTGTACTAGTCTCATCATGTTTGGGGGTGGTGTTTCCCATCACCTTATGTTTTACCATGCTTTATGGACTTGTACACATTTTTATCTTATCCTTTCTTCAGGTTTATTCTTGTATACATCTTTCCACTTCATTAGCGGTTCATTCTGGTAATCTCTTTCCTACCTTATGCTCTCAATTTTAAAAATAATTTTACCTAACATCGAGGACGATGTTCCTTTTTGTTTGGGGGTGGAGAATTTTATCAAAATCGTACCTCTTTTGAAAATTTTGACTTTTTGAACCTGATTTTTTTAAAAAATTTCGCGCAGTTTCTTTCATCTCAATCATTTATGTGAATTTTCAATCATCCATCTTTCAAAAGTCTAGGAATCAAGCTAGAGAATATTTTTTCTAAATAGCCTATGTAATACATAACAAGGCACGTTGCACTATGAATTCCTAGACTCAATAAAATTTGCGCACTTATCATGTCACTATGGTATAGAGTTGAGGAGTACTACAATTCTAAAGAGAACCTTAAGGATCACTAGTAGAGACTTTAGCTTGTCAGATTTGTGCCTTTCACCCTTTCAGAGTGTCTTACGCAATCTCCGAATCGCAAGTTGATTCAACTTCGTTTGGGTCCGCACTTTAAATTGTTGTATGATCTCATTATCCTTCATTAAAATTTGGCCTGATCACTGAGAACGACATCGATTTCGAGTTGTAAGAAACGTGTGTCTTGAAATTTGTCCCGAGCGCCACACTTTCATCCATACACTCACGCATTTTTCATACCATTTCTCATTTATTTCACCCATTACCTTACCATATTCCCATTTATTTCCCTCATCATCATTTTAAATAAAAGAGTGTTGTTCCAAAATGTAAATGTCTTCATTCTTAGTTTGAAAAGTGAGAGAAAAACAAAAGAAAAAGAAAAAAAATAGAAAAATAACAAATTATAGAAAAAAAAGAAAAAAAAAGAGAGAGAGAAAAGAAAAGAAAAAGAGAGTTTGTAGTTAGTAATAAAGACATTTGTGCCTAAAGTATAGAACACTCTTCAATCGCATACATTCATCCATCATCCTTTATCATTTATGTCACCATTATATCCTACATACCACATCCATACATTACACATCCATCATACCACACCTCATACCATTCTTCCCATTTCATTTTCCCCTCACCCATAATCATCCATATGTTCCCCTAGGTGTTTGGGCAAATGAAAGTCAACGTGGTGAATAACTCGACGTTCTCACTATAGTGATTAGCATTTCTTTCATGAGATCATTTTTCTTTTTAATTGTTCGTTCTTTCTTATGTGTGTGTGAGGCGTTTGAACTTGCTTACATTTACTCACCTCCTCACACATAAGAGCGATACACTTACCCAAATTTGAGAGTTCATTTGAGAGAGATATATTCGTGAGATTTGAAGTTGAAGCGTTGATTTCGAAAAGCAATCTAGGAATTACTCTTGTGATACTCGACCCGTTTTGACTGATTCACACTACACACATTGAGTTCTAGGAAGGATGTGCCTTAAGTATTTACTTAGCTAAACTTTTTACAAATCCTAGCTTGTATTTCTGAAAATATTTCTCATGTGATGGATTGTGCGATTATTCTATGTCTAATAAGAGATTGACTGCGTTTCAATAAATGTTTGCAAACGAGAATTTTGTGGGTATATTCCCTGCAAACCCTCACGAGACACAACTCGTCCTGTAGGAAAACCTATAGGTTTAAAGGCTTTTTGCACACGATAAGTGCAATCGCAAGTGCCCGCGAAAGTGGTACACTTTTGGTTATTTATCTTTCTCTTTCTCTCTATCTTATTGCTCGAGGACTAGCAACGCTCTGTTTGGGGGTGGTGTGATAAGCACCCAAAACTGTACAATTTATACCCCGGATAGATGTACTTTTGTTGCTAATTCTCGACAATATGGGTCTTATGTGCTTAAATGTTTATTTTGTAGGCCGAATGCACGTTGCAATGTTTAAACGCGTATTTCAAGGCAATTGTGCATTTTATGGAGCTAAATACCCTTGCCCCGTAACTTCACCCTACCCAAACCTAGCCTAAACTGTACCAAACCCTCTATGTGTTTAGTTTGTGTCCTTTTTAATATTTTTTAGGTTTTTAGTTTGTGTCATTTTTATTTTTAGGATTTATTTTAGATTTATTTAGTATTTTCTAGGTTTTATTTTCTATTTTTCAATTTTATTTTTATTAGTATAATTTTATTTTATTTTTTATTAATTTTTAGTTTTATTAGGATTAGTTTTTAGGAGCTTATTTTTAGTTTATTAGATTTTATATTTTTTTAGGACTTTAGTTTTCTCATTTTTTTTATTTCTTTTGTTTTATTATTTTAATTTTTAATAGCTTAGGATTTTATTTTTTTTAGTTTTGATATTTTTATTATTTTTAATTTATTTTATTTTTAGTTAGATTTTATTTTTTAATTGAGTATTTAGATTTTATTAGGTTTTTATTTTATTTTATTAGTGTTATTTTAGTAGGGTCACAATTTAAACACACACACACACACAACTTATCCTACACTTCCCTAACCCTCACCCTCATACTACTACCCTACACCCAACATATCCTATACCCATTCACTAACCCCTCACCCTCACACTAACCCCAGACACCCTCACCACAACACAAGACCCCACTTCATCTTCTACCTTTAACCCCCATCTATTTATCTCTCCTCTTCCCAACAACCCAACAAACTCTCCTCTCTCTCTCTCTCTCTCTTCTCAAACCAACCAGTCAGCCCACCTGCCGGATCTCCCCCTCCGGCGACTCCGGTCAGCCCTCCGATCGCGAACCTCTGCCCGTCGCGACCCCCGCCTGCTACCCCGTCACCCTATCCCATCGTCGCCCCCCTCCGGCGACCTTGCCCCAGCCACTCCATCGGTGTTCCTCGCCGAACAGAGCCCCGACCGCCGTCCCTCCCCCCCCCCCCCCGACCTCATCCGCTACCTAGCGACTCCCTTTAACCCGACCCCCACGACACCTGTTTACCCCCGCCGGAGCAGCCGCGACCCACCGCCGGCGTGTTCCAACCGATCTCAACCCGAGATCCTCCGGCAACAGCACCTCCAAACCGCAACCACTTCACAACCCTGCCGGCGTTAAACCCCGAAACCGCCGGAATTTCCACCTTACCCATTAACCCAAACCCATTTTCACCCAAAAAAACCATGTCCCATTTTCTTCAATTCTCAAAATCGTGAGCTGCCAAAGTCCAAGGCAAATAATAAACAATTCCCACATGTGCCAAGAAAAACCCATGTGTCCACTTAAAACTAACTTATCCCTATTTACCCAAAATATCCTCAAACCACCCCCATGTGAACACAAATCAGATTTTTATTCTCACCCACATGACCTCACACCCCATGCTCCCCTCACCATTCTCATGCACACCCAAGCCAATTCCCAAAAATACCCCCATGCTCCATGCCTACTATAAATGAAGATGAAGACTCCATATCATAAAAAAAAGAGCTTTTAGATAGGAAAATTCTAGAGAGAGAGTTGTAGAGAAAAACACCATTTGTATATAGTTTTATTTTATTCTTTTTATATTTTTTGTTAGATATTTGTGAGATTAATTATTGTAAGAGAGTTAATTGAGTGAATAATTAATTTCAAAGCATTTGGATGCTCAATTGGAGGGATTGTATGCTTCAATTTGAAAGAGTACAGTTCAACTTTCGCAAAGAGATTTGGTTTGCTTGTTCTATTATCTTCTCTTTTATTTTAGTAGCCTTGATTATTAATTTGTCATGTTTAATATCATGTTAGGCTAAATCCCCTTTCAAGGGGTGGGATAAAACCCTTATTTGATGTTATTTTATTTTAATTAGATTAATTACTTGAAAAGTCCCTTTGAATGTTAATTTTGATCCCTCACCCTTAGATTTACGCCTCGAGAGAGGGTAAATGATTTCGAGAGAAAATCAAAATTCTAATTATAATACCCATTTTAGATTTGAACTAGAGATAGGGGTTTCTTAAGTGGGGTATTATAACTTGAATTTCAACTCTAAATTTATTTTCTAAGATTGACATAAATTCTAATTAATCGATCCTAGCGGGTGATTAATTAAAAGGAGTGTAGATCTAATTTTCTAGAGTTGTGGGGTGTTAAACTTAATTTTCTAAAATATTACTATTATAATTACACTTGCAATGAGAGTTGGTTTTTAATTTTGATATTAATTTGGGAGAATTCAAATAATTAAATTAATTAATTAGAATAACTAAAATTTGTGGTGTAATCCCACTCCTTGATTGTTCTCACAATTATTTACCTCACTTATCTCTTATTTTTAGTATTAGACTTTAATTTTCATTTTAGTCATTTTCTAGTTAGTTGTTGTCATCTAACATTTTAGTTAGTGTTATTTCATCTCACCTCACCCAATTGTTTTAATATTTGAAAAAAAATAGAAAAAGAAAAAGCCCAAAAAGAAAATAAAAATTGAACTACAATTGAATTTGTCTCTAGCTTACCCCCTTGGAAGTGGATTGATACCCTTACTTACCTCTATACTTGAGTTGATATTATATTTGTAGATATTTGAGGTTTTGATTAGAGGAGCTTTTCAAGCAATGACGAAAGAAAATATATGCAAAAGTTCTTTTTATCAATATTAAATGTACAAAATATATAAATACAAGGATTATATTAAATATATGAAATATACAAAATTTACAAAATATAAATATATATTAAAATATATGAATTATATAAATTATATAACTGTATGAAATATATAAATATACGAAATATACGCAATATACATTTATGTGCTAAAATATATAAAATATACGAATATATATTAAAATATACGAAATATATATTTATTAAAAATATATATTTATATATTTATGAAATATATAGAGTTATAAAAAAAATGGTTTTAAGTGATTTGACACCCAAAGGTGGCAAACAAAAACCTCCTCCCCCCCCCCCCCCCCCCCCCCCCCGAGAATTGAATTCCACCCTAGGGTGGCAAATTGTTCTTAAGGGGTGTTGTATATAGAAAACAAATTCCAAGGCAAATTAAGGCTATCAAACAGCCTAAAAGATGGGAAAGACCAGAATTTTTCAACTTTTGGGAATTTGGCTTGAAATTTTTGTGCTATCAAACGGACCCTTAGAGACAAAAGTCCCTTGAGCATTCAAAACTCGTAGGTTAAAATGAAAAGAAATCCTATTTGTCCTATACAAAAAGTATAACTACCCTTTCCCATCCTAGAACCAAAAATAAGATTAAAAAAATGCATCACTCAACTATATACAGACCAATACCCTACAAAAAGATAAATAATGGGTTTGAAATGCCTGTAACAAGATAAACACCAAATTGGCATATTAGTTGAGTTACAATAAGAAATAGATAGAAAAATCGCTAAGCAATGCTCAAGATCTTCTCCCCCATTTTTTTCAAATATACATGGGGTATAAATCACAAAAAGAATAGAGATTAATTGAGAGTGGTCGTGCCTATAGCTGTTCGCAAATACTCAAATCGAATGTTATCTAAAGGTTTTGTAAAGAGATTTGCGAGATGTTTTTGAGTGTTCAGATATTCAATATTGAGAGCTTTCGATTCGACAAGGTCACGGATAAAATGACGTCTAATCTTAATGTGCTTAGTTCGTGAGTGCAGTACAGGATTTTTGGAAATATTAATGGAACTTTGGTTATCACAAAACATGGTTAATTGTTTTTCTGTGAGACCATAATCACTAAGAATTCGTCTAATCCATAGTAATTGAGCACAACAACTACCAGCTTCTATATATTCAGATTCACCACTAGATAATGAAATAAAATCCTGTTTCTTACACGACGAACCAACGAGATTATTGCCTATGTAGTAGCAAGCATCAGAAGTGCTCGTACTCTCGTCAGAACACTCATCCCAATCGGCATCGGTGTATCCTACAATAGAACTAGTCGTATCATTTATGTACCAAATACCAAATTTTAGAGTACCTTTAATATATTTAATAATCCTTTTTACACTTAATAAGTGAGATCTTTAGGGTTACTTTGATATCTAGCACTGATACACACGGCGAAGGATATGTCGGGTCGAGACGCAGTAAGACACAGCAAACTCCCTATCATACTTCTATAAAGACTGGGATCAACAATTTTCCCATTATCATCCTTAGAAAGTTTAGTTGAGGTACTCATTGGCGTTCTAGAAGTTTTAGAATTTTCTAAGCCAATTTTTTTTAACTAAATCTGCAGCATACTTGGATTGAGAGATAAAAAGACCATCACTTCATTGTTTTACTTGTAAACCCAAAAAATATTGTAGTTCACCCATTAAAGACATCTGAAATTCGGTATGCATGATATCAGAAAAATTCTCTACTTGTTTGGGACAGGTGGAACCGAAAATAATATCGTCCACATATACTTGTGCGATTAAGACATGTTGATTTTCTTTTCTAACAAGCAACGTTTGATCGTTTTTTCCTCGGACAAAATTATGAGATAATAAAAAAGTTGATAGTCTCTCATACCAAGCTCTAGGAGCTTGTTTCAAGCCGTATAAGGCTTTCTTAAGACTAAATACGTGGTCCGGGTGTACAGGATCAACGAATCCTTTGGGTTGTTCTACGTAATCTTCTTCAGATAAAATTCCATTTAATAAAGAGGATTTAACATCAATTTGGAATAATTTGAATTGCATATGACAAGAAATTGCAAGGTGGAGACGAACTGATTCCAGACGTGTAACAGGTGCAAACGTTTCGTCGAAATCAATTCCCTCAATCTGGGAGTATCCTTGTGCAACCAACCTAGCTTTATTTCTAATGACCTCCCCATTTTCATCAGTTTTTTTTTTTAAATCCATCTTGTGCTAATAACCTTCGAATATTTTGGTCTAGGAACAAAATTCCAAACATCGTGACTCTTAAATTGAATTAGCTCTTCTTGCATAGCATTTATCCAAAATGAGTTAGTAAGGGCATCATTAACATTTTTCGGTTCCTCAATAGAAACAAAACAAGAAAATTGTGCCACTTGTCGAAGTTGGGATCTAGTTCTAATTGGTTCCAAAGGATTACCGATAATGGTTTTAGTGGGATGATCTTTAGAAATCCAAGTCGGAACATACGGATTCTCAAGTGGCAGTGAATCAGTATCATCTTGACGATCAGAGGATAAAACAGGATTGTCCTCATCAAATGTTACTAGTTGACTGTCACTACTCCTAACACTTATGTCATCTACAATTACATTAATTGATTCCATAATAGTTTTGGTTCAGAAGTTAAATAAACACAAAGCCCTAATATTTTGGGAATATCCAAGAAATATTACCTTTTCTCCTCAGGTATCAAATTTTGAAAGATGCTCTCTATCTTTGCAGATATAGCAGATACTACTGACACTTTTAAAATATTTTAAGATTGGATTTTTATGGAACCATAACTCATAAGATGTTTCTTTGGAATTTTTTTTGAGGTCGATACGATTAATAATGTGACATGCGGTTTGGACAGCTTCTACCCAAAAATATCTAGGGAGATTCTTAGCATGTAACATAACCCTAGCCATTTCTTAGAAATTCATATACTTACGTTCAGCTGTATCATTATGCTGCGGAGTTTTGGGAGCGCTAAACTCATGTTTGTAGCCATTAGCTACACAATACTCAAAAATTCTAGAGTCCTTGAACTCTCCACCTCTATCACTCCTAATTCGACACACTTGGGTATCCTTCTCATTCTCAATTTTCAAGAGAATTCTTAAGAATTCATTGAAGGTATATGATTTTTGTTTCATAAAAGCTACCCATGTATATCTCGTATAGTCGTCTACTATAACTAGGATGTAAGAGTTTCCACATAAACTAAAAGTTCTTGAAAGACCCATGAGTCCATGTGGATAAGTTCTAGAGACTTGGTGGTCAGGACATCTTTAACTTTCTTGTGTGGGAATTTATTTATTTTGCCTTCCTGACAAGGTCCATATACAGAAGTAAAAGGATTTTTAATTTTAGGTAAGCCTCAAACTATTTCTTGGGAACTCAATCTTCTAAGGTTATCATAATTTGTGTGTCCCAATCTATTGTGCCATAGATCAGAATCCTCTAATTTGGCAACATTACAAGATTCAAAATTTGGGATTACTGTGTAACAGTCTTTCGGGGTTTTGTTTCCTGTTAAGATACAATTAGATTTTTCATCAATAATTTTGCAGTCATTTTTTGAAAAGGTAAGTGAGTGATTGGAGTCACAAAATTGTGATATACTTAAGAGATTGGCTTTAAGGCCTTTAACTAAGAGAAAATCATTCAGTTCAGGAAGCCCTTACTCACTCAATTGTGACACCCCGACTAATTAAATACCGGGTAGCTACTCCTTTATTAAATTAATACAAAATGCCAAGTTGGTTCAGTTAATAGCATCACTGTCGAAAACATTTTTAATAATTACTAACCACCTAGTATTTAAAAAGTAAGATGTCAAATTTTAAAATAAGTCTGATTAACATGCATTTAAAGAACAATGAAAGAGTAACATAACCATACACCATAGAGTCTCAATAAGGTAACCAACAAATAATAGTAAGTCCGGAGGAAAACTCCTCACAACAATCCCACAACTGAAATAAATAAAACAGTGTATCCTGAATTAATTACATGCCAAAGATCTGAATAACTGAAATAAGAAATGTCTCTAATAGAAATGGGCGACATGCCCTACAAATGATGAAACTGAATAAGGAGTCAAGACAAAAGAAGCGTCTACTAGCAAGGCCCTGTAACTTCCACAACAGCTACAGCTCATCACCTGAATGGAAATCCTATGCATGGTGTCCTTGTGGCTGGGCACCTAAAAGGTTTTTACAAAAAAATAGATTTGAAAGCAAACAGGTCAGAGCCCGAAAGTGGAGAGTATTTTAAAAATAGCAAGTGTTTTAATGACATTAAAACAATGAATGCAAAATACATGTTAGGACGTGCACTCACATGAAATCCTCACCTCTCGACTAATTGTGCACTCCTAACGTACCGTACCCATCTAAGTGACATTCATATCTAACTAAACCGTCATAAGTTCTACCCCTTTCTACTCGATTCCCATTATACATTCTAACGTTATCAATTAAATAGAGGTTTTACTTAAACTCGAATTCTCAATTATTAGCAATACAATTCACTACAGGTTATCCCTTTTTATTTTCTTAAAGCGTTACCATGATTATACTCACAATACCAACATGAAAGTTCTCATTATTTAAGCGTATATTATTCACGTCATGAATATACAATACAAGCACCCGAGACTAAGCTGCGGTGCACACATACTCTGCTATCCATCCCGGTACATCACGTACATAAGGATTACGCATTCCGAATCTCTCAGGAATCGTTCTCAGATAACAATAATCACAAACAATGGAGGCGAACACAGTCACATCCCATGGGTCACGCACATACCTACGCTCCCACGATCAGCAGTCTTATTAACTTCCCAATAATTCCTTCTCTGACCTATGTTCTCGAGGTACCAATCTAAATCCCCCCTAGGCACACAAAGAGTAGATGGCCCTAAGCGAACGCAAACCTCCCGTGATAGCAAGTATGGTAGGTATGTCATACACATAAAATGATATACATATACTAAGCATGCACACATCTTAGTAATTACCATAATTAATTAGTGGTATACTTCTCATTCTTATACCAACTTATAATGTACGCAATTCACACATCCCCGGTTAATACTAACATTTAAATCGTCAATTATTCTCACATCGTAATTAGTCACTCACGTCCTAATCCACAATTTTCATTTGGTTCCAATCACACTTCTATGTTTTACTCCTCAATATATCCCAAATATCCCAACTATATTAATTAGTCATCAAGGGAATGTTATCTCTACAATTAAACCAGGTTACGGGACATTAGAAATCAAATCAAGCCAAAAAGGCGAATCTGTCAACTCGTTAGAAGTCTCGTTCGAACGAGGTCGTTCGAACGAGAGTTCATTCGAACGAAGTGGAAATCTAATGAGATCTCGTTCGAACGAAATGCATCGAATGAACATCCCACTCGTTAGAAGTCAAACTGTCAACTCGTTAGAAGCTCGTTCGAACGAGCTCGTTCGAACGACCTGGGCAGGTCTTCTAACGAGGTGACAATTTCGAGCCCAAAATTCCTAAATTCGTTTTTCCTCCAACTTTCTCTTCTTAAAACTCATCCAAACATTATCCCAACAGTGTTTTAAGGTTCCTAATCATTCCTAAGCATACTTAGGTCGTATTTTAACATATTTATAGCGTCAAATCTTCCTAAACAACATGAAATTATCATCAATCCCCAATTTTACCCAACCCTCATGAGTATGAACCCTAGAAATTTAAAGTCATCAATTTCCCTTAATAAATCCGTTTTTATATCATCAAAGTCATATTTCCATTAGTATAATCACCCAATAACAATTCTACATCCAATCCCTATATCACAACCTGAATTTACAACTCCAATTTTATGGGTTTTTATAAATCTCCCAATACCATACAATTATATAAATTTCTAAGCATGGAAGAAACATTCACTTGAAATTAACGTAATTAAACCACTTGCCTTGGATTATTCTCTGAATTTGGTGTTGAATTGATGAAGGTTGTTCTCTCTCCTTTTCTCCCAAGGTTGAAGGTTGAAGATGAAGGTTAAGGTTTTCTCTTTTGGGAACTTCTCTTAACTTCTCATGAAACCCCCGTAGCCCTCTAATCAGTTAAGTGTTGGTAATGGGTTAGTGGGTAAAGACTAAATCAGATTTTAACTTCTAATTTTCGTGGGTTTTAATTCCCAAAATTCCAAAATTACCAAACTACCCTTTTGGGTTGCCGATATGGCCTAAAAATACCCCGGGACCCAAACTAAACCCCCGACTAGTGTTTTCTGACTATTTCGACCCTTTCGGACTCGTTAGCGCACTCAAAATGACCATACGGTTGATAAAAATAAAATTCACTTTTTAATTAAAATAATTACATTTCTGACGGGACTGTCACACGCTTCCCAACAAAATTTCCCAAATTGCCGTATTTCAATCTCGTGACAATTTCAATATTTCCAATATTCATATACTTCCATATATACACATTATAATTAAATACCAACTCACATCTCGTTAGTATTATATCCGACTTAATTCTCAATTAATTCACATTTAATTTAATTAATCCCATAAATAAATATCAATAAAAGTACGGGGTATTACATACTTCCCCCCTAATAACAGAATTTCGTCCCGAAATTCGAAACTAGAAAGTACCTGATAAAAATAACTCTGGATATCGTTCGCACATCTCATCCTCGCGCTCCCATGTGGACTCCTCGACATTATGATGTCGCCACTGAATACGCACTAACGGAACTATCTTTTACCGCAGTTTCCGCTCACTTCGGTCTAAAATAGCAATCGGCCCTTCCTCGTAGGAGCTATCAGGCTGGAGATCGATGTCCTCCAAAGCAATGTGAGAATGAGCCAAATCGTCTCTAAGATATTTCCTTAGCGAGGAAATATGAAACACATCATGAATCCTGTGCAAATGCTCCGGTAACCCAAGTCTATATGCAACAGACCCAATCCGCTCGATGATAGGAAATGGCCCCACATATATTGGTGCCAACTTCCCCTTCTTCCCAAATCGCATAATCCCCTTCATAGGAGATACTCTGAGTAAAATTTGGTCCCCCACTTGGAACTCCCTGAAGAATCTCTTCGCATCAGCGTAGCTCTTCTGTCGATCCTAGGCTACCCGAATGCGACTCCGTATCAATTATATCCTCGCCGAAGTATCCTGAATCACTTCCTGCCCAAGTAGTTTGTTGTCCCCCACCTCCAACCAATATGCTGGGGAACGACAAGGTCTACCATACAACGCCTCAAATGGAGCCATGCCAATGGTGAACTGGTAGGAGTTGTTGTAAGCAAACTCCACCAGTGGAAGATACTGCTCCCATCCACCCCCGAAATCAATGATGCACATACGCAACATGTCCTCCAGCATCTGATTTGTACGCTTGGTTTGCCCATCGGTCTGCGGATGATAAGCCATACTCAACCGCAATTCCGTGCCCATGGCCTACTAAAAACTCTCCCAAAACCGTGAAACGAATATCTTGTCTCTATCACACATGATATTTAGGGGCACACCGTGAAGTCTCACTATTTCTGTAATAAAGAACTGGGCATACTGTCCCTTAGTGTAGTCTGTTCTTACGGGTAGAAAATGAGCGACTTTGGTGAACCTGTCCACAATTACCCAAATGGAGTCTTGACCTCTCTGTGACGTAGGCAACCCCGTGATAAAGTCCATGGATATGCTCTCCCACATCCACATCGGGGCCTCTAATGGATGTAGAAGTCCTGCCGGTCTCTGATGATCCACTTTTACCAGCTGACAAGTCGCACATTTAGAAACAAACCCGGAAATATCCTTCTTCATCCTGCTCCACCAAACTTTCGTCTCATGTCTTGGTACATTTTGTCCCCACCGGGATGTACCGCGAACCGTGAGCCGTGCGACTCTGCCATCACCTCGTGTCGAAATTCCTCCCCTTTCGAAACTACCAGTCTCCCATTGAAGCATAATCCCCCGTCTGAACTAACGGTATAGGACTCGGCTCCCTCTGCTAGTAATCGAACTATCTTCTCCTGACAGAACGAGTCATTTTCCTGTGCCCTTACCACCTTCGCGACAATCTGCGGTGTAATAGTCATCACAGACATGAACGATCTGGCCACTACATCCTGGTGTCCCAACTCTTTCCACTTTGCCTTCCACACCCCTGCCACCTCATCTACTGGCCTACGACTTAACGCGTCTGCTACTACGTTAGCCTTCCCCGGGTGATACTGGATATCAAACTGATAATCCTTCACAAACTCAAGCCACCTTCACTGCCGCATATTCAATTCCTTCTGCGTGAATAGGTACTGTAGGGACTTGTGGTCCGTGAACAATCGAAACTTCTCCCCCAAGAGATAATGTCTCCAAATTCGAAGGGCAAACACCACTGCCGCTAACTCCAAGTCGTGGGTGGGGTAATTCTTCTCGTGAGGCTTAAGCTTACGGGAAGCATAAGCTATGGTCTGACTCTCCTACTACAATACACCTCCAAGTCCTTCCAAGGATGTGTCGGTGTAAACTAGATACTCAACTCCCGGTCTCAGCAATGCTAACACAGGTGCTGAGGTCAACTTGTCCTTCAACTCATCAAATGCCAACTGACAGGCATCACTCCAAATGAACGGCACACCTTTATGAGTCAGATGTGTCAAAGGACCCGCTATCTTGGAGAAACCCCGAATAAACCTCATGTAGTATCCTGCTAGGCCCAAGAAACTACGTATCTCAGTCAGTGTCGTGGGCTGTCCCCACTCCCTCACCGCGGATACCTTTCCCGGATCAACAGATATCCCCCGGTCGGAAATAATATGCCCCAAAAACTGAACCTCCTTCAGCCAAAACCTGCACTTTTCATACTTTGCATATAGCTCGTTCTGACGTAGCGTCTGCAAAACCTACCTCAAATGCTCGTCGTGCTCCTCCTCTGTCTGGGAATAGACCAAAATGTCATCAATGAAGACAATGAAGAACTGATCTAGGAACTCTCTGAACACCCTATTCATCAAGTCCATAAACACGGCTGGAGCATTGGTCAAACCAAAAGGCATAACCCGAAACTCGTAGGAACCATATATCTTTAAGAAAGCAATCTTCGAGACGTCCTCCTCCCTGATACGCAACTGATGGTATCCTGATCGCAAATCAATCTTTGAGAAGAAAGAAGCTCCCCTCAGCTGGTCGAATAAGTCATCGATTCGGGGTAACGGATATTTATTCCGTATCATGACCTTATTCAACTCCCGGTAATCCACACGCAACCTCAACGATCCATCCCTCTTCTTAACGAACAACACAGGGGCACCCCACGGCGAAGTACTCCTCCGAATAAACCCCTGACCCAACAACTGCTCAATCTGATCCCGTAGTTCTCTCATCTCAGCTAGAGCCATACGGTAAGGTGCGCGGGCAATAGGCCGAGTGCCCGACGTCAAGTCGATCACAAAATCTATCTCTCTACTCAGAGGTAATCCAGGTATATCCTGAAATACATCGGCAAACTCTCGAACAACCGGAATCGAATCAAGTGGTATCACCACTTCCTTAGAGGTCTCCTCCTCTATATAGTACAAGTGGGTGGACGATTCTCCCTCAGGACGAGGCATCGCCACTAAAAACATATCTTGCCCGGGAATGGCAAAGATAATACTCCTACTAAAACAGTCAATCATGGCTCGGTACGCTACTAGCCAATCCATACCAATAATGTCATCATACTCGGTCATCTCTAACACTAACACATCTGCGGGTAGAGTAAACCTCCCGATCTCTATACCCACACCTCTACATACAAGGGAGATCACGTAACCCCTACTCAACGGCAAATCTACACAAGTAACCGTACTCTCGGCGGCGTCTAACAACCCAATGGTGCGTGCAAATCTCATAGCTATGAAGCAATGTGTAGCCCTCGTGTCAAATAAAATACGCCCAGAGTCCCCTGAATAGAGAACATACCCTCAATGGTTGGTGGATCCTGTGGGGCTGCGGCCTGCTGGAGCTGATATACTCTCCCATACTGCAGTTGTCCCTGCTGAACTGGGACCGCTGGAATGGGTGGTAATGCTGCCATCTGTGGTGGTGCTGGGAGGGAGGCGGGAAATATAGGCCTCTGCGGCTCCTGTCGAGCACTCTGCTGCTGCTGCTGCGGGGCCTTGCCCCTATCAGGACAATCCTGGCATTTATGGCCAGTCTTTCCACAAAGATAACACTTCCCCGGAAAGTTTCCCCCACGATGTCCCTACTGCCCTTGGCCCTGGTGGTCGTGTCCATTCCTCCCCTGGCCCTGCTGGCCCTGCTGAAACTGCTGTTGGCCGTTCTGACCCTGCTGACCCTGATGGCCGTTCGGACCCTGATGGACCTGCCTAAAACCTCCCTGTCCGTGCCTGAAATTACCCGATTTGAACCTCTTATGATCCCCCTACTGGGAACCCTGGTCACCCTGCCTCTGCCCCTGAGTAGATTGTGCCCCACTGGCACCATTTCCCCCAGTCCTGCCCTGGTGGCTGGACTCTCCTGATCTCTTGCTCTCAGCCATGTGAAAGCGGTGATCCCAGAAGTGTAACAGTGCAGCATTAACCACGTCAGAATAAGTGGCCAACGAGAGGTTCCCCAACAAATACGGACGGATACTCTATGTCAATCCATCGGTAAACTTCTGAATCTTCTTCTCTTCTGTCGGTATCTCATCCGGGACAATATTCAGCAAATTTGTGAATTCGGCCTCATACTCGGCCACAGTCTTACCCTCCTGCCTGAGATTCATTAACTTCCTCCTCATTTCCGTGTGAATGGCTGACGGAAAATACTTGCGATCGAACCGCACCCAAAACTCCTGTATCGTGAGAGTATCTCTCTCCTCCACGGTGGTAATAGACTTCCACCACTGCAGTACAGATCCCACTAGATTGAAAGTAGCTCGTACCTGCTTCTGAATGTCGGTGCACTCATACATCCTCAAGTGCCTCTGAATGTCTTTCCTTTACTGACTTGAAACTACAACATCAGAGCTACCTGCGAACTCCGACGGGTACGCTTTCTGAAAAGCATCACGTACACGTTCCCAAGCAGATGGGAATGCATGTGCCTGAACTAGCACGGATACTAGCGCCTGGAGTGGTGCCTGTTGTACAACTGCTAGAGCGGCATTTACCGCTTGGGCTACAATGGCTGCAACCTCAGCGGCATTCATGGTGCCCTGTACTGGTGCAGGCTGGGGCTCTGGCTGTGCATCCCTAGGAACCCGTGGTGCACGTCGTGGAGGCATCTGAAATAAGAGTAAGGTCTATAAGTTCGCAGTTATAAACCCAAAATAGCTGAAGAGCGAAGCATACATAAAAGAATACAACAGTCCTAAAATATAGGGCTCTACATCAAAGAAAGCTCAGCGAAAACATAATAAGCCGTACAGATCCTAAAGGACACTAGAACCTGATGCTCTGATACCACCTGTGACACCCCGACTAATTAAATACCGGGTAGCTACTCCTTTATTAAATTAATACAAAATGCCAAGTTGGTTCAGTTAATAGCATCACTGTCGAAAACATTTTTAATAATTACTAACCACCTAGTATTTAAAAAGTAAGATGTCAAATTTTAAAATAAGTCTGATTAACATGCATTTAAAGAACAATGAAAGAGTAACATAACCATACACCATAGAGTCTCAATAAGGTAACCAACAAATAATAGTAAGTCCGGAGGAAAACTCCTCACAACAATCCCACAACTGAAATAAATAAAACAGTGTATCCTGAATTAATTACATGCCAAAGATCTGAATAACTGAAATAAGAAATGTCTCTAATAGAAATGGGCGACATGCCCTACAAATGATGAAACTGAATAAGGAGTCAAGACAAAAGAAGCGTCTACTAGCAAGGCCCTGTAACTTCCACAACAGCTACAGCTCATCACCTGAATGGAAATCCTATGCATGGTGTCCTTGTGGCTGGGTACCTAAAAGGTTTTTACAAAAAAATAGATTTGAAAGCAAACAGGTCAGAGCCCGAAAGTGGAGAGTATTTTAAAAATAGCAAGTGTTTTAATGACATTAAAACAATGAATGCAAAATACATGTTAGGACGTGCACTCACATGAAATCCTCACCTCTCGACTAATTGTGCACTCCTAACGTACCGTACCCATCTAAGTGACATTCATATCTAACTAAACCGTCATAAGTTCTACCCCTTTCTACTCGATTCCCATTATACATTCTAACGTTATCAATTAAATAGAGGTTTTACTTAAACTCGAATTCTCAATTATTAGCAATACAATTCACTACAGGTTATCCCTTTTTATTTTCTTAAAGCGTTACCATGATTATACTCACAATACCAACATGAAAGTTCTCATTATTTAAGCGTATATTATTCACGTCATGAATATACAATACAAGCACCCGAGACTAAGCTGCGGTGCACACATACTCTGCTATCCATCCCGGTACATCACGTACATAAGGATTACGCATTCCGAATCTCTCAGGAATCGTTCTCAGATAACAATAATCACAAACAATGGAGGCGAACACAGTCACATCCCATGGGTCACGCACATACCTACGCTCCCACGATCAGCAGTCTTATTAACTTCCCAATAATTCCTTCTCTGACCTATGTTCTCGAGGTACCAATCTAAATCCCCCCTAGGCACACAAAGAGTAGATGGCCCTAAGCGAACGCAAACCTCCCGTGATAGCAAGTATGGTAGGTATGTCATACACATAAAATCATATACATATACTAAGCATGCACACATCTTAGTAATTACCATAATTAATTAGTGGTATACTTCTCATTCTTATACCAACTTATAATGTACGCAATTCACACATCCCCGGTTAATACTAACATTTAAATCGTCAATTATTCTCACAACGTAATTAAACCAGGTTACGGGACATTAGAAATCAAATCAGGCCAAAAAGGCAAATCTGTCAACTCGTTAGAAGTCTCGTTCGAACGAGGTCGTTCGAACGAGAGTTCATTCGAACGAAGTGGCCATCTAACGAGATCTCGTTAAAACGAAAGGCATCGAACGAACATCCCACTCATTAGAAGTCAAACTGTCAACTCGTTAGAAGCTCCTTCGAATGAGCTCGTTCGAACGAGCTCGTTCGAACGACCTGGGCAGGTCTTCTAACGAGGTGACAGTTTCGAGCCCAGAATTCCTAAATTCGTTTTTCCTCCAACTTTCTCTTCTTAAAACTCATCCAAACATTATCCCAACAGTGTTTTAAGGTTCCTAATCATTCCTAAACATACTTAGGTCGTATTTTAACATATTTATAGCGTCAAATCTTCCTAAACAACATGAAATTATCATCAATCCCCAATTTTACCCAACCCTCATGAGTATGAACCCTAGAAATTTAAAGTCATCAATTTCCCTTAATAAATCCGTTTTTATATCATCAAAGTCATATTTCCATTAGTATAATCACCCAATAACAATTCTACATGCAATCCCTATATCACAACTTGAATTTACAACTCCAATTTCATGGGTTTTTATAAATCTCCCAATACCATGCAATTATATAAATTTCTAAGCATGGAAGAAACATTCGCTTGAAATTAACGTAATTAAACCACTTGCCTTGGATTATTCACTGAATTTGGTGTTGAATTGATGAAGGTTGTTCTCTCTCCTTTTCTCCCAAGGTTGAAGGTTGAAGATGAAGGTTAAGGTTTTCTCTTTTGGGAACTTCTCTTAACTTCTCATGAAACCCCCGTAGCCCTCTAATCAGTTAAGTGTTGGTAATGTGTTAGTGGGTAAAGACTAAATCAGATTTTAACTGGTAATTTTCGTGGGTTTTAATTCCCAAAATTCTGAAATTACCAAACTACCCTTTTGGGTTGCCGGTATGGCCTAAAAATACCCCGGGACCCAAACTAAACCCCCAACTAGTGTTTTCTGACTATTTAGACCCTTCCGGACTCGTTGGCGCACTCAAAATGACCATACGGTTGATAAAAATAAAATTCACTTTTTAATTAAAATAATTACATTTCTGACGGGACTGTCACACGCTTCCCAATAAAATTTCCCAAATTGTCGTATTTCAATCTCGTGACAATTTCAATATTTCCAATATTCATATACTGCCATATATACACATTATAATTAAATTCCAACTCACATCTCATTAGTATTATATCCGGATTAATTCTCAATTAATTCACATTTAATTTAATTAATCCCACAAATAAATATCAATAAAAGTACGGGGTATTACATCAATGTTCCTTTACCTGTAATCTAAGAAGAAACACCATCTCCAAACATGACACTACCTGGAAGGAAGTCTGTCTTGTTCTTCAATTTGGTTTCCTCCCCGGTCATATGTTTAGAACATTCGGAGTGTAAATACCATCCAGTTGAAGTGCTTTGTGCCTTTAAAGCAGAATTGACAATGTTGCACTTGAGATGGGGTAGTGAATCACCTTTTCTAATCCAAATAGTCCTAGTTTTAAGATTTTTGTGGCCTTTTGACTTAGAAAAGATTTGATGGGTCTTTCTAAATGATTTTTTCTTAGTCTTGGACCCTCCCTTATTCTTTTTTGAGTTAGAGTCATTTGTGGCCGGTGTAGGAAGTACATAAAAATTTCTGGATTTCCTAGAATAGTTAAAGTTCTTGTACGTAGGAGTGTATGTCTTTTTCTGGAAACACTCATCAAGAGTATGACCAAAAATATCTCAGTAGGAACAGTACTGTTGGGTATAGGACTTGACTTTCATACTAAAGTCTTTAAAAATTGTCTTGGATCTATTGGGTACAATATTCCAGTCATCATTAGACTTAGGTTTCTGTCTTTGGTCTCTAGCAGAAGGACAAATGTATTTGGTTTGACTATTTGGTTTCAACTATTGATTGTACTGATTATGTGTTGATTGGATGACATCGAGTCTAGGTTCGCCTTTTTGAACATTTAGAGAAGTTTGGCCTTGTTTTATAAAAGCAACATTTTCAGGAGAAACATTGGTCTTACTTGTGTGCACTATTTCTCCAAAAGCTAGGCCAGACTTATCTTCAGAGTCAAATTTGCTTCCAGTAACAATTTTTTCATAAGTCTTGGTTTGTGTTTCAAAGTGTTGGCATTTTTTAAACACATTTGAAACCTTTTTCTTTGACTCTTCTAGTTCAATAAGGGTTGTTTTGTATTTTTGTTCAAATTCATGGTTGTTTTGAATCAAAGAATTTATTTTCAAGTTGTAATTCTCAATCTCAGTCTCATGAGCAACACATTGGGTAGTATAATCTTTAGTGTTCTTCCTAATGGTTTGGTTAAGTAAATCGATGCGTTCACTTAGGATTTTTATCATCTTTTCTAGGTGATCACTCTTTTTAACCGTTTTAGTGTATAGTTCATGTAACTCAGGCAGATCATCATCAGAATCACTATTTGCATTGTGTGAATTGTCCCCTATATTTTTGATAGGTTCTTTACTCATGCACACGTTCAATTCGTCATCAACACTCTCACTTTGACTCACACATAATATTTCAGCAGTAATAGGAATGAAATTATCAGAAAGATTATTAACAGCATCAACAGGCATATCAAGTTCATGAGTAGGCAACCATGCATCATCATTATATATTATCTTAGCAAAGAAAGACATGTAATACTCATTTATCTGAGTTGACTCAGTTTCGTCCTCATCAGAATCACTAGAGTTGTCCCAAGTCTTACACATATTGGCCTTGTTGTTGTTGTTAAAACTAGTTGGACATTTACTAGCATAGCTACCAAGTTTACCACAACGATGACACTTAACATCTTTTATGTCAGGTTTAGGTCTGTTGGGGCCATAATTCCTCCTATTGTCATAAGTATATTTGGTATTGTCTCTGTCATGAGGTCTGTGAGATTGATTACCTTGATAATTTGATTTGCTTTTTTTAGAGGCTACAACATTTCTAAATTTCAAAATCTTTTTGAAATGCTTACTCATAAGGGCTATTTCATTGTCAAGGTTTTCCAAATCACAGTTTTCAAGACAGTTAGTGTCAAAATCTAGAGTGTTCAATTTAGGCACTGGTAATTTAGATGAAAACACAACATTTGAACTAGAGGCTTTATTAGTCTGTCTCGTCAGTTGATTTTTAAAGTCTAGTTCCAATTCAACAGTCCTAAGTTTACTACTAAGTAATTCAGGAGTCATATTAGGGTCATTCATTTCCTCAATAGCATATCTCTTGTTGTCAAATTTAGATGGCAATGACCTAAGAATCTTTGATACAATTTCCTTTCTACTGTAGGTTATACCATTTGCATGAAGTTTTGTAAAAATATCAGTTAACCTTATGTATAAATCATCAAAGGATTCATTGTCATTCATAATCAGGGTGTTATATTGCTGAATCAGCATTTGAGTTTTTCTAGCATTGACATGTTCATCACCCTCATGAGCAATGACTAAAGTGTCCCATGCCTCTTTAGAAGTAGAACATATGGATATTCTTTTGAATTCATGTTCATTAATGGACATAAATATGGCATTCTTTCCTTTGTTATTATCAAGAGACAGTTTTTTCTCTTCCTTAGTAAATTCACTAAGAAGTATCTTAATCCTTATTGGATCAGTGGATAAAGTAGGTTTAGTAGGATGTTCAAACCCTGTTTCAATCATTTCCCAGACTTCATAACCCAGGGTTCCTTGAATGAAAGAAGTCATTCACACTTTCCAGTACAAAAAATTATTTCCATCAAAGAGCGATGGTCTGGATAGGTTACCTAACTTCTCAAATTTTTCTTCCATATTTAGAAATTTTTCAGAAATAAGTTTCGAAAACAATTTCTCAAGTTTCAGGATCACAAAAGGTGTTCCCTCTCTGATACCAGTTGAAGAATACTAAAAGCTTTGTTTGCAAGGTTAATAACAGAATGTTATAAATTGAGTAAACTCCGAATAAACTTTTTAGGAAAAACTCTTTTTGAAAAACACAAGATGTGTTATAAAAGGTTTATGAATGTATGGATTAAATTTGATAGTTGATTACCTTACTTTATAAGTTTTAATGAACATCGACTAAAGTTACCTTGCAGTTCAATCACAACAACAGTTAATAACATTCAAAGAAATAGACACGTGAATTTTTAACGTGGTAAAACCCTTAATCAAGGGAAACATCCACGGTGCCCTCTACGGCAAAAAATAAAAATCCACTAGAATAAAAATCAAGTTACAACACTTAAGCAAACCACAAAGATCCTAACCTAAGTTCAGAATGTACCTACACGAGATTCTCCACTCCAAATTTAATTTGAATTGGACTGATCTTTTCTTGCTGCTTCTTCGCTTTTTCCTTAATCTCCTTCTCTTTGAATTCTAATTCCAACAACTCTTTCAAATTCAAAGATTCTCAGACAGAACCACAGTGTTCGTGTGAGATAGTGTTTGTGATGTGCTACTACATGCAAACATGCTACTCACCCTCTCAAGATTTATACAAAATTTCCTAACAAATTACAATATTTCTAAAATGAAAGTTATTTCTGAATCTTGATTTTTCAAGCCAAGACTTCTTGACCTTTTATTTATCCACACATCTCAAGGATACCTTGCTCAGAAGACGGTTCAATGTCTTAAATAATTTCAGGGTTTTGAAAATATTTTTTAAATTGTAAATCTCCAATTGAGATCAAAACTAGACTAGAAGTCTACTTTATTAAAACAAATTTAGACTTAACATGCAGAAACTGATTCAACAATTTTTGTGATATAACTTCTTTTTCAGATATGTACATCTTAAGATTTTAGCAAGAGTTCTTTGTGTCCCTTTTATTTTTGTACACCAGTATTTCATAAAATATGAAATAAAAACTAGAAAAACACAACTCACTAGATTTGAAAAATATTTTAAAAACTTAAAAGTTTTTATTCTAAAATTTGTTGAAAGATAATAGATCTAAAATGCAAGATCTAAAAAGAGAAACAAAAAAAAAATGTGTGATTTTCCCTTTTAGAAAAACTCAGTTTCAATATTGAAACTTAAGTCTCTCTTAGAGATGAATTATGAGAGAATCAAAGATTTAAAGAGGTCTTCAAAATGAAAACACAACACCAAGAACACAGAAACCCTAAACGGATCTAACTCTTGAAAATGGGTTTTCTTGTGTTTGGAACTGTTTAGGTTTTGGTGTTTGGTTTTGGAGAAACACTCAAAGGGTTGAACTACGAAGAAAATTTAGGGTTTCTTCTTCTAATCTCTCTCTTATTCTTTCCCTCTATTTCTCCCTTCCCTCTCTTTTCTTTACTCTCTCTTTTCTCTCAGAAATAATGAAATGGCAAAAGTCTCAAAATGTTGAGGCTTGGTTCTTTTTTATACTAATCATAGAAGGATCCAGAACATCGACCTCAATCCAATGGATGGGATTGAGTCTTGAGAGGTTGACTTAAATCCAACGGTTCAACAAAAACGGTGGGTTAAATGTATATTGATTGTCTTAAACTAGGTTCACAAGGATTGAGTCAAAACGCATAGAGTACATTGATAAAGATGATCCAAAGGTTGAGGATGTGTACAAGTTTTGTTTCTAATAAGAAACATATATCCACTCGATAGGTTACCAACACGTTTACGCACCAGATGTTAACAAAAACGCGTGTTGAAAATAATTACACAGCGCACCTCTAATTCTCTTGAACTTTTGGATTCTACCCAGGCAAAGAATCAGCATAGAAAACAAGTTTGTGAAATTCAACTTCTACCCACAACACTTTGAAAACCATTTTTTAATTAATTCAAAAATCATTTGAAAAGTATTTAAAATTATTTGAATTGGATTAAATTGATTTTAAAAGGATTTGAAGTGTTGAAAAACCATTAAAACACATAGGTGATATGTGTGATGCAGTGCAAGTGTCTATTTGTGGTTTTAGGGTTAGAATTAACTTCCCTTTGAAGGTTCTCTTGGATTACATTTCATCTGAAGCTTGTACCTTTGAGGAGATGGATTTATCAAGAAAATCTAATATATTTTGTCTAGATATCCAAACTAGTTATAACTCCTATGTATGCAGGCTCAAGTAAGTCAATATATAATGTGTTCTCAATCACTACCGAAAACCAATTAATTTTACTAATACCCTATCGACCCGGTGTGAAAATTTTAATCTTTTTTAACAGGCAATAGATTGAACAAATAAATCACATTCACCATTCCAGTAAACATAGTAATAGTGATAAAACCATGAGATAAATAAATGTTCTTGGAATAAACACTCCAGACTAAAATTCAAGTACAATCATTCGTAATATAAAACTAAATCCAACACTGCAAATAAAGTAGAAGTATAATATCTCTGGAAATAACCCTTAGCTAGAGATGGACGACATGCCCGACTGAGAGAGAGAATTGATAAATAGGACATGATAAATGTGGAGGCATCTACTACCAAGGTCTTGCAACGTCCACAACAGCTACATCATGTCAAATGTGAAGGGGCTCTAAAGCCTGACATCCCTGTGGTTGGGCACCTAAAAGGTTTTAACAAAAACAGATTTGAAACGGGTCAAATCCCGAGTAAAACATTTTGAAAATATTTACAAGTATTTAAAATGAAATTAGTGCAGATATTGTATACATGCTAATTCCACGTGCTTTCAGTTGAGATCCTCACCTCTCAACTATCCGTGCACGCCTATCATATTCTCCTAAATCATCCTAGTTATGTTACCCTTCCTAACTAGTTCGAACCAAGTCTCTTCCTACATACTAACTCGTTGTGCCCACCCGTATTAGCCACACAATACATTACTAAATTCTTAATGTCTTTTAGCCAATTTTGAATTGTTCAATAGATATTAAGTTTCCACATACTTAGTGATGATGCTAAGATTCAGCACCACCAGGTAAGTGATGATGAGCTCAAACAATAATAACAATGGCAGCCATAGAGATGTGTATGTGTGTAAGTGTATATAAGGGGATGAGTATAAGAGGAATAAGATAATGATGTATAATGGTTCAACCAATTAGGCCTACATCCACTGTGAGTGTGTGATCCACTAAATATGGGCACTAATGGCCTTGGATACAATGCACATAAGCTCACTCTCTCTCCACTGTGTGTACAAGCAAAGTTTTATCTAGAGTTACAATTATCGATCCCTTTGCAGGGTTGTAGGTGACAAGTATATATAGGTCTTGGGGGGAGTAGTGTACCCCCCAAGCATGCATGGTGCATGTGAGTTGTGATGTAGCCAATCCCCTGCTGACACCTGGAGGTTCCGCCTATTATTAATGATGACATAATATTCCCTTACGTGAGGGGTTGATATTATTATAGCGGTCTTACACATGCCATATGAGTCCCACGCGCACTGTTCCATGCGTCTCCCAAATCACACGTTGTGATGATGTCACTATCGGCCTATGATGTGAGGCCGAGGTCAAAGTTTCTGCTAGCAGCAAGCCTGGCCTTGTGTGGGACTCGTACTGTTATACCCTCATAAGTCCATCTGGGCCATAATGAGGGGTCAGCCCCTTGAAGGGTCGTCAGAGGCATGATGAAGGGTCGGCCCCTTGAAGGCTCGTCTGAGGCATTATGAGGGGTCGGCCCTTAAAAGGTCGTCTGAGGCATGATGAGGGGTCCGCCCTTAAAGGGTCATCTGAGGCATGATGAGGGGTCGTCCCCTTGAAGGGTTGTCTGAGGCATGATGAGGGGTCTTCCCCTTAAAGGGTCGTTTGGGACATGATGAGGGGTCGGTGTGACACCCCGACTAATTAAACACCGGGTAGCTACTCCTTTATAAAATTAATTCAAAATGCCAAGTTGGCTCAGTGAATAGCATCACTGTCGAAAACATTTTTAAAGATTACTAACCACCTAGTATTTAAAAAGTAAGTGCCAAATTTTATTAAATCTGATTAACATGCAACAAAAGTAACGAATAAATAAATAACACCATTCACCATACTGAAGTGAAATGAATAACCATCACAAAATGTAAATAAAACCTGGAGGAAAATCTCCTCAATACAAATCCCACAACTGATAAGTAAACTGAAATAAATAACTAAAACTGAATACTGAGCAATACATGCTAGAGTCTGAAAACTGAAATGTAAAAATGTCTAATAGAATTGGGCAACATGCCCTACAACTGATAGATGCTAAGACTGGAATCCAAATGAGAGAAGCGTCTACATGCAAATCCCTGTAGCTTCCACAAACAGCTACAGCTCGTCACCTGAATGAGAATCCTATGCTTGGTGTCCTTGTGGCTGGGCACCTAAAAATGGTTTTACAAAGAAAAAGAGATTTGAAAAGCAAACGGGTCAGAGCCCGAATGTGTTATATTTTAAAAACCTGCAAGTGCTTTAAAAACATTTAAAACATTAAATGCAAAGTACATGTTAGGACGTACACTCGCATGATATTCTCACCTCTCGTCTAACTGTGCACTCCTAACGTAAGTACCCATCTATAACTACCCTTTCCACTAGCTAAGTGACAACGTAAACTAGCTAGACAACCAAAGGTTCTACCCATTTTACTCGGTTCCAATTAACATAACAACGCTCGTAATTTAATAGAGGTTTAACGTAAACTCAGTTACTAACTATGCCATTGATATGAGTATCAGCTAACTCATTATATATCTCGAAACAATACCGTGATATTATTACAACATTAACATGAGGATTTCCATAAATTTAATGTATATTATTCACATCATAAATATACAATACAAGCACCCCGCAATCTAAGCTATGGTGCACACATACTCTGCTATCCATCCCGGTACATCACGTACATAAGGATCACATATTCCGAATCTCTCAGGAATAGTTCAGATAACACAAATCACAAATAGTGGAGGCGAACACAGTCACCATCACATGGGTCACGCACATACCTACGCTCCCATGGTCAGCGGACTTATTAATATCACAATAAGTCTTTCTATGACCTATGTTCATCAAGGTACCAGTCTATATCCCCCCCGTAGGCACACAAGGATTAGAGGGTCCTAAGCGAACGAAACCTCCCGTGATAGCAAGTATGGTAGGTATGTCATACATACAATCCATATATCAATACTAAGTAAACACACATCTTAGTAATACCGTATTATATTCGTAGTACATATTGCACTCTCGTACTAATTATAATTATCACATC
Organism: Sambucus nigra; assembly: GCA_949130495.1. Lineage (NCBI taxonomy): Eukaryota > Viridiplantae > Streptophyta > Magnoliopsida > Dipsacales > Adoxaceae > Sambucus > Sambucus nigra. The sequence continues at coordinate 204,160,625 of OX422211.1, read as the reverse complement.
TTATTTTATTCCGGTTCATAATTATACGTGCCATAATTTATCCTCACATCGTAGTAGACACTCACGTCTCAACCCAAACGGTTCATTGAATATAACTCTAGTGTATGATTTACTCATCTCAATAACCCAAAAGTCCCAAATCAATCACTATCTCATCAAAGGGATGCTAACTCTACCCTTGAACCAGTTCCCGGGACTCCAAAAGTCAAAACAGTCCAAAAAGGAACAAACTGTCAACTCGTTAGAAGTCTCGTTCGAACGAGGCTTCGAACGAGTTTGGACAGTCAGGTCGTTAGAAGTCTCGTTCGAACGAGGCTGTTCGAACGAGATCCCAGTTCGTTCGAACGAACTGACCCTTCTAACGATATCTCGTTCGAACGAGATATCGAACGAAATACCTTCTCGTTAGTAACGACTGGTCAACTCGTTAGAAGCTCATTCGAACGAGTTCGTTCGAACGACCTGGGGCTGCTTCTAACGAGATGCCAGTTTCGGCCCAGAACTTCCCAAAAATCGTTTTTCACCATTTTTACTCCTCAAACCTCTTCTAAAATTCGTTCCCACAATATATTGAGTTCTCTAATCATCCTCAAACATGTTAAGGGGCTATACTAACATCATTAAAGGATTTGATATCATCTAAACATCATTAAATCACAATTTCTACATTAATTCCCAATTTCCTTCAAGAACATAAACCCTAACTTTTTCTCATCATAGATTCCCAGATTTTAATTCGTTTATACATCACCTAGATATGAAATATCCGAAATTAAATCTCCCAACAATATTTCTACATGCAAACCTATCCCAACATTCAATAACAACTTCAAATTTCATGGGTTTTCTTTTAATCTTCCAAGAACAATTTGTAAAACATCAATTTTCTAACATGGAAAAAACATCCTTTGAAATTAAACATAGTTAAACCACTTGCCTTGTTTGTCTCTGAATTTGGTGTGGATTTGGTGTAGAATTTCTGCAGAATTCCTCTCTCTCTCTCCTTCTCCAAGCTTTCTTCTCTAAAAAGCTATGGTGGCTAGGGTTTGCTTTGGGGGAAACTTATGAAAACCTAATTTTAATAAACCTCCGTAGCTTGTTGGGTTAATAAGGGTTGGTTGGGGTCAATCCTTATCAGATTACAACTCTCAATTTTCGTCACTTTTAATTACCCAAAAATACCAAATTACTAAAATACCCTTTATAGTGCCGGGATGGCCTAAAAATACCCCGGGACCCAAACTATACCCCCGGCTAGTGTTTTCTGACTATCTCGACCCTTCCGGACGCGTCGGCGCACTCAAAAAGACCATACGGATTATAGATTTTAAATTCACTTTTAATATCAAAATATTATACCGTGACGCGGCGGTCCCACGCATCTCAACAAAATTTCTAAAATGCCGTATATGAATCCCACGACAAATTTTATAATACCAAATACATATATAATCATATATGCACTTAATCAAATACCAATACGCATCACATTAGTATTTATAACCCGGATTAATTTCCAATTAATACGCATATTAATTAATTAATCCCCAAAAATAAATATAGACAAAAGTACGGGGTATTACATACTCCCCCCCTAATAACTGAATTTCGTCCCGAAATTCGAAACTAGAAAGTACCTGCTAAAAATAGCTCTGGATAACGTTCGCGCATCTCATCCTCGCGCTCCCATGTGGACTCCTCGACATTGTGATGTCGCCACTGAATACGCACTAACGGGACTATCTTTGACCGCAGTTTCCTCTCGCTTCGGTCCAAAATAGCAATTGGCCCTTCCTCATAAGAGCTATCCGGCTGGAGATCGATGTCCTCCACAGCAATGTGAGAATGAGCCAAATCATCCCTAAGGTATTTCCTCAGCGAGGAAATATGGAACACGTCGTGAATCCGATGCAAATGCTCCGGTAACCCGAGTCTATACGCAACCGGTCCGATCCGCTCAATAATAGGAAACGGCCCCACATACCTCGGTGCCAACTTCCCCTTCTTCCCGAAACGCATAATCCCCTTCATAGGAGATACTCTGAGCAAAACCTGGTCCCCCACTTGGAACTCCCTGAAAAATCTCTTCGCGTCAGCGTAACTCTTCTGTCGGTCTTGAGCTACCCGAATGCGACTCCGAATCAACTCAATCCTTGCCGAAGTATCCTGAATCACTTCCGGCCCAAGTAGTTTGTTGTCCCCCACTTCTAACCAACATGCTGGGGAACGACAAGGCCTACCGTACAATGCCTCAAACGGAGCCATGCCAATCGTGAACTGATAGGAGTTGTTGTAAGCAAACTCCACCAGTGGAAGGTACTGCTCCCATCCACCCCCGAAGTCAATAATGCACATGCGTAGCATGTCCTCCAACATCTGATTGGTGCGCTCTGTCTGCCCATCAGTCTGCGGATGATAAGTCGTACTTAACCGCAATTCCATGCCCATGGCCTCCTGGAAACTCCCCCAAAACCTCGAAACAAATATCTTGTCTCTGTCAGACACGATATTCAGGGGCACACCGTGAAGTCTCACAATCTCTGAAATGAAAAGCTGGGCATACTGTCCCGTAGTGTAGTCAGTCCTTACGGGTAAGAAGTGAGCGACCTTGGACAACCTGTCCACAATTACCCAAACGGAGTCGTGACCCCTCTGCGACGTAGGCAACCCCGTGATAAAGTCCATGGATATGCTCTCCCACATCCACACCGGAACCTCCAACGGCTGTAGCAATCCTGCTGGTCTCTGATGATCCACTTTTACAAGCTGACAAGTGGCGCATTTCGAGACAAACTCAGCGATATCTCTCTTCATACCGCTCCACCAATATTGCCGTCTCATGTCTTGGTACATTTTGTCCCCTCCGGGATGTACCGCGAACCGTGAGCCGTGCGACTCTGCCATCACATCGTGCCGCAATTCTTCCCCTTCCGGAACTACCAATCTCCCATTGAAGCGCAATCCCCCGTCTGAGCTAACGGTATAGGACTCGGCTCCCTCTGCTAGCAACCGAACTATCTGCTCCTGACAGAACGTGTCATTAGCCTGTGCTCGTACTACCTTCGTGGCAATCTGCGGTGTAACGGTCATCACAGACATGAAAGATCGGGCCACTGCATCCTGGTGTCCCAATTCCTTCCACTTCGCTTTCCACACCTCTGCCACCTCATTTGCTGGCCTGCGGCTCAACGCGTCTGCTACCACGTTAGCCTTACCCGGGTGGTACTGGATGTCGAACTGGTAGTCCTTCACAAATTCAAGCCACCTACGCTGCCGCATATTTAATTCCTTCTGCGTGAACAGATACTGTAGTGACTTGTGGTCCGTGAACAGCTGAAACTTCTCCCCCAAAAGATAGTGCCTCCAAATCCGTAAGGCAAATACTACTGCCGCCAACTCCAAATCATACGTGGGGTAATTCTTCTCATGAGGCTTAAGCTTACGGGAAGCATAAGCTATGGCATGTCTCTCCTGCTGCAAAACACCTCCAAGCCCTTGCAAAGACGCATCGGTGTAAACCAAATACTCAACTCCCGGTCTCGGCAATGCTAACACAGGTGCTGAGGTCAATTTGTCCTTCAACTCGTCGAATGCCAACTGACAGGCATCACTCCAGATATATGGCACACCCTTGCGAGTAAGATGTGTCAAAGGACCTGCTATCTCTGAGAAACCCCGAATAAACCTCCTGTAGTATCCTGCTAAAACCAAGAAACTACGAATCTCCGTTGGTGTCGTGGGCTGTCCCCACTCCCTCACCGCTGACACCTTCCCCAGATCGACAGATATTCCCTGGTCGGAAATAATGTGACCCAAGAACTGGACTTCCTTCAGCCAAAACCCGCACTTCTCATATTTTGCATATAGCTCGTTCTGACGAAGTGTCTGCAAAACCAGCCTCAAATGCTCGGCGTGCTCCTCCTCTGTCTGAGAGTAAACCAGAATGTCATCAATGAAGACAATGACAAACTGATCTAGGAAATCTCTGAACACCCTGTTCATCAAGTCCATAAACACTGCTGGAGCGTTGGTCAAGCCGAAAGGCATAACCAGAAACTCATAAGAACCATATCTCGACAAGAACGCAGTCTTCGAGACATCCTCCTCCCTGATACGCAACTGATGGTATCCCGACCTCAAGTCAATCTTCGAGAAGAAAGAATCTCCCCTCAACTGGTCGAACAGGTCATCGATTCGAGGCAACGGATACTTATTCCGTATCGTGACCTTATTCAACTCTCGGTAGTCCACACACAACCTTAGTGAACCGTCCCTCTTCTTTACAAACAAGACTGGAGCGCCCCAAGGTGAGGTACTCCTACGAATAAAGCCCTGCCCTAACAGCTGCTCTATTTGATCCCGTAACTCTCGCATCTCAGCTGGAGCCATACGGTACGGTGCACATGCTATAGCTCTCGTACCCAGTAGCAAATCAATAACGAAGTCTATCTCTCGACTGGGTGGTAAGCCTGGTATCTCCTGAAACACATCTGAATACTCCCTGACAACCGGGATCGAATCTAAAGGAATAACAACCTCCTTAGAGGTATCCTCCTCTATGTAATACAGATGAGCGGTCGATCCTCCCTCTGGGCGAGGCATCACCACTATAAACATCTCTTGCCCCGGAATGGCAAAAACAATGCTCCCGCTGAAGCAATCAATCATGGCCCTATATGCTACGAGCCAATCCATACCGATGATCACATCGTGAACATGCATGTCTAACACTAACATGTCTGCAGGCAATACCAAACCACTGATCTCTACCCCGACTCCCCGGCATATAAAGAAAATAAGTGACCCACTCCCTAATGGTGAGTCGACACACGTCACTGTGCTTTCTGCCGTAGCTAACAATCCTAAAGCTTTCGCGAAGTGTGTAGCAATGAAATAATGTGTAGCACCCGTATCAAATAACACCCGACCCATAGTGCCATGGATAGGAAACGTACCCTCGATCGCGGGCGGTGCCTGTGGAACTGCAGCCTGGTGAACGTTGTCGACACGTCCATACTGTAGCTGCCCCTGTTGAGCTGGGACTACTGGAATGGGTGGCAAAGCTGCCATCTGTGGCGGTGCAGGAAGAGCGGCGGGAAACATAGGTCTCTGTGGCTCCTGGCGAGCACCCTGTTGCTGCTGCTGTGGGGCCCTGCCCTTATCAGGACAATCCTGCTTCTTATGGCCAGTCTTGCCACAAGTAAAGCACTTCCCTGGGAAGTTCCCTCCCCTCTGCCCCTGCTGTCCCCGGCCCTGGTGGCCGTTACCATTCCTCCCTTGGCCCTGCTGGCCCTGATGGAACTGCTGCCCATTCTGCCCCTGCTGGCCCTATTGGCCGTTTGGACCCTGATGGCCCTGGCGGAAACCTCTCTGTCCCTGCCTGTAGTTCCCTGACCGGAACCTCTTATTGTCCCCCTGCTGGGTACCCTGCTCAGTTTGTCTCTGCCCCTGACCGGTTTGTGCCCCGCTGGCACCATGTCCTCCAGTCCTGCCCTGATGGCTAGACTCCCCTGACCGCTTGCCCTCGGCCATATGAAAATGGTGGTCCTGGCAGTGTAATAATGCAGCGTTAACCACATCAGAATACGTGGCCAACGATAGGTTCCCTAGTAGATGCTGACGGATCCTCCAATTCAACCCATCAGTGAACTTCTCTATCTTCTTCTTCTCTGTTGGAATCTCGTCTGGAACGATATTCAACAGGTTAGTGAACTCGGCCTCATACTCGGCCACTGTCTTGCCTTCCTGCTTTAGACTCATTAGTTTCCTCCTCATCTCTGTATGAACTGCGGACGGAAAGTACTTGCGGTCAAACCGCACCCAGAACTCCTGAATGGTGAGGGTATCCCTCTCCTCCGCGGTGGTAATGGACTCCCACCACTGCAGTGCAGATCCCACTAGCTTGAAAGTAGCTAGCACCTGTTTCTGAACGTCAGTGCACTCATGCATCCTCAAATGCCTCTGCATGTCCTTCCTCCATTGGCTCGAGATAACCACATCTGAGCTTCCAGCAAACTCTGGCGGATGCGCTTTCTGAAAAGCATCACGTACACGCTCCCAAGCAGACGGGAATGCATTAACCTGTACTGGCGCGGCAACCGGCGCCTGAGGCGGTGCCTGTTGGATCACGGCAATCGCTGCATTTACCTCTTGGGCTACTATAGCAGCAACCTCTGCGGCGTCCATCATGCCCTGAACTGGAGCGGGCTGTGGTTCGGGCGTAGCATTCCTGGGAACTCGTCGTGCACGTCGTGGAGGCATCTGAAATAAGAACAAAGTTTATAAGTTCGCAGTTTATAAACTTAATATAGCTGAAGAACGAAGCATACACAAAAGAGTACAACAGTCCTAAAATATAGGGCTCTATATCAAAGAAACGTAGCGGAAACATAATAGCCGTACAGATCCTAAAGGACACTAGAACATGGCTCTGATACCACCTGTGACACCCCGACTAATTAAACACCGGGTAGCTACTCCTTTATAAAATTAATTCAAAATGCCAAGTTGGCTCAGTGAATAGCATCACTGTCGAAAACATTTTTAAAGATTACTAACCACCTAGTATTTAAAAAGTAAGTGCCAAATTTTATTAAATCTGATTAACATGCAACAAAAGTAACGAAGAAATAAATAACACCATTCACCATACTGAAGTGAAATGAATAACCATCACAAAATGTAAATAAAACCTGGAGGAAAATCTCCTCAATACAAATCCCACAACTGATAAGTAAACTGAAATAAATAACTAAAACTGAATACTGAGCAATACATGCTAGAGTCTGAAAACTGAAATATAAAAATGTCTAATAGAATTGGGCAACATGCCCTACAACTGATAGATGCTGAGACTGGAATCCAAATGAGAGAAGCGTCTACATGCAAATCCCTGTAGCTTCCACAAACAGCTACAGCTCGTCACCTGAATGAGAATCCTATGCTTGGTGTCCTTGTGGCTGGGCACCTAAAAATGGTTTTACAAAGAAAAAGAGATTTGAAAAGCAAACGGGTCAGAGCCCGAATGTGTTATATTTTAAAAACCTGCAAGTGCTTTAAAAACATTTAAAACATTAAATGAAAAGTACATGTTAGGACGTACACTCGCATGATATTCTCACCTCTCGTCTAACTGTGCACTCCTAACGTAAGTACCCATCTATAACTACCCTTTCCACTAGCTAAGTGACAACGTAAACTAGCTAGACAACCAAAGGTTCTACCCATTTTACTCGGTTCCAATTAACATAACAACGCTCGTAATTTAATAGAGGTTTAACGTAAACTCAGTTACTAACTATGCCATTGATATGAGTATCAGCTAACTCATTATATATCTCGAAACAATACCGTGATATTATTACAACATTAACATGAGGATTTCCATAAATTTAATGTATATTATTCACATCATAAATATACAATACAAGCACCCCGCAATCTAAGCTATGGTGCACACATACTCTGCTATCCATCCCGGTACATCACGTACATAAGGATCACATATTCCGAATCTCTCAGGAATAGTTCAGATAACACAAATCACAAATAGTGGAGGCGAACACAGTCACCATCACATGGGTCACGCACATACCTACGCTCCCATGGTCAGCGGACTTATTAATATCACAATAAGTCTTTCTATGACCTATGTTCATCAAGGTACCAGTCTATATCCCCCCCGTAGGCACACAAGGATTAGAGGGTCCTAAGCGAACGAAACCTCCCGTGATAGCAAGTATGGTAGGTATGTCATACATACAATCCATATATCAATACTAAGTAAACACACATCTTAGTAATACCGTATTATATTCGTAGTACATATTGCACTCTCGTACTAATTATAATTATCACATCTTATTTTATTCCGGTTCATAATTATACGTGCCATAATTTATCCTCACATCGTAGTAGACACTCACGTCTCAACCCAAACGGTTCATTGAATATAACTCTAGTGTATGATTTACTCATCTCAATAACCCAAAAGTCCCAAATCAATCACTATCTCATCAAAGGGATGCTAACTCTACCCTTGAACCAGTTCCCGGGACTCCAAAAGTCAAAACAGTCCAAAAAGGAACAAACTGTCAACTCGTTAGAAGTCTCGTTCGAACGAGGCTTCGAACGAGTTTGGACAGTCAGGTCGTTAGAAGTCTCGTTCGAACGAGGCTGTTCGAACGAGATCCCAGTTCGTTCGAACGAACTGACCCTTCTAACGATATCTCGTTCGAACGAGATATCGAACGAAATACCTTCTCGTTAGTAACGACTGGTCAACTCGTTAGAAGCTCGTTCGAACGAGTTCGTTCGAACGACCTGGGGCTGCTTCTAACGAGATGCCAGTTTCGGCCCAGAACTTCCCAAAAATCGTTTTTCACCATTTTTACTCCTCAAACCTCTTCTAAAATTCGTTCCCACAATATATTGAGTTCTCTAATCATCCTCAAACATGTTAAGGGGCTATACTAACATCATTAAAGGATTTGATATCATCTAAACATCATTAAATCACAATTTCTACATTAATTCCCAATTTCCTTCAAGAACATAAACCCTAACTTTTTCTCATCATAAATTCCCAGATTTTAATTCGTTTATACATCACCTAGATATGAAATCTCCGAAATTAAATCTCCCAACAATATTTCTACATGCAAACCTATCCCAACATTCAATAACAACTTCAAATTTCATGGGTTTTCTTTTAATCTTCCAAGAACAATTTGTAAAACATCAATTTTCTAACATGGAAAGAACATCCTTTGAAATTAAACATAGTTAAACCACTTGCCTTGTTTGTCTCTGAATTTGGTGTGGATTTGGTGTAGAATTTCTGCAAAATTCCTCTCTCTCTCTCCTTCTCCAAGCTTTCTTCTCTAAAAAGCTATGGTGGCTAGGGTTTGCTTTGGGGGAAACTTATGAAAACCTAATTTTAATAAACCTCCGTAGCTTGTTGGGTTAATAAGGGTTGGTTGGGGTCAATCCTTATCAGATTACAACTCTCAATTTTCGTCACTTTTAATTACCCAAAAATACCAAATTACTAAAATACCCTTTATAGTGCCGGGATGGCCTAAAAATACCCCGGGACCCAAACTATACCCCCGGCTAGTGTTTTCTGACTATCTCGACCCTTCCGGACGCGTCGGCGCACTCAAAAAGACCATACGGATTATAGATTTTAAATTCACTTTTAATATCAAAATATTATACCGTGACGCGGCGGTCCCACGCGTCTCAACAAAATTTCTAAAATGCCGTATATGAATCCCACGACAAATTTTATAATACCAAATACATATATAATCATATATGCACTTAATCAAATACCAATACGCATCACATTAGTATTTATAACCCGGATTAATTTCCAATTAATACGCATTTTAATTAATTAATCCCCAAAAATAAATATAGACAAAAGTACGGGGTATTACAGTCGACCCCTTGGAGGGTCGTTTGGTCCACTCTGAAGGGTCGGCCCCTTGAAGGGTAGTCTGGACCAATTCTTCCTGTGATGGAGCCGTAGTCATTGGACTCGTCCTGGGCCTGATCCCTCATCTTGGAGGAGGACACCCTCGGCCAGGCCGAGGGTACATATGGGTATATCAATCACCCCCAGCCCTTAACCATCGATGCTGTTGAGATGGTTGAGGGGTAATGTTGTCTTGGAATTCTTAAGTGTGTGGTTGGATGGATAAGTGACATTTTTCATGTTGCTTATCGTTAGGTGTATCGTCGTTTAACTTTTCCAGATGTGGCGGCTGCACACTCAGCTTGGGACTTTGTGCCTTAATAATGTCTCACCTCATGGGTTGTGCACAGCCTTGGTTAATGGGCCCCCTTAGTAGAAGATATTTAAATGATTTTTGAATCAGTCATTTATTCTTCTTCTTCTTTGCGCCCAAGCTTTCTCTCTCTAACTCCCTTTCAAACCTCCATTGCTACAACACCTTGTGTCTCAAGCTTGGCCATCTTCACTGTTCTTTCTCAAGTAATCTCTATTCCCTAGTCCCTCTTGTAGCCTTTAATTTCGCCTCTAATCTCGCATGTGACGGCCATGTCCCCTCTTGCCTTTCAAGTATCCTTTCCAGATGGCCCTCCAATAGGCGACGAGGTTGAGGGATTCGGGGGCGATAATGAGAGCTCTGATGATGATGGTCGAGTTAACACTTCTAGTGCCTCAGCTTACGTCTCATAGGTTAAGGATCGTAACCTCTTACTATGGAGGCATCTCTTTGGCATACAGTCCAATATACATATAAGGGTCCCAACTGAAGATGAGAGGGTCTTCCAGGGGACGAGGGAGAGATTATTGTTTATGTGCAGATGCTAAGGGTAGGAGTTAGGTTCCCTCTACATGCTGCTATAGTCGATATCTTGTCTTACCTTGGGGTTTCTCCCTCTCAACTTCCTCCCTACTTGTGGAGGACTATCCTCGGCTATATCTCGCTTTGGAAGAATTCGTTTACCGATGAGCCTTCAACTGATTTATTCATTTCCTGCTATAACATCACCTCGTCGTCCAAACAGCCTGGGTATTTCCATTTGGGGGCTAGGAAGTCTGACAATAAGCTTCTTTATGTGGCTCAGACTTTTAATCATGACTGGAAAAAGAGGTTTTTCTTCATCTCTGGGGATTAGGAATTCCCCATCGAGGGTGATCCCATGAAAGACGGTCCGAGGGTACCAAGGGTATGGTCCAACCCTTCAATGAAAGTGCGATCAGACCCCGGACTCAGCTTGAAGCAGAGGGTCATTGTTGACTACCTGAGGGAGAGAGGGAAAGAGGGCGAACTTGCCAAATTTGAAGATTTGATGACCCCTCGCTTCCTCAAAGAATATGGTGTGAGGGTCGGCCCCCTGACAAAACTTTGTGAGTAGAATTTTAACCCATTTTTACTTATCTAAGTGTTTCCTCTTCCCCACTGTATATTTCTGATGTATCATCTCCTTTTCAGGTCGTCCTTCGAATATATCTGATCAACTTTAGGAGATGACTTCTCCAAGTTTACTGTCTGCCCTGGGAAAGAAAAAAAGGCAAAGATCCTCAACAGGCTCAGAAGAAGACAAAGGTCGTGGGGCCATCACATGCTGAGCCGACCATCAATAGTAATAAAAGGAAAGAGCCAGAAGTTCTTATTGACCCTCGATCGAATTCTAGGACGAGGGTGAGGGTGGAGGCGTCTAAGGGGACCAGCTCCTCATCCAGTATGGGGGCCTACTGATCTCAAAATTTGGCATTCTTAAGGGTTGAACCCTCTTCCCTCATAGCCAACCTGAGGGCAGCCAAGGACTCAATGTTTTCTTCTCCCTCGGCTGCGGATTATGACTTCTTATCAAAGATGCCCCCGGCTAAGGTCTATGATTACGGTCTGCACACTTTGGCCCGGACACCTCTCTCTACCTTACTCTTTTTGATTTATCAATATTTCATTAACTGTTCCCTCAACCCTTATTAACATGTGTGCCTCCATGCAGTCTGTCTGCGCCTTTACCTCGGCCACCAAGTGGATGGCTGAAAATCAACAAAAGTTCTATGAGGCCGAGAGGGCTATTCATCATGAGGCCGATCTGAAGACCGAGCTTGAGACTATAAAGTCCGAGTTAGAGAGTGCAAGGACCAAGCATGCAAGGGTACTGGATGAGCTGATGAAGCAGCACGAGGCTGACTTGAAGGCAAATGACTCTCTTATCAAAGAAAAGGATGAGGCCTTGATCAATCAAGGGGATCAATTCAAGGCTGAGCTTGAAGGGGGAATGAATAAGGCTGAGGTCGATGCTATGGAGGCCTATAAACTCTCAGATGAGTTTCAAGGCTTCGGCCTTGAGTACCTGGAGTGGGGGATTAAGACGGACTGTCGATGGGTCATCCTTAAATTTGCTGACGCCATGTCATCCATCCTCCCCTCTCTCAAAGCGATGGAGATGGAAGACCCTCTTATAGTTGAGGCCCTATCCCACCTGGAGTCTCAAGTACAGATCGAAGGCATCGGCACCTTTGAAGATCAACCCATTTTGGTCGTTGAAGAGACTCTTGTTGTTAATCTTGAAGCCTTGCCCTCTGATGTTTCCCAATAGGGTGGATGTCTGTAGCCAATACGCTCTTCTTGTAAAAGCATTTTTATACCCTATTTTTGTTGGACAAACATCTCTGATAATTTATAATAGAATCTATCTTCCTATCTTCTATGCTTCTCTTGTATGATTTGACTTGGATGTTATGTGTGTTCACCCATCTTACAAGTCCCCCCTCGTCCTTCTTGAGGGTGAATGGAGGTCGTCCCCACCATTGACCCTTTAGTGATGTTTTCAATCAAGTCCCCCCTCGTCTTTCTAGAGGGTGAATGTGGGGTCATCCCCACCATTGACCCTCATCATAACCGAGGGTGGTTTCCACCAATATAATTATGTTTCCAATAAAGTCCCCCCTCATATGTTTTAGGGTGAATGGGTTCGTCCCCACCATTGACCCTCATCATAGCCGAGGGTGGTTACCACCAACTTAATGATATTTTTAATCAAGTCCCTCCTTGTCTTTCTTGAGGGTGAATGGGGGGTCGTCCCCACCATCGACCCTCATTATAGCCTAGGGTGGTTACCACCAACTTAATGATGTTTTCAATCAAGTCCCCCCTTGTCTTTCTTGAGGGTGAATGAGTGGTCGTCCCCACCATTGACCCTCATCATAGCCGAGGGTGGTTTCCACCAATATAATTATATTTCCAATAAAGTCCCCCCTCGTCTTTCTTGAGGGTGAATGAGGGGTCGTCCCCACCATTTACCCTCATTATAGCCGAGGGTGGTTACCACCAACTTAATGATGTTTTCAATCAAGTCTCCCCTCGTCTTTCTTGAGGGTGAATGAGGGGTCGTCCCCACCATTGAACCTCATCATAGCCGAGGGTGGTTACCACCAACTTAATGATGTTTTCAATCAAGTCCCCATCGTCTTTCTTGAGGATGAATGGGGGGTCGTCCCCACCATTGACCCTCATCATAGCCGAGGGTGGTTTCCACCAATATAATTATGTTTCCAATAAAGTTCCCCCTCGTCTTTCTTGAGGGTAAATGAGGGGTCTTCCCCACCATTTACCCTCATTATAGTCGAGGGTGGTTACCACCAACTTAATTTTGTTTTCAATAAAGTCCCCCCTCGTCTTTCTTGAGGGTGAATGAGGGGTTGTCCCCACCATTGACCCTCATCATAGCCGAGGGTGGTTACCACCAACTTAATGATGTTTTCAATCAAGTACCACCTCGTCTTTCTTGAGGGTGAATGGGGGGTCGTCCCCACCATTGACCCTCATCATAGCCGAGGGTGGTTTCATGAAGATAATCCCAATCATACTAGAATTAACAAACAGAAGATGAGGGGCCAATATCATATTCTCATTAACATTCCAAGTGTTCTGTTGGAGCAACTCATCCATTACAATTGTGGTCCGATAGGACTTTACATTATTGATAGTATTTCTTCAAATGATCTGCATTCCAGGGGTTCAAAAAAGGTTCCCCGTCAAGGTTTTCTTGTCTATATGTTCCAGGGACAACTTCATCGATGACCCCGTATGGGCCATGCCAGTTTGGGTGGAGTTTGTTAGTCTTTTGCCAAGTCTTTTGGAGGACTAGGTACCCCATGGTATTGGCCTTTGCTCACCCTTTGGTTGTAAAACTTAGCGGTCCTTTGCTGATAGGTTGCCAGCCTTATCTCAGCGTCTTCCTTCCTTTCCTCGATCAAATCTAAGTCAAGTCTCCTTTCTTCCATATTTCTCTGGGGGTCATACATTTGGACCCTCTGAGTAGGAAACCCAATCTCGGTGGGGGTGATTGCCTCTGAACCATCGCCAGCATGAACAAGCCGCGACACCTTCTTCAGTACTTAAGTACTTGGTCGCCACCTGGGCTCAAACAAGCCGCGACACCTTCTTCAGTACTTATTTTCCGCCTGGTATCAAACAGGCCGTGATACCTTTTTAAGTACTTGGCCGTCGCCTGGGCTCAAACAGGCCATGGCACCTTCTTTAGTACTTGGCCATCGCCTGGTATCAAACAGGCCATGACACTGTCTTAAGTAGTTAGTCACCGCCTCGGCTCAAACAGGCCGCGACACTTTCTTAAGTACTTGGTCGCCACCTGGGCTCAAACAAGCTGCGGCAGTCACGGCACATTATTTAGTACTTAGCCACCACCTGGGTTCAAACAGGCTGCGGCACATTCTTTAGCATCAATGAAACGCCTGGGTTCAAACAGGCCGCGGCACTTTCTTAAGTACTTGGTTGTCGCCTGGGCTCAAACAGACCGCGGCACTTTCTTAAGTACTTGGTCGCCACCTAGGCTCAAACAGGATGCGGCAGTCGTGGCACATTATTTAGTACTTAGCAGCCACCTGGGTTCAAATAGGTCGCGACACATTCTTTAGCACCAATGGAACGCCTGGGTTCAAAGAGGCCGCGAAACTTTCTTAAGTACTTGGTCGCCGCCTGGGCTCAAACAAGTCAAGGCACTTTCTTAAGTACTTGGTAGCCACCTGGGCTCAAACAGGCCGCGGCACCTTCTTTAGTACTTATTCGTCGCCTGGTATCAAATAGGCCACAGAACTTTCTTAAGTACTTGGTCGCTGCCTAGGCTCGAACAGGTCACGACACCTTCTTAAGTACTTGGTCACCGCCTGGGCTCAAACAGGCCACGGCACTTTCTTTAGTACTTGATCGTCGCCTAGGCTCAAACAGGCCGTGGCACTTTCTTAAGTACTTGGTCACCACCTGGGCTCAAACAGGCTGCGACAGCCATCGCACATTATTTAGTACTTAGCCGCCGCCTTGGTTCAAACAGGCCGCGAAACTTTCTTAAGTACTTGGTCTCCTCCTGGGCTCAAACAGGCCGCAGCACTTTCTTAAGTACTTGGTCGCCGCCTGGGCTCAAACAGGTCACGGCACCTTCTTCAGTACTTAGCCATCGCCTGGTATCAAATAGGTTATGGCATCTTCTTCAGTACTTAGCCTCCGCCTGGGCTCAAATAGACCGCATTACCTTCTTCAGTCCTTAGTCGACGCTTGGTATCAAATGGGCCACAACACGGTTAGATCCCGTTTATGTAAGAGGGCACTAGAAGATGAGACTTTTCCTCACAGACTCTGTGGCAGTCACATAATTCAGCCGCAGCCCCAAAATCGCTACCTCTTGGCACTACGACTTGGGGGCTTATTGATATGGAAAATATATCACCCTGTCGCGGACGTTACTCAGGCATGCACAGAAGCTTATAGGCTGCGGCCCTATTCATCACAGGGTGCGGCCCTACTCAACACTGGGTGCGGCCCTACTCAACACTGGGTGCGGCACCCATGGCTTTTGACTCATACAGGATGCAGCCTTATGCTATGCAGGGTGCAGCACCCACGGCTTTAACCTCATATGCAGGATGCAGCCTTATACTAATCAGGGTACGGCACCCACAGCTTCAACCTCATATAGGATGCAGCCTTATGCTATGCAGGGTGCAGTACCCACGGCTTCAGCCTCATATACAGGATGCAGCCTTATACTACACAAGGTGAAGCCTTATACTACACAGGGTGCAGCACCCACAGCTTTAGCCTCATGGTAGATGCAGCCTTATGCTATGCAGGGTGTGGCACCCACGGCTTCAGCCTCATATACAGGATGCAGCCTTATGTTATGCAAGGTGCGGCACCCACGGCTTCAGCCTCATATACAGGATGTAGCCTTATACTACACAGGGTGCAAAAACCACAACTATAGCCTCACTAACAGGGTGCGGCCTTCTCGATCACAGCTCCTATACAGGGTACGGCACATACCACTTGGCCTTACATACAGGCCGCAGCCTTGTACTACAGGGTGCGGCACCCACAGCTTTAGCCTCATGCCAGATGCAGTCTTCTGTTGCGCTGGATGCAGACTTATACTATGCAAGATGCGGCACTTAATATGCCTTCCTTACAGGCTGCATCCCCCTCATTGACGGCTACTCAAGACTTGATATATGTTACGTGCTCAGGGCACGTGACACAACTCACATACCTCCTATAAATAAAGGTCCACACCTCGAAATGAGGGGATTGATTCCACATAACCGGAGCAGTTTCTACAGTACCGATTCTCTCTACACCTCCCCTACATACAACTGGGGAATTCCAGACACACCCGGGGCAGGATCTACAGTACATATTCCCTCCACCCAACCTCAGCATACAACTTAGGGGTTGTTCATCAGCCTCGCAGCCATCACTCCGGCACACCGGAATCATCAATCATCATGTACTCCCCTTTATTCTCATACTTGTACTCCTCTTTAGGCATGATTATATTATACAATGTAACACATATAATGAGAACAGGGCAACACAGTGTACGTAGGCCTATTTTAGGGGCTGAACCACTCTATATCTTGGCTTCTCCCTATTTACTTGCTTTATTTACTTATTACACACTTTACTCTTGACTTGCTGATACGAGAACGACAAGTGGATGATTTCTTGTATCATCAATAGGTGTCTTTATCTTATTGGGAGTTTCCTCATGCACATGTTGGTTACATTCTTAAGGTGTACACTACACCCCGCTGGTCCTATATATACACTTCATCTTCTCCATGAGAAAGGATCCAAAATCCATTACCCTAATAGAAATCTTTCCAATTGTATATAGAAGAGAGAGTGAGCTCTTGATTATTGTATCCATAGCCATCAGTGCCCTTGTTTAGTGGATTTCTCACACACTCACACTGTGGATGTGGGCCTAATTGGCTCAACCACTTTAAATAATTAAGTCCATCTTCTTATCCTCATCTTTTTCTTTCATATATACATATATCCATCTCCATTGTTGTGCTATGATTGAGTTTAATCTATTCATAGTCTCCTCTTAATGTGGTGGTGTTGAATACAACATCATAAATCACTCTAAAGTGAGGAATCATACTCAATATCAACAAATGTGGCTGGAGAATCATCTTTAATTGTAACATTTATTGATTCCATAATTTTAGATCTAGCAAATTTATAAACCCTATAAGCTCTACTATTTGGTTAATAGACTAGAAATATACCTTCATCACTCCTCGAGTCGAATTTACCTAAGACCACTCTATCCCTAAGGATGTATCAAGGACTCCCAAAGACTTGAAAATAGTCTAGGTTGGGTTTCTTACATGTCCACAAATCATAAAGAGTTGTATTAGTGTGTGGATGCAAGTATACCCTATTCACCATATGACATGCATTGTTTATCGTTTCCACCTAAAACTTACGGGGCACTTTCCTACCTAAAAGCATTAATTTCACCATTTTTTAATCGTTTGATTCTTCCTCTCTACTATACCATTTTGTTGAGGCGTTTGAACAGCCGAAAACTCATGTTTAATTCCAACTTCATCACAAAAAGCATCCACATAATATTCCTTAAATTCAGCTACATTATCACTTCTAAACCGGTTAAGGGTGACACCATGTTGATTTTGAATAATTCGACATTTAATGGTTAGAAACTCAACTGCGGCGGACTTTTCCCTAAGAAATCCAACTATTGAATATCTTGAAAAGTCATCTACCATCACTAGGGTATATCTCTTTTCTCATATACTCTCGATGCGAGTGGGACCCACATGGTCCATGTGAATCAATTCTAAAACATGAGAGGTGGTTATAAAGTTCAACTTCGTATGAGGACTTTTAATTTATTTTCCAAGTTGATAAGGACCACAAATTTCAGAGGTTAGTTTTCCTAAGGATAAAAGCATCGAACTAAGTCTAACATTACTAGATGATCAAGATCTATAAAGTTTACATGATCTAGATGTTGATGACAAAGATCATTAGATGAGACCGTAGCACTATTTGAAACAAAAGAAGACTTTGGAATGATTCCATAACAATTGTCACTAGTCCTCACACCTTGAAGAATAGCCTCACCAGATTTATCATAAACCATGCACTCCATTTGGCTAAACTTAACTGCTAGGTTTTTGTTGCATAACTGGCTAATGCTGATCAAATTAGCTTTAAGTCCATCAACATAAATAACATTTTATATTCTTAGAAAACCAGAAACTTCAATGGTGCCTCTACCCATGATTCTAGATTTTCTCCCATTGCCAAATGTGGCTTTACCATCATTATAATCCACAAAAGTGGTAAAAATAGATTTATCACCTATCATATGTCTGGAGCATCCACTATCAAAATACCATTGGGAG
This sequence comes from Sambucus nigra, assembly GCA_949130495.1. NCBI lineage: Eukaryota > Viridiplantae > Streptophyta > Magnoliopsida > Dipsacales > Adoxaceae > Sambucus > Sambucus nigra. The sequence continues at coordinate 204,142,399 of OX422211.1, read as the reverse complement.
GTATTTTGAGCCATAAAAGCAAAATGAACAACAAAAGCCTTCTTGGTATTTTCTTTTATAACCCAAGATTGAGTGGTGTTCTTCGCTTTGTTGATTCTAGTCTTTAAGTTGGAATCATATCCTAGGCCATAGAAAACCTTAGAAATTATTCCATTAAACTTTTGGATGTATTGACAAGATACCCAACTTGGATTTTAAGTCTAGATAAAGATCTATAGTGTGGACTATGAGTATTGGGATAAGAATTCTTCCTAAGATTGTAACAAAATTATCAAAGATGACCCCTTTGGTGATAAAAACTACAAACTTAGATTTGATTTGCAGTCATTTTTATAGGTTGCTTAGGTAAAGTTCTCTTAGGTGGGTTAGGTTTAGAAGGGTTTGTTTTGGTAACAAACTTAGCTAAGGGTTCGGATTTAACATTGTATGACTCACCTTCTTCATATCCTATACCTTTTCTCTCTTGGTATCCTTTCTCCTTATAACCTAAAACTATACCTAGGAATGACTTTCCCATTCTTCCATAATTATCCTCAAGTGTGACTTTGACTTCCCGAGATGCCTCGAGATCTTTCTCAAGTTTGTCCATTTTTGCTTCAAGTGTTTTTCTAATCTCCAAGGATTCATGAAGATCTCCGTTAACACGATCTAGAGAATCAGTTAAATGACATTTTTCTTTACTAACAAAAATAAGCTTCTCAGAGAGAGAAATCTTAATCACCTCGAGTTGACTAACTAAACCTTTCTTTTCCTTCAAGATTTTCAACTCCTTTTCTAATGTCAGCACCTTAAAAGTTAATCGTTTATTTATCTTTTCAATGTTCATAGGCTCGGTGTAAAACTTAGAATAGGCGGATTGCAATTCACTTTCATTAAAATCACTCCCACTTCCTTTTTCATCACTACCTTGTGAGTGAGTGGATACAACCACAATATCATGCTCGAAAATGTCAACGCTGGGGTGTGACTCACTTGAAGCAGTAGCATGACTCGCAATCAAAGCGGTGAAGCTGTTTCCAGAAGGAACGGAATCATTGGAGTCTTCAGACTCATTCTCACTGTCACTAAGAGTCGCATTATAAATGGATTTATCCTTAACTTTTCTCTTAAGCTTAGTGGGGAACTCATACGCTCTATCACCTCATCCTTCACACTCAAAACATCACTCAGAATCATCCTTTTTAAAGTCATCTCTTTTAGAGTTTTCATTTTTAAACATCTTTTGGTCCTGATTATTAAAACTTGTACTTGCCTTGTTTTTGTTTTTCTCAAAATTAGCTTTTTTAATTTCTTAATTTTGCTTTTTAAACTTGAGAAACTTTTAATTTTTTTTAGCAAATATGGCCATATCATTAGGATCCATATCGGACTCTTCAAATTTAGACGTTTCTTATTTTTTAACTTTTAGAGCTACTCCCTTATCTTTTTTTTTATTATCTTTAGGAAACATGTTTAATTCATATGTTTGGAAATCACTTACAAGATCTTCGAGTTTTAGTGAATTTAACAATCCTAAAGAATTAAGAACCGTGACTTTCAGAATGAAACGACTAGGGAGAGATCTAAGAATCTTCTTGACTACTCGATTTTTAGGTATTTTATCACCTAGGTTGAAACATGAGTTAACAATATCAAAAATACGGGCATAAAACTCATCAAATGTTTCATTTTGTTTCATGGTGACAGTTTCAAATTGAGCGGTTAAATTTTGAAGTTTAATAGCCTTAACCTCACTCGTTCCCTTATTAGTAACTTGAAGAATGTCACATGCCTCCTTTGAAGTTTCAGAAGTCATAATACGATGAAACTCCTCAGAAGTAATGGCACTAAACAAAGAATTTAAACCTTTAGAATTAAAGTTACATAATTTTAACTCATCCTCACTCCATGGTTCTATAGGTTTTAAAACAGTTTCTTCCTCAAAAACAATAGTAGGAGGGGACCACCTTTTTTCAACTACAATCCAAACACGTTCATCAATTGACTTTAACACAGATCGCATACATTCTTTTCAATAAGCATAATTAGTTCCATCAAACATTGAGGGTATATTTGACAAATAAATATCCATATAACTACCAAGATTCATCTAAGTAACTTTTAGAAACATGCTCTGATACCAATTTGAAGTTGCGGGGTTATATGGATTCGGTTCAATCAGTTAAATACACTCCTTTTTACACAAATTAAATAGCAACACGGGATGCAAATAGCAATTAGGCTAGCAAGATTATACTTTCCAAATTTTAATCTTGATTACTAGAATTCCTGCGTGAGCATGCTAGATATCAAGTGTAACATAAAAGGAAATCACAATCACATAATGCGCAGATGTACGATGAAAACCCAAAAGGAAAAACCTCGAATGGCCTGGACTAGACAAAATCCACTATGAATACGGTTTTTATAATAAGGCACACAAGACTTATAGACTTGACTCCAGAAAACCCGTTGATGCCGTCTTCAATACCTCTGTCGGTAGCACGTGTAGATCCAACATGTTTCTCAACACTCTTATGTCTCGGTATGCACCAAAAGCCAAGCACCGTCTCCAAATGAAACTTGTGTGGAAGTCCACCACTCTCAAAACCTGGATGAATGTGATGACAGGTTTAGGTTGAGTTTTTTAGAAAAATTATCCTAAAGGTCACATGAAAAGTTCGAGACCTTTTGATGAGAGAAAATGTGTTTTTCTATAAATTTCAATGTCTAAAAACTCTTAAATTCCCGAGCTTTGAAGTGGTTTTCAAGTTAAAAGTAGTGGGAAAGGGAAGTTAGAGGGAAAATTGAATTTTTCAAAATTAAAACTGCTCATTCGAAAAACTTAAATGGCTCATTTGAACGACATTACTAGATGTCATTAGAACAAGTCCTTCAAACGACATTATAGGTAAAATATTTTAAGAAAGACGTTTGAAGTCTTTTGAATGACTAAGAGACAAGGGTCATTTGAATGACCTCTGTATTTATTAAAAAATTTAAATTAATTCTAAATTCCAAAGGAAGTTTGAAAACCTATTACCAATAATGATATACTACTTCAAAACTTGTCTCTAACAAATTAAAATAATATGGGTCATGTACCTTTCGGGATAACGAGCAATTGGATGTTGAGGTGAATTTATTGTATGTTGAAAGTCAGGATGCTCAAATTCTTCATGAGGTAGATTAGCATGATACTAAAAGACCGTAAATGTTTTGTCCAACCGAAACAGCCAATACTACAAATTGACTCCATTAAAAATTTATCCTTACACCCCTGTAGACACCCCATTCTAATACCCCCCCCCCCAACCTCTCCTTAGGTCCCTAGTACCTCCCTTCATCATTGCAAACCCAAGTCATACACCAGGTACTGACCTAAAGGCCATCAGGCACTCCCAGGCTCCGTTAGACCAAAATTCAAACTCTGCCGCTCGACCTAGACTGAATGAATATTTGAAGGTCACTGAAACCCCTTTCTAACGGTCCATACCGTGCGCAATTCTGACTTACCATGCGGACGAACGACCCATTTTTTCCCGAAACTCGATCAGGAGGTCACCGGATGCTCCCAGGCTCCATTTGACCAAAGTCAAATCTTTATCTCGATCAATACTAAATGAATCTTCAAAGGGAACTGAAACCCCTTTCCAATGGTCTGCCCTATGCGCGATCCTGACTTACGGTACGGACGAATGATATGTTTTACTCCGAAAGTTCATCGAACGCTTCCAGGCCCCGGTTGACCAAAGTCAACTCCCCAAACTAGGTCAAACTCTTTGGATTGTCGAATTACATCTCCTAAACTTTCTAACGGTTTGCCCCATGCGCTATTCTGACTTACCATACGGACGAATGATCCGTTTGCGTCCGAAGTTTCCTCGTCCAAAGGACCGACGAGCGCTTCTGAGCCAAATTTGACCCAAAGTCAACTCCTGAACCCGAGAGTAGTCCAAAGTACTTTCAAAGGTCTTTGAAATACCTTTCCAATGGTTCACCCCATGCACGATTTGGATCAATGGTTCGTACTCTACTACCGATTTTTCGAAGGAACTTGAAAGACACTGCCAAACGGCAGCTTCCAAGCCCTGCCTATCGGTAGTGTGCCTAACACCCCTGCCGATTGGCAGGACCAGGGCTATGCCGATCGGCAATGACCTGGGCCTATAAAAAGGAGGGCCTAACCTCATTCTAAAAGGAGGAGAAAAATCAGAGATCCATTACTCTCAGCAAGCTCAGAAAACCCCTCTCGAAGTCAGCGTGATTTCCACATCCAAATCCCTTTTCAACCTTCACCTTTCATCACCTTTTTCATCAAACTTGATGAATTAAGTACTCTCCATCATCATCCAAGTGCAAGGTCTTCTCTCCAACATCCAAGATCAAGCTCAAGATCTTTAAGAAGGTCCAACTTTCTCCACTCTCTCCTTAAATTCGCCTAAATTCTCATTAGTTTGTTTTTTTACTTAGTACTTTTATTCTCTTATCTCACATATCCTAATATACTTTTTATCTAGTATTATTGCACATATCTTATTTTCATATAAATAAAACCCAAAAAAATAAGAAAAAGTGGATTTGCTCATAAATTCCAAACGCGAATTCTCACACTTTTCTCACAACTAAAACACTTTTTTACACACACACCCATATAAGAGAAGTTCCCAATTGGATTTATGGGATAAATCCCACCCCTCATTTGGCATACGAACTACGTGGACTTTGATGCCTCTATAGGCTACGTAGGTGTCTCGAGGTACAACCCAAGACTCGAGTCCTTTTTCTACTTTTTTCCTGTTTTTCCATATTCTTTAAACTTAACTCTCTTAAATCCTATGTATTTACACACACACACACACACACACACACACACATATATATATATATATATATATATTTGTTCTTAATGGCGTATTACTCCACATGCATTATCATTCCCTTGTAATGATCGACGCTAGGATAATCGCATAAATCCTATTTTCTAATATTACTTTTAGGAACATTCCTATGGATGACTCTCTTTATCTCTTCCATGATACAAGTTGATGATTTCTATCTCCACTACGTATACACATGCACACATATTACAGGGAAATAAAGTAAAATAGCAACAACCCATGAGAGACCATAAGGTTGGAATGGGTGCCTAACACCTTCCCATTTCGTAACTTAGCCTCCGGACCCTTTTCGAATAATTTTGGTTTCGTATATATCAGTATGTATTTGGATGCTTTCCTTCGGGAAGACTCCCTTTTCTTTTGTCTGTTTTGAGTAAAATAGACTGACGACTCTATCTCTCTACATTTTTCACCTCATTCACCGACGCCAGCCGAAGCTCTCCCGAGAGAGATTCGCGGGACCTAGAGGAATCCTATCCCGTCGCGAGGGGATATATCCGGGGATGGCCACAACCCCAATTTCCAAACTTGCATTACAAGAATCTATGGATCAACTGTAGACTTAAACCCACCTTAGGATTAGCACAAAAAATCTAACCCTAATCTTTTGTTTCTTTTTGTCTAAAAATAACTAGGGAATCTGAATAAACTAACCAAACCCCTTATCGCACGGAACACATAGGTATTGGACTAAAACTAAGGGTGTTCGACTTAAACTGGATACGGCATCAAGCATCTTCTAAGGAAAAATCTCAACCGCTCAACCCACATCAAGTCGACAACCCAACCTCGGAAGGAGACTCCACCATGATCAAACATGAAATCAGTTCTTTCCCCCATTTTCACCACTACTTGGGGCCCGCATGCCAAATGTGAACAGTTAGATTTGGCCATCGTGCGCACCGTTAGATTTTTTCGTGCATATAATTTCAACAAATAGAGAAATAAGGTCAAAATCATGCGCACAAGATCAAACGGTAGACAACAAAAGCCATGCGCATGGGCATATTTTTCAAATATGCGAACGGTTAAACCCAACAAAAGTTTTTCAAAGGCTTTAACTTATTTAAAATGCGAGGACCAATTCCCAAAACAATTTGAAAATATTTTAAAAACTCTGAGACTATTTTTCAAATCATGTGTTGAACATTTTAAAATCCTTACACATTTAGAAATCAAAGGGAAACATTTTAGAAAACAAGTGTGCATGTGTTTGTTTAGCCTTGTAAAATTCACAACCACATAAAAGGATACCATCTTCACTTCAATGTGAATGTATGACAACATAATTTTTTAATGAGCGGCGTCCGTGATTTTAAGTCTTCAAGGTTCATCAAAGTCTAACCTAGACAAATGAACGCGCCTCACCCATAACCAATCAAGTCTATATGACTTGATGGGCTCAAATGTTTTTTCACGATATCTAGCTAACTAAATATAATAAAAATCATACTTTCAATCTCCCCCTTTGTCTATTTCATGGTAAAACTCCAAACAACCCAAAATTATCTTATTACACCATCAAGATAGCCATGTGGTTAATGTATTATTAGGTAATGTAAAAAAAATCCATAAGATCAACGACAAAGCAAAAGTCATATCTGAAAAATGGACTGGAGTCAAAATCATTAATGCTAAGCCAAAAACCACATGAAACAACAAAAAAAAAAATCACGTATGCAATAATGTGCACAAAAACAACTCCCCCTTCTTAAGAATCCTTCTAAAAAAATCATAGATATACATGAGATCAAGCATATGATAAAGAAAATAACATGTGAATAACATCTAATATCAACATACCAATATCAATACCAAGTGATAAAATATGTAAATAAGCCAACGTAAGAAATATGCTCTCAGTCTATAGCAAAATCCCAAGACAAACAATAACTCCCCCTATCATAGATATTTCTCCCCTTGTTTATAAAGTGAGAAACGACGAACAAATAAAGGAAAATTCACTCCCCCTTTCTGACACAATGGACAATTAAAGGAAATAAATTTTACTACCCCTTAATCTTAAAGACTAAAGTTCTCTACCCCTTTATAACGCGGGAAAAGTCTAAGAGAAGAAATAACATACACAATGGACATAGTCATGCAAACCAAAGTCACATAAGCTAGAAGAACGAACGAAACAAAAGCTAGAAAAGCATGTGAACAACTGAGCTAAAACATGGGAATCAAGAAATGAGCATATATACACGTGAATCACAATATCAGAACATAAATCCAATAAACAAAAATTAGAAGATGAATGGTTTGTAGCAGTAAAATCAAAAATTAAATATGAGAAACATAGCTTCAAACTAGTGAAAATGAGATCATGTGAGCCATATATGGATAGAAATCATGGACTACTTAAGAAAGGAATATGACAATATAGAATGAAAGATATGAATAAAAGTATAATACCCATAAAACACCAAGATAAAATCCATACAACCAACAAACTATCCAAATATCCAAAAGAAACCAAATTTATCAAGGTACCACCAGAAAAGGTACCAATAACCATATACAGACAAAAATGTGCAAAGTACCACTAGTGTTACTACAAAAAATGAATAACGTGAAGAAAAGACAAAACTAGAAACTCTAATCGTCAAACATGTCATCATATTCCACGTCACCATTATCTCCAATATCTGATTCCTCATCATCATCATCATCATTATCAAACTCAAACTCCTCATCCTTGTCAACGCTCAGAGGTGAAATAGGAGCATGTGGTGGAGGTATAACAATTAGTGGAGGAACGTCGAGAGCAAAATCCAATACAATCTGAGATTTAAGTACATGGTGATAAAAGTAACATCACTAAGGAGACTCTCAATTGTTGATCGATGCGCTTGAGATAGTGACGTGAACTAGCCATCTTGTTGTGGATCTTATGGAACTATCCTCGCATAAAATCAAATTATGAAGTGATAAAGGAATGATGACTCTGGTGACCTCATGGATCTTGAGAAGGCTAGTGTGCTGGTGTTGGGTCTGATGCTGGTGCATCGGGATTAATACACGACTCGGTCGGGTGACGTGTGGTATGTCCTGTAGATCGAGAAGAACTCATACTCAATAAATCACTCATAATACATGCATCTGCATTAGATAACAAATGAGGAACACTTTATGAATAAATATATTTGATGATCAGTCCCCCATATAGTAAAGAAGTATCAATTGAGTCCGTACAGACTCTCCTCATAGTATAAATAATGATCTCGGGGTAGTGGATAACCTGATGATGTGTTAAGGAATAAATCAACCTACCGGTATGATGTGAGAAATTGGCAGTGCGACGACCCATCATAAGGTTGTAAAAAACCAAGAAATATATCAAGGAATATTGTCGATCCCTCTGGAACTAAATATGCAAAGGGAACATCAAAGAAGACTCATGACCCATAAAAAAATACGCAAGGCCATCATGAGTAACATTATTTACAATGTAAGAGTCATAATCGTGCTCATCGAAATGAGTCTCTAAACCCAAATGAGTAGCTATATGCTCATCAATAAGCTCAATACCAACACCACGCACAAAGGAATCAATAGAAAGATTATGCTCAGGCAAGATCATGTTCTTATAAAACTCACGAACTAATGTATCATTGGCCAAACCATGGGGTACGACTAATGATTAATCCCAAATAGCATAAATCAATGATAAGAGATACTGGCAATCCTCACTCCTTTATAAATTAACCAAATCAAGGTCTCTATAGGTAATGATCGGATGATAGAATAATGATACACATAATGCAGAACTATCTCTACTAAAATCGATCATAGAGTCATCGACATTTACATCTAGAACTGGAATAGAAGCACTCGGGGATTGATGGCTTATCCTAGTCCGTTTAGGGGCCGTAGAAGAGTCTCGTGTTCTCAAAATATCACTAGGACCACTCTGTGGATGGGTATTTTTATTAGCTTGTCTTTTCTCTCTAGCCATGGTGTAGAAAAATGGCAAGAACACACTTAAACGACAAAAACTAGGGTTAAAAAGTGAAAAATAAACAAAACTCTCAAATAAAGTGCCCCAAAATCAATAAAACCTCAATTTAATCACTTAATCAACCTCCAAGATAGTAGAATCAACCTAATAACACTAAGACTAATATAAATCAATAGAAATCAAGAACAAATTATGACTAACCCATGTAAAATAGGATGAAAACCCAAATCTATTAAACTAGGGCTAGCAACCAATAAGCACCCAATAAATTCCCAAAAAGCTCAATCAATCACACATGCAACAGAAAAAATGGTTTTGGAATGTTTTTTGCCTAGGGGGTTTGATCAGGGGGTTTTGTAAAGGAAATGAACAAACGAGATAAACTACCCCTTTAAAATCCTTACACCGTGCAGACGGATCAAAATAATCATGCGAATGGCCTTATTTTGAGTCCATGCGCACGGAACAGAGTATCTTCCCAAATCATTCAAAACCTTCTAGAAATTCCCATGTTTCCTCCTGAATCCCAATTCTCAAAACACCAGAGACATGAATGAGCGCAAATGTGTGAAAAGCGATTCAATTTTACTTTTAAACACAAATTTGGTATAAAATGAACACAACAAAGCAAAAATAAACAACTCACACACACATATATATACAAATGTAAACAGTTAATGTGTAAAATGTGATTGTGATTAGGCAACTCATGATCAATTAACTTGGTAAAAATATTTCATTTAAATCTTGATTAAAAACACGTTTAACTCAATTTCAATAATTTCAACATTAATGTCATAAAATTCTTATCAAATGAATGTTTTGCAAATTTGTAATACTAATCAAGGTACGATTCATGTGACTAATAGGAATCAACAATCAACATGAATACACATAATCATGCAAACATTACAAATGATGCTTAAAAGGCAATAATTGCATTAATATCATTTTGAACTCAAAATGATAGTTTCAAGCCATTAAGTCCCTCAAGCATGTTGATTACAATCTTTTAAATGGAAACTAAATTACGAACTTCATTTTTGAAATACTAAGCCCCTAAATTATTTTTCACGCCAGTTCAAGCTCTCAGCTTAGGGATTTTTTCAACATAATTTGGTTTTTTATCGATTGGATTTTCAACCGCTTGGATGACACCAACCCAAAAACATTTGAATTTCCAAAAGGTGTGTACTCACTCTAGCGGTAGCCCTTATCGGTGCATTTAAAAACGATCCTTTTTCAACTCCTTCATAGTAACAAACTCACAAAATCTCACATATGGACCAACAAAATACTAATAAGATCTCAAGGATTTGATCACAGTCGAGTTTAGCACAAAAATCAATTTCCACATAAAAATAACCATATGCAACAAGAGATATTCATGTGCTCAAGTAGCATGAAATCGATACCATAAATCTCAACAAATTTGTCAATCATGATTTATCAAATGAATTTCAACCAAACAATTAAATCAATCAAACAATAGACATTAAATGATTTAGAATTCACTTAACCATTATTTAAGTAAAATCAATCATCAAATCAGTACGCATGAAAGACTTAATCATAATACACAAAAAGAATAAACACGAAATATTTTTTAATTTTGAATAATAATGATGAATGAATATTTACAAATTCATTTTTGGTAAGAAAGCATAGCATAGAGAGAAAATGCATGAAAAATGCACATATGCATGAAAATCTCATTAACCCGTGAAAAATGAACCAATTGGATTTCTCTCACCCACAAATATTTTTTCCCCACAAATCAACAATTAATTAGGAAAGGAAACCTACAAGATCTTAATCATCCTAAGAAACCTATCTACCTAGGTAGAGATGGGTGGTTCATCTCCAGGATCAATGTGAGGAATATAAATAATTTCCTTCTCCACAAACTTCACTAAATTAACCTCTCTTTAAACCTTCTTTTGAGGACTAACTAAGTCAACCTTCACTCTAGGTGCGTACCGAGGGAAATCTACACCTACTCTAGGTATCCATACCTCTTCCCTCCAAGGATTCTTATGCCTAGTCTTTGGAAATTAACTTTAGTCTCTAGATCTAGGAATGTTCCCTCTAGACTCACCATAGCCTTACACTAGAAATGACATTTTCCTCAGTAAAGAAACCACTTGGACTCTTAGCTCGTCAATATGATTCCTATAGAACATGTTTCTCCTATTTCTAAAGAACCATTATTTTTGCTTCTTCAAGCACCAACAATATTGATTTGAGAAACCATGTAGTTGAAAAAAAAGTATAATATTCCACGTCCTTCTCTCATACCTTCTTAGATATTTCTTAACAAATTGTGCCTTTTGGCCAACTCTTTTAAGCCCTTTTCTTTTAAAACAAAAAGGCACAACATGGTTTGACTTACCACAAAAAGCACAACAAAATCCAATTTTAGAAATCTTAAATTTAGGTTCAACCTCATTCTTTTTAATCATCGGAATTTGTATCTTATCCTTCTTTTTATCATTTGAGCTTTCAACATTAAATTTTATTTTTCCAATCTTTTTCTCAAGATTTAAATTATCAAAACCAATCCCATGATTGTCAGGCTTCAATTGAACATTACTTAACAATATGGTATCAAGAACACTTGTTATATCATAAATTTCAATTCCCAAGTCTTTAGCATGCTCAAGTTCAATTTTTAATTTTTCAAAGTCAATTTTTAAAATTTAATTTTCAAGCTCAATCTCTTAATTTTCTTTCGCAATGATTGCATTTTGTGATTTCAAAACATCATATGCATTAGTCAAATCATCAACAACCTTTTCAAGATCAAAACATCTTGATTGAACATTTTCAAATTTTTCTCCCTTTTCATCATGTTCATTTTGAAAAACTATCAATTTTGACAAAATTCTAATATTTAAATTTTTATGTTTGAGAGACTCCCGATAGAGTTTGTCAAAAGCCTCTTAAATGTCCTCCTCATTCACGTCACTTTCTCCCTGTGATTCATGATTCAACGAGTGTGAATTATTTCTACTACATGAATATGAGTCACTCTAAGACTTATCACTTTTAGTACTCTCACGATTTTTCTTCACCATGCTATCTAATGACATTATCTTATCAGTTTTCTTGTAACTTTATTATATCTTAACAATCAAGGCTATCTAACTTCCACACTCATCACCCGATGAAGTATGTTCACTTTCACTCTCGGAATTACTCAAGCTTGCCTTATACACGTTCTTTTTCTTCTCTTCAATATTGTTTTTCTTAAGCTTCTTTAAATTAATGGGACACACATTCATATGATAACCAATGCCACCATAACCCAAACACTTGTCCTCATCATTGGACTTTCACTTATTATAATAACTCTTCTCACCAATAGAGATGTGTTTACAAAACTTATATGGATTTTTTTCATATTTCTTTCCATTTATCAAAAAAAATATCAATCTTGTAAAACTTGCTAAATACTTTACCAAAAGTTTCCATGTCTACCTCAACATTCTCTTTCGATTTTTCAACTTCTTTTTGGGAGACATTCTCACTTGACTCAACAACAAAATCTAAGTCATTTTTTGGGTTTTGTAAAAATAAAATTTCTTTCTTGATCACAAATTTGAAGTTATCTAATAAGCTCTTCTAAACTACACGTGTTCATGTCTTTGACTCCATTCGAAATAGCAACCTTAATACCAAACCTAAAAGTTAAGGTTCTAAAGAGCTTTTTCAAGACCTTATTTTCCATAATCTTCTCACATACGTTGAAAGATGCATTCACAACCTCCGTCAACCAACTATAATATTTATTGAAATACTCACTCTCCTCCATTCTCATGGCTTCAAATTTTTTGGAGATACGTTGCACCTTCGTACATTTCACACTTGATGTTCCCTCGTGCGTAACTCTCAAAATATCTCATGCCTCCTTGGCTTACTGATAATTGAGTATGTGAATGAACTCTTGAGTACTTACCGATGTAAATAACTCATTCAATACAATTGAGTTAAAATCACAATAAACAAATTCGACATCCATCCATAACGACCTTGGTTTCTTCACCCTCACTCCATTTTCCTCTATGGTAACGTATATACAACCTTTTTCAACACTCATCCACACACGTTCATGTTTTTATTTGATATTTGCTCTCATTTTTACTTTCCAATACCCATAGTTTGAGCCATCAAAATAAGTTATGCGATTTGTGGAACTCAAATAACGAATTGATCCATAAGAGTGATATATGCACAATATACAAAACATGCAAGTATTTGAACTAGATGCGAATAACACACAAACAAACACAAGATTTAATCAATCACATTAATTCTACACAAACGAGAATCTATCTATGATTTGTGTGCAATATGCTCTAGAATCAAGAACTAAAAACCTAGAGGAGGAGGGTGAATAATTTTGATAGAATCTTGAGTTAATTTTTTGCACTTGCACAAAATTGTTCCTAATTTTAAAACCGACACCACTTAATTTTATAAAAAAAAAACATTTTAAAATGCCTTTTGAAAAACTCACACCAAGATGTATTAAGTGAATCAAGTGATGAAACCTAGATCTAAAACACTTAATCAAGTTTTAAAGATAATTCACAATAATCAAACTAGATTTATGTGAAGTATGTGATCAATTGGGTAGAATTCACTTCAAAACCTACACAAGCTACAATAAGACATGGTTTATGAGGAAAAAAAACCCACTTAGGGGCAAAAAAACCTCAATGCACTTTAATTCTCATTTATACTTGAAAAGAAATTTTACAAAAGACAAGAAGGTAACTCTCACATCATCCCTATCGTGGGGTTACTTATGAATATTTCAAATCTTCTCCATATGAGAATCCATCACAAGCTCCACATAATGAATGAAGAAGTCCATTCCATTCCTTGGAAGTCGCACCACATTCTAAATTCTTCAATAATCCGGAATGCCTCACATTTAACATCATGGAATGGTGGATCATAGCAATTTAGCAAAGGTTTAATGAATTGTCAAAGTTAGTATGAAGATATGATTTAAATCCACTCTCAATTCTCCCAAAAACACTTTAGATCAAACATATATCGAAGTTTCAGAATTGTTTAGAAAACAAGTGATATTTGAAATTGAATTGAGATAAAAGATCTCTTAACTTTAAAAATTGCTCAGGAGAGTGTTCCAATTGTGTATTTTTCATATCTCAAGAAATAGGTGGGAAATTGGCCTTAAATAGGAAAATTTAAAAATTTGGGGTCATCATGCGCATGGTAAGATTTGGCTACCGTGCACATGATTAGATTTGGCCGTGCACACGATTTCAACTAATAGAGATTTTGTGCAAAATCCATGCGCACTAGTTTAAATGAAAGTCATGTGAACGGGTCGTGTACACGGCCATACTTCGTAACCATGCGAACGGTTAAATCCAACCAAACTTTTTCAAAGGCTTTAACTTATTCAAAATGCTAGGAACAATTCCCAAACATTCTAAAAACTTTGAGATTATTTTTCAAAATCACTTGTTCAACATTTTAAAATCCTCACACATTTATAAATCAAAATTAAACATTTTATAAAACAATTGTGCACATTTATGTTTGGCCTTATACAATTCACAACTCTTACTTCGATGTGAATGTATGGCAACGTAATTATTCAATGAAAGGCGTGCATGATATTCAATCTTCAAGGTCCATCTAAGTCTAACCTAGACAAATAAACGCACCTCACTCATAACAAATCAAGTCTATATGACTTTATGGACTCAAATGTTTTATCATGAGAACTATCCAACTAATAATAACAATACAAAATTGCATTTTCAAGGACCATTCAAATTCATCATAGACAACCTTCAAGGAGCCTACCATCCAGAAATAATGGAAGGGGGGAGATACCTAAGGCCTGAAATATGTCAGACCTTAAGAAATTTTATTTTTAAAATCTTTTCACAATTTAATTGCTTTATCATTCCAACTTTTCGATATTTAAAGACTTAATTAATGAAATTACTTTTCTTATTATTCCAAATGGAAGTCCAACATCTATCAAATTATTAACATCACTATGGCAAGGCCATTGTTATCATAAATTTGTTCAAATTTGTGCGACCTAGTTTTGTTCGTCATTTTTGTGCCTTAACAAGATTACACATAATCATATCTTAAGTTTTCATGTTTTCATCACAAATACGAAAACATCAATGATTTCCAACGAAAAAAATGACCTACGGGAGATGCCTAGGCACCAAGTGTTCCAACTATGGTCGATTAAAATCTTAAATGGGTGGATAGACCTATGACCAAGTGCATTTGTGCCATAGTTTTCACTGCACCAAATGAGGTGTGGCGGCACCATCCAAAGAGGTTAGATAAACAGTAAAAACATTCTTGGTATAGGAAATGGGAAAATGCAAAACATGGAGTTAACTTATAAATTCATTCATAAAAAATCCACTCGAGTAGAATTATCCATATCGGCATAATCATAAGGTGAATATACACAAAAACACAAAACGATGAAGCATCCATCATCATTGGCAAGTCACCAGCACAGCTATAGCATCTCAACGCCCATCGTCAGGATTGGAATGGAACTCATAATCACTATCAAAAGCTAAAAGATAATTCTTCACTAGCTAAAGAGGAATGGCATCAGTGGGTATCCAGCATTCATCACTCCCATGGGGAGTCAGTTGAAAATAAGGACAATCTATCTAGTACCAGTACTAAAGCTAGGAGTCTTTGGTAATATTGCAAATGGCCAAGGCATTGAGCTAATCATACTCGTAAGCCACTTGTCTCACTTCATCCAAGTGTAGGGGAATCCATCAAGCCTTTATTATAGCCAGAAGCCTAAACTACGAAAGGAACCTTCCTAAAATGATATCTCAACTTCATGATTTAGGGATGCAAACCCTATTTGATCCGATTTTTCTTTATAAAATCTTGACCGACCTTATCGAGCTACTACCTTAGAGAATTATTCTCACTCTGCAGTAGACCAGCAATGTTTTTTATATCTCTAAGATCGACCTGATGTGTAGTGACCACACCTTCCTGGTAGCTAAAATAACTTATCATCTCTTGGACAGCTTGCCTAATAGAGGAAAAAACTTCCCAAGCTCGCTTAGAAGCATCTTGTCCAAGAATGAAGCCCAAGTCTTCACCCTCTTGGGTTATTGGAATTAAGGAAAAATGTTCATCAAGATACAAAGATTAATGACAGAGAAACATTCAAAAACTAAAAACAAGCAAGCACAAGTCATTTCATTAAATTAAAAATTGGGCACGCCCTTATAAGAGAATATAAATAAGGACAAGAGATACAAAATACAGGAAAATCATAGACGAATCTAAATAGTTTGATCTTCTTTCTCTATCACCTGCTCTTGATTGGCCACAACCTTGTGTTGATTTAAGCCTCCTTATCTTACTCGATCCAGCCATTCTCCTGATCGGTACCCTCTTCACCCTCATCTTCAAGTTTGGGGAGAGAATCAGGATTATGCTCGCCAAATAACTCAGACTAAAGGGGAACCCCATCCTTTTCCAAATATTCATCCCAACCTCTCTTGAAGAAGGACTTGTGGATGTAGACTTCTTACTTCTTGGTAAGGACGAAGTCTTCATCCCAGCCATGGTTATAGGCCTTGTCTTTGGCCTCCAATGCGACAGACAACGACCAAGTAGATTCCTTAGTGGCCTTATCCACATTCTCGAACTTAGACCTTGTTTTACCATAAATATGGTATGGACCCTAAATTGATCAATAGAAGACACTTGGGCTCATTACTAGGAAGAATCAGGTAGGCCTAAGTAAATAATGAGATCATCTCAGGTATGATCAAGGTCAACCTCAGGCATTTTGGTCGGCCTTATTATCTCAGACAGCACACGTGCAATTATATGTCCTCTATCGATGAATCAGACAGTGGGATGATGTCATCAAAGCACTCATGCACTAGAAAAAAATGAATATTCCTCAACCCATGTTTGTCCATGTAACTTTATAATTATTCCTCCACTACCTTATAAAGTGGTATTTTTTTATTCTATAAAGACAAAACCCTAGTGGAACGGCTGTAATAGTTCAGAAGCAGATACTCACATGCCCATATTTAAGGAGGAGTTGAGTAATCATGGAGGGGGACCTGAACAAGATTAAACACTCTAGTTTAACGAAATTAATACTACCTACGCTTACACCTGTGGACGCCTTGGGCCGAACCACGTAAATCCAATATCATCTCTTTTTCTCTCATCTCATTCTATAGCGTGTCCTAGACAAGTAGTCCATCGATTCTTATCTTTTTATCTATTATCATATAGCTTGTATGTTTTATCTAAGATCAAATCAGCATGCCAGTTTTAGGCGATAATAAATTAGCAGCGTATGTGGGAAGTCAACAAGACTTTTGTTGTTTCTTATCATTATTTTTCTCTTAAACTCGAAGATACCCGTTTCTAGCAAACCAATGTATTACATTTCAATTCATCTGGATTCTGACATACTAGAATTATTTTTATTTGACTATCATTCGATTTTGTTTAACCCTTAAACTCACCATCGAATTTACCCTTTCCCTCCTTAAAAAATCTCTCTTCAAATTTTTTTTGCTAAAATAATTGTTATACTCAACTTTTTAGGCAATACTTTATACATGGCGAAAAACACAAAAAGCAACCGAACAGCTAGAGAAACTCCCCCCTCAACACCTATAGGTATGGGTATCCTATAAGGAATTTCAATGATCCCGACAAGGGGTCAAGAGGCTATGCAAGAACGCATAAAACAACTAATGTGGAGATTTCTGAATGGAAAAATAATACTGAATTAAACCTAGTAACCCCAAAAAAGGGGCTAAAAACCCTAATGGGAGACGAGATATGCCACCCTTAATTCCCTACAAGGATAAGAGGTCGGCTTAAAACTAAAAAGCAATTAAAAATCCTAGATGATTGGATTTAGACTTGCGAAGTAAATGTAGCACATCTAGATACTCTGATTCATGTCGAGATGACAGATCCTATTACCTAGGGGAAACCTCCACCATCAAATCTAAGGGGTATGATGACAAAAAGACCTATTCCTTAAAACGCCAAAGTGTCCTAGAAAGACTGAGCAAAAGTTATGCTTTTGATCATTTGGTCCCAAGAAAAGTAGGGACATATCAACATAAAGAACCAATAGAATGAATAAAGGAAACAAGAGGATCTGGGATAAGAAGGGTGGGACATTCAGCAAGGTCAAAAATAAGTGTACAGAGGTCGGCGAAGGCCGAGCAAACTTCCCAAGTAGAGAGCTCAGCCAAAAGTCGAGGTTGATTAAATAAAATCGGCATGGCAAAGGGAAAAAAAAGAAAAACCCTAAAAAGATTCCATCCAATGCCTAGAATACCAATTGGGAAAAATCATAAAAATAAAAAAAATTCCTTTATATAGTGGTTTCATTTAAGGATGGCCGTACACAGCCGCAGTTGTGGGTTACCCAACCCATGCCAAATTCAAACCACTTGTTATAATTGCCAAATATGCTGGAAAATATAATCTGATGCTTCACATGGAACAATACCAGGATGCTTCAGATATTTATTATGTATTTGACGAGATGCGTTATAGATCATTTTCCAGCACCATTATAGGATCGGCCCAGGTATGGTGTAATAGTCTGTCGATAGGGTGAATATTAACTTTCTAGCAGCTGGATGATGTCTTTGTCAAAAATTTATATTTTGGCACAAGGTTAGGGAAAATAGTAGCTCGCCTACTATATGTCCATCAAAAAGCGAACGAAACAACAAGGGAATTTATCACATAATTCAATACGGAGAAGCTTGAGGTGATAGATTATGATGACAAAATCACGATCATCGATATCATGAACAGAATGTTGCTTGAAAAGTTATAATGCACGTTAGCTAAAGAACTAATGAGCACGATGGCCAAGATCCTTGCTAAGGCATGAAAAATTATGAATGTCGAGACGGTAATAGCAGTAAAGGAATCTAGTCATGCCAGATTTGAGGCAGGCAAGAGCCCTAATAAGAACTAGAAGCCTAAGGAAAAGAAAGTTGAGAATCCAAGGAGATACGATGAATACATCCCACATACTGTGAGCATGCACCACATGCTCGGCGAGATACGAGGAAGTAACGAACTTAAATTGTAGGATAAATTGAAGACTATGCCTAATTGAATAGAGAAGGATAAGTAGAGTGAGTTCCATAAGGATCATGGCCACAACATTGACAAATGCATTTCTCTGAAGAACAAGATTCAAAATCTCATCAGGCGGAGAAAACTGACGAAGTTTATTGATAAAGGTAGCCGAACAGATGAGCAAAAAACCAGACACTGAGCATAGTCCCCTAATAAAAAGGTGGACCATAAGAAAAGAGGTAGAGATAGTGATTTAGGGGATAATCCAGATCTGCCAAAAATCCCAAGGAACCTGTGCATGAAGTCAAGATGATTTCCTTCGGATGTAACTTCATAGCGGGAGGTAATTCTGGCAATGTAGATGAACCAACAAAAAGGAAAGCCTACCTTAATGTGGCGAAGGCTTGCTCTCATGTTAGACAAATCAACTTGGTTGATGATTTTAAAAACTGACCCTATAAAGGTAATCAAAGATTGTCTTATCATTGGCTTCTCTAAAGACGACCTGTCAAGGGTACTTTACTCGCACTTGGGGTATGAGAGTCGGGTACCAAGGATCCTAGTCGACAATGACAGTTCACACTACACCAAAACTGGAAAATTGTAATGGTCAAAACCTTAACAAGGTGCCCTTGTCTCGGTCAAAAGCCTTGACAAGTTTGTGGGTGACAACGATAATTATCATGGTCTTGTCACGATCAAATTCCGTGAATGGGAAAAACTTATCACGAACTTTGATCGTGATAAGACCGTGATAAAGATAAACTTGTCATAGACTTTGACCATGAAAAGTCTGTGATAATTATTAACTTGTCATGGAATTTGACTGTGACAAGACCGTGACATTTTTTCTTTGTCACAGTCTTGTCACAGTCAAAGTCCGTCACAAAATTGGGTAGAATTTAAAAATTTATTAGGCAGTTATGGCCACTGCCACTGCCCAGCAGTTTATTTTTACTTGTTAAAGCACTTGTTACATCAAATATATATATATATATATATATATATATATATATTAACCAACATTCATTCATTCATAAGATCAAAAGCCATACAACATTCATTCAATCATTATATCAAACAATAAACAATAAACAATAAATAACAATTCAATATTCGATACTCAAAGTTGTTGTTCATAATCATAATAAATGAAAAGTATCAAATTATTAAAAATAATTGTTCATTGGTCATCACTTCAAAGGAGGAAGGTAAGCCACACTATAGAGGAACTGAGACAACCCTCAACAGTAGTAATGCCACACTACTCGCTCAACCACAAGGGTTCATTCTCTCTTCCCACGTACACATCTGTGACAAGGACTCGTGCCTCGTGAAATTTCAATGAACGATTGTGCATTAGAGTACTAGGTCGCGTATCCAGGTCTCTCAACCCCTTATTTATTCTATATCCACCCTGTGTGTTTACTATATACATAATAGGCCAACCAATTATTGAAATTGGCCTTGGGACGGGGGTATGGGTGGGAGTGGCGAATATGTCATCATATGTAGAAGAGGAAGGGTGGGGTAATGTTGAGGGTGAGGGTGAGAAAGACGAAGAAGTGGTACCTTCATCCACCTCTTTCTCCTTGCCCTTCCCCGAGCATTTAAAGGAACCCTTGATATGCTCAAACATTTTATGCATTGTTCACTCCAAGTTTTTTAACTTCTCGTCGTGGTTAGTCGATGACTCGAACACCTTGTGAGCTAGCCCTGTGTTGCTCGATGCAATCCTGATGATCCTCATCTTCCCCACTCGATATCTCACCCTCAGAGCACGACCCTTGCAATATGGCTAGAACACTTGGCTGAATGCATCTGTAGTGAGAGAGTCGGAGTCACTCTGGGAGTTGTGCACTTCCTTGAGCTTTTCCTGAAACAACAAAAAGGTACAAGGTTATCTCAATTAATAAGAAAGTATGTGATTGTAAAATTTTATTTTCATAAAGTAATTAATATTTTAACTTACAATAGTAGCGGCCACATCCGGGTTGACCTCCCGATCCTTCCCTTTCTTCGTTCGAATTACCATATAGGCATCGAGCCTATGTGTCTTACCACCAGAGACACTCCCCATCTCCTGAAATAAATTAATGCAAAATTAGTTAATTGGTATATAATTATAATAAAATAAAACATAAAATGAATGGACACTAAAAACTTACCATTCAGTGCTCCACCATGGTGTATGACGTACGCCTGGAGTAGTGCTCGTCGACCTTCTTGGCACGATTTTCCCTCCTCGGTTGATGAGAGGACAATTGCCTCTCCGAGAACTCATTATCAAAAAATTGTTACTAGCTTTCTAATGAGATGGGCTCCTTCGAGGGTACCATCTCCCTAAGTCGCAAATGGACTCCCGATCCTGGCCAAAGTAATGTACGCGCATGTTTTTCTTCCATGTTTTATACTGATCTCGCAATTGTTACAACGTGGTGTCGCGTAAATTGGGGGCAAGCCGAATTGTTTATTTCAAACAAATACAAAACAAAAACAAAGTGAGTTAATAGTATTTAAATTATAAAATATAATATTTATATATATATATATATATTAAGCTCGTAGCGCACTTTCTTCCAATCCGTGTACCCGGGGCCAACAATCGTCTTCAGCACAAGCTTGTAACGCCATCTTATTCTCCAATATGGTCCCCAATTTGCACCACTTTGGGGGCCTAGTGCTTGACGGTCCTTCCTCGCCCCCGCTTCCCTAAAGCCCAGATGTAGACATCTCCTGCAAAAATTATTGTTATTAGTAGAAACATATATACGAGAAAATGATCAAATGAAAATGAATAAAAGCATTAAATTGATTAAAAAACAAATGAATTAAAGCACTAGAAGAATGCAAGTTAACGACATTATAAGAATACAAATCCACATCATAAACCAAACTAAGCGTTGTTTCAAATAATTGGAATACTTATTACAAATATAAGAATTATTTCAAATTTGGGTCATGTCACGGACTATGAATTAATGCTTAAACTGATTAAATTCCAAATTAACATATTCACTAACCAACCAATAAATTTTGATTCGAATCCACAAAAACTGATAAAATCCACCTGTATAACATGAAAAATAATGGAGGTGTAAATTACCACCTATTTAACATGAGAAGAGAGTATAGAGAGCACTCCCAAAGACTAGGGATACCAACAATTAATTTTATCCCAAAGCGTTGGGGGTGCCCTCTATACTCTCTTCTAATGTTACACGGGTGGTAATTTATCATTCAGTATGATCATAACGAACTTTTAATACTAGCAATTCTTATAACTACTATAAATTTAGAAGGTTTTCTTTTAATTGTTAGAAGATGGTTTGCAACAAGTATCATTTTCTCATTCATTTTATTTTTTACCATGCGTTTATATTCAAGGAATTCAGTCTAATATGGTAACAGTCCTAAGTACTCAAACTTTCCTCTGCGAATCCTATGTTGTCCATGGACCTTGCTTGGTTTGGGTCGGGAGAAATCTCATATATAATAACACTTTGTTACTTATTTTACATATTTATTATAGTAAAATGGTTATATTACACTAATAATGGATCAATAAAGTTTTTAAGCAACAAAAAGGTTAGTTGATCCATGTTCTTCACCAATTTTATCATTTTTACCAACAGTGACCACAAAATTTATGTGACAAAACATATTGTTCTTAAAAATCATTAATATTATGTAAAAGTTAAATAATACTGTTAAAAATTTGTAAAAAACTAGTGCAACTACATAAAATATGTTTTTTTAAATTTTTGTGTCAATAGTGCATTTTTCTAGGTGCATTTTCCTATAAAAAATTTGGTGCTTTTTTAATGTGTTGTTGTTGTGCATAATTTTACCCTACTTTAAATTGATGTTTTAAAATTTATATTGCCCACCACATTTTATTTATGTCCATGGTAAGTATGTTTCATTTCTATTCGGTAGTATCACAATCTTAAATGTTAGAAATGCCTAGGGCCAACCAACTCAATGGCTATGTAAATGTTCAAATTCACCAATCAACAAAAATTCAAGAATCCCAAACAATAATTCAAATAATAATGCGAAATATTGAAAATATTCATTCAATTACTGTAAAAATAAATTGACCATTCAATTGTTGATAATCATAATTTTTTATACCAAATGCCACAAAAACTAAACCCAATAATGCAACAATAAAACACACACAATTAATAGGGAAAATTACATGCACACACATATTAACACATAGAAAATACATGTAATTTCTGTAATTTAAAGGGACTGTGTGTGTTTTTGTGTGTTGTTTGTGTTGTGTGTGTGTATGTAAGTCTTTTTGTGTGCGGGGTGTGGCCAAATCGGAGAGAGAGAGGACCTGAAATCAAAGAGAGAGAGAGAGGGAGGGAGAGAGAGAGAGAGAGAGAGAGAGAGAATCATCGACCTAAGAGAGAGAAAGAGAGAGAGTTTTGGTGGGAAGGGGAAAGGGTTTGCCGCACTGACCTGATTTTATTAACAATATTGTCACAACCATGTCAAAGATTTTTACCGTGACAACATTTAGATGTTGTCACAGTCAAAAGCCTTGGCAGGATCGTGACAATCATTGATAGTGAAATGACCGTGACAAAGTGTTGTCACGGTCCTATCACGGTTAATGATCGTGGCGAAATATGCGTGTTTTTGTCACATTTTTTACCATTACAAGATTGGTCGGGTGAAAAGTGACATTTTTATGTATTTTGGTGTGGTGTCAACTGATGTCCTATTTTACAGTTGCTTCAAGAATTTGAGGTTACGAGACAGCAAATTAGAGGCATATCACAAGCCTCTTATCGATTTTTGGGGGGAAGAAGGTATTCCCCTTAGGAAAAATTATGCTTGAGGTTGTGGTCGATACATGGCTAACTTACCTAATGGAGATGAAATATTTCTCATACTTGATGAGAATATCCACTCAGCTATAATGTCATCTTTAGCATAGTTGGATTCAAAAAATTTGAGGTTGTACCCTCCAACGTTCACCTATGACTAAAATTCCTAACAAACTATGGAATTAGGGTGGTAAAAGGAAATTAAGTAGAAGTATGGGAATGCTATTACACTTCGGTTAAGCAAGAGGAGCAAAAGAAGATGATCGATACTTATCATATTGAGATGGATCCCCGAGATGAAGATAAGTTGGTCAAAGGATAGGTCATAGAGAAAATAAAACCTAGGTATCTAGATAACGGACACACCGATAGAACAGATGGGCTCATCGCTAGATCCAACCTTCAAGAGATAGTTGGCATACTTCTTAAGATAGAGAGAGTGTATTCGCCTGGCATCACGAGAATATGCCGAGAATAAACCCAACGTTCCTCTGTCATGAAAGCATAGTGAAAGATACCATGACCACACGACAAAAGCATCGAGTGTTAATTCTGGAGAAGAATTTGTCCATTCAGGAGGAAGTGGAAAAACTAGTAAAGGCAGACGTCATTGAGAATGTCAGATATTCGGAGTGGCTCTTAATGTAGTTATGGTAAAGAAGAAGAAGAAGAAGAAGAAGAAGAAGAACGACAATGGGAGCATGTGTGTCGACATTATCAACCTCAATAAAGCTTGTTCTAAGGATCATTATCCACTACCCAGGATCATCCAACTAGTCGATGCTACATGAGTTTCTCAGTTTCATAGATGCCTATTCAGGGTAAACCAAATTAAGACGAAGTTAAAAAATAGGAAGAAAACTTCATTCATCATCGGCCGAGGAACACACTGCTACAATGTAATGCCATTTGGAATGAAGAATACAGGATCCACCTACAAGAGGATGGTGAAAAATATCTTTGAGGAAAAGATAACGAAAACTATTGATGTATACATAGACAATATCTTAACGAAGAGCAAGAGAGAAGTGATCATACCAAGAACAATTGACTAGCTAGAGAAGTATCAGATGAAGATGAATCCAAAAAAAAATTGTCTTCAAAGTCAATGAAGGAAAGTTCCTCAGTTTCATAGTCAATTAGAGGGGCATAGAGGCCAACTCGAATAAGATCCAAGATTTGATCAACATGCAACCACCTATAAGAAAGAAAGACATCCAAAGATTAATAGGACTAGTAGCTGCACTAAACCGTTTCATATCAAAATCTACCAAATAATTCCTTCCATTCTTTAAAATACTCAGAAGTTCATTTGAGTGGACCAAGGATTGAAATAAAGGTTTTTTAGAGTTAAAAAAAGTAGTAAGGGCCAGCGCCTCTGGTATCAAGGCCATTCTTAGGTGAAAAACTTTATTTATATTTATCGGTGTCAGAGTCCGCAATCATCTCGGCATTGGTCTGACAAGACGAAAGAGTATAAAAACCCATATATTATACTAGTAAGGCGTACTAAGGAGCCTAAATCCTATATCCTAAGATGGAGAAGTAAGCATTGGCTTTAATCGAAACTTCCTAAAGAATGAAACATTACTTTCAAGCTCATGCAACCATGGTGTACATAGACCTTCCTTTTCATCCAACTGTACATAAACCTAAGAAATCAGATAGATTAATGACCTGGGTTATAGAACATGGAGAGTACAATAACATGTGAGAGCCCCGAATAATAATCAAGGGTCAAGCTATAGTAGAATTTACATACGAATAGAAAAGGGTATAGCAAAATTCTCTGAAAGGGAGATCGGTAGTAAGAATAACTGATCATACTTCTCCAGAAGAGAGCTCAGTGAAAAGAACAGCCAAGCAGACTTATCTAAAACAGAGTTCACCAGTAGGAATAGCCGAGCAGACTTCTCCGAAAGAGAGTTAAGCAGTAAGAGCATCCGAGAAGACTTCTCTAGTAGTGAGTTCAACAGTAAGAACAGACGATTAAACTTCTTCATAAGAGAGATCAACAGTAAGAACAGTCGAGCAGACTTCCCCAAAAAAGAACTCGACAATAAAATCGATCGATGAGAGCGAAAGGAGACCGTAAATATCAGTACAATAAGATATAAAAGCCTATGAGGCAGAGAAAATGAAAAAATTGTATAAAAGTGGGGTTCTAATCAAAAAAGATTTTGATAATGGACCACTTGTATGGAAACTAATATTAGATGGCTTGTCATATGCCAATGATAGTGGAGAAGGTTTGATCATCAACACGCTCGATGGTATAGACATCGAGTATTCCCTTAAACTCAACTTTGAGCCCTCCAGCAATGAGGTAGAATACGAAGAACTTATAGTAGGATTGAGGTTGTCATTATCATTAGGTGCCAAGCAATTAAAATCAAACAACGACTCTAAAATAGTCGTAAATCAAATTCTTAAAATTTACAGTCCAGGGAAGAATAGATGGTGAAATACTTAGAAAAAGTAAAAACATTACTATCAAGCTTCATGGCTATACAAGTAATTAGAATACTAAGAGTTGAAAATGCCCGAGCAGATGAACTCGCTCATTTGGCCTTAGCAATAAGAGCTAAACTGAGAAGAACAGTCTTGGTAGAAATCTTATCGCAGTAAAGCATGAAAAAAGAATATGTCCTTGTCTTAAAATTAAATATGGGACCATTATGGATGGATACCATCCATGAATACTTAGATATCGATATCGTACCAAAAAATCTAACGGAAGAAAAGAGGCTACGTTACAAAGAAAAGAGGTATGTGCTTGAAAGAGTAATCTTGTTCATGAGATAATTCATTATATCATTACTCATATGCGTTCATCATACTGAAGTTAATGATCTAATAAAAGAAATACACGAAGGTTCATGTGGAGGCCATACGGCAGGTCGATCATTAATGAAATGGGTCACCACTCAAGGATATTATTGGCCCACTATGAAAGAAGATTATGCAAGCTATGTGAGGAAGTGTAACAAGTGTGGGAAGTACGTCGTGATTCACAAGAGTCCAGGAACTTCATTGGCACCAATCACATCCCTTTAACTCTTCGCCATGTGGGGGATTGATCTGGTCGGTCCCCTGCCGAATATAAGGGGAAGGTTCAAATATATGGTTGTAGCAGTGGATTACTTCACTAAGTGGGTAAAAGTCGAGCCCTTGGTCGAGATTTCATATAAGAAAGTATTCCAATTTATATGGAAGAACATTATTTACCGTTACAAAATTCCATATGCCTTCATTGCGATTATGGTAATCAATTTGACAACTAGTAATTTGAAGGTTATTATATACGTTCAAAGATCCATAAACTACACTCATCGTCTAGTCACTCACAGTGCAATGGGTAGACAAAGGTTACAAACAGAACTCTATTAAATGGAATGAATAAAATACTAGATGACTCCAGGAAAACTAGATCAATGAGTTACAGAGCATTCTTTGGGCGTATGAGACAACACCAAGAACGGTAACAAGCGAGACTCCATTCATATTGGCATTTGGAATTGAAGTAGTTGTTCCTGCTAAGATCAGATTACACAATCATTGGGTGCTCAACTTTAATTCACCATGGAGCAATTTGAAAAGAAGACACGATATGGATCTTGTAGAAGAAGTTAGGGAGAACACGACACTACGAGTGGAAATTTACCAATAAATGACTGCCCAATTTTACAATAAAAGGGTACCAAATGACTGCTTAATTTTACAATAAAAGGGTAAAACAGAGCACTTTAAAGGAAGGAGACTACATACTCAAGAAGATTATCCATAAAGGGAAAAATTTGGAACCAAATTAGCATGGTGCATACAGAGTGTCTACTGTTATACGACCTGGAACTTATAGAATCGAAAATTTAGAAAGCGAGTAGTTCAAGAACTCATGGAATGCCAATCACCTGAGGAAATATTACCAGCAATAAAGCAGATTGAAAACCATAAGACCAAAACACCAAGAAAACATCTTTTATCTCCTTGTAATACTTCTTCAAGAATAAATGAGAATCAAAATTTGATCTTCTATAACTTAAAACTTATCAGCGCTATTTAATCTATCTTTGTCAGTGTGAGAGATGTGCAAGAAGCCCAGGCCGAAGAAATCTCATAACTAAGCACATCAAAATACACAACCAAAAACCATACTTTATGTATGACCTCATCCTTAGACAAACCACAACCAAGAGGTTCAGCCTAATTTAGGAAGCTCGTTACAGTCATATGGGCTACATAATCCGACCATAACTGACTAATGCAGGTATAGTCCTAGTACACTTAATTGACTCTGGTAACCAATACTGACACATGGTCAGGGTGACAAGATTCGTCCATATGACTAGTAAGTTAGCATAAGCATTGGTAGATCCCGAGTCAAGACAAGTTAAGTTTGCTCAAGATCCGACCAGGTAATCATAAGCTTGGACTACTAGCAGACCTGCCCCAAATATTAAATATCTAGTAGGTTCACATGGCAAGTGGACAAGATCCCATCATAACTCCATAAAACTGGAGGGATCGACGAGACCCAAGAAAGATAATTGATAAAAAATAAAATCAATAATATGTTAATGAAGCCAAGAAACTAAAATTATATTTGATCTCAAAAACAATCACAGTCGTAACTATTCACTACAATTCACTTAAATCAGAGTACAAAAATCTTTTCAAATTAATAAACTCATAAATTCTAAGCTAAGGGGACATTTCTAGCTTCTGGGATGTTTTGAAGAGTTGGCTCAGCATCTTGGTTGATCTGGGGAACAACAGCAAGCACATCACCTATGATGGAATCTTGATCAATGTATGCAATAATAGGTAGGGTAGCCTCTCCAGTCACACCTTGGTCGACGTCACCGACCTCATCACCTTTAGTAGTAGGCTTATCCACCTCCATCAGCTATTCATCTACCATGACTTTTGCCTCATTATCATCCCTTTCCCAAGAGTAGACGACTTATGTGATCTCAGGATAATGCTTGGTGACCCTCTTCTTCATCTCATTATAATCGTTAATGAAAATGATCACCAATTCAATATTATAATTGGCAGAAGCCTTATGCTTCTCTGTGGACACCACATTCGATGGTCTCCACCTTAAGTCTCTCCTTAGGTCCCCAGCACCTCCCCATTCATTACAAATCCTAGGTCAAACTCCAATTACAGATCTAGAGGCCATCGGGAGCTCCTAGGCCCCATTTGACTCTGGTCAACTCCATCGTCAGAGAAAAATCTTAATGAATCTTCGAAGGGATCTAAATCTCTTTTACAATGGTCCACCTCGTTCATAAAATGGCATAACGGTTCGGACGAAAAGACCATTTTACTACTGAAAATCGATCTAGAGGCCACTGGCGTTCCCGAGCCCCGATTTGACCCCAATCAACTTCAATGTCAAAGAGAAAGCTCAATGAATCTTTAAAGGGAACCAAAACCCCTTTCCTACGGTCTACCTGGTGCACAAAATGGCATATCGATTTAGAGGAACGATCCACTTTCCCCCAAAATTGATTCGGAGGCCATCGGACTCTCCCAAGCTCAATTTGAATAAATTTAACTCTTCAGTTCAAACGATATTAAATGAATCCTCGAAGGGCACTGAATTCCCTTTTCAACGGTCTGCCCCATGCACGAATAATCCTTACAGTACGGATGGACGATCCATTTTACTCCAAAAGCTCACCGGGTGCTTTCGAGCCCCATTTGACCTAAAGTCAACTCCCCTATTCTCAAAGATCTCGGAATTACCATATTAATGGTACGCATGCAATTTGGACTTACTGATTGCCTTTTGTGATCGCTTTTTCACAAAATATGTACGAAACTACCAATTTGCAAGGCCATTTTCGTTCTTATCGGCAGTGTGACTCAGGTTATCTGACGATAGGTAGGACAGGGACAATGTCGATCAACAGTCCCCCTACCCTATATAAGGAGAGCATGAGATCACTTCGAAAGGCACCTCATAACCATCAATTTCAATGATCTCAGTGACATTCTTCTGCAATCAGTGAAGTTTCCTTGTGTTAAATTCTTCTCCACCTTTAATTACCACCACTTTCATACCCAATTTAGCAAAAATCTCCTTCTCTCTCATCCTACACTCATCCCAGCTTGGTAGGAAGTTCATCAACAATCAAGATCAAGTCTCAAGTCTCCAAAGAAGGTCCAAACATCCTTCTCTCTCTTTAAATTTCTTTAATTTGGCATTAATTTTATAAATTCTTAATTTATCTTTTACTTTAGATCATAAACATTAATATCCCATCCTTTATTAGTTATATTGCAAATAATTTATTTTCTATAAAAAAAACTCAAAACTAGTAAAAGAGTGTTACACCTATAAATTCTAACAAGATTTTTCACCAAAATATATTTTCTATACACACACATATAATAAACTCATGTTTGAATTTGAGGGATAAACCCCACCCTCCTGCCGCGTGCAAACTACGTGGACTTTGATGCCTTTATAGGCTACGTAGGCATTTCAGGTGAAAACTCGAGACTCGAGCCCTATTTTCACATTTTCATCATTTTTCTATTTTATCCATATATTATTCATCTATATCATACTTGTGATTCATACTTGTGTCTTATCTAACATATATTATTGCTTCATTATAACGATTAATATCTCGATAAGTACACACATCGTATTTTTTAATTATTATTTTGGGAACATTTCTATGGATGACCTCACTCCATCTTTTCTATGATGCGAGTCAAGCGATTCCGATCCCCACTTATATATATATTCTCTCACACACACTTCACAGAGAAATTGAGGGAAATAGTAACATAATCCCATGAGAGACTGAAAGGGAAGGATGGGTGCCTAAAACCTTCCTATTCCATAACTTCCCCCCCCCCCCCCCCCAAACCTTTGAATTATTGGTTATCCAAGCATCAGTTTGTCTTTGATTCCGCTCTCTTGAGGCGGCGACATGTTCTTTTGCCTATTTTATGAAAAATAGGTTGGCGACTCTATATGTTTACATCACCCTAAAACCGACAATGGCCGAAGCACCCCATGATGTAGCGAGGGGCGCAAGATTTTTATATCTCCCTCTTTATCCTTCCCCCTATAATGCCCTGGGGAAAAAAGGGGAAAATCTCGGAAGGCCACAGTGGCGACTCTGCTGGGGACTGGCTTCAAATGGTTAGACTCTGTTTGCATAGGTGTTATCATTCTATGCTTGTGTGAATATGCACCTACTTGTATGTTGCCTACTTCTCCTCTATTATTTCTTGTAAATATCTAACTCATGTTTATACCACCTCTCAATCACTTTTCACTTCACAAACTTGTAAATACTCTCCACGTATACCTCACACTACCTACACCTGTATATAAGTTCACTTATATCCACATGTTGCACACACCACTTGGAATATCCATGCTTAGGTGTCATTAGCACACACGTCCACTTATCAAACTTGCATATATCAATGCTCACTCATAGTTATCACATACCACTTGTAGTTTACTTATGCTTAGGCTCAGTGTTACACACTCACTTATAGATATTCACACATCACTCACTCTCACGTATCCATGATTAGTACAATCTTCATGCTCCGTGATAGATTTACTTTTTAATTTTACATTCTTCCTTATTAGTATAGTGCTCATCATGCCATATAAAATACTCTCTCTGTAACATACTAATCAAGAATCATGCATTTCGCACACTATATCACCAAGAGCATTGCTATATTGACCCAAAATTGTCCCGTACTAGGGGGTCACTTTGTGATGGGCGTTGGTCCGGTGGGTCATAGTTAGCCTAAGCAATATGACTCTCACCTTCCATTGCCCAAGTACCTTCGATGTATATCAAACGGTTCCCCTGGCATCGTATCGCTTAATCGAACTCACGATGGGAGGTATATAGTAGGGAAATCGTGCACGTACGTCGAGTATATCGAATTCTCTCTCACACGTACTGTCCCCATAAGGTATATAGTGAGGCAATTCGTGTACACTCGGGTATATCAAGTGGCTTGTCCACACGTACCAATTGTCCTTAAAATCTAGACATATATCGTGGAAGTCATGCCAAAGGGGGGGAACCTTTCCACTAACCCAACAACGGTATACCCTCATATAGGCATCAAACCTATGGCACTTATATTTAGTTTTTCGGTTAATACTCGAAACTCTGTCGAAATGTTGGGTTGGCATGCCGCCCAAATTCTTGCGCGATTTCATCTTTTTCCTAAATGGGACCTTGTCCATGAGCCTGGCAACAAGTCAAACCGTATTTTACATATAGTTAAACCTAATACAGATGAAAACATAATAATAATAATAATAATAATAATAATAATAATAATAATAATAATAATAATAATAATAATAATAATAATAATAATAATAATAATAATAATAATAATGCTGAAATTCTTCTGTCATTTTTCCTCCTTCCTTTTATCATAAGTGTAAAAAAACATTTTTCCCTGCTTTTTATTGAAATACCAAAAACAGTTTCCCTCCTTTTATCCAAAATACCAAAAACATTTCCCCCCCCCCCTTTCCAAAAAATGTTAAAAAAACATTTTCCTCTTTTTCTATAAATGATTCTTCCTTTTCTTTTTCAAAAATAAATTCGAATCATTTTCCTTCTAAGGTCGATTGCGTACCCGATCCTTGACCTGGATCCCTATTGGCTTCGGTTTTTCATCAAATCACGCCGAAGCCCTTCCAGTTCTCATGTTGCTTTCTCTGAGTCTAGAATCCACCTTCACCCACTCTCTATAGAGAACGCAGACCAAGTGCCGAATGTGCAGCCTTATTTTATGACCGTCCTAATTCAACTTGCCGCCAAGATTGACAACCTTCAAACCGAGTTCATGAGATGAAGCAAAATTGGTTCCCTATTCCTCTTCCCTCACGCTATGGGTCCACCCACACCTGACCCTATTTGTTTCCCAAAAAAATATCAGCACGTCCCACATGCCCCTTCTGCTAATGGGCCGCCACCAGCCCATCTCCCAATACCGAATCTTGCCCAGTCAGGGGCTAACCTTCTAGTACCCGTCAATCCGAAGGAAGAAAAGTTAAACAAGGTCAAGGAAGACCTTAAGTTATTAACCAAGAGTTTTCTCTGGGCTGAATCTCCGAGAACTACATGTCTTACACCCATATGTCTCCCGACCCTAAAGCAAGGCTGCCGAAAAAGTTCAAGATGCCTAACATTGAGAAGTTTGGGGGTAGTGGGCCCCCAATTATCAATCTTCAAAGTTACCACCGAGCCACAACTCTCCTAGGTGACTTGGAGGAAATAATGGCCCAAATGATCCAACAGACTTTAAAGGATAGCATTCTTCGTTGGTTACTATCCCTCGAGGAATCCAAATATTGCAGTACAAATACAACGAGAAGTTGAAGATTACACGTCGTGATTTAGAACTTCTCAAGCAGAACCCCAGAGAAACTGTCAGCAATTTCATCGGCATATGGAGGGAAAAAGCGACCACCATGACCAACCGGCCTTCCGAAAAAGAGCAAGTTAGTCATGTGAAGAAAAACTTCTTACCCCATGTCCGAGCGACGATGGAAGGACAGTATTACCCATATTTTTTAGCCCTCCGAGAAGCAGTAGTGAAGATTAAAGAAAGTACTGCCAAGATAAAAGCTGAGCCAAAGAAAGTATCCGAATAGTTCACTCCAAGAAAATATGAGAAGCCTGCAATAATTTTGACCATTAATAACATCTCACAACCTGCTACCTCTAAGACACTAGAAAATTATGCGAACCCAGTCAGAAAAGAATACGTCGTGCTTTATGATCCCCTCTCCAAAGTCTACCAATCCCTATTGAGATGAAATCTCATCAAGCCATTGGGACCTTGCCCATTACAAAACCCACTTCCTAACAATTTTCAAACCCGACGCCCATTGTGATTTTCATCAAAATATCGGCCAT
The DNA here is from genome assembly GCA_949130495.1 of Sambucus nigra. Taxonomy (NCBI): domain Eukaryota; kingdom Viridiplantae; phylum Streptophyta; class Magnoliopsida; order Dipsacales; family Adoxaceae; genus Sambucus; species Sambucus nigra. The sequence goes on along the minus strand of OX422211.1, from coordinate 204,108,630 downwards.
ACCACTGATTAGTGCTTCCATCTTCGAAATGTAATCCAAGGTCTGATTTACTGGGGTGTCATTTCCCCACCAGCCAATCCTAAACCAAACACCACTCACAATTCACTTCCAAATCATGAAAATTCCATCCTCTTAGAAAATGATCCAAAATTTACCTCCTCTACCCCGATTGTAAATCACCCATTATACCCATATCTTCACCTAAACCCCTAAAAGTTTGCCCATATTTTCTCATACGCCCTACCTATTTTGTCGACCAGCTCGGTCGCTTCTTACAATATCGTGTATTACGATTCATACCCGTTCTGAGGGAAAAGATATGGATTTTCCAGCAGTATTGAACCAGCCCCTAGAAAATTACCCGCTAAAATGACCATTGACTACCAGAAGTTCAGCACATTATTCATGAAAACCTGGAAGTGGGCTCGCGAGTCAGATAATTGGGTGGTACCCATTGATGAAGTCAGTTTGGACGATGTAGTTTAGATTATGGCATGCTTATTTTGATAGACCAATGAGATTTACAGTATATCTGAGTTACTCGATGCTTTAAAGCTACCAGGACGGTTGGTCCATTCACTTCTGCATCTCCCCGTTGAGTGGGAGGATCTATATGAAGAATACATTGAGGTTGTGGAATGCATTGACTTCTCATGGAACGATGACATCGTTTCCATCAAATGGGGGAACAAGTTTGATAGTTCAGATGAAGAGCCAAGCCAAGAAAATGTCAGTTTGGTAATTAGTATATGTGGAATGATATCGTTTGAAGATGTGCTAGAAGAAATCAACAAAGTGATTATATAGCCCGAGATAGATGAAGAAATGGGGCTTTGATTCTTCCCCTCTTTCCTGAACCATATAACAAGATCAAGGAGGCACTACCAAAGTTCAAATCCTCAACCAAAAACAACAGATAAAGGAAAGGGTATTGTTAGGGAACTCCCCATGCCGAAATTGACCATTGCGGAGAGCAAGCTCCTTGACCAGTTGAAGAAAACTCAGGTCAACATCACCTTGTGGGGACTCTTCATGTCTTCCCAACTACATCGAAATGCCTTGATAACATTATTTATCGAGCCCACAGTCCCTCCTTCCACCATTCTAGAAGAAGTTGTGAACTTGGTCGAGTCATTAACCTCTACTAGAATTATTTCCTTCTCTAAAGAAGAAATCTTAAAGTTTGGTATTAATTATAACTATGCCCTTAACATCTCTGTTGAAGTAATGGTGAAGACAATCCCGCTCTCACTTGTCGATAATGGATCAACATTTAATATTTTCTCGTTAAAAACCTTCAACTGTCTGGGTTTGAAAGTAAGCGACCTTGCTCTAACTTTAGCCATAGTGTATGCTTATGACAACACTTGCGGAGAGGTTCGCCAAGGGGTAGGTCATCACCATCTTAGGCGACGATGATATTACTAAAAATGCAAGCACCAGTAACCCGGTACTAAAAATATAGCATAGGGAAAATGACATGATTCTGTATGGATTCTAAGTCAAACCACTTCCACTTCCAGCATGGGATGATTTCAAAGATTGAGTCTGTCCAGAGCACATACCTCATAGCAATGTCAACGTGATACTAATATTTAAGAATATGCATTTCATGCCTGAACTAGGACTAGAACGATGACAACAGGGGATACTGGAAACCATAGTACTAAAAAAGGCTTTTCCTTCATGTGGTCGGGGTTATCAACCATCATTAGAGGAACTAAGAATGCTCCACCAACCTCGTTTAAAGCGATGGTTAAAAACTAACAAGACTATTTCGGGAGATTCCTTTAATGGTAGGTTCGTCAAAGAGGGTGAAGATTTTCCCTTTTTTGGATTTCCCAAACCATGGTATGATCATGTGGGTAAGAAGATAAAGCAAGGGATGGAGATCTTATTCTAAGATTGTTACTCATGGGTCAAAAATTCTTAACATCATGTGCAATCCCTCATTGAAAAGACTGCAGTTGTTACTAAGGTTTTCGAAGGAAGTGACTCCGAGGACTCATTCAATCTGCAGATATTAGACCTGACACTCTGTATGATCCATTCAAGCACTACATCATTGGACCCGTCCACTCTAATCAAGACTGTTGATGCACCTTGTTAATGCAAAAAACTAGATGGGTCTAATTAATTGTTCACGTATAAAAATGAGTAAAAAAGATAAATGATTTTTAAAATGGTTTGGCTGAAAAAGAAAATCCTACATCCACTGTCCCTCTTAGATGTAGGGTTTACAATGTATTTATAGCCCCTTGAGGGTGTACAAGAGTCGAAATATTAAAGGATGGAATACCTTTATAACATAGGCACTTACATTGTTGGTCGGTCTTCATTGGTCGAGCTTCTTTAACCTGTTGGTCGGCATTCCTTCAGTTGGTCGGTGACTCTCCCTTGCTGACCTCGATTAATGCCCAGATGGATAACACGTATTCATACATGAATGGTCCACATAGCAGGATAATTTTTGGTATCAACAAAATCCCCCAATGTTTCATGCTTGCGGTATTTATAAGAGTATGGAACATTTAGCTCTTAAAGTTGCTCGGGCAATAATTTTGAGGCTTGGTTGGTTACCGACTTCCCATACTTATAAATTTAATGACTTTAACTATCGGCACATAATGTGGATGATATTTTTATAATTATCCACGACTTTAACGAATTATTTTTGGGTAAATATGTCTTTTTCGTCTTTAGCCGCTGTTGATACAAAAATTAGTCAGCTGACATGGACCAATTATATACAGACACGCGTCATCCAACATGGCACAAGATCAGGTATCGAGCTACTCAATCTACCGAGTTACTTAGCGTACCAAGCTACTCAGCATACCGAGCAACTTATTGGGAAGACCAAACGACCAGACAAATTAAGGTTTCTTGTATTACAATCATTCCTTACCATGTACAGATGTATATGCCTATTCGATAACGGCATATTATCTATTCAAATTGGCAGTCTAAAGGATATAAATACATTGTAATAACCTCATGGCGGGGTAAGACAACCAGGCAAACATAATTGAGATCAAGGCAAGACACCCCGTAATACAAAATAATGGATGTAGGCCATTTTATTAAGGCTGAACCACTTTAAAAATCTCGTCTTATTTCTTTACTCATATTTATCTGTGATTAATTAATTAGAACAAATCTAGTTTTTTACATCAACAGATTGGCGCAGTCTATGAGAAATGACTATACATAGCATTTTTCACCAAAAAAACTTATCATAAATGGCTGATATCCCAGAATCTAGCAATAGGAATAATGAATGGAATCTTCCTAACCCTTCTGTCCCTCCAAATGCAAACGATATGACTGGAATTTTGGCAAGCTTAGCCTGGGGATAAACGGCTATGCAGGAAACTATGCGACAGTTCATTCAGACTGTTCAAAATAGAGCATCAGCCCAGTCAGGTCAATGAAGCATTTAAAGAAGCATGCATTGCCATCGTCATGACAGCCACGATCTATGTCACGATCCAGACATACTGAAGTCAATTATTCTAGAAACTCAAGTGATCTATCTTATCGCCCTGGTTCAACCTCCCCTATAAGAATTTTGAATTCCCAAGAAAACATCACTCTAATGCCAGAAAAACCAAGTGATCTGGAAAGGTTGAGTAGAGCCTCACCCTTTGACCGTTTGGGTTCCAGGAGGAATAGATATTCTCCTCGATCTGCGTTGAGAAATTCTTAATGACCAAATGATTTAAGGGAAGGCTCATCCCAATCACATCCAAACCCAAGACCTGCATCTCGAAGAGAAAGATACCAAGAGGAAAATTTTGCACGATCTGTTGCTCGGGTACACACAAATAAATCAAGGGCTAGAAATAACGCATGGAAAGGATCTATTCAGAGATTAGAAGACAGGTTAGGAGAGATGGCCAAGGCCAAGAACCCTCTCCAAAGAACCTTTATTAAGGGATATCCATTTGTACAAGCGATTCTGGATTTTCCCACACCAGCCAAATTCAAGGCTCTTGTGGTCACACCGAAGTACGATGGAAAAATCATCCTATTCTTCATATAGAGTAGTACCAAGTTGCAGTATATATTTATGCAGTCCCAGGTGAAATGAGATGCAGGGCGTTATCAAGAACCATTATCGGATCTCCTCAGATTTGGTATAATAGCCTTCCTCGTGGGAAGATTGCGACCTTCCATCAACTAGCAGAGCTCTTTATCAGAAACTTCTATTTTGGTGCAAAACCAGTTAAAAGGGTACCACATTTGTTGAGTGTCATACAGAAAGCAGGTGAAAGTACCAGGGATTACATCACTTATTTCAACAATGAGAAACTGGAGGTTATAGACTATGAGGAGAAAACAGCCATTACAGCTCTCATGGGTGGTCTTTTTCCAGACAAGTTGTACTACACCTTGGCCAAGGATCCCCCCCCCCCCCCCCCCTCCCCAAATCCATGGCTGATTTTATGGCAAAAGAAACTAAAACTATGAATGCCGAGGAAGCTATGGTTGCGAAGAAGAATGCGGAGGCAAAGGTGGAAACTAAAACTAAAGGAAAGTCGGAGAAGAAAGATCACAAGAATAATGGTGGGAGAAAGCAGTCGAAAGGAAAATAAACATTGGATCACTTAAGGAAGTATATAAATTATACTCCCTTAAAAGTGGGTATAAACCAAGTTCTGGAGGAAATCAAGAACAGCGAGGAATTGAATTGGCCAAAAAAGCTAAGGACAGCCCTCGAAAGGAGGGATAAATCCAAGTATTGAGAGTTCCATAAAGATTATGGTCATACAACCAAGAAGTGTGTAGCTCTCCAAAATGAGATAGAATCACTCATTAAACAAGGAAAGCCAAACAAGTTTGTTGATCATCAGAACGGTGGAAGGACAACAACAGAGCTCGGCAGAGGTCTAAGTCTCCTTGCCGACCAAGAGAAGATAAAAAAAGAGACCATGAAGATGATCCTAAAGAGGATCCCGATCTCCCAAAAAGGCTAAGACAACCTGAACGTGACGTATTTTTTATTTATTTCGATTCATTTGATTGTAACATGATTACAGGTGTAGATGCAGGAGGGCGTAATCATACCGCTGAAAGGAAATCTTACCTCAATGAGGCTCAAGCTTGTTCCTATATACAACAAATAAATCTGGCAGAAGAAGATTGCCCAAGAAAGGTCAACAAAGATAAACTGGTCATTGGTTTTTCTAAAAATGATCTAGAAGGCGTTTTGTACCCTTATGATGATCCTCTGGTGATCAAAATGAGAATGAAGGATGTAATCATTTCAAGAGTGCTGGTGGATAATGGTATCTCGGCAGACATCATGTTCTACCCCTACTTCGATAGTTTGAACTTAAAACTTGGTCAGTTGGAGCCGTATCATAGGCCTTTCGTTGGGTTTTTTGGAGAAAAAGTTTTTCCACTTGGAACGATAAAGTTAGACATGATGACTGGTACCTGGCCAGCTAGCAGAACAGAGAGGGTGTGCTTCTTCATAATGGATAAGAACGTCCAGTTAGCCTATAATATAATTATAAGGAGAGTAGGACTGAAAAAGTTTGAAGCAGTTCCATCTACTACACATCAGTATTTAAAGTTCCTAACCAACTTTGGGGTTGGAATTGTGAAGGGAAATCAAAAGGTAGCTCAAGAGTGTTATTACTCATCTGTCGAGCAAGAGGAATTGGAGGATGCCAGGAAGAAAAAAATCACTTATCAAGTGGATGAATCTGATGAGTCTCAAATTGAAACCTTAGACCCAATAGATGAAACGAAACTCGTTAAAGGACAAGTCACGAAAGCAACAGGAATTATTATTCTGGATGACGAACATCCAGAAAGAACAACTCAGATTGGTGCTTCACTTGATCCAGTATTAAAGCAAGAGCTGGTGGCATTTTTAAAGCACAGAAAATAGGTATTTGCGTGGAGTCACGAGGATATGTCGGGGATAGACCCAACTTTCTTATGTCACGAGCTCAATGTCAATAAGGAGATCCAACAAGTGAAGCAAAGGAGAAGAGTCTTTATTTCGTAGAAAGAATCGGGATATTCAAGAAGAAGTGTAAAAGCTGCAAAAAGCTTCGTTTATCGAAGACATGAAATATCCAGATTGGCTGGTTAACGTTGTGATGGTCAAGAAGAAGAAGAATAAATGGATAATGTGTGTGGACTTCAGAGATCTAAATAAAGCTTGCCCAAAAGATCACTTTCCTCTGCCCATAATAGATCAGCTAGTGGATGCAACCTCAGGGCATGAGCTGTTAAGCTTTATGGATGCCTATTCGGGATATAATCAAATTAAAATGAAGCCAGAAGGCAGAGAAAGTACCTCTTTCATTACTCCCCGAGGAACATATTATTACAATGTTATGCCTTTTGGTATTAAAAATGCAGGTGCTACATATCAGTGACTGGTGAACAAGGTGTTTACGGAGCAGATTGGCAAAAATATGGAGGTATACGTCGACGACATGTTAACTAAAAGCAAGAAAGTAATTGACCATGTAGCTGATTTGAGCCAAACATTTGATCAACTAGAGAAGTAACAGATGAAGCTAAACCTGACCAAGTGCATTTTTGTCTTACAGGAAGGCATGTTCCTCGGATACATTATGAATTAAAGAGGTATTGAATCTAATCCTGACAAGATAAAAGACTTGCTAGAGTTACAATCTCTAACCACCAAGAAGGAAGTGCTGAGCCTTATGGGGCCTGTTGCAGCTCTCAATAGATTCATCTCCCGAGCAACTGATAGATGTCTTCCATTCTTCAAGGTGACAGAAAGACCTTTGAGTGGAACGATGAATGTGAGAAGGCGTTCTTAGAGTTGGAAAGATATTTGGGGACACCTCCTTTATTGTACAGGCCAGTAGAAGGAGAAAAATTATACTTATACTTAGCTATCTCAGAGAGTGCAGTTAGTTCGGCGTTGATAAGAATAGAAGACGGAGTGCAAAAATCTATTTATTATACTAGCAAGGCATTCAGAGGAGCAGAAAATAGGTATCCTAAACTAGAGAAGTTGGCGTTGGCATTGATTAAAGCAAGCAGGAGAATGAAACCATATTTTCAAGCCCCTACAATAGTGGTATATACTAACATTCCACTCAAACAGGCTTTACATATGCTAGAAAAGTCTGGAAGACTAATGTATTGGGCACTAGAGTTAGGGGAATATGACATTATTTATAAACCACGGTCCTTGCTCAAAGGACAGGCAGTGGAAAATTTCATCATTGAGTTCACATACCCAGATATCTCCAATCAATAAGGGGCTAATGCAGAGCAACGCAAGGATGCTGTAGGATCAACATAAAATATCCCCGATCAACTCCCAGAAGCAGAATTGACAGAAGGGATAGCCACCGATCAACCAGAATCTTTTGGTAAAGTACCAGAGTTGAAAAAGAAGTATGAAAAAGGAAGGATAAAATATTCCATCAAGGGATTCTGTCAGACCAAGGGTTTGATGATAATAGTCCTATATGGAATTTATATGTTGATGGTTCTTCATGTGCAACAGGTTACAGGGCTGAAATTATTCTCAACAGTTCGGATGGGATAGATATTGAATATGCTATGCATTTCCAATTCCAAGCTTCTAATAATGAAGTTGAGTATGAAGTCGTGATTGTAGGCCTCAACTTAGCTAAATCATTGAATACAGAGCAAGTCGTGGTCTTCAGTGATTCGTAATTAGTGGTGAATTAGATGATAAGTCTTTATGCAGCAAAAGAAGAGTTCATGTCAAGATACTTAACCAAGGCTCTGGAGATCGTAACCAATTTGGAAGTTGTTCAGGTGGTCAGAATACCTAGACTGGAGAATGGAAAGGCAGATGCACTTGCTCGATTAGCATCAGCTACTCGCACCGAGCTACGAAGAATAATCAGCATTAAAGTACTTACAGGCAGAAGTATTAATGAAGACCTGATGTGAATTTTATCACCTTGGATATGGGACCATCTTGGATGGATCCCATCAGGCCTATATTGAAGAAGGTATTTTACTAGTCGACCTACTTACAGTTAAAAGGTTAAAGTACAGGGCTGCTAGATATGTTTTGAATAATGGAGTTCTGTACAGGAGAGGTTTAATAACTGGTTTGTAGAGGTGTGTTCATCCAGCAGAAGTCAAGGACCTCATAAAGGGAATTAATGAAGGAGTTTGTGGGGCTCATGTAGTCGAAATAACTCTACTACAGAGAATGAATACGCAAGGATACTACTGGCCAATAATGTATGTTGATTGCACGGCTAATGCTAAAAAATATGACAAGTGTCAGCAATTTTCTACCATACGAAGAACTCCTCAAACGTTTTTAGCACCAATCGCTTCACCTTGGAAATTCGCTATGTAGGGAACTGACTTAGTTGGGCCTCTACCAACTACAAGAGGACGATTAAAATATTTGGTGGTAGCTGTTGATTACTTCACAAAGTGGGCGGAAGTTGAACTGCTCATCGATATGGCCTACGAAAGGGTCTATCAGTTCATTTGAAAGAATATAATTTGTAGATATGGTCTGCCCCATGCCTTTATCACTGATCATGGTACCTAATTTGACTATGAGGAGTTTGCAGCGTATTGTCTATAGTCCAACATTCAAAAAGTTCATTCTGCTCCAGTTCATCCCCAAAGTAATGGTCAAACAGAGGTGACGAACAGAACTTTATTGAATGGGTTAAAGAAGCGATTAGATAATGTTAAGGAAATTGGATCAACGAGTTGCACTCAGTGTTATGGGCTTATCGAACAACTCCCCAACAGCAACTGGGGAATCCCCTTACATGTTGGCTTTTGGGAGTGAAGCAGTGATACCTATTGAGCTAGGATTACTTACTCATTGGGTGCTCAACTTCAATTCCCCAGTGAGTTATTTGATGCAATGCTCAGATTTGGACATGCTCGAAGAAGTCAGAGAGGACGCAACAATCCACAATGCTGCCTATCAGTAACAGAATGCCATGTTTTATAATAAAAGGGTCAAGAAATGTGATCTAAAGGAAGGCGATTACTTGCTCAAGACGGTAATTCAAAAGAACAATAAGTTGGAGGCCAATTGGCATGGGCCCTATCGTATCACAACAATTGTTGGACCTGGCACTTACAGAATAGAAACTCTTGAAGGGGAAGAATTCAAAAATGCCTGGAATGCAGAGCACCTGCGAAAATACTACTAGTAATGTAACAGCCTATGTACTCAGTTGTTTCAATATGAATGAAAATGATGATTTCCCATTTCTTTTGGAGTACTAGTGCTACACACTAGACTCAATAACAGCTTGCATAACAACTTGCAAACACATTTAACAAGCAACATCACCAACAAAAGGTTGGTCGGCATCAGCAACCACCAACTAAAAGTTGGTCAGCATCAGCAACCACCAGATAAAAGTTGGTCGGCATCAACATAAACACCAACAATGTTGGTAAAAGAATCGAGCAAGGCAAGTCCTGTTGGATTATGGGTGACCCAAGAAGGCATCTAAACTAGGCAAGAAGTTGGGTAAAATATCCACTGCTTGGGAACCAAGGCAATCTATATAAGATTATTACAACTAAGCAAGAACATGGGATAAAAATAATTCCATTGCTTAGGCACTTATGGGTGATAAAACAATCACTACAACTAGACAAACACATGGGGAAAAAGTTCCATTGACTAGGCAATCAAATTCAAAAAGGGCAAGCTACCCATACATATATATATATATATATTCAATGACTGAAAATTAATCGGTTACTATTGTTAGTACAGTACTACTGTTGTTGATCTCATGCGATGAACAAAGATTGACAAAATAAACATCATGCAATCATTTTATTTCCAAGGAAACAAAATTATAAGTAGACGATTTTTCTTCATTTACAACAACAATTACTAACAAAATACAAACAGCCTATTATGTTGGTTTCTTTGCTTCATATTTTGAGACATAATCCATTCCAGCTAGAAGGTCATCTAAAGCATACGGAGAATTGATAAGATTCAAGTCCTATAGCATTCTGGTGTTGCTCGAACTTGGTCGATCTTGCAAATGAGGAGGTCGAGATATCTCAAATTCTTCATGAAGAGTGTAATCACCAAGGTATTTAGAAATCAAACTGTGAGGAATTGAGCTAAATGGAATTCAATTAACATCTAGTTGAAAAGGTGGTACTGGCAGACCAAGTAGACTAGGGTCATATCAATCCCACAGTTCAGTTCCTTGTTCAACTTTCATTACAGTTAAGGCATTTAGCCACCCCTGTTTGTACTCATCATTGTTTGATTGTTTCAATCTGGCATCGAGATTATAAAAAGCTTCATTGTATCCCTCCATCCAAAACTCTTTTTTGGTTGCTTATGAAACTTATAAGTTAATCGTTCAACATGTTGATGAAGTCTTTTCAGCACATTTTCTTTATTCTACAATGCAGAACTCTGATTGGATAATTCTTTTGTAAGGGCTTGAATCTTCTGGGACATCTTTTCCAGAGCTTGATTTTTTGCTTTCATTTGAGCAGCTTGATTTTCTAAAACTTTTTGAGTTTTAGTCTCTTTAATACTACTCCTACCAGTTCTTGTTCTACCCTGGGAAGTGGATGCAGTTCTAACTATTTTCAAAGTTTCCAACTCTTTCCTTAATGAAGCATTTTCACTCTCCAAAAAAGAAAAACCTTCATCAGTACCGGGGACCAGAGCTCTGGAGGAAGAAGCAAACTTTAGTTGTCTCAGTTCTTCTCTTAAAGTAATATTTTCTTCCTCCAGTAATTTGGCAATGTTTTAACGCTCCTCAATTTTAAGTCTCGGCACACTCTCTCTTTTATTATGGGAAGAGATAAATTTGTCATAACCCCGATCAGCACCCAACTGTTGGTACTTCTACTCATAACCTTCATGAAGAAGAGCAGTGGATTCCTTGATTTGTAGTTAAAGTTTTTCAATCATTCCTTGTAGATCCTCAATCATTGCGTAGTAAGCTACGTTATTTGCTACTGCACGATCAAGTAAACATTTCAAATCTTGGTAAGCCTCAATTGCTCGTTCAAAGGCATCAGGATCAAGAATGTCAATTATTTGTGTTTCAGTAAAATCTTCACGACTAGCTTTGAAGTAGTCTGTACATTTCCTTATCAACTCTGTATCATGAGCTGACAATAGTTCCATCTTGGCGATAAACTAGCAAGTAAAAGTAAAAACAGATCAACAATAACACAGTTATATTAAACAATTGAGGAGAAATTCAGATAAATAACAAGTCAATTTTATTGATCATAATGGATGAGAGTACAGCCAGACAAAATGAAGAACAAAAAAAATAGGGTAAAACAAAAGGTTGTCGAGCAACGTTACACCTTCTCCCTATTCCCCACTACATCCTTAGTTGATTTTGAAGAAGGAGTTGGTTGCTGAAGTTTCCTAGAAGGTATCTGATGTTGCTCAGAAGAAGTAGTTATCTACTGAGCTTGCTCGGAAGATTGAGGGATAGTGGTAGCAGGTATTTGTTCTACCATCATAAAAGAAGATTCATCAGATCTAGCTTCATCTTCTTCTTCTTCTTGAATAGCAGGAGGAGGGCCATGGACATATTTTTGAAATAATTCAGAGTCTTCAGCAATGTTCAACTCTTTCAACGTTGCAATCCATCCATCCCTGAAGAATTTAAAACTTCCATACTCCATTTGAGCAGAGGCAGCAGTTACAGCTTTGTTTCACCCTTTGTCCCAACCAGAGCTAAAGGACTTCTTCATAGTAGACCTTATTTCCATCCTCTCCAAGGAAGTAATTTCCCTAAGAAGATATTCACTAGATTTTACTTTATGTTCAAGATCTTTCTTACATCGTTTAGCCTCTTCAATCTTGCCCTCAGCTTCCTCCTTGCTGGTAATGGCAACCTTAAATTTCTCCTCTACCTCCTTGGAAGTATCTACGGCTTTTTATCGAGCTGTATTAGCATTCTTTACAGCATCCACAACTTTTTGTTGAGCTGTCTCAGCAGCCTTGATTTTATTCTCCTAAGAGGTTTTATCATCCTCGTATTTCTGGCGGGACTCTTCCAAAGATTTTGATAACCCAGCAAAGGCTTCTTCTACTTCACTGGAAGAGGAAGCACCTTTGATAGCTTCATCCTTCTCCAAGATATTATTGAAATACACAAAAAATTACAGGACAAATAGAAACTCAAGTTAGAATATAAAAATTGAAAGCAGAACTGAAATGAGATGGTGTAATGACACTTATTGAAGCAAGGTATTAGGCTGCCAAATCAGAGATTTTTCCCCGAGGAGTAGAGGTCTCAGCAGCTATGTGATCAGGAAGAGTTCCAGAGAAAATCAATTTTTGGCCAAACCAGGAGTAATAAATGATGGAGGACCAGACTTCAAGGAAGTTATTTCAACCCCAGAAGATTGAGCAGTAACATCAATGGTCTTCTCAGTAAGACCCCTTCTCAATCTTCTCAAAGGTATAGCTTCTTCAATCAAAGGTGCTGCCTTTTTTTGAACAACAGCAGCCTCTTCAATCAAAGGTGTTTACTATTTTTTAATAATAGGGGGCTTTTTTGTAACTCCCTTAACAGGTGAAATCACCCCACCCGATGTAGAAACATCCTTTTCCTTAGTCCCTTCAGCTGGGACATCTTCTTTGTTCTTTTTGCCCCATCAGCACCAGGGACAATCTTGGCAAAGAGATCAGGCATTCTCCTCTTCTTCATCATCAAATCAGCAATGGAGGTAGACAAATCAGAAGAAGATTCTTCAATAGCTGAAGAAGATGTTGGATCCTACTCAAGATCAATCACCAAAAGAGGAGTAATAGGATGAGCAATAAAAGAGGAAGTGGTGTTCCTATATTTCAACAAATAGGAAGCATCTCTCACGTGCTCCCCAGCAACTGATTGATGAAAACCCGGGATAAACTTCAAATCTTTTATATTAATATCACTCTCTTTTGGGGGTTTTCTTTTACTGTCAACTGTAAATTAAAAATCGAAGAAAACAAAAGTCAGTGACAACTTTTATCAAACAAAAATAGAGTTAGTTTAAAAAATAAAAGAACAACCTATCCCGTTGCCATAAGGAGGACATCTTGGACCTTGGTACACATCATTCCCATTTAATGGAGGGTGTTGCCAATTTTTCATCACAACCCCATATTCAAAATAATCCCTATTAGAATCAGAGAGATTGACCACTAAGTCTCTGTTAAGATACCTAGTTTTTAAATAAAAGGTGGTGTCTCTGGTGACCCATTTATAACAAAACGTAATTTCAGGAATCCCAAGATGAGTTCCATGAATTTGATTCAACCTATATACGCCATTAACTACCCTCCATGTATTTAGAACTACTTTTGCACTTACAATATCGAAATATTGGCAAAATTTCAAACACAGGGGATTAGGCGGGAAAGAAAAACCACATTCTACTACAAAAATAGAAGGAAACCAGTGTCCTTCAGCTAAAGAAAATAAGCCAGAAAGACAAGTAGGTTCCCCCAAATCAGCCCAAGAAAGAACTTCAAAATCGGCTCTAAACTTATCTAAAGACTCGATGAGGTAAACCATGGTGATTAAAGCAAAGATAGAAGAAAAAAGTAAGAGATTCTTACAGACGATTAAGGAATCAGGTAAGGCAGATGATAGAAAGAACGTTTGTAAGAAGAAAAATGAGAAAACAAAGACTTTGGAAACAAGATGGCAAAAATTAGAAGACAGCCGAATTTTGCAGCCTTTATATATGAAACTCGAAAAATGAGAAAAGTAATGATCACAGATGACGACGGTTGAACTCTCAGCAGCTAATCAAAGGAAAAAGACGCAGATACCCAAGCGGTCATCAGAATTCAAAATATTTTCAAATTTTCCATTTCGGGTAAAAACTATTATGAAAAGTGGAACAAATTTACAAGTGCTGAAGGTTTGTAATTAATCAAGACAAGGAAAATATACCCGAGTAACTTTTTGAGTAAAATGTTCCACACTCTCACATCCAACCTCAACTGTGAAACATTGGGGACTTCTGTTGATACAAAAATTAGTCAGCTGACATGAACCAATTATATGGAGACACACGTCATCCAACATGGCACAAGATCAAGTACCAATATACTCAATCTATCGAGCTACTTAGCGTACCAAGCTACTCAGCATACCGAGCAACTTATTGGTATGACCAAATGACCAGAGAGATTCAAGGTTTCTTGTATTACAATCATTCCTTAGCATGTACAGATGTATATGCCTATTCAATAACGGCATATTATCTATTCACATTGACAGCCCAAAGGCTATAAATACATTGTAATTCCCTCATGGCGGGGTAAGCCAACTAGGCAAACATAATTAAGAATAAGGCAAGACACCCCGTAATACAAAATAGTGGATGTAGGCCATTTTATTAAGGCTGAACCACTTTTAAAATCTCTTGTCTTATTTCTTTACTCGTATTTATCTGTGATTAATTAATTAGATCAAATCTAGTTTTTTACATCAATAATCGCCAACAGTTCAATCGACGTTTCCTTTTAATCATTACCTTTCCAATTTTTTAGGCAACCTATAAAGGCGGGAAAAGCCACGATCATCTCTTACCTCAAACTTTTTGAGTTTTTTCTACTGTTGTGTCTTCAGGCTCTCTCTCTCTCTTGTGAGGTCGTTCTCTGTTCTTCAGTTCTTGCAGAATCCTTAAATTATGTAAGAATCTTTTCCTTTCTCATTTTCTTCTTCATCAATCATGGTTTATCATGTTACATCTCTAGATGATTTCAGAAATAAATAGAATATCCCTTCATGGATAGAACTAGGACATCCGAGTTTGCTCACTGATCGTTTTTCATTAGCTTAGGGTCACTGGTTTCCCTCCATTTTTATTGTTGAATGTGGGTTTACCATCCCCCAAACCCATTTTGTCTTGAATTTTGCCAATATTTTGATGTCGTTCCAGCTAGGGTAGCCTCTAATACTTGGAGAGTAGTTAATGGGGTATATAGATTAAACCAACTCCAAGGGCCTCAACTAGGGATCCCAAAAATTATGTTTTCCTATAAGTGGGTAACTAGTGATACCACTTTCTATGTGAAAACTAGGGTTGTGAATAAAGCATTAGTAGTTAATCTTCCTGACTCCAATAAAGATTACTTCGAGCATGGGGTGATTGTTAAAAATTGTCAATATGCTCCTTTGATTGGGAATGCTAAGTACTAAGGGCCCAGGTACCCACGAAGTGGCAATGGGATAGGTTCATTTGTTTATTTATCTTTCTTTGCATATTCTGCTAAATGCTAATACTGATGTATACTTTGTTAACTTTGATTGAAGTTGATCAAAAAATAAAGTGTCCTAAAGAGAGTGATATCAACCTTCGAGAGTTGAAGTTCATCTGGGGCATTCACCAGAAGGTTGGGGAGGATCATACCAGATCAGCCTCATATTTATTACAATATAGGAACACCATCACCTCCTTCGCTGCTCGCCCAACTACAGTTGCACCCTCTCTTTTAATTAACCTTGACCATGACCCCATCTCCACATCCTTTGCCACTACATCTGGCAGTGGCAAGCCTGATGTTGTTTCCCCTTTTTCTATAGATTCATATTTACCTCTTGCTGCTGCCATGGGGAAGAGGAAGTTTTCCAATATTTTGGGTGACATATCTACTACTAGCTCCCCCAAACAAGTTACTGATCGAGCCAAAAATAAAGAGGATGCAGGAGAGAAGCTCCCACCTAATAAGGAAGATGCTGGGAAGAAACCCACATCCAATATGGGGGATGTTGAGAAGAAGCTCCTAGCTGAGAAAGCTGATGAAAGCCACCTCAAGAGGCTGCAAAGAGGACTCCCTTCTAGGCTGGCAGAAGGATCTTCAGTCAACACCGACCAACAAGAGTTTAATTGATTTATCTGCTTCTGGCTCACCAGTGCCTCTTGGTCCTGGTTTGGCCAGACAACTAATAAATTCTGGTACATTACCAGACATAGGGGTGCTGCAGCTGCACTGCCCCGATCAAAGAGTTTTGAAAGGGATGCTCAAAGCCTAGCTCTGGTAATTTCCTTTGCCTTATTTATTTCTTTGTTTGATATTTTTTATATTAACTTATCTTATTTTCTTTTTGCAGTTTCTTGTTGACTTCAACATGTTGGAGAAGCATGATGACTTGCGTTCTTTTTTCTCATGAGGTTGAATAAGCTTTTGATGAGCTTAAGAAGTCGGTGCTTACCTTCCAACAGGCACTGGCCAATGAGCATAAAAAATTGGAGGTGAAAATAAATCTTGTAGAAAAAGATGCAATGACTTATCGAGGCCTAGTTGCTGATCTAAAAAAAGACTTGGATGCTAAAAAAGCCTTGGTCACTGCAGAAAGGGACAAGATTACCAAGTTGTAGAAGGATTTGGATGCCGAGAAGGCCCTAGTCGTTGCAGAGAGTCCAAAAGATTTAAGGCCAGGGAGGTTGGCTTCAACAAGGACTGGGACAGAGCTATTGGGGATGCTTCTTTACAAATTGAATTTGCGAAGAAGAAATGCTTCAAGGATGGTTGGTCAACAGCCCTGGTGGAGGTCGGTACCCCTCAGGATTATGAACTCTTCCTTAGATATGACCCAGGAGCTTCTCCTAACATAGATAAGTAGATTGAAGATGATGGGAGTTCAAGTGAACCCCTTATAGTGTTAGATTTGGCAGACCAATACCAAGCTGCTGACTCATCTGCTCCTCCAATTGATAGCTATCCATCTCTGACGTCTCCTGCCTCTACTTCTGTTGAGCCCACTCCAGACATGAAGAAGGTGTAGATCTGTCTAAGTACCCTTTGTATTTCTTTTCTTCTGCACTTGTAATTTTTCTTTTCTTTTTGCTGATGTATCTATACTTGAAAATTTATCAATGAAAATAAATTTTCTTCCTCTTTTGCTTGTCTTTTCTCTATACCTTGAACACTGTTGTTGACTGGATATTCTTCTTGCTCTTAATAGTTCATGGATAAATTGTAACACTTATCCACTACTAACTTCGAGCTACTCAAGAGATGTAATGAAAGTTTTAAAGCATGTCATCTCCCTCTCACCGAGGAAGAGCTACTAAAGTTGCTCCGTGAAGGTGTGTCTGAGCAAGCCAAGGAAGCCTACCTTCACCTGAAATGCCTTCTTGATCAGGCAGTGGCCAATAATATTGCCTACTATGAAATGATTGAAGAGTTATAGGAGGACCAAAAGGAGGTCAAGTCTCTTCTGCATGTTGACTATGAGAAGAAGTACAAGACCTTGAGTGAAGTTAGGGGTTTTGAATAGAAGTTGGAAAAAATTTCTTCTCACTTTCGATGACAGGAATTTTTGCTCAACCGTGATGTGGAGGAAGCTAGAGCCATTACCAAACTGTTGGACGAGAAGAACAATAATTTAAGAGATGAGATAAATGCCTTAAAATCTTCTTCTACTTCTCTTGCTATTATCGACGAAGATCAATCTTTCTTAGAGGTTAAAAATGCCAGGTTAATGGAAGAATTGGAAGCACTGAAAAAGACCAAGTCTGCATCTTCTTCCTGAGCAAGAATTAATCCTGGTTAAGGTACTACAGATGAGGCTAGGACTCAACAAACCCTTTCTAACCAAGATACCCAACTGAAGGACAAAAACTAAGCCCTTACTGAGATGTCCCAGAAGCTTCAAACTCAATCCGAATAACTTGCCACTAAGTCTTCTTAGCTGCAAGCTAAGGATGGAGTGCTGAAGAAATTACATTATCAAGTTGAGAGGTTGATCTTCCAGTTTCACAAGAAACCTAGAGAGATCTGGATGGAAGGTTATAATGAAGCTTTGGGGCATTTTGATGCTAGGTTTAAATAGGCCCAGAATGAAGGTTACAAATGGGGTTGGACCAATTGTCTAACAGTGCTGAAGGTGGATCAAGATAACAAACTGTGGAAGTGGTATGATCATGGGTTGCTCGACCTTAAAGATCCCCCCTTCAAACTGGATGTTAGTTGGATTCCTGTCAACACAATTCCCCAGTGCCTGATTTCTAAATATATGGGAGATTATGGGCTACACGACGAGTTGGAAATCGTCCGACCTCCTTATCTTCTAGATCAGTCAAGAAGAAGCAATAGGAGAATACTTCAAGATTTCAATTTCATCAATTATCCTTACACTTTCGATGATCCTCTCGCTGGCATGGATCCAGTTTCCAAAGCTAAGGGGAAATGCCCTTTAGAATAACGTCATGTATTTTTTTTTGTAAACACAGTTATGAAAAATGAAATAAAATGTATTTGATCAACTTATCTTGTTAATCATTGGATGTGACTATTTTCTTGATGTGAATGATTTCTTCTTTTTCATTAGTTCTATTGACACACTTAGATTAAAATCTAAATTTAATATTAATTACAAATGAATACATAGGTTATACTAGCATAATTAGATTAAAATCTAAATTTGGAGCTATTTACCCATGTGTCTCCAAAGGTTTTACTAACACACCCAAGTGTTTAGATTTTCTGCATTAGTACAAGTGGTGTGACCAGGCATATGTGGAGTATGTGCCTTCATTGCTCTTGAGGAATCTTCTCAACGTTCTTCCTGCACTTTTCCCAGTGGGATAAAGATCTTGTTTTATCCTTATACTTGTTGACTATCTTGAGGTCATAATATCCTGTTTGGTATCCTACCGATCAAGTTTTGAGTGTGCTGAGCAACTTATTGCTTACGCCGACCAACCTTAGGCCCGTTTTTAGGTAAGACACTTGTGTCGAGCATCATTTTGAAGTTTTTCTGGCAACTTTCAAATTTATTCAAGATCATCATAAGTAGTGCATAGCACTAGTACTCCCAAAAAAAATTTAAAAATAGAAATTGGAGGAAAGATCATTTTATTGATACTAAAAATTGATATTGAACTGAGTACAATTAATTACATCACTGGTAATATTTTCTAAGATGCTCAGCATGCCACGAATTCTTTAATTCTTCTCCCTCCAAAGTCTTAATACGGTAAGTTTCAGGTCAAATGCCTGCTGAAATATGATAGGGACCATGCCAATTAGCCTCAAGTTTATTATTTTTCTGGAGAACCTTCTTCAGCACATAATTTCCTTCTTTTAAGTTGGTCGACTTCATCTGTTTATTGTAAAACCGATTTGTTCACTGCTGGTAAGCTGGATTTCTCAGAGCATCGTCTTCTCGCACTTCTTCCAGCTTATCCAAATACAATCTTCGTATTAGATCACTAACAAAAGAGTTCAAATTTAAACCTCAATGGGATGGAAGACCCAAATCAGTAGGTATGACTGCTTCAGTCCCAAATGCTAACATGTATGGGGATTGTCCAGTTGCAGTCCTCGGAGTTGTTCAGTACGCCCATAAAATAAAAGTAGCTCATTGATTCAGTTTCCCTTTGCATCATCAAGCCTTTTCTCCAACCCATTTGGCAGAGTTCTATTTGTAACTTTAGTTTACCCATTACTCTGAGGGTGACCCAGAGCAGAATGTAATTTTTGGATGTTGGACTATGCACAATAAGCTGCGAATTAATCTTTATCAAACTGCGTTCCATGGTTGGTGATGAAGGAATAAGGAGCCCATATCTGCAAATGATGTTCTTCCAAATGAATTGGTAGACCTTCTCATAAGGCATGTCTATCAATGGCTCGGCCTCAACCCACTTTGTAAAGTAGTCCACTGCAATAACCAATTACTTGAATCTTCCTCGGGTGGTTAGCAATGTCCCGACCAAGTCTATACCCCACATGGAAAATGTACAAGGTGAAGTGATTGGGGTGAGACCATCCTGTGGAGTCTTGCAAATGCTGGAATACCTTTGGCACTTGTCACGCTTTTTAGCAAAAGTTGCACAATCTTCTTGCATCGTTGGCCAGTAGTATCCTTGCGCACTTATTCACTGCAGAAGTGTTCTTCCTACTATGTGAGCTCCACAAGATCCTTCATGTATTTTTTGAATTAGGTCTGGAACCTCTTATGGATGAACGCAACGCCGCAAATGGATTATCAATCTTATCCTGTAAAAAACTCCTTTATCTATCACATATATGGCAGCTTTATACTTTAACTTTTTGGCTTCAACAATTTCAGTTGGCAAAGCTCCTTCTTCAATATATGCTCTAATGGGATCCATCCAACATGACCCCGTGTATACAGCAATAAAATCACTCATTAAATCTTTATCTATACTCCTATTGGCCAAAATCTCAATAGGAATAGTTCGTCAGAGTTCAACTCAGGTAGCTGAAGCTAGTCGAGCAAGAGGATCTGCTTGGGCATTTTCCACTCTTGGAATTCTATTCATCCAAACATCTAATAATTTTCTATTACCTCCATTTCTTTGGACAGGTATCTGGTCGTCAATTCGCCTTTAGCTCCATACAAGCTCAATATTTGATTTACTACCAACTCGAATCACTGTGTGCCTTAACTTGCTCGGCATTCAGTGATTGGGCTAGACTTAAGCCCACAATGAGAGCTTCGTATTCTTCTTCGTTATTTGAGGCTCGAAATTGAAATCGCGGGGAATATTCAATATTAATATTATTAGGAGTTTTAAGTATTATACTTGTTCTTTTGCATAAGATAACCCATCAACGGACAAGTTCCATATTGGGAGATCTTCGTCAAACATTTGTTCTGTCAAAATCCCATAGTGGAATGTTTTTTTCCTTGCTTCCTCACACTTCTTTAACATCTCCTGTGTTAGGGAAGAGGAATCTAGTAGGTCGGCAACGGCCTCTTCTGGTAAAAGTTCCTCGGGAGCTTGACTGTCAATAACCTCTTTCATTTTATTTTCTCCAGATCCTTGCTCGTCCTGCTAATTTTATTGCTCGGGAACCTTGGGATAAGCGAATTCATCTATGAAACCTGCTACTTCTTGGCCTTTTAGAGAAGACCTTGGTTCATAGATAATATCATAGTTCCCCAATTCCACTGCCCAATACATTAATCGTCTAGACTTCTTTCGCTTGTGTAAAGCAAGCCTTAGTGTCATGTCACTGTATACTACTATCGTATGGGATTGAAAATAGGGATCCATGCATCTGGATGCTTCAATCAACGCCAGTGCTAATTTTTCTAGGCAAGTGTACCTGATTTCTGCTCCTCGAAAAGCTTTACTGGTGCAATAAATAGGCTTTTAAACTCCATTCTCCTCTCTGATCAAAGCAGAGCTCATGGCGGATTCAGAAATAGCTAAGTACAGATATAATTTTTCCCCCATAATTGGTCGAGAAAGCAGTGGAGGTGACCCCAAATACTTTTCAACTCCAGAAAATATTTCTCACATTCTTCGTTTCACTGAAATCTCTTTTTGAGTATTTTGAAAAATGGTAGGCAAATGTCTGCTGGTAGGGACACAAATTTGTTCAGAGCTGCTACTCGCCTGGTTAGTCTTTGCACATCCTTCTTACAAGTCGGGTATTGCATCTCAAGTAATGCCTTAATCTCAAGGTTCTAAAAAAATACGGGGCGTGATCGAGGCGTGGAGGCCAAGTCTTAAGCCTTAGAAGCCTAGGCGAGCCTTAGGCGTAAAAAGGCATGAAAAGGCGTTCAGGCCTTTTTAATATATTTTAATATTTTTTAACCATAACAAGGCTATTAAAATACTAAAATTGTACATATCATAAAAATATGTCGAATATTTGTAAATTAAAATACTATATGATTATTTTGGATAAGATAATGGTTCGATTTGTAAAAAGTTTTTTAAAAGGCGATATCGTTTCACTAAAGCATTGTTGTTTTTAGAAAAAAGTGCGCCTTAAGGGCTTTACCAAGAGTAAGGCATAAAAATCTTAAGGCGGGGCGTTTCTCCCAAGCCTCAAGCCTAGGCGTGTCTAGGCGGAGCCTAGGCGGGTTTTTTAAAACACTGCTTAATCTTATCTAGGTTTGCTTCAATTCCCATCTGATTTACTATATACCCGAGGAACATACCTTCATGTACTCCAAAGATGCATTTGGTCGGGTTTAATCTCATCTGATGCTTCTCAAGTTGATCAAAAGTCTGGCTGAGGTCAGCAATATGGTCGTACATTTTTTTGCTCTTTGTGAGCATATCATCTACGTATACTTCCATATTTTTTCCTATTTTCTCCTTAAAGACCTTTTTCACCAGCCTTTGATACGTAGCACCTGCATTTTTTAACACCAAAAGGCATAACATTATAACAGTAAGTTCCTCAGGGAGTAATGAAAGAAGTGCTCTCCCTGTCTTCAGGCTTCATTTTGATCTGATTATATCTAGAATAAGCATCCATAAAATTCAGTAACTCATGTCCTGAGGTAGCATCCACAAGCTGATCTATTCGGGACAAAGGAAAGTGATACTTTGGGCATGTTTTGTTAAGATCTATGAAATCTACGCACATCCTCCACTTGTTATTTTTCTTTTTGACCATAACCACATTGGCCAACCAATCTGGATATTTCACCTCGTCAATGAAGGATGCTTTTTGAATCTTTTCAACTTCCTCCTATATGGCTTGGTTCTTCTCGGGGCTGAACACTCTTCGCCTTTGCTTTACTGGATTGATTTCTTTATTATCGTTGATCTCATGGCAAAGGAAGCTAGGATCAATTCCTTGCATATCTTCGTGACTCCAGATGAACACGTGTTTTCTCTATCTAAGGAATCTCATTAGTTCTTATTTAAGAACAGGATTCAGCCTTGTTCCAACTTGAGTGGTGTGCTCTGGTTTATCACCATCTAACACAATGCTTTATGTTACCTCTACAATATGTCCCTTCACCGGCTCTGTTTCCTCCCTTGAATCTAAGGTTTCAACCTTAGATTATTCATCAGGTTCAGAGGTATCCACTGGATAAGTGGTAGTTTTCCTCTTTATTTCTTCCAGATCTTCCTGCTTGGCAGATGAGTAGTAGTATTCTCGATCTACTTTTTGATCACCCTTCACAACTCCTACGCCAAAATTGGTTAGGAATTTCAAGCATTGATGAACAGTAAAGGGCACTGCCTCAAAATTCTTTAGCCCAACTCTTTCATAATCATATTATAAGTTGAATGGATGTTTTTATCCATTATAAAGGAACAGATTTTCTCTGTTCAACTGGTTGTCCATGTACCAATCATTACTTACATCTTAATGGTTCCCAAAGGGAAGACTTTCTCACCTGCAAAACCTATTAGTGGTCGATGATAGGGCTCTAACTGAATGAACTTAAAGTTCAAGCTACTAAAATAAGGATAGAACATAATATATGTTGAGCTGCCATTATCTACTAACACTCTAGAGACAATGATATCTTCCTTTTTTATTTTAATTACCATAGGATCATTATGGGAGTACAGTATGCCTGATAGGTCATTTTTAGAAAAGCCTATTACCAGCTTGTCATTTTTAGATTAATCCTCTGTATGTACGAGCAAGCTTGAGCCTTATTGAGGTAAGATTTTCTCTGTGCAGTATGATCTCCTCCTCCTGCATCTCCACCTATAATCATTTGGCAATCAAAAGAACTAAAACTGAGTGCGAATACCTCGCGTTTTGGTTGTCAGGGCTTTTTGGTAAGTTGAGATCATCGTCCTGGTCATCTTTATAAGCCCTCTTCTTCTCCTCTCTAGGTCTGCATAGAGATTTTGATCTGCGCCAAGATCCCTTATTATTCTGTCGATCAACAAACTAATTTAATTTTCCTCTTTGGATAATAGTTTCAATTTCATTTTGAAGGGCAATGCAACGATCCATCGTGTGACCATGGTCTCTATGGAACTCACAGTACTTAGTTTTGTCCCTCTTGGTAGGGGAACTCCTCAACTTATCAGGCCAACGGACATCTTTATTGTGTTTGATCTCCTCCAAGA
This sequence comes from Sambucus nigra, assembly GCA_949130495.1. Lineage (NCBI taxonomy): Eukaryota > Viridiplantae > Streptophyta > Magnoliopsida > Dipsacales > Adoxaceae > Sambucus > Sambucus nigra. The sequence goes on along the minus strand of OX422211.1, from coordinate 204,084,837 downwards.
CATGATGAATGCCCATGGTTTATGGAGTGTAGTTGTTATACATCTTGAGCCTTTTTATAATTCCTTTCTGTTTTGACTCCTTGTGATCCTTGGAGTCTTTGTCATCCTTCTTGTCATTTTTGCCTTCAGCTTTTACTTCCGAGCTCCGCTTGGCTGCCATTGCTTCCTCGGCATTCATGATTTTGGCTGCTTTGGCCATAAATTCTGCCATGGTCTTTGGGGGATCCTTAGCAAGTGTATAATAGAGTTTCTTGGGGAGAAATCCACTCATAAGGGTTGTTATAAGAGTTTTCACCTCATAATCCACAGCCTCCAGCTTCACTACACTAAAAACAATAATTTGGCACACCCTGATACTAAAAATCTGGCACAGTTTAAAACTGTGCCAGATTTTGGCACGGTTTAATAGCAATTTGGAATACTTTAAAATAGTGCCAAAATTTGGCACTATTTTAAAGTGTACCAAAATTGAGTACACTTACTAAAATATATAATACCCAAAAAAAAGAAAATTACACACACTTTTGTTCTCGCTCTCAGTGCCCGCTCTCTCTCCCCATTCGCACACTCTCTACGTCGGCGATCTCTCTGAAGGTGAAAACGGCAACGTCCTAAGAAAGATAGTGACGAAACATTGGGGATGGCGGGAAAATAAATACAACCTTTTCTTCTTCATCTTCTTTGAGGGTTTGTGAGTAACCAAACCAGCTACTTGTACTTGGACTCCGTTAACAATTAATACAAGATCGAGCAGAAGAGATGCCAATATACAAGTTTAAGGGAATCGATGTCGATTTCCCTTTCGAGGCTTACGATTCCCAGCTCGTTTACATGGAAAAAATCATTCAATCTTTACAAGATGTATGTTAAAATACCCTTACATTTTCATACCCTTTTATTATCCATATTAGTAGTTGATAAATGATCCACTAGACTACTATGGATTATATTTGTATCAATTGGATGGAATCTCTTTCTTGACACTTTTCATTTTCCCACGCTTAAATGCTTAATACATGTACACAGGGACAAAGTTTAAATGGCTCAAAATACACACACACACACATATATATATATATATATATATATATATATATATATATATATCAACATTTACATTTCACCCACTTCTTATTGAATTTTTTTGTAGATGATATCCTCATCATTATGGAGATCATCCACAAAAAAATCTAAAAAAAAGTTTCAATACTAGTTTAAGAAATTGGTCTTCAATACGAACATAGATAAGAAATCGAAGCTACATGCACGTTTCTCAGTATTCAAGTCCCTCTATATGTTAATTAAGTTTGACCAGGCTGGATATGATTATAATTGTGGCACATTTATCCAACAAAATATTCATTCTTAGTTATCTATGAACTTTCCAAATCACTTGTTTACATCGTCAGTGCTGAAATTACATTACTATTTGATTATTCTATGTGGGTCATGACAAAAATGAAATGCATTGTTGGAGAGCCCTACTGGCACTGGAAAAACCTTGTGCCTTCTCAATGCCACATTGGCTTGGCGGAAGAGTTTGGGTGGTTTCTCAACTGATAGGATTGAAATAAAAGATCAAGGCAAACATTCAGAAGGTCTGTCGTCACAGTCTGAATCTTCGAAACTACCCACTTTCATATACACTTCATGCACTCATAGCCAAATTCGACAAGTGATTCAAGAGTTGATATGAACTAATTACAGGTCATAATTGGTCACTGTCTCTCTACCAATTGAGATTTTCTTTTGCCATAAACTGTCAGCATGAGTTTGATTCAGAAATTATTCAATATAAGCAGTGTGTTTACATGTTTGACTATTATTGTAATATTGGTTTTATTTTAAGGATATGTTAATTTTATACCTCTAATATGCTTTCAAATTCAAACCTCAAGTTGGACAGAGAGAGCTTTATGCATTTTTTTAAAAATTCTTAATAGGACAAGGACGAGTAAAAGAATCAAACAATAATCAAAATATATAATATTATTTATTATTTCTTAATTCTGGTTTAAATAGAACATTAATTTTTTGTTTAAATAGTTTAATAAAAGAGAATTAAAACAAAGCTACATTCATCCATCTTCAAGATAGTTACTATACTAACCCAGATGAACTAGGTAGAAAGCTACTAGACAAACCCAATCTATAACCGACAAACTTCAGAATAAGTATGTTCATATGACCATAAGATGTTCGGGATTCATTTGTAACATGACGATCAACTCAAACTTCAACATCAACATCAATGATGGTAAATATATAATGTTCCAACACACGTCACTCTAAAACTGTAGTCTTTCATTCTCTTCGAGAATAATCTCTATTTAGATATTTCAAACCAAACAACAACATATATTCTCATAATTTCATCTTGATTTATGGATGTTAGAAGTTGGCAAAGAGATTACCACTGATTCTAGTATATTTTATAATTCTATATGAAAAGTTCAGTACACTTCAAGAATTCTACACAAATGCGAGAAGATTCAGTTATAAAATGAAAATTTTGAATTTTTTGCACTTTTGTTGAAACTAACTCATGAATATTTTTGTTTGTGTGTTGTCTAGCGTTCTTGAATCCTTTTTGTACTTATTTTCCATACATATATCCACTGCTAAATCATTTGAATCATTTTGGTGTTTTAGGTCTCTCATATGTATGAATTATTTTTTATGTTTCTCACTCTTAGATTCGCTAAACTATGGTTCCTATCAGGTATACTCTGTGCTTTATTTTAGTTTATATATGTTAGGTTTAGAGAGTTTAATGTAGTTGATGTATAATTTTAAGGTTCACAATTGGTATTCCATAGCCTTGTAAAGGGTGGATGTAGTATCCATCCACTGAAATGTTTGTTTGCTACTTCTCCATGAAAACGAGTAATGCAAACTAATTATAATTCAAACTTAAAGCTTTAAAATTATAATTCATACATAAATATTTACAATTGGGATTAAAACTTTTTCAGTTAGAATTCATTCGTGGCAATACCATCGCGAGGTATCGCATTTCAGTTGCGGAATTGAGTCACATCAATACCATCGCGAGTCAGTAAGTAATTCCTGCATATGATTTTTATAGTTGCAAACATATATAAAAATAATTAGCTTTAATTACGTTAATGACTTGCTGAATAATGATCCTCACATTCATGTTCCTACTATCATACACAGCTGAATACCTACTTTTCCAAATCTTCCAAACAATACTAATTGATAGCACATTGTTAAGGAACTTTATCCGCGCAACTCCCGCTCTCCACGCAGCTCTCTCTCCACTCGTCCCGCTTAGGTAACCTCATTCTCTCTCTTTTGGTATAATCTAACTCAAAATATGGACTATGTTAATTTTCTAATGTAGGTTGAGAATGTTAGGTGGCGAAGATCTCTTTTATGATAACTTATTGCTTATTTTTCTTATACATACTGTCACTCAGTTGTTTATTACACTTGTGTTTTGTCTTTCCTAGTTAGCTTAAATTTATGGGATTGGTTCGTTAAGATTATCTCTTTATCTTTATTATATTTCCCTTGTCAACGGTTGATTTTTACTTCGAGATGTCCCTCAAAATTATTCAATCTCTCCACCCAATACTACGCAAAGAACAAGAGGATTGATTCATTTGATGAGAATTCGAAGAAATTAGTTGATGATTTCAGAATTTGCAGACATTGTTGGACCAAATGGGATACTTTTGAGAAGTTATGGCGCGAAGAGTTCATCGGGTGGCTATCAAAATACAAATGAAATCTGGTTAGTCTCAAATTCTCTTTAAATGTTGCAGCATTAAATAAAAAAATGGCTTGAAATAGCGGCAACAAGTAGCCAAACGTAAAATGGCTTACTTTATGAGCTTATTTAGTTAAATTGATGGAAGGGATTTGCTGGTGGTTTGGTTTTGGAATTTCGTGATGTTGTTAAGTTTATTTTAAATGTTAAAACATGTTGGATTTAACGAATAAACATATGAAACTATGTCAAAATTTTCTAAAATCAATAAACGTTACAAATAGATTAGCATACCGTTAGAGGATGAAAACCCAAAACAACCTCCAAACAACCCCAAAGAGCACGAACACCTCGTACGGGATCAATGTAACACGTAGGAACTCACCGCCTAGTTACGGTTTATGACAGCACTGATTATGCCCAATGAAGGGTGAAAATCAAAACCAACCCCCAAACGACCTCGTAAGAGGCACGAACACTTCGTACGGGACCAATGTAACTTGTACGAGCTGACCGTGTAGTCACGGGTCACCAAGTTTGAGAATATGACGATAATATCTAAATATCTAGATTAGGCTTAAAAATAAGCCGTTAATGGGTGAAAACCCAATCCAACCCCCAAACGGACCTGAAAGAGGCACGAACACCTCGCACGGGACCAATGTAACTTGTAGGAACTGACCGCATAGTCATGCGTCTCCCAGTTTTTAGAATATGATGATAATTTGCAAAAATAACACTTAGACTTAAAAACAAGTCGTTAAAGGGTCAAAACCTAAACCAGCCACCAAGCATCCCCGTAAGAGGCACGAACACCTCATACGGGACCAATGTAACTTGTAGGAACTGACTGGGTAGTACCGGGTCTCCCGGCTTGAGAATATGATGATAATTTATAAAAATCAACACTTAAATTTAAAAACAGGTCGTTAAAGGGTGAAAACCTAAACCAGCCACCAAACGTCCCCGTAGGAGGCACGAACACCTCGTACCGGACCAATTAACTTGTAAGAACTGACCGCGTAGTCACGAGTCTCCCAGTTTAAGAATATGATAATAATTTGCAAAAAAACACTCTTAAAAATAAGCCGTTAAAGGGTGAAAACCTAAACCAGCCCTCCCGTAAGAGACACGAACACCTCGTAAGGGACCAATGTAACTTGTAGCAACTGCTCGCATAATCACGGGTCTTCCGATTTGAGAATATGACGATAATATCAAAATATCTAGATTAGGCCTAAAAATAAACCGTTAATGGGTGAAAACCCAAACCAGCCCCCAAACGGACCCGTAAGAGGCACGAACACCTCGCACGGGACCAATATAAGTTGTAGTAACTGACCGCGTAGTCACGGGTCTCCCGGTTTGAGAATATGACGATAATTTTTAAAAATAACACTTAGACTTAAAAACAGGTCGTTAAAGGGTGAAAACCTAAACAAGCCACCAAACGTTCTCATAGGAGGCATGAACACCTCGCACGGGACCAATGTAACTTGTAGGAACTGACCGTGAGTTCCGGGTCTCCCAGTTTGAGAATACGATGATAATTTGCAAAAATCAACACTCAAATTTAAAAACAGGCCGTTAAAGGGTGAAAACCTAAACCAGCCCCCAAGCAACCCCATAAGAGTCACGAAAACCTCGTACGGGATCAATGTAACTTGTAGGAACTGATCGCATAGTCACGGGACTCCCGGTTTGAGAATATGATGATAATTTGCAAAAATCAACACTTAGACTTAAAAACAAGCCGTTAAAGGGTGAAAACCTAAACCATCTCCCAAACGCCCCCATAAGAGACGCAAACACCTCGCACGGGACCAATGTAACTTGTAGGAACTAACCGCGTAGTCACAGGTCTCCCGATTTGAGAATATGATAATAATTTTCAAAAATAACACTTAGACTTAAAAATAGGCCATTAAAGGGTGAAAACCTAAACCAGCCTCCAAATGACCCCGTAAGAGGTACGAACACCTCGCACGGAACCAATGTAACTTGTAGTAATTGCCCGCATATTCACGGGTCTCCCGGTTTGAGAATATGATGATAATATCAAAATAACTATATTAGGCTTAAAAATAAGCCATTAATGGGTGAAAACTCAAACCAGCCCCCAAACGGACCCGTAAGAGGTACGAACACCTCGTACGGGACCAATGTAACTTGTAGGAACTGATCGCGTAGTCCCGGGTCTCCCGGTTTGAGAATATGATGATAATTTTCTAAAATAACACTTAAATTTAAAAGCAGACCATTAAAGGGTGAAAACCTAAACCATCCCCCAAGCGTCCCCATAAGAGGCACAAACACCTCGCACGGGATCAATGTAACTTGTAGGAATTGACCACGTAGTCACGGGTCTCCCGATTTGACAATATAATGATAATTTGCAAAAACCAAGACTTAGACTTAAAAACAACCCATTTGAGAGTGAAAACCCAAACCATCCCCCAAACGGACCCGTAAGAGGCACGAACACCTCGCACGGGACTAATGTATCTTGTACAAACTGACCACGTAGTCACGGGTCTCTCGATTTGAGAATATGATGATAATTTGCCAAAATCAACACTTAAACTTAAAAACAACCCTTAAAGGGTGAAAACCTAAACCAACCCCCAAATGATCCCATAAGAGGCACGAACACCTCGCACGGGACCAATGTAACTTGTAGGAACTGACCGCATAGTCACGGATCTCCCGGTTTGAGAATATGAAGATAATTTGCAAAAATAACACTTAGACTTAAAAATAAGTCATTAAAGGGTGAAAACCTAAACCAGAAACCAAACGTCCCCGTAAGAGGCAGGAACGCCTCGCACGGGACCAATGTAACTTGTAGAAATTGCCCGCATAGTCACGGGTCTCTCAATTTGAGAATATCACGATAATTTACAAAAATAACACTTAGACTTAAAAATAGGGCGTTAAAGGGTGAAAACCAAAACCAAACACCAAACGTCCCCGTAAGAGGCACGAACACCTCGCACGGGACCAATGTAACTTGTACGAACTGACCGCATAGTCACGGGTCTCCCAGTTTAAGAATATGATGATAATATCTAAATATCTAGATTAGGTTTAAAAATAAGCCGTTAATGGGTGAAAACCCAAACCAGCCCCCAAACGGACCCGTAAGAGGCACGAACACCTCGCACGGGACCAATGTAACTTGTAGGAACTGACCGCATAGTCACGGGTCTCGCGGTTTAAGATTATGATAATAACTTGCAAAAATAACACTCAGACTTAAAAACAGGCTGTTAATGGGTGAAAACCTAAACCAGCCACCAAACGTCCCCGTAAGAGGCAGGAATACCTCGCACGGGACCAATGTAACTTGTAGGAACTCACCGCGTAGTCCTGGGTCTCCCGGTTTGAGAATATGATGATAATTTGCAAAAATCAACACTTCAATTTAAAAACAGGCCGTTCAAGGGTGAAAACCTAAACCAGCCCCCAAAAGTCCCCGTAAGAGGCACAAACACCTCGCACGGGACCAATGTAACTTGTAGGAACTGATCGCGTAGTCATGGGTCTCCCGGTTTGAGAATATAATGATAATTGGCAAAAATTAAGACTTAGACTTAAAAACAAACTGTTTGAGGGTGAAAACCCAAACCAGCCCCCAAACGGCCCCGTAAGAGGCACGAACACCTCGCATGGGACTAATGTAACTTGTACGAAATGATCGCATAGTCATGGGTCTCCCGATTTGAGAATATGACGATAATTTGAAAAAATCAACACTTAAACTTAAAAACAGGCCGTTAAAGGGTGAAAACCTAAACCATCCCCCAAACGACCCCGTAAGAGGCACAAACACCTCCCATGGGACCAATGTTACTTGTAGCAATTGCCCGCATAGTCACGGGTCTCCCAGTTTGAAAATATGATGATAATATCAAAATATCTAGATTAGGCTTAAAAATAAGCCGTTAATGGGTGGAAACCCAAACCAGCCCTCAAACGGACCCGTAAGAGGCACGAACACCTCGCACGGGACCAATGTAACTTGTAGGAACTGACCGCGTAGTCACGGGTCTCCATATTTGAGAATATGACGATAATTTTCAAAAATAACACTTAAACTTAAAAACAGGCCGTTAAAGGGTGAAAAACTAAACCATCCACCAAATGTCCCCGTAAGAGGCACGAACACCTCGCACGGGACCAATGTAACTTGTATAAACTGACCGCGTAGTCACGAGTCTCCCGCTTTGAGAATATGATGATAATTTGAAAATATGCAGATTAGGCTTGAAAACAAGCCGTTTGAGGGTGAAAACCCAAACCAACCCACATACGGCCCCGTAAGAGACACGAACACCTAGCTCGGGACTAATGTAACTTATAGGAACTAACTTCGTAGTCACGGGTCTATCAGATAGTCATAACTTGCGTAAGATTTTCAATTTTAGAATATAATAATAATTGCCACTCCTATATGTAATTTTTTAGCTTGAGTAAAAAAAAATTTAAAATTACTTGGTTACTAATATCGTATCTTTTTTGTATCCTTTTTTTTTTGTAGGATAACATTTTATCGTTAGCATTTATTCACGAGGAACACACAGAGAACTCAATGGTTTACAACAAGGGGTTTATTCATGATTCTATTATTTTGTGTTATGGCCGTGCGGGCTTTTGTAGTTTTATTGTAAACTTTTATAGCCGTGAAGGCTTTTGTAAGTTTATTTTTTATATTTTGTGGTCGTGTGGGCTTTAAGTTATCCAGGTTTTATATTAGCAGGTTTTAGAATGTCCAAAAAATAGAGGAAACTCTACCCAATTTTTTTTTTGTCTGTGAACTACTAAAGACTTGTAATATTTTGAATTATGTATGTACATTTATTTATCAACAACGTGCAAGATTTGTAATTTGTGCATTTTCTTGTTTTCAAATAATTAATTTTTTTTCTTTTATCCAAAAATTTGGTACAGTTCAAAACCGTGCCAAAAGTGTATCAAATTTTGGCACGATTTTGAACTGTGTCAAATTTTATCAAAATGTTCTCAGTTTGGCACAGTTCAAAACTGTACCAAAAGTATGCCAGAAATATCAAATTCTAGCACGGTTTGTTCCTGTTTGGTCAAATCTGACACACTTTTAAACCGTGCCAGAAAAAAATGGTCATTTTGGAACACCTGATTCTGGCACAGTTCAAAACCATGCCAGATTTGATCTGGCACAGTTTTAAACCGTGTCAGATTCCTATTTTTGGTGTAGTGCTTCTTATTATTGAAACTAGTGATGTAGTCCTTGGTGCTCACTCCTTCCTTCTGTCGTACACTAAGCAAATGCGCTACCCTTTTTACAGGCTTGACTCCAAAATAAAAGTTTCTAATAAATAGCTCGGCCAACTGGTTGAAGATGGAAATTTATCCCCGAGGAAGGCTATTGTAACAGATTTGGGCATATCCAGTAATTGTTCTAGAGAATGATCTACACCTCATTTCGTCAGGAACTGCATAAATATCAACGGCTGCTTAGTATTGTTCCATATGGAGGACTGGGTCAGTTTTCCCATCGTATTTGGGTGTAACCACTGGAGCTTTGAACTTTGATGGAGTGGGGAAATCCACAATTACTTGTACAAAGGGGTATCCTTTTACAAAGCTTCTTTGTATTGGGTTTTTGTCCTTAGATATCTCTCCTAACATGTCCTCCAATCTTTGGATAGAACCTTTCCAAGCGTTGTTACCAGCATCAGACCTATGTGTTGTTGTTATGTTGTTCGTTAAACTCTCTTCTTGTGATTGCTCGGCCCGAGCAGTAGGTCGGGCGTCTGATCTAGACTGGGAGGATCCTTCCCTTCAATCCGATGGTCGTTGAGTGTTTCTCGATATTGCCCTAGGAACATTTCAGTTCCCCCTAGGTCCCAAACAATCGAAGGGAGAAGACCGGCTTAGCCTTTCTAAATCACTTAGCCTCTCTAGAGAGTAGGATTGTGTATTGAAGGATTCTGACCCCCTGAGTAAAAAATTTTACCCTGGCCGATAGGAAATATCCCCTGTAGTTCTTAACTGACTTATCTTGCCACCTGTTGGTGGTGGTGGTGGTGGTGGCATATATCCACGGGCTGGTAGAGAAGGTTCTCCTACTTGAAGAGTTTGCGCGAGTTGCCTAATAGTGTCCTGCATAGCCTCTTGGCCTCTTTCAAGACTGGTCAGGATTCTAGTTAATTCATTCGATATTGGTGGGGCAGAAGGGACAGGCGGTATGCCATCGTCCCTTAGACTTGATTCAGGAATGTCAGTCATTTAAGTGTTTGAATGAATGAGAACGATTGGAAATACGTTCCCACAGATGGCGCCAATCTGTTGATGCAAAAAACTAGATGGCTATAATTAATTGTTCACAGATACAAATGAGTAAAAGAGACAGATGATTTTTAAAGTGGTTTGGCTGAAAAAGGAAAGCCTACATCCACTGTTCTGTATTTCCTTGGGCTTGTTGTTCATGTCCCTCTTGGATATAGGCTTTACAAGGTATTTATAACCCCTTGAGGGTGTGCAAGAGTCAAAATCTTAGAGGATACAATGCCTTTATAACATAGGCACTTACATTTGTACAATGTTAATAATGTATACAACTATTGGCGATTTACTGTCATTGTTGGTCGGTCTTCCTGGTATTGGTCGGGCTTCTTTAACCTATTGGTCAGCATTCCTTTAGTTGGTCGGTGACTCGCCCTTACTGACCTGGGTTAATGCCCAGATGGATAACACTTGTTCATGCATGAATGGTCCACGTAGAAGGATAATTTTTGGTATCAACACACCCCTCCTCAATGAGAATGCTATACCAGTTCCACCTGCTGAAATGCAACCTAGTGCAGTGTTTCGATCGGATCGGATCGAAAAATGACCCTTCGAAAAAAATTCCAATTTTTTCGAAAATAAAATATTTGTCCCGATTTCCTATCCAATTTTTTCGGAAAATCAAAAAAGTTTCCGAATTCGAAAACATCGGGAAAAAAATCAAAAATTTAAAAAATATACTAAAAATTCAGAAATTTTGGAAATTTCAAAAAAATTAATATAGGACTTTCGATTACTCAAACTTCTCATTTTAAAGGAATCGAAAAAAAGATTTAACCCAGCATGTAAATATATAATGATTTAACCATTTTTTCATTTGTGTAGAGGATAGAGGGATATTCTCCTTTTATACATAAATTTTTTGGGCCTCTCTTCCTCTCCTAGCCGATGTGGGACACATGAGAATGTTTAAAAAAATTGGAAAAATTGGAAATCAAAAAATATTTCGGAAATAATTCAGAAAATCGGATCGGCATAGTTTCGGAAAAAACGGATAGGAAAAAACAAAAATCGGAAATTCAGAATTATTTCAAATTTTTTATCCGATTTTTTCGAAAAAATTGGAAATCGAAAACCTTATATACGTTCCAAAATCGGAAAATATCGGATCGGATATTAGAAAAGTCAGAATGTTCAAAAAAAAACACAGCCCTAATGCAACCAAACCCAGAAGTTTATCACGTTTCTTATTCTTTTTTTTGTTTCTCCTTCTTCTAATAGCAATGTAATCGAGACCACTTTTGACAAGGTTCTCAACGTTGTTTTTCCCAAAAATGAAATAAACGAAGATTTTGAGTATCTTGTTGTGCCTTACATTAATTGTCTTGATTCTAATCAAACTTTTAATGATGATGATTTTGCAAATTAACACTTCTTAACTGATATTGATAAGTATAATAATAAGTAACTAACCGAATTCAAATTAATGAAGATGAAATTGTTGTTATCAACCTCGATTTCAGTAGCCAACAGGGCAAGAATAAGATAGGGTCCACCTTTAACTAGCATGAATGTGCACAATTCGAAGAACTGCTGAAGAAATTTGTGGACATCTCTGCATGGTCCTACGATGACATGCCCCGCATGAATCTTGAAATAGTTCAACACGAGATTCCAACTCTCCCGGAATATAAATCGGTCAAACAGAAATTGCGAAAGCTCCGCACCGAATGGTAGCTCAAGGTTAAATAGGACGTGGTCAAACAATTGAACGTAAGCTTCATTCGGGTGATAGAATATCCCACATGGCTAGCTAACATTATACCCGTACCAAAATCAGGAGGAAAGGCCCGCATGTGCGTTTACTATCGGGATTTGAGCAAAGCCTCTCCAGAAATTGATTACCCACTAACCAATATCGATATGATTATGGACAACACGACCAGTCACGCTATTAAGTCATTTGTCAACGGGTTTGTCGGGTACAATCAGATTAAGATGCACCCCAATCATTAAGAAAAAATCACATTCATCGCCCCTTAAAGAACCTTTCGTTACACATTTATTCCATTCGATCTCAGGAACGTAGGGGATACCTACCAAAGGGGTTCCACCACCATCTTGTCTGATTGGATACACAAAGAGGTCGAGGTCTACGTGGATGACATGATCATCAAGTCTTAGACTCGATAAGGTCATGTTCCCGTTCTTCGAAAGTTCTTCGAATGGTTACGGCAAAATCAGATGCGAATTAACACACAGAAATGTGTCTTCAGCATCACCAAAGGAAAACTTTTGGGATTCATGGTTAGATAGAAGGGGATTGAAGCAAATCCTACCAAACTGAAATCCATACTCGAGATGCCACCACCCTGAACTAAGAAGAAAGTACGGGGATTCTTGGGAAAATTAAAGTATATCATCCAGTTCATCAGCCAACTGACTTCTATTTGTGAACCAATCTTCAAACTCCTTTGAAAGGATTCCACCAAAGTCCGGAATGAATCTTTTCAGGAAGCCTTTGACCGAATCAAACAATATCTAACCCGACCTCTGGTACTCATGCCACTGCGGCCTAGTCTCCCTCTACTCCTATACTTGATTGTAACAAGCATCGCAACTAGAGTGCTATCCCAATACCCTGAAGAATCTAGCAAAGAAGGGGCCATCTACTATGCAAGTCACAAATTGGTGGGGTACGAAGTCAACTACAATGCCTTCGATAAAGCATGTGTCACCCTCATCGGGGCCACTCAAAAATTATGACACTACATGCTAACTTTTTCCATTAGACTTGTGTCTCGAATGGATCCTATCAAATACCTGCTTGAGAACCCGCCACTACACCAAATCTGTCGAATTGTCACGGTCATTCACCTTGACAAGTTGAACTTGTCAAGGTCAATGATCGTGACAATTCTGGGCGAGACAACTTTGTTTGTCACGGACTTGTCACGGTCATTGACCATGACAAGTTCATTAGAATTGTCACGATCGTGTCACGGTCCTTGACCGTGACAAGCCCGTGACATTCTATAAAAAAATTATCACGGTCAATGATCGTGACAATTCTGGGCAGAATTGAAAAAAAAATTGTTGGACAGTATGGCCACTGCCACTGCCCAGCAGTATATTTGTACCTGTTATAGCAACGTTGTACCTGTGCCGCATTGTTTGCGCAACCACAATTGGGAGTTCTCCTTCCCGAGCATCACATGCGTGATGAGCACCCTGGACTCGATGTCTTGAAGCTCACGTCCATGAACTAGTGCACCCTAGATGATATTCGTATCCCTCAACCCCCGCCCTATCCGCTGGCCATCAAATATGTCCATTATAACCACGATCGGCCAACCAAGTGTCGACATCGATCTGTTGAAGGGAGCCAAATAGGGAAGTGGATCATTAAAGTCCACACATCTCGGAGATGAAGCAGCGAGGTTCATATCCTCATCCTCGTCCTCCCACACCTCCTCCTCCCGCACCTCCTCCCGCACTGCCTTCTCCTTCCCTATACCCTTACGGTTTTCGCCCAACGAACGCTTCACGAATGAGTACATATCCTGGACCGTCGCCTCCAAACGGGATAGCTTCGCGTCATGTGAATCCACCGTTCGAGCCAACCCAATGTCGCTCTTCTCCAATCCGATGATCCTAGATTTGGCCACCCGCGAGCTCACCTCCTTGTCCTCCCCTTGCGATCAGAGCCAAGCACTTGGCTGAGTGCGTCTGTGGATAAAGATGCCTTGTCGGCATCAGACTGGAACTCATGCACTTCATTAAGCTTTGCCTGAAACGAAAAAAAGTACATGATTAGTAAAATAAGTAAATTAAAAAATTATAACGTAATTAACAAAAAATAAACTATCGAATTACTTACAATCGTGGTCGCGACGCTTGGGGGCACCTCCTTGTCCTTCCGCTTCTTCGTCCGAAGAGCCACATAAGTATCGAGCCTATGTGGCCTATAAAGCCTTTTTCAGACGAAATATAAAGCCTTTTTCAGACGAAATACATGATTTGGATGCTTAGGGTCAATGAACCCTTTAGGTTGTTCTACATAGGTTTCCTCAGCCAGTATTCCATTAAGGAACGCAGATTTGACATCCATTTGATATAATGTAAAACGCATGTGACAAGCTATAGCAAAAAGCAGACGAACTGATTCTAAACGAGTAACAGGGGCAAAGGTCTCGTTAAAATCAATTCCTTCTATTTGGGAGTATCCTTGAGCAACTAATCTAGCTTTATTTCTAATTATTATCCCATTTTCATCAGTTTTATTTTTAAAAATCCAACGAGTACCAACAACCTTTTTGTGATCAGGACGTGGAACAAGATACCATACATCATGAATGAAAAATTGTAAAAGTTCATCCTGCATAGCAGAAATCCAGTGAGAGTCATTTAATGCCTCATTTACATTCTTTGGTTCCACAAGGGAAACAAAACATGCATAATGTGCATAATTTCTAAGTTGGGATCTTGTACGCACTGGCTCACTAGGGTTGCCAACAATGTTGTTTATGGGATGATCTTTAGAAACCCAGTTAGGTACTTCAGGTGTCTCAATAGGTAATGAATTATCTATTGCAGAAGGGTCATTTTCTAAAATATTTGAGGACTCTTCCTCAATAGGTAATTCACTAGTCTTGCTTTCTACAGTAGTGTCACTAACAATTACATTTATGGATTCCATCATGGTTTTAGTACGAAGATTATACACTCGATAAGCTCTACTGTTAGGCGAGTATCCAAGAAATATGGCTTTATCTCCCCAACTCTCAAATTTAGATAAGTGTTCCCTATCTTTGCATACATAACAAGTACTGCCAAAGGTTCTAAGATATTTGAGATTAGGCTTCTTATTGTACCAAAGTTCATAAGGGGTTTGTTTGGAATTTTTTCTAAGATAGACCCTATTAATGATGTGACACGCAGTACGAATAGATTCTACCCAAAAATATTTAGGTAAGTTCTTGGCATGTAACATGACACGTGCCATCTCTTGCAAGGTACGATTCTTTCTCTCGGCGATTCCATTTTGTTGAGGAGTCTTGGGAGCACTGAACTCGTGTTTGTAACCATTATAGTCACAGTATTCTACAATACCGGTGTCTTTGAATTCACCACCTCTATCACTACGGATTCGATTTACTTGAATGTCCTTTTCATTTTCAATCCTAAGAAGAATTTTTAGGAAGGTTTGAAAAGTGTCAGACTTTTGTTTTAGAAAGTCTACCCAAGTAAATCTAGTGAAGTCATCAACCATAACTAGGATGTAACTGTGTCCACAAAGACTAATAGTTTGGGAGGGACCCATTAGGTCCATATGGATGAGTTCTAAGGGATTAGAGGTGAGAATGTCTTTGACTTTCTTATGAGGGGCCTTAACAATTTTACCTTCTTGACAGGAACCACAAACAATATTATGAATGGGTTTAATTTTTGGAATTCCTCTTACTATGTCTTGAGTAGACAATTTACTAAGATTATCGTAATTTATGTGACCCATTCTGTTATGCCATATCTCGTTGTCATCCATTCTGGCAACATTACAAGTTTCAGAATTGTTCTTGACAGTGTAACAGTTGTCAGGAGTTTTGAATCCAGTAATTATGCATTCACTTTTTTCATTTAAAATCTTGCAATTATTCTTTGAAAAGGTAACAGTATGGTCTGAGTCACAAAATTGCGAAATGCTAAGTAAGTTGGCCTTTAGACCTTTAACTAGAAGAACATCTTTAAGAGTAGGAAGCCCATCTTCTTGGAGAGTTCCTTTGCCTATGATTTGAGATGAAGCTCCATCACCAAAAATGACTTTACCACCAGCATATCTGGTTTTGTTTAAAAGTTTAGTTTCATCTCCTGTCATATGCTTAGAACATCCAGAGTCTAAATACCAACCAGATGATGTGTGTTCGGCTTTTAAAGCAGTAACAACAATATTACACTTCATCTGAGGTAATAGATCATTTTTTCTAATCCAAATTGCTCTAGTTTTCAACTTGCGCTTATTAGCTCTCAACTCATAGAATTTGCGAGCATTAGATTTTTGCTGAAAAATGTTTTGCGCATGATTTTGAATTTTGTGAAAGACTTGAGCATTTGGTTTATGAAAATGCTTAGGATTCCTTCTAGGAAATGTTCTTTTAGGTTTGGTCTTTCTCTTTCTATAGTTAGAGTTTTTATCTGGCTGTCTAGGAAGTATATAATTGTTTCGACTCCTCCTAGAATAGTTATAGTTCTGGTAAGTACGAGGATTATAGATAGGTTTGAGAAGTCTCCTAGCATAGCAACCATCGAAAGAATGACCATATATGTCACAGTAGGAGCAATAAAGATTGCTCAAGATGGGGGTCTCCTTAGGAAAGTCTCTAAACAAAGTTTTAATAGAGTTTTGAGGCTGAACTCTATTTCTAGGTGGTACAGGTTTGAATGCAGACTCACTCTTCCTAATAGAAGGATGGACGTATTTAGCCTTAGGTGAACTTTTAAGCTTAGAGCAACTTGATTCCCCAATGTTAAAACTTTGATTTTTCGAATCAAACTCAGTTTTTATGGAATGAAAATCTGGGCATGTTTCAATAGGTCTTTTGCCTCCTGACACAAACTTGATAGGTTCAAAATGTTTTGTTTGTGTTTTCAAATTGGGACAAAATCCTATACCAGTTCGATCATCAGAATTGGTTTTAGATTCAGCAACAAATTCATCAAAATAGTTAGAATTATTTTCAAATTTTGTAAATTTTTTGAAAACAATTGCTGTCTTTTCTTTGGTTTGTTCCAATTCTAACAATGTCCCTTTGTATATTTTCTCCAGAATTTCATTTGTTTCAGTCAAATTTTTCAGTTTTTCATCAAAAACTTTAATTTCACTTTCATGAGTTAAACATTGGGTAGTGTACTCTTCAGCATTCAGTTTAACCATCAGGCTTAAATCTTCCAATTTCTTGGTAAGATCTTTAACAGTCTTCTCTAGTCTAGCGCTTTTCTTGAGAGTCTTAGTGTAAAGTGTGTGAATGTCTGGGAGGTCTTCATTGTCCCAGTCACTAAGTGTGGTGTGTGGAGTGACCCCTAACGATTCATTTGTTAAACTCACACACCCATTGACATCGTCATTATCGCCATCCCTTTGACTCACACACCCCGAGGTAGTACATGCAACATTCTCAGTAATCAAAGCATCTAAACCAGTAATAACCACATTCGAAGTATCAGTCATAGAATTATTTGGTTCATCCTCATTAACAAACATGGACATGTCATCATTATAAATAATCTTGGCAAAGAAGGACATGCAAGGATCAAAAGCATCTGATGACTCAGGTCCCTCATTTTCAGAGTCACTTGAATCATCCCATGTTTTGCAGATGTTAGCTCTAGTGTGTTTGTTTTGAGTGTTCAAATTAACTCTACAATCTTGTGCAATGTGTCCCAGTTTACCACATCTATAGCATTCAGTATTCTTAAGGTCTCTATTATGTCTAGCGTAAGAGTCCTTGTGATTTTTGTCATTGTTTTTCTCATGAGGTCTGTGACTAGAGGGAGTTGGATAATTTGACTTGCCTTGTTTATTTGCCACTTTGTTTCTAAACTTAATGATTTTCTTGAACTGTTTAGTCATTAAGGCAATCTGATTGTCCAAGCTCTCTATATCGCAGTCCTCATCAGATTCAACAATGTAAGTATTAAACTCAGGTTTAATCAATTTAGAGGAGAAGCTTAGATTGGAACTAGTATGTTTCCTATGGGATTGGGTTAACTGTTTCTTAAATTCCAGTTCCATTTCCACAGTTCTTAATTTACTACTGAGTAATTCAGGAGTGAGATTTATATCACACATTTCCTCAATAGCATATCTTTTATTATCAAACTTCTGTGGTAATGATCTCAGAATTTTAGATACAATTTATTGTCTATCATAGGTTATCCCATTAGCATGCAGTTTGGTCACAATATCAGTCAGGTTCATATAGAAGTAATCAAATGATTCAGTTTCAGACATAATTAAGGAGTTATACTGCTGGATAAGCATTTGGGTTTTAGAAACCTTAACTCTAGTGTCTCCTTTATGAGCAGTGACTAAGGTATCCCAAGCTTCCTTAGAAGTGGTACAGGATGAGATTCTTTTGAACTCATGTTCATTTATAGACATAAATATAGCATTCTTTCCTTTATTGTTATTTCGAGAAACTTGTTTCTCTTTTTGAGTGAACTCACTTAGAGCTTTCTTAACCCTCTCATTACTTCCTTCGTTGGCTGGTTTAGTAGGAAAAGTATAACCATTTTCAACAATGTCCCAGACATCATCTCCCAAAGTTCCTTGAATGAAAGCAATCATCCTTACTTTCCAGTAAGCAAAATTGGTTCCATCAAAGATTGGAGGTCTGGTCAAGTTACCAAATCTTTCATTTTTCTCGTCCATATTTGATTTTCAGAAAACAATTTCAGAAACACAGGATCTTTTTAAAAGCAGTTTACAAAGCTCTGATACCAATTGAAAAATGCGTTACTAAAGCCGTTTATGAAAATAAACTATTTAAGTAACTCCGAGTTGTTTTTTGAAGAAACTCTTTTCTTAAATCAAAAAGGATTAATCACAAGATGTGTTTAATAAAATAGTATGTACGAGATCTATTCAAGATTTAAGCAACAAGTTTAAAAAATAATTTAAACCAGTTTTAAACACAGCACAACCAAGAATGAGATGAGAAAATGTAGAAGGCTTATGTTCACAATTTTTACGTGGTAAAACCTCACCAATTGAGGAAACATCCACGACTCCCTCTACGGAGTAAAAAGAAAAATCCACTAAAACAAATATATGAGTTACAAACTATATAAATAGCATGCAGACAACTCAGACCTATATAAGTTTAGGAATGTACCCTCTGGTGTCCTTAAACTTCTCTGCAGTTCTGATTGTAGATGTAGTTCTCCCAGTTTGTCAACTATTGATTTGTTCCAGCACTTTACGTCGACTTATGTTCTCAAGATCTTATCACCAACACTTTTCGTGTTGTAGGGTGTAAGTGTTTGTGAAGGTACTCTCTAACACATGCATGCACACACACACACTTATTAAGTACAAACAGTCCTAACAAATTATAGTTTACACTATATGTAGTGATCTTTTCTTTTTCTTTCTTCTTAGAAAACTTTGAACCTTTTTTACCTTTCAAACTATCCCAGAATCCACGGATACCTTGCTAGGAAGACAGACAAGGTCTTAATCAATCTCAGAATTTAAAACAAAAACTTTTTTAGATTGAAAACCTCCAAGTGAGATTCCAAACTAGGTCAAAGGTTTAGTTTACAAGAACAAGAAACAGAAAGCATTTTACTGTTGATTTCAAAGTAAGAAAACGTTTTAGAGAAAACAATCAACAATATATATGTCTCGAGATGAGAAATAAAATGAAACTAAGTGTAATGTAACATGAATAACTCAGATCTGAGATTTCTATGGAAACAGAAACTAGATCTAAGTAAAAGTCTAAGTTGGAAACAAGATCTCACGAACACAAGGTTACAGCAACCAAAATAACTCAACTCAAACTCTCAAACACTCAAGAACACTCAGGATGGTGTTTTTGGCTATGGTGTTTTGAAGAAGTGTTTGGGTTAGGTTTGAAGAGGATTTGGACGAAGTTAGGGTTTCTAACTTTCCTCTCTCTCTGGTTTCTCTCTTCTCTCTCTTCTCTCTCCTCTCTTCTCTCTCAATACTTTGAGGAAATGAAATGGCAAAAATCTTCGAAGTCTGAGAGAAGGCCCCTTTTTATAGGGTGAGAGGAAGGTTCGAGATATCTGATCCAAACGAAGGGCTGAGATTGAGTCAATTTAGATTGACTTGAATCTAATGGCTCACACAAGGCGGTGATTAAACGAGCGTTGATTGGCTTAAAGAGTTACACGGGGATTCATCAAGGCAACATGCAGACCATTGATAAGAAATGATCCAAGGGCTGAAAACACACGCGACTAATGTCTCAGTAAAGAAACACAAATCTAACCAATCAGAGGCAGACAGGTGTTGGCCAGTTATGAGATGTTAAACGCGCGTCTAAACTAATTACAAAGACTACCCTGAAGTCTCTGCCGCTTTCGGATTCTACCCAAGGTAACTTTAGGCCATAAAAAATAACAAGTCATATTAAGAGATTGACCCCAAAACTTTTTAAAACAAGTTTTAATTATTAAAAACATGATTTAAAAATTTTTTAAAAATCCCAAAAAAATTATTAAAAATCAAACTTAGGGATTTAAACACACACAACACATGTACACACATACTTATGCAATATGATGTGCAAAAGATGAATTCTAAGTGTGTGAGTGCTGGCAATAGTCTCTTGATCATAACAAGAAAGAGAGATGAATAGGCAATACAACTTCTGAGGCTCTTTGGTTTCTAGGTAGACACAATTTTGTCACAATTTCCAAACTAGATGAGCACTTATACAATGTAGACTCAAGTGAGTCAAAGGTATAAAGGCTTCATCCCCAATTTGTCATATTTGGGGAAACTAGGGGCCGAGGAGCCCTCGTCGCCTCCGCCAATTGTGGGACTTATACTTATGTAAATCATGAGTAGCATAATTCACAATCCTTTGCAAGTTGGACGAAAAAGTAGATGGTCCCTTCAAATTATATATTGTGCCTAAAAGCACCTTCCTTTCCCCATATGGACAATAATCCAGTGGTCATGTCACTTTTAAAATTAACCAACCCAACATCGATCCACTATAATCCAACAACAATGTCAACAACAAATGTGTATCTCGTACTCCTTCTAATTCATCTACTTAATTAATTATTTTCATCAATTAAACTAACAATTAAAATATACAATTATTAATTTACTAATCTACAATGAGGGGTAATCCTACTTTCATAATTAATCATATATTAATTTACTAATTTACAATGACGGACAATCAATCAATTCGTTTACAAGGGACATTACGCACAAACACGCACATTACACACACATATACACACATACACACACGCGTGCGCACGCAGCCCCCCGCCCCTACCCCACCACCCACCCACCCATCCCTGCCCCCTGCCCTCCACCCTCCCCACCCACCACACACACGCACACACACACACAAACAGCCCCCCCACCCTTCCCCACCCCCTACCCCCACCCACCACACATGCACACACACACAGCCCCCCAACCCTACCCCACCCCCTTACCCCCCTCCCCACCCACCACACACGCACACACACACATACACACACCCGCGCGCACATATATATACACACACACACATATATATATAAATGGGAGAGAGAGAGAGAGAGAGAGAGAGAAAGTAACCTGAAAGTAAAGAGAGAGAGAGAAAAAAGTAGGGAAGAAACGACGGGGGAAAAAAGTAGGGGAAATGGTTTTTTTACTGCGATATTTGTCACGGTCGTGTCACGGTCAATGACCGTGACACAAAACGCGTATTTTTTTGTCACGGTGAATGACCGTAACAAGGCTAAGCGCTGGAAGGGTGCCAATTTACCCATTTTGGTGTAGTGCGCCTTGTCTAGCCGAATGGACAGATGGTTGATGTTGCTAGCCGAGTTCGATATTGTGTATGTCAGGCAGAAAGCCATGAAAGGGAGAGCCATATCTAACTACCTTGCTGACTACCCCATGGAAGAAGCCAACGTTTAGATCTCCGAATTCTCGGATGAAGATATCCTTTGCACCTCTCAAGAAGACCTCCGGTGGCAAATTTTCTTTGACGGCGTTGTTAACAAGAAATGATGCGGCATTAGGATACTCCTGATCGCCACTGATGACTTTCACACTCCCATTTCCATCAAGCTAGATTTTTCATGCACCAACAACATGACCGAATACGAGGCATGCACCGCAGACCTCAAAGTCGCTCTCAAGAAAGGAATATAGTGCCTAGATGTCTACAGAGATTCTACCCTCATCATCGTCTAGGTCTTTAGAAGATGGAAAGTCAAAGAAGAAAAGCTCTTACCCTTCCATACCTACCTAGAAGAGTTGGCCTCCTAGTTCTGAGATATAACCTTCCACTACTTGTCTTGAGAAAAGAACAGCCTAGTCGATGCCCTTTCTACCTTAGCATCCATGGTCGACATGCCTAATGGAATAACGATGGCCCCCTTCATAGTCCAAAAATAAGCTAAATTGACCCACTTCTACCACATTGAGCTCATCACAGAAGAGGACTCCTATATGACCAAGTGCTCGTACTACGACATTTGGCACCTCCTCAAGCACAGGAGGTACCCCCAAGATGCCAACAAAAAAGATCGAGCAACCCTTCGTAAACTGACTGCCCAGTACATTGTTTGCGATAAAGCACTGTTCAAGGGAAACTTCGATGAAACCCACTTACACAGCATCGCAGGGACTGACATTGAAGAGATGATGCAGAAGATCCACAGTGGGGAATACTAACCCCACATAAATGGCCATATGCTCACTAATAAGATTATCCAACGGGGTTACTATTGGACCACCATGGTTCAGGATTGCACTGCCTATGTCCGAAGATGCCTCAAATGCCAACAATTTTCCAATCTCCAACACTTACCTCAGTGGGAATTATATACCATGACCTCTCCCTGGTCGTTCTCTAGGTGGGGCATCGAGATCATAGGGAAAGTCACACACAAAGCCTCCAATGGGAACGAGTTCATCCCGGTTGCCTTTGATTACTTCACCAAATGGGTCAAAGTCGAGTCATACGCAATGTTGAATGCCAAAAAGATAACCAAATTCATCCAAAAGAATATTATCTACCGATACGGGGTTTCGCTTGAGCTAATGTCAGATAATAGGTTACATTTCTAGGCAAAAGTCACAGAATTGGTCGATGAGTATGGTATTTAGAGACAAAAATCCTCTCCCTACCGATCACAAACCGACGGTGCAGTTAAATCTGCCAATAAGAATCTGAAGGAAATCATCAGCAAGATGATCGAAAGTTATCGAGATTGGGCTGATCGGATCCCTTACGCCCTCTGGGGCGACCGTACTTCAGTCCGGGTATCTACTGGGGATACCCCTTACTCTCTGGTATATGTCATGGAAGCAGTCGAACCCGTTGAACTTGAAGTACCTTCATTACGCATCATGCTTGAGAGCAAAGTCAACGAGGAAGACTGGCATCAGAGATGTTTTGACGAGTTGTCGCTCTTAGAGGAAAGGAGGCTAAAGGTTATATAGTATATACAGGGTTACCATTGTCAGATAATTCGGTAATTCAACAACAGAGTCAAGGAACGTGGCGTCCGAGAAGGGGACTTAGCCCTCAAGGAAATCATAGAACCCGTCTGGGACCCCACACGAAAATTCAGGCAAATTGGAGTGGCCCCAACATCGTGAAGAAGATCATGTCCGGTGGAGTCGCTATGCTCACTGACCTTGATGGATAAGAGATGGAGCATCCAGTCAACTTGGACCGTCTCAAGAAATTCTACCCCTAGTCTGAAATCTCGGCGCGTTATGACTTCTCTCATCCCCCTTCTATTCTATAAATACAAAAATCTTCATTTCCCTCTATTCAGAACTACGTGGGGCCTGATCCTCAAAAAACATTTCTTCTTTCAAAAATGAAACTCAGAAAATTTCCAAAACCCCTGGAGGTACGCAAGCAGTTCATATGCTTTACATGGGCACAATCCCCTTCTTTTTTATAAAATGCTATTCTTTTCTTACCTTCGAGAACAACATTTCATTTTATCATTTACATGAACAAAAGGATTATGTATACCTTAGCGATTGGTATAGATAATTCAAATATAAAACTCATCAAGAAGCACAACAATATAATTAAAATCCTATTTTATTCCATTAAGGAAAATTTCTATACTATTACAAGAAATATCAGCGTAGGGAGTCAAACAACTACCCCCTCCAACCAAATTATCCTAAAACAAATCAAATCATACTATCCCTAGAACAAACTAACCAAAACTTCCCAAAATTATTCCCACAAACCAAAAACAACCAAACACATAACCATCACAAAATCTTCGTAAATAATCCCCAGCTTCACAAAAGACCCTATCGGCAGCTGCCGGAAGACCCACCTCCATCATTATCTATTCCTTGCGGTCCCCAAACTTCCCCTTCTTAGATGGTATGCCGAAGGCGCTCCATGGAATGATAAGCCCAGACCATCCTAGAGAAACCCACTACGCCTCCTTCTATAGTGTCAAACATGACAAACCATCTATGTTTGGTCTCCTCTGCCAAGATCCTGGCCATTACCCTCTTCCACAGTCACGTTACATAGTCTCCAAAAACATGCCAAATCCTTCCAATGGATTGAAAAGGACGAGTTAACAGTCAACGATTCTCCCACAGAGAGCCCAATCGAATACGCAAGCCTTCAGTCAAATACTCTACAGGAAAGAAATCAAAGGTATGGGAAGGCACAATTTGTACCCATCCGACTTGATGCAGGAGCCGTCAAGGGAAATAGAATGAGGTATGTCAGAGACCAACTAACCGAACATACCAGCATTCCCTTAATTCTAGAATGGGCTACAACTACCCCCACCAAGGCACCGACCAACACATACACCGAGCTCCATGCTCCACAAACTAGTTTACTCAGTTCTCTATGGTTGTGCCAAAGGTGATGAAATAACGAGTGAAAAAATTCGACACAGCAACCAAGAGATATTCAGGGGGACCGCCAAACGAAATCTCTCAGACAACCACATAAACAGCATAATTGGGCTTCCTCTCAAAAAATTAGACTGGCCTTCTCGCCAAGCATCTAGACCATTTAAGGTCTCTACTAGTATCATCGTTGCAGGATTACGATGATATGACATCCACGCAGTAATGGCAGCCAGTTAAGGGTCTACCATCAGGTCCCCGGTCACCAGCAATAGCTTTGAAGTTAAGCCAGGGGCAACGGCTCCGGCATGGCCCGCATCATTAAAATTTCGCAGACGTACAAAATATAGTGCATCCAGAAAGGAGATCGTTCCCCCAGTGACCAGTGGTCGAAACGCCAAAGGAGAGGTGAGGAGAAGTCCTGCTAACAGTATCCGAGGAGACTAAGAGAATTCAGGCATGGTCGCCGCCACACTGAGATTACCCCCAACATAGAGGAAAACTCCTCATAGGTCGGGCAGACCTCGTCCAAGCCAAATTGGAAAACATGATTCTCGGGGTACCAAAATTGTGTTGTCGACGTCAGCATGTTCCAATCAATGGGTCGGTTGTGCCACAACGGTACGAGTGAATATGCCGCCGCGAATGAAAACGCACCATCAGGGCAGATCCCATCGGCCAACTCGTACCGTTGCCCAAAGCCTTAGGAGGCGAAGGCATATTCACTACATCATAAATGCAAGAGGGCATCAGCCATCTCGTCATGAAGTCAAAGTAGTCGTAAGTCGCCACCGTGTCAGAATAGGACAAGTAGGGCTCGCCAACCGTTGCCACCGCACTGGCCTCCTTTGACATCTCTCGCACCTACCTCATATATCTCGAGGGTATCGCTGGTGGGACCGTCACCTCATCCTCCACGATCTGCCGAACTACCCTCTCTCCCAGATTCCAAGAATAGTCGAACTCGTGCGCCAGCAGTCGGCGCATCTGCGCATTTCCCCCAGTTACCCATGTGTGCTACATAGCCATCCCTCAAGGATAGAAAGTCACCTGTATTTATCTAAGATAAATCTAATACTCACATAAACAAAGAAAACGCCAAAGAAAAGGATTCAAAAGGAAAAAGAATAAATAACCTCATCACTCGTCAGGACATTCAAGACCTGATGTACTGCCGGTAAGGAAAGAGACTGCTTCGACCGTCGGTTAGACTTTCGCCACCGGTACATCCGATAGAAGGCCCCCACTAACTCAGCAAAACCTCCCAGAGAAGAGAAATACGGATCGATTCCCTTGAGACATTCCGCCCCATATCGCCCAGCGCCGCATCAACCGCCGTTGGTTTCACCCGTAAAGACGGGTCCACTCTTTCTGCATACCCTCGCAGTCGATCCCCAGCAGCTGTTGAACATCAATAGGAGTCACCGTCATTTTCTTGAATCCCAAGGGTATAGTATGTGTGGTGTCCCACCACCTCTCCCCCAGTGCACACAGAACGGCCGTAGAGCGCGACGTCTCATCCAAAGCAGAAGCCAAACGACCAAAACCCACAAAAGAGACTACCCAGCGCACCACCGAAGGAAGGTGCTCCCACACATCCCTAAATCTCGTCGTACTCGAGAGAGAAAACTCATAGAAGCTATGTCAGTCTCCCAAAACAAAAAAGAAACCTTTTGTCAAATTTCAAAAAAAAATGCAAAAAAGAAAAGAATGCCAAAAGTTTTGCGGTACTTACATCGCCATTAGGGTTCCTCACCCTAGATGACCGGTGGTGCAAATGATCACGCAAGAGATTCCGATCATCAGCAACAGTCTCGAATAGGTCGAAAGCATTCTTATTGCCCTAAGTCAAGGGCACCCTAGCTCGCTACTCCAAGTTCGCCCAATCGTTAACGCCCAACCACGCCATGTGGTTTGCGCTACTTGAGAAATTCGCCATTTTCTAGTCTCGAACGAGGAAAGAACGTAGGAGAAAATTGCAAAAGAGATAAGTAGAAGATAGAAAAGCTAGAAGTTGTGAAAAATGAAAAAAATTCACCCTTTTATAAGAGGATAAGGGGCATGCCGATCGGAAGTTCACTGACACCCACCGATCGGCAACTACCTATTCCCCTTCCCAAGGCAGTCAAGAAGACCGTGTCACTGCCAATTAGCAATCCCTTCCACCCTCTGATCGACAGTACCCCCGAGATTTCGTACAAAAAAATCCCAAAAAATGCTAGAAAATTCCAAAAATTTCCCCGAAAATTACCAAATGAATATTGGAACATTTCTTCACCAAGAAAACCATTTTTCAATCTCCCAAATGCCCATCCGAATTAATACCACATTTTATCCCCACCTTAAACCCTAAAAATCAGCGCACCCGCAACTCCCCAGCAAAAATCAAATGCTTCCTCAATGGAGCTATGTAATATCCTACCCGTTTCCCCAGTAGGAATTCCCGAATTAAACTCTTTTCCCAAAAACATTCCAATTTCCTCAAGCAGAGCTAGAATACCTAACCGGACATCTTTCCCCAGCAAACACATTCTCGGCGAATTCCCAAAACCTCAAGTCATCAAATGTTTCCCCGGCAGAATTTTCAAACTAAGAATTTCAGCTCCCCGAGCAAAGCCATCTCTTCTCAAAAAGACATAATCACCAGACAGATGTCTCTTCCCTGGTTAAGTCTCAAAAAGGTAAAACAAATAATCCCCATAGAGCAAACCCCCACATTACAACTTAAGGTCCTCAGAATTGACCTCGACCCTCAGAATTGATCGCTCCCACTTAAGGTCCTCAGAATAGACCTCGACCCTCACAATTGGTTGCTCTCACCTAAAGTCCTCAGAATTGACATCGACCATCAGAATTGTTCGCTCCTACCTAAGGTCCTCAGAATTTACCTCGACCCTCAGAATTGGTCGCCCCTACTTAAGGTCCTCGAAAATTGACCTCGACCCTCAGAATCTAAGGTCCTAAGAATTGACCTCGACCCTTAGAATTGGTCGCCTCTACGTAAGGTGTTCAGAATTGGTCGCTCCCTCTTAAGGTCCTCAAAAATGACCTCAACCCTCAGAATTGGTCGCCCATACTTAAGGTCCTCATGATTGACCTCGACCCTCATAATTGGTCAGTCCTACTTAAGGTCCTTAGAATTGACCTCAACCCTAAGAATTAGTCGCTCCCTCTTAAGGTCCTCAGAATTGACCTCGACCCTCAGAATTGGTCGCCCCTACCTAAGGTCCTCAGAATTAACCTCGACACTCAGAATTGTTCGCCCCTACTTAAGGTCCTCAAAATTGACCTTGACCCTCAGAATTGGTCATCCCTACTTAAGGTCCTCAGAAGTGACCTCGACCCTCAAAACTAGTCGTCAAAACTTTAGGTCCTCAGAATTGACCTGGGCCCACAGAATCGGACATCCCTAGCATTTTCTCAAACCAAACTCAACCCTCTGAAACAATCATCCTCATCCCTTTAGGTCCGTAGAATTGACCTCATTTCCGAACATCATCTGGTGTCTATTCGATGGATTTCACTTGTTCTAAGCTCACCTGTCCAGGGGCTCTGTAGACATCACATTCTAGGACCACCTTAAGTCTCTCCTTAGGTCCCTAGCACCTCCCCATTCACTATAAACCCTAGCTCATACTCCGAGTACTGATCTAGAGGTCATTGGGCGCTCTCGGGCCCCGTTTGACTCCGGTCAACTCCATCATCAAAGTGAAAGCTCAATGAATCTTTGAAGGGATCTAAATCCCCTTTTTAACGCTCTGCCCATGCGCAAAATAACGGTTCGGACAAACGGACCATTTTACTACTGAAAACTGATTTAGAGGCCACCGGGTGCTCCTGGGCCCCGATTTGACCACAGTCAACTTCACCGTCAGAGCGAAATCTCATGAATCGTTGAAGGGCACTGAAACCCCTTTCCAACAGTCCACCTCATTCACGAAACGGCCTAGCGGCTCGAACGAACGATCCGTTTTTCTCCGAAAACTTATCCAAAGGCCATCGGGCGCTCCCGAGCTCTGTTTGACCAATGTCAACTCTTCAGTTCGAATGAGATTAAATTAATCTTCGAAGGGACACTTAGGAAAGGTTTCAAGGATCAAAATTTAAGTTAATATTCATTAGATCAAGCATTAAGAACAATATTTAGTATTTGTTAAGGAGTTTTGGACGCCTTCCAACTCCTACGTCGTGTACTAGACACCACACTTAAGTGTTTTAGCTTTATTTCAGTCTCGTGAGTCCTAAGTGAGAAATAAATACTTAGAGAAGTCAGTTCGTTGCTTTCTAAGGCCCCACTACTCATCACAAATACCTTAGACTCCTCCAACCACATTAGCCAAGGTTTATGGTTTTCCGTACTTGTATTAGTTACCTTCATATTAAATAGACTATAGATGAACACATTAAATGTTGATGTGGTGGGTACATCGACAGAGGTATTGAACCACTATTCATACTTGTGTTCATTAAATTTTACCTAAAAAATCCTTCTTACTCTAAGGAGGCATGTTTGGTGAAGCTGAGTTATTAACCAAATTCAGCACCATCATTTATATTACTGTATACATCCACATTTTTAGCAGCCAC
This sequence comes from Sambucus nigra, assembly GCA_949130495.1. Taxonomy (NCBI): domain Eukaryota; kingdom Viridiplantae; phylum Streptophyta; class Magnoliopsida; order Dipsacales; family Adoxaceae; genus Sambucus; species Sambucus nigra. Next base: position 204,055,630 of record OX422211.1, on the reverse strand, counting down.
CCTATATAGTTTTGCCATTGTTTCTAACTTAAACACATATCAACGAACTAAGAGCATCTCCATACTACTTCCTAACATTTTCATATTCTCGTGCAAAAACTATTTCAAGTAGTGCGAATTAACTGGTTGCAACCTATACAAATGGACAAAAAGGGATAGGGCACATAGTGTATTTAGTAAAAATAATGCACCAATGTGTTTTCTTTTAGTAACGTCCTGCCTCGGGGTGTGTTTCAAATGGATCGGATCGGTATTGGGGTGTTCGGAAAAAATTCCAAAATTTTCGAAATTTTAAAATTCTTTCCAATTAGAAAAAAATAAAAATCGGAAAATCATTTTTTTTTCTATTCGGAAATCGCGGAAACTTTATTATTCGTAAAAATATCGAAATATTCGGAAATATCAGTTATAATATTTTCAAAAAATATCGGAAATGTCATTTTTGAAAAGAATATTTTTAAAATAAAAATAAAAATCAAACACTCCACTTTTCATCACATGTGCAATAAATTACAGAGCTATGTGAATGACAAGACTATGCATCTCATACCATTTTGGAAATGCAATAAACTACAGAGCTATGCATCTCTTACCATTTTGTAGAAAGATCAATCAAGGCTTGACTATGATAATAAGAAACTACAAAGCTATGTGAATGGAAAAAAATTACTGTTTACCTACTTAAAAAAGGAAATGCAAGAATGTTTAACAGCTGTAGCAGAGCTTGTGCATCAGTATTTCAGATACAAAAATAAACAAAAGAAATATGATGGAAACTTAATATAAATCATCCTTGGAATCTAAATTCGCATAACAATTTAATATAATTTTGAATGTTGTCTTTCGATTTAGGGTCAGTTTGATGTAGAAGGTTAATATATATTGGTATATATTAATGATTGAGATAATTTTAAATGGAGGGTCAAGATTAAACTAATAAATAATAAATTTTATATATAAATAAGGGTAGTAAAAATGTATTAAAATAAACCAAAATATTATTATTTTGGAAAATATTTTGGATGGATCGGATCGGCGTGATATTGAAAAATTCGGATCGAAAATTCGGAATCCATATATGATTTCCAATTCCATTCCAATTTTTTTTGAAAAATCCGGAAATCGGAAAATTAAAAAATGATCTCAAAATTAGAAAAAATCGGATCAAAAAACGAAAAATTCGAAAGTTCGAAAATAATGCTAGGCACGACTTTATCTGGCCACCTCTAAAATGCATACCCATATTACCAAAATATATATTTATCTTCTGTGGCATGGCAAATTATCTAGCAGTTGGAGATGGAGTGGGGCATGGGAGGAGGTTTTTAAGTGGCCAAAAAGTGCTAAATTCTAGAGTATCTTTTTACCTGATTTTATATTATATTATGTGTATAAAAAAAGTTATCTCAACGGGTATGTGGGGGTAGGTTTAGTGTATCCTGCAAGGGACCACTATGGAAGATGGAGTATGACAGAAGATGTGTGTATGGGGAGCCGGCAGATGGGGGAAAGGAAACACCGAAAGACAACTAAGTGCTGAAATTGCAACCATTTACATTTGTATCCCTTTTCTCACAACAAGGGGTGAGTGTGCCCTCCAAGTGGGGGCCTTTTTCTGCTTCTCTGCCTCTGTTGTTTACCCATCATCATCCCCTCTAACCAAACAAGAGCACTCAATATTTATTTTTATTTTTTCTTCTTATAATTTCAGTCTGAGCAACTTGAAGAATCAGATTTCCTTTGTTTGCTTCTTGTAAGAAAATTATTTTCTTGAAAATCATACCCTCTTGTCAGTTACCTTGTGTGCCCACCCAGTACTGCTAAATACAAGTGCATCAAACTCTGTACCTCTCGGCCTTACTGTGGATTGAGAGATCTTTTTGGTGGGGAAAATGAAAATGAAGGTGGTCCTCATCACTTGTTTGGGTAGAGATGGGAAGGAAATGGAGGCAAAAAAAAAAAAAAAAGAAAGAAAGAAAGAGGGTAATCCCCAAACTCCAAATCCCTTGTGAAAACCAACCCAATCCGATAGGGCATTGGGTGCAAAAACTCATTAGAAATATGACTAGCCCTTCGAAAGTTCATACTTGAAAAAACTTTACTTTCCAAATATGTTCTCCCAAGTTTTAACTACCGAATGCCACACACAAACACGGAACAGTAACCCTATCCCATGTTTATTGTGATATAGTTAACTTTGGAAAGTCAGTCAATTTTATATACTGTTCAGAAACAAGATTATGGATAACCTAACAAAACAAGATTCTCAATTTAGGATTGAGAGTATATTAGTTTAGAAATTTTAAACTGCCTTGTGTGATAAATGCCCTTGAACACCCAACTCGATACCATGTTAGAACAATCAATTGAAAAGAACATATAACTTTAGGTAAATAGGGCCTTTAAAATTATATACACTCAGCATTCCAACAAAAATTATTCTCGAGGTCCCTTAAAATTATTATTTAATGAAACCATTAAGTTTATCAATAATAATATACGAGGTTCCAACTTTAAAATGACAATGTGAATTTCAGACACTATCATTTGCTGTGATAACTTTTATCGATAATTATGATCATTTGTGCTTCACCATCTTCGATCTCTAACACATGTATAGTTGTAAGGTTTTTTATTTAAGATTTTGAATTAATTACACTTGAATCCCCTAAACTATTCACCATCAGAACTTTCAATTTCAAAAGTTAGCCCTCTAAACTTTCAAATGACTACAAAATACTCCCTATCGTTAATAGAATTAAATATTTGACAGTAATAATGCACGTGACTTTTTAATAGTTTTATTCTTTTCTTTTTACCATCTTGATAAAAACCCTTTTATCTCTCTCTCTCTCTCTCTTACACACACACACTATTTCAAACATCCGGACACAAAAAAAAAAAAAAATCAGATCAAGGTGGGTTTGAGATTTCAGATCTGAAATCTAGAGGGAATTTCCACCGTAGGGAGGAGGGGCTGGTTTGTAATGGTTTCGGTGACTGGGTCTTGGTCGGATGGGTTGGTTTTGATGCTGAAGGGGGAATGGGGGTTTGTAAGGACATTTTTGTCCATTAGCATTTTATATGTCGTACGCCGTTACACCGTTGAGGAAATTCAAGAATCATATGCTCATCAACGGATCCGAATATCAAAAGGAGAAAAGAAATCAAGGGAACAGACCGGACCGATCCGGTCCAGATAAAAGAACCGATCCGATTCATCCGGACCGATCCGCTTAAAGGGACCGAACCGATCCGCCTGCTAAGTTGAGACCAGTACACCCCGGATCCATAACGAACCAATGAAGGCAAAAAGGCCGAACCGATCCGATGCCAACCGGATGGATCCGGTTTCAGAAAAAGAACCGATCCGAGTTTACCGGACCGATCCGCCTAAGGGACCGGACCGATCCGACGAGGATAATCTCAACCAGATCGTGTTGCAGATTTTTTAGGGTTTTGACTCCTTATTTAAACCACGATCAGTAGTTGGTTTTCTCAAGACTTTCCCACGATTATCAGAGCATATCAACCCTAAAGTCTTCACCTATTGAGTCCTATGATTCTAGGTTTTTAGATTCACACATCTTCCATATCTATGTGAATCAAAATTTGGTAACCCAAGAACACCATTGCTGTTGTTCAACCCTTTGTGAAGTGGACCGCTTCTTCCTCTTCATTGCAGCCCTACTGGACAGGGATAGTTCCAGCCGCCAGCCCTACTGGAAAGGGTTTCTTCCAGCCGCGACTACAGAATCCGATACCCGAGGGTAATTCTTAGTCAACCTGTATTTCATTGTAATCCGATTGTAAACCGTCTTTTACAAATTATAGTGATATACAAATGATTTTGCCCCTGTGGGAGATTTTTCCTTAAACTTTGTGTGTTGAATATTTATTGCATGATTTCATATTGTTTCAATCACACCTAGTTGCATGCTTAGGGTTAATTTGGGTTAAAAATGGTATTTATTATATTATTTCTTAATTGAACGCAAGCGCCAACTCTTTCAAATTGGTATCAGAGCAGGTTACGCTATCTTGTTGCGTATTCCTAACTTCCGCAAAATTTTTCTAAAGATATCAATTTTTGAAATAAATTGATTTTTGAAAAGAGCGTGTTCATATGGAGAAGTCATATTATAAAATGCCTATTTTTGACGGGTCAAATTATGCTTATTGGAAAGCCCGTATGAGGTCGGCTTTAAAAGCCATTGATGAACGTGTCTGGATTTTGGTTGAACGAGGGTGGACTCCTCCCACCGTGACTGTTGATAATGTGACCAACTTGAAACCTGACATTACTTGGACTGATGAAGAATTTAAATGGTCATCTTTTAATTCTAAGGGTCTAAGTGCTATTTCCGAGTCTGTCACACCTGATGAGTTCAAACGCATAATGACGTGCACCACGTCAAAAGAGGCATGGGATGTTTTGCAACTTACCCATGAAGGAACAAATGCTGTTAAAGAGTCAAAATTGCAAAATTTAACAACTCAATTTGAAACCATCACCATGCATGAAAATGAATGTTTTGATGAATTTTATGCTAGGCTTTCTGACATTGTTAATACTAGCTATAATCTTGGTGAACATATTCCAAATGCTAGAGTTGTTAAAAAGATTCTTCGTTCCCTTCCTAAGCGTTTTATACCTAAAGTCACTGTGCTAAATTCCTTGGGTAATTTAAATACTCTAAAATTGGAAGAACTGGTAGGAGATTTACAAACTTATGAAATAGACATATTTCCTAAATCTGCCAAGCCAAAAGATAAGGGAATTGCCCTTAAAGCCCAAGAGAGAAAAAGTGAGGGGTCGGCAAGAAAGAGAGTCAAGTCATCTAGAAAGTTAGAAAATTCTGATTCTGAATGTGAGTTTGACTTAGATGATTTGGCCTTATTTGCTAAAAACTTCAAGAAAATTCTGAAATTTAAGAAAAGTGGGAACTTCAAAGATAAAAAGAATTTTCAGAAAAATAAGTTTGAAAAGAAAGATTTCAAAGAACCCCCTAAAGACAGTGAGAGGTGTTTTGAGTGCGACGGTAAGGGACACAGAGCGTTTGAGTGTGCCACTCGTCTGAATAGGGAAAAGGGTAAAGTTGTCCTAAATGCTACCCTTAGTGACGACAGTGAGGTCGAGTCGGTGGACTCGGGAGATGAGTCACCACATGAGCGTAACTTCACCGTGTTCATGGCTAGTCATGTGAGTACTCCTAGTGCATCTCACAACGATGAGGATGCTACTTCACAGGGACACCTCGACAGCGAGAGCGAAGAGAGTGAGGGAGAGGAGGAAGGTAGTGAGGACGAGAGTAACCTTCAACGCGCCTACGCCGAGTTATATAATGAGTCTTTTAAAACTAAAAAACGTAACAAGGCGTTAGTTCTTAGGATCATCGCGTTAGAAGAAGAGTTAGAAGAGACGAGAGAGAGAGAGTCCTCCACCTGCACCGCCATGAGAGAGAGAGAGTCTGCCTGGGTTAGTAAAGAGAATTTGCTTAGAGAGAGAGAGAGCAGTTTTGAGAAAGAGAAAGCGGACTTGACTAAACAAGTGGCTAGTCTTACTAGTGAGCTCCATTCCTCCATGGAGACTAAGAAGAAACTTGAAGCCCTTGTTGCTCAGCTCACTCATGACCTTGAGAGAGCTAGGAAAGTCAAGGTACAAATCGAGGACAGATCTGGGAAGATGGGAAAGATGCTCCTCGGTCCCGCTTTAGGTTTTGGTGACAGACAAGGAATAGGTTTTGATGGTGCCTCCACGTCCCAAATTGCACCCGGACCAATTCCTGAGTTTACTACGACTCCTTATGGCCGTCATAAAAAACCAAGAAGGAGAGTTCGACCAAGAAAAGTAAACCAAGGTCCTCCTAATACTGTGCTCTTTTGCTCCCATTGCAAAAGAAATGGACACCTTATGGATGATTGCTATAAGTTGGGTCGGACAAGACGTACGTTTGCTCCACCACATCAGACTGATGAGTTTGCCAGTCTGAGAGAGTGTGTTGAGTTTCTAGCCGCCACATTACAGAGTTTGATGGAGGAATTCCGACGGATGACCTTACCATCAATGAATGCTCCCTGCATTCCGGCTAAAACCAACAACAACAAGGGAATACAAAAAGGTACCTACACTTGGGTTCCTAAGAAAGAGAAAAAGGCCCTTGTTGTCCATGTCGCTCTCAAAGCACATAATACCTCACAGTGGTATTTTGATAGTGGATGCTCCAGACACATGACAGGTGATGTCTCATATTTTACCCGCCTTGAGGATTATAATGATGGGAGAGTCACCTTTGGAGATGGTAGCAAATCTAGCATAGTTGGACGAGGTACAGTAGAGTTACCAGGATTTCCAAAGCTAGAGAACGTGCTGTACGTCAAAGGTTTGAAAGCAAACCTTCTTAGCATCAGCCAACTGTGCGACGATGACTTTGCAGTAAAGTTTGACCGGGAAGCTTGTAAGGTCTATAATCAAGCCGGTAAACTGTTAGTGCAAGGGGTGAGGACAGAGGATAACTGCTATGGGACTGAGCCCTCATCCTCACTAGTTTGCAACAGCGCCACGATCACTCCTATGGATCTGTGGCACCAACGTCTAGGTCATATGAACGTTAGAGACTTATCTCGTTTAGTCAAAAAGGACCTAGTACGTGGCGTACCATCTCTTGGAAAGCCAACTTCCATGATTTGTGGACCCTGTCAGTTGGGAAAACAAATCCGTAGCCCTCATAGGAAGTTGAATTCCATTACCACCTCCCGTGCTCTTGAGTTGATTCACATGGATCTTATGGGTCCTACTCGCACGGAGAGTCTAGCTGGTAAGAGATACATTCTCGTGATAGTAGACGATTTCTCTAGATACTCTATTGTAGGTTTTCTAAGAGAGAAATCTGATGCTGTAGAATTTTTAACGACCAAGTGCCGTGTCCTGCAAAATCAACACGGGGTCACTATTAACAGAATACGTAGTGACAACGGCACTGAATTTAAGGAAGCAAAGGTGGATTTGTACTGTGATAGCCTTGGGATCAAACATGAGTTTTCTGCTGTGAGAACTCCTCAGCAAAATGGGATTGTTGAGAGGAAGAATAGAACGATCCAAGAGATGGCTAGATCTATGCTTCTAGGTCGTAAAGTTTCTAGGAGATTTTGGGCAGAGGCAGTGTCTACTGCATGCCACACGGTGAATAGGGTTTATCTTCGTCCACACACACTTAAGACGCCTTATGAATTGTGGACTGGCAAGAAACCCAACTTGGCATATTTTCGAGTGTTTGGGAGTAAATGCTACATTCTACGGGATAGAGAGCAATTAGGAAAGTTTGACTCCCGGAGCGACGAGGGAATATTGCTAGGATATTCATCGAACAGTAGAGCGTACCGGGTTTTTAACCTGAAGAGCTCTAAGGTTATGGAATCAATAAACGTCACTGTGCAAGATGACGAACCTCCGACGGTTATTGATCCCAACCTTCAGTATGAGGATGAGGATTGTTCTGACAGTGATTTTCCTGTTCCTCTCCCACACTCTGTGGACCCTATTCCTGTGTTAGGGGACACACCTGCTTGGGTTCGCAAGAGTCATGATCCTCCAGCCATTGTTGGCGATCCCACTCTAGGGGTCAAGACTCGTGCTCAACTAGAGAACGTTGTTAGTCATCATTGCTACACGTCCAAAGTCGAGCCCAATAACCACAAAGAAGCACTCAAAGATGAACAGTGGATATCTGCTATGCAGGATGAGTTGCTTCAGTTTAAGAAGAACAATGTCTGGGAACTTGTCCCCCGACCTAGTAATACTAATGTTATTGGTACCCGGTGGATTTTCAAGAATAAAATGGATGAAAATGGTACCATAATCAGAAATAAGGCTAGGTTGGTCGCTCAAGGCTACACACAGATAGAGGGTGTAGACTTTGGGGAGACATTTGCTCCTGTTGCGAGGCTTGAGTCCGTCCGTCTTCTGCTCGCCATCGCATGTCATCTGCACTTCAAGGTATATCAGATGGATGTCAAGAGTGCCTTTCTGAATGGCATTCTACAGGAAGAAGTTTATGTGGAACAACCAAAAGGGTTTGAAGACCCTAAGCACCCTGATCACGTCTACTATCTGAGGAAAGCCTTGTATGGTTTGAAGCAAGCACCCCGCGCTTGGTACGAGAGGCTTACTTCCTATCTCTTAGCCCGTGGCTTCAAGAGAGGGGGAGTTGATATGACGTGGTTCGTCAGAAGAGATGACGGTGCTATCTTGGTTGCCCAAGTCTATGTGGACGACATAGTCTTTGGATCCACATGCTCCCATCATGCTCACCACTTTGAGGAGGAGATGAAAAGTGAGTTTGAGATGAGCATGGTTGGTGAACTTACATTCTTCCTTGGTCTCCAGGTTCGTCAGCTAGAGGATGGGATGTTCATCTCCCAATCCAAGTATGCTAGAGACCTAGTGAAGAAATTTGGTTTAGACTCCGCTAAGCATGCACGTACACCTATGAGTACTTCTACCAAGCTTAGTAAGGACACTTCAGGCAAGGACGTAGAGCAAACCTTGTATCGGAGTATGATAGGCAGTCTTCTCTACTTGACTGCTAGTCATCCCGACATTGCCTTTAGTGTTGGAGTCTGTGCGCGTTATCAGGCGTCTCCTAAAGAGTCACACTTACTCGCTCTAAAACGTATTATCAAATACGTGAGTGGGACTCTCTCATACGGCATCTAGTATTCCTTTGATACCGATGACCGTTTGTCCGCCTATTCGGATGCCGATTGGGCCGGGGACGTAGATGGATGTAAGAGCACTTCGGGTGGGTGTTTCTACTTTGGTTCTGCTCTTGTCTCTTGGTTGAGCAAGAAGCAAAACTCCATCTCTTTGTCCACTGCGGAGGCTGAGTACATCGCCGCAGGGAGTTGTTGCACGCAACTCATGTGGATGAAGCAAATGTTGGAGGATTATGGGATTTCACAGGACACCATGTTCATTTCCTGTGATAACACGAGCGCGATACACATATCCCGCAATCCTGTCCAACATTCGCGCACAAAGCACATCAGGTTACGCGAGCACTTTATACGTCAGTTAGTTGAGGAGAAGGTCGTAACCCTGAGTTTTGTTCCCACGGACCGTCAGTTAGCCGATATTTTCACGAAACCTTTAGATGCCCTTAGATTTGAGAGTCTTAGGAAGTCTTTAGGGATTTGTACAGTTGACTGAGGGGTTGGTCCATGTCTAGCATAGGTTGCATTGCCATTTACATATCATCTGATGCCTATTGCTAGATTGTATTATTAGTGTGCTGTATTTTTATATACATTTTTTTTATTCTTTAAAAAATACAAAAAGATTCTCTTTTTAGAAAATTTTTAGAAAAACACAAAAAGATTTTATTTTGATAAAATTTTTGAAAAATTCAAAAAAAGATTTGCCTTTTATGGATGCGCATTTAAGATAGCCAAGTCACAACTTCATTCCATTTATCCATGTGACTACTTGATAGAGATTTGAGAGGCTACATCATTTCATCCATGTGCTTAACATTGATTGGAGTCCTTGAGATGTAATTAGTGATATTATCTACATGCTTGACTCCTATATCCTTTATTGCACACATGCACGGCTATATTTGATTGTTGCACTTGTCAATCTCATGTTGGCTTGAGTGTTTCCATCTCAATCCTGTCTATACAATGTATAATATGCGATAAACTTGACAAGATTGGATTGCATGTAAAAACCGTTTTGGTGAGACTGTGTGATTATTTGCATAACGGAGAGGGGCTGCGAAAGTTGATTTTTATCCTTTGCGCAAAAGCCACCGTTAAAAAGACCTAAAAAAATGGAGGAACTTTAATATCCGAGGTCCTAAGAGGTTAAAAGAGCCCGAAAAAATTGATAAGGCAATAAAAAGCAATGCATGCCAAATATGGGCCATTGTAGGTTTCACCATCAATTCTCCAAAGTTTGAGAATTTAGAATGCCTCTATTCAAAATAATATCTGAGGGAGTTTGGTTGGAGATTGAAAAACGGGTTTGCACTTCCTTGAAAGTCCTGAAAAAGCATGAAAAACTTTTTGGACGTTATTGGTGTAGAAATCACTTTGAGCTTTGATTTGTAGATTTGATATAGTCAATGTCTTATATTTCCAATCTTTTACACCAAAGGAAGCATTTGAGTTCATTCGTTAGGAATATCCAATATTCATCGTGCACATATGTCATGTTTGTATGCTTTGATTTTCCTATCGAATGTTGATCACACCCATTCATTTACGCCATCACCGACTTGGTTGTTTTATGTTCATTCATGGTGTGATTTTATGCCTTGTGACATCCCGCACTTGCTTATCTGATTTATTTCTCTCTTTTGTCTATCTGGGGACATCATAAAAAGGGGGAGAAAGAATTATCTTATTATGGGGGAGATTTGAAATTTTGAGTTTTGTTCATAAATTGGTATATATGTTTGTCTCATTTCAAACTCGATATGTCACTTGGTATTTTGCTTTGTCTCATGTGTGTAGGTACTACTTTGATAACTGAATTGCACACCCTGATGAGAAAAGCGTTAAGATCCCTGAAGATTTGAAGATCAAACGATGCAGTCTTATTCATTTGTACTCTTTCAGTTTTGGGTTCATGAAAGGGTAGATTTGTATAGGCAATTATTTATGATTGATAATTCGGATGTTTGTTTTTATGTATGTACCGGCATAGACATAGGGGGAGATTTGTAAGGACATTTTTGTCCATTAGCATTTTATATGTCGTACGCCGTTACACCGTTGAGGAAATTCAAGAATCATATGCTCATCAACGGATCCGAATATCAAAAGGAGAAAAGAAATCAAGGGAACAGACCGGACCGATCCGGTCCAGATAAAAGAACCGATCCGATTCATCCGGACCGATCCGCTTAAAGGGACCGAACCGATCCGCCTGCTAAATTGAGACCAGTACACCCCGGATCCATAACGAACCAATGAAGGCAAAAAGGCCGAACCGATCCGATGCCAACCGGATGGATCCGGTTTCAGAAAAAGAACCGATCCGAGTTTACCGGACCGATCCGCCTAAGGGACCGGACCGATCCGACGAGGATAATCTCAACCAGATCGTGTTGCAGATTTTTTAGGGTTTTGACTCCTTATTTAAACCACGATCAGTAGTTGGTTTTCTCAAGACTTTCCCACGATTATCAGAGCATATCAACCCTAAAGTCTTCACCTATTGAGTCCTATGATTCTAGGTTTTTAGATTCACACATCTTCCATATCTATGTGAATCAAAATTTGGTAACCCAAGAACACCATTGCTGTTGTTCAACCCTTTGTGAAGTGGACCGCTTCTTCCTCTTCATTGCAGCCCTACTGGACAGGGATAGTTCCAGCCGCCAGCCCTACTAGAAAGGGTTTCTTCCAGCCGCGACTACAGAATCCCATACCCGAGGGTAATTCTTAGTCAACCTGTATTTCATTGTAATCCGATTGTAAACCGTCTTTTACAAATTATAGTGATATACAAATGATTTTGCCCCTGTGGGAGATTTTTCCTTAAACTTTGTGTGTTGAATATTTATTGCATGATTTCATATTGTTTCAATCACACCTAGTTGCATGCTTAGGGTTAATTTGGGTTAAAAATGGTATTTATTATATTATTTCTTAATTGAACGCAAGCGCCAACTCTTTCAGGGTTTAGTGATTGTAACGAGTTTGACCGGAGAAGGGGTCGAGGGTTTGAGACCCAAGATTTGATTGTTATTGTTGATTTCTTTTAAGAGTAACGTTGGGAAGACCTTTTTTCGTGATCCTTTTCTGTTATCCATGATTTGTCAAACACACAATGAGTAATGTTTATTATTCACACGTGGATCCATTTCAAACACCACCCCATGTGTCTTTAACAAATCAACAAAGTCACAAAAAAGAATCATGAAAAAATCTCCCAAGCATTACCATTTCTTTTTAATACCATAACTATATGTTTTTTTTAATACCAGATTTGATTGTTGTTGGCCGGAGAGGAGACGGCGTAGAGGAAGGGGTTGGGGACTGGGTTTATATTCAGTATTTCCTATAACTTTTTCAGTTTTATTTCCTCAGTACTTCTCTCTATTTTTTCCATATTTCATTTTTTCCAATATTGTTCAAACATTTAAAATAGATTTTCTAGAATCTCCACAATTTTTTAAAAGTCTTCTTCAGGTTTTTAAATAGTATTTCAGTTTTATTAAAACTTTTACAATGATTTTTCTATTATTCACAAAAATAAATTTAAAAAATCAGTAGTTTCAATAATTTTCAATTTTTTTCTGTTTTGTTGTATTGATTTAATATTTTCTGTAAAAACAAATATTCAGATTTTTACATTTTTTTTATTTGCTGAAAATCATTTTTTATTGTTGGAAATCATCTTTTAGGATTTCCCAAATTTTAAAGTAGTTTTTTGTTTTTTCTTAATTTTTTAAATGATTTTGCTGGAATTTTTAGATTTTTAAATGTTATTCTTTAGCTTTTTAGTTTTTTCTTTATTCTTTAATATTTTCATTATTCTTCTAGTTTTTTTAAAATGATTTTATTTTTCTCTTTATTCTTTATTTATTAAAATATTTTTGTATTTTTTAAATTTTTTAAATTTTTTGCTATAAATTTTCTGAACTTATATATATTTGGAATTTTCAAATGTTATAAATATTTGTATTAGTTTGATGTATTTTCATGTTCTTTAATATATTTTTTTTTAGTATTTTCCAAATTTTTGAATAAATAATTTTTAATTTTCATATTTTTTAAATATATATTCATAATTTCCAAATGTTTCAAAAAATTTATTTTAAAAAAACACTCAGAGTTTTATATTTTTAAATAGTTGACAAAAATCCCTCACTTTTCGTCATGTGCTACGAACATAACTAAACTTTCCGTCCAAATAGTTAACGCTATTAAAGGTGGGGGGCTACTTGTAGTCGTTTTGAAAGTTCAGAGGGTTAACTCTAGAAATTAGAAGTTCGAACTAAAGGAATAAAGTTCAGGGGGTCCAAGTGTAACTAACTCTAAGAATATATATATGAATAATCATTTTGACCCTTGATATATCACCTTTTAATAAATATACAAAGTGTGTATATAATATAAATTTTCATTCAAATAATTAATAATACAACATTATTTATTTTTTAAATTTTTGCTTAGTGCATAATACACTTATTAATTATCTTCCGTGAGAAGAAATAGTATCCAAAAAATATTAAATTATTACATATTTACACAAGATTGGGAGCAAAAATGAATGAAAGGGATCAAAAGACCACAACTATACTTGTTTTACCATTCATTATTATGGCAAGTGATTTTCTGTATTTATCTTTCTAAAAGTCCATTCTTTTCAATATATTTCCCAAACAAGAGGAAGAGTTACCATTATTCGTCTCTTTTTCTTTTTCCTCATTTTAACTATCCATACAAAAAAAATTGGGCATCATTTCACCACTGTTCTCTTTTACCTTGTGGTCATCCCAGTGGGCTGCAAACTTTAATCAATGAAGTGATAACATAAATTCATAAATCCAAAAGACAATTATAAATATTCCATCTCAACTGGGAAGTGGGGTTCATCAAGAGCAGATACCATTCGATATTTATATATTGTACTAGTAAAAATAGACAAGTTCCAGCCCCGAAGAATGGATCCAATTCACCAGTACGGCCCATCATTAAATTTGTATTTATACCTATTTTTTTCAAACACGATTCCCTAACAGAAGTTGAGCATCAGAAAATATGCCTTACTGTAGTACGTGATAGAACTTTTGGAACAGGAAAAACATTTTTCCAGAATTGTCATAGTACCTCTCTTCATCCTTCAAAAGATTACTTTCTTTTAATGGAAATAAGAACAAATTCACAATTCTATACCTTCAGCTTTTCTTTTCGAAAAGGATGGTGTCCAATCTTTTTCTCTCTCTTTCACACACACGACACATGTGCCATGTGGAAAGCAATTACTCATTTGATGGGTTTTACCGTGCAAAAATAGAAACGCATTTATGCTTGAATGCATGATGCATGCACGTGCAGAATTTCAGAAACGTCATGTATCATACATTTTAATTGACAAAATGTCATCATATGATATTATTCTACAGAATTCTATCTGATAATGTACTTAATGTGCTATATTTCTGTCATTTTGGCTATATATATTCCCATAAATTTTCAAAAAAAAAAATACAATACGTCTACTATATGAAATGCTTAGCAAACATTACCAGGGATCATTAAAGGCAACCCAGACTTTTATAGATACGCGTAACTGCAATAAATATAAGAATTTATTCCACTTTCCAGAAGAAAAAAAAAGAAAGAAAAAGAGAGAAGGAATATTGATAAAAATTAAAGAGAACCCTCCATAAAAGTCACCCAAACTTTCCAACAAATTCAGAGCAAGGACATGTCTTCATCAATGTATCAATCAGCATTAAAATAGAACCCTTGGCTAGCTAGCACAATTCACAATATTATTCATACACCACCTTAAGCACAAATTGCACACGATTCCAATGAGCAATCAACATTGATAATGAAATGATATTTTCATTAGGAATCAATCCCAATCACTAACTGTCAAACTCACCAATTTCACAAAAATTACTTGTAAGAGTAACGGAAAGCCTTAAGAGGGTACATTCTATTTAACATACGACTCAATTACTTAGCACACAACCAAAAGTAGAAAGTTGAAGCCGGACAATTAACATTGCTAATGTAATGACATTTTCATTAGGAATAAACCCCAATCACTAGCTGTCAAATTCACCTATTCACAAAGCGCACTTCGCTCAGTTGCAAAAAATCCTTGTAAGAGCAAAGAAAGGCCTTAAGAGGGTACATTCAATTTAAAATACGACTCAATTACTAAGCACACAACCAAAAATAGAAAGTTGTAGCCTGACAATTAACATCGCTAATGTAATGAGATTTTCATTAGGAATAATCCCAATCACTAGCTGTCAAATTCACCTATCCACAAAGGGCATTTCGCTCAGTTGTAAAAAATCCTTTTAAGAGCAAAGAAAAGTCTTAAGAGCAAAGAAAAGCCTTGAGAGGTACATTCAATTTAACATACGACTCAATTGCTAAGCACACAACCAAAAATAGAAAGTTGGAGCCGGACAATTAACATTGCTAATGTAATGAAACTTTCGTTGGGAATAATCCCAATCACTAGCTGTCAAATTCACCCATTCACGAAGGGAATTTTGCTCAGTTGCAAAAAATCCTTGTAAGAGCAAAGAAATGCCTTAAGAGGGTACATTCAATTTAACATTCGACTCATTTACTAAGGATACAAACAAAAAGAGTAAATTGTAGCCCGACACTTCAGCAACTTAAATGATTGTTATTAAAAAAAATCTTGGCGTGGGGATGGGAATAAGAATCTTGACAAAGGAAAAGTTGGAAAGCAGTGGCTTTATTCAAATCATTAAAAAAAAGTAACTAAACCTATTTACATAATCTTTGGTACTTGTTGCATTTTACTCTCAGTGCTGGTAAATAAATATACAAAAAATGTCATATAAATACAACAGAATACCTCATTGGTGGGCTCTGGATTTTTAAACCCCGGATCGAGGAGTAGCCAACATGGCTAAAAGACTACTCTCTGAGGCTGAAATCGCTGTATGGGTAAAGCTGGTGAATTACCACCTATGAAGCACGGACACTCTCCCGAAAGTCACGAGTCGCGTGTCGTGTCAACACGTATTATGTGCACGCCGGGACATGTGATGGTGATTCTGCCTTATTTATGATTTTTAATGTTGAAGTGTATTTGAATTTTGTTTTGTATGCTCCATTTTCTTAATTTCATGTTAAGAATGTTCTAATAATGTATTTGATGGAAAAAATATATTTCATTTAATTAATATATATATTTAAATATATATTATAAATTATACTTATCCTAGCATATCGTATCCTAGTTTTTGGAAGAATCACGTGTCGCGTGTCGAAACGCATATTACGAGTCCGTGCTTCATAGGTTACCACCACCAAATAACTGGTCCCAGGGTCCACTTCCAATAGACATCACAACCTATTCACAGAAACCAAAGCTTCACCTATATGGCTGAAAAAACGATCAGTGAACTACACGCTATTGAAGGCTTTCCTCTAAAATAGTCTAGAGACATAAATTCACTATAATAAAGTTCACCGCTTGCATTTATCCAAAACAAATGGTAAAAGATTTTTAAAAGAACCACAAAAAAAAAAAGAACTAATGTTAAACATGACTGAAACGATAAGGGAAACCCATTGCAAAATGTTTCTTAGAATCAAGTGAGATACTCATAATTAGGCCAACAAGGTAGAATGTTCTGTGCTGCTGCTACACAAATGTTCAGGCATGCAAATTTTAACAGCGAATGCCATTTTCTTATTGCCTAGTCATAATGTTCAGGTATTTACTCCACCCCCAAAAAAAGAAGGTTCAGCATCCACAATATATGTCAGTTACCTAAAATGTCATTTTATTACTACCTAAGCAAGATTTCAGGTTTATACTCCTCCCCCCGAAAAAGAAAGCTCAACATCTGCCATAAATGTCAGTGCTGATACAGCAATATTGACGTACTACATTTTAAACTAAGCATATAGAGACACACATGCAGGGGCAAGGTTGCCCCATTGTGACCTGGAGGTCACAGGTTCGAGTCGCGGAAACACTCTCTGCATATTCATCTCTCTGCATATGCAGCGGTAAGTTTGCGTACATCTGACCCCCCCAATACGCCGCAGTGGCGGAAGCCCCGTGCACTGGGTTTGCTCTTTTTTTTATACAAATCCACATAATAAGTAAATTAACCAGCCAATAAAAGACTAGAATTAGATAATACAATTATGGTCCCTACAAGTTTAGGGATTTATATTTATACTAAGGAGGAAATACATTGGGGGACCAAATTACCCTTATGATCAATTACATAAATAACATACACATTCCAACACTCCCCCTCAAGCTGGTGAGTACATATCGACCAAGCCAACCTTGCCAATAAAAATGCGAAGAGAAGGACTAACAAGTTTGGTAAGAATATCTGCAACTTGATCTCCTGCAACTAGGCCTGTAAATTGAGTTGGGCAAGCCCGAAGCCCGCCTGTTCGGCCCGCTATTTTCGGACTGAGCTTTATTTGAGTTTGAGCCGAGCCTGTGCCAAAATTTCAAGCCCGAATGAATTTCGGGCCGAGCTTGAGCCGAACTTTGGCAAGCCCGAATTGGGCCCGAAACCCGAACTTTGAATATATAAATAAATTATTTTATATAATATAACATATTTATGTTAACTAAGTTTATATGTATGAAATTTAATTAGTCTTTGTAGATTCTCATTCTTACTTCCCTTGTTTTAGTTTAATATATTTCATAATTATATACTTTATTTTATGAAATATCAATTAGATTTTGGTGTGTACATTTTTTTCCATAATTGAAACACAAGAAAAAAACACTAATTCAAACTTTTTTTAAGAAAAAAATTGAAATCGTGCCCGAAGCCCGAAATATTGATGAGCCAAGTTCGGGCTTCGGTGAAAAAATTTAATTCGGGCCGAGCTCGGGCTTGAGCCTGGGTAAGGTAATTCGGGCCGAGCCTGAGCAACCTCAATCCCGGCTCACCCAGCCCGATTTACAGCCCTACCTGCAACCTATTCTCCTAAAGAAACAAACAATGGAGAACGTCTATCTCAATGTGCTTTGTCCTCGCATGAAGAACTGAATCAGAAGTAAGTTGAATAGCCGACTTATTGACACAACGCAGAACAGAATAAGTCTTCTCAAAAAATTCCAACTCCCTAAGAATAGAACGAAGCCATATAATTGCACAAGTGCTCAACGCCATGGCCCTATATTCTGCCTCTACAGAGGAATGCAAAACGACAACTTACTTTTTACTTTTTCAGGAGATAAAATGACTATCACGGAAGTTACAAAACCAGTAGCAGAGCGGCCGTCACAAGCTCCTCCATAATCATCATCAGTGTAGCTCTGCAATCCTCCAGACTGAGGGCCTCGTGTATAAAATAACCCAAGTACAGTAGAAGACTTTGCAAAAGGTGATATATTACATCCAAATGAGTCTGACAGGGTTTGCACATAAACTGACTAACTCTCCCAACAACAAAAGATATATTTGGCCTGGTATTAGCTAAATAAATTAGACGACCCACCAAGCGTTGATATATAGACGGATCTTTCAAAGGTTCACCACTGTCAACCACAAGATTTAAATTAGGAATCATAGGAGATGAAGCTTGTTTGCACCCAATCATCCCTATATCTTCCAGGAGATCCAAAATATACTTTCTCTGTAAGATAGAAATTCCATGACATGACCTGGCTACTTCAATGCCCAAAAAATATCGAAATTGACCAAGGACTTTCACATTGAATGCCTTTCCCAAATCAGCCTTAACTTGTGTAATTCCAACAGAATCATCTCCAATAATAATATCATCAACATATTCAAGTAAGATCACACTCTTCCCATATGAATCCCGTCTGATGAAACAAGTATGGTCAGACTGGCACCTAGTAAATCTGAATCCAATGATAGCCTCACTGAATCTAGAAAACTAGGGCCGTGATGACTACTTCAGCCCATATAGTAATTTTCGAAGACGACAGCATACTCCCCCTCATCACAAAAGTCGGGTGGAGAATCCATGTGGATGACCTCATCAAGGTCGCCATGAAGAAAAGCATTTATGACATCAAGCTAGTGGAGCGGCCAAGAAGACAAAGCAGCCAAGGAAATCAATAAGCGAACAGTGTTGGGTTTCGCAACTGTAGCAATGGTAGGACCAAAATCTTTTTCCGGAATCTGAGTAAAACCCTTCGCAACAAGGCGAGCCCCCCATCAGCTAAGAACTTGAGTGTATAGACCCACCTACAGCCAACTGTATTAGCGCCTTTAGGTAAATGAACCATGTTCCAGGTATGATTACATTGTCAAGCATCGATCTCACACTGCCTATCTTCAACCTAATGAGAAGCCTGAAAAGCTTCAGAAACAGTCCTCGGGAGCTGAGTGGTAGAAGTAGCCATAATAAAAACACGATAAGGACCTGACAAAACCTCATAAGAAACAAACTTTGAGATAGGATGTTTTGTAGAACAAGCATGACCATATTGAATGGGCTCTCTACGCTCTCGAGGGGGGTAACGAGGCTCAGGGTCTGAAGCAATAAGGTCATCACCTGTAAGCTCATTAATAGCCTCAACAACAGGCTCAACAAGATGTTCAACTGAATGAGAAGTGTTACCAGGTGAGACAGGAGCGATATGTGAGTGCGGGCGCATTTCCTAACTAAGGCTCATACATATCCGTCTTTTCTTCACCCACCATGCACACCACAACAACAAAGCCCACCGGCCCAGAACCAGTCCCATGCCCATTCCCATAGCTCCTTAACTCGTATTTTCGGACTCTAGAGATCTGAGTGGTTACACACAAGCCTTTTCTATATTCGGTGTAATTCCAAGGTCCGTGTTTGTAGAATGATGATTATTGATCGGGGCTTTACCAATTAGGGCTACCGATGAAGTCACTCGCCAAGAAATAACGTATCGGGTGGCTACATAAGAGAGATTCCCTCGTGCCAAATTGCCACTGTGGCATTCTTTTCTTGATTCATTCATTCATATGGGGTCCTGTGTACTGCTGTTTAGATGATTATCTACCACTTGTTATTAGGGTATCCATGGAAGTACGGGCATTGTAGTGTGCACAATGATCGTGCGAACACCTATACTTTTTCGTACCGAAGAGAGAAGTTTCGGTGGCAGTTGATTCGAGAACATTAGCCCCCCCATGTCCATCCGCTCTTATCATCTTGCATGCCATGTTAGTCACAGAGGTTGAAAAGATCAGTATTAACCCCATCAAAACCCCAGAGTTAGGTATTTACCGAGTTTTATAGGACCTCCTTACTTTCTTTTGATCTTTGTAGCCATTTGAAGGGACCCCCCTTCTTGCATAACATACAGCATCTAGCATTTTGACTCCAAAGTCTTGAGTCCATTAAACATTTGTCAGTGCCAAGACATCACCAGATATCTAATAACGGGAATTCACATGGAGAAGGTTTTGTCCACCATCAATGGTGGACTAGTCATCTCATGGTGGACTCCTTAGACGCCTAATGGTCTCGCAATTGGGTTAATGAGGAGTATTTCAGGGGTTTTATGGCATAAGTTCCCCAAGGTATAAGAGGATCCTTTTGTGGGTTTTACCCTAAGTTTTTCGGGAGCTTGACAGAGATGTGAGGCTTCATTCCTAAGGTCAAATTTTGGGGTGAAAGCTAAGGAATTTTCATCCCACCCATGGTCAATGCTCAAAGGTGGAAGGGGGTAGTGTGTGTTAGTGTTTCATGTATTGAGGGTGTGTTTTACATGTGTTGTGTGAGGAATTATCACCGGGTTAAATGGGGAGTTGAATACATCATGTGGATAAATGGGAAGCACAAAATTGAGAGGGTTTTAGATTTAGAACTTCACTTGGGTGAAGAATTGGGTGTACAATAGCTATCCGGATTTTGGGAAAAACATAATGGGTATGTGATTTATCTTAGGTTTATTCTATATTATACTTTGTAATTTCTTCATATATATTGGAATCGGGTACCTCTGTGGATATAGCCAAATTGGTGAATCGTGTATATCTTAATGTGCATGTGAATATTCTCTTGATTATATTTTTATTGTGATTGTGTATCATTACCATTATATCTTTAATTATATAGTGTCATGGTTGGTTGGCAGTTTTGCCCAATACAACACATCAGTGATTTCATCATAAGAGACTCCCTTCCCAACACCCTACAATATAAATGATGAGTTTCAGCGTCAAGTCACCACATTAGTAACAATATGGGGGCCCCAAGAGATACTGGAGGAGTTAGAGTTACTGATGGAACCGCTCCCCAAGATATATTGCATTGGGTGGGGGAAATTCCCTCGTATCGAATCGTAAATTCTGTGTTCCTTTCTAGATCGATTCATATTCATATGAGGTCTTGTGTACCATGATATATATATATATACACACACACACACCACTTGTGGCATCCTTGAAAATATGAACACTTTAGTGCGTATGATCGTCTTGTTAACATTGATACCTTTTTGCACCAAAGCGAGCAATTTCAATTGCAGTTAGTTCGAGAACTTTATACTCCATAGCCATTCGCTCTCTTCATCTCGCATACCACGTTGAGGTTGAGAAGATAGGTATGCTCATCAACCCCAGAGTCCAATATCCCCTAGTCGCGCAGGACCTGAATTCCTTCTGCGATGTTTATAGTTCTCCAGAGAGACTCCCTTTCTTACGCAACATACCACACGCCATTGACTTCATCCTCGGAGACTCCTTACCTAACCTAATGCATTAATGCACGTCAGTGGCCAGGATAGTTGAGGTCATTGAGTTATGGTATACCAGGTGAGGTATAGGAGGTGAGCATGATGCAGGAGCATATTCTAACTTGAATACGTTGAGGCTTGGTGGGTTTGAGCTCCATGGGGCAGAATCACCTCTTGTGAATATGGGAATAAAGTTGTCTTTACTATCAGTTATAGCTTTTAGTAGAACATTAAGCGCTTGACCCATCATTTGGTATCAGAGAGATCATGGGTTCAAATCGTAGGAGTGACAACCTATTCAGATAGGGAGAATGATGCAGGAGCATATTCTAACTTGAATGGGTCGATACTCTCTAGGCTAGAGCTCTACAAGACAGACTCACCTCTTGTGCATATGGAAATAACGTTGCACCTTTGCGATCAGCTATAGCTTTTGGTACAACGGTAAATGCTGGACGCATCAGAGCATGTCTCCTTGTGCAGTCTCAACTCTCCTTATGCTAGAGAAAGGATTGTGTTGATAGCCTAGATATGAAGAGCGTGAACCACCAAATTCGCATGGGAATGGAAGAAAGTCTTCAAAATGAAGGACGAATTATATGAGTGAATATGCCCCCTCTACCTTCATGCAAGCTATAACAGATATACTCCACTCAATTCTAGGCAAGTGTGGTGGGTTATTTTTTATAATACATTGATATATAATCGGTTGAAGGAGTGTCGGTCTCCTTTTTACTTGAAGAAACACTCATTTACAATGCCTTTTGTCACATTTAAGGGTGGTTATCGATTGGTTTGGTCGTTATTTGACCTATATCAATACCGTAGCCAAATTTTTTTGGTATACTCAGTTTCGATAGTTTTGGTTTTTAGTTTAATCAAAATACTTACCAACACCAAATCTTGTGGTTCATCAAGTTTTTTCGGTATTTTCAGTAACTTTTGCTTTGGTAATTTTGATTTTTCTAGTATTTTTAGCTTTGTTTTTCTTTTTTTTTTAATCATTTTTTATTTTTGTATTGTTCGGTTTTCGATATTTTCAATTTCCAAATGCAAAAACTAAACTAGTACATAAAGTATCAAATAACACAAAAATGAATAGGCTTAATTATCTTAATTTAAAAAAATTAACATATATACTTTGTTAAAAATATCACTTATCCAAAGGGAAGAGAAACTAACAAACAACTTTTATATGGAAGAGAAAATTAATGATTGAGATCTATTTTAATATTAAACATTGTGATAATTGAGTCCACTAATGATAGAAATTAAGAACGATTATATAAATTTTGTATTTCTAACATATTTAATCGGTATTTTGTGACGTTAATTTCGGTATTTCAATTTTGGTACTATAATTTCGGTAAATCAATTATTTAAATGTCTAAACCAAAAACAAACACAGTTTTCAGGTATTTTCGGTTTTCAAAATAAAAGTAGTAAACCAAAACCAGATTTTTTTCGGACCAAAATGATACGATATGGTAAAAAACATACCATAACCACCCTTAGTCACATTCCTAGGGTATGTTTCTCTAGGCGAGGGGTCCATGTTGATGTGACCAAGGTCCAAGCTGAATTACTGAAACCCACATTGGTCTTGCAGGCTCGAAGTTTCCGCGGATGGTCAAATTCTACCACTTGTTCATTGTCAATTTCAGTTCTGTTATGGCTCCGATCACCAATTTGATGAACTCCTCCACATTCGAGCTTCAATTCTGAAAGGGCTTGATATCCTCCAGACTTCACCCAGCTGCCTGAATTGATTTGTGACACATTGGTATAGTTGTCGTTTTGAACCTTAATGAGAAGCATGTTGCATTCTTTACAAAGAAGGTCTCCTCAATTTCTCCGCTTATGATTTGGAGTTTTATGCAGCCGCTCGGGCAGTTAAGTTTTGACAGGCAAACCTAGTGGACCTACTCCACTGAGAATTTGTGATTAAATCAGACCGTGAAGAACCCAGTTATTTGAATAGTCAAAAGGGACCGGCATGTTTGGTGGACCAACTGCTTGCAAGATATACATTCCACCTCCAGTACATGTCGTCTGAAATAGGGAAAGAAGAATCGGATTGCAAATGCATTGATCTGGCCAGTCATGCTTTAGTTCTTGTATGCAATAAGGTATTTGAGTTTAATGAGGTGTGCAATCTTATATTCTACCTACCAATATTTTAACCGCATCTTAAAGACCTTGATAGCAGCAACATTAGGTTTCTAGTGACTTCCTCCTTGAGGGCAATTTCTTATCATTTGTACCGCTCTTTGCATTTCCACCACTTTGCGAAAAGATTATTGTCGAGATACGTGTCGGTGGATTCTCTGGGCACATGGGCATTGCTCGCTCTACAGCTTGCTTGAGGGAGAGCAGTTCTTTGGCCATTAATGAAGCAGGACACAAATGCTTTTATTTGTCGGTTCTCGTTCGTAAACTTGACAGGCAGTAAAGGGCATCATTCCAATGTTGGGCTCTAAACCGCACTGGCAATCCCTCACCGCCCGTGGCAACTATAGACTTTGTTGTCAACCCGCATGGCCCGTGGTAATAACTCCGTCTTTTTGTGGTTGACCAGTTCTTTACAATGGCCTACTTTATCCCGTTCATGGGGACATCCAGTGCCTCGTATGTTGCCACCGTGTACTTTTGGGAGGCCATCCGATTACGTGACATTCCCCCCAGCATTACCTATCAAGATGTTAAGTTCACCAATCATTTTTACGCACTTTTTGGCGTCTTTTGTGTTGCTCCCTCAGTACTCCATATCCTTCCACCCGTAGACCAAGGGCCACACTAAGGTGGAGCATGGGGAAATTACTTAGTTGTCTCAGTTTTGAAACACCCGATCTTGCGACCTTGTGAACTCTCTTGCAGAGTTTTCCTTTAACAATGTCAACAGCTCTGCATGCCCTTCTCCCTTGCAGATAGTTCGTTGATCATCCCATCCTATGCTCATCACTATAGTGGAGTTTATCCCCTCCATATAGTTATTGGATCATCCATCCTGATGTGAGGCCTCAGCCGCTGAGTTCGCCACCAGCATGGCGGCCATTCATGATGATGTGCATGCTTGGCTGCACCGTATATATGGCTCCTATAAGGAGCAGGCAGACTCCCAGTGCCATGAGCTCTTATTTTAACCAGATGATTTGGTATACTTATAAGGCACGACGCCAAGGCCGTGGACACAAGCTGTAGATGTGTCGATTCAGCCCATTCCCGTTGCACCACTGGTGTGGTAACAACACGTGTGAAATATATTTAACTATTGATTCTAGATGCACTGCATGTTTCCGTTCCAAGGTGCCCATATTCCCCCATCCCTCCCCCTTCATATATGCTGCCCAAGTCTATTCTCATGTTGATCGATTTACGGGTGCTGTCGATTTCGAGAAAGTTGCATCCCCCTCCGGTGATTATACCCACTTCCTTGTGTGCTGGCTTGTCCATGGAGTACCAAGGCTAGCCTATAATGCATGGGCCTCCGCCAGTATAGGGACTTCATGGCCACTTCTCAAGGGGAGAGGGTGATATAAGAGCATAGGTTTGGTCCTTATTTGTCATTTTATCATTGTATATTTTGTAATTTCCCCGTAACCCTTCTTAACAAAAGGACTGTAAAAGCTACTTGTGAGGTCATGGCATATGTCACCATCATGACAAAATAAGATGCAAGAACATCCACTAATGTGGTCATGACATTAGGGTTTTTTTTCTCCTGCCCTTCCTTGAATCATACACTCACTACTACACAATTGAGAATGAAAGGAATGAGCGTTAAAACCCTAATCAGCTAACTCAAAATCTTGGTATTGTTGTTGTATTTACGCTTTGGATAGTCACATCACTTATCAAGCACATTTAACGCATGCAAACACAAAATAGTGAAAAAAATTGGTATGCATTACTTACTGGATACTAAACCAGGAAGGTAACTAATTTCAATTAGGTAAACACAATATATTTTAAGGTATCTAAGATATAGCAGATTATGCTACGACTATATACTACAAATTTATTTACATAAAGCTATGCGTTCAACTAGATGCTTATTACCCAGATGGATTTCAAATCTCCACTTCCCTTGAAATATCAGATTGACAGGTCAATTTTTATTATTTAACAACCAAGACCGTGTCTTATTTATCGTTACCATTATAGAATTAAGTCAAATAGGAAGTTTCCATCCTTCCACAATCAATATCTTTTATCTCAAAATCACCACCTCTCCAATGATATGTTAGACGAATGGGACTAAGAAAAAACATAAAAGAGGAAAGATTATGCTACTTGAAAAAGGAATTCTTTTCATTTTATCTTTATTTAAAATATTATATGACGTAAATGGCATCAATGGCAATCAAAGACAATACTCGACACGGGACAAACTTTTAAGATATCTGATACATTGACTGACTTCCCCAAATGGGGCGTACACTACATATATTAAATGAGGGAATGTTCTAGCACATTCCTAGCCACTAAGCGAAGATTCTAGTGTTCATGCGATGTCATCCATGAAATCACATGAGGACAGTCCTGTCTTCCATGACCATGTGATGAGAGCACGTGGCGTAGAACCTTCTTATTACAAAAGGTATTAAATTAGCCCTCAAATCCTAATGACTACCACTAAATGTGTACAAGAGGAAAATGACAAAATAGGACAAAATAAATATAAAAATCCATATGAGCCCTATTCTCGATTCACGTCATTATAATCCATATATGGAAATCGAAGTCTTTTAACTAAATTGACGTAAAATGAAAGTTGTCAAAGTCACAAAAGAGTCATGCTCTAATCATTTACATAGGAGCCATATATGTTTTAATTATTTTTGTTGTGATGTTCATGAATGGCTCAGAATATTCCAAAGATTTTCATCTTTACACCGTTGGAAATGGGGTTACTTTGATGGTTTGTACAAGTCTTTTAGCTTCACTAATTACTACTATTCGAGATACATCATGGTACGGGATTATTTGGACTACAAAATCAAACCAGATTATAGAGCAAAATTTGATAATAGTCAAAAAATTGGGATTCATTTATCACTCATCTATGACAACACTTAACTAAAAGAACCTCCTAGAAGCTTCCATCTAACTCCCTTGAAATACCAAACAACTAATAAAAGAAAAAATACAATTCAATACTAAAAATTAAAAATAAACCCTAATTTCCATCACTCTCCTTGACTTGAAAAAACTCGTCCCGAGCATAGGAAGTGAACGGCAAGAAAGCAAGGCAACCATCAAAGGACTTCCCCACTTGAAAGGGAAGCCGTCCTCGAAAAAATCCCTCAAACCGGCTACTAAGAAGTTCACGGAGAATAGTCTTACAAACCAACCACGGCCGATCCACAAAACCATGGTCTCAGAGTCCCGTGATGAGCCTCCTCAACACCAGGCCGCAAAAAACATCCTCCGAACGCATGTCACATGTCAACAAAAATGGTTCCATATACCCACCATCAAATACATCACTCACGATCACCAACTCAACCCCGGAGAAATAGCCACCGAACCAATCTCATCAAAATCATCATCCCCATTTCCAAAGGTTGAAAAAAAATCTCCCAAATCAAACGTCTCTAACTCGCGAAATTGAGTGCAAGTCACCCACAGCAAAAATGTCAAAAAAATCCCCAATACACCAACCAATTTCATCGTTTCTATCTTTCTTGCAAGAAAGCGGCTCAGGAGGGGATCTTTTAGCCTCAAGTTGACCCGATTGTGCATGAGTGAGGGAGAATTATTGGGCGGAGCAACCAATCTTGGACTTGTCGCCGGTAATCTTGAATTGAGCCTCAGGAGTCAATCTGGGTGGAAAATTAATTTTTGACAGGTTAGGGGGCTCAAAAATGATTTTCAGAAAATTGTGGGGTTGGAGTTGGGCTTTTGTTTTGATCGGAATCACCATATGGAAAGGGCTGGGTCGGGATGTCCAGGGCTAAAAAGAGATAGGGAGGTTCTGACCTTAGTGGTGCCTCGGGGCCACCACTATCGTATCCTAGTTTTTGGATCAATCACGTGTCGCATGTTGCCTGTCGAAACACATATTACGTGTCCGTGCTTCATAGGGTGGCGGGTAGTTCTAACGGTGGAAGGGGGCGGGTATTCTTGTAGTAGGAGGGTAGTGGATGGTCTGGGTATGAGACGCCGACAAGGGAATCTGTAGGTACGAAGGTCGAGGAGCTTCTAGAGGGGTATGGGTCAGATGGATCGGGGGGGTAGGCCAATAAAGTTTGCAGAAGGCTGGGGGGCAGGGGGTAGGGTTCCGACTGGTTTGGACTTGAAATGGGCTGGAGTGGTGTCGGGTGGAGTCAGATCTGGTGGGGTTTCCAGATCTGATTGTCGGTGGTTGGGAAAAGGTGTATAGAGTCGGGCCGACAAGGGTGGTTGGCAGCAAGATGATCAAATCGGATTGGCGGCGGAAAAAATGAGATAGCTTGGGGGCGGCAGATTCTGGTGGTGGAAATGAGGTTAGGGATTTTGTAATACCCCGTACTTTTGGCTATATTTATTTTTGGGATTAATTAATTAAATGCGTATTAATTGGAAATTAATCCGGGTTAAAAATACTAACGAGATGCGAGTTGGTATTTGATTATGTGCATACATGTTTATATGATTATTGAATTATGAAAAATTTGTCGTGAGATTGATATACGGCATTTTAGAAATTTTGTTGAGACGCGTGTGACCGCCGCGTCATTGTATATTATTTTGATTATAAAAGTGAATTTAAAATCTATAAACCGTATGGTCGTTTTGAGTGCGCAAACGCGTCCGGAAGGGTCGAGATAGTCAGAAAACACTAGCCGGGGGTTTAGTTTGGATTCCGGGGTATTTTTAGGCCATACCGGCAACTTAAAGGGTATTTTGGTAATTTTGTATTTTGAGGAATTAAAAGTGACGAAAATTGGTTAATTAAATCTGATGTGGATTTGACCCACTAAGCCACTAACCAACCCATATTAATCTAGAGCGCTACGTAGGTTATTAGAATTAGGTTTTCTAATATCTTCCCAAAGCAAACCCTAGCCACCATAACCATTGGAGAAGAGAGCTTGGAGAGAGAAGGAATTCTGCAGAAAAACTACATCAAACCAACATCTAAATCAGAGATAAACCCGAGGCAAGTGACTTAATTCCATTTAATTTCAGATAATGTTCTTTCCATGTTAGATAATTCAAATTTATGTTTATTCTTGGTGAAATATGAAAATCCATGTAGTTTAGAACATAGAACTTGAAAATCTTGAGGAGAATTGCATGTAGAATGATAGGTAGATGATTATTCTCTTGATATTTGTGATTGGAAGAAATTAAAACGGAATTTTATTGGATTAATTCATGATTCATAAAGTTAGGGTTTATGTTCTTGAATAATTGGGAAAAAGTGTAGAGATTTGTAAATTTGATTGATGTTAGGATGGATTGATCCCTTAAAAACATGTTAGGATGTGACTATATATGTTTAGGATTGATTAGAGACCTTAAAACATAGTTGGGACGAAGTTTAGAGGAGATTTGAGAAGTAGAAATTGGGTGAAAAACGATTTTGGAATTTCTGGGCTCGCAGCTGGTCGCTCGTTAGAAACCAACCCAGGTCGTTCGAACGAGCTCGTTCGAACGAGCTTCTAACGAGTTGACCAGTCGCTTCTAACGAGGGGCAGTTTCGTTCGATATCTCGTTCGAACGAGATATCGTTAGAAGGTACAGTTCGTTCGAACGAACTGGAATCTCGTTCGAACAGTCTCGTTCGAACGAGACTTCTAACGAGTTGACAGTGGAATCTCGTTCGAACAGTCTCGTTCGAACGAGACTTCTAACGAGCTGGCAGTCTGGGCCTTTTTGGACTGTTTTGATTTTTGGAGTCCCGTAAACTTGTTCGAGGGTAGAGTTAACATTCCTTTGATGATGTATTGATGGATTTGGGACTTTTGGGTTATTATGAGGAGTAAATTATATACGAGAGTTAAATTAAATGGACGGTTTGGGTTGAGACGTGAGTGTCTACTACGACGAGAGAATAAATTATGGCGCGTATGATTATAAACCGGAATAGTATAAATTGTGATAATTATAAGTTAGTACGAGAATGCGATATGTACTACGATTAAACTACGGGATTACTAAGATGTGTGTTTACTTAGTATTGGTATATGAATTGTGTGTATGACATACCTACCATACTTGCTATCACGGGAGGTTTGCGTTCGCTTAAGGCCCTCTAATCCTTGTGTTGCCCGGATTTAGACTGGTTACCTTGATGAACATAGGTCATAGAAAGACTTACTGGGATATTAATAAGTCCGCTGATCGTGGGAGCGTAGGTATGTGCGTGACCCATGTGATGTGACTGTGTTCGCCTCCATTATTTGTGATGTTGTTATCTGTGAACTATTCCTGAGAGATTCGGAATAGGTAATCCTTATGTACGTGAGGTACCGGGATGGATAGCAGAGTATGTGTGCACCGCAGCTTAGTTCTCGGGGTGCTTGTATTGTATATTTATGATGTGAATAATATACACTTAATTAATGGGAACCTTCATGTTAATGTTGTGAATATAATTACGGTATTGCTTCGAGAAATATAACGAGTTAACTGATAGTTATATATATTGCATATTGAGCATCTGAGTTTACGTTAAACCCCTACTTAATTACGAGCGTTATAATGTTAATAGAACCGAGTAATAAGGGTAGGACCTTTGACAGTCTAGCTAGATATGATGGCACTTAGCTAGTGGTTTGTGTCGTTATAGATGGGTACTTACGTTAGGAGTGCACAGTTTAAACGAGAGGTGAGAATATCATGTGAGTGCACGTCCTAACATGTACTTTGCATTTAATGTTTTAAATGTTTTTAAAGCACTTGCAGGTTTTTAAAATATAACTCCACATTCGGGCTCTGACCCGTTTGCTTTTCAAATCTATTTTTCTTTGTAAAACCATTTTAGGTGCCCAGCCACAAGGACACCATGCATAGGATACTCATTCAGGTGACGAGCTGTAGCTGTTTGTGGAAGCTACAGGGATTTGCTTGTAGACGCTTCTATCACTTGGATTCAAGAGTCTTTATCTATCAGTTGTAGGGCATGTTGCCCATTTCTATTAGACATCTTTCCATTTACAGTTTTCAGACTTTGGCATGTATTGTTTTAGTATTCAGTTTACTTATCAGTTGTGGGATTTGTAGTGAGGAGTTTTCCTCCAGACTTTATTTACATTATGTGATGGTTATTCTTTTTACTTCAGTATGGTGTATGGTGTTATTATTCTTCATTACACTTGTTGCATGTTAATCAGACTTAAATTAAAATTTGGCAACTTACTTTTTAAATACTAGGTGGTTAGTAATCATTAAAATGTTTTCGACAGTGATGCTATTAACTGGACCAACTTGGCATTTTGAAATAATTTAATAAAGGAGTAGCTACCCGGTATTTAATTAGTCGAGGTGTCACAGATTTGTTGTTGGTTTTTGGATGAGTATGTCAACCCTTCCAATAAGGGTGATCATGGTTCCTTCCAATCAAGTAGCACGTTTCTCGGCAAGGATGAGCTTCTTTGGCGCCATTAAGTTGCTTTGTTTTTTTTTACGATTTTTTATGTTTTTTTACAACAAAAACAGATGGAACGACGAGGCTCTGATACCAATTGACGTAAAATGAAAACCGTCAAAGGCACAAACGAGTCACACACTAGAGAGAAAAGTAATACCCAAAATTAGAATTGATCATTGATGAGGGGGAAGGGGATATTTATAGGGAATAAGAGAAGATTCTAAAGGGAGTTTCCTAAGCTCGTATTGGTTGAGAGGGTATAAGCCCATGTGATGTCACATGGGCTATAACTAACTTCCAAATACATCACATGTCAAAATGAAACAATCTAGAAACTACTAGCTAAGTATGAGTTATCATGAGATGAGTTGTCATGACAACTCATCTATGACAACATTTAACTAAAGAAACGCTTTGGAAGCTTCCATTTAACTCCCTTGAAATACCAAACAACTAATAAAAGAAAAAATACATTTCAATACTAAAAATTAAAAATAAACCCTAAATATAATCCATTTATGGAAATCAAAGCCTTTCAATTAAATATATATGGTCCCACGGCTCCTGTAAATACTGTCAATTCGTTATGGATCATATGCTCTAGCTTTAACATAGTATTAGAGCGTGTTATTCATTGGCACAAAGGCCCAATTACTTCACATCACCCAACATAATTTGTTCTCATTGTTTCCAAAAAATTAACCAAGGGGTAAATTAAGCTTTATGAGAACTTCCGTGAGAATTGTTAAATAAGTAACATTCTAAACTGAAAATTGTTAAACAAAATTTTTGGGTGAACCGCAACATTAAATAATATCATTAAGGAAAAAAATAAATTTTGGAAATCCCGCACACTTGCAAAGTCGACGAGTCAAAGAGCCCTTATTCCTCAATCCCTCAATCGAACACTCCAGCAACTTCAATTTCCCGGCCCGGTGACTTCGATTCCCAAGCCCCGTGTACCTCCGACAACTTCGTACTGGTCTGGCAAGCTTTAATTAGCAATTTCTTAGGGTTTTTTTGGGTTACACACTCTGAATCTTGTAAGAGCCAAGATGTAACGAATGAAGCAGGGTTCCTTTTGGTGTCATAGGGCTTATAATTTTACTTTTCCTTCTATTTCAAGAAAACGATGCAGTTTAAGTTAGAAAGTAGAAAGAAAGTGTATCAATTGTGCAAAATAGTACACAATTGTGTGCCACATCAGCAAATTGCACGTGCTTTTTCCAAGTCCTGAGAAATAAAGGATGCAGCATAGCATTTTTTTTGGCATAAAACGCAATCGCGCGATTAAATACATTGGCTAAAACACTAAACTATTATCACAAATTTATATAAACTATCAGTTAATGAATGGAGCAACAGAAAGTACGAATATCAAACCCAACAAAGTTCACATTGAACTTGAGAATCTTTACTATATGATATCTTTACCGGTGGAGATACAAAAAGCTCGTTCTCCAAAGCCTTCTTCAAGTGTGTACAATCCACACATTCAAAGTGAGTTACACCTCCCACCTTAACAAGAACAACCCTCGTGGCTCAAGTACAATGAGCTTGAAATAGGAGTTGATACAGTAACTCTCACAAATTGCAGCTCACACTAGAGCTAGCATAAGAAATTGAACAATTTTTAGCTCTAATGAATATGATGAAACTTTTTTCAATCTAAGTATGTGGTTCTCAAATATAAACACAAGTGAGTTTAGGAGAATTAAGAATGATTACATAAAGATGAAAGAGTTGTTCATTTCAGATTTGTAAAGCCCTTGTATAATTTCATTAACCAATTCACCCATTATAGTGAATTTTTGTGCGCCAATGGTCACATTTTTAAAACTGACAATTGACTGAAGGGCAGGCATAACAGTTGACTTGACTGATCCATTTGGACAGTCGACTGTTAATTCCCAAATTGCCACCAGAGATATCTTTATGCAATTCCTGGGTAGTCTAATTAAGAAAACTTCAAGTTTTTCCAACTTCTGAAAACTATCCTTCCAGCCCTCAAAATTATAGGAACCTTTTTGGGAAAACCTTGAGAAACACTTTTCCGATGTATAAATCAAAGAGAACATTATATACCCTATTATTCAATCGAAGTGGATAACTCGGACAAGAATTTCTATCACTCAACTATCTTTATTTCTTGGATATTTATCAAGCTTGAGAAGGTTTGAGTTATTGTGTAGGATATTGTCTTGAGTTCACCTTTGATATTCATCTCTTCTATGGACTCTTTTATGTGCTAATTTATCTTTGAAGAATCATCTTCATTAAGTTTTTGAAATTGTTCATGCATAATCAGTTCTATTTATAGGCATCAGATAAAACTTGAATTGCTTGTATCTCAATGAATAAAGATCTATTTCATTTAACAAACATGTAAATTTTCTCAATAGTTTGTTAACATTAAAGTTATTGAATTACCCTTGGTTAAAACCTTTAAGCTAACACACATGTTTGACTCGAGTTACGCCACAATCTAAGAGTGCATGATGAGAACGTAAATCAAACAATAGGAAATTAAAGCACTGCATTACAATATATAAGATCCTTAAGCTTCTCTACCCGTTGTCAATTAATTATGGGTTGGAAGGCTCAACTCTAATAATTGTCAATAATTGAAGAGGCCTCAACTTTAACAATTTCCCAATGTGGAATGTAATTTTATCAACACCTTGTCCCACTTATGGCATGACTTGAGCCAAATACGTGAAATTATTCACTCGTTGAGCGCATAAAGAGCCTGCTAATTAGTAATTACTATGTTAAAGTCGGGCATATGATCCATAACCATATAGTCATGGTTGGAGAGGCCCCAGGATCCTGCATCCTATATGCAGTTGAAGGCTTTAATTTTCCAATATGGGATTTATTTGCTCAACAAGCTCATCTCATAGTATAATATTATGCTGTGGAATATCATGATGTGAGGTAATTTCTGTAAATAAAATTAACCAGGTTGATGGGACCAAAAGTGGAACGACTCGAATAAAAATAAAATAGTTCATTTCCTTAATCTTTCTTTGTTAAGAGTTTATTTCGTTAATATTATCATTAACACGAATTCAAACCGTTTTGAGGATGAATATCTTAATAAGGTAAAATTGTTTAATCAAAATTTCTAATCAGGAAATTATGTGTACTAACTAACTACCACATCGAAACTCAACTCAATTTAACAAAGACTTTTCCCAGTTATTTGGGGTCGGCTACATGAATCCTATTTTCCATTCTGCTCTGTTCAGCACAATATCTTCGGTTAGCCACATGATATCATGTCATTTTTTACAATATCCCACCAAGTCAATTTAAGCCTACCTTTACCCCTCGTGTTACCATTAATACTAACTAAATCGCTCTTCCGTACGGGGGCATCCATTTATCTAAGCTTGACGTGTCCAAACCATTTAGGTCGATTTTCTCATAATTTAGCTTCTATAAGAGCTACTTTTACCATTTCACGAATTTGTTCATTTCTAATTTTATCCTTTCGAGTTTTACCACAAATCCATCTTAGCATTCGCATCTCCGCCACGATCATTTTCTACACATTTTGTTTTTTGGTTGCCCAACACTCTGTTCCATATAATATGGAGGGTCTAATGGTGATCCTATAAAATTTCCCTTTAACTTCAAAGGTATACATCGATCATACAATCTACCGGTAGCACTTCTCCATTTAACCTAACCTGCTTTAATCCTATGAGCAACATCATCACTAATATCTCCATCTTTTTTGATAATCGAGACTAAATAACGAAAATGATCATTTCTAGATATCTCTTGAACCTCCAACTTTACCACATCCCCGTTTGTCCTCCTATTACACCACATTCCCGTTGGATTTTCTCCCCGTTAAGCGTTACAAAAAAATTCAAACAAAGACGCGTGTAAACCCTCCTATTTGACGTCAGAAGGACAAGCTACCAGAGGTGGCCGCACAAAGGCACTTATCCACACTCGTTCTAGCAATCGATTGATGACATATTTGGCATCAAGTGACCACTAGTGTAGCCCTGTAGACAACTTTACTCATAATTAAGTAGCCAATAGTGCGGTTAATGACATTGTAAGTAGATAATGAATGAAGACAGAATGAACAAAGTAAAATTATTATTAACACAAGTGAGTGTGCGCATGCATTGGAAGGGAAAAATAAGGAACAAATTGTACATGTGGGATCTAAATTGCCAGGTTCAAGACACCCATTGACAATCCTACAAGGTTGAAAAATTATTCAAAGCTAGATGAATAGGAAAAGGAAAAAAAAAGTGAACCTAGGATGGCTGAGACACAATGGCTAGATACATGTAGATAACAAAGCATATGGAACACTGTAAAGCTAAAAATTAATTCAAATAACACAAGTTAGATAGTTGGACAGAGTTCTCTCCCAAAACCACGGAAAGATTTTGGATTGGGATGTGTGCACTACCAATATTACTTTTGTAAGAGCATCTACAATGAGTAGTAACATAATACATATATATCATATAAGTCTCCCAATGGGTGCGATATAATGATATATTTTGTAACATTAGTTGACCCTTACATTTAAAGGGCAATTAGGTTTCTAAGTTTGTATCAGACAAGATGAACAATCAAGGAACTGACATCTGAAGCTTACGAAAATAAAGCCTTACGTATTCAAAAAAAAAAAAATCTTTTACTTTTGTCCCAAGTGATGTGTAGGAGGCGCTTTCAGAAGCGACTTGAAAATCTGTCGTGAAGAACATTTAAGTTTCACGAAGAACGCTAATAATTAAGAACACTCATAAATTGAGAGAGAATTTCTAGAAAGGACTTTACTTCATAAAATAACTTGTGAGCAATGAGGAGGTCCAGGCCATCTATCTATCATCTAGAATGAGAAGAAAAATTAAAATATATAAATTTTAAACTAAACCTATTTCCTCCAAACTCTAATTGCTTAGCTAGTGATAGAAGTAAAAATTAAAAGAGGGTAAAACTAAAAATAAGAGTTGTAGAAAAAGGGACAGTTGACAAACTTGTGGCTAACAACAACACTAACGAAGAAATTATTAGAAAATGGAGCAGTATTGACAAACTTTGGCGTGGGATCCGTGGCAAGAGTTATTGCAACAGACCATGTGAAGCCAGTCGACTTGTAGAACTATTCTGGCTTCAAAGCATACAGTATACTCAGCTATTTTAGCCATTGTAATCAACAATGTTGAGTCCAAACTAAATGCAATACTACAAACCCCCAATGTAGCGGTTGATCCATTGTTCACTCACTTCCAAGCCAACCCTTGTACTATTAAGTAGAACCACTGATAGGCATGAGTTTTTATTTTAAGTTTTGAAGTCGAACAAAAGCTAGGACTCATAAGATGCGAGAACGAAATTTTGGCACAAATGTTCCTTCATCCTAGCCTGTGAGCGAATTGGGGCCAAACATGCGGTGGCCCGCTATTGCACTAAGTCATCCCACCAATCTTGGGCATAGCCATTGAGGTGCATTGTGACCATTCGCACACACTGTAACACCTCGTATTTTTGAGTATTTAGAATTTGATTTAGTCGGTGATTTTTAGAATTTCACGTGCGCCATAATTTAGTTGAATTATTATTATGTGTTGATTAAAATATTAATAGGGAGAGATAAGGATTAATGTTTATGGAATATATTACTAAGTGAATAGTAAATAATTATTTTTACATCATAGCGAGTGACAGTGACGTGACAGTATTATACCTCAACCGGGAGTCGAGAAAGACTATTAATTGGGTTTTATGACGAACATGCAATGCAAAGAGAAAACTAGGGTTGTGTAGAAAGACCTTTGATGAATTCTTGTTAATTATGGATTTAATGATGTTTTAATCATAGAGATTCGTTAAAACCTGTTTATATACTCATATTTGATGTTGGGTTAAACTATATGGGTGCTTGGGTACGATTCATGGAGGTTGTGTTGTTTAAAAATGGAGAAAAACGTAACAGTTAAACGAAGAAGACGAACAGTAGCATTTCAAATCGATTCTCTTGAGCGAATCGATTTGGCCTCTTCACCGAATCGATTCGGTTACCCAGATTTGCCCAGTTTCTTTTGTTTATGCCCCGAATTTGCAAATAATCAATCGAGAGACTTTGGGGTAATTATTAAACTATAGTGAGGGACATAGTAAGTTACAATAGACTATGGTAAGGTTTGGATTTAGTAAAAAATGAGATGATTAAGGCTAGGACCTTTGGGCATAATATGAAATTGAAAGAATTTCGGGAATCGGAACGGGTTACGGAGAGCATGAGTAAACCCAAGTTGTGAGCCAGTAGGATAGAGATATATTAAAATTGATATTAATTGAGGGGTAACTAGGACCTTTCGTGTAGTGAGCGATACTCGGGAATATAGAATAAGAGGTAAAAATTGTAAATTGATAGTAGCTTAAGTATTCGAAAGATATAAATACTACGTACGGGATATATTATAAGTTGTGTGTATGCCTATGCTGGACATATTTATAGGTTGTGTGTACCTATACTGGTTGTGTGAATACCTATTATATGATTTGCTATGTGTGTGAACATACCTACACTGTCTGCTATCATGGGAGGTTCCGCATAAAGGGCGATCCCACCTTGGCGATTCCAGCGAGATTTGGATTTGTGCCCCAGAGCATTAAACTTAGGGCGGCTCACTATATGTGTGTATAAGTGGGACTGGCAGGTCATTTGGGTACGTTAGGTATGTGCGTAGCCCAAAGACTTAGAGCTATGTTCGCCTCCATTTTGTGTTGTTTGATTAAGGGTTCGAAAAGACATTCCGAGCCGGTAGTCCTTGATTGGTACGAGAGGTACATGGGCTTGATAGCAAAGTACGCATGCATCGCGAACCCGCGGTGGTCATTCAGGAGGATGCTATAGTTGTATATATTATAGCGTGATAAATATATACAAGTGTGATTATTCTACTTATGTGTGATAGTAAAAAAAATAGATAGTGGATATCTAAAAGCAGCGTAAGTGTGATGAAACTTAATTAATGGTGTTATAATAATGTGTGATTATTCTACTTATGCGACAGTAGAAAGATAGATAATGTATATCTAAAAGTGACTTAAGTATGGGAAACTTAATTAAAATGATTTAATAATAATATGCGGGAGATATTAGTTATTGATAGTACGTTAGCGTATTGTATGGGCAGTATGGGGAAGTTTGAACCTTGTGTGGTTAGTTAGATATGGATGTTTAGTTAGGCTGGGTAGCATAGCTAGGTAGGATGCGTTAGGTGTGCGCTATAGTTGAGAGGTGAGGAAACTCAAGGGAGTGTACGTAACACTAACGTGTGTATCTAATAATCTGTTTTTAAATTGCGATTTAAATACTTTCTAAATAATTTCAAAAGGTTTTCTAGGGCTCTGACCCGTGTCAAATCTATTTTTCTATTTTTTCAAAACATTTTAGGTGTCCAGCCACAGGGACGTCAAGCTTGACGACTCATTCCAGAGATGCGTGGCTGCAGGCTGCAGCATTGTAGAGGCTCGCAGGATTTGATATAGACACTTCAGTTATTCATGCCTAGATAGGATTTCATTTCAGTATTTCATTTGGGCATGTTGCCCTTCAGACTATTCAGTATTTCAGTTATTCAGTATTTATCAGACTTGGTTTTATTTACTTTAGACTTGTAGATGGATTTTGTTTAGGGAACCGATGGTTTATTCGAAATTGTTTTATTCAGTTATTTATCATGTGATGTTTTAGACTCTATTATTGTGTGGGTGGTTTAGATTATTTTATTTCGCTTATTGATGTGTAATTAATGAAAGATAAAATTTTGACACCGACTTAATTTAACATAGGTGGTTAGTAATTTAAAAAAAGTTTTTTGACAGTGATGCTAAGAATGAACCAAATGAGATTCCTGGTTATTTTGATAAAGGCCTGATCACCGTGATTAAAATAGGCAAAGTGTCACACACACTTAATCCCATTGAGTTAATAATATTTGAAGAAGACAAATCGCAACCAACCAATGAACGAGCCCACGTCCACTTTTCCATCAAGTTAGGGATATCAATATAGAGGGTCCCCAGGCATAATTTTTTCTAAAAGGCTGGGCAAGCGAGAGATGCCATTGGGTTTGTGTCGGCCTATTGCAACAATCCTTGCTTCTGATTCTTTGTCGGAGCTATTACGGACTTCTACTCGGTTACAAAGCAGTAATGGTCGATATGGGGGAACTTGTTGATGAGTAGGTTGGTACTGAAATCCATTGTTCTTGTTCTTTTGGCCTTAATGACCTTGGTCGCAGTTCTGTTGGTAACACTAACAGTATGGGACCGTGACATTTTGCATATTTCTCTAGGGCAGTTGTTGTGGGTCACTGGGGCTACTTGATGGTCCAACGTGTCAGGTGTACATGTTTTGGTTTCTCCTGAGGTGTACATGTTTTGGTCGAAAGTAATATGATGAACATTTTGGTGCTTGAGGCCGCGAGCAAATCATCTGCCAAGTCCCAAACATCATCTAACATGACAGCGTCAATAGTAACAGGGGTGGGTTGAGTGAAATGAGGGGTCGTTTCCCCATACTTGTCATTTTGATCCCTTGCAACGGTTTCCACAGTTACAATGTTGTTTTGGACCCATTTAGTAGGCCTGGTGTCTAGGTTAACCCATCGACCTAGAATTGGGTTTTTCAGCATGTCGAAGAGAGGGGAGGCGACTGGCTTAATCAAGTTCTGGATTTTTGCAGTTTACCAAGATGTGTCTTTTGATAGCAAATGATGTGTAAGAGATGCCTTGCCCAAGAAAATAAAAATTCTGTCGAGAAGAACGCATGAGGAACCTATGAGTTTCAGAAAGAACACTAAAGTATAATTAAATTACACTCCACAAATGAGAGAACTTCTAAACACCATTTTCATTCATAAAATAACTGGTAACTAATAAGTACAGACGAACTTTCTATTTATAAGCTAGAATAAGAGGAAAAATCAAAACATTTGTCACTACCATCTTATATTTGAATAGTGGTAAAGTAACAAATAAAGGAAGGTAAAATTAAAAATAAGAGCTAAAAAATAAATTAAATAAATTAAAAAACAAAACTCCTATCTCTCCTCTTTGGGGTCCAGCATAGGACGCTAGGGGTTCCTGGATACATCCC
The DNA here is from genome assembly GCA_949130495.1 of Sambucus nigra. Classification (NCBI taxonomy): domain Eukaryota; kingdom Viridiplantae; phylum Streptophyta; class Magnoliopsida; order Dipsacales; family Adoxaceae; genus Sambucus; species Sambucus nigra. Next base: position 204,015,490 of record OX422211.1, on the reverse strand, counting down.
AAAGCTTTCCTTTTAAAAATGAAAGACATTTATTATTCCCAAGTCAATGGTTAATGGTTAGGAGTTGATTGTCTTAATAGATGCGTCCTTTGACGCCTAAGGGTTAATCGTCCCAGTTGGGACAATCCTTTCTTGTATGGCATCATTATAATTGTTTGAACTATATTTCGTCCCAACTAGTGGGGCAAACACACAGCGAACATCTTGGACAAAACACGCAAATAAGATGAAATATCTTTCGATTCATATGCAGATCAAAAGTGAGTTCAATGGAGAGCATACGAGTAATTAATGGACGCCATGTACTTGGACCCTAAATAATTGAAAAAATGCCTTGTTGAATTGAATTGAGATATACTTGGGCTCCAAGTGACCATAATGGCTAAATGGACCTAACTACTCCTAAATTGGGTAATTTCTAAATATCCTCCATTATAATTTATTATCATTAGATTAAAATTGAAAAATACAATAAAAATAAATAAATACAAATGAAAAAAAAATCTCACTTGCTCCCAACATCATACACATCAATAGAATTTCATTTAATGTGTTAACTTTGAGCCAATCTATTCTATAGGTGGAAATTTTAGAAACGACACGAAAACATGACACGAAATTGTCTCAAAATTGACACGTATGTCGTGTTTGTGCCGGGCCTTTATGACACAAAGTCGTGCCGTATCGGGTCTGTGTCAAGATTACGAGTCGTGTAGTCATGTTATCGTAACTTGTCGTGTCAATTGTGTTTTTATTCGGGTTATCGTGCCTATTTTTTATTTAATTAAAAAAATCATGAAAGAAATTGTGTTAGTCATGTCGTGTCATGTTTTATATGAGTCGAGTTCGTGTCAGGTAAAAAAAAACACGATGCCGGGTCGGGTCGGGTCGGGTCGTGTTCGTGTCCAAAAAAAACATTGGTCGGGTCGGATTCGTGTCCAAAAAATTTTGGTCGTGTCGTGTCGAGTCGGCCCGAAACTCGACCCAAAGACACGAATTGTTGCCCCTAGTCTATCCGCCGATTTGATAATTTGTTTCAAAAGGACATAACTTTGTATCCTTGCCGAGCAAGGAATTGGAGAGGTGAGATGAGATGAACAGCTTAACGAAATTTGTTTTCGGGCTTGTTTTGGTTTAGAGGTTTAGAAGAAGACCGAAGAAAGTGGGACCACTCCTTCCAAATCCAAAATGGGCAAGGATAAGCAGGTAGTTGAAAGGACTCTCGTTACTCAAGGAAATTGTAAGAGGAAGGATGTTGAAACTCAAGGAGTTCTTCCTTCAAAGCGCTCGAGATCTACTGCTCAGAGTTGCCCAGACATTAAAAGTTCCAAGTGCAAGAACGCAAAGGCAGGCTACTAATAGAAGGCTGGTATACGCTCTCAACTCCACCAGACTGTCTTTGAGGGGCCCCTTGCCTCATCTAAAAGGTGTGAAGGTTGTGGTTACAGCCTCTGGAGACACTGACGAGGTAGCTCCATCTTACTCTACGGTCATCTTTCCCTCCTCCCTCTTTTTTATGACTCTACTGCCTGCGCTCCTCTTTCC